>VTFQ01000001.1:57630195-59060195 GCA_036281575.1 Ancherythroculter nigrocauda | reverse complement strand
CAGTGATCTTTGGGTTCTTCTTTACCTCTCTCACCAAGGCTCTTCTCCCCCGATAGCTCAGTTTGGCCGAATGGCCAGCTCTAGGAAGGGTTCTGGTCGTTCCAAACGTCTTCCATTTAAGGATTATGGAGGCCACTGTGCTCTTAGGGAACTTAAGTGCAGCAGAAATTTTTTTGTAACCTTGGCCAGATCTGTGCCTTGCCACAATTCTGTCTCTGAGCTCTTCAGGCAGTTTCTTTGACCTCATGATTCTCATTTGCTCTGACATGCACTGTGAGCTGTAAGGTCTTATATAGACAGGTGTGTGGCTTTCCTAATCAAGTCCAATCAGTATAATCAAACACAGCTGGACTCAAATGAAGGTGTAGAACCATCTCAAGGATGATCAGAAGAAATGGACAGCACCTGAGTTAAATATATGAGTGTCGCAGCAAAGGGTCTGAATACTTAGGACCATGTGATATTTCAGTTTTTCTTTTTTAATAAATCTGCAAAAATGTCAACAATTCTGTGTTTTTTTGTCAATATGGGGTGCTGTGTGTACATTAATGAGGAAAAAAAATGAACTTAAATGATTTATATTGCAGCAAATGGCTGCAATATAACAAAGAGTGAGAAATTTAAGGGGGTCTGAATACTTTCCGTACCCACTGTATATAGATAGACAGACAGACAGACAGATGGATAGATAGATAGATAGATAGATAGATAGATAGATAGATAGATAGATAGATAGATAGATAGATAGATAGATAGATGGAAAGAAATAGACAGACGGATGGATGGATGGATAGATAGATAGATAGATAGACAGACAGACAGACAGATAAAACAACACATAGATGGATAGACAGATAAGATATATAGATAGATAGATAGATAGATAGATAGATAGAAATAGACAGACGGATAGATAGATAGATAGATAGATAGATAGATAGATAGATAGATAGATAGATAGATAGATAGATAGATAGAACAACAGACAGATAAAACAGCACATAGATGGATAGACAGATAGATATATAGATAGACAGACAGACAGACAGACAGACAGATAGATAGATAGATAGATAGATAGATAGATAGAGACAGATAGACAGATAGATAGACAGACAGACAGACAGATAAAACAACACAGACGGATAGACAGATAAGATATATATATAGACAGACAGACAGACAGATAGATAGATAGATAGATAGATAGATAGATAGATAGATAGATAGATAGATAGATAGATAGATAGATAGATGGAAAGAAATAGACAGACGGATGGATGGATAGATAGATAGATAGATAGACAGACAGACAGACAGATGGACAGACAGACAGATAGATAGATAGAAAGAAATAGACAGATGGATGGATAGATAGATAGATAGATAGATAGATAGAACGACAGACAGATGGACAGACAGACAGATAGATAGATAGAAAGAAATAGACAGATGGATGGATAGATAGATAGATAGATAGATAGATAGATAGATAGATAGATAGATAGATAGATAGATAGAACGACAGACAGATGGACAGACAGACAGATAGATAGATAGAAAGAAATAGACAGATAGATGGATAGATAGATAGATAGATAGATAGATAGATAGATAGATAGATAGATAGATAGATAGAACGACAGAGATGGACAGACAGACAGATAGATAGATAGAAAGAAATAGACAGATGGATGGATAGATAGATAGATAGATAGATAGATAGATAGATAGATAGATAGATAGATAGAACGACAGACAGATGGACAGACAGACAGATAGATAGATAGAAAGAAATAGACAGATAGATGGATAGATAGATAGATAGATAGATAGATAGATAGATAGATAGAGAGATAGATAGAGAGATGGACAGACAGATATCACTCATAATCTTAGTGTCATTCAAATGTCTCAGCTCTAATTAGGCTTGAAATCAAACTCTTCTCTCAATGTATTTTTAGAGTTCTCCGTCTTCAACAGCATTCTCAAGCTGACAGACACTGAAGACTGTCTAGCAGTTTGAGTGACAGCTCTCTCTCATCTTATTCATAGCTCATTAAGGGCTTTTATTCTGTCTGATGAGCAGAACTAAACAGCACCAAAGGACAGCATGTGCCACATTCTTGTACTGTGTGAGGATAGATGGGTGGATCTTTAAAATTGTGATTTTGTGGCAGGCAACAAAAAACAAAACAATGACAAAAAAAGAAAAGAAAAAGTTCGCTCATGTTGGCCACTTTTTAGCTTTTCAAAAAAGAATTTAGAATTCAATATTAGTTCAGTTAATATTGTGGCAAGTGGCGCTCAAAATATTTACTGCACAAAATGAATGATGTTTTAATATGTTTGTAGTTGCCTCACAGTTAACAGCTTGTTAAGGGACTATAGATGTAAGATCAGTCTGTTATTAGTCTGTGTTTGTGCATGTGTGCAGTGAAGTCTCAGCTGTAAACACACATTATCCTGCTGGAGCGCAAAATTCAAGTCATTTAGGCCTCTGCCAAGATGTGCTGCTCTTCCTCCCTTTATGTCCTCCCTTTCTACAAGTCTTCTGTAACTACTCTTTCATCTGTCAAGAGCAACACTGTTCCTCTGCCTTCCCACTGTTTGTCTTTTATCCTCCTACTGAGTCAAACTGCTCAGCTCTCACAATGCTCATCAGTGACCTGCCAGTTCAAGTGTCAAACTCGTTTGAAAAAATCAATTTTCATTCCTTTCAGTTTTCTGTGCCTTTGTAGATCTCTACACTGCTATCAAAGGAGCCAGAGAGACTATAGTCGAGCAGATCTGCTATTGCTCAGGGCTATTCACTTCCAAAGGCACACCGATGATAGGAAAGATAGAGATGTATTTTTCTTCTGCATGTACTTCTTCTTCTTCCGTGTGCTTTCAAAAGCTCCCGTGCGTTGATCATTGTAGCCAATCACAGACTTATCTGATGAGCACGTGAACACAACAGCCAATCAGAGGTGTTTACGAATCTGCTCAACAGCACTCAAAGCGCCAGATTTTTTAAATTTCAGTACCGACTTGGTATTGCGGTCGGTACTTTTGACAACACTAGTGTATACTAAATTTGATCTTTTAATATCACTGTTTAAAGGATTAGTTCACTTTCAAATAAAATTTTCCTGATAATTTACTCATCCTCATGTCATCCAAGATGTCCATGTCCTTCTTTCCTCAGTTGAAAAGAAATGAAGGTGTTTTATGAAAACATTCCAGGATTTTTCTCCTTATAGTGGACTTCAATGGTCTCCAAATGGTTGAAGGTCAAAATTACAGTTTCAGTGCAGCTTCAAAGGGCTTTAAACGATACCAGACGAGGAATAAGGGTCTTATCTAGAGAAACGATCGGTCATTTTCTAAAAAGAATACAACTGTATATGCTTTATAAACACAAATGTTTTTTTCCACTTTCCGTATTCTTTAAAAAGCTAATGTTATATGTCCTACGCCCAATTCAACTGACGGAACGAACGCGGCGCCAGTTTAGTTTTTCTTAGTAGAATAGGGAAGGCGTAGGACAAATAGTGTAAGCTTTTTGAAGAATATGGAAAATGGAAGCACATGCAAGGCGATCATTTGTGTTTATAAAGCATATACAGTTGTATTTTTGTAGAAAATGACCGATCGTTTCACTAGATAAGACCCTTATTCCTCGTCTGGTATTGTTTAAAGCCCTTTGAAGCTGCACTGAAACTGTAATTTTGACCTTCAACCGTTTGAAGTCCATTGAAGTCCACTATAAGGAGAAAAATCCTGGAATGTTTTCATCAAAAACCTTAATTTCTTTTCGACTGAAGAAAGAAAGACATGAACATCTTGGATGACATGGGGGTGAGTAAATTATCAGGAAATTTTCATTCAAAAGTGAACTAATCCTTTAAGTACATTAAAGGCAATTATTTTTTTTTGAGTACCATGTTTTTCCATGACTAATATCGATCCAGCTTACTGCAGTGTGCAACAAGTGTCTCATAGCAGCCGCCGAGCGAATGCACAGCACTATAACAACTTTTAACACACAAATGTTTTAAATATGATAAACAGCGCTGTGTTACCCCATATACGCTTGACCAGAAGAAGGGGAAGCGCTCGCCTGTGGCATAATAAAACCTCCACTGCTCTTGAGACGTGTTGCACTCGTCTCTCATTAGCAATCGCTCAGCGGCCTCGTTCTGCACCAAAACCATGCTTCATACTACAGTAATGTGAATAAATCTTTAATAGTCCTGTCAGATTCGTTTCCGACGGCTGTAGACATCATCAATCTACGCCTTTGTTTTGAATAAGCGACCTCTAGCGGCGAAAAATTACATATTGTGCCTTTAAGGCACTTTAAGGATTTTTCACGTTAATGTCCCACTGTTTTTAGTGATTGAAATGTTGCGGCAGGTGCTGTAAATGGATCACAAGTGCCCAAAACTTGCATTTTGTTCAAGAAGGTCTCCAGTTGCAGATCCCAGCTGAGCAGGGAGTCCTTTCTGTGTGGAGTTTGTATGTTCTCTCTGTGTCTGCATGTTCTCTGTGTCCAAAAACATGCAGTTTAGGTGAATAGGATGTGCTAAATTAACCATGGGTTTGAATGTGTGTGTACACAGTAAAATCCCCAGAGTTAAATCAACTCTGCTCAGAGTACATATGGTCCCTCTCTAAATAGTGTTAAAGTAACACTGAAGCAGAGTTAAAATTAATCAGATCATTAAGCAATTAATAAGGCTGTGACTGAAGTCAGTTGTAGTTCTTGTGTTTCTCTTTTCTTCAGTGATTCTGCTTGTTAACAGCAGGCGTTCATCACTAATGTACAATCATCACTTAATTGTTTAATTTTCTCATTAACTTTAACTCTGCTTTAGTGTTATTTTAACACTATTTAGAGTGGGACCACATGTACTCTGAGCAGAGTTGATTTAACTCTGGAGATTTTGCTGTATGTGTGAGCTCCAAGCCATGTAATGGGGAGGGTTGGGGAAAGACCTGACAACCTACCCTGGAAAAATCATTGCCAAGAAAATTCATGGACAGTCTCTTGTGTATGGCAAGAGCTGGCCATAGAATCACCATAGAAGGTCTGGTCATAGAATCGTACACAACTAAAATTGTAATAGATATGTAGATAGATGAAAAAGAGCAGTGAGAACATTCTTCAAAATTTCCCCTTTGTGTTTAGAAAAAAACGTGACAGATTTTTCATTGAAAATTTGTAAGTGAATTGTAAGTGAAGCATTGAAAGGGCCAGACCTTATATTTGCCCTTCAATTAAGTTGCATAACTGGCTGTTATGATGTTTCTTTCACATTCCCAGCTTCCATGCTTTTTGCTTCGCCTCGCTAAAGTGAGTCATAGCAGTAGTTGAATGTGCTACATAAAAAAATAAAAAAATCAATGTGGCTTATCAAATAATCATATATGCATTCTGCAAGAGCACACTAACTCTGTCTGTGAATGCATGTGTGTGCAAATTACTGGAAGAAAGCAGAAGGCAGCAGCAAAGAGAAGATTTACACGTGTGGGAGAGAGAATCTAAAAATGATAGCACAGAGACGGGATCCAGATCCAGCTGATTGGTATCCATAGTAACAACAGCGGAGGCAAGTGTCGTGAGTTGTTTGTGATGCACACCAACATTAGTTTACGCGCTCACACACAATAACAAACACAAAAACAATTCAGTCCATTATCTTTCCATCCTTCAAGAAACAAAGAATGAAAAAACTGGATGTTTAGAACTATATTTCTCACCAGTTTTTGGAGCATCACCATGCGACTCCACCATCACTCCACACACAACTTCACATATTCATGAAAGAGTATGTGGTGAGTAAGTAGCTAAACATTTAATATTTAATGACTGTTTTATGATTGAAATATTCAGCGACCAACAGTAATGTCCAGTGATGGAAACTACTCGTCATATTTATGAAATGTCGCTATTTTGAATTGAAAACATGCTATTATTTGATTAATTTGAAATGATTAATGTAATTCATAATTGAATGTGATGACATACAAGACATACAAATGAGAGTGACTATAACTCACCTCCACAAATAGGAAACATGGTACAATGGAGCTACTGCTCTTCACAGCAGGCTTCTCTTCTGCTGCCATTGTAGATCCCTCTTCTTTCTGCTCTGTTCCTCCTCACGCTCTCCCACTTTAGTCTTTTCACATGAAAGAGAAAGAGAGAAAGAACAGGTCAGGAGCTAGAAAACTCAATTACAATAACTTATTTTTCCTGGCACATCTGAAGCACGTCTCTTGCTTGACTACAACATAACCCATAAACTAAATATTATATTTCAAACAGTTGATTGGTGATGAACATGAAGCAGGGCAACAACTGACTGCTGGATGGAGCCTATAAAATGCCCCTAAATTTAAAGATATCAAGACAAAAATGCCCCTGTATGAGTTGTTGTCTCATATTTATATCATAGGATATAGTTAAGCAAACTCTTGTCCGTCTCAGAGCAACACACAGAGGTGTTTTGTTTCTGAATGAACCTGATGTTCTAGTGAACCGATGATACAACAGCCTATTTATAAAAAGAGCGAATGAATGAATGACACTTACTCATTTAGACATTTACTGCCACCTACTGGCAGTTTTATTTCCTTATTTAGAAGATCATTTCATTGAAAAAAAAAAAAAAGAATTTCATATTTTGGGGATAGTTCACTCTATGTCGTTTAAAATCTGTATGACCTGTATGTCTTTCTTTTGTGGAACATAAAAGAAGATATTTTGAAGAATGTTGGTAACCAAACTGTTTTGGTCTCTAAATAAATGCCAATTCAGATGGAACTTCTGAAAATGAAAAATCATGGCTGTTGCAGCCTAAAAGTTTATGCATAATGAAGTCTATGTTGAATAATAAAAAAAATAAAACTTTCTAAAGCTACTTTTTGTAATGTCTATTTGATGCTTTTCTCATTTAACACAATAATGACTTTAAATTATCTTTTGGGGTAATTTCTTAGCCAAATTTGATGTCCAATTAATTTGATTAATTAATCAGCACCATAATTATATATATATATATATATATATATATATATATATATATAAAATATAATATAATTATGGTGCTGATTAATTAATCAAATTAATTGGACATCAAATTAATTGGACATCAAATTTGTCCAATTATGCGTGCGTGCAATTATGGTGCGTGTATGTATATACATACATACACGCACCAACAATTAAGGCTCATTTATGTTTTAAAATCATGGGCATTACATGACCATGACCGAAACAAAGTATTCCCCAAACCTGCAATGGAAAATATTTATTATTTACATATTAAAATATGCTATTGTGTTTCATGATTATTTATTTATTGTATTTCCTGTTCTTGTAAATACTTTATCATCAGACTAGGTAAGCAAGCAAGAACAATAGCGAAAAATGGCAGATGGAGCGATAATAACTGACATGATTCATGATATCATGATATTTTTAGTGATATTTTCAAATTGTCTTTCTAAATGTTTCGTTAGCATGTTGCTAATGTACTGTTAAATGTGGTTAAAGTTACCATCGTTTATTACTGTATTCACGGAGACAAGACTGACGTTATTTTAATTTTTAAACACTTGCAGTCTGTATAATTCATAAACAAAACTTCATTCTTTATAAATTTCTCCAACAGTGTGTAATGTTAGCTTTAGCCACGGAGCACAGCCTCAAACTCATTCAGAATCAAATGTAAACATCCAAATAAATACTGTACTTACGCGATTAGACATGCTGCATGATGAACACTTTGTAAAGATCCATTTTGAGGGTTATATTAGCTGTGTGAACTTTGTTTATGGTGTTTAAGGAGCTCCAGGGCTCCAGGGGCGGAGAGCACGAGATTTAAAGGGGCCGCGCAGCCTGAATCGGCTCATATTTAATGATGCCCCAAAATAGTCAGTTAAAAAAATTAATTAAAAAAAAATCTATGGGGTATTTTGAGCTGAAACTTCACAGACACATTCAGGGCACACCTTAGACTTATATTACATCTTTTAAAAAGACGTTCTACGGCACCTTTAAGAACAGATGGTGCAACAGTTTTTAGCAGGTTACAATCTAATTAGTAATTTTACTTTAGGATTCATTTACAAACAGCTGGTCTAAACCTACCAAGAGCTCTCTAGGACTGGACTTAAATTCATCTGTGAACCACCGAGCAGCATTTTGTCAGTAGGTCTGTTCAACATCACAGCGTAAGCCTCTGAGTTCAGGACAGGGAAATGAATATCACATGAAGCCAGGCACTAAAGCCCAACGACAGAAAACATCTAGTACATGCCTCCGCTTTTAGTGTGCCTTAAGCTCACAGCGGTGGAGCGGTCAACATTATACATCCGTCAGTGTGCGAGTCCTCAGATAATGTAAAAAAAAGGGAGTGGCAGATCCCAGGAATTTTTAAATTGCGGGGCAACACTGGAAGGTTTTCTAAAAAGTCGGCCCATGTGTCGTTTTAACATCTTTGAGGAAAAAGGAAGCTAAAATGCATGATCCATGAGAGACGTGCTCTAATATAAGACTCCAGGGGTAAATTCATCCAAATATAACTGTAAACAAGCAAAGTGGGCAACCAGGAAGAAGGTTTAAGAACAAATTGGGTCTCTCTTGCTCACTCACTGTTGATGGTGCTTTAACTTGCTTTTGTGCAGTCTGGCTTTTGTTAACATGTGCTTTGATAATTATGTAGATGATTCAAGCTTTAAAAAATGATGTAGGTAAATTGTCTGGAAGAGCATATGGTCCACTCATGTTTAGTCTCAGACGGCACGCCTACAGACCAGCCATGCACCCATTACGGACCGTCTGTTGCGTTTTAAAATCGCAAGATCGTAATCAAAATTGTCGGCTAGAATCTTACCGCTCTTGTTCATTTGAGTTTTTCAGTTCGCCAGGAAACAAAGTCAAGCTTACAACATGGTACCAATTTTATTCAATGAACATATAAAATTGGTTTATTTATAGGAAAATACCTCCAGTATATATACATCCCTTTTAATATGACGAAATAGGATCAATTTAAAAAATGCTATTTGTGTAGACTGAAGTACCATTATTTCCCCATGCATTATGATTGTGTTCAGATGGCACTAAATGAGCAGGTTTTGGTCAGAATAAACTGCAAAGTTGGCCAGACTTTGTTGATAGCCGAAAGTCTGGCTCTGTATGACTAACTCATGTGTATCATACAATATACAGAGCCAAGCTGACAAACAAACACAAGGGCAATGACTAAAATAATGAATTATCCTGAAAGAGCCACTTCAAAAGGAGGGCTTTTCTAGAGATGGAGGGTTGCCGGATTACCACAAATCGAGGCTAGGCTGCTACAGTATATCCTCAGAGGACACTTGAGCTTCAATTAGTACAGTCAAGCGGTTGTGGGTTCCCAGAGCAGACCAACTCCATTACAACGCAAAGCTTGCCCTGACTTTCCATTATGGTTCATGTATGTAAATATAGACAGTCTGTACCAGCTTTCATATTACATTGGCGTTCAGAATGATTGTTATTAAAGGGTGGTGAAAAGTAAAACAAGACAGTCTCCTCAAGGTCTTTAGCTTTGCATCTAATCCTATAATAGAGCATTAGTTGTCTTCACCAATGCAAACTGGCATTTACAACGCACAAAAAACAAGACAGACATGGTTTGGTAAAACAAATGTTTAGTACATTTGACTAAAATAAATTAATGGCATAATAAAAATACCAGCTAAAATCAAATGAAACCACAACCAATCAAATCAATTCCTCATGGACAAATTCAAGTCCCACACTACAGTTTTTCTTGTTCGAGAAGCCGTTTCACTCAAATATTCACTGATCAGGCATAACATTATGAGCACTGATGGGTGAATAACAATGATTGATTATTTCTTCATCACGGCACCTGTTAGTGGGTGGCAGCAAGTGAACATTTTGTCCTCAAAGTTGATGTGTTAGAAGCAGAAAATATGGGCAAGTGTAAGGATTTAAGCAAGGGCCAAATTGTGATGGCTAGACGACTGGATCAGAGCATCTCCAAAACTGCAGCTCTTGTGGGGTGTTCCCGGTCAGAATACACAGTGCATCACAGTTTGTTGCGTATGGGGCTGCACCGCCGAAAGCGCCAACAGTGGCCACGTGAGCATCAGAACTGGACCACGGAGCAATGGAAGAAGGTGACCTGGTTTGATGAATCACGTTTTCTTTTACATCACATGGATGGCCGGGTGCGTGTGTGTCGCTTACCTAGGGAACACATGGCAATAGGATGCACTATGGGAAGAAGGCAAGCCGGCGGAGGCAGTGTGATGCTTTGGGCAATGTTCTGCTGGGAAACCTTGGGTCCTGCCATCCATGTGGATGTTACTTTGACATGTACCACCTACCTAAGCATTGTTGCAGACCATGTACACCCTTTCATGGAAATGGTATTCCCTGGTGGCTGTGGCCTCTTTCAGCAGGATAATGCACCCTGCCACAAAGCAAAAATGATTCAGGAATGGTTTGAGGAGCACAAGAGTTTGAGGTGTTGACTTGACCTTCAAATTCCCCAGATCTCAATCCAATCGAGCATCTGTGGGATGTGCTGAACAAACAAGTCCGATCCATGGAGGCTCCACCTCGCAACTTAATGGAGTTAAATGGTTAACTGAGGTTCGGGAGCGGGGCCACGCCTCAACCAATCACCTGACTTCTCAAAACCTTCTTATATTGGGCCGCCCCCTTCAGTACTGTTTGTCTCGTTCTCTCAAACCCTCCCTTTCTCTCCCTCTCTCATCCATTCAACCATCCTTACCATACCGGTTCTCTTCCCTTCCAGGTTGTATCGGGGGGTCCTAATCACTCGGCCTACATCTAACTGAAATGATGCCCCCACTCTGAGTCTCCTGGCCACCAACACTAGACGCCCGGATCAACCTGATTACTCTTCATCCTCTCCCTATTCATCCCTAACCGATTAACATCCCTTTCCCCTTCCTCTTCATCCTCTCCCTACTGATCCCTATTCCCTAACTTTCTTTAATAAATAATTCTCCAACATTTATGGTTGTGGCGTGGTCCTTACTTGTGAACAGAACTTAAAGGGTTAGTTCACCCAAAAATGAAAATTATGTCATTAATGACTCACCCTCATGTCGTTCCAAACCCGTAAGACCTCCCATCAATTCAACGGAAAGGATTCCGGAAGAGAAGACAATGCTGAATAAAGTCGTAGTTTTTGTTATTTTTGGACCAAAATGTATTTTCGATGCTTCAACAACTTCTAACTAACCCACTGATGTCACATGGACTACTTTGATGATGTTTTTATTACCTTTCTGGACATGGACAGTCTACCGTACATACATTTTCAATGGAGGGACAGAAAGCTCTCGGACTAAATCTAAAATATCTTAAACTGTGTTCCGAAGATGAACGGAGGTCTTACGGGTTTGGAACGACATGAGGGTGAGTCATTAATGACATAATTTTCATTTTTGGGTGAACTAACACTTTAAAGGATCAGCTGCTAACATCTTGGTGCCAGATACCACAGCACACCTCCAGGGGTCTAGAGGAGTCCATGCCTTGACGGGTCAGGGCTGTTTTGGCAGCAAAAGTTGGACGAACACAATATTAGGAAGGAGGTCATAATGTTATGCCTGATCGGTGTAATTCACAATAGGTTAGAAAAGACTTTAATCATGGTTGCAGAAAAAGTGAATCAAGAGTTTTGCAGAACAAGGTAAACTTGCCTGCAAGCTGCAAGTGTGTTTTAGGTGGTTGCTAAGTGTTTGCTTACTAGCCTAAGTCAGAAGATCCCTCAAAAAAAGTCTCTATGATATTTAAGAAGGCAACAACATAAATCCCACCAAGGAAAATAAATCCTATTGCTTAGAAAAAGTAATAGCACACCTCTCGTTATAGCACAAATGAAGCAGGATGAATTATGGAGCAATGGAAACACTGATGCTTGGTAGTTCACCCAAAAATATCATACTTACCTTCATGCTGCTCTATATGCATATTCTTCTGCAGAACACAAAAGAAGATATTATGAAGGATGTTGGGGTCCAAACTAAATATGAACGACATGAGGGTGGGAAAATGATGACAGAAGTATCATTTCTAGGTGAACTATCCCATCAATAAATAAATATCCCTTTATGCATCATGTACAAATGAAAATCAAAAGCACTTACTCTGTCTCTCGTCTCGCCCTCTTCTCTGCGTTCCTTCATTTATCCAAACCAACAATAATAAAACACATGCTCAAGAGCGTAATCCTCTTGCTGGCGTGCTGTTGTAAGCACCTGGATTACACTGTGTAAGTCTATCGCTCTACTGTCAATCATCGATTTGCCACCGAAACACATGCACGTTTCAAATCACCTCATGCATCATCCGGCAGCATCGCAATTTCAAGCTATTAAAGGTGGGGGATGTATGCGAAGGCAATAAGAGCGTAAAACCCTAAAGGGATTTCGCCATACAGGGTAATTTGAGCTAGCGTTTGGGGAATACCACACCCCCATCCTGCTTCTTCATGTCCTTCTGATTTCCAGCGATATGGGGCAGGAAACATAACTCATCCTTCCAGGGTGACTCACTCCAAAGCGGCCACACTCACCGTGAAATTACAGTCATGAACCGTACACAATGGAAGAAACCCTGACCAGAAGCATGCACAGTTAGATGGATAGCCACACTTACTTCACACCCTGCAGCCGTCGCGATGGATTCCTATGCAGTGGCCATAACGCGCGTTTGCCATGGAACTCCTGTGCAGCTTTCCTCTCCTCGTCCTTCCTTCTATCCTCCCACCCACACGGGATTTTTCTCGTGGAGCGTTTCCTCACATTAGCGTATGCAGATGCGCTCACGCTCTGTGTGCAAACCGCACTCGCATGCACAGGCGGATCCTCCTTAATGAGGCGTGAGAGATTAAATCGTCACCTCAACCGCAGCTCTCCAGTGCGGCTGCAGAGAATGCGCGTGTGCGCGACGGGGAGTCTGATTTGTATTCAAGCTCGTGCCTCTCTCCCTCACTCTCTTCAGGTAACAGTATGAGCTCTAGTGAATGTAGGTTAAATTAAATTCAAACTGATCTGCAGTAGGTCAAAGTTTGTCAAGCCTGTCAGTCTCTACAATATGTAAAACAAAGAGTTACATTAGTTACACCCATTAGTGGTGTTTGCTATAGCATGCATCAGTATACTGTCAAGGAGTGTTGATAGTAATGCATACAGTATAATGAATGAACAGTGGCCCATATAAGACAAATGGCCGCCAATAATTGTGGATAATATTGGTTGCCAAAGGCTACAATGTTAAAAGGGTTAGTTCACCCAAAAATGAAAATTCTGTCATTAATTACTCACCCTCATGTCGTTCCACACCCGTAAGACATTCGTTGATCTTCGGAACACAAATTAAGATATTTTAGTTGAAATCCGATGGCTCTGTGAGGCCTGCATAGGGAGCAATGACATTTCCTCTCTCAAGATCCATAAAGGTACTAAAAACATATTTAAATCAGTTCATCTGAATACAGTGGTTCAATATTAATATTATAAAGCGACGAGAATATTTTTGGAGCGCCAAAAAAACCCAAAATAACGACTTATATAGTGATGGCCGATTTCAAAACACTGTTTCAGGAAGCTTCGGAGCATAATGAATCAGCGTATCGAATCATGATTTGGATCGCGTGTCAAACCGGCAAACTGCTGAAATCACGTGACTTTGGCGAAGCAGTGTTTTGAAATCGGCCATCACTATATAAGTCGTTATTTTGGTTTTTTTTGGCGCACCAAAAATATTCTCGTCGCTTTATAATATTAATATTGAACCACTGTACTCACGTGAACTGATTTAAATATGTTTTTAGTACCTTTATGGATCTTGAGAGAGGAAATGTCATTGCTCCCTATGCAGGCCTCACGGAGTCATCGGATTTCAACTAAAAATATCTTAATTTGTGTTCCGAAGATTAATGAAGGTCTTACGGGTGTGAAACGACATGAGGGTGAGTAATAAATGACAGAATTTTCATTATTTGGTGATCTAACCTTTTAAATAATTCAATTTGTACCTCTGATTTTTTATAACTGTCCATAGCAGGTTTTTAGGATCAAGAACTGAGTCAGAACTCCATAGTTGTTCTATGCAAATTCTCATGGGAAATGATTGACTTTCGGTCATTGTAAGCAGTTAAAAGTACTTTATTATTCCTTCAAAAAGTAAAATTCTATCATCATTTACTCAACCTTATGTCGTTACAAAAATACGACTTTTTTTCTACTAAGGAACACAAAAGATGATATTTTGAGCATTTCTTTGTGCACACAATGAAAGTCCAATGTTCTTTTGTCTTCAAAAGATCTTTTGTTCTGCAGAGGAAAGAAAACTAAATGCATTTGGAATGACATGAAGTGACATTTTTGGGTGAACATTCATTTAAAGGCACAATATGTAAGATTTTTGGATTAAAATATCCAGAAACCACTAGAACAGTGTTATATATTTTGTTGACTTGTGTACTTACATTATCCCAAATATTTTCAAGATTGTATAAATCCAGAGAAATAAGCAGTTTTAACCAGGACACGGACCCTGTACCGCCTATCAATGACATCCTATGTTACTCTCGATTTCTGATTTTATTTTGTAGAAACCATGGAAACACCAAAGACGCTTTAATATATTACATTTTTTTTTCAATTGCTAACATACTTTTGTCCAATCTTTAGTCACATTTTCAAAACTCTAAACACATTTAGCAGAACATCCGTCTGTTGTGGCCATACCATTAACACAGTTCATGTTGTTTTCACACAAAATGCAGTCAATTAACACATTTCTAAAATGCTTACATTTTCTTTTCATACCCCATACCAAAATCATGGATCTTTCTCATCTTATTTGCAAATGCTTAAACACAGCAAGTCAGAAATGAAGACCTAATGTTCCAATCTTTACATACAGGATAAATCCTATACTTTTGTAACAACAGCAGTACTGGAAAAGCATTATTCAGTAACATAAAATATATAAAACAAATACTGAAACCATTGATAGGCATTTGTAATTAGCAGACCACTTAAATATTGAAAAATAGCAGATTCCAGTCTCAGCTGGAGGCATAGTCAGGTGTTGAATTTCTTTTCATTACATGAACACACAGTAAAATAGGACTCTTTGAATCGGATTTGTTCAGTGTGGATGAAGAACAACACAGAGGAGCAGAGAGAAAATAATGTCTGTGTAAGGGATAGGAATAGATGAAAGAGGAGAGGAGAAGATGGATCAGGAAAAGGGAGAAGAAAAGGTATGGGAGAGGAAGAAGAAAGTGTGCTGGACGGTGCATCTCTGTGTTTTTCCCCCCTTACACATGTAGAACCTATGAAAGCTTATTTATGCCATGAATAGAAAATAAAAAAAGGGTAATTGTGACTTTTTATCTCACAATTCAGATTTTTCTCTCAATTCCTAGTTTACATCTCACAATTCTCTCACAATGTAAACTCACAATTGCAAAATAAAAAATTATTTTTTGATAAAAAAATCACAATTACTTTTATGCTTTTTTATTCTGTGGTGGAAAAAAGCTTCCATGATAACCAAAGATCATGTATGTTGGATTTGTTGTTGATCAATGGCAGCAATTTCATGTTTTCATTTCAGTAAAAGCTTTATACTACAACGATTTTACCACAATGATTCCACTTCCACTGTTCCATATTTACAAAATATGTGGTCTGCATAGGGCACTAGCTACCAAGGGGACACCATCCCACCCTCTATGGGGGAAACATCAACACTCCACCACACCCCCAGAAAGAGATTTCAACCAAGGGGGCAACTGAAGTTCTGCATAGGGACACATTTGACCAGTAGCTGCCCTGATACTTTCTTCTTCTTCTCTTTTTCTACTGCACATTCTATAAAATAATGACTCACTTCTGTTGCCAAGAATGAACACATTCAACACTCAACCAAAAATGTAGAATGGCTTACATGCATTATACTATTACTGCAGTAAAAGGAAACTGAATTTTAAAAACAATGGATTTCATATTTTCTCCAGTTAGAACTGAAACATGACAGTAATGCAGTTTTCATAATGCCATCAACTGTTAGTATTTTGACAGTCATCATGCTTTGATTGACTATATGTTCATGTTGGATAGAAAACTACTGCTAGTGTTTGACAGAACGACTCAATTTTGAATCAGGTTTGCTGTGTTTTGATAGAGTTAGTATGTGTTGAAAAAAGTTTTTAGCATTTTGAAATGTAGAGTTTGTGTTTATTTAACAATATATGGTTTTGGGCAGAAAATTAACTATTTGGCTAATTGTGTCGTGTAGGTGTGTTGCTGTGTTAAGAGTTTAGAAAAAGTACTTTAAGTATTGCTAAACGCTTGTTAGCAATTGAAAAAAAAACTGTAAGTGTTTTATTAGACAGATGAGGAACTGTCTGGATACATTCATCGACAGAAACTAATCATGTTATATAGCTGAGCACAGTAAGTCTTATTGTTTAAATCTCGTTTTCTTGATTTACCTCGAGTAGTACCATGTTTTACCATGACTAATATCGATCTTGCTTACTGCAGTGTGCAACAAGTGTCTCATATTAGCCACCGAGCGAACGCGCAGAGTAGCATTACAACGAATTTTAACACACAAATGTATCTAATGTGATAAAACAGCACTGCAGAATAATAAAATACTGCAGAATAATAAAATCTCTGCTCTCGAGCTGTGTGTCGCGCTCGAGCGGCTTCATTACGCTCCAACGGCTTTCACCCACACCCTGCTTCATACTACAGTAATGTTAATAAATCTTTAATACATTAACTCATCCATGAATATGATTCCTGCCCGAGTCTCGTCAAATTATTTTGCACTGAATGTATACGTGAAGACAACACGATTATGTGAAATCAAGGCGTCAACATGCTGCGCCTTTGATTCGAATAAGTGACCTCTAGTGGCGGAAAATTACATATTATGCCTTTAAGGGCTCAAACTTTCAGTTTTTATCTGGTGGTCAATAAAACGTATGAAGGACCAGAATATCATTGAGACTTAAAGGAACACTCCACTTTTTTGAAAATAGGCTTATTTTCCAACTCCCCTAGAGTTAAACAATTGAGTTTCACCGTTTTCTAATCCATTCAGCCGATCTCCGGGTCTGGCGGTAACACATTTAGCATAGCTTAGCATAGTTCATTGAATCTGATTAGACCGTTAGCATCTCGCTCAAAAATTACCAAAGAGTTTTGATATTTTTCCTATTTAAAACTTGACTCTTCTGTAGTTACATCGTGTACTAAGACCGATGGAAAATGAAAAGTTGCGATTTTCTAGGCTGATATGGCTAGGAACTATACTCTCATTCTGGCGTAATAATCAAGGATCTTTGCTGCCGTACCATGGGTGCAGCAGGCGCAATGATATTACGCACCGCCTGAGAGTATAGAGTATAGTTCCTAGCCATATCGGCCTAGAAAATCACAACTTTTCATTTTCTGTCGGTCTTAGTACACGATTTAACTACAGAAGAGTCAAGTTTTAAATAGGAAAAATATCGAAACTCTTTCGTCATTTTTGAGCGAGATGCTAACGGACTCATCAGATTCAATGAACTATAAGCTATGCTAAAAGTGGTGATTGGCTGAATGGATTTGAAAACGGTAAAACTCAACTGTTTAACTCTAAGGGAGTTGGAAAATGAGCCTATTTTCAAAAAAATGTGGAGTGTTCCTTTAAGGATGGACCTAGCAATGTCCTAGCAACCATCCAGAACACCGTAGCAATGGGTTTTTTGATGGGCAAGCTCCATTCACATATTTTCAGAAACTGACAATATTTATTTAGAGATTAAAGCACCAAACCTTTGTTTGAATTAAAAAGATTCTGGATATTCATTTAATGTTATTTGCAAATAACAAAGGCATCACTGACTGGAGCAAATGCAAATATAATCTGAAACTAAAGCAGCTTGCATGTCTCAAGGGTGATTTATGTGCATTATAGCAGTCCATTGGGTGCAAATGGGACTTAACCTTTTACCACTGTGTGTGTGTGTGTGTGTGTGTGCTTTTGTTTATATTACATTGTGGGGACCAAATGTCCCCATGATGTAATATAAACCTGAGTTCACCTACATCGTGGGGACCAGCCAGCGGTCCCCACAATGTAAATGGGTTTATAAATCATATAGAATGAGTTTTTGTGAAAAAGTAAAAGTTTGCACAGTTTCCTGTGAGGGTTAGGTTTAGGGGTAGGGGCAGGGTAGGGGGATAGAATGTACAGTTTGTTCAGTGTAAAATGCATTGAAGTCTATGGAAAGTCCCCACAATTCACAAAAACAAACATGTGTGTGTGTGTGTGTGTGTGTGTGTGTGTGTGTGTGTGTGCGTGTTATTGGACAGCTCTGCTTAACATCAATCCCTTGAGTCCTGCATTCAGTCAGGCATTGCTGCTCACACTTGATCATTCCAATAAGGGGGGTTTCGGAGGAAGAGAAAAATCGATAAAGACCTTAAATGCTTCATATTTCTGCTCTGCATGTCAGCTACACAAGCAAACAGCTGCATTATATTTTCCAAGACCTGAAGGATACATAAAAAAAAGGTCAAAATCATGAATATATTAAAAAGCATGAATGTACAGCACATAAATGTTACATAATAATTGAACCAGTTGTTTTTGATTATTGTTTTTTTTTTTTTTTGCAAAAGCATGCATCTGCATCACTATTACTATTGTTCATAGGGTTAGAGAAACCACTAACAGTACTATATTTTGTCATGTAACTCATTCTGCAAAATTTATGCTACAGAGATGAACTTATGTGATTTGTTGACGAGATCTGTGCTAAGCACTCAGACTTATGATTTGTGCAAAAAAATACTATTGACTTACATTGAAGAAGTAACTGTGACTATATTATTTTGGTGAAACTCAGTTTCGCTTGGCACAAGATGGGAAATTGCGCCATGCAACTTGAGTTTAGCACAGATTTTATGGGCACATTTTCACTGTTACTGGATTTGCATAACTCCTTCAGTGAATTAGGTGCTAAAGCGACGCAAACATCTCATGCAAATAAAGGGCACTATCAGCGGGTACAATGCATTCTTCCCCTCATCTCCCCCACAGTGTTATGTACAATGGGTAAATGAACATCATGTTTCATTAGAGCCTGTTTCAGAAGATCTTATAGAACCTCTAGTTCCCTAGAAAAATGGCTTTCTTTCCTGCCGCCACACGGGAAATGATGCGTGTTATTCAGCGCACCAGATGGAGGACTGATACAGACTACACTGATGCGACAGGCAAATAAACGGCCTTCTCTCATTAAAATTCATGACTAAAAAAAGAGGCCATAGCTAGGAAGCAGTCAGAACGGACAGGTTGCATTCCTGCCCTTTTTCCTGGTAGAGCACAACTGTGCTAAAATAGTGGAAAAAAGCTTGAAATGTGTCTCCCTCTGTTTCTATAGCAGTTTTTTTTTTTTTTTTACATCTTACACATTGTATTGTAGTTTAACAGGCAGGTGTTTCTTATTTCAGTTGCATTTATTGGGCTATAGGAATTATAATCCCTTTATTGAAATATAGGAACATATATTTCTGCTTAAGCAACTTAAAAAGACAATATGAAAACAAAATTTACTTTCTTAAGACATGTTCCTGATCACAAATACAGCACAGGAGATCTAAAGATCTAAATTATTCAGATTGAGAAACTAACCATGTCCTCTCACATGTTCTGTCATGAAACATGAATCTGATCTGTACTCACTGGTATGAGGTGCCGTCACAATCAATGTCTCAAAGCATCCTCACTGCCATTTACAAATGATAAATGAAAAAAAAGAGAATAAAACCTTATTGCTCGAGATCATACTTTCATAGACCAGGAGACATCCAAAAGATCCCAGTTATGTTTTACTTTAATATTTTTTGTTGTTGAGATAATGCAGATTGAGATTTAATTTTGGTGTCTGGGCAAATCTGAAGACAATGTGAGAATATAATCATGAAGTGAAGTGAGATAACTAAAGGCTCTTTTGTCACTAGAAAAAGGGAGAATCTGGAGAGAGACTCTCCATTTAATCTCACTGTAAAAAAAATAATACTGTATAATTTTAACAGTAAAAGTAAATTGTTATCTGTAAAAATGCTATAGTAAGTTATGAAAAGCTGTAGGGACATTTTGTGTAATTTTACAGTAAATTACAGTTGAATTCACAGTTTTTGAAAGTGAAAAAGAAGTAATACTATAATTTACAGTGGAAAATATGGAAGAGGATTAGGGCCAAGCAATAATAAAAAATTAAAACCATCTCGAGATTAAAGTTGTTAAATTTCGAGAAAAAAGTCGAGATAAAATGTTGAGAATAAACACGTTAAATTACGAGAAAAAAACTTGTTAAATTTCAAGAAAAAAAGTCGAGATAAAATGTTGAGAATAAAGTCATTAAATTACGAGAAAAAAGTTGTTAAATTACGAGAACAAATTCGTTAAATTATGAGAAAAAACTTAAGATAAAATGTTGAGAATAAAGTCATAATTTAATGAGTTTATTCTCAACATTTTATCTCGACTTTTTTCTCGAAATTTAATGAGTTTTTTCTCCAAATTTATCAACTTTAATCTCGAGATGGTTTTATTTTTTTATTATTGCTTGGCCCTAATCCTCTTCCGTAGGAAAATCATAAAATGACATTCCCAGAATTTCCATGTGTGACAATTCAAATGTTTGTTTTTTTTTCTTCCAGTTAAATAACTGTTTCTTATTATTTTTAAATCAGTATATGTACATTTGGGTTTTGTTACATATTGTATTAAATTAATGTTTACTGCATTATTTTAGTGTCATGTGCGACTTTTATATTTGTGTGCATGGCATCTCTATTAGGATTTACAGAAAAGATACTTATGATGAACGTTAAGTCATTATGTGGGTTTTTCTGTTTCTAAGGTGGTTGTCAGTAATAGTACAAAACATTTTTTAGTATTTTATTAACAACATCAGTTAATGTAAATTTAAAAAGTAAATTTAAATTTAAATTTAAAAGTAAATTTAAATTCAAGCCATAAAACTTGGGGGAAAAAAAGGCAGCTGTGGTTGCTAGACCATTACCATAAAAATATGGTAACTACATTTTATCATAATGTTCACAGATTTTTTAATGTATTTATTTATACAGTGTAAGAGTTCTAAGAGAAACAATAAAGACATCTCACTTCCTAAAGGAATGAAAACATCACATGCAAATGCACATTCACACACACACACACACACACACACACACACACACACACACACACACACACACACACACACGCACGCATATGTTTATGAGAATCATTGGGCTGGATGTTCTTCGCTGTGGTCGCAGTAGCTGGCAGCTGATTTAAATCATATCATATGATCTTCTTCATTATGTGAGAGACAGACATGAGAGGCAAGTTGACTGTAAAATAGACAGTAATCTTCCTTTGTCCACCCTTAGCATGCATGGCTGCTTCAAAATATCGCAACATGCCACTGAATGAATATTTCAGGCATGAGAGGCAAACCAAATGTGTGTGCATGTTCATATTTCAGAGCATGTATAGTGGGACTAATGCATTGCACTGCACACTTCATTTCTGTCAGAAAAATTAATATCCTATCCTACTGACCTTTATTGACTTACAGTTTTTTACAGACGCTAGGACACATTTCTCAATACTTAGGTCACTTTTGCAAAACTCTTCACACAGTGAGCACAACAGAAGTCTATGTGGGCTAAACTGAGGATCAATTATCATTGCTTTGGCACAAAATGCATTCAATGACTACATCTCTCAAATTTCATGAATTCTTTTCTTACTCAGACACAACAACTGCCAAAACTCTTTGTACGTACAGGCCAATTTGCACATGCTTACATACTGTTTTCAAAACTGTTAAACTTATGTTCAAAACAATAACATCATACAAAACTGAATAAGACAGCAATTTGCTACATTCCTACAGTAATATTTTAATAAAATATATTTTAAATCTTAAAATTAAATGCTATAAAAACAATTGAATTGTATCTGTATCAGTGGATGGTGTGTATACAAATTCTTGTATTTTGGAATTATAAAAAATTATAAAAATAAATAAACGACATAAAATATTGACAAATTCTGCATCATTCCAGCAATATATATTGCAGTGAATTATAAACAGAGATGTGTCCTTGTTTTACATAAGAAAACATTGTATAATGCTACATGTTGTTAGTGTTTTTCAGGTCATTGTTTTGTGGGTGACAAAGTGTGTTTGTCGGCTGTCAACCTTTGCTAGTGTTCTGAAAGAATAAGTTGATTTGAGACCTGAATACAGTGTTTTGGTAGTTGTAGTGCATTTTGAATGTGAAATGAACTGCTTTGCCAAGCTGAAAGTTGGTTAGGAGAACTGTGTGAAGAGTTTTGCAAAAGTGACCTAAGTATTGAGAAATGTGTCCTAGTGTCTGTAAAAAACTGTAAAATGCTTCTGTGAGCATCCCAGCAATATATTCACTTTAAATTGATAATTACGCAATGAAAAGAGTATTATTTCATGTTCATTCATCAAAATCAATGTCATTCCTAAAAATATTACCATAACTTTAAAGTCAACATGAAATCAAAATTCACTGCATTTACTTAAATCAGTTTGCATTACGCCGAAAGAAAAAATAATTTCCTCACTCCACATCATCCATCATTTCCTCAAAATTATGTACATAAGCCACATTTCCACCGCAGGAATAACTTTCCCCAGGAACTTTGGGGTGGTACTCGGTGTGTTTCAATCGCAGGAACCAGGGTCTAAATGAAGTTCCAGGTAAAGATTTTCTCCTCAGAAAGTCCCTGCTCATGAGGTAGTACTTTTTCAAAGTTCCGGAACTTTCGAGGGTGGGACTTACGCAACTGAACATGCTGATTGGTTGAGTTCACACAGCATTTTGATTGGTTGACCCCACACAGCATTTTATTTCATCCATCGTTTTTTTTAAAGTCTGTTGCGGTGCGTGAAATGAGAGTTTTTTTGCTATTCGAATCAACAGTGAAGTTTAAAAATACGACAGATGGACTGACGATGAGGTTCAGGCTTTATTAAGCTTATATGCAGAGGATGAAATGTGCGTGCAGTACATCACTGGACTATCTTCACGGTACTTTAGACCGCTATGGAAACACAGCTAGCAATAGGTCTGGGGGGAAAAAGTTCCTGGGAAAAATTGTTGGGTAATTTCGATGGAAACCCAGCTATAGTGTCTGAAACAACTTTGCTTTCTGCCAGGCATCACCGATAGCTATTTATTCACTCTTGGTTGAACTAGAACTTGATTGATTGTTTTCACTGTTATCACCAGTGTTAGGGAAAGTTACTTTTAAAAGTAATCTGTTACAATATTGTGTTACTCCCTGAAAAAGTAACTATTTTAGTTTTTATGGAAAGTAATGCATTGTGTTACTTTTGTGTTACTTTGCTCACCATGGGCTGGGCTTGCTTGTCTGATTTTGAACAAAAAGACAAAACAAAAACTATGTTTGGCAAATGTAAAGATCCTTTCACACTAAAAGTGAAATGAATAAGCCTCAGGCTTAAGGAAGTGCAAACTTACTCCTGATTTCTCTCAACATTGCAACATGAGAGTTGTCAGTCTATAAATGGGAAAACAAAGTAACTTGTGTTACTTTTTTGAAAAAGTAACTCTGAAAATTTGTTGTAAACCTGAAAGTAATGCGTTACATTACTAGTTCTCACATTACTTGTAATGTGTTACCCCAACACTGGTTATCACCAATGGCTTTCTACAATAATGCAGTAAATTAATGCTTGCTTACATTGATATATTAAACATTCAATAACAGCAAATAATAGATCTGAAAAAGAAGAAAATTATAGTTAAAATAAAGCAGTTGCCTACAACCCCCCTGATAGGAAACATCCACATTACACCATCTGAATTCATTGAATATCATTCAATAAATAAATAAAAATATATATATATTTTTTTTTTTTTTTTTTTTTGGGTGATATTTTGAACTAAAACTTATCCTCGAAAAATAGATTTCTTCAGTATTATGTTTTTTTTTTTTTTTTGGTCATGCATATGGGGTCAGAAGGGAGCAGATGTGAGTTGGGTGATGTGGAAGCATGTCATATTTTAAGGCCTGGGGCTCTCTGGGTTCCTCTGAATACAGCATGGTCGAAATCCAGAGTAGAAAGTGTTTGTGAGTCACGCCAGAGCAAATCTCCTGCAAACAGGCAGAACCCTCAGGATATGAAAGATGGAGCCATTTAGAGGAACCAAGAAACTGGAGGATTGTGCTATAGGAATCATGAAAGAATTATGGAGACAATGAATCATTATCACTAGTCAGTACACACTCATTTGGAACAAAGAGGAATATATAAATACACTATGACAGTGGCTTATGATTTTATTTCACTATTTGGCATAGATTCATAAAGAGCCAGCTTATACTAAAGCTAAAGACAGATTTATTTATCTGAGGTTACTCACTGGAAATGGTCGGCTTATGAAGGTGCTGAAGTGGGAATTAATTTGACAGAATGACTGATGGCAGGGCACTGCAAGCCAACAGTTGCAGATATGAACACAAAAGAACAAAATGGTGCTCTGGAGTATGAGCTTGTTTATTATTTATGCATTTTGGCCATATAGCCCTATTGCTCACATGAAATGACTCTATGGATCATAAAGGCGCACATAAACCTTCACGGAAATATCCATGAATCAAACCTGGAGTGAAATGCTAACAGCTATCATCACAATAATACCATTATCTTGAAGCTTTCACTAAAATATACAGTAGAAACAAAAACAGCTGCAGTATAATTATTGTTCCATTAGAAAACAGCCATATTTTACTATAATGCATGTTCATAAAGAATATCTATTGCCATGCTCACACTATTAACAGCATTTCTTTACTGTTAACTGCATGTTGTAGTGCGATGTACATAAAGTAATCAGGTGAACGTTCATGCTAAGGTGAAGCTATAAGTGGACTCTATAAATCTGCACTTTCACTGAATTTAAATGAGATGAGAGTTGGAAAGATCCCTCTGGCATGATAGCTGAGAGCTCCATAGCTGTATCAGCATTAGTCAGAACATCTGCAGACATCAGCATCTCTGCCATCAATCTACAGCAGTCCTGCAACCTCTAACCAGGACATTTATAGAAGACTTGACTGTTGGCTGATTGCTTTTACATCTGAATTTGAGGCACTCTATAACAACTAAAACTGAGTTGATAGAGGTAAACTGTCAGGGAGACCCATCAGCACCTTCTGATGTTAGAAGTAGCCTATCTAGTTCAGTCATAAAACTCTAGATGGCACAGGCTGATCGGTCCTTTACATGCAATCTGCAGTCAATCACATCATTACTGCATGACACAAGCTGATTGGCTTCTGCTGATCCTGCAGCCAATGAGATTGCTTGCTAAACATTTAAATAGTCTGGTTGAGTGTTTGCTGTAAACTATCAGAGTTCCTCTGAACCCCTCCACCTCCCCAGCTCCACCTGCCTAGATCTGCCACGGGATTTATGTATGTCTATTTATGTATATGTGTATATGTGTATTTATGTATACTTAAGTATATGTCTAGTCTGTGAGAAAAATACAACATGTGATAACAACATATACTGAATAAAAACAAATAAACAAACAAACAAATGCCATATATATTGTTTGTTACAGAGAATAGTGCCTTAAACCCCAGTATGCTCTTAAAAACAAACATTTTAAAATGTGTTATGCAATCAAATATTGCTAGTGTTCATCGGAAGAAAGCCGTCTGATGTGCCAGTTGCTGAGCAGATTGCTTTCGTGTTTGGGGCTTAAAGACAATGCGAGACTATACAGCTTTCCTGTGAGGAGAGCAGATGAAAGCAGAAAATGAAAGAGGTCGAGGAGAGAGGGAGGTGTTCTGTGGGCAAAGCACCCGAGCAGAGGACGACTAATCAGCTCTGCGCAACAATAACATAAAGAGTGTGCTTCCCTGCAATTTATTGCATCACTTAAAGGAACAATTCACCCTAAAATGAAAATTTTGTCACCATTTACTCAACCTCATGTCATTTTAAACCCATATGACTTTACTTCTGGATCACAAATGGAGATGTTTTGAGATGCAGTGCATTTGTAGCATTCAATTAAAAATCAACATCAATAAAATCTGACTGTAATGTCATTGTTCCTGTTCTTGTTGTGCACAAATCACTAGTTATTTTGAAGAAAAGAAAGTCTTCATAATCTTTCATCAAAATGCATGTAATAACATAATCTAATTTAATCTAAAGTAATATGCTATTGCTCTTTCATAGTTAATGAGACATTAATGAAGCAGATTAACTTTGTCTCAGACGTTTCTCCTAAAAGTCTTAAGATCAGGTATAGTGCTATAAAATATATACTGCAGACTTTGGGAGAAAACATTATTCAGATTTTATTCTCAGGAGATTTCAGATAATCATAATTTCAGCTCAAATCAGATAAAAAAAACTCTGAACATCACACACACACACACACACACACACACAAAAAACTAACAACAACAAAGCCAGCAAAGAGTAAAAGGATTCTATAAAAGTAACAACATAATTTATTCATGCAGCGATGCATGCTGGAAATCTGCAGCATTGTTGCATTGTTCAAACTCTACGCTGAGCTGATTGGAATGACATTTGGGTGTCTTTATCCTAGTATCAGTGATGCAAAAAACGTTCATCCGAAGTATGTGGCCACATGGAAAAGCAGAGGCAAAGCCATAGCCCTCCAAACAGACTTTCCTGCATTAATTTTTAGATGAACTGATCTATATATGAACATGCATCCTAGGACATTGTGTTTATGATTATGTTTTGTGTAGTGTCTTTTGGATGATATTTGTTTTATGCATATTTTATGATAAGAACCAGTGGTTAACATAAACTAACCTATACCAAGTTTGGTGCCTATGAGTTTGTATTTTGAAGATTTAAATGCTCGTCTATATGATACGTCGATACCTGTGCAACATATCAGTATTACAAGAATCTTTAATAGTTTCTTCTCCATCTGTAACCAATCCAGTTACATGCACGTGATCTGCTGAAGACAAAGCATCGTAAACTTTCCTGTTGGAAGCTCAAGTATGATTGGCTCACTGACGCAGAGGGGGAGAGGCCAGCACCAGAGGTTAAAAGCCAGCGCACAATGCTCCTCCCTCTCTCTTGCTGATCCGACCGAAACTGCATCTGTGTGGGGTCCTGCCTGTAGGCCTCGACTTGCCCCTACCATGTGCTTAACCCAGAGAGAAAGAACTCTTCCCTACTACAAGAGTCAAATTAACAGCTTAAGTTGTTTCATATTTCTTCACCCAACGCAGAAGAACTTCGAACCGAACCATCAAGGATTTCTTTTGCAGATCCGATGCTCCTCAACAGCAAAAGGCATTTTGCAAGTATCGTACATTTGAACACTAAACAGCGATTTAGTATTAATTCGTGAACCACCTTTGTTAGCAAATGTGCTTTATTACTGAGAAAACTGATGGTCCTTCCAGCTTGTTTAAATACAAAGTTCTGGCATGAAACTCTAATGGGCAGGCTAATAGGTATTTTAACTCAGCCTGCTAATAATCACATCATTATCTATAGGTCACAGATGATTGGTTCCTGCTGTATTAGCAGCAATGAGCTTGCGTGCTAATCTTTAAATACATGAGTTGGCATTTCTTAGCAGCGCAGTGTGCTTCAGAAACCCTCCACCTTCCCCAGCTCCACCTGTATAGATCTGCTACGGTTATTCATGTACCCTATATTGCAGCAAGTCCCGTACTTGCTCTGCAACAGCAATAATCAACAGCAGCAATAAAGCAGCAGCAGCGTATCAGATCTATTCCGCCAAGACCAAAATATCTACATATCTACAAACACTCAGAGAGTTGTCATGACAGAACTGACTTTACTCATCGCTCCATTCCCATGTTATGATACGGTTCCAATTCATTCCCACTCTCTCATTTCCTATGTACATGTGACTTGTGTGTATGTATGTGTTTGTTAGTTTAGTTATGTGTTCGTGATTTAGTTAATAAAACTTGTGCACAATACATATTTGGTTCTGACTCACTGTCTGCATTAAATTGCCTCTTAAATGATTTAAATCTTGCTACCAGCTCTAAGCGCTGTAAATGCTAAGAAAGATTTATTTTTCTATGGCCATGAAAAATACTCTTCTCTTAGAATTAATTAATAAACAATACTGAGTGTTTACAGAATTAACTGATTGATTGATTGTAATTTTAATGTAGCGACATCAAGTTAATCCGATTAACTGATTCAAATATTCATAATTAATCATAATTAATAATCATAATATGTTATGAATCATTTTTTTTTATATTTCCCCTTTGAGCTAATTTGCTACATGGTGTTTTTTTGTAAATTGTAATATAAATAGATGTGTAAACTTACTGTCTGAGCTAGTAAGTGAGTAGTAACTGACTCCAAATAAGCACAACAAATGTTGTTTTACTGGATGAGACTCCAAAAAAAAAAAAAAACACATAAACATTGGGTAGCAGTAACTAATTTCAGTTTTTTTTTGTTTTTTTGTGTATAAGAATATCAGAGTATCACACAGACACACAATCTACACAATCTGCATTGTAAAAAGCGCTATATAAATAAAGGTGACTTGACTTGACTTGACAATCCTTTCCCACATACACAAGAAAACTAGAAAACCCACAATATGAGAAGCCAGTTTGTGCTGAAACACCTGCTGGGTCTCTGAAAGCAAATGCAGGTTGTAGACAACTTTAAAAACAAGCCCACAGACGGTCAAAGAGGAGAAGCTGAATAATTCATCGAAGAGATAGTTAGGACTCTACTTCTCCAAGAGCTAAAGACAAACTCCCAACAAATGATGGTTGAACAAACCCACAAAACCACCAGCGAAATGTTTTGTAATTGAACACTAGAAAAGATTAATAACTTTATTTTTTTGCTATTCATTTGGATTAACTACACTAACGGCATCTGTTTTACAGCTTTCAATATTTGTGAAAGGTTAAAAAGGCTGAAGATGAGAGGCGTACCTGCTAAAAGCATTCTCATTTGTAAACACACACTGTCTTTTGCTATTTCAGTCTCACACATATAGCACAGCACTGTCTCACACATCTGGAAATACATCAGTTCACCAAGGGTACAAACTTGCCATTTTAGTTTGATTATCACTCTGTGTGTGTTTGAAACTCAAACGCAATCTTCTATGTTAGGATGTGTGATCAGATATTGATAGGGATACATTTTCATTATGCACTATATTAATCAAATAAGAATACTGCAAAATCTATTTTCATATTTGAAGACATTTTTTTTTTTTACATATATTTATAGGTGCATCCCATATAGGTGCATTACTTATGCACTATTCAATGCCACTTTGAGTACAGAGTGTGTTCACATAAAATTACACAAATAAAAAGTGTATTTCAAATCCCCAGATGACACATTACATTCACTGAAGAAATAAAATGTTGGACACTTGTGGCACTCAACTTTCGCAGCTTTCCTATAGCTAAAAGGGGAGGGACTATGAGACTCTGATGCTGGATGACAAAATAACCTTATACAATTCAAACACTACACTCATAAATATAGGGTTCAATGTAGCCGACTGTATT
Source organism: Ancherythroculter nigrocauda (assembly GCA_036281575.1). Classification (NCBI taxonomy): domain Eukaryota; kingdom Metazoa; phylum Chordata; class Actinopteri; order Cypriniformes; family Xenocyprididae; genus Ancherythroculter; species Ancherythroculter nigrocauda. The sequence continues at coordinate 59,030,446 of VTFQ01000001.1, read as the reverse complement.
AATTTAACAGAATTTTCCGTATTCATTTTTTTTTTACAGGTGTTTTGCTGTATTTTGCACTTCATTGAGTTGTGTTTTAGGTTTAACGGAAATGTTCATAAAATTACTGGATAATGTTCGGGTAATAAGCTGCCGGTGCTTTTTACGGATTTATTTTTTACAGATGGTTGAGTACACAATGCATAGTATATAATTTAAGACACGACTTGTACCTTTTATATGAAATATCTCTATAAAAACATCTTTTCACAGCACTATGGACTCCAAAAACATCAAGTGCAAGGAAATCTGTGCCAGTTACCAAGTTACTGTGCCAAAAACGCAAGTTTTGTCTTATGACATCAGATTCCACAGAAACGATTGACTCAGTCTTTCCCAGTCGCTTCCGGAGTAAATGTCAGGTAATTATGTTCTCCATAATGATGCCTGGAAACAAATGACTTTCAGCTTAAATAACAGCAACAACTCCTGCCACATTAAATATTATTTATTTACTGTCCATCATTTATACTACTCATAGAATGTGATTTAGAGATTTAGATCAGATTTAGAGAAAGCTTTTTAAAAGTTACATCTTGTGATTTTCATGAATGCAAACGTTCTTTGTTGCTGATAACCAATAATTTGTACATGGAAGACAGATGAAATTAGTTAAAATGATGCATGTGATTTCATATAATTGAATTGGACCCTGCAGTGTAGAAATATTCAAACTGAAGTGTAATATTGGTGAACACGTGGTGAACATGTGGAAGACACTTCAACAGCAGCTCATCTCTTTCTCAAAGATGTTGAGACACTTATGTTCTGTAAGCACTCAGTCCTACTGAGATTCTCTTGACACATTCAACATCCGACTGAAAAAGACTGAGATTGTTGACTGAGAAGAGTGATTGGCGCCATTGTTCCCGCATGTCTGTGGAAATGGAATCGTCATGGCAACAGCTGTGTTCATAAACCCTGAAGAGGACAATTCAAGTACCCTTATCATCCTCCCTAATGTGCATCTCTATCAGATTGTCCTCTATTTCTCTATCTCAGAATATTCCCCAAAAGAACTGCTAAAATCAGATAAATATGTCTCAAAAACTAAGCTCTTGAATGACGACTCAATTGATCACACCTAAGGAGAAAATAAAGCATGAAATAAAGTAGGACAGATCATGAGTATCATCGAAAATTTTAAATAATTGAATTAAAAAAAAAATTAAAGTGCAAAAAAAATAAATAAATAAAAGTAAAGTGCAGCTTTAGTATAACATTCAATATTGTAAGTATAACTAGAAGGTAGACCTATATATATGTATATATACTGTGTATGCATAATTATAAGGCAAGTTGATTTTCTGATCATATATTTTTTTTTTTTTCCCAGGCTCATTTTACCAATTCCAAACCACAACAATCTAAATAACTACTATTCATTTTGTATTTAATCATTTATAAGTGATATATAATTGTTCATGAAGGCTGGAAATGAAAAGCCTTATATTCAGGTGTGCAGAAATATTAGGTACGTTTTCTTTTAGATAAAATGAGCCAAAAAAGAGATTTAACTCAGACTGAAAAGTCAAAAATTATTAAATGTCCATGAAGAATGCAATACTAGAAATTGCAGTTAAGGCATGACCATTGGACAGTAAAACACTCACTGGGTCAGCAGGGTCAGAAAAAAACAGGTGGAGAAGAAGAGACGTGTTAACTGCAAAATAATTAAGAATTAAGGTGAAGAATTAAGTGTGAAACCATCAGGAACCCTTCAGTCTTCAGCGCCACCATTTTCCAGAACTGCAACCTTCCTGGAGTCTCCAGAAGTGCAAGGTGTCAGGATCTCAGACACTTAGGTTAGCTAAAGAATCCTAAAAAATGACCCGCTCTTAATAAGAATCATAGAGAGACAGATTGAGAGTGACTCTTGAAGGACCAGCACAACATCCTCTTGTACCACTGTTTGAAGAATTTATTTTCCATAATCTGGCAGTAAGTTTTGGGAGTTCGTTTTAGTCCATATCTGCGAGACAGACTTATCAGGGTAGGAGATGGACTAAAAATGCACTCCCAAAACTTACTGCCAGATTCTGGAAAAAAAAAATCTTCAAACAGTGGTACAAAAGGATGTTGTGCTCAGGCCCGGATTGGCTAATCGGGAGCACCGGGAGAATTCCCGGTGGGCCGGTCTGTTTATTTGGCCGCGAGGGCCGGTGTTGTCATCATGGCACTGGGTTGAAATATGGATGCTCGGCCAAATGTACTAAGCTGAGTAGCCTAACTTTTTCCTAAAAACCATTCAGTGACGGATTTAGGCCTGGACGACATGGGCAACGGCAAACAAACAATCAAACAAACGAATGCACGATCGGGTTTTTACCGCTCATTTGCACATAACGTCAGTGATATCATGTCACTCGGTGGGTAAATTAACCTGGTCGGGAGGGACTCGGAGTGTGCGCTCGAAGAAGACAACTCACTCAAAAGTATACGAGAAGAAGGGATGAGGTGACGTCTGTAGGGACAGCGGGGCAAGTTCTAAATCAACGCTAAATTATGTAAGGCAAAAGGTCTAAGCCACCAGAGGCCGATTTAAGTAATGTAAATAAATAAAAAGGAAGAGGGGGAAACATGCAAAAGATAAAGGCATGTATGCAGCTTACTCATATCGTAATAATAGCAGGCAAATAATAAAATATAGGGCCTATCACTTGTTATGTTGCTTGCTATGCTATTACACATTGGCCAATATTACATTTTCTGTCCAACTAGCTTACATAATCAGACAGTAAAATGTGATTTGGTAACATGTAACTTTTTTTTAAACAAACGTAATAGCCTACTTTAATATTTTACTGTAAAGTTGTGCAATTTTGTAGGATTGATGGTATTTTGTGTTATTTATTTGCTTCAATTTGTAATAATTTAAGTATATACATTTATATAAAATAGCAAAATTTTATGTTAAATGCACTTTAATAAAGATCTACATTTCTAAATTTCATTCATAGTGATAGACATGAAAAATGTGCCTGGGTTTAGTGGACGATTACTGCCATCTACTGGAAAGCAAACACTTAATTAAATTAAAATTAAAATTAAAATAACATGAATTTTTAACTACAGCCACTAGATGGCTAGACAATTAGTCAATGGTTAACATTATAAAATCATTATTATAACTTTAAAAATAACTCTATATCAAATTTTAGCATTTTTTGTACTATCATTTGTACTATCATGGGTATTTGAAGATATTTTTGAAAAATACAATTAATTACAAGGCTGTAGAGAACAGTGCACTATTGCAGACTTATATACTGAGGTTTTAATTACATTATTTTAATATAGTCAGTCGTGAATTAAAGTGGGACGGTCTAAGGCATAAAACTGCAGGGCTGAAAATGAGTCCCAATCCGGCCCTGGTTGTGCTCGTCCTTCAAAAGTCACTCTCAATCCTAAGTCTCTGAGATCCTGACACCTTGCACTTTTGGAAACTCCAGGTAGGTTGCAGTAAATCATGGTTTCACACTTAATCAATTTTACTGGTAGTCCACTGTATGAAGAATTTTTGGGTATAATGTCACAGTTTACTTTATTTTGCTATCCTCACTTACATAAATGAACTAGTGTCCTGCACCCATAATAATTTTTGGTTTGACTATATATATATATATATATATATTATATATATATATATATATATATATATATATATATATATATATATATAAGCAAGAAAGAAAAAATTAAGTTTGACCTACTTATCTAACTAACCAATCATTTCAGTCAGAGGAATGAGGTAAGTGTGATTTCCTGAGTGTAATGTCTCTCTTGTATTGTGTCTGCAGTAAACACTGAGTTCAGACAGAGAAACGGTTTCTACTCTTCTTCATGATGAAGAGGAGAAGATCAGATGATCAATGGTGTAAATGCATTACTGTTCTTTACTTTGCATGTGTTCATGTCTGTCTACTTTCCATTCTTGCTGTGAATTATCTGGGCTCTTATTATTAACAAAACGTTGCTGCCCTCTACTGGAAACACGTTGAAATTAAGACTGAAAATTCAAAATATCAAACGCATTTTTCAGCATTCACAAAGATTGTACCAGTATTTATGTATGCAAATCTCTCTTTTTGTTTTAGGTGAAGTGTGTAATTCTAGTATCTACAAACAGTTCTGCAAAAATAAAGCTATCCATCATATTGTGCTAACGGGCCTCTGGTCGGCTCTCACCATCTGATACAGATGAACCAGAGTCTCTGTGTCTGTTCTTCTCCATTCCACCTCCAGACCCTCTATTAGTAAGAGTTTATCATTATAACAGGGAAAAACCACTGAAGAGCCCAGAGGAGCTTCCAGAGGGACTGCGCAACCAACCCTATGAAGAAATAGACAAATGAATGTGTTAAAAAAAACGGTAGAAGAAAAGCTGTTTTTTTTCTTAACCAAAGTGATGTACCACACTAAAAAAATGTTTTCATTCATTCAATTAAAAAAAATTTACATTGAAAAAATGTTTTCATTCATCCAATTAAAAAAATCTATATTTTATAACTTGAGCCAATAAAAGTATATTTTTCTTGTTGAAGAAAGTCAGTTACGTTTAAATTCTATACCTGCAATTGCTGAAATAAAGTAACTTAACAAAAGTCAAGGGTCAAAAGCCCAACTAAAGCAAACACTGATCACCATGACGGTGACTTCAAAGAAAACATTTTCAACCAAACATCAACAAGAAAGTTGTAGTTTGTGTTCTTATTTCTCTTTCTTTCAGTGTTTGTTCACAGCAGGTGTTTCAATGATTGAAAGAATATTGAATTGTTAATCAAAATTAAATTGAAAGAATGTTTGAGGAACATTATAACTTTTATAACACGTTCCTCTAACGTCAAGAAAACTGGACATTTTTTCACGTTCCCAGAACCAACACTGAATATTTGGAGAACATTCTTATAACACAAATCTATGATGTTGTGGTATGCCCTGCATACATGGTCTGCTATCCAGAAACAGGAAAAGTTCTTAAGACTCACAAACTTGTGAGATTTGTAACAAAGTGTGTTAGATGATGTCAGATGATTTTCACTTGGTAAAAGTGCGAGGAGCCAGAGACAGCCCGAAGGGCAGGACCGTATATTGGTACGTCACCCCCTCGAATGCGAATCTCAAGAATCGTCTGTGATGGGGGGCTATCTGGATGTGAAAATATGCATCTTTCAGATCCAGCGAGCAGAACCAGTCCTCGTGACAAATCTGTGCGAGGATCTGCTTCAGCGTCAGCATTTTGAACTTCCGTCTCATGAGGGAGCGATTCAAAAGTCTGAGATCTAGGATGGGCCTGAGGCCGCCATCCTTCTTGGGGACCAGAAAGTAACGGCTGTAAAAGCCTGACTCGCTCTCTGAAGGGGGAACTATTTCTATAGCCCCTTTCATCAGCAAGGTCATGACCTCGGCCCGGAGAACGAGAGCGTCGTCCGAGTTCACCAAGGTTTGAAGCACCCCGCCGAAGCGAGGGGGCCGTCGTGCAAACTGGAGCGAGTAGCCCTGCGTTATGATCCCGAGGATCCAGCTTGACACGTCGGGGATGGCCTGCCAGGCCTCGGCCCGAGTGACAAGGGGTTGAATGATGTTGGATGACAGGCCGCCGGGTAGGGGGCCGTACACCGAGGGAGGTGGAAGAGGAAATTTGCTCTCTTTTTGAGGAAAATAGTGTTCGCCGTGAAAACGGCGTTTTGTTTGGGCGCAACATGTGTGGGCCCAGCTACAACACAGAGCATTTCTCCCACGCCCGGAATTAAACGAGGCGGAGGGGAGACCGCACGAGGGAGCTTTTGGGGTGGTCCGGTCGCAATGGGACATTCCCCAACCCTCTTCCTTCCTGCTGGATCAGGACGTCTTCGGAGTCACCGGGTCCAGCACAATCTTGGGCCGGGGTCCCTGGCGTCTCGGGAAGGAGGATTGGCGCTTAGCAGGGCGAGGGCGCTGACGATGCTCCTTAGGCGGCGCTGCTTGAGAGGGGGAAGGGGCAGGTTTGGTCTGCTGAGCCGGCGCAGTCCTGGGGCGGCTAGAAGCAGAGGCAGAGCTGGAGCGCTTGGGCAGAAAGTGTCTCATGGCCTGAGACGACTTCTGCGCCGCTGTGAAGCGCTCGGTGAAACCATCCACCGCTGGCCCAAAAAGACCAGAAGGGGAGACCGGGGCGTCCAGAAAGGCCGTCTTATCCAGGTCCTTGATTTCCGTTAGGTTGAGCCAAAGATGGCGCTCAAGCACAACCAGGCTGGCCATGGAACGACCGATGGCCTGGGCAGTGGCCTTCGTGGCTCGTAGGGCTAGATCGGTGGCGCTGCGGAGATCCTTGAAGGCAGGTGCATCAATGCCGGACTCGTCCAAAGAGCGGAGAAGTTTGGCCTGGAACACCTGGAAGATCGCCATGGTGTGAAGCGCCGAAGCAGCTTGGCCTGCAGAGGTGTAGGCTCTTCCAGCCAGAGTAGAGGTGGTTCTGCAGGGCTTGGAAGGCAGGGCTCTTTTGGTCTTCCATCCCACAGCCGCGGGAGGACAGAGGTGAGCTGCCACCGCTTCATCCAGGGGCGGAAAATGCTCGTAGCCCTTTTCTTCCGCGCTGTCGACAGCAGTGAGGGCAGAACGGTGTGTTGTGTGGAGGCGGGCGGAGTACGCGCCACGACTTCGTAAGCTCCTCGTGCACCTCAGGAAAAAATGGAGCGGAACGCTGGCGAGGGGCTTGGCGGCGGCCTGGCAGGAACCACTCATCCAGGCGGCTACGCGATGGCTCCTCCGGAGGGGCCCAGTCGAGGTCTAGCTCTTCCACTGCTCTGGATAGGATGCGGAAGAGCTCGGCATCCATACCCTGGCCGTGATCAATGGGCTCCAGAGGAGGCGGGGGAGCGGGGTCGTCTGGCTCGCCAGCCCATCCTTCCGCTTCGGAAGCCGCAAGAGACATGGAGTCATCCGGCTCTTCGTCAGATCCTCCAAACGAGACGAGGTCGCTCGCATCTGCAGAGGGACGCTGCTCGGGTTGGGAGAACATGACGGGGGATTGTTCTCTTGGGGGAGAAGGCGAGGCACGCGGGGGCTGGGCCGACGTGAGCTCGCACAACTCCGGGTGCTGAGTCGCTCTACCCCGCTGTCTCTTCCTGGCCGGCTCGCGGGAGGAAGGAGACGGGAGGGCGCGAGCGGCGAGATCGCCTTCAGTGAAGAAGGCGACCCGCGAGCGCAGAGAACCGAGGCTCATGCTCTCGCAGTGCGGGCATGAGGCTCCAGCGAGCGCGCCCTCGGCGTGGGACTTGCCCAGGCACACGACACACTCGCTGTGTCCGTCGTCATCGTGCAGAGGGGCTCTGCACGTGCCACAAGAGTGGCGCGGCATTTGCAGCAACGCCGCCGCCGTTATAACGGCGATTGGGGGGCTCTTTTAGAGCGGCGAGGGCCACGGAAGCTCTTTTAGAGCGGTAGAACCGCTGAGGAAACACTCTTTTAGAGCGGCAATAAGCCGCGGGAAAAGCTCTCAAGGGGCGCGCCGGATGGCGGCAGGAGACACGCTGAGAAGGCGGCCGGAAGCGGGAAGCGGAAGGCGGGCGTCTCGAGGACGGCGCTCGGGGCAGCAGTCAGCGAGGGGGCCGGCGCTGTCTCCGACCAGCGAGTTCAGCTGGGTCCGCTGCGGAGCCTCTTCAGACGGCGGCGAGAGCTTCTTCAAGGCGGCGAACTTCCTCTGGCTTCAGACGGAGATCAGCGAGGAGATGCGTTGTCGTCGCTGAAGGAGAAAGGACTGAAATCCTATGGCGAAACGCCTGCTTATATAGCCCTTAACCCCGCCCATTTCGGTGGGAAAGTTCGCGCGCTTTCTCGCCATAGGTCGCGCAGCTATGCCGCGCCGTCATTGGTTCAATGACTTGTCTATGAGTGAACCAATGACGGTGCAGTTACACTGCGTTATTGAAAAGGCTTCAGTAACGGGGAAAAAGGGAGACTTTTCCCCATACGCAGTACGAGTGAAGTATCGAAAGGGAACCTTTTTACTATATGTTTAATATATATTCTTATAAAAAATATAATAGAAATAGAATATAATAGTAGAGTAATAGAAAATGTGTAATACAACTGATAAAGTGATGTTCATTATCACCAGTATATTCCAATTTAATTGAGATTTTATTCCTTTTCTCACATGCTGTGAAGCAATCAAGAGAGATTCAGTTTCTGCACAGTTCCTGCTGTACAACAACCACTGATCACGTACCACGTAGTTCAGTTTTAAAAAAGTTCAAATATGTGCAAATGTTTTTCATTAAAATTGTACGTAATTACGCTCATTGCCTGAATGCAAAGCAGCACATCTTAAAGCTGTGACTGATATTCTGTCGCATTTAGGAGAAAAGGCTTACTTTGATATGATCACCTTATATATTTGTATTATAAAGTTATAATACAAAATATTATATTTGGTATTAAAAATTATTATATTTTAATACCCATCTAAACACATAGATGATTTGTGCGTATGCATGTGTGTTATTGAGTTGTTGTAAAACTTACAATATATAAAAGATAAATAATAGAGCTCATAATAGTGTTTTAATGTCGAGCGTATACATGTTAAGTGTTGGAATATATATATTTATTGTGTTGGTTTAAAGTTTGAAAAGGTTGCAGTGTCTCTGTGTGTCACAATTCAGACTTGCTTTGCTGGGAAAGTACAATATAACAGTGGATATGTAAACCAAAAGCATGAAAATGCAATAATATTGGAGCAAGGGTTGTTAAACCAGTTTTTTTTTTTTTTTTTTGCCTTAAGGCTTCATTGCTTGAATAATGTCCTCATCTTTTTTTAACAAGCTGAAAAGGTTATTTCCTCAAAGGGTGTCACCTACATGCTTAAACAACAATACCAAACCTCTATTCTCATGGATTTTTAAAAAATTGTTTAGGATCACACGAGGATGCTCCCTTACATAGCAGCTATAAATGTGTGAGTGCATCAGTTCAGAAGCTTAGAGAGAAAATGTCTGTATTCGAGTCACTTCTGCAGTTTCTCAGCACAGGTACATTACTGGGTGCTTTGCTGTTGCTTCTGGTTTTGTATTTGCTTTTCTCTGGATCCAAATCTCAGAAAGAGGGGAAAGAGCCACCAGGACCCAAACCACTGCCGCTGCTGGGGAACCTGCTGACCCTTGACCTCAAGAGACCCTTTGACACCTTTTGTGAGGTGAGAACTTGATACAGTTAAAATGAATAGTAGCTTAACATTTTAAGATTTCTTTGTAAATGTCTTTCTCTGTGTTCTTCAGCTGTCCAAAACCTACGGAAAGATATTCCAAGTGTTTTTGGGTCCCAGAAAAACTGTGATCTTAGTTGGGTACAAAACTGTCAAAGAAGCTCTAGTGAACTATGCAGAAGAGTTCGGCGACAGATATATTGGACCTGGTTTCAGGATTATAAACAACGAACATGGTAGGATTCTTTGTCTTTTTTTTTCAACTCAAATGAATGTACAGAAACTTAATGTACATAACAAACTGTAAATGCTAGACATGTTGCAAATCAAACATGTTGCATAACCTTTAAGTTCCTCATGGCCTCTCCAGGCCATTGCACTCAACTGGGCTTAACTACTGAAGTAAAAAAGGTTTTCATTAAATTTGGCACTAATATGAGCTCTTTATAAACATGCGTAAAACATTTTGTGGTGAACCACCATGAAAAACCTAAAAATGCCTATCTGTTGGCTTGAAAATATGTCTTTAATCAGTGATTATATGTGGATTCCCAGCAATATTTGGTGACAAAACTGTTTTTTTATTTAATTTTTAAAATAATATATAAATGCATGAATTTGTGAAATAACTAGTTGCTTACTAACCTGACATATAATGCTTATATGCAAACTGACACTTTATAAGTCTCAAAGGTCTAAGGTTAATGTATATCTAACTCAGTAAGTAATCATTTTCTGCTTGTGTTGTTGCTGAAACTCAAGATGGTTCTGTGTTGATCAGGAATCCTCTTTTCCAATGGAGAGAACTGGAGAGAGATGCGAAGCTTCGCTCTCAGCAACCTGCTGGACTTTGGGATGGGCAAGAGAGGAAGTGAAGAAAAAATCATAGAGGAAATTCAGTATCTCAAAGGAGTGTTTGATAAGTTTGAAGGTACATGCTGAAACACATTTATGGACATCTGCAATCATGCTTTTACTTTATAGGATCTGTTGAGAGACATTTGTTTGCTCTTCACACCGAAAGCCTTCGACACAACACAGCCTGTGAACTACGCTGTGTCAAACATCATCTCATCTATTGTGTACGGCAGCAGATTTGAATACACAGACCCTCGATTCACAGAAATGGTCGACAGGGCAAATGAAAATGTTCGTGTTAGTGGATCAGCTACCATGATGGTATGGAAGTATGTTTTACTTTAAGTTAACCCTTAAATGCATACCTTGGGTCTTTAGTGACCCGGGACGTCATTCACTACCCTCCTCCTCATTCATTTTTTTAAGGTTAGACATCAACCTTCTTGGTATTCCTCAATCAATTTATTATAAAGAAGATAACAAGAAGAAAATCATAAAATTATAAAAGAATGCCTATTTTTTAATGAATTTTTTGTAAAAATTGTATAGGGTCGCTATCGATCCGAGGTGTGTATGAGTGTACGTATATTTTTTCTGTACAACAATAATCGAATCTTAGATGATGGAATAAGTGCAATTCACCTTTATTCCACAAGGTGGCAATGTCTGAAACACAATGCTGAAGTGACGACTCATTCAGACAGAAAACGAAATAATAAGAGAAACATGAAATGGCTCAGCGATTTAATGCAGAGCAAGTACTGAACGCAATCAAATATGACTGTAACTGTTACTGGATGGATCTGGTGAAGCTGTTAGCGATCGAAATATTGATTTTGAAGATGTTGTAAATTATAGTTTTGAGAATACGTTTGAGATTGCGAATGGGCTCATATTCGTGACCTCAAACATAAAACTAGCCCATTATTTGCTGAATTTACTGGGAAATGAGCTCTGACGAGGACAGTGATGATGGCATAAAACATCTGCTCAAATTGAGCCCTTTCAAGCTCCAAAAGGTAACAAAATATGTTTTATTTTATTCTTCTGTAATCGTTACTCTAATATCAGAGGAGTTTTATATTATCTCGACAGGGAGAGATCCATCCGTGTTAGATAAAGATCCGGGTCGATAAAGACCCGAATATGTAAGAATGATTGGCGAATCAGTCATGCATTTAAGGGTTAAAGAGACAAGTTTGGTGGCTTCATTTTTTTTTAAATGAATTAATAATGCATTTTTTCCCCTCAATGTGAACTTGTAGTTTTATAATATATTTCCATGGTTGGGTCCGCTCCTCAACAGCAAAAGGACTATTGTAAGAAATATATAAAAAAATAAAGCAGAAATTATGAAGTTGATCAATAATGAGCTGCTGGAGACTCTGAATCCACAGGACCGCAGAGGGTTTGTCGACTCCTTTCTCATCCGCAAATAGAGCGACGAGGTACAGAAATCACCTTGTTGCATAGAAAACAAAAAAGTAAAAAGTAATCATCGGCTTTGATTATTAAACATAATTATTTAATTATTAGGCATGATTATTAAATGAAAATGAAATATGCACAAAGATGCTAAAACTAAATATATTTGGTGACACTTTACAATAAATTCCCCGATATACTTTTTTACTAGGATTAGTCCACTTTTAAATAAACTTTTCCTGATAATTTACTCACCCCCATGTCATCCAAGATGTTCATGTCTTTCTTCAGTCAAAAAGAAATTAAAGTTTTTGATGAAAACATTCTAGGATTTTTCTCCTTATAGTGGACTTCAATGGCCTCCAAACAGTTGAAGGTCAAAATTACAGTTTCAGTGCAGCTTCAAAGGGCTTCAAACAATACCAGACGAGGAATAAGGGTCTTATCTAGCAAAACAATCGGTCATTTTTGAAAAAAATACAACTGTATATGCTTTATAAATACAAAATATTGCCTTGAACATACTTCCGGTTTCTGCATTCTTCAAAACGCTTACGCTGTATGTCCTACGCCTTCCCTATTCTACTTACGGAACGAATGCCGCGCCAGTTTTGTTTTTTTCCGTAAGTAGAATAGGGAAGGCGTAGGACATACAGCGTAAGCTTTTTGAAGCATGTGGAAACTGGAAGTAAGTTCAAACAGTTAAAAAATGGTAATTAAAAAAAAAAAAAATCTGTTTGCATGTGCATTTTGAATGTATTATTATCAGTTAAACACTTTGCAACATTTTGATTTCCTCATTATTTTAGTAAAAAAAAATATACATATTTTTGTGCTTTGTGCTGTTTGTACTTGACAGCAATCCTGCAAGAAAGACTCGTACTTTCACCAGGAGGATCTTTTTATGACGGTAGGAAATCTGTTTGTTGCTGGTACTGACACGACAGGAACGACCCTGCGCTGGGGTTTGATGCTCATGGCCAAATATCCTCATATACAAGGTAAAAACACAGTAATGCCAAGAGATTTTCCTCAATGCTGAATCCAAGAGTGTCCAAAGAAACAAATATGTGTTGCATTTGTGTGCAGATCGAGTTCAAGAGGAGATTGACCGAGTGATCGGTGGACGTCAGCCGCTGGTGGAAGACAGAAAGAAATTACCGTATACAGATGCTGTGATTCATGAAACTCAGAGACTGGCCAACATAGTGCCTATGAATCTCCCTCATAAGACCAGCTGTGATGTTCACTTTAAAGGATTCTTCATCAAAAAGGTCTGTCAGAAGAGTAAACATGTAGGCCAAGAAAAGATAACATGTGCATCTTGAACATCGTCTTTTCTCTATTTTAGGGTACCACCGTCATTCCTCTGTTGACGTCTGTTCTGAAGGATCCAAGCGAATGGGAGAAACCGAACAGCTTTTACCCAGAACACTTCCTAGATGAGAAGGGCCAGTTTGTCAAGAGAGATGCTTTCATGCCCTTTTCTGCAGGTACGCTAAAATCTAAGGTCCCAGTGTTTTGAAGTAATAATAATTTGACTTGGAATTAAACACAGTCTCTCTCTCTCTCTCTTGCTCTCTATCTCTCTTTATCTCTCTCTCAGGTTGAAGGGTTTGTTTGGGAGAGAGTTTGGCCAGGATGGAGCTCTTCCTGTTCTTCACTTCCCTCCTTCAGAGCTACCACTTCACAACTCCAACTGGAGTGTCTGGAGATGATCTGGATCTCAAAGGAACAGTCGGAGTCACGTTGAATCCGTCCCCACACAAGCTGTGTGTGATCAGACGCTCCTGATACTGGACAATTAAAACAGAAACAACATATTTTACCTTGTTTTAAATATGAACTGGAATGATTTTACATGTTAATCCAGTAAATTTACAAAATGATTGCAAATAACTCCGCAAACCAAAATCATTTCTGACTTTTATTGCATAAAACTTATTAAGCAGCAGGTGCATATTGTGTTTGTTATTTTTTTGTTCAAATTTTGTAGTAAAAAAAAGCCTCCTTACACAAGATTACTTAAAAGGCACAATTGTAAGATAAGACTCAATTTTAAACGAAAGCTGCAAGCAGCGATGAAAGCCCTCGCACCAGGGCTCTCCGCCACCCGTTGGCCTTAGGAAAACAGTGAACAATAGGTGACATGCAGGTAAGCGAGTAAACACCCAGGTGAAAAAAAAAGGTACATTTCAATAATGTACTTAAAGTGCTCTATTTTCGCGCACTAATTTTGTACTTAATATACAAAAAATTCTTCTTCAGTACTTCTTAAGATAATCTTAAGAACATCTAAGTGTTCTCAACTGTGCTACTGACACCATGAAATATGAACTAAAATGTGCTTTTAATACACTATCTCTGTATTTAAAAAAAATGTATTTAGTTACCATTTGAAGTACACTATGGGTTCAAATGTACTATAAGTGGTATCTAAATACATTTTTTAAATTTTTAATAATGAAAATGTGTGTGAAATGTTTTGAAGTGAAATATTCCTTAAATATACGATCATGTTGAATTTCAGCCCATAAAAATGCAAACCCTGAAAATACAATGCATTGAAATGCAAGAATGGTTAATGCAATGTATATTTTTTCAATTACTGCAGTTCAACAAGCTTTTTTATTTCAAAACCATTGCCATTAAATTTCTTCTATATGAATCGGAATCAATAGAATTAAAACAAAACCCAACCCAGTTATTCATTTACACAACAGCATCATTTTGGGGGCCTGAAAACATGAAACCTTTGAAAACAGGTCTCAAAGCACAAGTTTCAAAGTTTTCAAACTACAAAATTATGAATTTGTGAAAACGGTGACATTATGCGCATGTGTATTACGTGTTAGGTCTATATGCGTGCAATGTTTCTTTACAAAGTGACGTCACCAATTACTGGCCTGACATGAATAATACAGCATTTTTTGATCATTTTGACAATGTTGCTGTCTACACAAAACTTTGCAAAAATGCAAAGGAAAAACTTTTCTGTTTTTAGTAGCTACATCATTGTTTTGTAAAAGTACCCTAATTTCCTTGCATTTTCCAACTGTCCCACTTATCCTAATTTCAATATTTAAGTACTGTTACGTCAGTCATTCTGCAAAATGTAGGTAAAAAGTAGGCCTAAACATAATGATGTTCTGTGGTTTTCACTGAAATATTTAACTGTTATAAATTAGGAGTTTCTCTACTAATCCTAACTCACGAAGGCTGTTGATGCAGCTCGAATCCCACGAGAGTCTATCATTTTTTAGTCATTTTCACTTCTTATTGCAAATCGTTTTAAAAGGAAAAAAAAAAATGGCGCACCTTGTACACGTGCGAAGGAAGTATATTTCCCCTCCTCTCGCCGCTTCACACTCCAGTCCAGTGGGTGGCGGTAAGGCACCATATGTTTGTTTGACAACCACCATTACACCTTAGAGGAAGGTTAGTTTGTTTTTCCTCTGGTGTTTTGTCGTAGTACTGGCTTAATACAAACGGTGAGAAATGTACTTTTAGTATATAGAAAGACACATTTTGAAATTTGAAGTACTCTCGATCTCATAGACGGTAGTAAGTTTTCAAACAAGCAGGAATATCTGGAAGAGTATCAACTGAACTGAGATCTGCTGCTGTGAAGATGGTGTTTGTTAAAGAGGAGAGTGAGGAGGACATGAGTGAACCAGAACCCTGGAGAATAAAACACGAGGAACAAGGAGGTTGGTGACTATTCTTCATTCATATTTAATAACTGTTGTGGTACATTAAGCTAACTAATCTTTAGATAGATCGATGATAGATAGATAGATAGATAACGTTAGAGAGATAGATGATAGATATAGATAGATAATATAGATAGATAGATAGATAGATAGATAGATAGATAAATGATAGATAAGATAGATAGATAAATGATAGATAAGATAGATAGATAGATAGATAGATAAATGATAGATAGATAGATAGATAAATGATAGAGAGATGATAGTTAGATAAATGATAGATAGATCGATGATAGATAGACACAAATGTCAGACAGAACCTTAGAATTCCAAGTTGACAATTTTTCAAAAAAAAAAAAGTTATTTATGAGTGTACGCAAATAAAAGTTTTGAACTACTACTGTTTTGATAGCTTTTAATGATGTCTTATTCTTATCTCTCTGACCAAAAACGTTCTTTCTGCTGTTCTAAAATTAAACCAAATGAACGTCATGTCAGCTCCGGTAAGGTCTGGCGCAAAAACGTGGCAGCGGCATCTCCAGCAGCCAGGGATTTTTCAGGCAGCTGTTTGTAGCACCTGCCTTACATTATTCAATGTATTATTTTTTTTTTACTATAAAAAAGCATATATCTCTTCATATCTTTATGTAGCCTATATGGTGATTAATCAATCGCAATCATTCAGCTTTTTAATGCATCTAACCATTTCGATCAAACGAGCACTGAGTCCCTCGAAAACCGAGTTTAATGGCTGTGAGTGCCACCTAGCTATGAAAAAACAAATAATCTTTTTTTTTTTTTTTTTTTTTTTAAACTACTGCCTTGAACTACACAATATGTGTCATTTGAAAGCTTAGAGTCTGTACTTTACCAATGACTAGTTACATTTAATTAACTCTAGTAGTGCTGAGTTATTTGCTCATTTTATTCCATAATTTGTTTTATATATTTTATATTTTAACACTTATATTTAAGTGGTAAAGTCCCCCTGAAATTAAAAAATTAGGTTTTTTAGTTTTTGGTATGAAAATGTAAGCCTTAAGGTTAAGCATTAAGCCTTAAGATGTTCTTTTTCATAACAAAGCAATGGCATCTACACAAAATTTTAATACCATTTTGCAATATGTTGATATATAATGTTATAAAATCATGCCAGAATAAAAAATAAATTATTACATATCAAGACATTTTAATCACAAATGAACTGGCTGTTTTGGTCTTTGGACAGTTAAACCGAATGACCTTTTGACACTTCAAAATCTTTAAAATACCTTTATATGTAGCAAAACATAATTAAAACCTTTATTATTATTAATATTACTTAATTATTAAGGCCTTTGGACAAAAAAAAAAAAAGACCCGTCACGTCATTGACCTATTTTGACACATATATATGTTTACATCGTTGTGTAATCTACATCGTTGGGTAGATTACACAAATTCTTTTCAAAATACATCTAAAGGTACATTTACATGACAATGATGTTCTAAAAATGTAAAAGTTTTTACTTTGAGTTTTTGAAAAGTTTTGCATACAGACAACAATGTTGTGAAAATGATCCCCATTAGTTAAAACAGTGATGTCA
Organism: Ancherythroculter nigrocauda; assembly: GCA_036281575.1. NCBI lineage: Eukaryota > Metazoa > Chordata > Actinopteri > Cypriniformes > Xenocyprididae > Ancherythroculter > Ancherythroculter nigrocauda. Next base: position 59,013,644 of record VTFQ01000001.1, on the reverse strand, counting down.
TGCACGTGTATTGCGTCTAGGCATGTGACAGTATCAGATTTTCATGTTGCGATTAACTGCTGAAGCTTTTATCACGGTATACGGTATTATCACAATATTGAAATAAGTTGCAAAAAAAGTGTTGTCATAGTTTAATAGGTTTAAGAACTCTTTTTGTAATAAAAAAACCTCTGAATTTTTAAGTACAATAATACAATACACAAAAAATATATAAAGTAAAATTTTCAAACGGATTAAAATGCAAAAGAATTAGGCTATAAAGAACATATAACACTTTACAATAAGGTGTCATTATTTCATGCATTAACTAAAATTGAGCAATAGCTACATTTGTTACAGAAAGTGTTATTTTTTGTTAATGTTAGTTAAGAAACACAACTGATCATTGTTAGTTTTATCTCAGGTCCAGTAAATAAGTTCATTTGATTTTAGTAATGTTATTAAACAGTAACTAAGAAATGAATATTAACTAAGAATAATTAATGCTTTACAAGTATTTTTCATTGTCAGTTTGGTAATAATGAATTAACATGTTAACTAATGAAGCCGTATGTCTTTAAGTTTTAATGAACAATAACAAATAATCAGAACATTTCTAATCATTAGGGCATGTTGTAGTCCAGATTAAAATATATATTTGAGGCATTTTAAAAACGTCACTAGCGCAGTTGCTTTGTTTATGGGGTTTCCGGGGTAACCGCTGCATTTCTGCTGTTCCATCAGCGCCCTCTGCTGTCAGAGAGTGAACGCGCACTTTCATTCAGTGCGTCTCTTTCACTCGTTCTGCCATGTGCTTCTTGTGCACGTTGGGCTTGTTTACATCTGAGCGTGTGTCCCTTTGACGCAGAATACAGCGGTGTTGTGCATTTTATATGATTGATGGGTAAAGTATTCTTAAATGCAGTATGAAAATTTTAATAATTGGTAATAAATTATTATTTACGGTATTTTGAAATGCCCACGATAACAATATTGTGCATATTCATTATCGCGATTTATCGCATTACCGAATATCGGCACAAGTCTAGTGTATTGTGTGTTCAGTCTATTGGTGCATAATGTTTCTTTACAAAGTGATATCGCCAACTACTGGCATGAATAATACAGCATTTTTAGTCATCTAGCCTGATCCGTGTGAATGGGGATTTTATCAGCGTGTAAAAAATGTGAAAGAAAAAAAAATGTGAATGGAAAAACCTTTCTGTTTTTAGTACATTGTTGTTGTTGTGTATCCTAATTTCCTTTTATTTTCCAAATGTTCCAATTAATTTTCATATTTTTTTAATGTTTTCATTTTAGTCCTGATGAAATTGAAAGAGGAAAGAGAAGATCTGAATGAAGTGGAGGAGAAACATCAGTATCAGAAAGCTTGTGATGTCACCGCTGAAGAAAAACCACTGAATTCCTTCAAAACGGAAAACAGCAGCATTCAAATAACAGAAGTCAAAGGGCCTTTCATCTGCTCTCAGTGTGGAAACACTTTCAAACAGAAAAGAAGCCTTATGAATCACATGTTAATTCATAGTGGGAAAAAACCTTTCACCTGTTCTCAGTGTGGAAACACTTTCAAACAGAAAAGAAGCCTTAACAATCACATGTTAGTTCATGCTGGAGTAAAGCCTTTCTCCTGCCCTCATTGTGGAAAGTGTTTTACACAGAAAAGACAACTTAATGAGCATTTGCCAATTCACACTTCAGAAAAGCCTTTCAAATGCTCTCAGTGTGGAAACTCTTTCACACGTAAAGAAAATCTTAAGAAACACATGTTGATTCATGCTGGAATAAAGCCTTTCATCTGTCCCCAGTGTGGAAAGGGTTTCACACAGAAACCACACCTTAATGATCATATGGTTACTCACACTTCAGAAAAGCCTTGTACCTGCCCTCAGTGTGGAAAGTCTTTCACTCGTAAAGGATACCTTAAGACTCACATGTTAATACATACTAGAAAAAAGCCTTTTATCTGCTCTCTGTGTGGAAACTCTTTCATATGTAAAGGAATCCTGAAGAAGCACATGTTAATTCATGCTGGAATAAAGCCTTTCACCTGTTCCCAGTGTGGAAAGAGTTTTACTCAGAGAAAACAACTTAATGAGCATGTGCTATTTCACAGTGAAATGCTTGTTTTGCCATCATTACTGAAGAACCACCAGAAAGTTCATAAAACTGAGAAGCCGTACGCTTTCTAGGAGATTTCTAAGGGTTGACTCTTTAAAAAAGGCACCAGAACATAATACGTGAGAGCATGGAAAACTCATGTGTGCTTTGTAGGGATGGACATTGCTAAGGTTTTACTGCTGTTACTGACACTGCTCGGTCGATCTATTACTTTAACAGTATTCTTATTGGTCATTTTTGTTATATAAAAACAAAAACAAATTCTTAATTCTTAAATTCGATCTTTTTTCTCTCTCAAACTATAAAATATGTTCATTTGTTGTCATTTTGTGGCAATTTTCTGTTCACTATATATGACTTAATAAAAGAAATGTGTAAAAATAGACAAGCAAATGAGAGATTTCTGCTCAAATGTAACACATTCCTACACAAATAAATGTAATGTACAAAAATGAAAAATGAATACAAAACTTGAGAAAATGAGATGTAGGCAGTCCAGCAATGATTATGTCAGATCAAATTTAAATAAGGAATAACAAATTTATTAATTAAATTATAGAGGCAAACAAATTAATTAAGTAATAATAAATTCTAGAGTATTGTATCTAACAGATGAAGATAATGAAATGAGAGGTAGGAGACAAGAAGCAGAAGATGCTGAAGAGATGCGAGAAGCAAAAAGAGCAAAGAAAAAGCAAAGAAAGATGAACTATCAAAGACCCAGTCCTTTTTAAGCATAGGAAAACTTGCATCCCACTCAAACTTATGTTTTGGGACTTATCCATTATGTCATAGTTGGTGTAACAGCTAGGTCAGAGTGACTGGTCAAATGTTAGATACATTTGACCAGTCAAAAGGTGATAGATACAAAAGGTGTTGTTTTGACACCCTTAAGGGAATTTTGCAGATCTTGCATTATCACATGTAAATGAAACGGACATATTTTTATACAAAGGTACAAGATCAAATGGGTAACTGATTCTGAAAACATCATCGCTTCTGCAGTACTTTGCAGGCGTCCAATGTGTCAACATGACCTGTCACACTGAAACACTTCACAATTGAATGTAGCAAGTACACATACTCTTAAAGATAAAAGAAGAATAACCATAAAGGAGTACAATAAAGAGTAAATATGATGAGGATTAATGTATGGAGTAGGAGTACATGAATATATGAAATCAAAAGTAATATTGATAAATCATAAGCCATAAATGATTAACATGAAATAATGCATGAATATGAATATTGACCATTTTGGATCCACCAAAAAACAAATGTGCATATTCTTTCTCTGTGTACTATAATATTGACTTTTCCCAGTAAACTTTTACCTACCATTTAAATCTCCCAGTCAGCACACCCATGTTGGTTGCACCTGGGGTGTCAGTTGTTAGTTTAGTCCTATGTTTCCATGTAGGCCCCACATAGGTTTGCCCGGATGAATTGATTAAATGAACGCTGAATCAGTGTTGGAATTAATTACCATAATTCAGTTATTAATTGATTAATGATTGAGCATTGGTGATAATCCCCTTCTGCCAACAAGAAGAATCACTCAAGGAAAAAGGAACAACAAGAACAGAGAAAAAGAGGAGATGAGCAGAAACACAACTACAACTGACTTTCAGCCATAGCCTTAATCAACTGGATATTAGAAACACATAATCTGCTGCGAACTTAAGAGATTTAATGTCTTATTTTATTTACAGTTGATATTAACACTATACAAGATTCTATCTAATTGTGCAAAAAAAAAAAAAAAAAAAAAAAAAAACATGCTGAAAATGAACAAACAAGCAAGGGAAGCAGTCACCCTCAAGAATCAGTGATGAGGTCAGTAGAATTACAATGTATCTCCTTTTAGTTTTTTAACTCAAATGAACTCACTTAACCATGACTTTGGCTGCGTCTGAAATCGCTTAGTCTCTTGAGTAGGTACTTGTTTTTAATAAGTAATTATGACTGCTAAAAAGTATGTTCTATATAGTATGAGTGTGTATAGTATGAATGTAATCTGGACGTACTACGTTCGCCATGTTGCCCTCATCACGTGGCCTACCAGCGTCAGTTATGTCGCTTCAGTGCCATTCACAAATCCTCAGGGTTGCCAGGTCTGTGCAACAAATGTAGCCAATGGCCATTCAATATTGGGATTTATACCTTCGTTATCTAAAAGTCCAAAACATTTGGAATAATAATCCTTTTACTAAAAAATTTGGTTTTGTTCAAAAGATACATTGATGATTGTTTTATGATTTATAAAGGTTCTGCAGTGACTTTGAAATGTTTGCCTTGTATAAGAATTGCCTTAGACCATCCATTAAGTTTACTTATCATGTGGATAAGAATACTAGGATATTACCATTTCTGTTGTTAATAGCCAACTAGTCTCTGAAAAGAAACAGCTAAAAATAGCCTTTCCCACGTTAAAAAGGAACACGTCCATAATGTAACTAAAGTGCTCTATTTTCGGGCACAAATTTTGTAAGTACTTCTGAAGATAATCTTAAGAACATCTAAGTGTACTCAACTGTGCTATTTTGAGACACCATGTATATTAAATAAAATGTGCTTTTAACATTCTATCTCTGTATTTAAAAAAATGTTAAATGTTTTTTTTTTTTCTTGTTTCAGCACATACAGTATCGTTTTTGATGCTGAAAACTATATCACCTGATCATCTTTGTTTCTGGCTTTCTTTGCAACAAATTATGTGTTTTGGTAAACACTGTTACAAACACCACAAACATATAAAGCCAAGGGTCAAACTGCCTAATGATATGACACTGATCACCATAATGATGATGTCAAACAAAACATTTTCAATAAAACATCAACATCTAAAATTAGTTTCAGTGCAGCTTCAAAGCGTTCTACGCAATCCCAGACGAGAAATAAGGGTCTTGTCTAGAGAAACCATTGCTCATTTTCTAAAAGAAAATTAAAATTTTATACACTTTAACCATAACTGCTCATCTTGAACTAGCTCTCTTCTTCTTCTTCTCTGGCAGTGTAGACACTGCTAAGTGTATTACTGCCCTCCACAGGTTAAAGTTTGAACTAAATTGTCAAATACAATATCTTAGTGCAAGTATATAACAATAAGTTCAAACTTTGACCTGTGGAGGGCAGTAATACACTTAGCAGCATCTACACTGCCAGAGAAGAAGAAGAAGAGAGCTAGTTCAAGATGAGCAGTTATGGTTAAAACGTATATAATTTAAAATTTTTTTTTTTTTAGAAAATAAACGATGGTTTCTCTAGATAAGACCCTTATTCCTCGTCTGGTATCGTTTAAAGCCCTTTGAAGCTGCACTGAAACTGTCATTTTGACCTTCAACCGTTTGGAGGCCATTGAAGTCCACTATAAGGAGAATAATCCTGGAATGTTTTCATCAAAAACCTTAAAGTTAATTCGTCTGAACTGTAGTTAAATTTAAGTTCGCCCTGTCATGCCACAGACACAGTGCCAAAATGGTATTTACTGTTTACATTTTAAAAATAAAATTGACAGAACTTGAAAGCTGAGACTTTGTATTTATATCAGAAGTAACAGCACAAAGCTTATTGTGATTTATTGGATGGGATGCACTACAAAGCTTTGCTTATTCATCAACTAAAAATAGCATAGATTGAATGATCGATCCTTGGGATTTAAGAATTTATATCGGTTCTTCAAATTAAGAATGATTGAAATTAAGAAATCTATATTTTTAACCCAGAACTATAGTTAAATAGTAGCCCATCAAAATTAGTTTAACAGGATTACATTTCTCAGGGCAGTCTAGTGTTACTAAATCTTTACAATAGACCATTTATAGAAAACATAAACTAAATATAATTTGGATTTTCTTTGGGTGTCCATCTACACCCAAATCCCATGACTGCAATACTCCACCTCTCATCTTAAGTCTGTCAGTGTTCTATTGAAACAGTTCAACACAGTTCAGCACATACTGAGTCATAATATAAATACAATGCACAGGTGTCTGTTATTATTTAAACCTTTTACTGTGTGTTCACAGTTCCAGAAATATAGTTCAGTGTTCAAAGTGCATTTTGAACCCTAGAAGGTTGTAGATCTGGCTGGATACAACTTCAAGACAGTTAAACAAGCAGTCATAAAACAGGCAAAAGAATTTTGGCATGATTGTCTTTTTTTTGTTGGTGGCAAAATGTGGTACAGTTGATTTTGAAGATTGACACTTGTCCAGGTCATAGTAAAAGTATCATATTTTACTATGACCAATAAAAATGATGTGATACTATGAAAAGTATCATCTGCTGAAGTCAATAAAAATATATTAAACAAGTTACAGACGAGTTGAAAAACAAGACAAAGCAAGCAAAGATTGAATCAATTGAGTTTTGTTGCATTTTAGTTCTTATGAAAGGTCTCCAGGAGTATTATGCATTTTAAGGTTGGTGCGTCTGCAGATCTACAACACGAGTCCGGTTCTCCGACCCTTGATGAAGATGTGGAAATGCTGATGGAAAATGTGGAAAGCAACAGGAGAGAAATGCGGGAGGTCAGGTTTTGAACGTCTTACAGGAGACATTAAACCTGCTTCTGCATTAAAACTGCAGAAGATTCATTGACACCTTCCTCATCTGCTAACAAAGTATAAGAAGAAGAGTATTATACAAATGTATGCTATATTGTGGGCAAAAGCTACTCTGAAGCAAATCTCTTGTACTTGTGGCACCACCTACTGGTCTAAGCGAAATCTCTGAGTATCAATTTTCATAACGGTCAAACAACTTTCTTTCATTTTAAATTTTCAGATATTGTTTCCCACTTTTATTGTCAATGTTTGTCCTATCTTCACCAAAATTTAAATTAAATGCTGCTTGCAGCTACTTTTACTATTCAGATCTGTGTATTTTGAAATGTTTGTATCAGTGTATTCTGAGGCCTGATGAGCAAAATTTGATTATATTTTGCTCAAAACTTTTATTATATTACCCTTATCAAAATCCAATAGACTATCATGTTTGTAGTCAAAGGGGTTTTGCTTTTGAACATTATGGTACATCATACAGTGAATTTGTTCAGAAAGAGGTGCATGAAAGAGGTGATGAAGAGATTCAGCAGAATCAATGATTCACAATAATTTTAAATATATATTTTTGCCCTTTCTGGCTTTAATTGATAAGACAGTTTGAAGTGAGACATGACACATTTGGAAAAAAGAAGGGAACACAGTAAATTCCCCGGTGTTAAATTTAGAAAGCGCTCGGTGTTCATATAGGAACCAAAGTGACACAGAAGCAGTGTTAGAGTTAACTTAAGTGATTGATTGAGTGATGATTGTTTGATTATTAAAGACACCTGATGATAATAAGCAGAATCACTAAAGGAAAGCCGAACACAAGAACAACAACTGACTTCCAGCCACAGCCTTAGAAGAAATCAACTGAAAAGACATTAAATCTCTCTTATTACTAACCAGACTGACTTTATTTCTGTCATTCATCTACATTTCTTTTTGAGAATTAACAGAGGTTTAGATGTTGTTTTATTGAAAACCATTATGGTGATCAGTGTTTCATTTAGTTGGCAAATTGACTTGTTTTTTTAAGTGTGTGGTCTTTCTAACAGTTTAGGGTACGTTTACACAACAACGATATGGTTAAAACAGAGAAGTTTTTCCTTTGAGTTTTCCACGTACAGACGACACCGTTGTCAAAATGATCCCCATTCATACGAGTCCATGAAAATGACTAAAAACGCTGTATTCTGCTGGCAGGCCATTAGATGGAGATGAAACTATAGACTGAACATGTAATGCACATGTGCATGACGTCATTGTTTTTGTTGTTTTCAAATGTTTGTGTTCTCAGACCACCATTGTTGAGTAAATGAACAGCCAAAATGCATAAAACGTTTTCCATTTTTATTTGAAAATGGTGTCATGTACGTAAACAGCCCCTAAAACATAATTTGTTGCAAAGGAAGCCATAAACAAAGATGATCAGATGACATTTTAATCATCCTAAAGAAAAATTAATGATTAATCTCATAACTGAGGTAGTATTTGATATTTACAAAATTTTACCAACATTATTTTGCTGGCACAGATCAGACTTTCTGAACTTTGATTTTTAAATGCATTGTTATACATCAAGAATCAGCATATGAATCTCAACAATGGTGAGATGCTTCATACCGCAATGCATCCTGGTATAAAACGACTTCTGGCATGAAGTATGTCACCATTGTTGAAATTCATGTGCTGATTCTGTATGTCTGTGTGTATTTTAAAAATCCCACAATGTATTTAAAAATCAAAATTCAGAATGTCTGATCTGTGCCAACTAAATATTGTTAGTGGAAATCTACTAATAGCAAATAACTACTTTTGCTGATTTCTTATGAGATTAGTCAATTATTTTTCACTATGATGATTAAAACTCTATCATCTGATTGTCTTTGTTCATGGTTTCCTTGGCAACAAATTATGTGTTTTGGTAAACACTGTTAGAAAAACCACAAACTAACCTGAAAAGTCAAGAGTCAAACTGCCCAACTTAAGAAACACTGATCACCATAATGGTGACTAAACATTTTCAATAAAACATCAACATCTAAGCGTCTGTTAATTTTTTAAAAAACAACGAATGACAGAAATAAAGTCAGTCTGGTTAGTAATAAGAGAGATTACACTGCTTCTGTGTTACTTTTAACACCCTGCTGGAGGTTCCTATATGAACACCGAGTGGTGTTAATTTGACACTGGGGAACTGTGAACACAGACATCATGACTAAAGAGCCTGAAGGGAACTTATTTAAGAATATACGTAAGTGCAGTTTCACTTCCTGATGCAACGATTCTTAAAAAACCTTAATACATCTGACAGGATTATGAAATAATAGATGATTAAATAGATCCTGTCAGTAAAATGAATATATTTAATAATTGAAAATCTGCTAAAGTTAATTGATAAAAAAAGAAAAGTTTGTCCCCTGTATTATGTCCTAGCTATATTTTGTCCCAGAACAATCACATACTTTTTTTGTGCTATATATTTAGTAATATACTATATGGTATATTTGGTATTCAGAGTTGGGCAATGTAATACATTATATATTACTAGTTATTGTTATTTGAAAGTAATTAGCTACATTACAATATTACTGTCTCTGAATTGTAATGCATTAGCTACACTACTTTTGAGTTACTTTCACCAAAATAACCACAGAAGTATGACGGCATAAATTGCTAAAATGTAGTTTATTGCTGCTCATTATACATCCAGTGGAGGATGATGTGGTAATAGAAGGAATGTGTTGAAAAATGACACAAATAATGTGTAACACTCTAATTTACACGTTACACATGTCAATATTAACTAAAAATGTGTAGAAAAAAAATAACCTTTTACACATTTCTATGTGTATTTTAAAAATTAACATGACTTGGGAATTTACTCAAAGCATTTAACACAATAATGAGTACAAACCCGATTCCACAAAAGTTGGGACACTGTACAAATTGTGAATAAAAACAGAATGCAATGATGTGGAAGTTTCAAATTTCAATATTTTATTCAGAATACAACATAGATGACATATCAAATATTTAAACTGAAAAATAAGTTGATTTTAAATTTCATGGCATCAACACATCTCAAAAAAGTTGGGACAAGGCCATGTTTACCACTGTGTGGCATCCCCTCTTCTTTTTATAACAGTCTGCAAACGTCTGGGGACTGAGGAGACAAGTTGCTCAAGTTTAGGAATAGGAATGTTGTCCCATTCTTGTCTAATACAGGCTTCTAGTTGCTCAACTGTCTTAGGTCTTCTTTGTCGCATCTTCCTCTTTATGATGCACCAAATGTTTTCTATGGATGAAAGATCTGGACTGCAGGCTGGCCATTTCAGTACCCGGATCCTTCTTCTATGTAGCCATGATGTTGTAATTGATGCAGTATGTGGTCTGGCATTGTCATGTTGGAAAATGCAAGGTCTTCCCTGAAAGAGACGACATCTGGATGGGAGCATATGTTGTTCTAGAACTTGGATATACCTTTCAGCATTGATGGTGCCTTTCCAGATGTGTAAGCTGCCCATGCCACACGCACTCATGCAACCCCATACCATCAGAGATGCAGGCTTCTGAACTGAGCGCTGATAACAACTTGGGTTGTCCTTGTCCTCTTTAGTCCGGATGACATGGCGTCCCAGTTTTCCAAAAAGAACTTCAAATTTTGATTCGTCATGGCCACAGAACAGTTTTCCACTTTGCCGCAGTCCATTTTAAATGAGCCTTGGCCCAGAGGAAACGCCTGCGCTTCTGGATCATGTTTAGATATGGCTTCTTTTTTGATCTATAGAGTTTTAGCCGGCAACGGCGAATGGATTGTGTTCACCGACAATGTTTTCTGGAAGTATTCCTGAGCCCATGTTGTGATTTCCATTACAGTAGCATTCTTGTATGTGATGCAGTGCCGTCTAAGGGCCTGAAGATCACGGGCATCCAGTATGGTTTTCCGGCCTTGACCCTTACGCACAGAGATTGTTCCAGATTCTCTGAATCTTTGGATGATATTATGCACTGTAGATGATGATAACTTCAAACTCTTTGCAATTTTTCTCTGAGAAACTCCTTTCTGATATTGCTCCACTATTTTTCGCCGCAGCATTGGGCATCATGTCGCCAATTGACCTAATAAGTTGCAAACTGGTCCTCCAGCTGTTCCTTATATGTACATTTAACTTTTCCGGCCTCTTATTGCTACCTGTCCCAACTTTTTTGGAATGTGTAGCTCTCATGAAATCCAAAATGAGCCAATATTTGGCATGACATTTCAAAATGTCTCACTTTCAACATTTGATATGTTATCTATATTCTATTGAGAATAAAATATTATATAAAATATATATAAGTTTATGAGATTTGTAAATTATTGCATTCCTTTTTTATTCACAATTTGTACAGTGTCCCATCTTTTTTGGAATCGGGTTTGTAGACTGATATGCTTAACACACTTCATGTGTATTTTATAATGTGTCTGTTATTTAAATTAGCTAACTGAACTGAACCAATAGCAACTAGGGTCTTTGAATCACGGCGAAGACTGCTAGCAAGATTCTTAAGCTGTACTTAATCATATTTTTACTTATATTTATTTACAAAAAACAATATTTTCTGCTGCTGTTATGCCTACTGGTTTAAAAGCGATAAAGTTTTGCGGGTAAAAAACGTCCATTATCAGTAGTGTAGCTGAAGCACGGCTAAACCAAGCAGCTTTATGTTGGTCAATGCGGCGAATTTGTGTGGAAAACCTGATTCAAAATCGACATCTTTTTTTCCACTTTCACACAAAATTCCGGATAATGATGATACCTTTAGCAATTAATGGATTTCGCATGCAAAATTTCGCCAAGCAATGGTAACATTAAATGTGACCGCTCCTTTAGATTGTGTATTGTACTCGATTTGCACAAAATGTCACCTGTAATGGCGTATTAAAATGGTCTACTCCTTAGTGATTGTCTTAAAGTCCCCGTGAACCAGAAGTTGCAAACGTCTTTTCTCCAATGTTGTGACGTATTTTCGAGTGAAACGGAATATTGAATAGAAGGCAGGGTTTTACTTTAGCGCTCCTCCTCTCCATCTCTCACTCATAGCAGACTAACGGTTGGAGGGGAATGGTTTACGTGTTTTCAACCCAAGCCGTCAAACTGATGTCATCAGAGAAGGGACGCCATTCCAGACCAGAAGTAACTTTTCAGATTTTGATTAAAGATTACTGCGACAAACAATTTTTTTAATAACTTGCATGGATTAATTGTTCACCACAAGACTAGTAATATGCACTAACAAAGTAAATAGGGTCAATTTTGATTTCATGACGACTTGTTTGAAAGTTTGCTGAAATGATTGGCAATATGTGATAAGTGCTTTGGAGCTACTAGTGCGGTGCAGGCTAGGTAACTTTAGCATACAATATATATAAATATGCTAACTTTATAAGTGACTTTTGCATTATGTCTACAGCAAATGAACTAATAAGAAAATGGACCATTTTCTATGTTCAGTGAGTCTCACCAGATTGAATTTACTCAGGTAAGCATTGCAGTAAATTTCACTAATCATTAATTCAAATCAAGTAAGTTATTCTAAACAACTGTAGTTTTTATTTTTGAACTATTTTTAATATTTTATTAGGTTCAAGAGTCCCATCTGACCAGGAAGATGCCTAATATGATTTCAGCATATCAGTACACAGGTGGGTTAACTACTGAGAGAAAGAAAAATTAATCACATGGTGACTTCTTGCATGTGTCTTACTGTGTATTTGTCTCAAACAGCTATCCCTTCACTGCAGACAAGCTGAAATGAGCTAAATCCTTGATCGCAGTATTTACGTCCATGAATCATTTGGAGAGAAATAAAGCGATGTAAGTATTAAAATCTAATCTGGCATAATTTAGTTTACAGTTCAACTGAAATGTGTGAATATGCTGACAAAAGGTTGTTACTTACAAATATATATTCTAAAATATAGTATGTTGGAGATTAAAAACAATTTGACACTCTCACTTTCCCTCTTATATTTTTATATAGTGTTGGAACAGCGATCTTCTCTGAAGAAGAACTGAGCACATTTGTGTTTGTAGACATGCATGCATCCAGGGAAAATTCGGATGTCGTCAGTCAAGTTCTGAACAGGAAACAGTCTTTGGAGAAGTTCATTTATTCCCAAAGGTGGACAAAAACATTGTGTGGGCTTTTTAAAGACTATTTTTGTTATCACTTTTACTCGTATGCTGTGGAGAAGATGGAGTACAGACATTGATAATAATCAATGTTTCTTGAGCAGCAAATCCTAGAATGATTTCTGAAGGATCATGTGACACTGAAGACTGGAGTAATGATGCTGAAAATTCAGCTTTGATCACAGGAATAAATTACATTATATTCACATAGAAAAGTTATTTTAAATTGTAATCATATTTCATAATATTACTGTTTTTGCTGTATTTTCTGTATCAAATTAAAGCATTGGTGAGCAAAAGAGACTACTTTTAAAAACATTAAAATGCTTAGTATTTTCCTAAATTTTGGCTGCCAGTGTACATCAATCCAACAATGTTTGGAAATAAGTAAAACTATTTTCAAGGTTATGTGTCATGTTGCCTAATGAGATTGAAAAGAACTGTTTTGTCCTTTGTTGGGCATATCCTTTTGACTGCTTAAAATTGTATTGTTATATTCTGCATTGAATTTAATTATTGATATTGTATTGTAATACATTTTCACAATAAGAAAAACAACCAATGACTTTACGATTCGTTTAGGATTTTAGATACCTCTTTTAACACAATGTGTGTATCCAAGGATAGCACAATGTTACACATCTTTTACACGTTTACACATCTTTGTGTTAACCTTTCAGACACATTTACTGTGTTAAAATTATTAACAAATTGAATGTGTAGAAACCAACACAACAAAACGTTGTCCCTAAACTCACCCATTGATGTGTAAGAATTTAACACAGTTTGAGTCAGTTTAACACATCCTTTCTAAGAGTGTGTGTAGACCAGTGATCCTCCAGGGGGGCTTGGAGATAACTTAACATTTTTGAGATAGCTTAAAATTAATTTAAATATATTAATATAATTCATTAATTGTATTATTAATACGTTAAATAAAATATTAACAAACACCACCTCTCTGTGCATTTTGCAATTGTTTCAGAGCAGCCCACGCCGTTTCTCATCGCACTTTGTCAAATACAGACTGAACAGCAGCTCAGAAGTTAACACCCAAACGCAAACTACATCTCTCAGTTGCATAAAGAAAACGTCTCAGGTTACGTATGTAACCATGGTTCCCTGAGAACAGGGAACGAGACTCTGCGCTGATTGCGCTTTGGGGAACGTCACGTGACCCAGGTGTCCGAAAGCAACTATCCAAAAACTCCAATCCCTATTGGCCGGCGACAGCCTTTGACGTCATACGGCGCGACCCGGAAGTATAAAGGGAGCGCCTGGAGAGACAGAAGACATCTATCGTCTTGAGGGACTGTTCTGCAGGCAGGCAGCCCGAAGCATGGCTGGAAAGCGCAGAGTCTCGTTCCCTGTTCTCAGGGAACCATGGTTACATACGTAACCTGAGACGTTCCCTTTCGAAAGGGAACTTCAACTCTGCGCTGATTGCGCTTTGGGGAATGATATACCCACGCCACCATGCTTAAGGAGAGTGCATGCCAAATAATATGGCTGACAAACGTCAAGCAGTTTCGAAGGAAACGCTTAGCAACTCACCCTCGGGTCACACCAGGCTGTCAGTGACAGCATTCCCTATGGCCAACAGCCCAAGCTGAGCCAACAGAGGCCTTCCAGAGATAGAAGGCCTACTAAGGCCGCTAGAGGCATCTGAAACCAACTTTTCCACAGACAAAGTGGTTTCTTTAAGGGAATGAGGCCAGGGAACCCCGTCCAGTCACTAGAGGGGAACGAAGTTACCCCTAATGCCACCAGGAAGGCCGACCTGGTCTGTCATAGGACAAACTTAGTCTTGGCCAACCCTGTCTGAGTACAGAATCTCCACAATGCATTCTTCATAGAAGAGAGCAGGTAAGAGTGACTGCAGAAAGGCAGAAGCAACTCAGACCCACGCGTAGAGACGGGCATCCTGGAGAGCAGAACTCAGCTGAGTGCTATGAACCCTCCTATTGAGGGGAGATAAACCACTCATCCTAGGATCTACTCAGTGCTTAATTAATGCACTGAGGAGGCTGTGCGCTAGAGAACCCTGATACAGGGGAGCACAAACCAGCCTGGGGCTGAATCTTAGGAGGAGGCCTGATAAGGCCTACCACCATGATCAGCATAGGGAGCTAAGCACTATTACAACATAACCCCAAAGGGGAAGTACAAAGCTCACCTAACAGGTAGACCATGCAATGGGCACGTACTCATGGAGGCCAAAGAGGAGCCTACAGCATGATAGTAACTATATGTGAAACAGAAGTATATTCAAAAAGTGGCCTGAAGGGGCCACCCTGAACACCTGTCTGGCTGCAGCAGACAGGCAACTTCAACGGCAGCATGGGAGACTGCAAAGTGCCGTATGATAATCTACCCAACACAATCCAACGAGCAGTGTACTCAGTAAAAGCACCTTTTTACTCTTTCAAGCAAGAGGAGTACAACATACGCCGACACATAGTCAAGGAAGGCCCGTGCGGGCCTATCACCTCAACAGACACGTGGGCATCAGCTCGTGGCAGTGTTCTTAGGCACAGAAGAATGATAAATAACCGACACCAAGGAGGTTAAATATCATCTGGGCACCTGGCCAACCAGAAGTGTATATAAAGGTTCTCAGAGAGAAATACACATCAACATATACCACTATGTTGAAAAAGGGCGGCCCATAGGGCCTAGCAACCTTTAGACATATGGCATAAGTCCAGTGGCCATCTCTAGGAGCTTTGAATAGATCCACCTTAGACATCTAGGTGGCTATTAGCTCAACTAGCATAAGATCAGGCTCAGGGAGACGGATGCAGTTCAAACCAAACCTCAGTAAGGTTTAACCACAGCATACACCCTGAGGGGCTAGCCACTCAAAAGTACTCGGAAAAGCACCATAAATTCTCACAGCGAGAAGAGTACGTAGCTGAACTCCAAATGATACACCAGAGGCAGAGAAGAGGCCTACCTTAGTAAACATATGGCATCAGCAAGCGGCTGCCATAACCAGTCCACCCAAAAGCCATGTATTTAGGATTGAAACTTCCTCAGAAGAAATACATAGAACGCTGCCACCCAACGTGAACAGGCCTGATTAGGGCCTATCCATCGAGGTGGGGCGTGGCCTTTTTAAGGTGGTCAGGTTTTTCCAAAGCATCCTGCCAACAAATCAACTAAAAAGGAGGCCTAGTGGGGCCTACAATCTTAGCGACAAGTGGCGTTCAGCAACTGTAGAGTAAGAACACAGACTGTGACAGACTCAAGGAGGCTGATGTAGTTATAACCAAACCTCAGTAAGGTTTACCACCAGAACTCACCCTGAGAGGTCAGCCACTCAGAACAGTACTCGGAAAAAGCACCTTTTTACTCTCAAAGCGAGAGGAGTACAAAACTGAACTCCAACATGCTACGCAGGAGGCCCATAGGGGCCTACCTTAGTAAACACATGGCATCAGCAGGTGGCGACCATAACAATACCAAACATTAGGCCATGCATTCAAAGATTAGTTTCTAAAGGAGTGCATATTACACCACATACTCCAAGAGAGGCCCGCTTAAGGCCTACTCAACAGAAGTGGGGTGTGGCCAATGGTGGTATTGGATTCACAAGCATCCTGCCAGTATGTCAGCTAAAAAGGAGGCCTATAGGGCCTACAATCTCAGCAACAAGTGGCATTCAGCCCGTTTGTCCATATTAACACACACTGAGCCAACATGTAAACTAAAAAGGAGGCCTTATTAGGGCCTACCATAGTAAACACGTGGCATCAGCCAGTCCAAGACCATATCAACCATCAGGCCATGCATTCAGTGGAAAACCTTCACGCACTACTTAGAGAGGGAATGCACATTACGCCACCATACTCCACGAGAGGCCTGCTTAAGGCCTACTCAACAGAGGTGGGGCGTGGCCAATGGTGGTACGGGTTCTCGGATTCCCAGGCATCCTGCCAACAAGTCGGCTAAAAAAGGAGGCCCCGCAGGGCCTGCAATCTAAGCAACAAGTGGCGTTCAGCCTGTTTGCAGAATAAAACACAAACTGTGCCAGCATGTGAACTAGAAAGGAGGCCTGTTGGGGCCTACCCTTCCAATGACACGTGGCTTCAGCTAGTGAAATGCTGTAAACTATGTGAGCAAACTATGATCAGCTAACAGCACTTGTTAGAAAAACAATTGCTAACTAGAAGGAGGCTAAATAACCATAAGAGCCTACAATCAAAGATATATGCAATATAGCTGTTAACAAGATCACCAAAAAAGGGAGCTAATAGAAACCAGCTTTTCTCAAAAAGTGGTTCTATACTACCCTGAGTATGCAATCCCACAGGTGATGCACTCAGTAACACCAATAAACCTACTAATGGGGAATATAGGTCACCAGTGTCTCCAATAGCGGCTACATGAAAAAGCCTGCTATTACGGGAACAGGTGCTAACCTGTGGCAGCATAAGTAAGCTCACATACAAAGTAGGGCAAAAGTCTAGAACTTCAAAGCAAATGCAGCGCTTTGATGTATATGCTGTTTTCAAAGAGGAAAATAATTCTCTCCATACAGATTCTCAAATCTGTACTGAGCCATAGAGGACGGATGCTAACCTTAGCAACGTTAACTCAAACTTGAATAAAGAAACTAGTGGCTCAGAGGAAAAAACACATTTTCCCTAGCATAAAAGTTCTAGAAAGTGGGGCCTAGCACACACAGCATGACTTATCTACGCAAAGATAAGGGCCTACCACCTGAGATAACAGCATCAGAGAGTCTAAAAAACAGTCTACAACCTAAAAAACCCTACTTTTTCCTGACTGCATGCCCAGAAAACTATACAGAAAAATAAGGTCTTATTTTAAACACATAAAACATAGACCCCCCTGCGGCTCAAAGACCAAAGACTCCTAATGCTCCTTTTTTACATAAACAGGATGGAATCCAAGGCTCTTTTAAGCCTAAAAGATCCTCTTACTATCAAACAGAAACAGCGGGCTGACATGAATAATCACTATGGGCCCAGCCATCAGTCTGACCATAAGAAGCATCTGAGCATGAATATGTTTATATACATATACACATGCAATAAACATACATATATATACACATACACATATATATATATATACATACAGGAGGCGGAAGAAGAGGAGGAGAGGGTAGATATAAATCGCCCTAAGTAGCTGGGAAATCGATTACAAACGCAACAGTGTTTACAATCGATCACCCACCTCACTCTTGCTTCTTCCTCCTCCCGTCTGTCTGGGTTCAGATACAAATCTGGACGGCTAGGGGTTTTTCCATGCCCTCCCGATCTCAAACGAGGAGATCAGAAGGGAATGGAAAGTCATGGAAGCCGCTGCAGTAATGGACAGAAAGGAACCGCTCGTCGAGCCATCCGCGCGCGGCCCCCTTCTTAACGCGCTCTCACGGCAGCTGCAGCCCGCCGAGAAGCGCGTCCCAAACACACAGCAGCTCCACACACACACAACAGCCAGAGGAGCGCTCGCGCCGGACGCGATGACGTCAAACAGAAACGTCATCGTCATCCAGTCAGCCGCAGGGAAGCCGAGAAAGAGAGAGACAACTTTCTCAAACTTCCCAACGAACTCATCTGCGAGCCCTATGATCGCAGCCACCGTACTGCCTCAGCAAACGGGGCCAGTACCATAAGGCACAGATGCAGACACTTCTTCCCTCGGGAAGAGTGTCAAACGAGAACGGAGCGTCCCGAAAAGGGAGACGCTCACAGTAAACAATAGACAAACACAGACAGCGCCCTCAAGCACTGTGTATGCTCGCTCCTCTCCAGACAGAAAAACGCCCAGAAATGTGAATATAAGTGTCAAACCCGGGGACACGAATAAACACATCCTTTTGAACGTTAGTAAGGCATATAAAAAAAAACCCTACCGGAGTTGGTATAGTCGTAATCTGACAGAACAGGACCGAAAGACGAAAAGAAGTCTTCTGTCTCTCCAGGCGCTCCCTTTATACTTCCGGGTCGCGCCGTATGACGTCATAGGCTGTCGCCGGCCAATAGGGATTGGAGTTTTTGGATAGTTGCTTTCGGACACCTGGGTCACGTGACGTTCCCCAAAGCGCAATCAGCGCAGAGTTGAAGTTCCCTTTCGAAAGGGAACCAGTGTCGCTAGTAAAGTTTTGATATATAACGATTGTAATGAAGGTAAAGACAATTACAGTGGCATACAGGAGTCGTGCATTATGTATGCGCAAGTCCGTTTTTATTGATGCGCAAGCGAATCGTGTATGTGCGGCTCACTGATATTTCTGCATCTGTTGCATTTTCTTGCCCGCGCTCTCGTCCAGCGCTTTCTCTATCTTCTCCGACTCTGAAGCTCTTTTTGTAGACGTATGACAGAAATAATGTCAAACTGTTTATAATTTAATTGACAGAATTTAATCGATTTGATTTGCAGTTGGGGTATGTTTCTCTGACATCAGATTGCTTATTATTTGTAGAAGAAATGAATGAAAATTGGAACGAAAAAAAAGTTGTCTCAATCATTAATTTAGAACAAAAAATTGCAAAAGGGGCCACACACTCTAATAAAGACTTTTCTGTCACATGGACTGAAACATTTGAAATAAACATTTCAATTGAAATAAAATAAAATAAAATAATTATTTATTTGGTTGAACTAAGAAAATTGGCCAGATTAGGTTAAACAAACATGAAAACGTAAGTTCTTTACTTTTATAACACACACTGTCTGATTAACTGAAATTCTTCAGTTAATCATAATCTGTCATAGCATAGAAATTTCTGAAAGATATGCAATATGTTATGTAATACCATAGGAATATGGGTGGTGGGGGGGAAACAAGTTTCTGCAGCAGGGTTGTGTGCCAGTCAGAATTGGACTGACAATGACTAAATTACTAATGCACTAATAATTGTGTTGTCATTCATGGATTGAAAGGGACACAGTGCGTCAGTTCCGAAATTTGTGCTGCATAACTGGTTATGCAGGTGGATAGTATTTATCTATAAAAGCGCCACCACAATGCTGACCCACAGAATCAGCCAGAAATTCTTCTGAATAGACTGGGATTTAGATCCTTTTCTCTAGAGCTTTTGCTTGACAGTTAAATACAGTTAAATTCACCTGCAGAGCTAATATGAAATACTCTAAATTAAAGGTTTAAACCCCTTTTACACAGCAAACATTACAAAAATAAAATTTTCAGAGCTATTACTGTTCTTCATTGTCACTAAGAGCAACTCTGAGGCCTGAGGAGCATTTTGCTTGATTTCAGTTGAGCCCAAGATCATGTCTGTATTAGAATTCCTTCATAAGAGAACATTTAATTAAAAAATAAAACATTTGATCATGTGATACATCTTAAAGGATTAGTGCACTTTCAAATCAAATTTTCCTGATAATTTACTCACCTCCATTTCATCCAAGATGTCCATGTCCTTCTTTCTTCAGTTGAAAAGAAATTAAGGATTATTCTCCTTATAGTGGACTTCAGTGGCCTCCAAACAGTTGAAGGTCAAAATGACAGTTTCAGTGCAGCTTCAAAGGGCTTTAAATGATACCAGACGAGGAATAAGGGTCTTATCTGGCGAAACCATTGGTCATTTTCTAAAAAAAATTAAATAAAAATGTATATGCTTTATAATTAATGTATATGTTTTATAATTCCTTAATTTCTTTTCGACTGAAGAAAGAAGGACATGGACATCTTTGATGACATGGGGGTGAGTAAATTATCAGGAACATTTTATCAATTTTCATAATGGTTAAACAAAATCAGCAAAATCCCCAGTATTAAATTAACATCACTCAGTGTTTATAATAGAACCAGTGGTTAAAGAAACACTGAGAGTTCATTAGATAATTAAGTGATGATTGAGATTGAGTGATGATTGTTTGATTATTGAAGACACCTGCAGACAAGCAGAATCACTGCCTTATGCCAAGTTCACACTGCACGATTTACAAATCAGATCACTGTTCTTTACACAACTATCTGGGGTAGCATTCATTCACTGCAATGTGCACACTTGCAAGATGGATCGGCAACAGGGAATAGGAAGAATCGCTGACAACAAAGTCTGGTCTGCAAAATACATTTCACAACCAAACACAATGTTCAGGCGATGCACAAAAGAGGTGATGAAGAGATTCAGCAGAATCAATGAATCACTTCAGAAGTAAAGTTCTGAAAACAGAAATAATTTTGAAGTTATATTTTTGACCTTTCTGGCTTTAATTGATAGGGCAGTTTGAAGCGAGACAGTACATATTCAAAAAAAAAAAAAAAAAAAAAAAAAGAGAAAGGGAACATCATGACTAAAGAGCCTGAGGGGAACTTATTTAAGAAAATGCATAAGTGCAGTTTCACATCCTGATTCAAAGATTCTCAGAAAACCTTAATATATCTGACTGGATTATGAAATAATAAATGGTTAAATAGATCATGACAGTGCAACACATACTTTTTATTTGCCGGTTGGGTGTTCCTTATTTTTTAGTTTAAATACTGCTGTTGTCGTCCGACTGGATGACTCTTCTGATCTTCTCTCATCAGTATTCTTGAGCACCTGAAGAACTTCACAAAAAATAAGGTATTCTGGGTCAATTTTAAAAGATTAAAATGTCTTATTTTTTAAAAAAATATATATTTATTTATTTATGTATTTCAAATAGTTTGCTATCTAGCAGAACACACCAATTACACCAGTGTAAAACTATTCTGTAACATTTTTTAGTGTGTAAAAATATATGTACATATTTCTAGTGGAGTGATCAGGAGATTTAGTGAAACACAGTTCTCATTGTCTTTCAGCATCTGTGCATCTGGGATTTGACTGAATCAAGATGCTGCTGATCATTGAAGCTCTTCTTCTCATTTTAGCTGCTCTAGGACAGGTAAGCTTGTGTTCTAGTATGAATATTACAGACATGAATACTGATGATTGATCATTATGATTTCTGTTGCTGCAGGATCACAGAGCTGCTGTTGAAGGACAGATATTTCCACTGGATATGGCACTGAAATCAGCTGATGACCAATATGAGGGATGTAGCGAGAACATGACACATCTGGTGAAGACTAAATATCTAGAGAGGGAAATCAATTACTCACCTGTATTTAAAAAGGCTTGGCAAGAAGGTGAAGAGAATGCCACAGCACCAGAAACTGAATTAACAAGGAATCATTCTATTGCCATTTATGTGTACACTAACCTTAATTCTAGCGTATATAGCAAATTTAATACGGCTGTTCATAATGGGAAACAAAAGTACACAGACCAGATATTCAAATGGTATTCACTTCACTTTTTGTTAACAGATGCAATACAGATACTGACTAAAACACAAAAGAAATGCAAGTCAACATATCGTGGTACAAACGCTGAATATCATAAGAATGTAAGGGGCAAAGAGGTTCGTTTCGGCTCATTTATAACATCCTCTCTTGATCGTAAAGTGGCACAAGGTTTTGGAAATAAATCTTGTTTTGAAATCAAAACTTGTAATGGTGCTAATGTGATCAAATATTCTAAGTATCCTGAACAGAAAGAGGTACTGATTCCCCCATATGAGAAGTTTAAAATTACTGCTGTCAAGACAAGACAATACCAGAAAGATCTCTGGTGTGACACTGTGTACAAGTTGAAAAGCTCTGGAAAAAGAAGTGGCCTGAACTGTGCAGTGGCTTTCAAGAAATCAACAGGGTGGAAATGCATATGCTCAAAGGGTGTTTGCACAATGTATGTAATATAACTGTAAAGCTGCTTTAAAACAATGTGTATTGTTTAAAGTACTATATTATCATGAATGTATGCAAGCGTTCAGTATTTCTAAGCATAGGGCGGAACAAAACTGACAGGATACCAGTTGAGGGAACTCAATACCACTGACAAAGAAATCTATCTATAGTGCCTGAATGTATTTGAGTTATCCCACTGATGGAGAAATTCACATTAGGCAGAAAATTGGTCAGAAACTACACTGCTATCAGTTTTTGTATTCCCTGGGATTTCACCCCTTGGTTTTGGCATTTCTAAAGCCTTGCTGTACCGCTTGAACGAATGCACGCTGAGTGCTTTGAATTTACATCTTTACATTGCTTACTTCACTTCCACACTTAATTACCCACAAATTATTTTTTTTTCTTAGACAGAATGCAATTGTGACATAAATGAAGGATTTAAAGACATGTATTGATTTAATTATTCCTTATGTTGTGTGCTGTATTGTCTCCACAAGTAAGTTAGAAATAAGTGAATGACAATGTTGTGAAGAAGTAATTTCCATTGCTTTTGCTGTAATTTAATAACAGATGTTGAATTTGTGCTGGTCAGATGAAGATTATTCAGAACTTAATAAATGCTCATTTTTATTATAACTTGGTCTCCTGAATTGTTCTCCTGTCTGCCAGTTATGTCATGGCCAGTTAGCTGGAAAGAGTTAAGCCAGGTTTATGCTGTACAATTTTGGCCACAATCTGACCATCTAAGACAACCTTTGTGAATCCTAAAAGATTCCTCTGATCCTAGGCCAAAATCTGAAGTCATTGATCACTTGTTCCACATGTTCACGGACATCTGATTAATGACCGTGGTGATTGAAGTTTTGCCTCTGACAAAATTCAGGCAGTGTCAGAAGTTTTGAGGCTCATATTCATATTTCAACAGTTCATATTTTATTCATTTTTAGCCAATGAATTTTTGGAATAAATGGTCTACCCACTTTTAAATGGTGTTGTGTTGAATATACTTGTTCAAACTCGTCCTAGATCTTTCAAGAGATCAACTCAAATTTGGGTGAGATGTTCTTCAGACAATAACAGTCAAAAAGACCTTTGTAATATTGTCAACCGTTCCCATGTGACACAATGAATGAATGATGGTGTAGACTCCATGAAGCAAGTGAGGACAGATGTTTGATGTACTGACATGAAAAAGTCTAGTGATTTCATAAAAAAAAAAAGAAAGAAAAAAAAACATACAAATTGAATTCACCTCACTTTATAGTTAACATAGGGATACAGATTCAGAAGAGAACACAAAACTAATGCTGTTTAATTAATGCTGTTTGGATTTCTAAGACCTGCCACGTTCTATCCGAGCAGCTGAGTCCTTAGCCATTTTCAAAAAACTGCTGTGACATATCTTTTTCGTCAACACTTGACCCAGTAGCACTTAATTTTTATTTATCTTTCTTTTCTTCGATTTCTACTCTTTTTTGCCATCTATTTGTGTAATAAAAAAAAGTGCTTGCTACGAGCACTTTACTGATTAAACTGTGACTTGACACAGCACTTACATACTGCTGTACTCATGTTAATTTGATTGCTTCTACTATTCTCATTTGTAAGCGCTTTGGAGAAAAGCATCTGCTAAATGACTAAATGTTAATGTAAGTAATGCTAAGAAATAGCTTGAACAATGTTTGCTGTAGTAGGAATAACAAAGACCATTTTGTTGACTTTACTGAAATACTTAAAAACTTATCCAAATGTTGTCCCAACTTTCCAAATAGAGTAATCTGAACAAACAGTTTTACACTAAGTATACCAGTAAACAGTTTTTTTTATTATTTTTTTTTTTATATATAAATACATGTTTTTTAGTGTACTGTGTTGCATCACTCACACTATCTCACACACACACACACACACATGGACACAGATGGTTTGCAATATACAAAAGGCACCGTTCGTTTGAAGAGTTGTTGTCGTCTGGCTGTGGGCAACAGACTTTTCTTATCTTCTCTCGTTGTTGCTCCTGAACTCCTGAAAAATAACAGAAAGGAATCTGACAACAAGAAACAGCAGAATTTTCAGGTAAGTTTGTGGTTAAATATCAATATAACAGTTACATCAGTGAACATCAATGGTTTAAGTGATTATTAAAATGGTTCTGTGCACAAATTTAATGTGCACATATTCTTATTGCAGTGATAGATTGTAGTATTTGTGAAACTCTGTTATGTTTCTGGTTGACTTTCAGCATCTGCGCTTCACTAGATCTGTTAGTTCATCTGAGGGATTTGACTAAATCAAGATGCTGATGATCACTGAAGCTCTTCTTCTCATTTTAGCTGCTCTAGGACAGGTAAGCTTGTGTTGTAGTATGAATATTACAGACGTGAATACTGATAATGTGATCATTAATGATTCCTGTTGCTGCAGGATCACAGAGCTGCTGTTGAAGGACAGATATTTCCACTGGATTTCGCACAGAATTCAGTTGATGATCAATATGGTTGTACTGTTAAAATGGCAGACCTGGTGAAGACAAAATATCTAGAGAAGGAAATGTCTGCTTCAGCTGAATTTAACAAGACTTGGCAAGAAGGTGAAGAGAAAGCAAAGGAAGCAGAGGATAACTTGCAACAAATTCATTCAGTCGCCATTCATGTGTACACTAACAAAGACTCTAAAGTATACAGTAATTTCAATAGTGCCACTCGTACTGACAAACAAAAATACAAAGAGGGGACATTCAAATGGTATTCACTTCACTTTCTGTTAACAGAAGCGATCCAGATTCTGAAGAAAACACAAAATAGATGCTATGTAACTTATCGTGGTACAAATGTTCAATTTGATGTTCAGAACAAAGAGGTTCGTTTGAGTTCATTTTCATCCTCCTCTCTTGATCGTAAGGTAATACAGGGTTTTGGAAATAAATCTTGTTTTGAAATCTACACCTGTGAAGGTGCTAATTTGACAAAATATTCAAAGTATCCTGATGAGAAAGAGGTGCTGATTCCTCCATATGAGACGTTTAAAGTCACTGCTGTCAGGAACAGAACAGATCAGCCAGATCTCTGGTGTGAGACAGTGTTTGTGTTGAACAGCACTGGAAAAACAAGTAACCTGAACTGTGCATTGTTTAACAGGGGAAATCATGCTGCTTTCTTTAATGTTTTAATAATTTTGCAATTATTATATTTTTACCTGCTAACCAGTTAAATGTAAATGATTCTCATTGTTACTGAACTTTGAAGTGCTTGTCATGCTTAATTGAATCTGATATTCTGGGGGACAATTTGATAAGATTTAGTACACTGTAAAACCGAAGAGTGAAATTAATTAAATTAAATGAGTTTGTTTCACTCAAATAATAATGAAAGTTCATTGTACTTAATAGAAAAAAGTTGCATGAACTAAAAATTTCATTGTAGTAAGCTGAACTTAATATGATTGAGTTGAGCTGCAGCAGATTTCTAATTCCCAGCATGCTTTGCGTCAGACCATATAAATAACTGTTAAAATTAAGTGTTATTTTGTGTGTTTTTGCACAAAATTAACATATGGAGATATAAGTTAATGTTTAATGTCGTGTTATGTTGGGATTCAGGGGGATCTGTTATGTTAGTTTTGTAGGGTTACCACTGTGGTGAAGAGTAGAGCCTGTGGTTAAGTTGAGGATGAGCTGCAAAACATTTAAGACCACATATGTTGTTTGATTACATATATGCAAGTATGTAATGACTCTCTGATAATGTCACTCTGATAGTTATAATAGCATGTGTTATTTGCTATGTAACATTTAACCAAGATCTGAATGTGATGTTTATGAAAATAACTGTATGTAATTAACATTATGATGAGTTGGGAAAGGGATGCTGGTGACGGGATTGTTAGTGAGAGACACCTGTGCACCACACTGGCCTTGATCCGCTTCCATGGCTCTCAGCCCCGCCCCACTTGTCACAAAAATTTTAAGTTCTACCAACTTTAAAAAATGAGTTAGTTTACTTAAATGTTTTGAGTATTCTGAAATTATTGGGTTTTACAGTGTAGTGATTGGAGAAAATACTTTTCTAAATTAATTGGTTTTCTCAATTTGTTTCAGTTCAAAGTATTTTTTATTCATTTATTTATTTATTTTAGGGCTGTCAACATTAATGCGTTAACGTATGCGAGTAAAATACAGAAGCATGTGAAATTGCGTCATAATGTAATTTACGTCACGCAGTTAGATGATCTTGAAGTCTATGCTGATTATATCAGAGATAGCAGAGAGAATTATTCATTCCAGTGTCTGTTTCGCTTTAAGATGCGAACTCTCTGTCATATTCTGTCATTGTAACTGAAGAGCGTGAGCCCTCCCGCATTGCGCTGTTTCTGTCTGAACGGAACAAGTGTAAGTTGCTGTTAGGGATGGAACCATTCGGTTCTCCACCCACGGTTCGGCACACGCTTGCACCGCGGTTCATCCCAAATCTGACGACGCATTTATAATAGTGTTTGTTGAAAACAACATGCAAAACAGACAGATGGATTCGGCTAATGTTTGTTTCAGTCAATGGATGTGCATTCTGGTTTCCCAATATTTACAACTGCGATGATCAAAAGAACATGGACAAAACAGTCACTGTAATAAACAGTCATTAATAAGCCTTTATGTGACCGAGTTCTGCTGTGCTTGAAATCACTCACAAATCTTATGATAATTCGATAATCTCCATTCAGTTTTTACACAACATTAGTTGTTTTCATGCCTTTTGCACAACATTGGACCATTTCATGCTTTTCATCTTCAGAAAGATCTGTTTTCCTTCCCATATTGCATGAGAACTGTGACTTGCTTAATAATGTGTAACAACCTCTAAGTAGGGTTTCCATAGACCTGGCAAATTATTTTGTCTGAGATTGATACCAGTTATCTAAAAAGTTATCATTTTCTTAGAAAAACTTAAATCTGAATATTTATTCTACTGAAATCTTACTGATCTGTCACTTGTATAATAATTTGGAATGTGGTGTAGAACTGTCTCTTTACGACCACAACAAATGGGACACTTCAGACACGCATTCCAACTTCGCCTCTGCACCAGGTGCAAGTCAAACGAGCGCGGAAAAGGTAGGTGACAACGAGGGAGCTTCAGTTAAACAAATAAATCAGTGAACTGCGGTCAGATGAGATGTTGTCAGGATATGTCGGAAAAACTCAGAAATATTTAAATGACTGTCCAATCAGCCATTATACCGTGCTCGCGGCGTGCACTCAAAAATTGCACGTGCAAATGCAGCAGCGCGCGCTGTATATTACTTTATTATATCTTTAAAGCGCAAAAGAAACTATGAGCATGCACTGTCGTTATTCTGTTGTAAATTAAGTCATGAAATTACCAAACATGCGATTAAAGCTGCCTCAAAAGCTGCCCCCAAACCCCCCTAGCAAACTACATTTTCTCACTTCAGTAATTATGAAACCCTGCAAATGACTCTGGTTCTATTCTTTCTTCATGTATTTCTCCAAATGTGCGCACTTTTGGACTAAAAGTGTGTATGTGTATGCACTGTGATCAAAAATACATGGGAGTAAACGCGATTAAATATAGAGGTTAATGTCTCGTTATTCTATTAATAACTACCGAATGATTTCAATCAGAAATTCTGAATTATTAGTGTGATTGTAAATAGTGGTGTAAATATTAAAGCTAATACTTCAAATCTCAAGGTTAAATCAGAAGATTTTTTGTAAAAATATTTCTGTAACAGCTGCCAAAAAATAGTATATAGCTCCACTGAGGTTTTTAATTTATTTTCAATTGAATGGAAAAAATTCTCTTCAAAACATCCCCCCTTTTTTTTTCTTTTTTTTCACAAATCACACTCTGGTCATGTCAATTCCATACTCCCAATTAGAATTCAGTGATTCCCAAAAGTTCAGTGATTCAGTGAAATTAATTCATATAGAGTTCACACACTGTAAAACCCAATCAGTTAAGCTAACTCATTTCATTTGACCAATTACCTCAGTTAAAACCAACTTGTTTACACTTGTACCAATTACCTCAGTTCAATTAATCTGAGGTCCTGACTAGCTGTGGTAATTTATTGCCACTTTAATGATTAATATGACCTCATCTATTAAGGCAGTAGCACATTCTGATAGGGATGTTTTCACTACAGTAGCTGTAAGATTGCCAAATGACCAAAGAAATATTCTCAGCAAGATGGTGTAAAAGCATTCATTTCTACTCTATTACCATCCACTGCTGCTAACACCAACGGCAGAAATAAGTGCAGTTAGAATAGCGGAATATGAGTGAGAGTGTTTCTATAGTGTGACTATACTGTATTGCAAAACAGATGTATAGCTCCCATTTCCCATGGCCAAAACTTGCTCACTAATGAAGCTAAATGGAAAATAAATCACATGTAAAATGTAAAATAAATCACCTTTTATTAGGTTACTGTAATGAAGGGAACTGGACGATGGAGTGGGAGATCCACGTGCAGGCTTTATTAAAATGAGCGTAGTCGTACAGGCAGAGGTCAAACACCAGCAAACAGATACAGGAGGGCTGAAGTTAATAATTGGCTAAAAGCAAAGAAAGCAAACACTTCCTAAGTAAATTAATACACATCAAGTTACTTTAATGACAATTCTAGATAACATACTCTAGAATATTTATGAATCTTACTTAAGATTAGTAAGACTACTTTATTAATTCCATTAAACTATATTGTGTTCTGTAAACATCTTAAATGCTATTAGTCGCAACATGGTTTTAATCTGCCGTTTTAAGTATGTTAATGTTACATCAGAGACACGGAGGCAGAGGTAAAAGTAATCCAGGTAAGTTTATTTACAATAAGCAGAGCACAGTGTGATGGTAAGCAGATAAATGGTTCTTGAATGATGAAGAGAATGTAATACTGTCCTGATTTTGGTCATGCAGATGGAGAGATGCAATGGAAGGAGATGGCTGAGACACTCGTAGGTAGGTAGGTAGGTAGGTAGGTAGGTAGGTAGGTAGGTAGGTAGGTAGGTAGGTAGGTAGGTAGGTAGGTAGGTAGGTAGGTAGGTAGGATCCAGAGACGGAGGAGATTGCTGGAGCAGGTAAGTATAGCTTTAGGAGTCCTTAAGGTAAGCATACAAGAGTCGTAGTGTGTGTGAGTGTGGTGGTTTTGTAGTGGTGGTGATTGCAGTGCTGATGAGTCACAGGTGGCGGTGATCAGTATGCTGGTGATTGAGTGCGTGGGTAAGGGAGTGAGGTGGAACCTGACGTGTCTGTGACAGTTAAGTAGTATGTTACGTATGTTACGTTTTAAGTAGTATGTTACTGACTAAAGCTTTGTTAGTATAGTTCACTTACACAAGAGTTCTAGTAACTAAAAAAGAACTAGAGAGAGTACTTAATTTATTTAATTCATTTTTTATTTTAAATTAATCAGTGCTTTTTAAATGCTTTCTTTTGTCTACTTCGTCACACATCTTGTAGTGCAGGGGTTTTCAAATGTTTGGATACCAGAATATTATGATGTCTTGATCAGCCCACTGATCTTTGCAGATCAGTATATCATACTGTTTTAAAATCACACTATTTTTTTTATCAATGCTCAAATGAAATTTTAAATTTTTTATAGTCCAGGTAATGAGCTACAGCTGTATGTGGCAATTGATGATTGGTTTGGAGTGTGCATGTGAAAGGCAGGGAGGATTATGGGAAATGTAGTCCAGGAACTGACAGGAACTGACGGTGATCATGACAGTTGAATGAAATTTTCTGTAAACGTTTTACTGTAATTTTACAGATTTTGTTTGTTAGATGTTGCTGCCAATCATTTAACTTTTTTATTTTTTTTAAGTGTGAGCAATGGTGCAAACTGTCCCTTTGCAACTGGTGGTGATTTCACAAATTATTATGAACATTATTTTTGTAATTTTACATAAATTTGTATGCAGTTTAAGAAAACAGAAAATACTGTATAAAGAATAAGTATTTTTTTTGTATATAAAAAATAACATTACTGTACTTTGTCATTAATTCAGAAAAATCTAAAATAACAGCTGAATTGTTTATAATTTTACAGAGTTTAGAGTACAATTTAAAATAAAAGTAAAAGACCGTAAAACAAACAATGTAATATCTCTGTCTCCAAAGCTCCTCTGAAAGGTTCACTAGTGCCTTCTTGATGGCCTTTTATCCTGCCAATACTACCACTGTTTTTGGGGCCAAAGTGCACAGTGAAAACAGACTTATATTGTTTTGAGAGTAAGACAAACATTTTTATATGATTATCACAGATAAATTGGTGAGAAAGCAAATGCAATTTGAAAATGCAAGTGAAATGTGATCAACAGAGATGATGATTACAGAAAATCAAGATTTGGAAAATCATGCTTTTTATGTATCATTACCCAACACTTGCTGACTTGACTTTGAACTGACACTTCAAATCTGTTATACCTTAGTTTAATTGTTAATTCTTACCAGACCA
This sequence comes from Ancherythroculter nigrocauda, assembly GCA_036281575.1. Classification (NCBI taxonomy): domain Eukaryota; kingdom Metazoa; phylum Chordata; class Actinopteri; order Cypriniformes; family Xenocyprididae; genus Ancherythroculter; species Ancherythroculter nigrocauda. The sequence continues at coordinate 58,982,595 of VTFQ01000001.1, read as the reverse complement.
GTTAATCACTCCCACATGTCATGTTTTTGTTTACAGAACTGTCTCGGGACAACACGATTAAACTTAGTCTTATGTGACAGTGCTGAAATAATGCGCTCAATGAAGACATGAAAAAACGCAATTAAAGCAATTAAATTGCTATAAATAGACATTTCATGTTTAAAAACAAAACAAAACAAACAAAAAAAAGATTTAGTTTCTGAACATCTTGAAACACCACCAAATGACTGGAAAATGATTGATAAAAAAAGACTGGCAGAAACTTCTGCCAAACAAAAATTAAAATTAAGGTAAATCTAGCTAAATACGAAACATCTATAATGTAAATAATTATGAAAGTTTGTTATATATGTCTATGTGTATGTATACTGCATGAATAATATATGTTCAATATATTTATACACATGCAGTACCATATCTTATCACATGTGCATGTTGTGAAATGTATGACTGAACATTGCAGAACATTAATTGATATAAATTCAAGAATCAGCAATATTTGAAATTATAAGTAGGGTTAGCTTAAATGTTTTTTTAATTAGCTTACCTGACAGTTATGTAATTTTTCCTCATTTGGCACTGATCACAGATGTCTTTGTTTTTGAGCAAAGGTTAACCTGTTCTCTCTTATGGCCCCTCCTTTACTTAAAGAATACATAACAGCAAGACTGAAACACACATCAAACCTTAACAAGTGATTGATCTGTGCATGTGAACAGTAGATCTCTCTGACTATGGCTTTAATAGATGTGTTACTCTCACTTGGCTCCAGCACAGGCACATTACTTGCCCTGCTGCTGTTTTTGGTTATTGTTTTGTTCTCCATGAGCTCCAGATCTCAGGATGAGGGAAAATATCCTCCAGGACCCAAACCACTGCCACTGCTGGGGAACCTACACATGCTCGACCTGAAGAAAACCTACTTGAGCCTGTGGGAGGTGAGCAAGAATGTTTAAATCAGATTATTTGACCCAATGTATTCTACATTTACATTTAATTGTTTAACCGTTTTTTTTTTTTTGTTTTTTTTTTAAAGTGACTTACAAATGATGAAAACAATAGAACCAATAAAACGGACAATAGTGTAACAATATGCAAATGCTGTGACTAGTCTCAGTTTGTCTAGAACAGTACACACGCACAGTACATGTAGAAAGTTTTTTTTTTAATAAATAAAAAATAAGTAAGTGTTGGTATAAATGGGTCAAGTGTGAAAAAAATGTGTCTTTAACTGTTTCTTGGCTATAGTCTATCCGCGACTTAAGACAACTTTTTTTTTCACACACAGCACAGAGAAACATCTTTCTAATAAACCGACCAAACTGCCTGTCAAGTGATAGACGAAACTGACAATGATTTTATCTTTTTTAAACAAATGAAAGGCAATGTGGATAAACATTCACAGCCACGATGTACAGAACACTCTCAAAGATATAGAAGAAAATGAATAAAAACATTTTGGATCAATAAACTTTAAAATATATATATTATAACTGCAGATAGCTAGATATACATTTCATATGTCGGCAAATCAAATTACATTGGCTAAATTGTCTGTGCGAGCAGTTTGCGATGCAATCTTTTTTTTTTTTATCAAACATTCATTTACATAATTGAATTAGAACAGAATATACCGTTCTAATAAATGAAAATAGCCTATTTAAAAAAATGAAATATGATCAAGTCAAACTGCAAAATGCCTGAAGTGCAGGTGAACATGTATTCAAAACACAAGCCACAAATAGTTAAATTAGATAACCCAGAGTGATCAATAAATAAATTAAAATTAAAGAAATTATTAAAATAACGAAAGTAGCTAGAATTGTCACTGTCTTTTTAACTGCAGAGGCAATAAACGCTAAACTGGAGTGGCAGTCTTTTTAGCTAAACATTCACAACATCCAAAAATCATATTACATCCGGCTGAAATAGTTTGAAATCACTTGTAGCTACCCTACCTGACTGAGAGAGAAAAATACAGTCTTTCACGCGATGCTTGTGTCCGTTTGAGTCTTTTCAAATAGCGCGCTATAGTCAGCTCGTTGGCCGGCAGAAGCGCGCCGCAGTGTTTGTCGTTGTTGTTGAGCTCTAGGACATGAGCTGTTGGCACAACTTGCATCATACGTTTTTTTGATCATCTTTTACCATTTCAAAGTGCATCCAATTGTACACTTTATCCCAGACATTGTTGAAGATTTAATCCCTGCCATGAAGATGCTCATCTGCCGGTCATGGATCATGGAAATGAAACTTAAATCGGTCACAGGTTGGATTTATTCACGCACATTAAAAATATTTATTAAAATCTTATTTCTTTTCACATTTTTATTTATAGTATTAACATAATAGGCTGGTCCGTGTATCTTTTGGTCATTCGTTTTTTGATTTAATAATGAAATCGGAAAATGAAAAACGGCACCTTTTTCGTTTTTCATTTTTTTCAAACAAAACGAAAAACAAGAATTCGGCTTGATTTTTCGTTTTTCGTTCAGGGGTAGAAAATGAATAAACAACTTGAATATTTGATCTCAACATGTGGGCGGGAATGAAACGCCCCTTTCCGCTGATTGGTCAACCAAACATTAAACTGTGCCGTCATCAGTTCTTCCGCTGTTCAGAGCAGCAGAATAATAGTCCTTCGCTGCGATGGATTCAACGCGTTTATTGCAACTATATAATCACTTTTAAATGTACATTTAATCTTAATCTCTATCTCTTGATCTCTATCTCTCAAACAGCCAGACTAACGAATGACTTGAGACACAAATCGAGGCAGAGCCTGTAGAGGCTTTCTTCTGTGTGTCCATAAAAACGCGTGTTTAGCTCAGAAATATTACTCACTAAAAAATATTGGGTTAAAAATAACCCAACAAGTAACCCAACTATGGGTTAACATAGCACCTTCCCAACTGTGGGTTATTTTTAACCCAATGGTTGGGTTAAAAGCCAGTTGGGTTAAAAAATAACCCAACAGTTGGGTTAAAAATAACCCACAGTTGGGAAGGTGCTATGTTAACCCATAGTTGGGTTACTTGTTGGGTTATTTACTAATTATGACTATTAACTTTTATTCATGACATTATTTTAATATATAAAATACACTTTGTTTTCTAGATTGTTTATTTGTATAAAATAATATGTTTTAACAAATATATTTTAAATGACAAATGAAATATTGTGGAGCCATTTAATGTAAATATAAGTGTACATATTAAATTCAAAACACACAAGTGTAAATCAATTCAAAACCTATGCAAATTTGCACAAACAGTACACATTCAAAACCTACACAAACATGTACAGAGTAAACTCAAAACATAAATAAAATATGTATACAGAACACAAAAATTCAAAATGAACACTATTTAAACCTACAAAAGTGTACAGTAAATATTAAATTCAAAACCTATAAATTTGCAAACAGTACACAATTAAAACCTATATTTAAAACCTTCGCAACCATGTAAACTCATACATAAAATATACAGAACACAAAAATACAAAATGAACACTAAATGAAAAACTACGAGTACACATAAATTCATAACATTAAATCCTTCAATAAATAAACATATCACACGTACAGCAGGCGCTTGAGGTCCGCAGTGAGGTCGGCCACAGGTAGGAATAATGGAATAGGACTCCGGTTCTATTTTGTGGGTCAACACTGTACATTGTATGCATTGATGTGTTGTAAACATACCTTAAGTGATAAAACCACAAATATGTTGGACCTAATGATGATGATCAAAGTTCTTAAGGAGGCAGCAGTGTTGAAGGAATCCCTCTTAATAGTCAACTTTTGAAGTGGATCCCAAAAAAAATATATATACATAAAAAAACTTGGGAGTTCTCTTTGTCCTCAAGGCATCAAGTCATGTGGATCCTGGCTTGTCTCACTGCTCAGGTAATGCATTATATTAGTGCCAACCTTCAAAGAATAAATAAAGTTTAGTTGGCATGCACTGTGACAACATAAGCAATGTAAAATTATGTAAAAGTTACACTGAAGCAGTGCTGTACTGAATTAAAATATAGTCACTGCATTACACCTGCTGTTAAAGGGTTAATTCAGCTTCCCAAAGATCACAGCGCTAAAGAGAACAGTGGATGAAGTTTCAGGGCTCGACAATAAGGACTGCCCGATGGCAGAGGGGCTAGTGTGAACGATGCTCGGGACAGTAGACGGAACGGTCACTTGTCTGATCAGGCCAGTGTTGTAGGGTATGCAATATATATCGTCTATGTCTATGATATCGCAATTGTTGATTTAACGATCAGAAATTATCAAGTATGTCCCTCAATTTACAAAACCAAACAAAAACACACTCATTGAGCGCACGCATGCAATATGTGACGTAGTCTAGTAACAGTTAGGTTAGACTAGTGCGCGTGCATATTTAGAGTGTACACTTTCACTGCGCGTGGTTTAGTCTATTAAAATGCCTTTAGAATGACCCAGAATTCAAGGTAAGGGGCAAAAATGCTCGAGTATATCCTTTATATTTATATCACTTAATATAGTTAACCAATATTACACAGTGCAATTTTTCTCCAAATATCAACAATTTCAAATGTGATATTGATTTTATTCGGCGTACAGTTTAATGAACAATAACTTAATATCAATGGACTTTAATTTTAGACACTAAATAGCCTGTTTCACTATTTCGCCAACGAAAATAGTTCCAAACAAAGTCCACAGAATTGTTTTGCGTCTCTGAGAGACACTTCCTGAATTGATCAGCCGTTTTAATGAATCGGTTGAATCTCAATGACTCGCTCATTAGCAGGGACTTGCTGCCACCTACTGGCGGGTTTAATTTCAGGTTTAAAGTGTCTTTTCATTTTTTAAATAATTTCAAATAACCCTTCTGGGCCATAAAAATTTTAGTTGCGTGGACTCTTAATGGAGGGACAGAAATTTCTTTAAATATCTTTAAAAAGATTTTGATTTGCGTTCCAAAGATGAGTGAAGGTCTTATAGTTGTGGAACAACATGAGGGTGAGAAATTAATGACAGAATTTTCGTTTTTGGGTAAACTAACACATTAACAAGCAGAATCAATATGTACAGAGCAGTGTAATTTATCAAAGCTAATTTTGCAGTGTTGCTTTTACTTACAGGGTGATTGTCAGTTAAGCTGTGCTTCATTTCAGCACCATTTTCCCATCTGTGAGACATGGCGATGATGGCAGGACAGTGGGAAGGGTTTTGAAGGCAGTTTCTCCATGGCCATCTTTGAAAGACAAGTTTAAAAAAATTGTATTTATACCACGTGTGTGTGGACAAATTTCACAAGCATGACATGGTCAATACATTTTTTCCCAAAATAAAACAACCCTTCACTATTCTGAACATCATTAAACTCAGCATTCCATTTCTTCAATAGTTTTTGTTCCAAAGGATCAAATTCATGCAGTTTGCTGAGGTGTTGTACGTCTAATGAACACATTAGCTTGGCTGTGAGGACTTCTTGCGTTCTTTTGATACTAAATCGTTGTCAGTCATTAAACAACTTGGATTCTGTTTAAATTAAAACATAATGTATTAAAATGAAGGAAGACAACTGAGAAAAAAACAAAACAAGAGTAATAAACTGAACCCCAGTGTTTCCCAAACAACCTGGTTCTGTAGTAGCACTGCACATTTTGTCTTTCTAATCCTGATTTAACTTACCAGTTTGTTAGCAGAGAGACTCCAAGGCCGGAAAAGGGTGTCAGATAAAGAAGACATCAAAAATGTGTATTGCTGGGGATAATCTAGGACCAGTTGAGAACCACTGTCATCCAGCAGCATAAAACTTTCATCCACTTCTTGCTCTGTTACAATAAAACAGAAAAATGAAATATTGACAGTATTTTAAAAAAGTTGTCACTTATTTAAATAATTACCTTCAAATGTTTCCATTAAATAGCAGGTTGTTGTAGTCTTTGCTTCACAAATTATTCCATTTGTCTAAAACACAAGTATAAACACATTTAGTACAACACAAATGCAAGAACTAACATAACGTTAGCTTCATAAGAAATAATAGTACAAAGATGCTTCAGATACCCCTGTAATACATTTACATTCAATACTATATAGAACATGCATTATTAATATACCACATTTCTGCAAATACCAGATTTGCATTTAGTGTTACTACAGTAAATCTAATAAACAGTAGGTTATTTATCGATAACTACTCATGAACTAATCGTTCATTGGTTGCACAACGTTTTTCCAGCTTTTGCATAGAAGCTGTTGGGAATATTGCGCTTTTTCATCTTACAGTATCTTAGATTTTAGCGAATTCAAACAGCCCTGTTGTGGTGCCGTATGTATGTCGAGGACCGAGGACCGAGCTCGCGCTGCGTAGGCCGAGCTGATAAACGGTCCGTGCGGCGCGGCTCGGCCCAAACGGCACTTTCGTTCCGCATTTCTAAAAGACCTGTACAAAAAAAGTACTTTTTAAAGTCTGAAGCTCAAATTTAGTTGTCATGAAAGATTATCACGAAGACCGTAAAACATGCATAATATTGGATAGTGATTACTGAGACCTAACGATCTTCCTTAGTAAAAATATAAAATTCAGTTTTAGAATATACGTAAGTTAATGTTTCACTACACAATACCTAATGTTATAAAAGTTTTATATACGAAAACGACATGCTTACCTTCATAATCAGGCTGCAGCAGCTTCTTTCCGTTGACTGTCCCTGGACCGTTAAAATTTGAACCGTCACGGGATCCGCATTTAACCCAACAGATGGGTTATTAATAAAAATAACCCAACGATTTTAAAAATGACCCAACATTTTTGGTAAATAACCCAACCTAGTGACCCAATATGTGTAACCCAACGGTTGGGTTAATAAAATAACCCAACGTTTTTTACTGTGTATAATCATTATACTAGTTTATCTCAGATATAATAATTTACTTCGCACCTGCACTCACAACTACCTAATAGCAATACCTTTGACACACTGCCTGTTTTATTATTGCTGACCACCATCGTAGTTAATGTTCACAGCACATCTATTATAGTTCTATTATGATTTTTATTCAGTCAACAGATGGATATCATAATGCCATTATCTAATGTTTCAGTGATTGACTTTAGTGAAATATGAATTTGACATAACGTTTTTTACGGTGAACTTGTTTGAGTTATGTCAATAAAACCCTGAAATAAGACTTTGTACAATAAACCAGGTTTTCATGAAAGGTTTTCATATTTAATGCCATCTACCAGTGTCAGAAATTAACTTATATGGGACAAATGATTTTCAGGGGTATTTTTTTTTACCTTTATATATAATTTATTTCCTAATTTTATTAAATATTTATGCTATCTATAATGTTAAATTCTTAAATGTAGTCAAATAAATTAGAATAATATGACACTAGGCTGTTACCAATATCAGTCAACTGCATGATGCTTTCAGATGTAGCTACTTACAGTAAATACATTTACACATTAATTACAACAGTAATGAGATTAATATTTTAAACAACATTTTTATTCAGAAATATGAAATGACAAGATGAAATAATACTTAATTGGATTATGAAAGTAATATCGCCACTAGGTGGCGGTAAGTCATTGTGTTAAAGAAGGAGTCATTTATTCATTTGTCGATTCGTTCGTTCAAAGCGCTGATTCATTCAGGAATAAAATCAAGTGGCTGTCTATATTAATTGGTCACTGAATCATCGTCTATATTAATGGGTTGTTCAAAGACTCTTATTCATTCAGGAACGAAACAACTCTGTGTGCCTACTGCTGTACAACTGTTCTTTGACTTTATTTGCTTTGGAGGTTTAGTTGGCAGAGAAAATTCTGTATGCCATCCGTTAGCCGGCCAATACCTAATATTAATTAAATAATCTCAGCGTATTGCCTAAAACAAAAGTTATGACATCTGTGCAGGGTGCGATTTGTGAAAAAAAAAAAAAAAACAGAGGGGGGGATGTTTTGAAAAGTTTTTGTTTGTTTGTTTTTTGTTTTTGAAAATTTGTTAAAACCACAGTAGAGCTATATAGCTTACTATTTTTGGCAGCTGTTACAGAAACATTTTTACAAAAAAAAAAACAAAAAAAAAACAATCTGATTTAACCTTGAGATTTGAAGTATTAGATAGCTTAGATATTTGCACCACTACAATGACACTAATAATTCTTAATTTCTGATAGAAATGCAAAATCAATCGGTAGTTATTAATAGAATAACGAGACACAAACCTTTACATTCAGTCGCGTTTGGTCCCATTTATTTTTGATCACAGTGCATACACATACAAACTTTTAGTCCAAAAGTGCGCACATTTGGAGAAATACACGTTTACCATAGATTTCATTAGATAGAATATAAGCTGGGCCGTACGCAGGGTTTCATAATTACCGAGGTCAGAAAATGTAGTTTCCTAGGGGGGTACGGAGCATATGCTCCCCCGAAAATTTAGATTTCCCTGGTGTACATATGTGCATTTTTAAGACGTTTTAAGGCCAACAAATTGGATAACAATTTAAAACCATGTCAACAAATAAATGCATGCACAGTTTTGAGGCAGCTTTAATCGCATGTTTGGTAATTTCATGACTTAACTTACAACAGAACAACGACGGTCATTGCTCGTAGTTTCTTTTGCGCTTTATTTTAGCTATAATAAAGTAATTAAATGCAGCGCGCGCCGGCGCATTTGCGCATGCAGTTCTTCAGTGCGCGCCGCTATCTGCAATAATAAATCAGCAATAATAAAACAGGCAGTGTGTCAAAGGTATTGGCTATTAGGTAGCTGTGAGTGCACGTGCGAAGTAAATTGTTATTTCTGAGATAAACTAGTATAATGATTATAATATTTCTGAGCTAAACACGCGTTTTTATGGACACACAGAAGAAAGCCTCTACAGGCTCTGCCTCGATTTGTGTCTCACGTCATTCGTTAGTCTGGCTGTTTGAGAGATAGAGATCAAGAGATAGAGATTAAGATTAAATGTACATTTAAAAGTGATTATATAGTTGCAATAAACGCGTTGAATCCATCGCAGCGAAGGACTATTATTCTGCTGCTCTGAACAGCGGAAGAACTGATGATGGCAGTTTAATGTTTGGTTGACCAATCAGCGGAAAGGGGCGTTTCATTCCCGCCCACATGTTGAGAGCAAATATTCAAGTTTATTCATTTTCTACCCCTGAACGAAAAACGAAAAATCAAGCCGAATTCTTGTTTTTCGTTTTGTTTGAAAAAAAAATAAAAAACGACAAAGGTGCAGTTTTCATTTTCCGATTTCATTATTAAATCAAAAAACGAATGACCAAAAGATACATTGACCATCTTCCGTTCATTCATGTTTTGATTTGATATTGAAATCAGAAAAATGAGAAAACTGCACCTTTTTTCGTTTTTCATTTTTAAAATGAAAACGAAAAAACAAAAAACTGGCTTGATTTTTCTTTTTTCGTTCTGGGGTTGGAAACAAGCAGTTTGAATATTCGATCTCTACATGTGGGCGGGAATGAAACGCCTCTTTCCGCTGATTGGTCAACCAGACGTCAAACCATGTCGTCATCAGTTGTTCGTCGGTTCCGCTCAACAGAATAAAAGTCCCTCGCTCTACAGCTCTACGGATTCTTAACGCGTTTATTCTACATTTAATCTCTTACTAGTGAATTCTAGCCAGACTAGTGAATGGCTTGACACAAATCTTTCTGAGAGTCAGGGCTTAATTCTGTGTAGACATTAATTCATCACATGAAATAGCTATTAGTTTATCTCATAAATATTAATTTACTTTGCAGCTGCACACAACTACCCCCAGCCTACAACTTCGATACATTGAGTGTAAAAATGTCTTTTGTTTTACACAACATGGGATGGATTTGAAATGATAGATAGGCTATGAAATATAGGCCTATCATTACATTATGCAATTGTAATTCCTACACATATACTGCCCTCTCTGAGCAATCTAACAACTCATAAATCTAAAAGCAACTTCAGGTGGTGCTTCTTTTCCACCTTTTGCAAGTCTTTGGTTGATACTGATTTAATTGGTAACATAGCGTCATAATATTGTAATTTAAATTACTAAATTTAAGAACTTAACATTAAAGAAAGCATACATATTTAATAAGATTAGGAAAAAATCCTAAAATCCCCTGTAAATCAATTAATCAACTAATTACATTTCATTTCTGACACAGACAGATGACAATAAATAGGCTATAAAAATACTCTTTATCTCATTATTGTTAGTGTTATTTCGGGGTTTTGATATATAGCCTAATATTGATCAAATATAATTGATATCTTCTTAAGAGAGCACTATAATTGTTATTTTTAACACTGTTTTAACATTTTTCCCTTTATTTATTTCTTTTACTTTTTTTAAAATGTGTGAAAGCTTAAAATGCGAATTGGATGATTTGATGGAGGTGAACTCGTTTATGCCCATTTGAAATTGAATTGGCATAAACGAGTTCACCTGCGTCAAATCATCCAATTCGCATTTTAAGTCCATCTCTCTATAGCACCGCTTTAATGAACTAATAACATGTAATATATTTTCATATCTGTCATATTTCAATTCATCCCATGTCCAAAACTCAGGGTGTTGTCTACAACAAAAGTTATGACTGCTGCATATTTACATTGGCTATTGATTTGCACTTTTTTAATTCAATGTATCCATGGGTTTCAAAGACGTCACTTCCGCTATGCCCGCCGCCATATTTGTGTCCGGTCACAGCTGCGCGCTCTGTTTAAGTCTATGGTGACAGCAGCTACAACTACCAGAGGAAGGCCAACAAAACACTCTCAGAAGGTTCACAACAAATTTACAATATGTCTGGGATATGTGGTGCTGTTAGCCGTTTTAACAGTCGTCAGAACTACAATTTTATTTGATCCCAAAGGAGTTAGATCGGCGGAATTATTGGCTTCATTCAGAAAGGACCACACCACTGGCAGCCAAACAGCAACGCACAACATTAAAAAAAATAATACATTTTTAGCAAAACTAAAAAGCCCCCCAACGGTGATACCGTTATTAGGTGTTGTCACATGTCAAATAGGAATAACAGTTTTATTAGCCTATATTTATTATATTTCATATTTGTCTTTTTGTCCATAGGCTACATATCGTGAAAACAAATGTAACACACACACACACACACACACCACCACCAACAACTATTTTGTGTTAAGAAGCTGCTCTTAATTTTTTATCGATGACTTCACAGCGCATTAGTATTGCTGCATAAATAACACCGAAAATATGAAAATATCTACTGCGGGGCAAAGGATCGCCATCGCCTTTCGTCGAAACCATAGACTAAAAAAGACGAAACCCAGCACGGAGGTTATCTTGTTCATGGTGATAGTCCCTGTGCGCCACCTAGTGGATGGCCTATTTTCTAATATGACTGCATAGTCTACTATATAGCCTACTGCAAGGAATGCGTCTGCTAAATGATTGAATTTAAATGTATAAAATGTAAACAAAACATTAAAATAAGAAAAAAAAAAAAAGTGCAGTAGCCACTGATCTATAATAGAGAATAATCTATCATTATAGCCTATTGATCGGTGGTAGTAGGCCAAAGGATGTCATGCGCTTGGTAACAGATGTAGAGGCATTTGCATTTTACATTTTAAAAACACAATGACAGCTTAAAAACAGACTTAATTAAATTTACTGTAGGTTTTTTAAACTTTTTTTTATCTGTGCATAGCTTTAGCTGTCACATGTGCACTCTGTTCTGGACTCATTGTTGGACTTGTTGTTGTTCCATTTCCCGCCACCAGTTAGTCACCATGGCAACTGATCACCACTATCATCACACCCAGCTGTTCCTTATCACCCTGCTTGTTATCCCTTGTATATAAGCCCTGTGTTTCCAGTCCTGTGTGGTCCGGTATCGTTTATGTCATGCTGGTATATGTTCCTGTGGATTCCTGTTTATCTCCTAGTAAAGTCTTCTTATATACTCTATCTCCTTGTCGTGCGCTTGATGTACCAGCTACTGTAACAGAATACTGGACCGAAACAGTTGGACAGATTGCGGCGTTTAGTGTTTGTTGTTTTCCGTGTCAGTGTTTTTTTTCGTGTTTTACCTTTTCCAGTCACTATGTACACACCCGCATTTCTGTTAATCTGCCTTGAGCAGAAGGACCGCTCCCTCGAGGAACATTTGAATGACTTCCTGTTCCTAGCTACATCGACACATTTTCCGGACAGCAGCCTTTGCAACTTTCTGTTTGCCGGCCTGAACACCGCCACCAAAGCGCTGCTGTCTGGGGAAGGACCTCGAGGAAGCTTCCCTGAATACATGGAGTGGGTGCTGGCGTCCTGTGGATCATCGATGACCGTGGGTTTCTGTGACAACGACGCCACTCCCACTCCCACTCCAGCGCCCAGCCAGGAACCCTCTGACGGCGTGGAAAGTTAGCGCAACTCCACCGAAGACAGAGAGCCCGCCTCCATGGGATGAATTGGTCACGTCGCTCCACCTCGACTCATCGTCCTGACTCCTCCGCCTCTGCTCCTGCCACCCTCGTCTACAGCAGTGACCATCGAGCGTTCGGCTCCACTGGACTCCCTCGGTCCTGCGACTCCGCCTGGGTCAGTCATCGCCTTCACTTCGCCACGGACTTACGGGTCGTTCGAGTTTCTCTGACCCTCCACCCCTACGGCTCCGTTGGGCTCCGCCTTCCCTCAGACTCCGCCTCGGCCCGCAGTCGTTCAAGCTCCACCTCAGCCCTCCGGTACACTGCTGCTGCCTCGGGGGGCCGTCGCGAGGACGTCGTCGCGGGCTCAGAGGTCATCGGCATCACTCCGCTACTTCCGCTCTCTGTCTTCGCCTAAGGATCCCTCTTCATCGGCGGCGCTGCTTCCACGCCTCCCCAAGGTGGTTTGGAACGCTTCACCACCTCGGCTCCTCCCTCCAGCAACGCTGCCTTGGGTCGCCGTCCTGGCTGTGGCCTGGAGCATCTTCCAGACTCCTCTGCTCAAGGCCAGTCACTGGATTTCACCACCATCTTCACCGCCCTGGACTTCACCACCACCTGCACCACCCTGGACTCCTGCTCTTCACCTCCTCCCGGATAGCCGTCCGCCTCCCGAACCGCCTCCTACATTATCTGCTCCATCTCTTCTTCTTCCTCTCTCCACAGCGCGAGGACGCGCCTTTCCGGGAGGGGGCGATATGTCACGTGCACTCTGTTCTGGACTCATTGTTGGACTTGTTGTTGTTCCATTTCCCGCCACCAGTTAGTCACCATGGCAACTGATCACCACTATCATCACACCAAGCTGTTCCTTATCACCCTGCTTGTTATCCCTTGTATATAAGCCCTGTGTTTCCAGTCCTGTGTGGTCCGGTATCGTTTATGTCATGTTGGTATATGTTCCTGTGGATTCCTGTTTATCTCCTAGTAAAGTCTTATTATATACTCTATCTCCTTGTCGTGCGCTTGATGTACCAGCTACCGTAACATTAGCCACGGTGCACTATCACAGAGGTTCCCAAACCTGTCCTGGAGGACCCCCAGCCCTGCACATTTTGTATGTCTCCCTCATCTATCACACCTGATTCAACTCATGAGATCATTAGTAGAAACTGCAAGACCTGAAATGGGTATGTCAGAAATAGGGAGCCATACAAAATGTGCAGGGCTGGGGGGTCCTCCAGGACAGGTTTGGGAAGCACTGCACTATCAAACTCATTCAGAATCAAGTGTAAACATCCAAATAAATACTATACTTGCATGATCTGATAGGCTGCATGACAAACACTTTGTAAAGATCCACTTTGAGGGTTATATTAGCTGTGTGAATTTTGTTTATGCAATGTATTATAGAGTTGCGAGCTTGGGGGCGGGGAGCACGAGCATTTAAAGGGGACGCGCACTGAATCAGCGCAGGTATAATTATACCCCAAAATAGGCAGTTAAAAAACTGAATAAAGAATCTATGGGGTATTTTGAGCTGAAACTTCACAGACACATTCAGGGGACACCTTAGACTTATATTACATCTTGTGAAAAAGCATTCTAGGGCACCTTTAATGTTATACTAGTAAACAGACATACTCTGTAAAATCTAATTAGTCAACCTTATTTAAAAAAGCATGCAAACCAAGTGCTTTAAAACCTTGGTGAGATAGCAATAGTGTGTTGTACTGACAAATGTTTAGTTAGTGTAGTTCACATACTGTACATGAGAGTTCAATAGCTTCTGTAAATGCTGTATTATTCATGCCAGGCCATTAGTTGGCGATGTCACTTTGTAAAGACACACTACGCACCTTTAGACTGAACACGTAATACACATGCGCATGCATTTTTGTAGTTTACATGGAGCTGATAACGGTATAATTTTCAAAAATTTGCACTTAAACTCGTTTTCAAAAGTTTTCATTTCAGGCTCCAAAAACACCATTGTTCTGTAAATAAACAGCCAAAATGCATAAAAAGTTTTCCATTTTTAGTTGAAAATTGTATTCTTAAATCTATAGATTTTAAGACAGACTGACAGACTGACAGACTGACTGACTGACTGATTGATTGATTGATTGATTGATTGATTGATTGATTGATTGATTGATTTTGGCTTTTCCTCAGCCTCATCTTTTCTGTCTTGCAGTTGTCAAAGGAATATGGTTCAGTTTACACAATGCACTTTGGCCCCAAAAAAGTGGTAATATTATCCGGATACAAAACCATCAAACAGGCACTTGTGAACCTTTCAGAGGAGTTTGGAGACAGAGATATCACACCCATATTCCATGATTTCAACCAGGGATATGGTAAGAAGGCTTCACATCTGCAGATGATCATTTAATAAGCTATGTTTGCCAGTAATGTACTGTTAATACTGTTAATACTACCGTGAAAGTTAAATGAAAGTGAACTTATTTAATTTGTGTCAAAATATTTCCGAAATGAAACTGCAAACATTGCTCAAAATAATTACAAACATGACTTTAACTCAAAGCTTATGTCCGCTAGTATGGACTGCGGACACACAGAGTCAGGAGAGGGTCAACACAGCTGCTCATTTCCCATGTTATTATATCAGGCTAACTTCAATATTTAGGACATTTAAAACTATTTTAAGCTCAAAACTCACTTTTAGACATCAGCCAGTGTTTGAAATTACTTCCTTGCTATCCGATATTCTGATCACTGCATGAGGCAGAAATACATTTATATGCGATGCTAAAGGCTACTTATGCTAACCATTGCGATGATAAACATATCTTTATGGAAAATACCAGAAACTGCTTGAAGAACATAGACAAATGATATATAATTGTGTATTTATAATTGAATTATAATTGTGTATTTATTTGTTTTTACGTTTTAACTGTCTCTTCCCTGTACCTTTGTTGACTAATGCTTCTGCATGTATGTCATAAAACACATGCACTCTGGTTAACTCATATAACTCATAACTCCTGTTTTCCTCTTGTGAGCTCCCTCTGTTGTTACCAGTATAATGATAAGGGGGGAGATCGCTCAAAGCTCCTTAGATTGCATAATTTCATGGATAGAAATGAATAGAAATTCTCACTCTTTCCAAAGAAATGTGATGTAAACATATGACATTTTATCAATATTTTTCTAAATGTGTAAGTGGCTGTTAAGTAATGAATTAAGTGATGATTGAGCATTAGTTGAGCATTAGTGATGTACACCTACAGCTGACTTACACCAACAGCCTTATATTAAAATTAACTGAGAATAATAAAATAAGACATTAAATCTCTCAAGATCTCAACAGAGGATTAAACAACTCCACAAACAGCATGCTTCACTTATTACTAACCAGTTTGACTTTATTTCTGTCATATATCTACAGCAGTTCTTAAATAATTGATGTTTTATTGAAAATGTTTAATATGAAGTCACAATTATGGCAATCAGTGTTTGCTTTAGTTGGGCTCTTGTTGACCCTTGACTTTTTAGAATGAGTTTTCTTTTTTCTGGTGACTGTAACTTTGTGTTTATAAGTCATGTTTTTGTAAAAAAAAAAAAGACAAGAGAAAATCTGACCAGGTGATGTTAGCTAGTTATTGTCAGTTCACTTTGTTTGGACTAATAAATTATTCCTCTCTAGGGATTTTGTTTTCTAATGGTGAAAACTGGAGAGAAATGAGGCGCTTTGCTCTCTCGAACCTGCGAGACTTCGGAATGGGAAAGAAAAGAAGTGAAGAGATTATTATTATTGAAGAATCGCAATTTTTAAAAGAGGAATTTGAGAAGTTTGAAGGTAAGATTGTAAATTACAAGGAAAAGATGATGATGTGACTTAAACTGATTTTAGTATTAACATCTTGTTTACCTATATGCAGGAAAACCATTTGATACAACTCTGCCAATAGGCATGGCTGTTTCAAACGTCATTTCTGCCATTGTCTACAACACCAGATTTGAGTACAGCGACACTAAGTTACATCACATGGTCAGACGAGCTTACGAAAGCATCAAGACGATTGGATCAGCTTCAGTTCAGGTACCAAAACATTTCTGTACTGTCTACCAATAATTCATACTCTGATTGTCATTTTTAATTATTCAAGAAGTACAGTAGAGATGTATTGTTTATAATTCATGATTTTTTGGGGTATCACATTAAGATTTGTTGCAATTCTGCTTCTTTGTAGCTCTACAACATGTTTCCTTGGCTTCGTCCTTTTGTGTCGAATCAGAAACTTATTATGAATAATGTCAGAGAAGCATTCAAACAAAGCAAGGAACTATTAAATGGTCTGAAGAAGACTCTGAACCCTCAGGAGCCCCGAGGAATCGGTGATTCTTTCCTCATACAACAGCAGAAGGACGAGGTACTGTTTATAAGTTTAAATCATATAATTACACAATTACATTTTTAATGTTCTGAAATCTATTTTTTTTTGACTGTCACCATCATGACTTCTGCAGGAATCTGGAAAAACAGACTCTTTGTACCATTCAATGAATTTATATAGTACAATCAACAATCTGTTTGCTGCTGGTACTGACACTACGGCCACAACGCTATGCTGGAGTCTTCTGCTCATGGCCAAATACCCTGAAATACAAGGTATAGCTGCAAATGCCCATCTTAATGCTTGCATTTAAACACTTAGAAAAAAAAAAATGTTGCAGAAACAATTCTCACTCAGAAATTGCTAGAAAAATACAGTAATAGTTACAAAGAGATGGCAAGTTACACTGAATAAATTTGAAGTAGAAGGTAGTATTTTCTTGTAAAAATGCCTTGAATGACTTCGAAAAATCTATTTCTCACAGAGACAGAGAGAAAAAAAGAGTTCTTTATCAAAGTCAAGTTCATACCAGTGGCCAGTTGCATAAACTGCTTAGACTAGTCTTAAAACTAAAATCAGCTCATTTTTTCTTCAAGACTGGTACTAACTTTGTAAAGTCAGTTACACTGTCAGAAAAAAAGGTACGGCGCTGTCACTGGGGCAGTACCCTAAGGTACAAAAGTGTACTTTGTACTTTACATACCCTTAAATGGTGCATATTAGTACCTTAAAGGTACATATTAGTACTGTAAAAGTACATATTAGTATTACTTTTTACCTTTGTACCTTAGGGTACTGCCCCAGTGACAAGCACCGTAACTTTTTTTCTGACAGTGTACATAAAAAGGTAGATTGGTCTAATTTGAATCAGAAAAGTAAGACTGATTAGCCCTAACTAACTGCTATTTGGTCAAACTAGATCTTAAGTCACAGTCTTAACATAGACGCTAGGTTTATGCAACCAACCACAGAGAACAAATGCATTTTCTTAAAAAAAAAAATAGAATTTTGTGAAAATTCTACAAGTAGGCAAAGCTAATTATTAGCCATGCAAAGTGTCAGCCAGAATAAATATGTAATAGTGTAATAGTACTGTTATATAATCGTATAATGTGGTCTAACTTCCTGTAAATGTTACTAAGCCGAGGTCCAAGGTGAGATTGACCGAGTGATTGGTGGACGTCAGCCAGTGGTGGAGGACAGGAAGAACTTGCCTTACACAGACGCTGTGATTCATGAAACACAGAGACTGGCTAACATAATACCCATTACTCCCCCCCATAAGACCACCTGTGATGTTCACCTGAACGGATACCTCATCAAGAAGGTCTGGCTCCAATAAGAACATGCAATGTTCTTGATGTGTTTTTGAACCATTTATCACTGATCATTTGTGTTGTTTTATGCAGGGTACCAGTGTCTTCCCACTACTGGTATCTGTATTGAGGGATGAAAATGAGTGGGAAACTCCTGACAGCTTCAACCCAAGACATTTCCTAAATAAGCAGGGCCAGTTTATAAAAAAGGATGCCTTCTTGCCCTTCTCTGCAGGTGCAGTGGACTTTAAATTCACTAATTATATTATGCCATCACAGGTGATTTTTTGTTAATTGTTTACTTATTGTTTTTTTTTCAGGCCGCAGGGTTTGTCTTGGAGAAAGTTTGGCCAGGATGGAGCTCTTTCTATTTTTCACCTTCCTCCTTCAGCATTTCCGTTTCACTCCTCCTCCTGGAGTTTCTGAAGATGATCTGGATCTCACACCAGTGGTGGGCCTCACCCTGAACCCGGCCCCACACAAACTGTGTGCAGTGAAGCGGTCTTAAAGTTTTATATACTGTTAATTATTACCTTTTTGTTGGACTGACATTGTCATTTAATGTTTTTCTTGTGTGTGTTGCATTTTTAATGTAGGTTTTTATTGGAAACACATTCAGTGTTTATTCAATGCTTCCTTTTAGATAGAATAGTGCCTTTGCTCTTCTTATGTAAGAATAATATATAAGAATGTATAATATGTAAAATTAATCAAATGTTGTTATTATTGTTTAAACCTAAGGAAACATTTTGCATTTAAATTGCACTTATAGGATTAGTCCACTTTTAAATAAACTTTTCCTGATAATTTACTCACCCCCATGTCATCCAAGATGTCCATGTCTTTCTTTCTTTAGTCGAAAAGAAATTAAAGTTTTTGATGAAAACATTCCAGGATTTTTTTCCATATTGTCATGATCACCGTCTGCTCCTGTCAGTTCCCGGACTACACTTCCCACAATCCTCTCTACCTATCACATGCACTCACCCCACCAATCACCTGTTGCCACATGCAGCCTAGCACTTCACACTGATCACCACACCCAGCTGCACATCATTACCAGGACTATAAAGGACTTTCACACACACCACCTCACCGCGAAGTCTTGTTAACTCCTGTTACAATTCCAAGCGTTTATATCCGGTCTGTTTATTGTTATTGTTCCTGCCTGTTACCCGCTGTTCATCCATTGCTGCCTGTCCTGACCTGTGTTTTGTATACCGTTCTGTGAGTGATATCTGCCTGCCTTTTGATCTACCGCCTGTACCCTGACTACGACCCTGCCTGTCCCTCTGCTGTACCTGTTTGTTCCTGATTTACCTTGCCTGTACGACCATTCTCACTCTTAATAAAACGCTGCACTTGGATCTCCTGCCTGAGCCTCCCATTCATAACAGAAGACTTTGCCATCTACGATCCAGCAGCTTCCACAAGCGTTTCCAGCCTCAGCATGGACCCAGCATGGTGTCTCGTCAACCTACATCAAGGTAGCAGTACCCTCGAGGCACATATTCAAAAGTTTCTGGAGTTTGCTCACTTATCTGATCTGCCAGACTATGCCCTCATAGACTTCTTTGTTTATGGATTAAATGAACCATTAAAGGATTATTTACTTACCAATGGTCCCCGGGGATCGTTTATGGAATTCCTGGACTTTGCCCTGCTCACAGTTGGTTCAACTTTTACTGTGGGGGTCGCGGAGGAACGCGACGCCACGCTGAACCACATAATGGCGGTCGCTACAGACTACGCATCTAAAATGGCGGATGCTACAACGCCTCATCACGTCTCCGCTGATCGCCCAGAGCAACGTCACGCCTTCGCTGATCGCCCAGAGCAACGTCACGCCTTCGCTGATCGCCCAGAGCAATGTCACGCCTTCGCTGATCGCCCAGAGCAAAGTCACGTCGCCGCTGATCGCCCAGAGTCACGTCACATCTCTAGATCAGTCCGGGAGCGGAGAGGGTTGCGTTCCAGTGTGACCGATCCACCGCTGATTTCAGTCCGAGCAGCTGGCATCCCCAAGTCTCCGTCGGCCGCTTCGCTCTCAAGCCCGGTGGCCGCTTCGCTCTCAAGCCCGGTGGCCACTTCGTACTCAAGTTCGCCAGTTGCAACGCTCTCAAGTTCGCCGGTTGCAACGCTCTCAAGTTCGCCGGTTGCAACGCTCTCAAGTTCACCGGTTGCAACGCTCTCAAACTCACCGATTGCCATGGACTCAAGCGCCCTGGATACGATGGACAATATGGCTGCTTTGCCAGTGCCCACGGGCAAGATGGCCGCCCCCTCGGTGCATAAGGATGCAGGGGTGCGTTCCAGCCACTGAGTCCGCTCCAGAATCCGCTCCAACCAGTGAACCATCACCTCACCCTCAGAAGAGGAGGAGGAGGAGGAGGAAGAAGGCGTCCTCCTCTCCTCAAGACACAGACGCCCTTCAAGAGGCCGCTGTGGGCCTGGAGACCTTTCCAGTGGTCTCTCCTGCTCCGCCCAAGCGCCTTGCCCTGCCGGCGCCACCTGTGCTCCTTGCCCTGCCGGCGCCACCTAAACTCCTCGCCCTGCCGGCATCTACTGAGCTCCTCGCTCTGCCAGCACCACCCAAGCTTCCAGCCCTGCCAGCGCCATCCAAGCTTCCAGCCCTGCCGGCGCCGCTCAAACGCCTTGCGCTGCCAGCGCCACTCAGGTGTCTTGCCCTGCCAGCTTCACCCACATGCCTGGCCCTGCCGGCTCCACTCGAACTCCTTGCCCAGGAACCTGCGACGGACCCCGCGGAAATCCCCAAGAACTTTTTGGGGGGGGGCAGTATACCTGAGGGTGGGGAGCTTGTGGGTGGGGTCCTTGCCCGACCACTGGTGTCATGGGCCTTTGAACTGTTATGGCCACCTCTGGACTGCAATTTATTATGGCCACTAATGGACTCTGACCCGCTGGGGTCAACTATGGACTATGTTCCGCAGTGGCCGCCTGAGCCACCTGACCTACCGTGGCCGCCTGAGCCACCTGACCTGCTGTGGACGCCTGAGCCACCTGACTTGCCGTGGACGCCTGAGCCACCTGACCTGCCGTGGCTCCCTGACACCCCTGACCTGCTGTGGCTGCCCGAGCCATATGACCTGTCGTGGCAGCCCAAGCCACTGGACCCACCGTGGCTGCCCGAGGCTCCTGACCCACCGTGGCTGCCCGAGGCTCCTGACCCGCCGTGGCTGCCCGAGGTTCCGGACCCGCCGGGGCCACCCAAGGCTCCTGACCCTCCGTGGTTGCCCAAAGTCCTGGAACCTGCATTGGAGATCCGTTCCCAGCTACCATTTAGATCTCCAATGCACCCACCCCCCCTCCCTAGCTGTTCAGTTTACGCCGCGAGGACGCGCCTTCCGGGAGGGGGGCATTATGTCATGATCACCGTCTGCTCCTGTCAGTTCCCGGACTACACTTCCCACAATCCTCTCTACCTATCACATGCACTCACCCCACCAATCACCTGTTGCCACATGCAGCCTAGCACTTCACACTGATCACCACACCCAGCTGCACATCATTACCAGGACTATAAAGGACTTTCACACACACCACCTCACCGCGAAGTCTTGTTAACTCCTGTTACAATTCCAAGCGTTTATATCCGGTCTGTTTATTGTTATTGTTCCTGCCTGTTACCCGCTGTTCATCCATTGCTGCCTGTCCTGACCTGTGTTTTGTATACCGTTCTGTGAGTGATATCTGCCTGCCTTTTGATCTACCGCCTGTACCCTGACTACGACCCTGCCTGTCCCTCTGCTGTACCTGTTTGTTCCTGATTTACCTTGCCTGTACGACCATTCTCACTCTTAATAAAACGCTGCACTTGGATTTCCTGCCTGAGCCTCCCATTCATAACACATATAGTAGACTTCAATGGGCCCTAAACAGTTGAAGGTCAAAATTAGTTTCAATGCAGCTTCAAATTGTTCTACACGATCCCAGATGAGAAATAAGGGTCTTATCTAGTGAAACCATTGCTCATTTCCTGAAATTTGTTTTAAATTTTTTAAGGTTTTAGTCATAAATGCTCATCTTGAACTAGCTCTCTTCTTCTTCTCCTCTATTAGAATTCTGGCAGTGTAGACACTTCTAAGAATATTACTGCCCTCCACAGGTCAAAGTTTTGAACTAATTTTTATATGCAATATGCTAGTTCAATAGTATATAACAATTAGTTCAAACTTTGACCTGTGGAGGGCAGTAATACACATTAAAGCCACACACTCACACACACTCACTGTCCGGTCTCATTCGCAACTAAAGGCCAGAACACACCAAGCCGACGCCGACGAACTAGTGGCGACGAAAGCAGACTGCGGGGTTTGCTCACATCGGCAGCGTCTGTGTCCAAAGTTGCCCTGCCACACCAAACGGACGCTAAACAGCCGATGGCAGCACATCAGTTCTGCGCCTGCGTGAGATGAAATGCCTTTCCGAACCAGCAGGCGGCAGTAGCTGAACAGCCAATCAGAATGATCAGATGGTCCGATGGCCCGACAAGGTCCAACGCCGATTCAACATGTCAAATCAGCCGAAACAAAGCCGACGAGGACCAACTTCAGCCGACGGTGTGGAATACACCGAGGAAACTTAGTCGGCCGACGAAGAAAAACTGCCCGACGGCAAACCGTCGGCTTGGTGTGTTCCTGCCTTAAGGACTCTTCCTGGATGCTTACCTCAAGGACTCCTGTTGTTACCTACCTGTCTCCAGTGTTCCAACGTTACCTCTTGTGTCTCCATCGTGTGTGTGAGTGTTCTCCGTCATTCCTGTCTCCATTGCTCCAGCGATCTTCTCCAAGTCATCATCTGCAAATCAGAAAGGACAGTATCATTATTTCATTCACTCTCACTATCACCTGAACTGCCATTCTACTCACCTGTGTTCGACTATCCATCTGCTTGTGTAAATAAATACCTTAAACTGTGATCTTCTGTCTCTGAGCCATCTGTATTGTAACAGAAGACCGGACTAACACCGTAGACGCAAGCATGAGTCATCCCGACCCATTCCAAGACCTGGTCGATGCGTTACGTCGAACACTCACCCTGCACCCAGCACCCACGCCGACTCCACCATCCATCACTTCCGCGAACTCCGCCATCACTCCTTCGCCGCTGCTGTACTCCAGTCCCATGGCCAAACCGGCGCCCAACTCTGGTTCGGCGGAGGACTGCAACGGTTTCCTCCTACAATGCTCACTGGTCCTGGAAATGCAACCGCACATCCAAACCGAGCAATCCAAAGTGGCGTTTCTGATTACACAACTAAGAGACAAGGTGCTTCTATGGGCTGATTCCATTTGGTCCCAAAAACATCCAGCTATCCAGTCATACTCCAGTTTCGTTGATCACTTCAAAGAAGTGTTTGGAAAACCCTCCTGGGATTCTGCCAATGGTGAGAAACTTTATAATCTTAAACGATTAACGAATAACGAATATTGTTGAATATGTTAACGAATATGCTCTTCAATTCAGAACGCTGGCTGCCAAGAGCGGATGGAACGAACAAGCGTTGCTTACTTCATATCGTCAAGGACTGGATCCACAAGTGCAGTTGCATCTCGCTGCATATGAGGATACTATCGGCCTTGAAAGATTCATCCAGCTATCAATCTGTTTCGCCACTCGTATACAGTTGTGTCTCGAAGAGCACCAGGGCCAGTCGAAGCTCGCCACCAAACCCATGCAAGTGGACTCATCTAGGCTGTCACCCGCTGAATGGCAGAGAAGGCTGACCCAGAATCTATGCCTTTATTGTGGTGCTCCGGGAGATGTAATCTCTGCATGTCCCATTCATCCTCCTCGTCCCATGGTGAGTGCCATCTTCCCTTCTATAAATAAGATGAAACCACTCACCACTGTTGTGAAGCTTACTGCTGCTGATGTTACTCTTTCAGTAACTGCTCTCCTTGACTCTGGGTCAGCAGGCAACTTCATCTCTGGCACCCTTTGCCGTCAGCTCAAGCTCAAGACCACGGCTACAACTACGACTACAACGTACCAGATCCAATCAATAACTGACACCTGTTAGTCGACGTCAAGTGAGCCAGAGTGTCGGTCCACTACTTCTTCAAATTGGTGTTCTACATGTGGAAAGGATTTCATTGCTGGTTCTGGAGGAATCCACCGCTGACGTGATTCTAGGGCGTCCGTGGTTGGAGCAGCATAATCCCATCCTCTCTTGGAAGACCAGCAAAGTCCTGAAGTGGGGCGACACCTGTTTTAAAGACTGTTTCTCTGAATTCCCTGTTCCAAGTTCTCCAAGGTCCAATCTTCTTCCTGTCTGTGCTACTTCCATCGAGAGCCCACTTGACAAAAGATCTGTGGACATTCCATCCTGTTACGCCCCCTTCAGTGACGTTATCTTCCCCAAGAGAGCTTCTAAGCTGCCTCCACACCGGCCATGGGACTGCGCCATCGATCTGCTTCCAGGTGAGTCAGTGCCCAGGGGAAAGATATATCTCCTGTCCATCCCGGAGGAGAAGGCCATGGAGGAATACATCGAGGAGGCCCTGGCTCAAGGTTACATCCGTCCATCTACTTCCCCTGCTGCTTCTAGCTTCTTCTTCATGGCAAAAAAGGATGGAGGCTTGCGGCCTTGTATTGATTACAGAGCTCTCAACAACATCACTGTTAAGTTCAGGTACCCCCTTCCTCTCGTCCCAGCGGCCCTAAAACATCTCCGTGGTGCCACTGTGTTCACCAAGTTGGACCTCCGCAGCGCGTACAACCTCATACGGATACGCGAGGGGGACGAGTGGAAGACTGCCTTCGTCACGCCCACAGGTCATTATGAATACCTGGTCATGCCCTATGGACTTGTCAGCGCCCCCTCCGTATTCCAGGATTTCATCCACAAGGTGCTCCGGGAGTTTCTCCACAAGTTTGTCTTGGTTTACATCGATGATATTCTGATATACTCCCGGAGTCTGGCCGAACATCGCCACCACGCCTAAGAGAGTTCCAGCTATTCCTCAAAGCCGAAAAGTGTTTGTTCCATCAACCCTCA
Source organism: Ancherythroculter nigrocauda (assembly GCA_036281575.1). NCBI lineage: Eukaryota > Metazoa > Chordata > Actinopteri > Cypriniformes > Xenocyprididae > Ancherythroculter > Ancherythroculter nigrocauda. Next base: position 58,957,453 of record VTFQ01000001.1, on the reverse strand, counting down.
GTGCAGTTCCTTGGTTACAACATCGACAGCAGTGGCATCCGGATGGACGAGGGGAAGGTGGCCGCCATCAAGAACTGGCCAACTCCCACCACAATAAAGGAACTTCAATGTTTCCTCGGCTTCGCCAACTTCTACAGACACTTCATTCAGAACTACAGTTCCATCACCAACCCTCTCACAAGCCTCCTCAGACATAAGCCCAAGTCTCTGTCCTGGACAACATCTGCTGAAGAAGCTTTCAACACTCTGAAAGAAGCCTTCACGACCGCTCCTCTCCTGGTACATCCTGATCCCAACAATCCCTTTGTAGTCAAAGTCGATGCCTCAACCACTGGAGTAGGAGCGGTGTTATCACAGCAGCAGGGGAATCCGAGCCACCTCCATCCATGCGCCTTCTTCTCCCGCAAGCCCACCAACACTCCGCCGGGTTGCCCACAAGGCTTGCAATATGTCACCAGAGCACGACGCACTCCACTTATTCACTCATCCCATACATCACTTGGCACTGGCCACCCGGGGATCAATGAAAACCTCTCGCTGCTGAAAGAGCGCTTCTGGTGGCCCAATATGGCATTGGATGTCAGAAGGTACGTGCAGGGATGTAGGGATTGCGCCATCTCCAAGAGTCCACACCATCGACCATCCGGCAAGCTCCTTCCTCTGCCTGTTCCTAACCGCCCATGGTCACACCTGGGAGTGGACTTCATCACAGATCTTCCTCCTTCCAATGACTTTACATGTGTTTTTGTGGTAGTAGACAGATTCTCTAAATCTTGTCATCTGATTCCATTGAAGGGACTACCAACTGCTATGGAAACTGCTGAACTGATGTTCAATCACATCTTGCGCTACTTTGGAATTCCTGAAGATATCGTCTCCGACCGAGGACCCCAGTTCATCTCAAGAGTATGGAAGGCGTTTTTCTCACTCCTGGGTGTGGCTGTTAGCCTGTCATCTGGTTACCATCCACAGACGAACGGGCAGAAGGAAGATCCAGGAGATCGGCCGTTACCTCCGTACCTTCTGTCATGGCCACCAGGACTCTTGGAACCAGTACCTGGGTTGGGCCGAGTATGCACAGAACTCCCTACGTCAACCATCCACAGGTCTTACACCATTCCAGTGCGTACTCGGATACCAACCCCCACTGTTCCCCTGGGATGGGGAACCATCGAACGTCCCTGCAGTCGACTACTGGTTCCGAGAGAGTGAGAGGGTCTGGGACTCAACATGCCCTCCAGGGGCGCAGAATGACAGCCGACCTTCATCGCTCCGAAGCACCTACCTATCAACCTGGACAGTTGGTCTGGCTGTCTACGAGGGACATCCGTCTGCGCCAGCAGTGCCGTAAGCTGAGTCCCAGGTTCATTGGCCCATTTCCCATCATGGAGCAGATCAACCCAGTCACCTACAAGCTACAACTCCCACCTGAGTATCGCATTCACCCCACATTCCATGTGTCACTCCTTAAGCCTCACCATCCCTCTGATTCTCCTTCCACAGAGCCTGGCGTGGACGCAGCTGAGCCCCCCCTCCCACTCCTTCTGGACGATGGAGCTGCCTATGAAGTGAGAGAGATTCTGGACTCCCGACGCCGTGGTGGTCAGCTTGAGTATCTGGTAGACTGGGAGGGCTATGGTCCTGAGGAACGACATACTCGACCCAAACCTGCTGGAAACCTTCCACTCTGCTCATCCCAACAGACCTGCCCCTCGTGGAAGAGGAAGACCACTACGACGTCGGGGTCCACGGCCCTCAGGAGCGGGCCATGGGGAGGGGGGTACTAGGGCTGGGTGATATATCACATGCGATTGTCACGCGGATTTCGTCAGTAAAGCCGGTTCCCTGATTACCGCTAAATCGCCATCACCTGCTATCAAATGGAGCGGCATTTAATAGACAGAGCCGTAGTTCACTGACAAGCTACGCAATATCGCCCAGCCCTAGAGGGTACTGTCACAGACACGCCAGGCTCCCACATCAGCCAATCACAACGCACTCCCTCTCCTGAATACTAATCACTCACACCTGCACGCCATTACCTCTGCAATCACTCCACACATTAAAGCCACACACTCACACACACTCACTGTCCGCTCTCGTTCGCAACTAAGGACTCTTCCTGGATGCTTACCTCAAGGACTCCTGTTGTTACTTACATGTCTCCAGTGTTCCAACGTTACCCTTTTGTGTCTCCATCGTGTGTGTGAGTGTTGTCATTCCTGTCTCCATTGCTCCAGCGATCTTCTCCAAGTCATCATCTGCAAATCAGAAAGGACAGTATCATTATTTCTTTCACTCTCACTATCACCTGAACTGCCATTCTACTCACCTGTGTTCGACTATCCATCTGCTTGTGTCAATAAATACCTTAAACTGTGATCTTCTGTCTCTGAGCCATCTGTATTATAACAGTATGCAAGCGTTCAGTATTTCTAAGCATAGGGCGGAACAAAACTGACAGGATACCAATTGAGGGAACTCAATACCACTGACAAAGAAATCTATCTATAGTGCCTGAATGTATTTGAGTTATCTCACTGATGGAGAAATTCACATAAGGCAGAAAATTGGTCAGAAACTACACTGCTATCAGTTTTTGTATTCCCTGGGATTTCACCCCTTGGTTTTGGCATTTCTAAAGCCTTGCTGTACCGCTTGAACGAATGCACGCTGAGTGCTTTGAATTTACGTCTTTACATTGCTTACTTCACTTCCACACTTAATTACCCACAAATTATTTTTTTTCTTCTTAGACAGAATGCAATTGTGACATAAATGAAGGATTTAAAGACATGTATTGATTTACTTATTCCTTATGTTGTGTGCTGTATTGTCTCCACAAGTAAGTTAGAAATAAGTGAATGACAATGTTGTAAAGAAGTAATTTCCATTGCTTTTGCTGTAATTTAATAACAGATGTTGAATTTGTGCTGGTCAGATGAAGATTATTCAGAACTTAATAAATGCTAATTTTTATTATAACTTGGTCTCCTGAATTGTTCTCCTGTCTGCCAGTTATGTCATGGCCAGTTAGTTGGAAAGAGTTAAACCAGGTTTATGCTGTACAATTTTGGCCACAATCTGAGACAACCTTTGTGAATCCTAAAAGATTCCTCTGATCCTAGGCCAAAATCTGAAGTCGTTGATCACTTGTTTGACATGTACACGACATCTGATTAATGACCGTGGTGATTAAAGTTTTGCCTCTGACAAAATTCAGGCAGTGTCAGAAGTTTTGAGGCTCATATTCATATTTCAACAGTTCATATTTTATTCATTTTTAGCCAATGAATTTTTGGAAAAAATGGTCTACCCACTTTTAAATGGTGTTGTGTTGAATATACTTGTTTAAACTCGTCCTAGATCTTTCAACAGATTCAAATTTGGGTGAGATGTTCTTTAGATAACAATAACAGTCAAAAAGACCTTTGTGATATTGTCAACCATTCCCATGTGACATGACATGAAAAAGTGTCGATTTCACAAAAAAAAAAAAACAAAAAAAAAAAAACATACAGATGGAATTCACCTCACTTTATAGTTAACAGTAGGGATACAGATTCAGAACAAAACACAAAATTAATGCCGCAATAATAATAGTATTTCTAAGTAATGCTAAGAAATAGCTTGAACAATGTTTGTTGTAGTAGGAATAACAAAAAACATTTTGTTGACTTTACTGAAATATTTGAAAAACTTGTCCAAATGTTGTCCCAACTTTTTCATCTGAACAAACGGTTTTACACTAAGTATACCAGTAAACACTGCAACAAGATTACATGGTACTAATATATTTGCCTAATATTAAAGTAATACATACAACACATAGTTCTCAGAGGGAAAGAATCGAAAGTGTGACAGTTTTTGAAAATCTGACATGTTTTTTAGTGTACTGTGATGCATCACTTATTACACACACACACACACACACACAGAACACATGGACACAGATGGTTTGCAATATACAAAAGGCACCATTCTCTTTTTAGTTTGAGGAGTCGTTTGTCGTCTGGCTGTGGGCAACAGACTTTTCTTATCTTCGCTCGTTGTTGCTCCTGAACTCCTGAAAAATAACAGAAAGGAATCTGACAACAAGAAACAGCAGAATTTTCAGGTAAGTTTGCGGTTAAAGATCAATATAACAGGTACATAAGTGAACACTAATGGTTTAAGTGATTATTCAAATGGTTCTGTGCACAAATTTAATGTGCACATATTCTTATTGCAGTGATAGATTGTAGTATTTGTGAAACTCTGTTATGTTTCTGGTTGACTTTCAGCATCTGGGCTTCACTAGATCTATTAGTTCATCTGAGGGATTTGACTAAATCAAGATGCTGATGATCATTGAAGCTCTTCTTCTCATTTTAGCTGCTCTAGGACAGGTAAGCTTGTGTTGTAGTATGAATATTAAAGACATGAATACTGATAATGTGATCATTAATGATTCCTGTTGCTGCAGGATCACAGAGCTGCTGTTGAAGGACAGATATTTCCATTGGATTTCGCACCAAATTCAGTTGATGATCAATATGGTTGTACTGTTAAAATGGCAGACCTGGTGAAGACAAAATATCTAGAGAAGGAAATGTCTGCTTCAGCTGAATTTAACAAGACTTGGCAGGAAGGTGAAGAGAAAGCAAAGAAAGCAGAGGATAACTTGCAACAGATTCATTCAGTCGCCATTCATCTGTACACTAACAAAGACTCTAAAGTATACAGTAATTTCACTAGTGCCACTCGTACTGACAAACAAAAATACAAAGAGGGGACATTCAAATGGTATTCACTTCACTTTCTGTTAACAGAAGCGATCCAGATTCTGAAGAAAACACAAAATAGATGCTATGTAACTTATCGTGGTACAAATGTTCAATTTGATGTTCAGAACAAAGAGGTTCGTTTGAGTTCATTTTCATCCTCCTCTCTTGTTTAACAGGGGAAATCATGCTGCTTTCTTTAATGTTTTAATAATTTTTCAATTATTATTTTTTTACCTGCTAACCAGTTGAATGTAAATATTTCTCATTGTTACTGAACTTTGAAGTGCTTGTCATGCTTAATTGAATCTGATATTCTGGGGACAATTTGATAAGATTTAGTAGTGATTGGAGAAAATACTTTTCTAAATTAATTGGTTTTCTCAATGTGTTTCAGTTCCAAGTATTTTTATTTATTATTTTTTTTTTTACATTTTACAATTATGTTGTCTTGTTTCATCAACACATTGTATATTTTGTATGAAATGTTACAACATGCCCTACAGGTGGGAGACACTGTAAAGTGAGAAGCATGTTATAACATGCTCATGTGACAGTTTTAAACTTCATCTGACCTTATAAAAATAATAATAATAAAAAAACAAAACAAGATAAACTCAAATATTGTTTGGGCAACACAACACAACGAAGTAAAAAAAAAAAAAAAAAAAGAACAAACAAACAAACAAAAAACAATGCAGATAAATAGACTCCCCCCTCCACACACAACTCAGAAGACATCTAGACCGAGGTAAGAATGCTGAATACATTCAGATTTTGGGGCAGCTGTGGCCTAATGGTTAGAGAGTCAGACTAGTAACCCCAAGGTTGAGGGTTCAATTCTCAATAATGGCAGGAAAATGTTGGTCAGGCTACAGCGCTCTCTTCCCCCCTCAACGCCCACGACTGAGGTGCTGTTGAGCAAGGCACCTAACTCCCAATGATTGCCAGGATCAGTAGGGGGTGCTGCAGCACCTTCAGCACTCCTATAGTTTCCTCGGCCATGGCTCTGTGTGTGTGTCCACTACTCACTGCTCCTATTGTGTGTACACTAACTTGGATATGTTAAATGCAGAGGACAAATTCTGAGTATGGGTTACCAAACTTGGTCTTCACGTCATGTCACGTCAGTTCCATACTCCCAATTAGAATTTTTATTACAGAAAAAAAAGGTAAATGGGGAGTTTGGTGATGTACTTGCAGCTGTCTTTATATTCAAAAGTTCAGTGATTCAGTGAAATTAATTCATATAGAGTTTACACACTGTAAAACCCAACAAGTTAAGCTAACTCATTTCATTTGAGAAAACCGATTACCCCAGTTCAATTAAGTTAAAACCAACTTGTTTACACTTGTACCAATTACCTCAGTTCAATTAATCTGAGGTCCTGACTTGCTGTGGTCATTTATTGCCATTTTAATGATTAATATGACCTCATCTATTAAGGCAGTAGCACCTTCTGATAAGGGCGGTTTCACTACAGTAGCTGTAAGATTGCCAAATGACCAAAGAAATATTCTCAGCAAGATGGTGTAAATGCATTCATTTCTACTCTATTACTACCCACTGCTGCTAACACCAACGGCAGAAATAAGTGCAGTTACAATAGCGGAATATGAGTGAGAGTGTTTCTATAGTGTGACTATACTGTATACATAGCAAAACATCCAGGGACCTATTTTAACGATCTAAACGCAAAGTGTAAAGCGCCCAGTGCAGGTGCACTCAGGGCGTGTCCAAATCCATTTTTGCTATTTTAATGACGGAAAAATGGTCTGTGCGCCGGGGCGCATTTTTGAAATGGGTTGTCCCTATTCTCTTAATGAGTAATGGGCGTAACGTTCAATAAACCAATCAGAGTGTCATCTCCCATTCCCTTTAAGAGCGAACGCTTTTTAAAAGCTGAGCGCTTTTCAAGCGAAGAAACCGATCTGCTCGTGCGCAAAGTTAAAGCGGGCTTGCAAATGCAGGCTTTCAAATAGCTCCGCGCAATGAGTCAGTTAATATATATGTGTGTGTATTGGCACGATTGTTCAATTAATTAGCCAATTTCGTTCATCATTATAAGTAGTAATAGGCTGAATTGAAAATAGGTAGCCTAATTCTAATACACGCAATGACTATTCATCATTACATTTTTATATTTATGTAGCCTACACAATAATATTCTTTTTACACTGTAATCCTTTTGTTTTTAATATTTGGCATGTTTGTGTGATGCGCATCCCTGTGTGTAATAAGCAAAGTCAACGCGCACTGTGGACACTCCCAGAGGCACAGTTTCTACCAACGCGCTCTAACAAAACAATATTGCGCCATTGACTTTAGACTTTAGACCAGGTTTGAGTTGGTCTATGGCGCAGTCTATTTTCAGCTCCTTAATGCGCCGGCAATGCGCCTGAACACACCTCTTTTTTAGACCAGCGCGCCCATGGGCGCACTAACTGGCGCAAATGCATTTACTAATTTAAGGACGTGGCGCTGAACGGGAAAACTAGCAAACACACTTGCGCTGCGCCTTGCGTCGCATTGCGCCGGGTGTATTATAGGGCCCCTAGTGTTAAATTAACACTTCCAGTGTCACCTGATGTTTACATAATCCGGTGTGGATTATATAAACACTGGCAATGTTAATTTAACACTAACAGTGTTCATTTAACACTGGAGGTTTTAGTGATAGCTCATTCTGAGGGACATTTTGAGCCACTCAGGATGCGCTACCACTCTATTAGACCCATTTTAATGTTGCTGTGAGAAGCAGTCCAGCTGTAGCGTCCCATGGCAAAAACTTGCCTCACTACTGAAGCTAAACGGGTTTGAGCCAGGCCGTGACATGGATGGGAGACCTTTTTTGAAAATACTTGATTGTTATTGGAAGATGCTTTTGTGAGGCCATTAGGTGCTCACTCCCAGACTTGTATAACTCCTAAAGTCAGAGTTAGAGCCTTAATAAATTCCTACCCTATACCTTTAAATATCTTTTTTTATTACATAACTTATACAGACAGCTGATGGTGTGGATGCAGCATCACAAAACATTTTCAGCTATCTGTAATGACTGAGACAAATCAGACACAATAATTTGTTATAGTTAACCAATAATTGTTTAAAGCACTCTGGGGGGCCTGTCCCCCATCCCCCGAGAAGTTCTTAGTTACAAGTTTTATTGCACTAAAGAATGTGGTTGCCACATTGAGAGCAGAGAAGAGACACACGAAAACGTGCACTTTTCCTGCATTATCCCCACATAACACAGACTGTTCTATAAATGAACATGCACATTCCCAGGAAATGGTATCCATTATTACCGTGTACTATATTACACTCATTGTATTCACATGTTTTATGATACATTTAAGGTAACTTCAATTATGTCATGTTTAGTGTCTATGGGTTCGTATCGAGAAGATTTAAATGCTTGTGTATATGATATGTCCATACCTGTGCAACACATCAGTAATACAAGAATCTTTAATAGTTCTTCTTCAGAAACTCTACCAGTTAATCTTGTTCGGTCGTAAAAACCCCGACAAGGGGGTGTGTTGTCACCCGGAAATACAACATCTTCATTGGTCCGGTCAACAACTAAGAGGTGTGACTTTGACCAGAGGTTAAAAGTTAGCGAAAAAATGCCACTCCCTCTCTTTCCTTGCTTCTTGGACGACTGAAGAGACCCTCCTTTTCAGGCCAAGGCCTGCAGGCCTCTGCCTACATCCCAGCCATGTGCTCATCTATAAGTTGTTTCATAGTACTTCATCTAACGCAGAAGATACTGGCAACAACTTCGGACTGAATCCTCAATGTCTCCTCAGCATGAAGGCATCTTGCAAGTATCATACATTTGGACACTAAACAGCGATTTAGTATTTATGTGTAAAACTTACCTTTATCAGCAAAGGTGTTTTATTACTGAGGAAACTGATGATTCTTTTCCAGATTGTCTTTGACTTTTTCCTATAGCTCCATGAATGGTTCCCTTCCTCTATCATTACTCATTCTTACCTATGTATGTGTGTGACCTTTGTGTATGTTATGTGTTTGTTAGTTTAGTTATGTGTTTGTGAGTTTGTTAATAAAGAATTGTGCACAATACAGGTTCTGACTCTGTCTGCTAATAAATTGCCTCTTAAGTGATTTAGATCCTGACTACATGCTCTGAGTAGTACTGTACAATAAGAATGTTGCATTTCCATAACCTGGAAATGAACATTTCTTAGAATTAATAAACAATCAACTGTTTACTGAACAGGTTGATTGATTGTAATATTAATCTTAATGTAGCTACATCCAGTTAATCTAATTAACGTATTTACATATTCATAATTAATCATAATTAATAATCATAATGAGTTATGAATAATTATTAATATTTCCACTTTGGGTTAATTCGCTACATATCATCAATAAAAAAAAATAATAATAATGTAAAATAAATCAGCTTTTATTAGGTTACTGATGTGAAGGAAGTCTTCACTTCACTGTGAGTGAACATGGTTTAAACATTTTTCAAAAGATTAAAAAAATTATTCATTGTGTAAAACCAGACATTTTATTGTTTATAAATATTTTATACCTTTTTATTTACTTAATCATTGAGTATTTTTATATAAAGCAACAAAAGTATGTAGTTTTAGGCATATATATGTTTCTCTTTTTCTCTATTGTCAATTTTTAAAAACATTTCCAGTTTAGATTCCTATACTTTTAAGTCTGAAATAAGTGTGAAACCTTTAAACTGACTGACATATCTCTTGTGTTAAATGAGATTTGTGGAATAAAACCTCATTCACTGACTATGGCTGTAGAGAAAAACACCTTTTTACCAACTTGAGAACGGCATGACATTTTTTTTTGTTTTTCTGTGTGTGCTTTCATTTGAAACAGCTGTTTTTACACTTTAAATTCTAACTACTTCAGTTTACTTAAAAAAAAGTTTGTAAACCGATTGCCTTAGTTTTGCAAAGCAAACTTAAAGAGAAAACTGAAGTTAATAATTGGCTAAAAGCAAAGAAGGCAAACACTTCCTAAGTAAATGAATACACATCAAGTTACTTTAATGTCAATTCTAGTTAACATACTCTAGAATATTTATGAATCTTATTTAAGATTTAATAGTAAGACTACTTTATTAATTCCATTAAACTAACAGTGATATATTGTGTTCTGTAAACATCTTAAATGCATCTTAAATTAAAATTACTGTACTTTGTCATTAATTCAGTAAAATTTAAAATAACAGCTGAATTAATTTTACAGAGATTTGAGTACAGTTTAAAATAAAAATAAATGACTGTAAAACAAACAATGTAATATCTCTGTCTCCAAAGCTCCTCTGAAAGGTTCACTGAAAGTGCCTTTTTGATGGCCTTTTGTCCTGCCAATACTACCACTGTTTTTGGGGCCAAAGTGCACAGTGAACACAGACCTATATTGTTTTGAGAGCTGTAAGACAAACATTTTTATATGATTATCACAGATAAATTGGTGAGAAAGCAAATGCATTTGAAAATGCAAGTGAAATGTGATCAACAGAGATGATGATTACAGAAAATCAAATGCTTTTTATGTATCATTACCCAACATTTGCTGACTTGACTTTGACATAGTAACTGACACTTAAAGTCTGTTATACCTTAGTTTAATTGTTAATTCTTACCAGACCAGTTAATCACTCCCACATGTCACGTTTTTGTTTACAGAACTGTCTCGGGACAACACGATTGGTCCCACTTTATATTAAGTGGCCTTAACTACTATGTACTTACATCAAAAAATAAGTACAATGTATTTATTGGGTTCATATTGAATTGCAAAATACTTTTGCTGCTTTTGAGGTGGGATACAGGTAAGGTTCGGGAAAGCTTTGGTGGTATGGGTAGGGTTAAGGGTAGGGGTGAGGTGTAAGGGATGGGTCAACAGTGTAATTATAAATGTAATTACAGAAATTAATTACAGATGTAATTACATGCAGGTGTGTTTTAAAATATAAGTACAATGTAAAAACATGTATGTACACAATAAGTGCATTGTATAAAATTATTAATTTAAATGTAAGTACATAGTAGTTAAGGCCACTTAATATAAAGTGGGACCACACGATTAAACTTAGTCTTATGTGACAGTGCTGAAATAATGAGCTCAATGAAGACATGAAAAAACGCAATTAAAGCAATTACAGGCAAAAACACTGTTTTTTCAGGCACCTGTCAATTTTGAGATTTTGCACTTTTTGGCTTTTCATAAAGTGTTTTTTCAGACTGGTAGAAAGAAAACATCCAAAAATACACTTTTAAGTGTATATTTTATAGCACTTTATCTATTTGCATCTATAGATTCCAATTACAGTAAATATCTTTAAAGGCCATTTTCTCAAAATGAGTTTTTTCTCCTGCTCTGAGTCAGAAATCTCCACTTCAGCAGAACTTACATACACCAAACGTTACAATGTAAATCTCTTGCAGTTAACCATTAGCTAGCAACAACACATGCATGAACTATTGTAATATCATTGCATCAGCAACTACAGTTATTGCCTTTAAATAAATCGTCATGCTGCTCTGAGTCAGAAATCTCCACTTCAGCAGAACTTACATACACCAAACTTTACAGTTTTATTCCTATCTATATTCTGAAGGTTTTTACAGAGGGATTTGTTGATATATAATTTGCCTGATTTTATACAACATTTTATTCCTAAAAAAATGGTGGAAATATATATTTTTTTCTGGCTGTTAAAGTGATAGTGATAAAAAAAGATATCCAAAATTCCCTGTGTAAAAACCTTTGAATTTAGTATGTCCAAAAAATTAAACGAGAACTTTGAACCTGACGTCATCTAATATTCCGATTTTTGTTCTAGAAATTTATGCAAATTAGTGCATATTTAATTAGATAACACCTCATTTGCATATTTAAACATTACATTTTAGAAAACTTGTAATACAAAAAAAATGTTTGCAATTTTTAATGCAATCAATCACCTGGGGTAGTATGGTGATATCTAGTTATTATGTCAATAGAAACATCACCAACATTATTTCTTTTTTTTTTTTTTTAATCTTAATTCATATCCTAATTTTCCTTAATTGTTTTACTTTACAGGTATTTCCAGGAATATTATTGTGAAGCATTCTCTGTACAATGTAAATCTCTTGCAGTTAACCATTAGCTAGCAACCACACACGCATGAACTATTGTAATATCATTGCATCAGCAACTACACAGTTATTGCATTTAAATAAATCATCCTTTAGCATAACACTGATCTACTCTTCAGCACAATGGTGACCCACAAAACAGATGACAGAACATTACCCAACAGAACATTAACCCTTTGATGCACAACATGGGTCAAAAATGACCCGGCTGAGTTTGTATTTTCTATATCTTTGCAAGAAATTAATTTCATCATTCAATATTCCAGGTATTCCTCAATTAACTTGTTTTTGATCATCACAAATCCTCATTTTTATTTTTTCTTTCTTACTTTTTGAATAAAAATTATTTTTGTATCACTACCCTTCTAATGCACAACATGGGTCAAAAATGACCCGTATTCATTTCCTATGTAATTTCAATCATGGTTGAGTGTTTCTTTGCTGAATCTTTAAAAGAAATGTATTTTATCATTCATTTATTCCAGGTATTCCTTAAATATCTTGTTTTTGATTGTCAAAAATAATTTTGTTCATTTTTTCTTTCTTACTTTATAAACAAACACAGTTTTTGTATGTCTACATCAATTTTACACACATGGGTCAAAAATGACCCGTATTCATTTCCTATGTAATTTCAATCATGACTGAGTGTTTCTTCGCTGAATCTTTGAAAGAAATGTATTTTGTCATTTATTTATTCCAGGTATTCATTTAATATCTTGTTTTTGATTTTCTACAAATAATTATGTTTATTTTTTCTTTCTTACTTCATAAACAAACACAGTTTCTACACCAATTTTACACACATGGGTCAAAAATGACCCATATAGAAATCTTTAATATTTGCTAATTTTTGCAAGTAGGAACATATTTACTGCAGACAACTGTTCATCTGCCACACATTTCACATCTTAACAAGGCTACTTTTGTATATTTGATGGATATAAGTCTTATTATATTTAATATATTAGGCTATATACTTCATATTTTTTTATTTTTTGTCATAAATCAATGAAATTGGTCACCCTTTAAGTCTGTCAGTGTTCCTGAAAGTAACAGTTTTGGACATATACAACAAGTTATTTTTTATATATTGCATTACAATAAATTAATTTCATCATTCATTATTCCAGGTATTACTCAAACAAATCCTTATTTAAATTTTTCCTTTCTTTTTGAATGATTTTTTTTTTTTGTGTGTTATTACCATTCTAAAGGCCAAAGTATACTTCACTTTTTATGCGTACGTGAGGGTCAGCATACAGATTTTTGTAACTTTTTATAATTTCCACCAGATTTCTGTAACTGTGTATGTGCAACCTGCACATACACATTTAAATTGTGTTCGACTGTTCGCAAAGTATACTTTCAACTTTCATCATCCACCTCAGTTCTGTTGAGGGCCAGCCACTAACACTCTAGATAAAGAAAATCAAAAGCACAAGAATATTTTCAAATACACATCAAACCGTTGATCGATACACTTATTATACTGTGTTCAAAACCTTGTTCAAAACTGTTACTTTTCAGGAACACTGATAGATGTAAAAATTGACCAGTAGCATTGATTTATGACAAAAAATAAAAATTATGAAATATAATATAAAGCCTATTGTATGAAATATAATATGACTTTCATCCATCAAATATACAAAAGCAGCCATGTTGAGAGGTGAAATGTGTGTTGGATGAACAGTTGTCTGCAGTAAATATGTTCCTACTTGCGAAAATTTACAAAGGTTTCTATTTGGGTCATTTTTGACCCATGTGTGTAAAATTGATGTAGAAATACAAAAGCTATAATTTGTGAAAATCAAAAACAAGATATTTAAGGAATACCTGGAATAAATAAATGATAAAATACATTTCTTTTAAAGATTCAGCAAAGAAACACTCAGTCATGATTGAAATAACATAGGAAATGAATACGGGTCATTTTTGACACGTGTGTAAAATTGATGTAGACATACAAAAACTCTGTTTATAAAGTAAGAAAGAAAAAAATGAACAAAATGATTTTTGACAATCAAAAACAAGATATTTAAGGAATACCTGGAATAAATGAATGACAAAATACATTTCTTTTAAAGATTCAGCAAAGAAACACTCAACCATGATTGAAATTACATAGGAAATGAATACGGGTCATTTGTGCATTAGAAAGGGTTTTCATAGCTTGTGCATCAAATTAAACACTAACAGATCTCTAGATCTTTTAGAGAATGTTATCTTTTAGGGGCGTATTCTGGTAACAGAAATAAAACTAGCTACTGAAAACATTACAAGAATATAACATAATGTTCTTAGAACATTCTTAGAATAATACAATTTCTAGCTGGGGTGACCTCACATTGTGGCCATAGTATGAGCACACAGTGAGTGCGCTGTGAGGTTCCACTTTCAGATCATTGTGACACAAATTGTTGACAGGGATCTCTAATTTTTCATGCCCCCATTTTTCATGCAATCCTGAAGACTGTGGTTAGATTTATTAGCTGTGTTTGATTAGGAATGAAGCCAAACTCTGCAGGACAGTGATCCTCCAGGACTGGAAGTGCCCACCCCTGATTTAGACACACGCAGACATCAAGAATCAGTGTATGAGTCTCAACAATGGTGACAAAATTTTAAGATAAACAGATTGACTCTGTACTGTCACCATTGTTGAGGTTCATACGCGATTCTTGATGTTTGATGTTTGTGTGAGCCTCAAGCTCAAAACACTTTCTATAATTAATAATAAAGAAAAACAGAACATCACAAGACTGCTGTGAATAAAGGCAAAATCAACAGCTAATATACTCAGAGTTTACTGTAGGGATCAGTGAGTCAGTCCACTTTCAGATGATTGCATCATCCCCAACTTTATCTTATCAGAAGTTCTCTTGCAATTTTTGCGATAACAAATGTGTTTTACACACACACTTACAGCAGCCGCAGAGAAACTGGTTTAAAAAGTCAAAGGTCAAGAGCCCAATTGAAGCAAACACTGACCTCCATAACGGTGACTTCAAACTTTATTATTTAAAAAAAAACTTTAACATCTAAACCTTTGTTAAACGAAAAGAAGTTTTGTATGAAAAAATAAAGTCAAACTGGATTGTAATAAGTGAAGATGTTGAGATCTGAAGAGATCTGTTAGTGTTTAATGTCCTGTTGCTGTCAGTCATATTATTTACATACAGAGGTTTTTGTTTGGCACCCTGTCATTTGACTTTTTTATATAGTAAAGGTGTTTGATCACAATAAATCAGGAAATACCGGTAAAATAACAATTTTTTTCAGCTTTAAATAAGGAGATTTTACTTTAATTTTATGGTTTTGGTTCAGGATTTGACCATTGTTTTGTCAATGTATTAATTACAGATTATATTTGTAACTTTACATACAGTTGTATGTAATTTAAGAAAACAGAAAAATACTCTATGAAAATATTTCTGTATAAAAAATGTGAATTACTGTAATTTGTCATTAATGTCATAGTGCTTAAAATAACACCTGAGTTGTTTATTTCCGTCCTGACCAGCTGCCCAGCTAACAAAGAACAGAGCAATAACGTTATTTATACAATGTCTGTATTTTTTTATTTTTTTTTAAATGTCTAATGTTCTTAGAACAATGTTTGTGTACCATCCGTTAAACATTTACAATGACAAGTAACTTCAACTGAACAAGGTCATGTGTGCTGTTTTAAAAGAACATCCTTGGTATGTGGAAAAATTTTTTCTCCAGAAAGAAATGAGCATAAATCAGTAAAGAAATAGGTGATAGCACGGCACACAGTAAATCAGCTAAAGTTTGTTTTAGGATGTTTTATTCAGAAGGGATTTATTCATAATAAACATTTATTCTGGGAAACTATATGGGAAACTAGTGCTTATATTTTTCAATATACTGCAATATATGCATTGACCATGTATGACTATATATATTGATACATATAAAGACATATTTAGAAATTAACAAGCATTACAAAAATAGCAATAGTATCCTTTATTGTGTACATATATTGCACATACAAATTCCTGTATGAATGTGAATAGATGTACACATATATACACATTCACAGAAGAGTTTTCCATGACATCAGATTTCTAGTTCCCAGCATGCTTTGCTTCTGACTGTTAAAGGAGAGTATATATTAAAATTAAGTGTTATTTCATGTGCTTTTCTCAATATTATTATAAAGGGAAACCTGTTAGTGTTTGATGTTCTATTATTATAGAATTTAAAAGGGTTTCTGGTATATCTGCATTTTTGGCATTACCATTGTGCTGAAGAGTAGAGCCTGTGGTTAGGGTGATGACTGGCCAAACACTATACAATAGTTTATATAAAAAGTAATGCTTGCGCACTCTTCAGCACAGCGATAGTGTCTTTCCTTAATACTTTAGTACTTGCAGGTGTGCTTTTGCTATTGTTAACTAGCTAAATATGAAACATCTATAATGTAAATCATTTTGAAAGTTTGTTATATATGTGTTACAATCACGCCTTCCTGGACTCCAGTTTCCAGCATCCTCCTGTTCTCCACACCTGTCTGCACTTCCCTCATCAGTCTTCCTGCCATCTCCCTGGATTCCCAGCACCTGTTTGTCCTCGTCAGCACTCCCTTTAAGTTGGACTCACTCCCTGCACTCCTTGGCCGTTTCTCAATATGCGTACTTGTCTGTACTTGTGTTCTTGTGGACTTGTGAAACGTCATCAGTCGCTGTCCAAGTACTGTTCCAATTCAAAGTTCGCATCTAGCCAAGTTCAGTTCAAATTCCCGGATGTGTTCTTGATCCTCCCCTTTTATCGAGGATGCATCGAGAGGTGACTTGTGCAGACTTGAGACAGCCAGGTATCCCAGAATGCATCTCGCACTAACCAGCAAGCGTCAATAGTAAAGGAGAAACCCCGCAAAATTTAAACATATTACTGTTTTTATGTCATGATATGTAGTTTTAAGAGTTTTTCAGGTGAGAATGTGCTGGTTTAAAGCTCAAATTTGTGGTTTATTTATAAAGATAGCGCCTTTCTGACAATTTGATCTGACGTTTCGGAGTTGTGAGATCCAGGCGATCACCGGACGCTCAGCGCTCATGTGCCCAGCCGAGAGCAGCCTTACCTCAGCTAGTCCTTCTGACGTTTGCCGCTGGCTCCGTTTTGGCTGAGGGCAACGTGACGTTTCATAACTTTATATATGGCTATTTAACTTTTGTATCCTACAAAAGTGCTGATTTTGTACGCTTGACTGAATTGTTTGCTTTATTTCTTATTGTATATTCTTACCTTTTATAATGGCTATTATTGAACATTAAAACTGACATAAAACAAATAGAGACATGGTTTTGTTTTATGTTATAGCCTATTTCATTTTATTACAGTGAAGTTAATCAGAGTATGCACAAATAGTATTACATTTAATATTTTTGAAATATATACGAAAAGAGGCAGGGTTGTTTAATATTTTGTTTAGTTATAAATATATGCACATTGCAGATAATCAATCACTCGTTGCCTGAGACTATTAATATGTTTTTGTTTGTTTTTTAAATAAAACGAAAAGAGGCAGAGTGGTGTTTTATAACAAATTTCATTTTATTCTTAGCTAAAATATACATACAGAGATAACCGGAGAAGCCAGAGCGAGCTGAGTGACGTTATCAAGAACGCTGCTGTTCCATTTGCAGAATCACCGGACTTGTGTTCTCCCGTCCACGGGAGTTCTTTCTCCTGAGTCGAACTTGCCAAGTCCTAACTACCAAGGACGCGAGTCCGAAGTTTGCGAACTTGGTTTTGAGAAACGGCCCTTGTCTGTTATCTTGTATGCATATGTGTGTCAAGCTGTCATTCTGCTCCTTATCTGTAAAGGCTCCAGGCTTCAACGAGCCCGCTCCAGCCCCGGCTGCCAACATGTCTGCCTCGACTGGCCATGAGTCTGTGCCAAGTGTTCCCAAGTCAGCTCCAGCAGCCCACGAGCCCACCCAAGTTGTCCACAAACCCACTCCAGCCCACAAAACCCCGCCATGCCACGAGCCCTTCCAGCCCCCCTTGAGTCTCCCACGGGGGGGGGGGGGGGGGGCAGTGTACCCGTGGGTGGGCAACATGTGGAGGAAACACATGTGGGTGGGACTCGAGACCCATTAAGGCTGTCCACAGCTCCTGATCCTGACCCACTATGGCTGCCCTCAGCTCCAGACCTGCCATGGCCGCCTACTGTTCCTGACCCGCCATGGCTGTCCACGGTTCCTGACCCGCCATGGCTGCCCATGACCCCTGACCCGTCACGGATGCCCGAGACTCCTGACCCGCCGTGACGGCCCGAGGTCCAGGACCCACCCTGGAGACCTCCGCACCCATCTGCACCCCCCGCACCTGCCTGTAGGTCTCCAGGGCGCTTGTTACATCTGAGGCGCGTGGATGCGCCTACCAGGGAGGGGGAGGTAATGTTACAATCACGCCTTCCTGGACTCCAGTTCCCAGCATCCTCCTGTTCTCTACACCTGTCTGCACTTCCCTCATCAGTCTTCCTGCCATCTCCCCGGATTCCCAGCACCTGTTTGTCCTCGTCAGCACTCCCTTTAAGTTGGACTCACTCCCTGCACTCCTTGCCTGTTATCTTGTTTGCATATGTGGGTCAAGCTATCGTTCTGCTCCTTATCTGTAAATAAAGCCCGTATATTGTGGATTTCCGTATTTCGCCTAATCTCTACAGCAGCACTCATAACAATATGTCTATATATGTGTATATAAACTGCATGAGTAATATATGTTCACTATATTTATACACATGCAGTACCATATCTTATCACATGTGCATCTATATGTTGTAAAATGTATGACTGAATATACAGATACATACATTATGATATATAAGTATATTGACACATCAATATATGAAAGTATCAATTCCTTATGTATTTTTTATTGTAATATATTTACACTATATATTATTCTGTATATTTTCTAATATACCATTAAATCATTTAATATATTGATGATTCATATATTAGGAAATATATTTTCTTTGCATAAATGTAGGACACATTATATAAACCGGTTCTATTGAAACTGGGTTAACACACAGTTTAACACAAATTCAATGCACGTGGCTCTGTTATTATTTAATCTCTTCTGCAGTTGCCCTAGAAATTCAGGTCGGTGTTCAAAGTGCATTGCAGAAGATTAATTGATACAAACTCAAGAAAACAGCAATATTTGCAATTATAATTAGGGTTAGCTTAAATGTTTTTCTTAATTAGCTTACCTGTGACAGTTATGTAATTTTTCCTCATTTGGCACTGATCACAGATGTCTTTGTTTTTGAGCAAAGGTTACCCTGTTCACTCTTATGGCCCCTCCTTTACTTAAAGAATACATAACAGCAAGACTGAAACGCACATCAAACCTAAACAAGTGACTGATCTGTGCATGTGAACAGTAGATCTCTCTGACTATGGCTTTAATAGATATGTTACTCTCACTTGGGTCCAGCACAGGTACAATACTTGCCCTGCTGCTGTTTTTGGTTATTGTTTTGTTCTCCATCAGCTCCAGATCTCAGGATGAGGGAAAATATCCTCCAGGACCCAAACCACTGCCACTGCTGGGGAACCTACACATGCTCGACCTCAAGAAAACCTACTTGAGCCTGTGGGAGGTGAGCAAGAATGTTTAAATCAGATTATTTGACCCAATGTATTCTATTTTACATTTAATTGTTTAGCAGATGCTTTTATCCAAAATGACTTACAAATGATGAAAACAATAGAACCAATCAAACGAACAATAGGGTAACAATATGCAAGTTCTGTAACTAGTCTCAGTTTGTCTAGCACAGTACACGTAGAAAGTTTTTTTTTAATAAATAAAAAATAAGTAAGTGTTAGTATAAATGGGTCAAGTGTTGAAGAAAAAGATGTGTCTTTAACTGTTTCTTGAAAACGTCTAAAGACATCCCACCAGCAGGGAACAGTCAGTGTAAAGGTCAATGAAAATGATTTTATGCCTCTTAATTTAAGGAAGGCACCACAAGGCGCCGTTCACTTGCAGAACACAAGCATCTGGAAGGCACATAGGTCTGAAGTAGTGAGTTTAGGTACAGGGATGCAGAGCCAGTGGTTGTTCTGTAGGGAAACATCACTGTCTTCAATTTTATGCGAGCAGGCAATTGGCAACCAGTGCAAACTGATGAAGAGAGGTGTAATGTGCACTCTCTTCAGCTCATTAAAGACCACTCTTGCAAATCTCAGCAGATCTCAGCAGAGGATGATTAAACAACTCCACAAACAGAATTACCAGCTTCACTTATTACAAACTAGTCTGCCTTTGTTTCTTTAATGCATGCACAAAAGTTCTTGTTGAAAATTAATGTCTCAGGTTTTGACTATAACCATAGATCCCTGAGAAGGGAACGAGACGCTGCGTCCGTCAGGACACTTTGGGAACATCTGCTTTGCCTCTGTGATTGCCTCTGATGCATATCTGTCAACTAGTCCAATGACAAGAGTGAACATCAGGGGCATGCCATTGGACTAGTTGACAGACATGCATCAGACGCAATCACGCTGAAAGCATTCCCAAAGTGTCCTGATGGACACGGCTTGAGTTCTCTCGAAAGGGAGCAGAGGTTTAGATCAGTGGTTCCCAAACCTGTCCTGGAGGACCCCCAGCACTGCACATTTTGGATGTCTCTCTCGTGTAACACACCTGATTCAACTCATCAGCTCATTAGTAGAGACTGCAAGACCTGAAGTAGGTGTGTCAGATAAGGGTGACATACAAAATGTGCAGTGCTGGGGGTCCTTCAGGTTTAGGAACCACTTCAGGACAGGTTTTGGGAACCACTGGTTTAGATGTTGATGATTTATAAAAAATAGTAGTTTGATTTGCCATCATTATGGTTATCAGTGCTTGCTTTAGTTGGGCAGTTTGACTTGATTTTGTGACATTAGTTGTTCTCTGGCTCAGATTGTTTGATATGTAGCAAGACTGTATTGGTAGTGAAAAGTTCAAATCTGTTAATGAATAGTAACCAGCTTTGGCCAGAGATGAGACTTGTGAATCAGTCCACTTTATGATAATGAAAATTATATCATTGTCATTAAAAACCAACAACACCTGCTTATCTTTGTTTACAGCTTCCTTTCCAACAAACTATGTGTTTTGATAAACATGCTGTTAAAGACCACAAACTGACATTCAAAAAGAACCAAGAGCCCAACTTAAGAAAACACTGGTCACCATAATGGTGACATAAAACAGAAAAATTATTTTCAATAAAACAGCATCATGTGGATAGAACAAATGAAGATAGTGGTTCTTCATCCAGCAAGAAATGTCTGTCAGGCAGGCTGAGACGTGAGCAGCTACCGTCGGGTCATCTGGCTGGAATGAGAGGTAGAGTTGTGTCAACAGCATATCAGTGATAGGAAAAACCATGTTTCTGAATGACAGATCCTAGTGATGACATGTAGAAGGAAAAGAGAAGTGGTCCAAGCATTGAGCCCTGAGGCACCCCAGTAGCTAAATGTTTAATTTTATGCCAGTAAACAGACATACTCTATAAAATATAATTAGTCAACCTTATTTAAAAAAGCATGCAAACCGATTGCTTTAAAACCTTGGTGAAATAGCAATAGTGTGTTGTACTGACAAATGTTTAGTTAGTGTAGTTCACATACTGTACATGAGAGTTCAATAGCTTCTGTAAATGCTGTATTATTCATGCCAGGCCATTAGTTGGTGATGTCACTTTGTAAAGACACACTACGCACCTTTAGACTGAACACGTAATACACATGCGCATGCATTTTTGTAGTTTACATGGAGCTGATAATGGAATCATTTTCAAAAATTTGCACTTAAACTCGTTTTCAAAACTTTTCATTTCAGGCTCCAAAAACACCATTGTTCTGTAAATAAACAGCCAAAATGCATAAAAAGTTTTCCATTTTTAGCTGAAAATTGTATTCTTAAATCTATAGATTTAGATAAAGTTTATGAATGGTTCTGAGATTAGATAGACAGACAGACAGACAGACAGACTGACTGACTGACTGACTGACTGACTGATTGATTGATTGATTGATTGATTGATTGATTGATTGATTGATTGATTGATTGATTGATTTGGCTTTTCCTCAGCCTCATCTTTTCTGTCTTGCAGTTGTCAAAGGAATATGGTTCAGTTTACACAATGCACTTTGGCCCCAAAAAAGTGGTAATATTATCCGGATACAAGACCATCAAACAGGCACTTGTGAACCTTTCAGAGGAGTTTGGAGACAGAGATATCACACCCATATTCCATGATTTCAACCAGGGATATGGTAAGAAGGCTTCACATCTTCAGATGATCATTTAATAAGCTGTGGTTGCCAGTAATGTACTGTTAATACTGTTAATACTACCATGAAAGTTAAATGAAAGTGAACTAATCAATGAACAAATTTTTGAGTCATAATTTTTCTTAACATCAAATTAAACTGCAAACATTGCTCAAAATAATTACAAACATGACTTTAACTC
Source organism: Ancherythroculter nigrocauda (assembly GCA_036281575.1). NCBI lineage: Eukaryota > Metazoa > Chordata > Actinopteri > Cypriniformes > Xenocyprididae > Ancherythroculter > Ancherythroculter nigrocauda. The sequence continues at coordinate 58,935,017 of VTFQ01000001.1, read as the reverse complement.
AAATCTTATGTCCGCTAGTATGGACTGCGGACACACAGAGTCAGGAGAGGGTCAACACAGCTGCTCATTTCCGATGTTATTATATCAGGCTAACTTCAATATTTAGCACATTTAAAACTATTTTTAGCTAAAAACTCTTAACTTTTAGACACCAGCCAGTGTTTGAACTTCCTTGCGATCAGATAGCAATTGTGATCACTGCATGAGGCAGAAATATATTTATATGCGATGCTAAAGGCTACTTACTTATGCTAACCATTGCGATGATAAACATATGAAGACTTCAGATGCAAAGTGCCATCTGAAATTTTCTTCTAAAATGCACATTTTTATCAAGCTCTTATGTTTAGGTTCAGTAATTTCACTATTAATGGCAATTAATAGGTCATTTTCACTGCAGATAGTACATAAACGTTTCAAGGGGACCCCGACAAGTGACAAACCTGCTAATAATAATAAAAACTAGTAATAACACATCATCCAATTGACCCTTCGGAAAGACCCGTCCCCCTTAGTTACTGTTGCTTTGTCCGACAAGCCATGGTGCTGTCACACCACACACATCTCAGAGCAAAGAGGACTCTGACAACACATTGACAGACAAGACAGAGCAGGTTACTTATGATATTAAACAAAGTCCCAGCTTTCAAATTGTGTAAATTTTTAAGAAATTTCAAACAATAAAAAACATTTTGTGTCATTACAGATTGCTGTAATGCCTCAGCTCAAGCGACTCGTGAACCGAACATCTCTTCCAACTAGTTAATTCATAACATCAAATAAACATGAATGAATATGAGAAAGAATGTTGTTTCAAACATGGAAAGACGTAAATACACACCATTTCTCAAGTTCAAGTCCACCGAAGTTAATCTTCTAACTCCTGACTGCTTTGTCAGACAAAATGGCAGATTTGGTGTTATGATTGGTTAGATCGCTTGTCAGTCAAACTCCCCGCGAAGGGTCAATTAAAAGCCCAACTATAACAAACATCATAATGGTGATTTCTTACAAAAGGTTTAATGTCGTCTTTTATCTTAAGTTGATTTCATCTAAGGCTGTGGCTGAAAGTCAGTTGTAGTTATTGTGTTTCTGCTCATCTCTTTTCTGTTCTTGTTGTTTCTCTTTCGTTCAGTGATTCTGCTTGGTGTTCTGAATTGGCTGAATTCACTCAGTTCTTAACTTTGCCAAGTGGACTATATTAGTAAACTAATGTAGAGAGAATAGTAAATGTGGGTATTGGGTATAATTTGGGACACGGCCTCAGAGTGTTGACTTTGAGAGCTGTTAATTCACAGTATATTACTGTAAGCTACTTTCTTGAAAACAATTACTACTATAATTGTTTTCTACTATATTTTACTATTTTAATGGAAAATAGTATGTTACTGTCAAAATTTGGCTGTTTAATAGCATTTTTTTTACAGTGTACATTGGTGCAAATAAAACAAATGTAAAAAAAAATCATGCACTTATATTATAGATAGAAATTTGAGGTACTCTTTGTTTGGACTAATAAATTATTCCTCTCTAGGGATTTTGTTTTCTAATGGTGAAAACTGGAGAGAAATGAGGCGCTTTGCTCTCTCGAACCTGCGAGACTTCGGAATGGGAAAGAAAAGAAGTGAAGAGATTATTATTGAAGAATCGCAATTTTTAAAAGAGGAATTTGAGAAGTTTGAAGGTAAGACTGTAAATTACAAGGAAAAGATGATGATGTGACTTAAACTGATTTTAGTATTAACATCTTGTTCACCCATGTGCAGGAAAACCATTTGATACAACTATGCCAATAGCCATGGCTGTTTCAAACGTCATTTCTGCCATTGTCTACAACACCAGATTTGAGTACAGTGACACTAGGTTACATCACATGGTCAGACGACCGTACGAAAACATGATTATGACTGGATCAACTTCAATTCAGGTACCAAAACATTTCTCTACCAATAATTCATACTCTGATTCTCATTTTTAATTGTTCAAGAAGTACAGTAGAGATGTATTGTTTATAATTCATAATTTTGGAGTATTTGTCATGGTGTATGTACAGTGTTCAATGGTAAATTAAGATTTGTTGTAATTCTTCTTCTTTGTAGCTCTACAACATGTTCCCTTGGCTTCGTCCTTTTGTGTCGAATCAGAAACTTATTATGAATAATGTCAGAGAAGCATTCAAACAAAGCAATGAACTATTAAATGGTCTGAAGAAGACTCTGAACCCTCAGGAGCCCCGAGGAATCGGTGATTCTTTCCTCATACGACAGCAGAAGGACGAGGTACTGTTTATAAGTTTAAATCATATAATTACACAATTACATTTTTTATGTTCTGAAATCTTTTTTTTTTTTTTTGACTGTCACCATCATGACTTCTGCAGGAATCTGGAAAAACAGACTCTTTGTACAATTCAATGAATTTATATTGTACAATCAACAATCTGTTTGCTGCTGGTACTGACACTACGGCCACAACGCTACGCTGGAGTCTTCTGCTAATGGCCAAATACCCTGAAATACAAGGTATAGCTGCAAATGACCGTCTTAATGCTTGCATTTAAACACTCAGAAATGGTGCAGAAAAAAATCTCACTCAGAAATTGCTAGAAAAATGCAGTAATAGTTACAAAGAGATGGCAAGTTACACTTTGAAAAATCTTTTTTTCACAGAGAGAAAAAAGAGTTCTTTATCATAGTCAAGTTCATAACAGGAGAACAAATGCATTATCTAAAAAAATGAGAATTTTGTAAAAAAATCTACAAGTAGGCATAGCTAATTATTAACCATGCAAAGTGCCAGCCAGAATAAACAATGTAATAGTACTGTTATATAATCTTATAATGTGATCTAACCTCCTGTAAATGTTACTAAGCCGAGGTCCAAGGTGAGATTGACCGAGTGATTGGTGGACGTCAGCCAGTGGTGGAGGACAGGAAGAACTTGCCTTACACAGACGCTGTGATTCATGAAACACAGAGACTGGCTAACATAATACCCATTACTCCCCCCCATAAGACCAGCTGTGATGTTCACCTGAACGGATACCTCATCAAGAAGGTCTGGCTCCAATAAGAACATGCAATGTTCTTGATGTGTTTTTGAACCATTTATCACTGATCATTTGTGTTGTTTTATGCAGGGTACCAGTGTCTTCCCACTACTGGTATCTGTATTGAGGGATGAAAATGAGTGGGAAACTCCTGACAGCTTCAACCCAAGACATTTCCTAAATAAGCAGGGCCAGTTTATAAAAAAGGATGCCTTCTTGCCCTTCTCTGCAGGTGCAGTGGACTTCAAATTCACTAATTATATTATGCCATCACTGGTGATTTTTGTTAATTGTTTACTTATTGTTTTTCTCAGGACGCAGGGTTTGCCTTGGAGAAAGTTTGGCCAGGATGGAGCTCTTTCTATTTTTCACCTTCCTCCTCCAACATTTCCGTTTCACTCCTCCTCCTGGAGTTTCTGAAGATGATCTGGATCTCGCACCAGCGGTGGGCTTCACCCTGAACCCGGCCCCACACAAACTGTGTGCAGTGAAACGGTTGTAACATTATATGTGCCGTTAAATTTTGTTGTATTGATTGTTTGGTAACACTTTAGAATAATGGTCCGTCATTAATAAGTAACTATGCAGGAAGTAATGCAGGACTAATGAGTAGTACTACATTAACACTTCAGCTACTACTATTAACTAATATAGAAACAAGCTTAACTAATCAGTAAGTAATATCGAATTTGGGACTAAGATAGTTCCTTATTAGCTAATCAATAATTAGAGAATGAGAGTGGCATCATTAAGAACTAATAGGTAACTATGACCAATTATAAAGAATTACTAATTAATTACTAATCACAACATTAAAGTGTCTGAGATGTGAGCAGTTGTCTTTTTTTACTCTCAACGTGGTCATAAAATGCATCATTAATTGCTCAAGTGTTACAAAGTAACTATGCAGGAACTACTAGTGATCAGGACCATTATTTTAAAGTGAAAAACATCTTTTTCACTTTAAAATAATGGTCCAGATCACTAGTAGTTCTTGAAGATTGTTGTTTTTTACTCTCAACGTGGTCATAAAATGCATCACTAATTACTCAAGTACTTAGTCATTCTTCAAGAACTACTAGTGATCTGGACCATTATTTTAAAGTGAAAAAATATGTTTTTCACTTTAAAATAATGGTCCTGATCACTAGTAGTTCCTGCATAGTGACTAGGTAACACTTGAGTGATTAATGATGCATTTTATAACTATATTCAGAGTAAAAATTATGACTGATTACGTCTCAGACACGATAATGTTCTTTACAATTTGTCCGTTAGTTAATAGTTATTAATGATGGTAATCTCTTTAGGTAATTATTGATTAGCTAATAAGGAAATATCTTCTAAATTTGATATTACTTACTGATTAGTTAAGCTTGTTTCTATATTAGTTAATAGTAGTAGCTGAAGTGTTAATGTAGAACTACTCATTAGTCCTGCATTACTTCCTGCATAGTTACTTATTAATGACGGACCATTATTCTAAAGTGTTACCGATTGTTTTTTGTGTTTTGCTTATATGTTGCATTTATAAATTTAGCTTTCCATTGGAAACACAACCAATGTTTAATCATGTTTTAGATAAATAACTCTTTTTAATTTAAGAGTATACACAGCAAAATCACCACGCTGTAAAAAATTGCGGTATAAAAACAGTAACATACTATGTTAACAGTAACATACTGTTTTCCATTAAAACGGAAATATACCATAGAAAACAATGCATTCTTGGTAATATTGGTCATTTTTGAGAAAGTAGCCTTCAGGAATATGTGAATTAATGACACTCAAAGTCAATGATCGGTGTTTGCTTTAGTTGGACTCTTGACATTCAACATTAGCTGTTTTTTTGGATTTTGTAACTGTAGGTTTGTAGATTTGTTAGGGCATTTTTTTGCAGGAAAAAGCCAAAAGGATGTTGATGAGATTGGCATCTTGTCTTAATGCCTTTTTGTTCATTTTATATTTGTTGGTTACAGTATCTCTGTGATTCTACAGCATGAGATCCAGCAATGTTTTGGTAACCGTTATTTTGAAGAATTTTTAAAAACATCTACTGCATAAAACTTTTTGTGGTACTGCATTATTTAGACATCAAGAATCAGTATACAAATCTCAACAATGCTGACAATCAAAAATGAGTTGAAATGAATTGAAAATGAAAAGTTAACTTGAGTTTTAATGTAGTAAATGTTTCAAGAGAATGCTATCCTGTCTTTTAGGAAAACGTTCTGGGAACAAAAATAAATCTTGCTGCTGAAAACATTACTAGAGCAGAAAAAAAAAAAAAAGCTATGAAGGCACTTAAGTTATTTATCTAAAAAGAAATAAACACTGAATGTGTTTCCAGTGGAACACAAAAAAATTGTCCTGTAAATGAACGGGAAAATACTGGCAAATATAATTGCCAATATTTCACAGTTTATTGCACAGTTCTTTACCTTAATTTACAGTATGTTACTGTTGAAATAAATGCAATTTAAAAAATGTTCAGTGATAACAATTTTAGAAGATTATCCCTTAACATTCTTATCAAGTTTTTAGCAGGACGTTTCCCAGCAGACACTCAATGTGGACAACTGTTAACAGAGAATTAACAGAGGTTTAGATCAGGGGTCACCATTCCTGCTCCTGAAGGGCCGGTGTCTCTGCAGAGTTTAGCTCCAACCCTAATCATACACACCTGAAGCAGCTAATTAAGGTCCTACTAAGCATACTAGAAACTTCCAGGAAGGTGTGCTGATGCAAGTTGGAGCTAAACTCTGCAGGACACCAGCCCTCCAGGAACAAGTTTGGGGACCCCTGGTTTAGATGTTGATGTTTTATTTAAAATGTTTCATTTGAAGTCACCATTATGACAATCGGTGTAAGCTTTAGTTGGAATCTTGACCCTTGACTTTTTAACATTTGGCTTCTGTAACTGTGTGTTTATAAGACACGTTCATTATGATAACTATGTGATCAAGAAGTTTAGCTAGTTATTGGTGGTGACAGTCATCATCTAGTGGCCTGATCTCATCCAGTGTCTAAACTTTGATCATATGGGTGATGTGTTAATAATTTTATGTTTTTGATTATTTTGATTTGTAATTCTTCAGCACAATGTTCAGCAGTGTTTTAATCAGATAATATAAAATGATTTTGTACATTAAACATTTTGAATACCTGTATACTCACTTCAAGACATCAAGAATCAGTGTATAAATCAATGATGACATGCTTCATGCTGCAGTGTATTCTGGGAGCCATGGATGAGTTTTATATGATACACCTTGGAGCTCTCATAAGATCATTTCTTATTTGAGTTTGATGATCTTCAGACAATACCAGTCAAAATTGTACCCATGTAACACAATAAATAAATGATGGTGTGGAATTCATACAAAAAGTGAAGTCATATGTTTGCAATGCTTTGTTGTACTAAACAAAAAACAGTTATTGCAGTGGCTACAGCATCACCTACTGGTCACTGACGGAAATGTATTTTGTCTTTTTTATACCATAGCTTCAAGTAATGATTCATCCCTCTGTACATATTCTTAGGGACAAATTCTTAGGTAAACTCAGTTTTTCACTTTTACTTTGAAGATTCATCAAAGTTTGCCCAATCTTAGTTCAGATAAAATAGTTCAGATCATTGGTGTGTTTGGCCTCATAACTGCTGCTTGCAGCTATATTTACAATTCAGATGTGTCCAAATAGTATCAGTAATACTGTCTATCTACTGACTTATTTATCGTCACCCTTAAAAGACTGAATTGATGGATGTGTTTGTGTATCCTGCTGGAATCTGGAGTAAAAAATTCACATTTCCAATCTGCTCATCACAATGTCTCTCTTGTTTTCTGCTGGTACTGACACGACGGTCACGACTCTGTGCTGAGTTCTTCATGAATGGAATGAATATTATCCATGAATCTCCCTCATATGACCAGCTGTGACATTCGCTTCCATGAATACTTTTTCAAGAAGGTTGGTCGTGCTTGTTATATGCTATATTTTGTTGTTTTTATAAGCTGTTCTCCAATTACTCTGATCTGTCTACCAGTATAGAAGTTATAACTGCTAATATGCTAATGGTTTGTTCTCTATTTGAGGGACCCAGCTAACAGGGAACAGTCTCATAACTTTTGCATTCTCATAACTTTGGCAAGGTTCTCTCAAATTTATGAACAAACGTTCTTCCAGTAACATTCATAGAACATTTGTTCAATGTTATCTGGTCTTTAATAATGGTCTCAAAAGGCTGTCACAAAAGCATTATTTTATTGCTTGTAGAAGGTTCTTAAAAAGGCCTTATAATGTTGGGAGAAAACATTCTTAGAGTAAAATTCTTGAAATTCTTTTAAACATTTAGAATGACAAATAACTTCAACTGAATAATGTTGTGTGTTCTGTTTTAAAAGAACATCCTTGAAACATGGAAAAATGTTGTAGCCTCTCCCATATAGTTATTGTTCTTTATAAACCCTATAACACATTTGAGGTTCCCTGTGAAAAATGACCGGCCTGCAAAAAAAAAAAAAAAAAAAAAAAATCAGTAACACTTTAGAATACTGATTCTTCATTAATGATTATCTACACAGGAACAAATGAGCTAATCAATAACTACTGTTTTTTCATACCTCCCAGAGAACTACTAAGAACTACTATATACAGGTTCATAATTAACACGAATGATGCATAATGTATAATTAATTCTAAAGTAAAGGTCATGGTAACACACTAGTAATGAATTATTACCAAATCCTTCAGAAGGAATTACTTATTATTTGGATCAGTATTCTAAAGCGAAAAACATGATAACTCTCTAGTAACCGCTGAAGTCATTGTAAACTTTTGGGGTTACAACACTCCAGATATGGCCAGATATGGTCCTTTGGTCCACAAAAGTCAAGCTGTCATATGTTATGGAGTTTACAGTACCATGGGAGGATGGAGTGGAGAAAGCATTTGAGAGAAAATTGTTGAAGTACACTAAACTGTTTTTTTTCCAGTGGAAGTGGGATGTAGGGTTTTTGTCACCACATCTGATCTACTAAGGTATATGGGGGTTAGGGGTTGCTCTCTACAACAAGCAATAATGTTCTTGTCGAATGCAGCTGAAAGTAGCAGCAATTGGCTATGGATTAAAAGGAATGACATCAACTTGGTGGCAAGATGAAGGATATGGAGTTGAGTGGGGTGTACCTGGGATGCCAGGTGTCACCATTGAGCCTTCTGGAGATGTTGTGGGTTAATCAACAAAATGTCCATGAAGGAGAGTGCCCACCTGATGACACGAATTATATCCCTCCCCTCCCCTGTACCACTTAAATTTCACTGCTGACATAAGGCATGCCAATTTTCCATAGGGATTGAGACATCGAGTCCAATTAGCTATACATAAGATGAGCTAAACATTTTAGATGATGTAGACGCATCATGTCTATAGATCTCTTAAAACATGCTAAATACATTTCTGAAAACACAGTTTGAACATTTCCTTTGTATTATTGGTTATATTTTCTGATCCCAAAAGAAAGGGGGTTCTTTTTTTTTTTATTTTTTTTTATTTTGTGTAAACTGAACATGAAAAGGCCTACTCCAAACATGTTGCTAACAAAGATTTTGTCAACATCACTTAGATGTTCAAGTTTCTTATCTCACACACACACTCAGAGAGAGAGAAAGAGAGAACACAGCAAAATCCCAATAGTGTTAAAAACACTGAAGCAGTGTTGAAGTTAATTAGATAATTAAGTGATTAATTAAGTGATGATTGAGCATTAGTGATGAACACCTGCTGTTAACAAGCAGAATCACTGAAAAAGAGTAACAAGAACAGAAATAGAGAAGAGATGAGCAGAAACACAAGAACTGTAACTGGATTCTAGCCCTTATACTTATTGCCAAGTTTTATTTGAAGTACCAGTACATCAAGAATCAGTATATGAATCTCAACAAAATATTCAGTCCAACAAATAAACTCTAAACATCACAAAACAAACTACTGAAGTCCCAACAAAACAACAGCAAAATAAAAGCAAATAGTAAGAATTAATGAAAAAATAGGACAATACAGCTGCATAATTTATTCATGCTGCAATGCATGCCGGGAGCCATGGATGAGTTATGATTGGTGGCTCCCATCATGCACTGCAACATAATGCATTTTGCAAAAAAAAACAAAACAAAAAAAACACAGATCTCCATAATAGTGAAACTAATCTAATCAAACTAATCTATTATTTTCAAGAAAACATCAACATCTAAACATATGTATACGTATGAGAGAAATAAATTAGTCTGGTTAGTAATAAGTGTAATAATGTGTAATGTCTGGAAATCAGTTGTAGTTCTTAGGCTTGGTCGAGATGAACTACACTAGCCTGCCACTGGCTGGCGAGATCTGCAGAGAGTACAGAGATGGCACTTCAGGTCAGACAGTTCATGCTTTCCATAGTGTGCTGAACCAAAGTCATTCATGGCGGACCACACGATTTTTGCATTGATTGTGGCTGAAGAAGTGGATGCGATTGAAATTCCTATGTTTTGAATATCAGATATTCAATATCAAATTGGTTAAATACAGGAACTTGTCTCAGAAAAAACACGCAACACACACTGTCCTTGTCATCACAGAATCTGAACAATGAGAATAAAGTGTGTCATCATTAAGGCTTTCACAGCCACAGATCCAACTGCAGAGCCTGACCTATGTGGCTGGCCTCATTTTGCTCTCGTGGTACTTTGATGGCACTTGTGATCGTGCTTCAATGTTATTTTTAACACCCTGTAGTGTGGACACATATGAACACTGAGCATTGTATGCACACAGATTATTTGTGATATAAGCCTACATACCAAACTTCCTCATGTCCTCATTTAAAGATTGTCACCTGGCTGTGAGGGACTGCCTTTTCTGATCTTCTTCTTTTGTTGTTGCTTCTGAACTCTTAAAATGAATGAAAAGAAAACACAGAATCTGACAAAAAGAGACAAAAATATTCTTAAGTGTGGGAGAAAATACCAGTTATATGAATTCAAAACTGCATTAGAAGTTGGTGAACACATACTTATTGTGCAAATGTATATATTAGAGTCACATATTTAGTATCTGTGAAACTCTGTTGTGTTTCTTGTTGTCTTTCAGCATCTGAGGGATTTCAGGAGTTAGTAAGCAGTGAAACACAACACAATTCACTCATGAACACAACAATTTTGTGCTTAAATAAACACTGAGAAATACAGAGAAAGCACCAGCTAAGTCTACAGATTGCTACTCTACAGAGATATTTACAGTATTTATAAATGAAAAACTATTTACAATTTACTTGGAAATGATGACTAACCTTGCTTGATATTATATTTTCAATATAAAGATCTGAAACCACTGAGACAACACATTTACAGAGAGAATTAAAAAGTTAAAGTTTAAGTTTTTTTTTTTTTTACTAAATATTTGAGGGCAGTGAGGATGTTCAGTATTCTTGGTTTATTCATTATGGACTCAGACTTAATACAGTTATTTTATGTTTTTAGAGTACAGATGTATGGGAGTATCAAGTAAAATGAAAAGGAGAATTCTTGAGATTTTTCTCCAGAGTGTTCAATGTTGTCATTGTCCTGGAAGAGGAGGTTGTGATGGAAAACGTGGGAGACTTTACAGATGCATTCATTGTCCTTTTTGGATTGTTGTATGCACTGAACGTGGAGAAAAATAAGGAGTTAAAATACATGTTTGAGTTTTTTCAGCAGGTCTTCTTGAACATTAGGAATAAGAGCACCAGAGGAGTACAAAGTCTGAGGACCAAGTTATCGCAAATGTAAGTAGAATTTCACTGAACACTTTTGAGGAAAATTTATTAATGTGTTTTTAGATGTGTAATGTTTAAACTTTAAGGTGAAGTTTCATGAACTTACAGTACCTTTTGTCAGAAAGCTAAAATTCAATTGCATGATTTTTCTACTAAAATGTGCAGAAAACTTGAAACTAGTTTGTAGTTGAATGTAGAATGTAGAGTGTATTTCTTTCTTTTTTTTTTAAATATAACTTTTTCAACAAATATTAATGAAGTTAATATGTTATAATAAATAACATGTTGAGTTTTATGCATTACCTGTCATTATTATTATTATTATTATTTTATACAGATGTGTAAAACTGTATTTCCAAAACTTAAATGAATTGAGCCTTTTTGGTTTTATCAATTTGTGTAAATTCAGGAAAAAAGGGAAGTGAAATGTTACAACAGTTAAGGGTTAAGTTCAAAAGTCAAGGGTTAAGAGCCCAACTAAAGCAAACACTGATCACCATAACAGTGACTTATAACCATGCAATAAATGAATGATTGAGTGGAGCTCATACAGATCGAATTTTGAAGTCTTCTGCAGTGTGGTTATAGCATCATCTACTGGTCATTGCCTGAAATTCATTTTAAAATTTCAATAACCTATAATCACGATTCATTTTGATATATTAGGGACTTTTATTTTGAAGATTGCAATCTTCACCGAAATTGGCTTAGATTATTGGTGTTTTTTGTACCATAATTGCTAAAGAATTAGAAGAAATTCTCTTGCGATCAGGTCTCATGTGAAGCCACGTGAGATAGATGCATCACAGTTACACTTCAATTGTTATGTCTCAGAACACACACACACACACACACACACACACACACACACACACACACACACACACACACACACACACACACACACACACACACACACAGAGAGAGAAACCATGAGACACTGACATTCTTGCCTTGTGTTGATGATCAGTATGATGAGTGTATAAATGTCACACCTTGTCAAGAGGTTTAAAAGAATGCCAATAAATCAGCTAAAAGGAATTGATAGTGAATCATTCAAGTCACCATATACACTATGTATACACTGATAATAAAGTATATGGTGAAGGTTTTTTTTTTTTTTTTTTTTTTTTTAAATGGCATACAAATGATATTCACCTCACATTTTGTTAACAGAAGTGAAGAAAACAAAATGAATGCTGTTTCACTTATTGTAGTAGTAAGCTTGAATTTCACGAGGATGTTTTGAACAAAGAGGTTGGTTTAGGATTTATTTTTTATTTTTATTTTTTTAACTAGATCTTGTTCTGAAGTCTGCACTTGTATAGGTGTATGTAATTTTTTTGAATCACATTCCTGAACAGTTTCATATGAAATTGCTATCTAGCTAACTATCTGCCAGGCAGGTTTTTTGAACTTAAGAGATTTCTTGGAATTGGGCAGAGATCAGATAAGCAAAGCTGGAAGCATTTTATGATGACAGATATTTTCAATATAAAAAAGCCACTTTGCTCATTTCTTAATTTGAAGAGTCCTTTCCATCTGGCTATGAGCAAAATCTTCGGATCTTCTCTTCTCAACATTACTCCTGAAATGTCAGAATTTCACAAAAAGAGACAACACTATTCTTGGGTAAGTTTGAGGTTAAGGTATACTGTAAGGTCACTATAACACTTCCATTACTGAACATCACAGGTTTAAGAGATGAATTTAAATCTGTTTTATGTTGGTGAACAATGTTTAATTGTGCAATGTATTGGAGATTTTTTGTATTTGTGAAATTCAGCATCTGTGCTTCATTAGGTCTATTAGATCATCCAAGGGATTTGACTGAATCAAGATGCTGCTGTTCATTGAAGCTCTTCTTCTCATTTTAGCTGCTCTAGGACAGGTAAGCTTGTGTTCTAGTATGAATATTACAGACATGAATACTGATGATTGATCATTATGATTACTGTTGCTGCAGGATCACAGAGCTGCTGCAGTAAAGATATATCCATTGAATATGGCACTGAATTCTGTTGATGACCAATATAAGGGATGTAGCGAGAACATGACACATCTGGTCAAGACAAAATATCTAGAGAAGGAAATGTCTGCATCAGCTGAATTTAACAAGACTTGGCAAGAAGGTGAAGAGAAAGCAACAAAAGCAGAGGATAACTTGCAACAAATTCATTCAGTCTCCATTCATGTGTACACTAACAAAGACTCTAAAGTATACAGTAATTTCACTAGTGCCACTCGTACTGACAAACAAAAATACAAAGAGGGGACATTCAAATGGTATTCACTTCACTTTCTGTTAACAGAAGCGATCCAGATTCTGAAGAAAACACAAAATAGATGCTATGTAACTTATCGTGGTACAAATGTTAAATTTGATGTTCAGAACAAAGAGGTTCGTTTGAGTTCATTTTCATCCTCCTCTCTTGATCGTAAGGTAATACAGGGTTTTGGAAATAAATCTTGTTTTGAAATCTACACCTGTGAAGGTGCTAATTTGACAAAATATTCAAAGTATCCTGATGAGAAAGAGGTGCTGATTCCTCCATATGAGACGTTTAAAGTCACTGCTGTCAGGAACAGAACAGATCAGCCAGATCTCTGGTGTGAGACAGTGTTTGTGTTGAACAGCACTGGAAAAACAAGTGACCTGAACTGTGCATTGTTTAACAGGGGAAATCATGCTGCTTTCTTTAATGGTTTGCCAATTTTGCACATTTTATTTTGTGTTTACCTGATAGTTAACTTGTAGATTTTACATGTTTCTCATTGTTACTGAACACTGTATTTCTATATTTCTATTTCTATAAGCTTTTCTAAACTTAAAATTATTAGAATCTTTTTGGTTCTCATTTTGTGTAAATGTACTTTGGGTTAAAAAAATATTTTTTACATTAATTTTACACATGGTCTTGTTTCATGAACATGTAGGTTTTGATTGAATGTTTAAAACGCCATCTAATCTAATAATAAAAAACAAAAACTAAATTATTGTGTCAATAAAAGCAATTTATTTATATTACTAGTAAAAACAATATTACAAACAACACAAAGACAGCAAAAACAATGCAGGTAAATGAACACACACAACTCAGAAGTCAGACAGACAGATAGGAATGCTGAAAAAGTCATGTAATAATTTTTGAACATTCACATACTTCCATCTTGAAATTATATTGCAAAAAAATAAAAACATGCACATTTAAGCAGGTAGTTTGGTGATGCACTTGCAGCTGTCTCTCGCTGCGTTTGAAACTGCATACTTCCCTACAGCAGGCGAATAAATAGTATGTCCGAATCCTCAGTTCTCATAAAAGAGTAGGCAAAAAATATCTGGGTGGTGTACTAATTATCACAAGATTCAGACATGCTTATACTAATGTTGCAAGTTCCGTCATTACCAATAGATTCAATGGGACTTACGACCATAGTTGGCTAACAATGCTTTTGGGAAACACACCCCAGTAATAGTATAGTTGTGATTTTGCTGTAAAAATAAGTTTTATTATGTATAGCTAACAGGGGAGCTCCAGTAAGCACACGTACTTCTCCAAAGTGGATTTACATAAACCATACTGTACATCTTAAAGACACTGAATTGTAGCAGATCTATACAGGTGGAGCTGGGGAAGGAGAAGGGTTTCTGAAAGTGCGTTGCAGACTGCTAACAGCAAACACTGCATCTGTTTGTTTGAATGTTGTGCCGCAGCTCACTGTACGCTGATGCAGCAACAACCAATCAGCTGTGCTATGTAGATGATGACATGATCGCTACCAAATGAGTTTATCAGCCTGCGCCATCTAGAGTTTAATGCCAGAACTATGTAATATTGAGCACATAAATGACAGAGGTAACTTGAATCTTGTCTGGATGTTACAGGGACAGAGGCTGATGAAGGAATGCTGCCATCAAAGGTTTGAGTGAGTAAACTACAGAAATGAATAAAAAATCTAGTTAAATCTTAAGTTGTATTTTTAGGGCCCAAGCGAATTAGCGCGCAGGGCCCTCTTGTTCTTCTAAGGATTATTATTAGGGCCCGAGCACCGATGGTGTGAGGACCCTATTGGAATTGCTCAGCCAATTATTCTTCTTCTCCAAAATGAATTGCATTTTTGAGGGCCTAAACGTTCTCAAAAACTCATGAAACTTTGCACACACGTCGGATGTGGTGAAAATTTACATCTGATATGGGTTTCAGAATTAGGTGTGGCAAAATGGCTCGATAGCGCCACCTACAAAATTTCAATTAAGCGCCCTTCGTGCTACGTTTCACGTACAGTTATGAAATTCGGTAGACAGATGTAACAGCCCAATACCTACAAAAAAGCCCCTGGGTGCAAAGTTTGTAAACCCAACAGGAAGTCAGATATTTAGAATTTTCTTTGCAAAATTTGTGCAGTTTTTGCCATTTCCAGACGTTGTACTTTAACGAACTCCTCCTGGAGCTTTAATCAGATCAACATCATATTTGGTCAGTCTAATCTAAAGGCCTTTGAGACGTTAAATTGCGAAGATCTAGAGTTTTCGCTGAAGGGCGTGTCCGTGGCGGCCTGGCAAAGTTTGATGTTTCGCCATGAAACAGGAAGTTGTTGTAACTCGGGCATACAATGTCTGATCTGCCCCAAACTTGTTTTCACTGAAGGGCGTGTCTGTGGCGGCATGACAAACCTGGGGGCAACAGGAAATGACATGTTTTACACTGTGATTAACTCCTCATATAGATTTAACCAGATCAACATCATATGTTGTCAGTCTAAACTTAAGACCTTAGCAATGATAAATATCAAAGATCTTGAGTTTTCGTTGAAGGGCGTGTCCGTGGCGGACTGACAAAGTCTGATGTTTCGCCATGAAAGAGGAATCTGTTGTAACTCAGGCATACTATGTCTATTCTGCCCCAAACTTCACATGAGTGATAAAAGTCCTGGCCTAAAGACATCTATATGACAATATTCAGTTAGCTATAGCGCCACCTGTTGGCAGCAGTAAGTGTAGCACTTTTACATGATTTTGCCATAATTCTCCTGTATTTACTCGCTTACATGCATGTTGCCCACTGTTCGCTGTTTTCCTGAGGCCAACGGGTGGCGGTGAGCCCGGGTGCGAGGGCCCTTTCATCGCTGCTTGCAGCTTTAATTTTTTTTTTTTTTTTTTTTTTTTCGTCTTCCGGGGCTTTTTGGGGGCCTTAACATGCTCAAAAACTCTTGAAAATTGGCACACACATTGGAATCCGCGGCCATTAGGACGCTGCAGAGGCTGGTACCCGGGCGTGGCAGGGGAGCTCGACAGCGCCCCCTTGAAAAAAGTCTTGGTCCATATATTAAACACGCTTGCACGTATTAGTATGAAACTCGGTACACATATAGACCTCATCGGGCCGAACAACTTTCGTACTCTAAGTTAAACGCCACGCCAACAGGAAGTCAGCTATTAAGGGTTGTTTGAAAAACGCATGCTCTGGAATTTGATATACTCCTCCTAGACGATTAATCCGATCGCCACCAAACTCGGTCAGCATGAAGTCAAGACATTGATGATTAAAAATTGCCAGCGGATTTTTGATATCTCGAACGGTTTGGCCGTGGCGAGGCAACGAATTTATGGCGAGAAAAAGGAAACAGGAAATGTGTTATAACGTCTGCATACACATATTGATCTTTATGAAACTTCACGAGTGTGTTGGTTGTAGTAGTCTGATCACATGGATGTGACTATTGTGAGTCAAAGTTATAGCGCCACCAACTGGCAGCAGGAAGTGTATCACTTTTTGAAATGCTTTGAGATCACCCTCTTATTTTTGCCTGATTTGCTTCAAACTTCATCAGTGTAATGTCAATACACAGCAGATGTAGACCTATGACAGGATTTTTGATATTTGAAATATTGTTGCCATGGCAACAGGTCAAACTGTAATAATATTCTTGAGTGTTTTTGAGGCTCTTAACATGCTTCAAATTGCATGAAACTCGACACACACATCAATATTGTCAACCAGTAGACATGGACAAAGCCATAGAAATGGGCGTGGTGGAGGGGCTCAGTAGCGCCACCTTTTGACAAAAGTGGGGGGGTTAGTTTTTCCTACAGTCACCAAACTCAGTACACATATTGTTCTCATCAAGCCGGACAATTTTCTAATTTACATTCATTAACTCCGACCAACAGGAAGTCAGCTATTTTGGTTTGAATGTTAAATTTTTGAAAAAACAGGCTATGAATTTTATACTACTACTCCTACAGGGTTTATCCAATTTACACCAAGCTTTTTTTAACTTGTTGCTAACACATTGAAGTTGTTTGATTGCAAACGGATTTTGGATATCTCAAACGGTTTGGCCGTGGCGAAGCAACGAATTTATGGCAAGAAAAGGGAAACAAAGTGTTATAACTTCTGCATACATTAATTGATTTTGATGAAACTTCGGCTTAGTCTTCGTTGTACAAGGCTGATCACATGGATGTGACTATTGTGATTCAAAGTCATAGCGCCACCAACTGGAAGCAGAAAATGTGTCACTTTCAGCATACATTGAGATCACCCTCTTATTTTTACCTGATTTGCTTCAAAATTCATCAGAATAATGTTAAAACTTGGCACATGTAATCCTTTGAAAATGGGCAGGGAGGAGGGGCTCTATAGCGGCACCTTGTAGTGCAGTAAATGTGTAGTGAATTTGACATAGTCCTTTGATGTTTAACCGTTTTAAATGCCTATTGCCCGCTGTGCACAGTTGCCCTGAAGCCACCAGGGTGGCGGTGCCACCGGGCTTGGGCCCGCCATCGCTGCTCGCAGCTATATATATATATTTTTTTTTCCGTCTTCCGGGGCTTTTTGGGGGCCTTAACATGCTCAAAAACTCTTGAAAATTGGCACACACATTGGAATCCGCGGCCATTAGGACGCCGCAGAGGCTGGTATCCGGGCGTGGCAGGGGGGCTCGACAGCGCCCCCTTGAAAAAAGTCTGAAAATTTGGTCCATATATTAAACACGCTTGCACGTATTAGTATGAAACTCGGTACACATATAGACCTCATCGGGCCGAACAACTTTCGTACTCTAAGTTAAACGCCACGCCAACAGGAAGTCAGCTATTAAGGGTTGTTTGAAAAACGCATGCTCTGGAATTTGATATACTCCTCCTAGACGATTAATCCGATCGCCACCAAACTCGGTCAGCATGAAGTCAAGACACTGATGATTAAAAATTGCCAGGGGATTTTTGATATCTCGAACGGTTTGGCCGTGGCGAGGCAACGAATTTATGGCGAGAAAAAGTAAACAGGAAATGTGTTATAACGTCTGCATACATATATTGATCTTTATGAAACTTCACGAGTGTGTTGGTTGTAGTAGTCTGATCACATGGATGTGACTATTGTGAGTCAAAGTTATAGCGCCACCAACTGGCAGCAGGAAGTGTATCACTTTTTGAAATGCTTTGAGATCACCCTCTTATTTTTGCCTGATTTGCTTCAAACTTCATCAGTGTAATGTCAATACACAGCAGATGTAGACCTATGACAGGATTTTTGATATTTGAAATATTGTTGCCATGGCAACAGGTCAAACTGTAATAATATTCTTGAGTGTTTTTGAGGCTCTTAACATGCTTCAAATTGCATGAAACTCGACACACACATCAATATTGTCAACCAGTAGACATGGACAAAGCCATAGAAATGGGCGTGGTGGAGGGGCTCAGTAGCGCCACCTTTTGACAAAAGTGGGGGGGTTAGTTTTTCCTACAGTCACCAAACTCAGTACACATATTGTTCTCATCAAGCCGGACAATTTTCTAATTTACATTCATTAGCTCCGACCAACAGGAAGTCGGCTATTTTTGTTTGAATGTTAATTTTTTGAAAAAACAGGCTATGAATTTTATACTACTACTCCTACAGGGTTTATCCAATTTACACCAAGCTTTTTTTAACTTGTTGCTAACACATTGAAGTTGTTTAATTGCAAACGGATTTTGGATATCTCAAACGGTTTGGCCGTGGCGAGGCAACGAATTTATGGCAAGAAAAGGGAAACAAAGTGTTATAACTTCTGCATACATTAATTGATTTTGATGAAACTTTGGCTTAGTCTTCATTGTACAAGGCTGATCACATGGATTTGACTATTGTGATTCAAAGTCATAGCGCCACCAACTGGAAGCAGAAAATGTGTCACTTTCAGCATACATTGAGATCACCCTCTTATTTTTACCTGATTTGCTTCAAAATTCATCAGAATAATGTTAAAACTTGGCACATGTAATCCTTTGAAAATGGGCAGGGAGGAGGGGCTCTATAGCGGCACCTTGTAGTGCAGTAAATGTGGAGTGAATTTGACATAGTCCTTTGATGTTTAACCGTTTTAAGTGCCTATTGCCCGCTGTGCACAGTTGCCCTGAAGCCACCAGGGTGGCGGTGCCACCGGGCTTGGGCCCGCCATCGCTGCTCGCAGCTATATATATATATTTTTTTTTCCGTCTTCCGGGGCTTTTTGGGGGCCTTAACATGCTCAAAAACTCTTGAAAATTGGCACACACATTGGAATCCGCGGCCATTAGGACGCCGCAGAGGCTGGTATCCGGGCGTGGCAGGGGGGCTCGACAGCGCCCCCTTGAAAAAAGTCTGAAAATTTGGTCCATATATTAAACACGCTTGCACGTATTAGTATGAAACTCGGTACACATATAGACCTCATCGGGCCGAACAACTTTCGTACTCTAAGTTAAACGCCACGCCAACAGGAAGTCAGCTATTAAGGGTTGTTTGAAAAACGCATGCTCTGGAATTTGATATACTCCTCCTAGACGATTAATCCGATCGCCACCAAACTCGGTCAGCATGAAGTCAAGACACTGATGATTAAAAATTGCCAGGGGATTTTTGATATCTCGAACGGTTTGGCCGTGGCGAGGCAACGAATTTATGGCGAGAAAAAGTAAACAGGAAATGTGTTATAACGTCTGCATACATATATTGATCTTTATGAAACTTCACGAGTGTGTTGGTTGTAGTAGTCTGATCACATGGATGTGACTATTGTGAGTCAAAGTTATAGCGCCACCAACTGGCAGCAGGAAGTGTATCACTTTTTGAAATGCTTTGAGATCACCCTCTTATTTTTGCCTGATTTGGTTCAAACTTCATCAGTGTAATGTCAATACACAGCAGATGTAGACCTATGACAGGATTTTTGATATTTGAAATATTGTTGCCATGGCAACAGGTCAAACTGTAATAATATTCTTGAGTGTTTTTGAGGCTCTTAACATGCTTCAAATTGCATGAAACTCGACACACACATCAATATTGTCAACCAGTAGACATGGACAAAGCCATAGAAATGGGCGTGGTGGAGGGGCTCAGTAGCGCCACCTTTTGACAAAAGTGGGGGGGTTAGTTTTTCCTACAGTCACCAAACTCAGTACACATATTGTTCTCATCAAGCCGGACAATTTTCTAATTTACATTCATTAGCTCCGACCAACAGGAAGTCGGCTATTTTTGTTTGAATGTTAATTTTTTGAAAAAACAGGCTATGAATTTTATACTACTACTCCTACAGGGTTTATCCAATTTACACCAAGCTTTTTTTAACTTGTTGCTAACACATTGAAGTTGTTTAATTGCAAACGGATTTTGGATATCTCAAACGGTTTGGCCGTGGCGAGGCAACGAATTTATGGCAAGAAAAGGGAAACAAAGTGTTATAACTTCTGCATACATTAATTGATTTTGATGAAACTTTGGCTTAGTCTTCATTGTACAAGGCTGATCACATGGATTTGACTATTGTGATTCAAAGTCATAGCGCCACCAACTGGAAGCAGAAAATGTGTCACTTTCAGCATACATTGAGATCACCCTCTTATTTTTACCTGATTTGCTTCAAAATTCATCAGAATAATGTTAAAACTTGGCACATGTAATCCTTTGAAAATGGGCAGGGAGGAGGGGCTCTATAGCGGCACCTTGTAGTGCAGTAAATGTGGAGTGAATTTGACATAGTCCTTTGATGTTTAACCGTTTTAAGTGCCTATTGCCCGCTGTGCACAGTTGCCCTGAAGCCACCGGGCTTGGGCCCGCCATCGCTGCTCGCAGCTATATTAATTATTGTAATTTCAAACAGAGTTATTACAGCACTTTTCTTATTCTTGATTTCTGTGCATTTGCTGCAGAGCTTTTGTGGTGGAGCAGGACCTGCAAGGCAAGGTGGCAGCGACATTTGTGGAAAAAAGGGGGAAACCTGAAACAAAAATATATATTAAGATCATTTTGTTACTTTTGATGCAGAAATCAAATGACATTATGCTGTTAAAATGACTTCTTTTGTATTTGTCATGATCACCAGTTGGAGTGCCCTAGTTAGCCACTAGAGGGTACTCCAACCCGGACTATTGCCTCACCACTTTTGGACTTCATTTCCCATAACCCACTTCCCGGACTCATTATCACTTCATTGCACCCAGCTGTCTTGAGTTATGTTATTAGTGTCTGTCTATTTATACTGAGTTTGTTTCTGCTTTTGTTATTGAGGTTTCATTTATGGTCACTGGCTTCATGGTTTGTTTTTCTTGTTTTGTGTGGACTGTTCTGTGGATTTTGACGCTTGCCTGAATGGATTACGTTTTTGGATTGCCCTATTAAAGCTGCATTTGGATCTTACATTCTTGTCTCTGTGCCCTCCGTGACAGTATTATGTTTGTGCATTTTTGTAGGATCTGAACGACCACAGCAACATCCTGAAAATGGAATAGTGCCATGAATGAGGCTTTTGTGGACAGATCCTCCATCACTACACCTGCCCTTATTGCCTCATCTGGCCCGGATATTGCTGTGGTCTCTTCATCCTCAGTGAGAGCCAGTGAGAGCATCTAGAAAAAGACCAAAAGACATTGAGGATTTGATTTTGGTCAAGTTTGTCCTGCTGGTCTCTGTTCATAAAATGGAACCCGACTTTCAGAAGCTACAAAAGCATCATAAAATAGTCACAAAGCTTCTGGAAGTCAAGCTCCACACTGACTGATATTGACCAGCAGAAACCAGCAGGACAAACTTGACCAAAATCACATCCTCGATGTCTTTTGGTCTTTTTCTAGATGCTCTCACTGGCTCTCACTGAGGATGAAGAGACCACAGCAATATCCGGGCCAGATGAGGCAATAAGTGCAGGTGGAGTGATGGAGGATCTGTCCACAAGATCTGCTCACCTTTTGTGTTCAGAAAAAACAAACAAAGAAAAAAACAGCATGAAGGTGAGTAAATAATGACTGCATTTATGTTTATATTATATTATAGTACCTTGAAGAAATAAACTTTAAAAAACAAGCAACTTTTTGAGCATTTGTGCCCAACACTTACAAGAAGGGCTTTACAAAAATCACATTTACATTTATCTACTCATTTGGCAGCGGTTTATTACAGGGATAATCCCCCTGGAGCAACCTGGAATAAAGTGCCTTGCTCAAGGACACACTGAGAGAGAACCAGCAACCTTCTGCTTACCAGTTCAGTGTATTAGTACACTACACCATAATAAAGCTACAACAACAATTATCGTGTAATTGTAAAAATATGAAATAAAATATGGCAAGAAACAGAAAGCTGAATCGTAAAACAATTTAACCTGTTTAAATGTTTTACAGGTAGTCATGCTCATGGAGAGCAGGTACACAAATGTTTGGAGCAGACACAGTGATACCCAGATTGTCCCGCACATCTTCTCCCACTCTTGCTTCAAGGTTGTGGTGATCGGGGGGCGGTCATCATGGTCTTCCTCATCCTCTGGATCAGTGATGTTCCCACTGAAATTGTGAAGCACAGCGCAACATGCAACAACCTCAAGCATTGTTCACCTCTAAGGCCTTGAAGAAAATAGAGCAGCAGCTTGTTCTCATGCTTCATGCACATGAGTGCCTGCTGTTGAAAGGAGCCTGCACAGAGTTCTGTACAGACTCTCTGTATGAGGTGATAAGGCAGATGGGTGCAATGATAGCCTCAATGTTCCTCTTCCATCCATGATCAGATTCCAATCTGACTGCAGCAATGAGGGTGGGCCCCAGTGGTCAATTGCTTATCTAAAATAAAGCTGCAGAACTGGCACAGCTGAGTTGAGATGGCAGTAGGATGTGAGGTTCACCGCCTGTAAATACGTGATTGTTTGAACAATAAGTTTGAATAAATCTTTGTTTCATGTGTTGTTAACTTGTATATGTATTTATTTATTGTGATCATTACTTTTATTCATATTTTTTACTCTTTTAATCAGGTTTCCTAAATTTCCAAGTGAATAAATTACAAGTATTTCATTAATTTCTTTTAATTCAGAATATGTCTTCCAAATGCAACTTTCATAGAGTCAGAACAGCTCGAAGTACAACTACAAGTACAGGGCTTAAAGGCTCATTTTCCAACTCCCATAGAGTTAAACAGTTGAGTTTTAGAGTTTTCCATTCAGTCGATCTCCGGGTCTGGCGGTACCACTTTTAGCATAGCTTAGCATAGTTCATTGAATCTGATTAGACCGTTAGCATCACACTCAAAAATGACCAAAGAGTTTCAATATTCTTCCTATTTAAAACTCGACTCTTCTGTAGTTACATCGTGTACTAAGACCGACGGAAAATGAAAAGTTGAGATTTTCTTGGCCGATATGGCTAGGAACTATACTCTCATTCCGGCGTAATAATCAAGGAACTTTGCTGCCATACCATGGGTGCAGCAGGCGCAATGTTATTACGCAGCACCTCTCACAAATGTCTCCATGGGTGCAAGGCACGCTCCCTGTGCAAGCAGGGGGTCACAGGGCTCGTGACGTGCGCCGGTTTGTCGCTTCATGTGCTATTTGTGCACAGACTAAGTCGAATAATTCTCCCGCGGGACTTCTTAGACCTCTCCCGATTCCATCTCGTCCATGATCTCATATCACCATGGATTTCGTTACCGGTCTTCTGGCATCAGCCAATAACACGGTCATCCTTACTACTGTAGACCGTTTTTCTAAAGCCGCCCACTTCGTTCCGCTCTGTAAACTCCCCTCTGCTAAAGAAACAGCCCAAGTTGTCATAGAGCACGCCTTTCGTCTGCATGGTCTTCCCTCGGACAGAGGCCCTCAATTTGCTTCTCAATTCTGGAGGGAATTATGCTGGCAAATTGGTGCTTCGGCCAGCTTGTCGTCAAGATTCCATCCTCAGACAAATGGGCAAGCTGAACGCACTAACCAGATTTTGGGTCGTATGCTCCGTACTTTGGCCTTTCGCAACCCCTCGTCCTGGAGCGAGCAGTTACCATGGGTCGAGTATGCCCATAATTCTCTCCCCTCTTCAGCCACAGGGTTATCACCGTTTCAGTCGTCTCTCGGCTATCAGCCTCCTCTGTTTCCCTCCCAGGAGACTGAAGCCTCTGTTCCTTTGGTCCAGGCATTTATCCGTTGTTACCAACACATCTGGAGGACAGTGAGATCTGCTTTATGTCGCAACAGAGAGCGCACTCGTCGTACTGCCAAACGCCGTCGCATCAAAACACCCAGATACGTTTGCGGTCAATAAGTGTGGTTATCCACTCAGGATTTGCCCCTGCAATGCGAATCCCGCAAATTGGCTCCGCGTCCACCCTGTCTTCCACGTTTCTTGTGTTAAGCCCGTTGTTCGCGCTCCCGCCCGACCCACCCATTGTCCAGTTCTTGTTGAGGGTTCCCCTGTCTACAGGGTTAGGAAACTGCTGGACTTGTGCCGCCGGGGGCGCGGCTACCAGTATCTGGTCTATTGGGAGGGTTACGGTCCCGAGGAGAGGAGCTGGATTCCAGTCCGGGACATCCTGGACCGCTCGCTCATTGATGACTTCCTTCGCTCTCGCCAGTCCTCTTCCTCGGGAGCACCAGGGGGCGCTCCTCGGGGGAGGGGTACTGTCATGAGCCAGGTTTGAATGTTTCTTTGTTTTCTGTTTTAATTCCTTTCCCTGTTTATCTTTGCTGATTCGTTTCAGCTGTTCGTCATTTCTGCCAGGGTTCGCACTTTCGCCCGCACCTGTTCTGTGTCTGTGTTGATTGCTCTGGTTATTTCTCCCTGCTGTCTGTTCGTGCCTGTGTCAGGTAATTATCTCACTGTTAGTGTGGCGTTCGTTTGCAGTATCTCTCTGCTACCGTTATAACTCTACTTGTGTGTGTGTCATCAGTTTGAGTCCCCCACCAAGCCTTTGTGAACTGGGGCTTCCTTCAGGAAATGAACTGTTGCCGTTTCTTCTGTTCTTCAGCTGCAGTGTGCTGTGTGACGACGCCTGGCAGTCTGTTTATGTGGAATATTGTTTGGGACTCTGAATAAATTCTGTTAACTAGCTCCTTTTGCCTCTGGGTCTTCTGCTGTCGCATAACAACTTTAAGGTCACTATAACGCTTCCATTACATTAGTGAATTTAAAACTGTTTTATGTTGGTAATCAATGTTTAATTGTGCAATGTATTGGAGATTTTTTGTATTTGTGAAATTCAGCATCTGTGCTTCATTAGGTCTATTAGATCATCCAAGGGATTTGACTGAATCAAGATGCTGCTGATCATTGAAGCCCTTCTTCTCATTTTAGCTGCTCTAGGACAGGTAAGCTTGTGTTTTAGTATGAATATTACATATATGAAGAATACTGATGATTGATCATTATGATTCCTGTTGCTGCAGGATCACAGAGCTGCTGCAGGAAACATATTTCCATTGAATATGGCACTGAATTCTGTTGATGACCAATATAAGGGATGTAGCGAGAACATGACACATTTGGTCAAGACAAAATATCTAGAGAAGGAAATGTCTGCTTCAGCTGAATTTAACAAGACTTGGCAAGAAGGTGAAGAGAAAGCAACAAAAGCAGAGGATAACTTGCAACAAATTCATTCAGTCGCCATTCATGTGTACACTAACAAAGACTCTAAAGTATACAGTAATTTCACTAGTGCCACTCGTACTGACAAACAAAAATACAAAGAGGGGACATTCAAATGGTATTCACTTCACTTTCTGTTAACAGAAGCGATCCAAATTCTGAAGAAAACACAAAATAGATGCTATGTAACTTATCGTGGTACAAATGTTCAATTTGATGTTCAGAACAAAGAGGTTCGTTTGAGTTCATTTTCATCCTCCTCTCTTGATCGTAAGGTAATACAGGGTTTTGGAAATAAATCTTGTTTTGAAATCTACACCTGTGAAGGTGCTAATCTGACAAAATATTCAAAGTATCCTGATGAGAAAGAGGTGCTGATTCCTCCATATGAGACGTTTAAAGTCACTGCTGTCAGGAACAGAACAGATCAGCCAGATCTCTGGTGTGAGACAGTGTTTGTGTTGAACAGCACTGGAAAAACAAGTGACCTGAACTGTGCATTGTTTAACGGGGGAAATCATGCTGCTTTCTTTAATGTTTTGCCAATTTTGCACATTTTATTTTGTGTTTACCTGATAGTTAACTTGTAGATTTTACCTTTCTCATTGTTACTGAACATTGTATTTCTAGTCATGCTTAATTAAATCTGATTCCAGGAACACAATGGGGGAAAAAATAAGATTTTCTAAACTTAAAATTATTAGAATCTTTTTGGTTTTCATTTTGTGTAAATGTACTTTGGATTAAAAAAAAAAAAATTTACACATGGTCATCATTGTTTCATGAACACGTATGTTTTGATTGAGTGTTTAAAATGCCATCTAATCTAATAATAAAAAAATAAAAAAATAAGACAAACTAAAATATTGTGTCAATAAAAGCAAATTATTTATGTTACTAGTAAAAACAAAATTACAAACAACACAAAGCCAGCAAAAACAATGCAGGTAAATGAACACACACAACTCAGAAGTCACAGACAGACAGATAGGAATGCTGAAAAAGTCATGTAATAATTTATAAATGTTCACATCCATCTTGAAATTATATTATGTTTTATTAACGTAGTTCGGGAGGAACAAGTCAAATAAGCTACCCAATCATTACGTCATCTTAATCATTACGTCATCTCAACCAGCTGTCAACAATCTGTAATCAACGTATCTACCCAATCGGCATGAGTTCAGGCCTGTATATAATCACAGTCAAACTTACCCAAGGATCCTCGACGGTTTCCAGCATTTGGTCCCGCCCTAAGTTCCCAACATGTCCGAAGTCGCGTCCGAAGAAGAATCTTTCATCCTCGAGGAATCTTTGCCACAATCCTCTGGCCTTAGGAACAATTTTTCTCCAATCCAACGGCATTATTTCGGGGGGGCGTCAGCCCAAACAAACGGGTCCCTGCATGCCAAAACGCCAGCTCACTCTCTCCACCCCATCGGCTCAACCCCGCAAGAAGCACAGTTTAAATCTTTCTTGTCTTCTGTCCTGAATTTTCACAGTCATTCCATCTGGATCAGTGTTGATCGGGGGGATTGTTTCTGTGTCTCTTTTGATCTTTACTAAATGAAGGTGCATGTGACTCAAACCAGCAACAGTTAAAAGAACAAACGATCATCTAAATCAGTCTGTAGCCTACTTTGCTGTTTGATCATTCAACATCAATCAATGACAGTACAAACTGTAAATTACAGTATGGTATCAAACAATCGTGCCAGAGGTGAATATATGGAGGTTATAAAGCATTTTAAGCTTATCAATAAAAATAATAATCGATTTCTCAGCCCTGCACAGTTTCGCTGAACTCGAACTGAATTTATGGGCTTTAACTTAAATACAGTTAATTTCTAGGCCTTACCACATAAGGAACCAATAGGATATTTTTATTTGTTTCCATCTTCATAGATGGCAGCAGCGGATTCCCAGCACCAGATTCCCCACTCTCCTCCTCCCTCCACTTAGCCACACACCGCAGTTTCCCAGGTACCACGCCACATATAGCAATGCTCGCCCCTCTTGGCGAATGCCTTCCCTCTTGGCGTGAGGATGCCTCCGTTAGCAGAGCAAGCTCTGCTGTTTCAGCCATTTCATCCCACCGTCTCTTACCCTACCCATTGTCTGTGGCCTGTAGATGTTAGCGTGAGGATGCCTCCGCTAATAGCGCAGGCCCAGTCATCAGTCTCAAACTCTTTTTGTCTTTGGTCTACAGCTCAACCACGGACCTTAGTGTGAGGCTGCCTCTGCTAGCAGCGCATGCCCAGATGCCTTATTTTACTTCCCAGTTTCCCTCTTTTCTACACTTCTTGTTCCTCCCCAGGCTCCAGGGACTGACCCAAGCATGAGGCTGCCTCCGCTAGCAGCGCAGGCCCAGATGCCTTATTTTACTTCCAGTTTCCCTCTTTTCTACACTTCTTGTTCCTCCCCAGGCTCCAGGGACTGACCCGAGTGTGAGGCTGCCTCCACTAGTGGTGCGTGCCCAGATGCCTTATTCTCCCCAGCTTCCCCCTTTTCTATCCTCTTCGTTTCTCTCTAGGTTCCAGGGGCCAGCCCAAGCATGAGGCTGCCTCTGCAAGCGGCCTTGGTCCCAGCCATTCCTCCAGCCTGCCTTTCCTGATTTTCTCTTCTCAACATTACTTTATTTTTATCATGTAAACGGCATTAAGAACCTCCAAGCTCCCAGCAGACCACTTTTCCAGTCATTCGTTCCTCATAGGAGCAGCAACCACAGCTGCTCAATAAGGCCTTTCCCAGCATCAGATTCAAACACTTGGTCACTGGTCATAAGAAGCTTTTATGAACTACATCAAACTGTTTCCACATTAAAGAAGCCTAACAAACGCTTATCAGCTTGGTTTTCAGCTCCAGCTCATTTTCTCACACATACCCACAAGCCATATTGAACTCAACATTCAAATAAAATGGGAATGATCTCATTGCCAGTGCAGCGATGTCGCCTCGGCTCCCGCAGGAGCTCAATTCTTCTGGCCCTTCTCTCCACTGCCACAGCAGTGATGTCCCCTCTGCTCCTGCAGATCAGTTCTTCTAGCTAATTTCTCCACTGCCACAGCAGTGATGTCGCCTTGGCTCTCACAGGGGCTCGGTTTCTCTGGCTTTTTGTTTCCACTGCTGCAGCAGTGATGTCACCCCCATTCCCGCAGGAACCCAGCTCTGCCTAAACTCGCCCTCATCCAATGTTGCAAGAAATCTCCCGGTCTTCAAACTAACCCTCTAAACAGATGATTCAAACCACCCAGTCAAATCAGTCAAACTTCAATCTGACACCATGAGTATTGAGCTCCCATAAGAACCTCAGAAACAGTATAAATTTTCTATTCTCGTTCAACTATGGTTGGGCTTACCTGTCCGATCGCTGCGAGTATTGAACTCCCGTTGGACGGCGCGAGAGCCCTCCCAGTCAAAAAGAGCTAAACATTTTGCGTTTACGCCAGCAGGGGCTTACACGTCCAATCGCAGCGTGTATTGAACTCCTGTCGGACGTCTCTAGAGCGCTTAGCAATCTAAAATAATTAAACGTTTACCTCACTGCCAGCAGGGGCTTACCCGTCCAATCGCAGCGAGTATTGAACTCCTGTCGGACGTCTCTAGAGCGCTTAGCAATCTAAAATAATTAAACGTTTACCTCACTGCCAGCAGGGGCTTACCCGTCCAATCGCAGCGAGTATTGAACTCCTGTCGGACGCTGCAAGAGCCTCCCAATCCAAATAACTAATGCTAACCTCACTGTCAGCGGGGGTTTACCCGTCCGATTGCTGCGAGTATTGAACTCCCGTCGGACGCCGCAAGAGCCCTTACCAAAAATGAACCCCTCTGCCAGGGGGGGGGCTTACCCGTCTGATCGCAGCGAGTATTGAACTCCCGTCAGACGCCGCTAGAACCCTCCCAATCTAAAATAACTAAACATTCACCCCATGCCAAAAGTGGCTTACTCGTCCAATCGCAGTGAGTATTGAACTCCTGTCGGACACCGCATGAGCCCCCAATCTAAAATTACTAAACGTCCTCCCCACCGTCAACGGGGGCTTACCCGTCCGATCGCAGTAAGTATTGAACTCCCGGCGGATGCCGAACGAGCCCCCAATCTAAAATGACTAAACGTCCACCCCACCGTCAGCGGGGGCTTACCCATCTGATCGCAGTGAGTATTGAACTCACGTCGGACACCTAAAGGGGCCCCTCAGCTGAAGCTACCCTTCCAGTCGCCATGAGTAACGAACTCCCGTCAGATGCCATTCCTTCTCGATGTTCTAGCTGGTGGGGTTTTGCCCATCCGATTGCTGTGAGTATTGAACTCCCGTCGGATGCTGCAGGCGCCTCCAGCCAAAACATCTAAACCTTATCTTAGTTTGCTGGTCGAAAAGGTTTATATTCATCAGTTCGCTGTGAGTATTGAACTCCCGTCAGATAGAACCCTCCCGATCCGGCAGACGGCTTTCTCCATGCAAACATCAGCCTTATTTCTATATTTTTGGGAGGTTACAGTTACAGTTCCCAGCTGCTGTCCGTAGCTAACATTTTGCGATTACCAAGCTTGGAGCCCTCTCCCCGGACAGCACGCCAAATAAGTTTACCAATTAATTAACCTGACTTATTTGTAAGTGTGAACTCGTGAAATTCTCGTGACATGCACGTTTAAGCAGGTAGTTTGGTGATGCACTTGCAGCTGTCTCTGGCTGCGTTTAAAACTGCATACTTCCCTACAGCAGGCGAATAAATGGTATGTCTGAATCCTCAGTTTTCATAAAAGAGTAGGCAAAAAATATCTGGGTGGTGTACTAATTATAACAAGATTCAGACATATGTATACTAATGTTGCATCTGAATATGCTTACTTACCTACTATATAGTAGGGGAAAACAGTACATGAAAACAGTAGCATGTCTGAAACCTCAGTATTCATAGAACAGTAGACGAGATATTCCTGGATGGCTTACTGCTTCCACCCAGATTCTGAAGTGTTCATCGATGGATACTTTTATATCCCGGCCTTCCCAGGAAGCCGCGGGAGAAGGATATGTCATAATTGAACATGGAAGACAACAGCAATGTGGGTGTTTTCAAATGTTTTAAAAACTAAAACATGGTTCCTTGTGTTAAATTACATTTGATGAACTACTGTAGAGTAAACTGTTGAATTGTTGGTGAGAGATGCTAGACAGTATAGTATCGTTGTGATTTTGCTGTAAAAACAAGTATTATTATGTATAGCTAACAGGGGAGCTCCAGTAGGCACACATACTTCTCCAAAGTGGATTTACATAAACCATACTGTACATCTTAAAGACACTTACTAAATGTCTATTTAACATCTGACAGGAAAATCTTTGATAAGTATTGCAGATAAGCACATCACAACATGAAATAGACATCTGAGTGAGTGATGTATGTGTGTTATTATCTAGTAGAATTCTTCGTTAATTAACTCGGAGCTCGAGCCAAACTTCAGGTTCGAGCCTCCTCTGCGGACAGCAAGCAAAGCTTGTTTTACTATTAACTGTGAAGGCTGAATGGGCAACCAAACTCATGAAATGTAGTTCTGTTATGACAACTCTTGGGAGATTGGTATGGTAATAGAGATTGGCATGGTAATGGATAAGGCAATATATCTGCTACACTGTGTGGAGCAGTTTGAGGTGTCGTGGCAAAAGGGGAGATTGAAACTTTGTGTATCAGTTCGAAGTGCCTTAACAGGTAGAGCTAGGCAGCGGTCCTGACGTGTGAGGAAGATCCATTTAGATCTGCTCTGACGGTCAACAAAAACTCCCTGAAACTTCCTAGCTCTTCCATCCAGATGGAACAGCTGTCTGTTTTTACTGTTATTTCTATTTCTTATGCATTCCATTTTTATTATTTATTTGATTCTTCTTTATGTAAAGCACTTTGTGTCACGTGAAAAGAAGACTGGATGCAATAGCAAGTTAATCACTTTAATAGTGCTTCACGCCAGGTTAGTCAGATATATACACACAGTACAGTCACAACACAGACAGCAGGAGAGATGGTAACACAGGGACTGGATGGGCGCTGGTGTCCGTGGTGAGTGGTGCTCCGTGGTGAGAATCCGTGAGATGAGATGAACAAGGTAAATCCAGAACGAGTATCCAGGGGAACAGACAGGAAACAGCAACGAGAACTCCAACTCCAGGAAACAAGAAACACGGTAACACAAGACAACACCAGGACTCCAAAACAACGATCTGACAAACATGAGACGAAAGACAAGGCGTTAAATAGGCAAGATCTAATGACCCACAGCTGCCGCTGATCAGTAATCAGCGGCGACGCCCACACAGAACAATCAGGTGACACACCCCACAACCCACACACAGACAACAGAATGACACAGTGGATCTGCGAACCGTGACACTTTGAATTACCATTGTGTATGAAATTTAAGACTTGCTACTGCCAATACATTCACAGACAATTCTGTAAGCATGTAAGACATGCTGCTGCATATACATGAATTTGTAGCAGATCTATACAGGTGGATCTGGGGAAGGAGGAGGGTTTCTCAAAGTGTGTTGCAGACTGCTAACAACCAGGCCCGGATTGGCTAATCGGGAGCACTGGGAGAATTTATTTGGCATGGCACTGGGTTGAAATATGTATGCTGTGGAAACTGTTGACATGGCCAAATGTACTAAGCTGAGTAGCCTAACTTTTTCCTAAAAACCAGTCAGTGACAGATTTAGGCCTGGACGACATGGGCAATGGCCCAGGGCAGCATCTTGCCGGGGGCAGCACGGGGTACCCGTGCAAGAAAAAAATACAAACGAATGTGCAATCAGTTTTTATCGCTCATTTGCATGTAATGTCAGTGATATCACGTCACTCTGGGTAAATTAACCTGGTCGGGAGGGACTTGGAGTGTGAGACAACTCACTCAAAAGTATATGAGAAGAAGGGATGAGGTGACGTCTGTAGGGACAGCGGGACAAGTTCTAAATCACCGCTAAATTATGGTAAGGCAAAAGGTCTAAGCCACCAGAGGCCGATTTAAGTAATGTAAATAAATATAAAGGAAGAGGGGGAAACATGCAAAAGATAAAGGCATGTATGCAGCTTACTCATATCGTAATAATAGTAGGCAAATAATAAAATATAGGGCCTATCACTTATGTTATGTTGCTTGCTATGCTATTACACATTGGCCAACAATATTAATTTTTCTGTCCAACTAGCTTACATAATCAGACAGTACAATGTGATTTTGTAACATAATATAACTTTTTTTAAACAAACCTAATACTTTAATATTTTACTGTAAATTTGTGCAATTTTGGGGGATTTATGGTATTTTGTGTTATTTGTTTGCCTCAATTTGTAATAATTTAAGTATTTACATTTATATAAAATAGCAAAATTTATGTTAAATGCACTTTAATTAAAGATCTACATTTCTCAATTTCATTCATAGTGATAGACATGAAAAATGTGCCTGGGTTTAGTGGACGATTTCTGCCATCTTGTCACGATCATGTCTGTTCCTGTCACATCCCGGACTACATTTCCCATGATCCTCCATTGCTTATCACCTGCACTCACTTAACAATCACTCCACACTAATCACCACACCCAGCTGCCACACATTACCTGGACTATAAAAGACTCATACACACAATTTTTAACTACAGCCACTAGATGGCTAGAGAATTAATCATTGGTTCACATTATAAAATGATTATTATAACAATAAAAATGACTCTATATCAAATTTTAGAATTTTTTGTACTATAATTTTTTTTTTTTTTGTACAAAAAAAAATAATTACAAGGCTGTAGAGAACAGTGCACTATTTCAGACTTATATACTGAGGTTTTAATCACATTATTTTGATAGTCAGTCGTGAATTAAAGTGGGCCGTTCTAAGGCATGAAACTCCAGGGCTGAAAATGAGTGCCAATCCGGCCCTGGTTTCAAGCTTGTTTTTGTTTTAAACTTTGTTCTTAATATCCTAGCTCTTCCTTTGTCTCTGCAACAGATACACACACCACAGCTCCTCAAGCATTAACCAAAATAAAACAAGTGAATACATTTTCTTTTCAAATAATTTTCATTCATTTAACTGTTGTGAGAGCGCAATGACGCTGCCGTGAATGTGTTGGCATAGTAACGTGATATTTCCTGTTTCCTTTCCTGCCCGCGTGTCCCACGAAGGACATCTCGTTTAATTCTGGTTAAGGACACTCCGTATACTGTCCGCATCCTTCACAGGATGCTTCCTCTGGAGCATGCAGCCTTCGGAATTAAACTAAATGAGCTAGTTTTGTTATACAGCTTTGTTGTTGTTGACGACAGCAGGCCCGGATTGGCGAATTCCCGGTGTTCTCAAAATTGAAGATATTTTTGAAAAACACAATTAATTACAAGGTACAGTGCACTATTGCAGACTTATAAACTGAGGTTTTAATTACATTATTTTCATGAATTAAAGTGGGCCGGTCTAAGGCATGAAACTCCAGGACTGAAAATGAGTCCCGCTCCAGCCCTGGACAACAGTCATTATCAGAAAATATGGAATGTTTAAAACTGTATGGAGAAAAAGAAGAAAAAGTGGGAGAAAAAATGTTGGCCCTCGTCACAATCGAAGTTGCCCATCCCTGCTCTAGACCAGTCAGGAAATCATGACAGTATGAATATTAAACTGTTCACAAGTACAAATATATCAGAGCCAATCTTCACACTCTTATTGTCAGAGGTCTGATAATATAAATAGAGTTGAGCTCTTAGTTGTGGTTTGGTTTGTTCTCTTTCAGCTCAGTGGCATTAACCAGTGTGGAGGAACAGCAGTTTCTGCTTCTTCACTTATAAATACAGCTAATACCATCATTACAATAAATATCCATCAAGGTATTGTTTCCTTTTCCTTGTTTATTAAACACACAAACTTATTTCTTCTCATAATGGCAAACTGATGCTGTTCAGTTTGATACTGAATGAGTCCTGACAACATTTCAGCATAAACATGTGTGACATTTTCTGAAAACATGTTACAAGATTATCAACATTATCAGAAGGTTTTCTGTAACACATGAGGTTCATTTGTATGTCTTTAATCTGTCATTATGTTCCTAAAGATCTGACTGTAGGTATCAGGAAGTCTTGAGGCTTTATCTCAGTCTGTGTCTTTAACCGTCTGTCATTATTCAGTCAGTATGGAGCTCAGTCAACTTCCTCTTGTGCTCTGTGAGTATTATTTCCTCCGCATGTGTTTCATGTCCATTGCTCTTATATTATGAATAGGATCGAGTGATTTCGTGTTTTGGGAATTTATTTTCATGCTGCTCTCAGTGTTTCAGATCCAGCTCTAGTTGTGAAAGACGAGCTTGAGAGTTTAAGTGTGCAGTTAGAGCTGTTTGAGAAAGAGAAATGAACTCTTTGGGGCGGTTTCCCGGACAGGGTTTAATTTAAGACAGGATAGGAATAAATACAGATTACTAAAACCTGGACTATGGAGTCCTGAATTAAAATAAACCAGATTAATTTAAAACCAACTGTGCTAATCTGAATTAGCATGAGAGAGGTTGCCTAGAAAACATGGAATGAACCAAGAAAAGCTTAAAATTGCATGGAACTGAGAAGCAAATCCAAGGAAAATAATGGCAGCAGAAGAAGACAGCAATAATAATAATAATAACAAAACTTTACTAAACAAGACAGTTCTTTTAAAGCAAGAAAAATACATCAACTGTAGGGGAAAAAAGTGAAATGCCTGGAAATCTGTTTGTAATGAATTCTATTCAAATAGATGAATTATATATATATATATATATATATATATATATATATATATATATATAATAATCCTATGATTATTAATGCTTTTGTTTTGTTCTTTACATAACAACAAACTAAACATAACTATTTACACATGTGATAATCGGTGTCGGCAGTCTAAACGGTTTGGTTTGATAGAAATTGATTTGGTAGAAATGGGCTAGTTTGATCCAAAGCACTACTAAAGTGGTTGCTTCACTACATAAAGTTAGCAGGTCCTCAACCCAAGCAAAAGCTAGACTTCACCACAATGGTAATCTCCAAAAAACACAAACATAAAAAAAACTTTTACATAATAAGACATTAAACAGTAAGAAGTCTCTCCATATTATCATCTTTCTAAAAAAATGCATAAAATAACATTTTTTCAACATTTACTCTCCCACTTCAGCCCGGTGCAAAGCATGATGGGAAATGAAAGTCCTGTTTAGTTGGGTTACTTGACTGAAACGTTATTTCAAAATTAATACTTCAAGTGAGTTCTAGTAACCATTTCAAGTCAATGCAACATGAAGCAATTTGAACCAGAAACAATGGTGTTAAATCAAAATAAATTGTTTAAATAAAGTGAAAAGCACCAATAAATAAATAAATAAATAAAATAAAATTTTATATATATATATATATATATATATATATATATATATATATATATATATATATATATATATAGGTTTGTTTTATAGGTATGGTTTGTTTTGTTTGCTGTTTGCTGTTCATGATGCCTTCAGTAGATATTCACTAGTTAGTCTTCAGTAGAAGTTCACTAGTTAGTCTTCAGTAGATGTTCACTAGTTAGTCTTCAGTAGATGTTCACTAGTTAGTCTTCAGTAGAAGTTCACTACTTAGTCTTCAGTAGAAGTTCACTACTTAGTCTTCAGTAGAAGTTCACTAGCTAGTCTTCAGTAGATGTTCACTAGTTAGTCTTCAGTAGATGTTCACTACTTAGTCTTCAGTAGAAGTTCACTAGTTAGTCTTCAGTAGATGTTCACTAGTTAGTCTTCAGTAGAAGTTCACTAGTTAGTCTTCAGTAGATGTTCACTAGTTAGTCTTCAGTAGAAGTTCACTACTTAGTCTTCAGTAGATGTTCACTAGTTAGTCTTCAGTAGAAGTTCACTACTTAGTCTTCAGTAGATGTTCACTAGTTAGTCTTCAGTAGAAGTTCACTACTTAGTCTTCAGTAGAAGTTCACTAGTTAGTCTTCAGTGACAGCAGGGGTCATGTCAGATTCATGTAGTTTTGTTGTGGCCATGACATATTATAATACATATTATCACATTTCCACGAGTTAATATCATGTTGTGGCTACAACAAAACTAAGTAAACCGTTTTCAGTTTAATCACAGTTTATCACAGATCTTCATCAATGATGCTAGTCTGTCGATCTTCAGAGAATCTGAACCCACATTTCTGTCTGTAGGACAGACCTTTACATCTAAAGGTAATTTACAAACAGAAGACATCAGAGAAACTCAGAGAAACACAGCCGGTTCCCTCACGGGAAGAACTTTGAAAATAAGATCCCACAGAAATAAAGAATCAGGATAACCAATGGATGATCTTTCCTTGAGACATTTAATCTTTCATGAGTTTTTTACTTTGTGTTTTCAGTGCTGATTTCAAACATCCACTCTGGACACACTGAAGGTGAGTGAATTTGATTCATAAACTTACATCACAAATGGGTGATTGTGTTACAAACCAGGAGCCGGATTCATGAAACATTCTTAAGAATAAAATTATTCTTCGCTGCTATTTTCTTCTTGCTTTATTACTTAAGAAAAACCACACAGACAGTTCTGAGGTGTGACAAAAACACCAAAAAATTCACTGATTTCTTCAGAAATATTGCAAGGCTAAATATATTATAAAGAATTTATAAAGAATATAGAAAAACAAACTATCTTTTGACTTTTACTTTGTCTTGAAAATTCGTGACTCTACAGACACCACAAAAACTTTGAACAGATTTAATAAAAATGAGTTGCTGAACCTGCAATAACAAAGTCCTCTAAACTACAACAACAGTTTGAAACAATTTGTTATCTGATACTGTGTGTCTCTTTGACTGCTGGTGTAGATGAAGTTGAAGGTGGTGTGAAACCCTGCTTTGAGCTCAGAGCTTCTAACCTAAAGGATGAGGGTTTGAATGAACCCGTCATGTACTGCTCTGAGACACAAAGCCTGAGGATCCAAACACAGTATTTATTAGAAGGGTAATCCACAAACATAATTCACAAAACAGACAAAAGGTCATAAACAGTCCAAACAGATATCAGGACAGAAACTCAGGCAGACCAAGAGACAGGGAAACAGGGCAAATCCAGAGAACAGGCAAAGGGTCAAATCCAGGGAAACAGATGAACAATGTTGCGCTCAGAAATGCAGTGATGACACGTACAAGACTTCACAGAGAATGACTGAGAAAACCAGGCGTATATACACAGAGTTAACAAGATTAATGAGACACAGCTGAATGTAACGGCTGTTTGGGAAATGTAGTCCATGATAGAGGGGCAATGGTCTGGGGTGGAGTGTCCTCTGATGGCTATCAAGGGCACTCCAGCTGGTGATCATGACTGAACCTCACATAGGCTGATCTTTGAACAGTTGTCGTCCTTCAACTCTTTGCATTGCGCTGACTGAATGTTCACCTTGTTTGTTTCTTGTTTCCAGCAGCTCTATTACATTGTCTGTGAAATATAAGTGCACTAATAATTTACCAGAGAGAAAATGAGATCCGCTGAAAAATGTCTCAGGTTACGTATGTAACCATAGTTCCCTGAGAACCAGGGAACGAGACTCTGTGTTTGATTACGCAATGGGGAACGTCATGTGACCCAGGTGTCTGAAAAGCAACTATCCAATAACGCCAATCCCTATTGGCCGGCGACAGCCTATGATGTCATATGGCGCGACCCGGAAGTATAAAAGGAGCGCCTGGAGAAACAGAAGACATTCATCGTCTTGAGGGACTGTTCGAAGCATGGCAAGGAAACGCAGAGTCTCGTTCCCT
Source organism: Ancherythroculter nigrocauda (assembly GCA_036281575.1). NCBI lineage: Eukaryota > Metazoa > Chordata > Actinopteri > Cypriniformes > Xenocyprididae > Ancherythroculter > Ancherythroculter nigrocauda. The sequence continues at coordinate 58,896,477 of VTFQ01000001.1, read as the reverse complement.
GGTTCTCAGGGAACTATGGTTACATACGTAACCTGAGACGTTCCCTTTCAAAAGGGAACTTGCTCTGCGTTTGATTACTCAATGGGGAATGATATACCCACGCCGCCATGCTTGAGGAGAGTGCATGCCAAATAATATGGCTGACAAACGTCAAGCAGTTTCGAAGGAAACGCTTAGCAACTCACCCTTGGGCCACACCAGGCTGTCAGTGACAGCATTCCCTATGGCCAACAGCTCAAGCTGAGCCTACAGAAGGCCTTCCAGAGAGAGAAGGCCTACTAAGGCCGCTAGAGGCATCTGAGACCAACTTTTCCACAGACAAAGTGTTTTTTTTAAGGGAATGAGGCCAGGGAACCGAAGGGAACCCCGTCCAGTCACTAGAAGGGAACGAAGTCACCCCCAATGCCACCAGGGAGGCCGACCTGGTCTGTCATAGGACAAACTTAGTCTTGGCCAACCCTGTCTGAGTACAGAATCTCCATAACGCATTCTTCATAGAAGAGAGCAGGTAAGAGTGACTGCAGAAAGGCAGGAGCAACTCAGACCCACGCGTAGAGATGGGCATCCTGGAGAGCAGAACTCAGCTGAGTGCTATGAACCCTCTTATTGAGGGGAGATAATCCACTCATCCTAGGATCTACTCAGTGCTTAATTAACGCACTGAGGAGGCTGTGCGCTAGAGAACCCTGATACAGGGGAGCACAAACCAGCCTGGGGCTGAATCTTAGGAGGAGGCCTGATTAAGGCCTACCACCATGATCAGCTTAGGGAGCTAAGCACTATTACAACATAACCCCAAAGGGGAAGTACAAAGCTCACCTAACAGGTAGACCATGCAATGGGCACGTACTCATGGAGGCCAAAGAGGAGCCTACAGCATGATAGTAGCTATATGTGAAACAGAAGTATATTCAGAAAGTGGCCTGAAGGGGCCACCCTGAACACCTGTCTTGCTGCAGCAGACAGGCAACTTCAACGGCAGCATAGGAGACTGCAAAGCGCCCGCATGATAATCTACCCAACACAATCCAATGAGCAGTGCACTCAGTAAAAGCACCTTTTTACTCTTTCAAGCAAGAGGAGTACAACATACGCCAACACATAGTCGAGGAAGGCCCGTGCGGGCCTATAACCTCAACAGACACGTGGGCATCAGCTCATGGGATTGGAGTTATTGGATAGTTGCTTTCAGACACCTGGGTCACGTGACGTTCCCCTTTGCGTAATCAAACGCAGAGCGAGTTCCCTTTCGAAAGGGAACTTTCACATCTCATGCTTCACTGACTTTATATTGACAGATCCTCCCAAACCAACTCTGACTGTTGAGCCACAGAGTTCAGTGTTCACTGGAGACTCAGTTACTCTCAGATGTGTCATATATGATGATGGAGTCACTAGCTGGAGGTACTACTGGTATAAAGAAGGTTTATTCAGGGTTTCCACTTAACTACAGGAACTCTCATTCAGGTCTGTTTCTGAGTCTAACGCTGGTAAATACTCCTGTTATGGATCAGAGAAAGGAGGATCACGCAGATCACACCGCAGTGATGAAGTTACACTGACAGTATCAGGTGAGTTTGATCATCTCTTCATAAACACACACAAGTTTATCATGTTATTAATGAGTGATTTCTCAATGTCAGATCCCAGAGCAGTTTTAAGTGTTTCTCCTCAGAAGTGGTTGACTGAAGGAGATCCAGTGACTCTGATCTGTGAGGTTAACGGCTCCTCTACAGGCTGGACATTCAGCTGGTTCACTGAAACTAAAGCCTCATCAGGTCAGTTATAATGTGCTTCATCAGGATTAACTGGTTTATTGAAGTGAAATATATAATTTAATACCCAATCCTCCATTACAGTCACTCCTCTGTAACAACATAAGAGTCATTGATCAAACCCTGATTAAAACAACCTGAACATATTGAGTTACACCAATGTAACAGAGTATATTCAGGTTCAAGTTTTGATACAAATGTAATTTATAAGGGCCAGATCCAGTAGAAGTTGTTCCTTAAAGTGTTAACTTCACATTCACTTATTTTACAGTCCTCAGTGATCACTATGAGCCGCTCTCAGACAGCAGCAGAGGATCTGGAGGAAAATACACTGTCAGTTCTGCTGCTGTAAATCACATTGGAGTTTATGTGTGTGAAGCAGAGAGAGAAAAAACAGCCAATAAAACAAAATACAGCAACAAACAACCACTGTGGGTCACTGGTGAGTTCATGCAGAACTTAAACGATTGGTTAAACTTTACTAAAGTACATTCTTATGCTTAAATCTGAAAACTTATATCTGTAATTGTCTTGTCAGGTGTTTCTCCTCGAGTGTCTCTGATCATCAGTCCCAGCAGATCACAACACTTCATATCTGACTCTCTCTCTCTGAGCTGTGAGGACCAGAGTAACTCTGATGGATGGACAGTCAGAAGATACACAGACAGTTGGGGGCGACTGGAAGATTGTTCATCATTACTCTGGGGATCACAAACAGGATCTACATGTACAATCAGCTCCACCCTTTCATCACACACTGGAGTGTACTGGTGTCAGTCTGAATCTGGAGAGAAATCTCATCCTGTTAATATCACTGTACACTGTGAGTCTGTGTTTCTGTATTTGTTCATTTCACTGACAGTTTACAATCAATGCATGAAGAAAGTTAACAAGAGCAGGAAGCATTAGATACAGTCGTGACTTTGGCCAGTAAAAACCAGCCAGACCATCATAGACTAAATACACTAAAACACTCAGAAACCAGTGGGCAGTGGAAAATATAAACATCTATTTTTATTTTGTCTTGTTTTTATTATGTTACTGTTTTGTTCATGTTGCATGTTTCCTGTGTTTCTGTAGCTGGTGTGATTCTGGAGAGTCCTGTTCATCCTGTGACTGAAGGAGATACTCTGACTCTACGCTGTTTATATCAGTTTTCAACCCCATCAATCCTCAGAGCTGATTTCTATAAAGATGAATCACTCATCCAGAGTCAAACTACAGAGATGATCATCTCTACTGTCTCAAAGTCAGATGAGGGTTTCTACTACTGCAAACACCCAGAGAGAGGAGAGTCTCTCAAGAGCTGGATCTCAGTCAGAGGTGAGAGTCAATGAAACTGTGAGTGATTTATGGCTTCATATGCCCTCGTTCAGATATAGTTCATGATAAAGTGCTTGTGTGTCTCTTTTTCAGCGTCTCATTCAGACTCTCAGATCTCTTTCCTCAACATACTCAGTTCTGCACTGGCAGCTTGTCCATATCTGCTCGTGACAGTCGTGCTGATTTACAAATGCTGCAGAATGAGAGGTAAAACACCCCCGTGATTTATTACAAGTCATTATTATCACTGTATTTAATTGACCAACAAATCAGTCAAAATATTATGTGATATCACATTCGGGTTTGTTCTTTGTAAAGCCGTTTCAAAAATTGATTTACAAATACAAAATTGAATTTGTCACTTGTGTGAACTATCCCCTGCAAATACACACATTCCTTCACTGACACACACAAATTTAAGTTAAGTTCATATTGTTAAAAGATGATTGTAGTTCATACAGTTTTTCTCGATTGCTTACACACATTTTCTGAAAGCATGCCTCATTCTCTCAGAACTCTACACACAAATAAAAAAAAACACACACACAATGGGCAAAACTCCTCAGTTCTCCTGCAAAATGAAACTTTACATTCAAAACAATGTTCTTTCTTCTCAAAATGGTATTTTGTTTTCAAATGACACACACAAACCATCATATGAATAGACATTTATAAGAACCAGTTGAACACTGATGTGCTCTATGTAAAACACAATGATGAATGGAAAACACTTCTCCATTCATCATAATGACTTTGGTCTTTATTTGGTTCAATGTTACACTTACTACAGACAGTACATACATAAGTGTGTTGTAAAATATTTGTAGTATATATATATATATATATATATATATATATATATATATATACACACACACACACACACACACACACACACACACACACACACACTACAAATATTTTACAACACACTTATGTATGTAAGTGTAAATATATATATATATATATATATATATATATATATATATAATAGTTTTTATAGACAGAACACACAAATACACAGTAACAAATATATTTTATTTTTCCAACAAAAACAATGTACAGTGCACATCCAAACCAATGCAAAGTTGCACATACAGTGGTATACATAAAAAACAACAGAATAATTTACTGTATACAGTAATACATTTTACTGTTTACAGTATAAAAACAAACTACAGTATGCTGCTCTGCCTCTGTTTCCATTGTTGGCATCCAAAACAGAAGAGCTCACCTGTTGCCCTTTTATGCTAAAGCTCTGTTTGCTAATTGTAAAAATGTGTGACAGGTGTTTGCCCATGTGATGAGTCAGTGTGCATATTTGAATGGCAGTGTGTTCCTTGTGAAAACAAGAGATTTTTCTGCCCGTAAATTGTGCCAAATGCAGAGAATTGTGTGTAGTGTTTTGAAAAAAGTGTGTTTTAGAACTGCAATGTGAGTGTAAAGCAGGAATTGTGCTTATAGTTTAGCAGAATTGGTTCAGGGGGTTGGTGCATGAGTTACATGTTGTGGTCATTGTGTCTCAAGTACCAATATTTGTGTGTAAACAATTGAGAAAAACTGTAAAAGCAATAAATGCTGAGAAAAAAACAAATATACCCATGAGTTAATGATTGTTATTGTGTGTATTTAACAGTTACGTCTGCTGAAGAGGAAGAAACTTCAATCTGATTAATTTGTTGTGACGGTCAGAAAACTTCAACATCTTCCTAAAATCTGTCAATATCTCATTCACAAGCTCAGCAGATCATTATTACTGTAAAAGTCATGTTCAGGGAGAGACAACTTCATTTAAATGCAGGAATGAATCCTCTTTATTACTGTTGTGTGTGTATGACATACAGGAGTCACTCCTGATTCACCACGACTAACCTTTTGTCAAGTTACGGTTGTTAAAGTCAACATGAACCAACTTTCCCAACCCACTTATCTTCCATTGATCCCATTCCCATTTGATTTTATCCATCAGGAATTGAATGCATTGTAAAAGGTTACACTTTGGAATAGTTGAGAAAGTGTAAATTTGTTTTTTTCTGTTTTTGACCAATGGAATATTATTGGTAATATGGACCAGACCATCACTGAGCTTTAGCATCACAAGTACATCTTTAAATGTATGTTTTGCTTCATTTAAAATAAAATGCCTCTCTTCAGCCTGAAAACACAGTGACTGTCCATTTATTAAGTTTGGAAAGTCATACATTACTATTTATCAGCATATTTCAGTGGCTTTCCAGTATTTATTTAAGTGAAAGTTTAATATGTCTATTTTGTTCTGCTTTATGTAAAACAATTCAATCCTTTTCAATGTAAGGCTTGTGTGATGTTTGCATGTTTGTAATATTTAAGTATATTCCTTATTTTAGAGTAAGTCTCCTGACTTGTATTACTGCAATATTTCATATTCTAACTATGAATATTTTTTAAATAAAGAAACAGAAGACACTTTTTAAAAATATTCTGATGTTGATGCTTTGTATTTCAGATGCACTGCATTCAAAATATCACAAACACTTCTCAAAAGAAAACACCTTTGCCATAATATTATATTTTGGGATCTATCATATACACACAGTTATTCAAAACCTAAAGCTCTTCTTTCATGAGCTCCTATACATTTCTGTACAAGATTGAAAGTAATTGCCAGAGAGATGTTGAAAAATTCACGGTAAACACAAAAACAAGATTGAAACCAAACTATTTATTTTTTACTGTAAGTATTTGGGGTTGTGAATACAGTATTACACAGTATGAAAGAAAAGAAATGCATCAATCATGTGTAGTTGGACAGAAACAATGATTGTGTTTGAAAAGGGAAATCAAGATACTTCCTGTTAGATTTTTGCGTGTTACAGAGAGACTTGTGTGTTGTTTTGCAAAAATGGTTTTATGAAATTGAAATTGTCAAAGACCAATAATTAGTGTATGGTTTTGCAGATTTGGGGTGTGCTTCTGGTATTTGAGTGTCAGCTTTCAGAAATTGTGTGACAAGTGAGGATTTTGTGTGTAGCAGTTGAAAAAAGACTATAATTACAGTACACAGTAACAGTACTTTATATGAGAAAAAAAAAAATCACTTTTCTGTGTCCAGTAAACTGTACCCTCAAATTCATGGTTGTCAAATGTATTTGTAGCTTATACATGTGCTGTATTTTTGAGAGAATCTTTTGTCAGAAGACCAAGAAACTGCTGTGTACTGTAATGAAGGTGCAGGATGGCCAATTTATTTCTTTATATGTATGACTGTAATTGTATACTGTAGTGTGTTGCATATACAGTTCATGTTTAGTTCTTTGCTTCTTGAACTTTTCTTCTCTTGTAAGATCAACTACTTCATCTAAGATCACTTTACAGTAGTGAAAAGAAAATAATTTTTCCTAAAGCTCATTGTTGCATTTTACTCTATCTGCACTCTTTCATTTATGTTGTGTACTGTAACAGACACTAAGCTGCCAAATCCCAATAAGATGATTTTGTTACAGTGTTATGAATTGATCTTACTAGTGTTCACTGGGCAGGAAAGTAGTCCGTGTATTTGCAGGTTTTGTGTGTCATCTGAGGCCAAAGTTTCATTTTGACAGAAGCGAATAAATTTTTGACTGAAATATTTGATTTTGACCTGGAAGTTTGAGGTTTGTACAAGTTGGTGTGTAGTTTACGAGATTGTGTTTATGGTTGTGAGAAAATGGTGAATTGTTTCATGAATTGTGTTTTCTGTAATATGGATAATGTTACCTGCTTACCTTTTGTTTTGTGTTTGACTTGAAATTATATATTCACAGTTGTCATGGTATAATTTGCAGGGAAGAGGAGCTATTTAATCACATTGCTTGATCATTTGATGTTTTCTCTGAAGTTTTGTAGTATTCCATATTTTATCTGCCGTGAAAACAGAGTCACACACGGGGCGCTCGCTGCAGCTTCAGTGTGTTAATAGGTAGATAAAGTGGAATGTGATGACTGTCGTTTTGAAATCAGTTGATTCATTTTATTTTAAACATTTATTTCTACATTTCTTTATTTTCACATTTATGTATTTCTACATTTATTTGTCCGTAGGGTAATGAGGAGGGCGTGGTTTACCTCAGACGTAGAAATCGAGCTCAGAGTAGGTGTGGGCGAAGCGTTGAGGCCACAGTGACACCTTGTGGTGTGTGTCTGAAACACAAGAAGTGACAGTCACAGCATCACTAATGGATTCTCTTGGCGTGGTCTTATTATTAATCACACGTCTTAAGTTAAGTTATCAACTGGAAATATCCAGAATGAGATCAATCAGAATGTGCCCATGGAAACTGATCTGGTGAAACACACACACCATGCATTAAACATACACAGATGCATCATGCTCTTTCAAACAGCACCTGTCACGTGCCCTCATATTTTGGAGCTAACTGCATTTTAATGTAACGTCCAAAAACAGTACTGACAACAACAGAAACAAACTTATTTTCTATTAGCCTTTAGCCTACCGTAAACTGATATCCTGGGGCAACCTTATTAAACGTATGACTGCCATGTTAATTCCAGTCGATAAATTAGATGATAAGGCTGTAGGGCAGTTACCAGTAAAATCCAATCAGAGCTTCATCAGAGCCAAAATACAGAAGAGACACCGAATTTACACAGCAGTTAGCCTACAAGTGCATAAAAATGTTATGAGATAAATGTTTAACATGACAGAAATATGACATGATATGTTTAATATGAAACTAAAACACAGCAGGTTACTGGTAACTGCCCTACAGTCTTTTCATCTAACTGAAAAAAATACTATAGTAAATACTATAGTCTTTTTGAACCATGGTAAATTGTAGTATACTGTATATTTTATAGTATTTACAACACTTTGTTAATGAATGCTACAGCATACTGTAGTATAACTATACTGAACTGATAAACTGTACAAATACTGTAGTATACTTTAATTTTTACTACAGTAAACTGTAGTGAATTGTAGTATAATATACCCTATTTGTAGAAAACTTAGTACAGTATTGGGTAAAGTAATTTGTTTATATTACTATAGTTGTTATATTATCACAGCAACTATAGAATTACCACAACAAATGAATTCAAGTACTTTACTATAGTATGGTTCAAAAACACTATAGTATTTCATATTAATTACTATAGTATTTTTTCACCTGGGTTGGAATTAATGTGGCATTCATACATTTAATAAGGTTTCTCCAGGACATCAGTTTACGGGGTCGGCTAAAGGCTACAACTGCTTAATAATAGAAAATAAGTTTCACTTGCTCCGTTTCCATGGACACATTCTGATTGACCTCATTCTGGATATTTCCAGATGATAACTTAACCTTAGATGTGTGATTAATAATAAGACCACGCCAAGAGAACCCATTAGTGATGCTGTGACTGTCACTTCTTGTGTTTCAGACACACACCACAAGGTGTCACTGTGGCCTCAACGCTTCGCCCTCGCCTACTCTGAGCTCGATTGTTATGTCTGAGCTAAACCACGCCCTCCTCATTTCCCTACAGACAAAGAAAATAGGAAATTAATACATAAATAAAAGTTTAAATGAATAAATGTATAAATAAAAGAAAAAAGAAAGAAATGTGGGGAAAAAATTAAAATATACATAAATAAGGAAATAAATGTTTTTTTTTGTTTGTTTTGCTTTTTCTTTCTGTGTGTGTATATATATATATATATATTATTTATATTTATTTATTTATTTATTTATTTATATTTTTTGTTGCTTTTTTTCTGAGATGAGAAACTTATTTCATAACAACTTACTAAAACTAAACACCAAAACACTGACATGTAGCCTGACAACATCTTACCTGACTGCAGATACTGTTTCCCATGCCTTTGAAAGAATTCCTGTCGGCTCACAATGAATTCTGAGCATCATCCGTATCCTTCATTTCACAATGCGACCCACCAGTTGAGAAACACTGACATACACAACTGCCGATCACAACTTGTAATAACTGCTTTAATAAGATGATTGTTTCTGCATAAATGAATACGATGTTAGCTAACTACATGGTTTGTATTATCTGTACATTTTTGACATATGGAGATTAGCTACTTAGACTCAGTCACCTCTAATGACAAATTTCTCTTATTGTAATGTAGAAACATGCATTCTCCATAAAGCTGCCTTGAAACGATATGCATTGTGAAAAGTGCTATACAGATTGTGCTGGTGTGGCCAAGAACAAGCTGGACAGGAAGTAGACAAAACGAGCAGGGTTTATTTGTTCCAACAAAAAGAATAAACTTAACAGGGAAGTTGAAAATCATTTCCAAAGTATATATGAAGAATAATAAAATAAAATAACAAAAAATAAACAAGCAAAGTAAAGTAACTCTCCCCTGTTAACAAAAACTAGATCAACTGGCCATGATGTTACTGTGGCTAGACAACCCTAACTAACTTCTGTTCATCTCGTCATTGCTATAAATACCCCTTTAGCACATACCAACCCAAGTAAAGGTAAATATCAAATAATAACTTTACCAAATAAACTCAAACAAAATAACAAAAATACCTAACATAATACAATCATTTACCTAAAATACTCGAAAAGAAAATACCCAACCCAACAAAAAGATTGAAGGACATAACAAAATAACATAACACTAAAGATCCCCTCTAATTCGAAACATGATGGTACAGTCACTGGCATAGCAAGTCAGCCCCGGGCCCATATGCATTTTTTTTTACGGGCCCCCCTTGTTTACGGGCCCCCCCATGGGCTGTTGTACAGTACACACACATTGTCCGTGCCATCACAAAAATTTGGCTGCATGTGGATGGGTAGTGCGGTCATCCGCGAACACTCCTAATGACGAAAATTTCACGATGCGGGCGGTGCGCGGACGCCCTAAGTATAGCCTACTTTGGGGTAGGCCGTATCGGGCCCCCAATCTGCACGTGCATACCTTGAATGCCCAGACGCTACGCCACTGGGTACAGTCCAACTTCCTCTGGCACAAATTAGGAGATTGAAGCACCACCTCTCCCTTTGTCTGCTTCCACATGGAAAACGGCCGTCACTCCATGGACTCCAGCAATCTAGGACTCAGGTAAAGTTAATCAGCAAAGAATATAAGAAGTGTGCACCCTTCTGTACATTCAAGATTTTAATAAACTGTTAACCTGTTAAACTTGTCTTGTGTTTTTCTTGTAAAAAGGGGATTCAAATAAAAGTGGCAAACCATATTAAATTAAACTAAATTAAACATTAAATCAAGCACAGTGGTAAAGCTAAACATGTGAGGTGGGCTACGTACCGTCACACAGATAAATTAATTGAATTTGCAGCATAAGTTAGTTTTTATATATAACAGAGAGCAGCTAGTAGTTGCTGTGTGAGTAAACCTCACTCCTCTGATCTCAAGAGATGCTCTAGCGACTGATGCAAACTTTAGCCTCCTTGTTAGAGTAGTAGGACCTGGGTGAGGGGTAACACACACACACACACACACACACACACATATATATATACACAGTGGGTACGGAAAGTATTCAGACCCCCTTAAATTTTTCACTCTTTGTTATATTGCAGCCATTTGCTAAAATCATATAAGTTCATTTTTTTCCCTCATTAATGTACACACAGCACCCCATATTGACAGAAAAACACAGAATTGTTGACATTTTTGCAGATTTATTAAAAAAGAAAAACTGAAATATCACATTGTCCTAAGTATTCAGACCCTTTGCTGTGACACTCATATATTTAACTCAGGTGCTGTCCATTTCTTCTGATCATCCTTGAGATGGTTCTACACCTTCATTTGAGTCCAGCTGTGTTTGATTATACTGATTGGACTTGATTAGGAAAGCCACACACCTGTCTATATAAGACCTTACAGCTCACAGTGCATGTCAGAGCAAATGAGAATCATGAGGTCAAAGGAACTGCCTGAAGAGCTCAGAGACAGAATTGTGGGACGACCAGAACCCTTCCGAGAGCCAAACTGAGCTATCGGGGGAGAAGAGCCTTGGTGAGAGAGATAAAGAAGAACCCAAAGATCACTGTGGCTGAGCTCCAGAGATGCAGTCGGGAGATGGGAGAAAGTTGTAGAAAGTCAACCATCACTGCAGCCCTCCACCAGTCGGGGCTTTATGGCAGAGTGGCCCGACAGAAGCCTCTCCTCAGTGCAAGACACATGAAAGCCCGCATGGAGTTTGCTGAAAAACACCTGAAGGACTCCAAGATGGTGAGAAATAAGATTCTCTGGTCTGATGAGACCAAGATAGAACGTTTTGGCCTTAATTCTAAGCGGTATATGTGGAGAAAACCAGGCACTGCTCATCACCTGTCCAATACAGTCCCAACAGTGAAGCGTGGTGGTGGCAGCATCATGCTGTGGGGGTGTTTTTCAGCTGGACGACTGGTTGCAATCGAGGGAAAGATGAATGCAGCCAAGTACAGGGATATCCTGGACGAAAACCTTCTCCAGAGTGTTCAGGACCTCAGACTGGGCCGAAGGTTTACCTTCCAACAAGACAATGACCCTAAGCACACAGCTAAAATAACGAAGGAGTGGCTTCACAACAACTCCGTGACTGTTCTTGAATGGCCCAGCCAGAGCCCTGACTTAAACCCAATTGAGCATCTCTGGAGAGACCTAAAAATGGCTGTCCACGAACGTTTACCATCCAACCTGACAGAACTGGAGAGGATCTGCAAGGAGAAATGGCAGAGGATCCCCAAATCCAGGTGTGAAAAACTCGTTGCATCTTTCCCAAAAAGACTCATGGCTGTATTAGATCAAAAGGGTGCTTCTACTAAATACTGAGCAAAGGGTCTGAATACTTAGGACCATGTGATATTTCAGTTTTTCTTTTTTAATAAATCTGCAAAAATGGCAGTTCTGTGTTTTTCTGTCAATATGGGGTGCTGTGTGTACATTAATGAGGAAAAAAATGAACCTGAAATGATTTTAAAAAATGATAAAAAATAAATGATTTAAATGATTTAAAAAAAAAACTTAAATGATTTTAGCAAATGGCTGCAATATAACAAAGAGTGAAAAATTTAAGGGGGTCTGAATACCCGTACCCACTGTATATATATATGTGTGTGTGTGTGTGTGTGTGTATATATATATATATAATAGAAAAGGAACTTTAAAAAAGTTTGGACACTTTTAAAAAAGTTTGGACACGCCTTAAGCCCGAAGTGTCATTCTGCATGAAGCAAATAAAACAAGATCTGAAAACTTCTGATGTGAGTTTCTTTTCACACCAGTTTATCTTTCTATAGCACTTCCTCTTTCACTTTCAGTCTCTCAGTTAAAAGAGTCTCTACAGTACATCTTGTCCATCAATGATAATCACTAGCTTCACAAAAATTATTTATTTATCCTTATTTATCCAGGAAAGTCCCATTGAGATATCATAATCTCTTCTTCCAGGGAGACCTGGTCAAAAACGGCAGCACACATAGTTTCAGACAAATAATAAAAACACAAACAATCCAATAAATCAAATAGGCCAAAGTTCAAGAAAAGCACTTACAAGACTCTTTGAAAGCAGAATACAGAATACATTTAAAAGTGCTCAAAGATGGCAAAAACTCTAATTTCAGTACAGTTTGTAAGTCATTCCAAGAAAAAGCTTAAAAAGAAAAGCATGCTTTCCAAATTCAGAGAATACCTTTGGGACTTTTAAACAAAGATGCAGCTGCGATCTGGTACCATAATCATTAGTATAAAAAGTTAAGAATTTTGTAATATAAGATGGTAATTTACCAAGAAGTGCCTTTGCAATAGATATATGCAAATTTCTCCTATGATATAAAGAGGACCATGATAAAGATTCATACAGGATGCAATGATGCGTACGAAATTCTGCACCACATACAAAACGTAACGCTGCATGATAGACAGAGTCCAATTTCCTTAATAAAGAGGAAGCTGCATGCATGTAAACAAGATCACCATAATCAATTATTGGTAAAAAAGTACTCTCAACCAGCTTCTTTCGGGCCTCATAGGGAAAACAATTTTTAAAAGATAGAAAAACCCCAATTTTGGTTTAAGCTTCTTCAGCAAATTATCAATATGAACATTAAATGCTAATTTTTCATCTAGCCATATACCTAAATACTTATAAGAACAGACTCTTTCAATTTCTGTACCACATAAAGTTGAAATTGTTACATCTGTATCCTTAAGATAAGTGTGGCTAAAAATCATATATTTTGTCTTCTTTGAATTTAAAACTAATTTTAATTTAGTCAATGAATATTGTATAACATTAAATGCATTTTGTAAATTTAGCAGAGCTTGATTTATAGATGATACTGCTGTATAAATAATTGTGTCATCAGCATATAAATGTACATTAGCAGAGTCTACTCCTAAATCTAAATCATTAATAAAAATAGAAAATAAAATAGGAGATAAAATAGAGAACTCCTTTTTTAACTTGAAGAAAAGGAGAATTATAATTTTCTAAATTCACACATTGAGTACGTTCAGATAGATAATTATCAAACCATTTCATAGCAGCTTCACTAATACCTATAGATCTAAGTTTCTGTAACAATAAATTATGGTCAACAGAGTCGAAAGCTTTTGAAAGGTCGACAAATAATGCAGCACAGGACTTTTTACAATCTAAAGAATTTATAAGGTCATTTGTAACTAACAAAGCTGCAGTTAGGGTACTATGACCTGCTCTAAAGCCTGACTGGTGATCGTTAAGAATATTATTATCCATTAAAAATTGTTTTAATTGATCGTTTATCAATGATTCTAATACTTTAGCTAAAACTGGTAATCTAGAAATAGGACGATAGTTGTTAGGATCTGAAGAATCTCCACTTTTTAATAAGGGAATAACTGTTGCCGACTTCCAAGCTCTCAGAATAATATTTGAAATCAGATTTAAATTAAAAATAGAAGCAATTGGCTCTGCTACAATACCAGAAGCTATTTTTAAAAAATACATTTTTTAAATAATAAAAACAATTTTATCAACCCCTGCAGATTTTTTGACATCTAGTTTCACTAAAGCATTATAAACCTGGGATGTTGTAATAGGAGAGAAATTAAACACCTGCCTGGGACAATGTTCATCAGGGATAACTAATTCTGTAGAGACACCTAAATCAGACTCATAACTTGAGCCTGCAGTAAAAAAGTTATTAAAAGTTTCAGCAATATTCACTCTACCCCTAACAATAGTTTGGTTAACAATTAAATGATCTGGAACTTTAATTGATAAACTCAATCCTGAAGTAGATTTTACTAGCTTCCAGAATTTAATAGGATTATTTAAATTTTCATTTACCATAGAGAGATAATAATCACGTTTTGCATATTTTATTGATTTAGTACATGAATTTCGTAATGCTCTATAAGAACTCCAATCTAGTAAATCATTTGATTTCTTTGCCTTGGCCCAAGCAGCATTTCTCTGTCTGATAAGTGTAGAAAGAGTATCATTGAACCAGGGATTGTCTTTGCCACTTATCCTAAAACGTTTACGTGGAGCATGCTTATCACATATTGTTAGAAAAACCTTTTTAAAATAATCCCAAGCTAGGATGATATCTGGCATATATGAAATAACACCTAAATCAGTATTATACAGATCATGCATAAAAGCCTGTTCATTAAAATGTTTAAATATTCTTTTATAAATAAAACGTGGAGGCGTCTTAGAAGTCTTGCAGTTTCTCACACATACAACAGCACAGTGATCACTTATGTCATTACAAAAAACACCAACTGCAGTAAACTTATGAGAAGCATTTGTTAAAATTAAGTCCAATAAAGTTGATTTACCCAGGTCCTTTTGATTAACTCGAGTTACTGAAGTAATCAGTTGAACTAGGCAGAGAGAAATGGGTCTGACAGTGGCGAAAAAAAACTCTGCAAGTAAAGTACATATTTCACTTGAAGATGAAGAAGGCGGACAATAGCATCCAACAACAATAATATCAGATCCTAACGATACAGTTAATTTTAGGGCCAGGGGCGCCGTTGACACGGGGGACAGGGGGGTCAGGACCCCCACAGTTTTGAAAAGAGAGAAATCGACCCCCGCACTTTTGATAAGGGCTTCAATCAGTCAAACTATATCATCTTTTAGCTTAGGATATTATATTTAACTCAGGTGCTGTCCATTTCTTCTGATCATCCTTGAGATGTTCTACACCTTCATTTGAGTCCAGCTGTGTTTGATTATACTGATTGGACTTGATTAGGAAAGCCACACACCTGTCTATATAAGACCTTACAGCTCACAGTGCATGTCAGAGCAAATGAGAATCATGAGGTCAAAGGAACTGCCTGAAGAGCTCAGAGACAGAATTGTGGGACGACCAGAACCCTTCCAAGAGCCAAACTGAGCTATCGGGGAAGAAGAGCCTTGGTGAGAGAGATAAAGAAGAACCCAAAGATCACTGTGGCTGAGCTCCAGAGATGCAGTCGGGAGATGGGAGAAAGTTGTAGAAAGTCAACCATCACTGCAGCCCTCCACCAGTCGGGGCTTTATGGCAGAGTGGCCCGACAGAAGCCTCTCCTCAGTGCAAGACACATGAAAGCCCGCATGGAGTTTGCTGAAAAACACCTGAAGGACTCCAAGATGGTGAGAAATAAGATTCTCTGGTCTGATGAGACCAAGATAGAACGTTTTGGCCTTAATTCTAAGCGGTATATGTGGAGAAAACCAGGCACTGCTCATCACCTGTCCAATACAGTCCCAACAGTGAAGCGTGGTGGTGGCAGCATCATGCTGTGGGGGTGTTTTTCAGCTGGACGACTGGTTGCAATCGAGGGAAAGATGAATGCAGCCAAGTACAGGGATATCCTGGACGAAAACCTTCTCCAGAGTGTTCAGGACCTCAGACTGGGCCGAAGGTTTACCTTCCAACAAGACAATGACCCAGAGCACACAGCTAAAATAACGAAGGAGTGGCTTCACAACAACTCCGTGACTGTTCTTGAATGGCCCAGCCAGAGCCCTGACTTAAACCCAATTGAGCATCTCTGGAGAGACCTAAAAATGGCTGTCCACGAACGTTTACCATCCAACCTGACAGAACTGGAGAGGATCTGCAAGGAGAAATGGCAGAGGATCCCCAAATCCAGGTGTGAAAAACTCGTTGCATCTTTCCCAAAAAGACTCATGGCTGTATTAGATCAAAAGGGTGCTTCTACTAAATACTGAGCAAAGGGTCTGAATACTTAGGACCATGTGATATTTCAGTTTTTCTTTTTTAATAAATCTGCAAAAATGTCAACAATTCTGTGTTTTTCTGTCAATATGGGGTGCTGTGTGTACATTAATGAGGAAAAAAATGAACCTGAAATGATTTTAAAAAATGATAAAAAAATAAATGATTTAAATGATTTAAAAAAAAACTTAAATGATTTTAGCAAATGGCTGCAATATAACAAAGAGTGAAAAATTTAAGGGGGTCTGAATACCCGTACCCACTGTATATATATATGTGTGTGTGTGTGTGTGTGTGTATATATATATATATATATATATATATATATATATATAATAGAAAAGGAACTTTAAAAAAGTTTGGACACTTTTAAAAAAGTTTGGACACGCCTTAAGCCCGAAGTGTCATTCTGCATGAAGCAAATAAAACAAGATCTGAAAACTTCTGATGTGAGTTTCTTTTCACACCAGTTTATCTTTCTATAGCACTTCCTCTTTCACTTTCAGTCTCTCAGTTAAAAGAGTCTCTACAGTACATCTTGTCCATCAATGATAATCACTAGCTTCACAAAAATTATTTATTTATCCTTATTTATCCAGGAAAGTCCCATTGAGATATCATAATCTCTTCTTCCAGGGAGACCTGGTCAAAAACGGCAGCACACATAGTTTCAGACAAATAATAAAAACACAAACAATCCAATAAATCAAATAGGCCAAAGTTCAAGAAAAGCACTTACAAGACTCTTTGAAAGCAGAATACAGAATACATTTAAAAGTGCTCAAAGATGGCAAAAACTCTAATTTCAGTACAGTTTGTAAGTCATTCCAAGAAAAAGCTTAAAAAGAAAAGCATGCTTTCCAAATTCAGAGAATACCTTTGGGACTTTTAAACAAAGATGCAGCTGCGATCTGGTACCATAATCATTAGTATAAAAAGTTAAGAATTTTGTAATATAAGATGGTAATTTACCAAGAAGTGCCTTTGCAATAGATATATGCAAATTTCTCCTATGATATAAAGAGGACCATGATAAAGATTCATACAGGATGCAATGATGCGTACGAAATTCTGCACCACATACAAAACGTAACGCTGCATGATAGACAGAGTCCAATTTCCTTAATAAAGAGGAAGCTGCATGCATGTAAACAAGATCACCATAATCAATTATTGTTAAAAAAGTACTCTCAACCAGCTTCTTTCGGGCCTCATAGGGAAAACAATTTTTAAAACGATAGAAAAACCCCAATTTTGGTTTAAGCTTCTTCAGCAAATTATCAATATGAACATTAAATGCTAATTTTTCATCTAGCCATATACCTAAATACTTATAAGAACAGACTCTTTCAATTTCTGTACCACATAAAGTTGAAATTGTTACATCTGTATCCTTAAGATAAGTGTGGCTAAAAATCATATATTTTGTCTTCTTTGAATTTAAAACTAATTTTAATTTAGTCAATGAATATTGTATAACATTAAATGCATTTTGTAAATTC
Organism: Ancherythroculter nigrocauda; assembly: GCA_036281575.1. Taxonomy (NCBI): domain Eukaryota; kingdom Metazoa; phylum Chordata; class Actinopteri; order Cypriniformes; family Xenocyprididae; genus Ancherythroculter; species Ancherythroculter nigrocauda. The sequence goes on along the minus strand of VTFQ01000001.1, from coordinate 58,878,695 downwards.
AGCAGAGCTTGATTTATAGATGATACTGCTGTATAAATAATTGTGTCATCAGCATATAAATGTACATTAGCAGAGTCTACTCCTAAATCTAAATCATTAATAAAAATAGAAAATAAAATAGGAGATAAAATAGAGAACTCCTTTTTTAACTTGAAGAAAAGGAGAATTATAATTTTCTAAATTCACACATTGAGTACGTTCAGATAGATAATTATCAAACCATTTCATAGCAGCTTCACTAATACCTATAGATCTAAGTTTCTGTAACAATAAATTATGGTCAACAGAGTCGAAAGCTTTTGAAAGGTCGACAAATAATGCAGCACAGGACTTTTTACAATCTAAAGAATTTATAAGGTCATTTGTAACTAACAAAGCTGCAGTTAGGGTACTATGACCTGCTCTAAAGCCTGACTGGTGATCGTTAAGAATATTATTATCCATTAAAAATTGTTTTAATTGATCGTTTATCAATGATTCTAATACTTTAGCTAAAACTGGTAATCTAGAAATAGGACGATAGTTGTTAGGATCTGAAGAATCTCCACTTTTTAATAAGGGAATAACTGTTGCCGACTTCCAAGCTCTCAGAATAATATTTGAAATCAGATTTAAATTAAAAATAGAAGCAATTGGCTCTGCTACAATACCAGAAGCTATTTTTAAAAAATACATTTTTTAAATAATAAAAACAATTTTATCAACCCCTGCAGATTTTTTGACATCTAGTTTCACTAAAGCATTATAAACCTGGGATGTTGTAATAGGAGAGAAATTAAACACCTGCCTGGGACAATGTTCATCAGGGATAACTAATTCTGTAGAGACACCTAAATCAGACTCATAACTTGAGCCTGCAGTAAAAAAGTTATTAAAAGTTTCAGCAATATTCACTCTACCCCTAACAATAGTTTGGTTAACAATTAAATGATCTGGAACTTTAATTGATAAACTCAATCCTGAAGTAGATTTTACTAGCTTCCAGAATTTAATAGGATTATTTAAATTTTCATTTACCATAGAGAGATAATAATCACGTTTTGCATATTTTATTGATTTAGTACATGAATTTCGTAATGCTCTATAAGAACTCCAATCTAGTAAATCATTTGATTTCTTTGCCTTGGCCCAAGCAGCATTTCTCTGTCTGATAAGTGTAGAAAGAGTATCATTGAACCAGGGATTGTCTTTGCCACTTATCCTAAAACGTTTACGTGGAGCATGCTTATCACATATTGTTAGAAAAACCTTTTTAAAATAATCCCAAGCTAGGATGATATCTGGCATATATGAAATAACACCTAAATCAGTATTATACAGATCATGCATAAAAGCCTGTTCATTAAAATGTTTAAATATTCTTTTATAAATAAAACGTGGAGGCGTCTTAGAAGTCTTGCAGTTTCTCACACATACAACAGCACAGTGATCACTTATGTCATTACAAAAAACACCAACTGCAGTAAACTTATGAGAAGCATTTGTTAAAATTAAGTCCAATAAAGTTGATTTACCCAGGTCCTTTTGATTAACTCGAGTTACTGAAGTAATCAGTTGAACTAGGCAGAGAGAAATGGGTCTGACAGTGGCGAAAAAAAACTCTGCAAGTAAAGTACATATTTCACTTGAAGATGAAGAAGGCGGACAATAGCATCCAACAACAATAATATCAGATCCTAACGATACAGTTAATTTTAGGGCCAGGGGCGCCGTTGACACGGGGGACAGGGGGGTCAGGACCCCCACAGTTTTGAAAAGAGAGAAATCGACCCCCGCACTTTTGATAAGGGCTTCAATCAGTCAAACTATATCATCTTTTAGCTTAGGATATTATATTTAACTCAGGTGCTGTCCATTTCTTCTGATCATCCTTGAGATGTTCTACACCTTCATTTGAGTCCAGCTGTGTTTGATTATACTGATTGGACTTGATTAGGAAAGCCACACACCTGTCTATATAAGACCTTACAGCTCACAGTGCATGTCAGAGCAAATGAGAATCATGAGGTCAAAGGAACTGCCTGAAGAGCTCAGAGACAGAATTGTGGGACGACCAGAACCCTTCCAAGAGCCAAACTGAGCTATCGGGGAAGAAGAGCCTTGGTGAGAGAGATAAAGAAGAACCCAAAGATCACTGTGGCTGAGCTCCAGAGATGCAGTCGGGAGATGGGAGAAAGTTGTAGAAAGTCAACCATCACTGCAGCCCTCCACCAGTCGGGGCTTTATGGCAGAGTGGCCCGACAGAAGCCTCTCCTCAGTGCAAGACACATGAAAGCCCGCATGGAGTTTGCTGAAAAACACCTGAAGGACTCCAAGATGGTGAGAAATAAGATTCTCTGGTCTGATGAGACCAAGATAGAACGTTTTGGCCTTAATTCTAAGCGGTATATGTGGAGAAAACCAGGCACTGCTCATCACCTGTCCAATACAGTCCCAACAGTGAAGCGTGGTGGTGGCAGCATCATGCTGTGGGGGTGTTTTTCAGCTGGACGACTGGTTGCAATCGAGGGAAAGATGAATGCAGCCAAGTACAGGGATATCCTGGACGAAAACCTTCTCCAGAGTGTTCAGGACCTCAGACTGGGCCGAAGGTTTACCTTCCAACAAGACAATGACCCAGAGCACACAGCTAAAATAACGAAGGAGTGGCTTCACAACAACTCCGTGACTGTTCTTGAATGGCCCAGCCAGAGCCCTGACTTAAACCCAATTGAGCATCTCTGGAGAGACCTAAAAATGGCTGTCCACGAACGTTTACCATCCAACCTGACAGAACTGGAGAGGATCTGCAAGGAGAAATGGCAGAGGATCCCCAAATCCAGGTGTGAAAAACTCGTTGCATCTTTCCCAAAAAGACTCATGGCTGTATTAGATCAAAAGGGTGCTTCTACTAAATACTGAGCAAAGGGTCTGAATACTTAGGACCATGTGATATTTCAGTTTTTCTTTTTTAATAAATCTGCAAAAATGTCAACAATTCTGTGTTTTTCTGTCAATATGGGGTGCTGTGTGTACATTAATGAGGAAAAAAATGAACCTGAAATGATTTTAAAAAATGATAAAAAAATAAATGATTTAAATGATTTAAAAAAAAACTTAAATGATTTTAGCAAATGGCTGCAATATAACAAAGAGTGAAAAATTTAAGGGGGTCTGAATACCCGTACCCACTGTATATATATATGTGTGTGTGTGTGTGTGTGTGTATATATATATATATATATATATATATATATATATAATAGAAAAGGAACTTTAAAAAAGTTTGGACACTTTTAAAAAAGTTTGGACACGCCTTAAGCCCGAAGTGTCATTCTGCATGAAGCAAATAAAACAAGATCTGAAAACTTCTGATGTGAGTTTCTTTTCACACCAGTTTATCTTTCTATAGCACTTCCTCTTTCACTTTCAGTCTCTCAGTTAAAAGAGTCTCTACAGTACATCTTGTCCATCAATGATAATCACTAGCTTCACAAAAATTATTTATTTATCCTTATTTATCCAGGAAAGTCCCATTGAGATATCATAATCTCTTCTTCCAGGGAGACCTGGTCAAAAACGGCAGCACACATAGTTTCAGACAAATAATAAAAACACAAACAATCCAATAAATCAAATAGGCCAAAGTTCAAGAAAAGCACTTACAAGACTCTTTGAAAGCAGAATACAGAATACATTTAAAAGTGCTCAAAGATGGCAAAAACTCTAATTTCAGTACAGTTTGTAAGTCATTCCAAGAAAAAGCTTAAAAAGAAAAGCATGCTTTCCAAATTCAGAGAATACCTTTGGGACTTTTAAACAAAGATGCAGCTGCGATCTGGTACCATAATCATTAGTATAAAAAGTTAAGAATTTTGTAATATAAGATGGTAATTTACCAAGAAGTGCCTTTGCAATAGATATATGCAAATTTCTCCTATGATATAAAGAGGACCATGATAAAGATTCATACAGGATGCAATGATGCGTACGAAATTCTGCACCACATACAAAACGTAACGCTGCATGATAGACAGAGTCCAATTTCCTTAATAAAGAGGAAGCTGCATGCATGTAAACAAGATCACCATAATCAATTATTGTTAAAAAAGTACTCTCAACCAGCTTCTTTCGGGCCTCATAGGGAAAACAATTTTTAAAACGATAGAAAAACCCCAATTTTGGTTTAAGCTTCTTCAGCAAATTATCAATATGAACATTAAATGCTAATTTTTCATCTAGCCATATACCTAAATACTTATAAGAACAGACTCTTTCAATTTCTGTACCACATAAAGTTGAAATTGTTACATCTGTATCCTTAAGATAAGTGTGGCTAAAAATCATATATTTTGTCTTCTTTGAATTTAAAACTAATTTTAATTTAGTCAATGAATATTGTATAACATTAAATGCATTTTGTAAATTCAGCAGAGCTTGATTTATAGATGATACTGCTGTATAAATAATTGTGTCATCAGCATATAAATGTACATTAGCAGAGTCTACTCCTAAATCTAAATCATTAATAAAAATAGAAAATAAAATAGGAGATAAAATAGAGAACTCCTTTTTTAACTTGAAGAAAAGGAGAATTATAATTTTCTAAATTCACACATTGAGTACGTTCAGATAGATAATTATCAAACCATTTCATAGCAGCTTCACTAATACCTATAGATCTAAGTTTCTGTAACAATAAATTATGGTCAACAGAGTCGAAAGCTTTTGAAAGGTCGACAAATAATGCAGCACAGGACTTTTTACAATCTAAAGAATTTATAAGGTCATTTGTAACTAACAAAGCTGCAGTTAGGGTACTATGACCTGCTCTAAAGCCTGACTGGTGATCGTTAAGAATATTATTATCCATTAAAAATTGTTTTAATTGATCGTTTATCAATGATTCTAATACTTTAGCTAAAACTGGTAATCTAGAAATAGGACGATAGTTGTTAGGATCTGAAGAATCTCCACTTTTTAATAAGGGAATAACTGTTGCCGACTTCCAAGCTCTCAGAATAATATTTGAAATCAGATTTAAATTAAAATAGAAGCAATTGGCTCTGCTACAATACCAGAAGCTATTTTTAAAAAATACATTTTTTAAATAATAAAAACAATTTTATCAACCCCTGCAGATTTTTTGACATCTAGTTTCACTAAAGCATTATAAACCTGGGATGTTGTAATAGGAGAGAAATTAAACACCTGCCTGGGACAATGTTCATCAGGGATAACTAATTCTGTAGAGACACCTAAATCAGACTCATAACTTGAGCCTGCAGTAAAAAAGTTATTAAAAGTTTCAGCAATATTCACTCTACCCCTAACAATAGTTTGGTTAACAATTAAATGATCTGGAACTTTAATTGATAAACTCAATCCTGAAGTAGATTTTACTAGCTTCCAGAATTTAATAGGATTATTTAAATTTTCATTTACCATAGAGAGATAATAATCACGTTTTGCATATTTTATTGATTTAGTACATGAATTTCGTAATGCTCTATAAGAACTCCAATCTAGTAAATCATTTGATTTCTTTGCCTTGGCCCAAGCAGCATTTCTCTGTCTGATAAGTGTAGAAAGAGTATCATTGAACCAGGGATTGTCTTTGCCACTTATCCTAAAACGTTTACGTGGAGCATGCTTATCACATATTGTTAGAAAAACCTTTTTAAAATAATCCCAAGCTAGGATGATATCTGGCATATATGAAATAACACCTAAATCAGTATTATACAGATCATGCATAAAAGCCTGTTCATTAAAATGTTTAAATATTCTTTTATAAATAAAACGTGGAGGCGTCTTAGAAGTCTTGCAGTTTCTCACACATACAACAGCACAGTGATCACTTATGTCATTACAAAAAACACCAACTGCAGTAAACTTATGAGAAGCATTTGTTAAAATTAAGTCCAATAAAGTTGATTTACCCAGGTCCTTTTGATTAACTCGAGTTACTGAAGTAATCAGTTGAACTAGGCAGAGAGAAATGGGTCTGACAGTGGCGAAAAAAAACTCTGCAAGTAAAGTACATATTTCACTTGAAGATGAAGAAGGCGGACAATAGCATCCAACAACAATAATATCAGATCCTAACGATACAGTTAATTTTAGGGCCAGGGGCGCCGTTGACACGGGGGACAGGGGGGTCAGGACCCCCACAGTTTTGAAAAGAGAGAAATCGACCCCCGCACTTTTGATAAGGGCTTCAATCAGTCAAACTATATCATCTTTTAGCTTAGGATATTTTCTTACAAATGAGACCATTTTCACGTTTCTGTGAGCTTTCGTTCGTAAATAATCAACTGTTTTGTCGCGGATGTGAACAGGAAATGCACTCTCGAACGGAGAAACACGCGATCTCCAAGCAATCGATCAGAGCATGCTAACGTTTTAGGACAGGTCGATGGTATATAAATCATGCCCGAACGTTAGCGTTTGTCAGTCAAGCCAAACTGTCCATTCAGAAACTGAGAAATTTGACAGGAGGCTGATCTCTCAGGTTGATGCACGAGCTGGATTGACTTAAGTTTTCGTGAGGATTTATAGTTTATGGACTCAGTGATTATTGCCTCAACCAGAGCAACGCAGTGGGGAGGGCGCACGAGAGGAGCGTTTAATAGGTATGTGTATGGGCTACTGTAATAGAGTGCCCCAGGGATGACGCGTTTTTGTAGGCAAAACCCGGAAGCGAGTTAGCATTTTAGGACTTCCGGTTCCAACGCCGTAAAGTCTATGGGTTTTTTGAATGGGTTTTTGCTAAATCGCCTGAAATAAGGTCTGTGGTTAACAAAGCCTCTAAATACTTTCACGTTTTGATCTATGACATAAAACACACCAGTTATAACCCACTTGTGATTTTTTAAACTTTTACTGTGTCTTAAAATTGGCGGTTGCTAACAAATTGCTAAAAGGGACTACTTCCTTTGGCAGGGAATTTAGACGTCATCATGACAAACAGGACATTTGGACAGCATTTCTCATGAAAAAGTGGATAAGTATTCATACACAGCGCAGATCATAATCAGTGTGAGCATGTTTTTAAATAGAGTTGTTTTCTAAATAAAGTTTGAGGAAGCTTGGTGGTGGTGACGTTGATCCGCGACCATGGTGTGCTGTAGTCCGTTTATAGCCTACTGTTAGCCTTTTATATCTGACGACTTTATTTAGGCTTCAAAATGTATAAATGTTGTGTAAAGATTATCTTGATAGACAAAACGTGTAAGTGTCATAACCCTTTGTTAAACACAGAGCTTATTTTCTGTGATTTTCCAAAAGTCTATGGGAAAAATGAATAGGCTTTCAGTCGAGGGAACCCGCGCGCCGCTAACTTCCGGGTTGGCCTACAAAAACGCGTCATCCCTGGGGCACTCTATACTGCATAATGCTTATCAGTGGCATGAACTTTGATCACGAAAGTGAAATTGCCCTTTGTGGTCACATCGCGGTGCCCCCGTGTTCCCATTTCTCGATGTGAACCGTGAGCTCCAGTCCATTACAATGTAAGGCGGTTAAGGTTTGGTTTGCTGACCGACTGTATGTAGGAACAGTTAAAATTATTTTTTATATAAACTGCGACTCCTCCTCCCTTTTTAGCACGATCACACCTAAAAATATTATAGCTAAGCATCAATATTTATCATATCATTAATAACTGATGCTTTTAACCATGTCTCCGTAAAAACCATCGGCTGCTCCACGACACGCGTTACTTCCGCATTCCAAAGTTCCTATGGAGGTGTATGGGAGTGTTGCAAGCAGGGGCGGAGCCAGACATTGTAAACATTCGGGGCTTATCCCAAATCTATATTTGACCAATGACATTTAATTTTCTGTTAACAGTTTTACTGACATAAAAGGAGCTTTTGTAGTAGTATTCTTGTTCAAAAAATTTACATTATTTGGCACTGTTATTTTTTAAAACTTTACTAGGTGTATCTCCTCTAGGGGGGTCCGGGGGGGCATGCAAATTTTGTACATTTTAAGGTTAAATGCCTCAATCTGGGGCACTTTGAGAGCTCAAATCTGAGAGTTTAAGCCCATACAGTGTGTAAATTGAACAAAGAAACAGCGTTGACTTGTACCTGGACATTAAAAAGGGTTCAGACATCTTTTTAGTTGTGATATAGAGTCTCAGTCTACATTGCCAAACAATTATTACAATAAAACAATATAATAATGTTTTAATACTAGGCTATATAATTATTCATGACAGTAATTTCCATATATTGTAAATGCACTCTAAAATAAATGACAATTTGTATTAGTTACTTACTTTACAAAACAGTATTGGGAAATTATAACCCTTTTGTACTAATCTCTAAGATAAATCCTTAAGCTTTTATTTTGATCACCAGATCAAAAGCTGATCATGTGAGCAAATGTGCGCACTTCTCTTTAAAACACGCAGCACAGACAGACTGTATATATACTTAATCACTGTATTTTGCTGTTTTATAAAGGCACAAAGCCATATCACGGTTCCGATTTTAGTTCGTTGGTAAAATACAACGTAGTAGCCTGTGTTTTAAATTTTCAGTTCATTATGAAACGGTGGCGGCGGCACAGGGTCATTAATGGGAAACACTGAATATATGTTTAGCTGACAAATGTGCTAAAGTTGTCATATTAGTTGTTATATCATAACAAAAACCCTTCAACCGGACCGAACGAGCGTCTCGAGGCCTGCCGCTGCTCTGAGTGAGTGACAGGAGGCGTGTCTGTGTTCAGCTGCGGTGTGCGTGAACGCGCTGTCGGAGAGAGAGAGAGAAAGCGCTGCCGGTGTATGGATACTTATGATGAATACTGTAGAAAAGCGGTATTGGACTGTTTAACATATTTTAATAGAGAGATATATTTAGAAAAAATAAATTTAGAGAGCACTATTAAGAATTCCTAAAACCTGAAAGATTCGGGGCTTTTGGGAAAACATTCGGGACTCCAGCCCCCTTAGCCCACCCCTAGCGCCGCCCCTGGTTGCAAGTCTGTTTTTCAAAGGCTCTGGTAATCACCCGCACACAGCACTACTGGAGCACAACACTCACCTCAGTATGTTGTGCGTTCTTGTTTGCTTAAGGACTCTCTTTATGCTTACCACTAGGACCCTTATACTCACTACTTCCACTCCAGCGTCTTCCCTTTATCCTCCTGTGGCTTTGTCTGTGTGTTTGTCTCCCAGTCACCGTCATCCCTCCATACCACACTGCAGTGAGCACCTTCCATGATCATCATTCCTGTAAAGCACAAAGGACAGTGTCAATATTCATCTTATCATTCACCAAAGTCAATATCTGCCATTCACTTACCTGCATCCTTGTTACCTGCTGTCGATCCAATAAATACCACCCTATTGTATTACTGTTGTCTCCGACTCCTCTGTCCGTAACACAACTATTTCATATATTATTCACAAGGCAAATATTGGCACAAACTGCAGTGCAAACAAAGTTTGCACATTTGTTTGACTAAACTCTCTGCTTGTCCACAAATCACATTGAAAGACAAACGAGTTGTTGCACTCTGCTGAAGATCAACAGTATATAGTCCCAGCCAGGAAATATTGAAATATTATTAATAAAAATTTATTTTTAAAATATAATGAATGGAAAAATATATTTTCTCATGTAATGTGGCATAACAACTGAGTGGAATGTCTTGTCGCTAATGGTGTTATGAAACGTGATCTCTTGTATCTAGGTCTATATCTGTAAAATGAGTCACATGACTTAGAGGAACACAGGAAAAAGAGAGACGGGAGGTCTGCAAATGGGTTTCTTTACAGACATTTACAAACAGATGATAAAATAATCTCTAATTCAGTGCTATAACCAATTGGAATTAATAAATTTAATCCATATATAATATTATCAAAGACTTTTGGATGTTATCCCATCTCTCATCATTATGCTGACAAAAAGGGGAATTTTCCTTGCAATCTGTGATGCTTCCTGTTTTGTGAAAACATACTCAACCTAAACAGCAGCTCTAATTCACTTCGAGAGAAAGCTGACATAAGTAAGTTTAATTCTGTTGTCTGACTTTTAATATGTGCAAGTTTAATTTATATGATTCATGCATGATTAATTGACTTGATCAGTTGAGATACTGCATTTTAAAAGCAAAATGATTTTGACAAGCACATCTCTTTTGTTCTTAAATACACCAAATTTGATACAATTTGCGCTGAAATTTCGAGCAGTTCCTAATGAAACAACTAAAGTGATGAAATTAACTGTTATATAATTCACCTACCAACTGATCGTTGCCTGTGTTTCTTATGGCAGCTTTCACTATCACTTTTGTACTATCATGACTCATAACTCATAAGACAAGAGGAACTTTCAAATTTAGCTAAAATAATGTTAAGGAAGGATTTCATTAGTGAGACTGAATATAATAATAATATAATAATAAATACTTTATTCATCTCTTTTGGAAATTCCAAACATCCAGTAGCTCACACTTAACAATTACAAATAACACAAACAAACACCCAACCAATAGTAAAATTAATCACCACAACAGCTAAAATTAAATAGTACATATAAAAATAAAGAACATACATATTTAAAAGGCACATAGTCCTAAACATAAATGAACTCAGATTAAATAAACACTAACAAATTGCACATAATCCCTTTAAATTCATCAATACAAATGAACATAAATAACTGATTATAAATAAATAATACAAACAGACCAGCACATTGCCACAACACATCCAGCATTATAGCTGCAATGATAAGAAAAGGGGTGGAAAATATCAAAAACTATTAATATCAGGATCATATAAATTTATCATAATAAAACAAGTGAAGAATGGTGTTCCTCTAGTCTGGAATTATTCAAAGTCTGTATGATATTAAATATTATTAGGAAGAGTAATTTATTAAGAAGACTTTTAGGAAGAGATCATCTGTGTCTGGGAACATAATTTTCAAAATGTTTATGATAAAAATGACTGCAGTCACGCATTGGTTTTATCAGTATTGATTTACGTATCAACCTTCATAGTTTTTTTTCCCTCACGGACCACCAACTCTGATAATAATAATAATAATTTTATTTTACTTATTAAAGGGACACTATGTAACTTTGTGCCCTCTGTTGGTTAAAAAAAAAAAAAAAAAAAAACTGCATGCATTTTGTGGAAGAACATTGTTTTGGTTGTTCTTCGGCTCTGCGTGACTGTGCGGATGAATATGGTTATTCTACCGCTCATAAAACATTAATTACTAGGCTTAACCCTCATGTACTGTTCGATTTGAGTTACTCCTTGTATGGTCCGGGTCAAATTGACCCTAATTGGATTCAATACAATTCCCCAAAAATCACACTATGAAAAAAAATTACACAATCATGTTTAAATAATTAACTTTTAATATCAATACTTTTCACATATTTCAGCATTTCACACAGAGCATTAAAATATGTGGGTCAAATTGACCTGCAAACATCACCAAAGGAACCAAAATTTAGTGTGTATATGTCAAAACACATCAGCGTGTTGAAACTTTGCATGCATGTTCATAACCAAAATTAAGAAAAAACATCACAAAATTTCAAGAAAAAAAAAAAGAAAAAAACAGGTTAACTGATGTTTCTGACAACTCAAAAATCAAAATGGGTCAAATTGACCCGCAGCAGTACACAAGGGTTAAGAGACCTAACCAGATTAGATGGGAAGAATCTCAAGCTGAGCTGAAGACGTTACTGTAGCTTTACCATTAATAGACACGGTACTTCCTGAAAATAAATTCCAGCACAGTGCTAGAACAATGCTTTACAATGACCCTGTTTACACCTGGTATTAATACGCGTTTTGGTGGATCGGATCACAAGTAGACATGGGACACACATACACATTTACTCCTGGTGTTTTAATCCATCTCTTTTGTCCACTTTCAGCCACTTCTGTCCTGATTTCTTCAAGGGGAGGGTCTAACGTCATTAAATGTGTTCATATTCTGGAGTCATCTGCTTTTCTGTACATACACTGAAAAAAATACTTTAGACCACCTTAAAAAAAATTGCCACCCAAACACTATGAGTATGTGTTAGAAATCAGGAATGGTGAGAGAACATTGTGCTTCATCTTCAAAACAAACTTGACAAAGTTCTGCTCTGGGTGATTGTCCATGGATTGCAGTGTCTGTTCACTACTCACTGCTCCTAATGCGTGTGCACCAACTAGGATGGAGGACAAATTCAGAGTATGGGCTACCATACCTTCACATGTCATTTTCAATCCACTTTCATAAGGTCTTTTGTGGCTGTACGAACACATTTGACAACATGAGTGTTTACAGTATGAAAGCAATCCGGTTGAATGCATTTTTGAAAGTGGACAAGCTCAAAACATTTTATACCCTGTAAACACATGTATTAGTGTTGTCCACATGTGATCTGATCGACCAAAACGCATCTTAATACCAGGTGTAAACAGGGCCAATGAACTGTTAGAGTGACATATGGCAATTTATTGTAATCTGTTTAATAAAATACCTTACTCAGCTGTTGAGTAATAAAAACACCATCATCTCTGCATCGCTTTTACAACACTTCAAATCCTTCAGTTCTCACCATCTCCAAAGAGCCAAGTTAATGTTGATTCTGGTTTTATTACAACCTCTATCACATTCTCTTTTTGCCAGCAGACTCTCCTCTGTTCGCTGTTCGTTTAAAACGAGTGATTCCCCAAAGGTTGGAGATTCAGCTGCTCCACGTCAATCACTCATTGTGACAACAAACCTCTGCCCCTCCCACACCAGACATGCATCAAAGTAGGTTGAGCAACTTTTCTCTGTTTATGGATATGATGAGACACACATGAGTGAGTGACATTATGTACACAATTTTTCATGAAAATCATCCAGATAGGTCTAAAATAAACACATAATATTTAAAATTTGATCATTTTTAACATTAAAAAATGTATAATGCACCTTTAAATTGTTCACAGTGATTACATTAATAGTTCAGTGTTTCATAAAGATAACTGAAAAAAAGTTTCAGATTAAATGCAAATTTGCAATTAATTAAACCAAATCTAATTATATTTACACTTACAGTACAGAACACAAATGTATTCAGCTCATGTTTCATGTAATATCTTTTTTCTCTATTTGGTATTTTCATGAGTCTTTAGAAAAAGCTTTTATACTGTAATACTGAGGAAATATTTTCAGATCTAATATTTCTATAATCATTAATTTTAATCAAACTTTTCATTAGGAAGTTTATGAACTGAAGCTATCGAGACGTTCCCTGACTGAAACATGAAAAATGGGAAACAAATCATGTAAGTTGTGTGTTTTAAATAAATATACAGAGTTTTAAATCTTTATAACATTAAATATTTCCCTGTGAATCAGTGATTGGAGTGTCTATATTACAATTTATAAATTATTTTTAGCACAAGAGGACCAGCAGTGCTTGTTAAATGGCAATGAAGATGATGGTAAGCATATGAACATATCTGTCTATTTAGATATTATTATATTTCTTTGCAAAATGAATTATATCATATAAACAATATAAGCAAAATGTTACTGACTGCTGCACCTTTAAAATATATTTCAATTTCTTTCAATTAACATTTTCACTCTTTCAGAAATTCTGCCTGTTTTTGAGGAACTTAAGCTTGTGTTAATTGGAAGTCATGGTGTTGGAAAAAACTCCATTGGTAATGCCATCCTTAGGAAAAAAGTCTTCACATTCTGGAGGGTTCGTAAACATGTCGACATTAAAGAGACTCGTACAGTATCACGAAGACAGATCCATTTAACTCGCACCCCAAGCTGGAAAGAAGACTGGAATAATCCAGATAAAACCAAAAATGACATTTTTCACTGTGTGAAGTCCTTATTTATCACAAGACCTGACGCAGTGCTCTTGACTCTTAAAGTGAACTCGAAACTGTCAGAGTTGACCATCAGCACACTAGAGGATCTTCTTACTGCTCAGCTGTGGGATCATACTATAGTGATCTTCACACATAAAAAAAAACTGGATGATTATACCATTGAGGATTATATCATACGCCAGCAGCTTCAACCTTTAATTAAAAAATGTGGACAGAGATATTTTGTGATCCAAAAAAACTACAGCCAGATTACTGACACAATTGAAGAGCTCATTGCCAAGAAGAACTTACCCGGTTGTTTTGAACCTCATAATCAGAAAAAGGATGATAAAATAATACTGTCAGAATTACAAATCCTTGTCACGAGAATCAAATCTAAAATCAGTTCTATAAAGGACAATAAACGCTCAAATAAAGCACTACTCGATTCAAAGGATAAAGAGATTGAGAGGCTGAATACCATTGTTGAAGAAAAAGAGAAGGAGATAAAGGAGCTACAATCAAGAATTCAAGATAGACCTGACCTGTCTGCCCTACGCAGAAGAATTACTGAACTGGAAGATCAACTAAAGGAAAAGAATCACGAGAATGTAACACTGAAAAAAAAGATTGAAGAATTGACAAAAGAGTTACAAGTGCGTCAAGAAGAGGATCAACATGTAGGTTATTGTAATAAACTCTGTCAAGATGTCAAACGGAAATCCACGACAAGCAACTCACAAATGCAGTTACATGATCTTTCTTCAAAAGGTATGAGGATAGTAATGTAAATGTTCAAAATACATTCATTGATAAGTGCTGTGATCATAATCATTACGTGTGATCATGTGTGTAAACCTCTTATTTTGGATCAGATTTGAGCTTCGAGTGTTAAAACATTTGAATTGGCAAAACCATATGCGACCACCAGACCAAATACAATGTTTCAATGAAACATATTTCATGAATATGAAACTTTCATGAATATGAAAGTTGAGAATTATCAATTTTTTTTTCTCACAAAAAATATTATTCTTTAAACGCTTTTTTTTTTTTTTTTTGTAGAATTGGTGGTTATGAATAAATAATTATCTATGAAATAACTATTTATTATTTTTAAATAATTATTTTGTTCAGCATTTGAAACATGTTTTGCTTTCAGACATATTGGTGGCCAGTTGTTTTGTGTGGATATATTTGTACATTAATTCAGTTTTAAATGTATATAAAATTTGTATTTCATTTTTGCATTTATCTATAGTATAATAATATTTGTACACAATTATTAGTAAATGAAATGCAGTGAATTACTACATAATTTTATCTCATCTGATCACATTCCCACAGGCTCAGCTCTAAACAACTGGAATGAGACTCTTTTTAAGATCTTGCAAATGCTGGATGATTATGATTTCAAGATATTGAAATTCTTCTTAAATGAGGTTGAAGAATTCACAATATCTATTGTCTCAATGGACAGAGTTGATCTAACAAAAGCAATTAAAAATCAGTGGGATAAACGACGGGCAGTGGTGAAATTACGAGACCTCATCAAGAAAATCCCTCGAAATGATGATAAAATGATACAGCTGTTTGCACCTTTCTTGGAGGAAATTGGTGAAACATGGTGATCATCAGCTGCAGTCATCATTTCTTTCTTAAAGAGGACTGCTTCATTTTGATGAGATATTTCTTCTCCATATCAGGGAAGTCTCACACGTCTTTATTGAAATTAGGCACTGCAATATTTTTATCTTCAAGAACCCAGAGAACCATGAAACATGTCTAATGATTAGTTCCTACCCAGGGGACAGGGAACGTTCTTAGAACATTCTGACAAGGTTCTCTCAAAGTTATGAACATTCTTCTAATAATGTTAATAGAATGTTTGTTCAAAGCTGTCTTGTCTTTAATGATGTTCTCAAAATGTTAGCACAAAAACAGTATTTAAACATTGTCCATGGAATTTTTTTTCTTAAATAATTTAGTTGGATGTGAAGTTACTACTTATTTCAGCATGTTCAGTGAACATTCAAAAATATGTTATAATGTTTGCAAAAAATTCTGTTAACATTTGTATAACCAAGAAAAAAAAAAAAAGATATTCTGAAATAATGTTTTCATAACTTGAAGGGATAGTCTCTTTCAAAAATTTGGGCTAAACTGCTTGATTCATATGGATTAGTTTTCTGATCTATTAATGAACTTTTTGAAGTGCCAAAGATCAAGTTGCAAATGCAGTCTATGGAGGGACAGAAATCTCTCAGATTTCATAAAAAAGAGCTCTTCATTTGTGTTCCAAAGATGAATGAAAGTCTTACGGGCTTGGAATGACATGTGTGTAAATAATGTCAATTTTCATTTTGGGGTGAACTAACCCTTAAATGAGAACATTTGCAAAAGATTATTTGATTATATATTTTTTACTTGGGTATATTTACATTTTGAATATTTGCAGCATTAACTATTTAAAAAGGTCACGGCTAAATTTAGTCTTGTCTAGAATATATGTTGTTGACATATTGTAAACTTGTTATTTAGTTGCTCAACTGACTTCAGGGAATCACTGCCATTTAAATATGTTCATACCCTGTGATGTCATGAGGATAATCAGGGAAAATAGGCACTGGAAACTGGGAACTTCATGAACCTTTATGTCTTTTTATGATTTCAAAAATGTTTTGTCTCTCCTTTTTTTTATATTAATTTCACATTAAAACTTGATTATTTATTTATTTTTTTTTACATACTTTATTTGTCTTTGTGACTTCTAAAATAAGGTGACCAGATTTCTGATATGGAAACCGGGGACATTTCCTATGTGAGCGGTCAAAATACCACCAAAATCTCATTTGTTATTATCTATTAATTAAAAAACGGGGACAGTACATTTTTGATTTTTTTTATTGCTGTGGGTTTCACATTTTACATTAATAAATATTATGATTTAATTTTATTATATTAGTATTTTTGGTCTGGTTTTAATAATTCCCCAAAATAACTAGCCAGTAGGCCTAACTACAAAAAACTATTAAACTATTACACTATTTTGAAAAATCACATTACAAAATATGTGTTATTTATTTCACATTATAATATTTGCAACATTTATTATTGAATTGAATATTTTAATTTTCACAAGCTGTTTATACTGTACGAAATTACAACTTTTGTCGAACGACATTTTAATTTTCTGTTAAGAGCTGACATGAAAGGAGCTTTGTTGTAGTATTCTTAAGTAAAGTTCATAAAATGTAGCTACATTATTATTTCCCACTGGAATTTGTCAAATGTTCTGTAAACCTCCTCTAGGGGGGTCCGGGGGCATGCCCCCCCAGAACAAAATTTTGCACATTTTAAGGTTAAATGCATCAATTTGGTGCACTTTGGAAGCTCAAAATTAAGAGCTTCAACCCATGTACAGTGTGCAAAACTGAACAAAGAAACAAAATTGACTTGTACCTGGACATTAAAGTGGGTTCAAACATCTTTTTAGTTGTGATATAAAGTCTACATCTTTTAGGTGTTTTAGGATGCCAAACAATTATAACAATAAAATAATAATATAATAATGTTTTAGGCCTAGCTATATAATTATTCATATGACAATAATATCCATATAGGCTATTGTAACAAATGCACAAATGCAAATGTATATATATATATATGGTTAGGCTACTTTACACAACGTATAGGGAAATTAAAATACTATTTGTAGCCAATTTTTAAGATAAATCCTTGAGCTTTAATTTTGATCATCATGTCGCCAGCTGATCGTGTGAGCAAATGTGCGCACTTACACGCAGCACAGACTGTATATATACTTAATCACTGTCTTTTGCTGTTGTATAAAGGCACAAAGCCATATCACGGTTTCGATTTTAGTTCGTTGGCAAAATACAATTTTAGAGACCATGTTTTAAATTTTCGGTTCATTATGAAAAGGCGGCGGCGGCACAGGGTCATTAATGGGAAACACTGAATGAATGTTTAGCTGACACGTGCTAAAGTTGTCATAGTTGTTATATCTTAAAAAAAACCCTTCAACCAGACCGAAAGAGAGGCCTGCCGCTGCTCTGAGTGAGTGACAGGACTCGCTGCCGGTGTAGCTACTGTAGAAAAGCGGTATTGAACTGTTTAACATATTTTAATAGAGAGATATGTTTAGAAAAAAAAAAAAATTATATATATATATATATTTATATATATATTTTAACAGCACTATTAAGAAACCTCTATGCTGTATGCCGGCCAGACTTTTGTGCAATGTATTTGCGGATTATTTTGAACGAGATATAAAACGGGGACATTTCCGGGGACAGCTCCAGTCGGGGACGGAGCACCAAACACCGGGACTGTCTCCGGAAAACGGGGACGTCTGGTCACCCTATTCTAAAACGTTCATTTTATGATTTGCAAGTAATATACACACATTATAAACAACTGATAGGCCTATTTTTTATTGTGAAATGTGAATTTAGGTTTAGCATTTTATTCATGTTTAATCATGCCAACATTGTCACGCAACAGATAAATAGAATATAAACAGAGTTTATTAGGCTACAGGCTGGGTGGATAAACAGGAACATAAGGCAGCAGAGGTAAGCAATGCAGTTTAAGGTAAACAGATGACGACTTAGCTGAGAGGTAACAATAGTGTCTCCTGTAGTTATGTGACATTTGAAACGAAGCTTGTAGGCTTAATAAAAAAACACAAAACATCTCAGAGTGAAGCACCGGAGTTCCCTTTCGATACTTCACTCGTACTGCGTATGGGGAAAAGTCTCCCTTTTTCCCCGTCACTGAAGCCTTTTTCAATAACGCAGTGTAACTGCATCGTCATTGGTTTACTCATAGACAAGTAGTTGAACCAATGACGGCGTGGCATAGCTGCGCGACCTATGGCGAGAGAGCGCGCAAACTTTCCCGCCGAAATGGGCGGAGTAAAAGGCTATATAAGCAGGCGTTTCGCCATAGGATTTCAGTCCTTTCTCCTTCAGCGACGACAACGCATCTCTTCGCTGATCTCCGCCTGAAGCCTGAGGAAGCCCGCCGCCTTCGAGAAGCTCCCGCCGCCGTCTGAAGAGGCCCCGCAGCGGACCCAGCTGAACTCGCCGGTCGGAGACAGCGCCGGTGCCCTCGCTGACTGCCGCCCCGAGCGCCGTCCTCGAGACGCCCGCTTCCCGCTCCCGCTTCCGGCCGCCTTCTCAGCGTGTCTCCTGCCGCCATCCGGTGCGCCCCTTGAAGAGCTTCCCGCGGCTTATTGCCGCTCTAAGTAGCGTTCCTCAGCGGTTCTACCGCTCTAAAAGAGCTTCCGCGGCCCTCGCCGCTCTAAAAGAGCCCCCACAATCGCCGTTATAACGGCGGCGGCGTTGCTGCAAATGCCGCGCCACTCTTGTGGCACGTGCAGAGCCCCTCTGCATGATGATGACGGACACAACGAGTGTGTCGCGTGCCTGGGCAAGTCCCACGCCGACGGCGCGCTCGCTGGAGCCTCATGCCCGCACTGCGAGAGCATGAGCCTCGGTTCTCTGCGCTCGCGGGTCGCCTTCTTCACTGAAGGCGATCTCGCCGCTCGCACCCTCCCGTCTCCTTCCTCCCGCGAGCCGGCCAGGAAGAGACAGCGGGGTAGAGCGACTCAGCGCCCGGAGTTGTGCGAGCTCACGTCGGCCCAGCCCCCGCGTGCCTCGCCTTCTCCCCCGAGAGAACATTCTCCCGTCATGTTCTCCTGACCTGAGCAGCGTCCCTCTGCAGATGCGAGCGACCTCGTCTCGTTTGGAGGATCTGACGAAGAGCCGGACGACTCCATGTCGCTTGCGGCTTCTGAAGCGGAAGGATGGGCTGGCAAGCCGGACGACTCTGCTCCCCCGCCTCCTCTGGAGCCCATTGATCACGGCCAGGGTATGGATGCCGAGCTCTTCTGCATCCTATCCAGAGCAGTGGAAGAGCTAGACCTCGACTGGGCCCCTCCGGAGGAGCCATCGCGTAGCCGCCTGGATGAGTGGTTCCTGCCAGGCCGCCGCCAAGCCCCTCGCCAGCGTTCCGCTCCATTTTTTCCTGAGGTGCACGAGGAGCTTACGAAGTCGTGGCGTGCTCCGTACTCCGCCCGCCTCCACACAACACACCGTTCTGCCCTCACTGCTGTCGACGGCGCAGAAGAAAAGGGCTATGAGCACTTGCCGCCCCTGGATGAAGCGGTGGCAGCTCACCTCTGTCCTCCCGCGGCTGTGGGATGGAAGACCAAAAGAGCCCTGCCTTCCAAGCCCTGCAGAACCACCTCTACTCTGGCTGGAAGAGCCTACACCTTGGCAGGCCAAGCTGCTTCGGCGCTTCACACCATGGCGATCTTCCAGGTGTTCCAGGCCAAACTTCTCCGCTCATTGGACGAGTCCGGCATTGACGCACCTGCCTGCAAGGATCTCCGCAGTGCCACCGATCTAGCCCTGCGGGCCACGAAGGCCACTGCCCAGGCCATCGGTCGTTCCATGGCCAGCCTGGTTGTGCTTGAGCGCCATCTTTGGCTCAACCTCACGGAAATCAAGGACCTGGATAAGACGGCCTTTCTGGACGCCCCGGTCTCCCCTTCCGGTCTTTTTGGGCCAGCGGTGGATGGTTTCACCGAGCGCTTCACAGCGGCGCAGAAGTCGTCTCAGGCCATGAGACACTTTCTGCCCAAGCGCTCCAGCTCTGCGTCTGCTCCTAGCCGCCCCAGGACTGCGCCGGCTCAGCAGACCAAACCTGCCCCATCCACCTCTCAAGCAGCGCCGCCTAAGGAGCATCGTCAGCGCCCTCGCCCTGCTAAGCGCCAATCTTCCTTCCCGAGACGCCAGGGACCCCGGCCCAAGATTGTGCTGGACCCGGTGACTCCGAAGACGTCCTGATCCAGCAGGAAGGAAGAGGGTTGGGGAATGTCCCGTTGCAACCGGACCACCCCAAAAGCTCCCTCGTGCAGTCTCCCCTCCGCCTCGTTTAATTCCGGGCGTGGGAGAAATGCTCTGTGTTGTAACTGGGCCCACACATGTTGCGCCCAAACAAAACGCCGTTTTCATGGCAAACACTATTTTACTTCCTCAAAAAGAGAGCAAATTTCCTCTTCCACCTCCTTCGGTGCACGGCCCCCTACTCGGCGGCCTGTCATCCGACATCATTCAACCCCTTGTCACTCGGGCCGAGGCCTGGCAGGCCATCCCCGACGTGTCAAGCTGGATCCTCGGGATCATAAAGCAGGGCTACTCGCTCCAGTTTGCACGTCGGCCCCCTCGCTTCGGAGGGGTGCTTCAAACCTTGGTGAACCCAGACGACGCTCCCGTCCTCCGGGCCGAGGTCATGACCTTGCTGAAGAAAGGGGCTATAGAAATAGTTCCCCCTTCAGAGAGCGAGTCAGGCTTTTACAGCCGTTACTTTCTGGTCCCCAAAAAGGATGGCGGCCTCAGGCCCATCCTAGATCTCAGACTTTTGAATCGCTCCCTCATGAGACGGAAGTTCAAAATGCTGACGCTGAAGCAGATCCTCGCACAAATTTGTCACGAGGACTGGTTCTGCTCGCTGGATCTGAAAGATGCATATTTTCACATCCAGATAGCCCCCATTCACAGACGATTCTTGAGATTCGCGTTCGAGGGGGTGGCATACCAATATACAGTCCTGCCCTTCGGGCTGTCCCTGGCTCCTCGCACTTTTACCAAGTGCATGAACGCGGCGCTTTCCCCTCTGAGACAGATGGGAATCCGGGTTCTGAATTACCTCGACGATTGGCTCATTTTGGCCCATTCGCGAGTCGAGCTGGAACACCACAGATCCGTGCTCCTCAGCCATCTCCAATGCCTGGGTCTCAGGGTCAACCTAGCCAAGAGCTCACTGCTCCCCAGCCAACACATTTTGTTTCTGGGGCAGTTTTCGACTCAGTCCGCATGACGGCAGTAGTCTCGCCAGAGCGCGCCCTGGCCATACAGCAGCTCGCGGCTTCCGTCAAGAACAAAGCCTATCTTCCTCTGAAGCTCTTCCAGAGGCTCTTAGGGCTGATGGCTTCCGCCTCCCCAGTTCTGCAGCTCGGCCTTCTTCGGATGCGGCCACTGCAGTTTTGGCTGAAATCCCGGGTCCCCCCACATGCATGGCGGCACGGCCGCTTATGTCTCAAGGTCAATCGGGCCTGTCTTTTAGCCCTGAAACCTTGGATGAACCCTGCTTGGTTCAGTCTTGGGGTACCCCTACAGGCGGTGTCACGAAGGACGGTGTTCTCGACGGATGCATCCAACTCAGGTTGGGGGGCTCTGTGCGAGGGCAGACCGGCCTTCGGCTCGTGGTCCCACGAAGAAAGCCATCTCCATATCAACTGCCTCGAGATGTTGGCAGTGGTGAAAGCCCTACAAGCGTTTCAGGTTCACTTGACGGGACGCCACGTCTTAGTCCAATCGGACAGCATGACTGTGGTGTCATACATAAATCACCAGGGCGGTCTTTCGTCCAGCCGTTTATGCGCTCTGGCGAAACGTCTTCTGGAGTGGGCAATACCAAGGCTTCGGTCGCTCAGGGCGACTCATATACCTGGCACAGCTGGCCCAGCACACTCCTTTACGCATTTCCCCCGATCGCACTGATCCCACAGGTCATCAGGCGAGTCAAGGAAGACAGACACAGAGTCCTTCTAGTGGCCCCGCTCTGGAGGAGCCAGACTTGGTCCTCAGAGCTGTTCAGGCTCTCCACGGAAGCCCCGTGGCCGATTCCCCTGAGACGGGACCTCCTCTCTCAGGCGAACGGAACAATCTGGCATCCCCAGCCAGAGCTCTGGGCTCTGCACCTCTGGTCCCTCGATGGGAGCCGACTGACCTTCCCAGGGACGTACTAGAGACCATATCTCAGGCGAGAGCCCCGTCCACGAGACGCCTCTACGCCCAGAAATGGTTGGTCTTTGTTGATTGGTGTTCCACACGCAACATAGACCCTGTGGAGTGCGACGTATCTCCGATACTGTCCTTCCTCCAAGAGCGTTTGGATCTGGGGCGCGCCCCTTCAAAGCTCAAAGTGTACGTAGCAGCCATCTCAGCGTTTCATGCTCCTATCGCTGGCCAGTCAGTGGGTCGGAACAACCTTGTGGTTCGTTTCTTAAGGGGTTCTAGGCGATTAAATCCTCCTCGTCCCCTTACTGTTCCCACTTGGGACCTTTCTTTGGTCCTTAGAGCTCTCAAAGGAAAACCCTTCGAGCCGCTGAGTTCAGCCGACCTCAGGCCTTTAACCCTGAAAACCGCTCTGCTACTTGCACTAGCATCGGTCAAGCGTGTTGGCGATTTGCAGGCCCTCTCTGTGAGCCCTGCATGCCTCGACTTTGGGCCTAATGACTCTAAGGTCGTACTGAAACCTAGGCATGGCTACGTCCCTAAAGTGCTCTCTACTCCGTTTAGAGCTCAGGTCATCTCGCTCTCTGCTCTTCCTCCCTCCGCGGATGAACAGGAGCTGGAGTTACTCTGCCCCGTCAGGGCATTGAGGACCTATGTAGAGCGATCGCAGCCTTTCAGGCAGTCAGATCAGCTCTTTGTCTGTTTTGGTAGCAAACATTGCTACAGCCAAATATTCTACTTTGAAAATGTGCGTTCCATGTCGGAATGTCTGTTTTTGTTTTGGTCTGTGCGAAACCTCGTGCTGCAGTTTATCCAATAGTATTTCAACATCACAGGTTGCCAGTTGGCGGAAAACACCGCGTATTACAACCATGGAAACCAGCAAACGAACTGGGTCAGAGATTAAGCAATACCGTCAGCTGCGCGTTCTCGCTCTCTTCTCTGTCACGGTGAAGTGACACACCCCCGCGCGGGCGCCTCCTCTCTCTCTCGTCTCATTCGCTCTGGTAAGTAGTGCTTGTATTGCGCATAAATTTTAGTCCGCAGGTTTCGCGGTCACACCAAAAGCGCGCGCACTACTGAGCGGTGGAGCGGACAAGCCACGAACAGAGACAGAAGTCAAGCAGAGTCACAAGTACCAAAATGAGTGGCTTACTGAGCTTAAACTGTCAAATACAGTCAAAACCAGCGGCACAGGCAATCTTGGCGAATATACAGATAAACACTGTCAGTTTTGAATCGTTAAATAGCTAAGAAAGTGAACTCATGTTGTGTGTAACAGTATTGGGTCCATTGAACACCGTTCATAGACTCTTAAAGGGACAGCTGTCAGGTTGGTGGAAGGGAAGGAGCGAGGACTCAATGATGCAGGGAAAGGAAGGGCTTTATTAATAATAAAAATAAAAACAAAAACACAACAAAAACAACCCCGTGGGGGAAAACAGACTTGACAAGACTCAACTCTGACTTGACAAAAGGAAACACGTGGGGAGATACGACGACGAACCAGCACAGGACTGCAAACAAGGAGAATAAATAGGAGAGCAAATAAGGCAGGTAATGAGGGAGGACAGGTGGGGCAAATCAACCAATAATCAGGTAACAAGATGGGCGGGGTCAAGACAATAGACATGAGAGCACATGGCACAAAGAAACACATGACAAGCCATGTGCTCACACCAAACAAAACACAAGCACATGGCCAATGCAGACAAATCACAAGCCATGTGCTTACACAAGACGAGACATGAACACGTGACTATGAAACTCATAAGCCACATGTTCACACAAAACAAGACAACATGAGAGCACGCAGCCCGTGAAACAGACTGCGTGCTACACAACACAAGACAAAAACACAACATGAAAGCACGCGGCAGGTGGAAATAACCGCGTGCTACACAAAACATGAGACAAGAGCGCACGGCAAGTGAAAGTACACACAAACCGTGCGCTCACAATAAAAACAGGACTGGGAGCGCGAGTGTCCGAATCCCGGCACGAAACCGAAACCAAACTAGACACGAGTGCCGGGATCCGAACGCCACGCTCCCAACATGAAACAAGGCACGCAGACAAGAGAGCACACAGCCCCGAGAACACTCGAGACTGTACGCTCACACAAAAACACGACAAGAACGGGAGTGTCAGAGCTCTGTCACAAAACCAAGAAATAAACTAGACCAAAGTGACAGAACCCTGACACTACCCCCCCTCTAAAGGGACGCCACCTGGCGTCCCTTACGAGGGACACAAGACAAACATGACAACAAGACAAAAAAAACACACCAACAAGACAACACAACAGAACATCAAAACACAAAGACAAAGAGGGGAGGGAGGGAGGGGAGCCAAGTCAGTCAGAAAAACAAAACAGGATCAAAATGTCTTTAAGGAAACCAGGGAGGGATGGGAGGGTTGAGCCAGGGAGGCTCAGGCAGGTCTGGGGTCCCAGCTGAGGGCCAGGGAGGAGCTGGAGGGACAGACCAGGGCGGGACCGGCGGGACAGACCAGGGCGGGATCGGCGGGACAGACCAGGGCGGCTTCAGCTGGTCTGGGGTCCTGGCTGAGGACCAGAGCAGTACTGGAGGGACCATCCAGGCAGGCTCCAGCAGGGCAGACAGCTTGGCAGGAGCTGACAGGGAAGGCGGAAAGGACAGAGCCAACACAGCAGGCTGGTGAGACTTGAGCAGGACAGGAACCTGGGTGAGGAAGGGGAACACCACAAAGACGACTACACCAAGTGATGCACAGCCAGTGTAGTGGGCACTAGGCGGACAAGTCTCTGGGACAGGAGCAGACTCCGAAACAGTCTCTGTGGTGGTGGCTGACTCTGGGAATGTCAGTACTGGAGCTAAGGAAGCCTGGAAGGATGTGTGTGTGGCCCAGACACACAGAAGGGCGAAGCCATAACAGAAGAGGGTGGCTTCAATGGCCTCCGTGGACGTATCAGGGAGAGCGGGCTGCTCGGTGGCGACCTCCGTGGCCATATCAGGGATGGCAGCGGGCTGCTCGGTGGCGGCCTCCGTGGCCGTATCAGGGATGGCAGCGTGCTGCTTGGTGGTGGCCTCCGTGGCCGTATCAGGGATGGCAGCGGGCTGCTTGTTGGCGGCCTCTGTGGCCGTATCAGGGATAGTAGTGGGCTCGGGCTGGTAGACTGGTCCGTGGTCAAAAGAAATTGAGTGCGTTCTCCAGGCACGCAGAACAGCCAAAACATAAAAGGCGAAGACAGCCCTCTTGGCCATGACAGGACTGACTGGGAGAGCCTGCGGCTCGATTTCCTCTGGGACCACTGGACTAGGGAATTCTGGGAAGGTCTCCGGGCCTGAAGCGGGCTCTGGGAAGGCCTCCGGGCCTACAGCGGGCTCTGGGAAGGCCTCCGGGCCTGAAGCGGGCTCTGGGAAGGCCTCCGGGCCTTGAGGGTTGGAGGAAGGCTTCTTCCTCTTCCTCCGTTTATGTGGGCGAGGAGGTGGCACTGTGCCTACCTCCTCTGTGGGCGCTGCAGCTTCCTTGGTCAGCTCTGGGAGTGCTGCAGCGGTCACAGCAACCACTGGAAGGGCTGCAGTGGGTTCAGCCACCTCTGGGCAGGTGGCAGATGAGGCTGACCTGTTCTTCCTCCTCCTCCCTCTCCCCGAAGAGGTCATTGGAGGACTGGGGACTTGGCAGCTTGTGAGGGGAATGCGAGGTGGACCAAGAGGGGGAAGGCCACCCTCCTCTCCGCGGTTGTAAACAAACCCCACAAACTGCCAGAAAGACAAAATCCCCAGCATTCCCATCTCCCAGGCGCTGACGGGCTCATTAAGGCTGCTGTTAAAAATGTCCTTGAGCGCTGCGTCGCTGATGTTGAGCCCCTCCGCTGTGAGCACGAACAGGTGAGCAAACTCCTTAACGCTGGCTCCTCCTTGCCGAAGAGAGAAGAGCTTGCTGCGCTGATCCACCATCAGCTGAGCGGAGGGGCTGGGAGATGGAAAAAGGAAGATGCCCATCCTTCTGCTGAGTCCTCAATTGGCTGGTTCGTTCTGTCAGGTTGGTGGAAGGGAAGGAGCGAGGACTCAATGATGCAGGGAAAGGAAGGGCTTTATTAATAATAAAAATAAAAACAAAAACACAACAAAAACAACCCAGTGGGGGAAAACAGACTTGACTTTACAAGACTCGACTCGACAAAAGGAAACACGTGGGGAGATACGACGACGAACCAGCACAGGACTGCAAACACAAGGAGAATAAATAGGAGAGCAAATAAGGCAGGTAATGAGGGAGGACAGGTGGGGCAAATCAACCAATAATCAGGTAACAAGATGGGCGGGGTCAAGACAATAGACATGAGAGCACATGGCACAAAGAAACACATGACAAGCCATGTGCTCACACCAAACAAAACAAGACACAAGCACATGGCCAATGAAGACAAATCACAAGCCATGTGCTTACACAAGACGAGACATGAACACATGACTATGAAACTCATAAGCCACGTGTTCACACAAAACAAGACAACATGAGAGCACGCAGCCCGTGAAACAGACTGCGTGCTACACAACACAAGACAAAAACACAACATGAAAGCACGCGGCAGGTGGAAATAACCGCGTGCTACACAAAACATGAGACAAGAGCGCACGGCAAGTGAAAGTACACACAAACCGTGCGCTCACAATAAAAACAGGACTGGGAGCGCGAGTGTCCGAATCCCGACACGAAACCGAAACCAAACTAGACACGAGTGCCGGGATCCGAACGCCACGCTCCCAACATGAAACAAGGCACGCAGACAAGAGAGCACACAGCCCCGAGAACACTCGAGACTGTACGCTCACACAAAAACACGACAAGAACGGGAGTGTCAGAGCTCTGTCACAAAACCAAGAAATAAACTAGACCAAAGTGACAGAACCCTGACAACAGCAGTCCAATATTCCTGTTGCTGTCTGTCATGTTAATCAAAGAACAAAAGACAAAGAAAATCACTTTCTTCTCTTGACTGAATACGTTGTATAACTTTAATGGTAAGAATTATTTGCAATAAAGACTACAGAAATTAAGGTAACCAATGCAAAACAACCACAATGTGTTATTTTACATTTGATTACTTTAATTTCTGTAGTATTTCTTACCTGAATAAAAACCTTGTTAACCCAAAAAAACTTTTCATAGCTCTCTTTATTCTATTGCATTTATTTGAGCTGTTTATATTTTATTAATGACTTTTAATTGTTTTTTTTTTTTTTAATGAAAATAAAACTCTGCATTGAAGAAAAGTAGATTTTTGTTTGTATGTTGTCATTTATAGTTCTTAGAAAGAAAATCGGAATCGGCAAAAAATAGGGATCGGCCGATCACACAAAAAATCGGAAATCAGAATCAGCGAAGAAAATTGCAATCGGTCCATCTCTACTAAAAATCCTCTGAATCCATCTAAATATCTCTATGAACAACAGCATATCAAAACAGATAAATCAACTCATCAGCTTACAGTGTTAAGTCTCCTCAGCTTTCATTGTCATTTGCGCTCCCTATTGTTGCTGGCAACCATATGCTGTAAAAGCTGGCAACCCGCGTCTTTGAACGAGGGGGCAGGCCAAACACTATTTTGAATTTGGACTGCAGTACCTGTTTTGAACACTGGGTGTCATTATTATATAGAGCCCCTTTAAAACAAAAAGAGCTATAATACTGTTAATTTACTGATGTACATCTCATTAAGTGTTGTGATGTGAACTGAACCCATGATAGATGTGTTTGTGTCTCTTCCAGGAATCTAGAGAAAAAGATTCACTTTTCCATGATTAGAATTTGCTCATCGTGGTGTCAAATTTGTTTGGCGCTGGCAATGACACAATCAGTGTGACACTGATGCTCATGGCCAATATCCTCATATACAATATCAGAACTGCATTTTTATGAACTGCACAGTTCAGGTCACTTCTTTTTCTGAACACAGTCTCATACCAGAGACCTTTCTGATCTCCTCTTGCCTTGACATCAGTGACCATAAATGTCTCATATGGAGGAA
Source organism: Ancherythroculter nigrocauda (assembly GCA_036281575.1). NCBI lineage: Eukaryota > Metazoa > Chordata > Actinopteri > Cypriniformes > Xenocyprididae > Ancherythroculter > Ancherythroculter nigrocauda. The sequence continues at coordinate 58,850,011 of VTFQ01000001.1, read as the reverse complement.
TCAGCATCTCTTTCTCATGAGAAAGCTTAGCCACATCAGCACCTTCACAAGTGTTAGATAACAAAAACCAAAGACAATTCTAAACTCTTGGCTAGATTTCCAGGAGAAGTCAGGCTCAACCTGGGGAGTTATACATAAAACAGGTCCAGAGGAAAGCTAGAGTCATAGCTCATTCACAGGATCATCCCCTTAGAACAGAGTTTGAGCTTTTGCCCTCTGAGCGGCGCTATCGAGTTCCTAGCTGCAGAACAAAGAGGATGCAAATATCTTTTATTCTGTCAACTGTGAGGCACCTTAATGGCATTTAGCACTTTATAATAACTTGCATAAGTTGCATTTTTGCACTTGATCGTGTCCTGTATTTTATTTATTTATTTATTTATTTATTTGCACATTATGTACATTGGGCGTTATTGTGAATTCCTTCTCTGCTGGTTGGTCTCTGTTGGTGAGTGTTGTTGTATGTTTATGTGTTTTATGTGGAGCATTTGCTGCAAATCCAATTTCCCCTTGTGGGACAATAAAGGTACTTTGACTTTGACTTTACTTTGACTTTGACTCTAGATCAAGAAATTATGATGCCAATGAACCTCTTTGTTTAGAGCACTTCTTATACAACTTTTGAATCACAATAATTTAATTTATGTTTCTTTTAATTAAGGTTACTGCATCTGTAACTTCCACAGAGTCAGAACTGCTCAAAGTGATATTCGATATATATATCGAAGTGTCAAGCTTTATTTGCATGTCTCAGCAGGAACTGTTTGTCCAGTGTGAAACCACACATAGACCTTCACAAGTGCTGTATAATGATGAGCTCAACAGTTTACATTTTACACATAATAATCTTACTTCAGCTGTTATATCCTACAGCACGCACATTATCAGCGATATAAAAAGCCACCTTCCTGATCTCATAGTTTCAAACGTCATTGTCGTCTATCTGTGAGCAAGTGACTTTCTGATCTTGTCCTCTCATCATTGAGCTCCGGAAAAAATAAAGATAAATAGACAAGGTAAAATTGGGAGTAAAATAAATATTAATATTGATATAGAACACAGGTTTAATTGCATATTTTACTTTTTTCTTCTCAATCCAACAGAAAATACACAAAAATTTAAAACTGTGTTTTGTAAGATGTTGGTGAACAGATAACTGTATTACTATTGCAGTGATAGATTTAGTATTTGTGAGATGCTGTTGTGTTTGTCAATTTTTCCAGCATCTGCGCTTCAGTAGATCATCTGAGGGATTTGACTGAATCAAGATGCTGCTGATCATTGAAGCTCTTCTTCTCATTTTAGCTGCTCTAGGACAGGTAAGCTTGTGTTCTAGTATGAATATTACAGACATGAATACTGATGATTGATCATTATGATTCCTGTTGCTGCAGGATCACAGAGCTGCTGCTGTTCACAGACAGATATTTCCATTGGATATGGCACTGAATTCTGTTGATGACCAATATGAGGGCTGTAAAGAGATCATGACAGACCTGGTGAAGACAAAATATCTGAAGAAGGAAATCAATGACTCTTCTGAATTTAGGGATACTTGGTACGATGGTAAAAATAAAGCCAAGAAACCACAGGATAATTTGAAACAGATTCATTCAGTCGCCATTTATGTGTACACTAACAACAATTCGCATGTATATCGTAATTTCAACAATGCTGTTCGTGGTGAGAAACAAAAATACAAAGACCAGGAATTCAAATGGTATTCACTTCACTTTCTGTTAACAGAAGCGGTACAGATTCTGAAGAAAACACAAAACAAATGCTATTCGACTTATCGTGGTACGACTGTTGAGTTTGATAAGAATGTTCTGACCACAGAGGTTCGTTTTGGTTCATTTACGTCCTCTTCTCTTGATCGTAAAGTAGCAAATGATTTTGGACTTAAATCTTGTTTTGAAATTGAAACTTGTGAAGGTGCTGATGTGATCAAATACTCCAAGTATCCTGACCAGAAAGAGGTACTTATTCCTCCATATGAGAAATTTACAGTTGTTGATATCAAGACAAAAGGTGAGGAAGGTGCCTGGTGTGACACTGTGTTTAAGTTAAAAAGCTCTGGGAAAATAAGTTACCTGAACTGTGGTGCTGATGTAAAACTGGTACAAGACAGGGCCAAACTTTAAATTTTCAATCATTGTGTCTTGTCAAATCAAAAGTTGCTTCCTTTATAATGTTTGATAGCTTCATTAATTCTGAGTGATAATCATCTTTACAAGTTTAAAGTAAAATAAATGTTTATTTTATTTTTTTTTATCTAGTTTCACAGTTTTCACATGTAACTTTATGTTGTGTAAGGGGAAAGTGAATAGGCAAAAGCTTGTTAATAGGCATAATTTTAACAACATGTTAATAATAATGTACCAGCTAAAAGGATTCCCTGTATAGTTTTACAGCATTATTTGAGTTTTTTTTTTTCTTGAGAAAAAATAACATGTACTGTACCTGGTATATATACAAATAAATTGATATTGAAATGAAATTGAATCACAAACAATTTTTTCAGCCTGTTTTGAGTTTTGTTTTTGATCTGTTTTTCTGTTCTGATAGTTTCTTGGTTGGTTTTTGTTAATTAGTTCAGTTCTCCTTTGTTCCCTGCATGTTTGTTTCCTAGGTTACTGAGTATTCTGTTCAGGTGTGTCTAGTTAGTTCCCCCCTTTGTTTGCTTGGTGTATTTAAAGGGTTAGTTCACCCAAAAATGAAAATTCTGTCGTTAATTACTCACCCTCATGTCGTTCCACACCCGTAAGACCTTCATTAATCTTCGGAACACAAATTAAGATATTTTAGTTCAAATCCGATAGCTCCGTGAGGCCTCCATAGGGAGTAATGTCACTTCCTCTGTCAAGATCCATAAAGGTACTAAAAACACATCTAAATCAGTTCATGTGCGTACAGTGGTTTAATATTAATATTATAAAGCGACGATAATATTTTTGGTGCGCCAAAAAAAAAAAAAAAAAAACGACTTATTTAGTGTTGGCCGATTTCAAAACAATGCTTCAGGAAGCATCAGAGCACAGTGAATCTGTGTATCGAATCTGCAGTTCGGAGCGCCAAAGTCACGTGATTTCAGCCGTTTTGCCGCACCAAAAATATTCTCGTCGCTTTATAATATTAATATTGAACAACTGTACTCACATGAACTGATTTAGATGTGTTTTTAGTACCTTTATGAATCTTGACAGAGGAAGTGACTTTACTCCCTATGAAGGCCTCACGGAGCCACTTTGAACAAAAATATCTTAATTTGTGTTCCGAAGATTAATGAAGGTCTTACGGGTGTGGAACGGCATGAGGGTGAGTAATAAATGACAGAATTTTCATTTTTGGGTGAACTAACCCTTTAAGCACTCAGTTTCAGGCCTTGTCCACATGTACAGGGGTATTTTTATAAACTGAGTTTTTCCTGATTCGGTTAAAAAAAGTGTCCATATAAAACTACAATAACATGCTAGGAAGCGCTGTCAAGAGCATTCCAAATCAACAGATGGCGATACAACCCTAATCGTAAAGCCATTTTGGCCAATCAGAAGCCTGGAATAAAGGTTATTACCAGTTCTGGTTCCAATCAAAATCTCTGGTATTACCGTCTACCATCTTTTCTAAAAATCTTCACCCTGGCAGGAGTTTTCAAAAATGTTTGGTTTTAGTAACTGGATACTGCATTTGCGTGTGAACAAACAGCCAAACCACATAGAAAAAGCTGCGGTTTTGAAAATACCTGTGTTCGTGTGGACAGGGCCTCAGTTTGTTCCTTGTCTTGCATTGTTTAACTCTGATGTGGTTGTCATTTCTCACAGTTATTCTCCTGTTAGTTGTGTTGATTATTAAATTCTGTCTGAGCATTTCCTGAGTCGTGTGCTTCATTACAGCCACCTATGACTCAGGTGTGTGTACCATTGTACCATCTAAAACCTAAACCTAATGAAATTCTGTTCAGTTATGAAATGTTTTGACAATCACAATACAGTTCTTATGATGCAAGATTTTTTTTTTTTTTAAATAACTCACCCACCACCGCAGGAATAATTCTCACTCTGAACAACAGAGAACAATAAAATATCAGTAAAAGTACTGAAGCTCTTCAGAAAATGTTCAGCCTCAAAGGGTTAAACTTAATATTATATGAGGCGTTTAATTAAATATTCATTTATTTTTTAGGTTTACAAATTATGCAACTCTGCGCCACTATGATACCTAAAAATGTATCAAACCCTGCATTTGTGATTTTGATATGCAAATGATAAACATCAAAGCATCAAAATTCAATAGACAAAATTCATAATCAAAAAGCAGATAATAATAACTAAATAATAACCATTTATCTTGATCCTTCTGCAAGTTCACCTGAATATAATTTGAGCAACTATGAAGTCATTTTGTTACAGCACTGGTCAAAGTGTATGCATCATATTTACCTTACCATATAGAGCAGGGGTGACCGATCATGCTCCTGGAGGGCCACTATCCTACAAAGTTTAGCTCCAAAACAAGGTCTTTCTAGGTGTACTAAAAAACAGACAGGTGTGTTGATGCAGTGTTGTAGTACTCGAGACTCAGACTCGGTCTTGACCATATTGTAATGATCCAAGAAGTGGTCTTGTCATGGACTTGTGTGCATTTTGACTCAGAATTGACTTGTACTTGAACATATTAGGAATCTGACTCATTTCTGAGTCCACTCGACTCCCATTAAAAATATTTCATGATTATTACTGTATGTTATTATTTCTGTAAATTGATGTTTGGTTTGGCATGACTTGAGACTAACATAGCAGCAAGACTCAGGTAGTAGCGGGAAGTTCGGATCATTTAACTGACTTGGATCTTTGAATCTCTTTCAGCAAAATGAACAAATCTTTTTTTTCAAGTCATTTTGTTCAGTTTAGCAGAATACAGGTGTTGGTAATATAATTAGAATATCATTAAAAAGTTGATTTATTTCACTACTTCCATTCAAAAAGTAAAACTTGTATATTATATTCATTCATTACACACAGACTGATATATTTCAATTTTTTATTTCTTTTAATTTTGATGATTATAACTGACAACTAAAGAAAATCCCAAATTCAGTTTCTTAGAAAATTAGAATATTACTTAAGACCAATACAAAGAAAGGATTTTTAGAAATCTTAGCCAACTGAAAAGTAAGAACATGAAAAGTATGATCATGTACAGCACTCAATACTTAGTTGGGGCTCCTTTTGCCTGAATTACTGCAGCAATGTGGCGTGGCATAGAGTCGATCAATCTGTGGCACTGCTCAGGTTTTATGAGAGCCCAGGTTGCTCTGATAGTGGCCTTCAGCTCTTCTGCATTGTTGGATCTGGCATATCGCATCTTCCTCTTCACAATACCCCATAGATTTTCTATGGGGTTAAGGTCAGGCGAGTTTGCTGGCCAATTAAGAACAGGGATACCATGGTCCTTAAACCAGGTACTGGTAGCTTTGGCACTGTGTGCAGGTGCCAAGTCCTGTTGGAAAATGAAATCTGCATCTCCATAAAGTTGGTCAGCAGCAGGAAGCATGAAGTGCTCTAAAACTTCCTGGTATATGGCTGCGTTGACCTTGGACCTCAGAAAACACAGTGAACCAACACCAGCAGATGACATGGCAACCCAAACCATCACTGACTGTGGAAACTTTACACTGGACCTCAAGCAACGTGGATTGTGTGCCTCTCCTCTCTTCCTCCAGACTCTGGGACCCTGATTTCCAAAGGAAATGCAAAATTTACTTTCATCAGAGAACATAACTTTGGACTACTCAGCAGCAGTCCAGTCCTTTTTGTCTTTAGCCCAGGTGAGACGCTTCTGATGCTGTCTGTTGTTCAAGAGTGGCTTGACACAAGGAATGCGACAGCTGAAACACATGTCTTGCATACATCTGTGCGTAGTGGTTCTTGAAGCACTGACTCTAGCTGTAATCCACTCTTTGTGAATCTCCCCCACATTTTTGAATGGGTTTTGTTTCACAATCCTCTCCAGGGTGCGGCTAACTCTATTGCTTGTACACATTTTTCTACCACATCTTTTCCTTCCCTTCGCCTCTCTATTAATGTCCTTGGACACAGAGCTCTGTGAACAGCCAGCCTCTTTTGCAATGACCTTTTGTGTCTTGCCCTCCTTGTGCAAGGTGTCAATGGTCATCTTTTGGACATCTGTCAAGTCAGCAGTCTTCCCCATGATTGTGTAGCCTACAGAACTAGACTGAGAGACCATTTAAAGGCCTTTGCAGGTGTTTTGAGTTAATTAGCTGATTAGAGTGTGGCACCAGGTGTCTTCAATATTGAACCTTTTCACAATATTCTAATTTTCTGAGATACTGAATTTGGGATTTTCCTTAGTTGTCAGTTATAATCATCAAAATTAAAAGAAATAAACATTTGAAATATATCAGTCTGTGTGTAATGAATAAATATAATATACAAATTTCAATTTTTGAATGGAATTAGTGAAATAAATCAACTTTTTGATGATTGAGGCTATGCAGTCTGTTAGTTCACCTCACCTCCAGATCAGAGTCATTCTTTCTTTTGTCACCTTTTGTCATTTATCACATCTGTTGCCCAAAAAGATTAGATACCTCTCATGTCTAGAACTCCAAACTTTCTGGTCTCGACTCAGACACAGCCCTCTCTGGTCTCGGTCTTGACTCAGACTCAACATACTCTGAACTCGGTCTTGACTCGGACTCGAATGAGCTGGTCTCAACAGGACAGCAGCCCTCCAGGACCGAGATTGGACACTCCTTGATATAGACTAAAGTTATGATCTTTTTTTTTTTCTTTTTTTTAGCATTTTAGCATTTCAGTTTGTCCAATGAGAAACCACAAAGACTTTCACAAGTTCTGCATTATAATGAGCTAACCAGTTTAGTTGAGAAAAAGGCATCACAATCACACTTCAGCTGTTTTATCTCGGAAAACACACTAGTGATGTAAAAAGTAACTTCAAACTCCTTATCTTCATTTGAAGAGTCGTTGTCGTCTGGCTGTAAGCAACTGAACTTTCTGTAGGGTCTGCACAGTCTTAAAGATGAGCAGGTCCCACCATAAACTGAGTTTAAGTCTCAATTCACGGAACTTTGGTTTGTAAATCTTACATTGATTCCGGCCCGGCAGACACTAATGGATCACGAGACTCTTTTTTATGACTATTTTGATAAGTCCCGAACCTCTCCTCTGCGACTTCAAAGACGCAAACACCACGGATCGGGTTTCTAGGAGACAGGCCCGAATTCCAAACGGTCATAAAAAGGAAAATACACGCACACTCCCACAGACACACACACACACACACACACACACACACAAAAGACCTACATAAAGACTGTATGCACAAATATTATACCTGCAAATATGAATCTGCCATTGTAGTGCTTGTTGCATGTATGTGTTACTAGTGTAGAATCGTAGAATTGACTACAGTAGGTTAGTTTTCATGTTAAACGATAGTAGTAGAGTATAAAGTGTATCTTCTTTATAGGATGAGCGACACCTGTCGAGTTTAAAGCTGTGAGTCCGAGCTATTCACTCATGTACGTTACATTTCTGTCAAATGCATCGTTCAATGATTAATAGTACTATGAAGAAAATGCACCGATTGGACATACCATAAATTAATCCGGGAGACGGGACAAAGGGATGTGGAAAACCGCCAAATTGCAACGCTATCATTGGAGGACGTTATCAAGAAGGCGTTCTGGTCTGTTGTCTTTAAAATACCACGACACGCGTCTTTTCGATGCACAAGTTTTCCTGCACAAGTTCCTGCCGTAGAGACGGACTCTCTTCTTTATCTTCTGGTCATCTTACTTCCAGTTAAACCTCGTTTGAAAACCCCGCCGGAGAAACCCTCTCGGGAAGGACCAACCAAGCCAGGCGCATTGACACTCAGCCGCACCCCGACTTGAACCATAAGCAAGTATTATAATTCCTCTGAAATTTGTTTAAATACTGGGTTTCCTTGCTGGCTCTTCAAGGTTAACTGTTGGAATTGGCCATTCTTTGATCATCTCTCTTTCTGACTTTTTCTTTCACTTTGTATGTAGGATCTGTATCTACTTGTGTACATTTATCCGTATAACCTTTGTATTACCCGTTCCGTATATTAAACACATCATATCCATACTTTTTGTTCACTTGCTCATTCAACAACAATCAGGTCACTTTAACATTTCGATCCTATATCCTTGCTTTACGTTTGGATGCTAGAATAGGAAGTCTTTCTCGTGGCCAGAGGACAGACCTTCCTTTTTATAACATTCTGAGAAGCTATAGTTTGCCGGACAAACGGACTTTCTCTAAATAATTATTAAACCAGAACTAATCATATATATAAGTGATTACAATTCGTTGTAATTAATTCACCATATATGGTTAATTCCCCCTTGGGTCGGTATGTGCATAATAATTCATAATTCATCTTTATGAATTATTATATTCATATTCCACCCATAAATTGATTAATAACTGTACAAATCGCTACATTTCTGATCTTCTTCTCTTGTTGTTGCTCCTAAACTCCTGAAAACAACAAAAATAACAGAATTTTAAAAATATATTGTCCTTTTTTAGGTAATTTGGGTAGGGGGAGGGTGGTAAAGTACAAGGCTAAGTATAACGGGTTATATTACTTATAATTTTAGTTCTTCACTTTTATGTACCAATTGGGAAAATCAGAAGATTTGTATGTTCGACTATGGAGGTAGAGGGTAATTGCCAAAGGAACGACAGGAGACCACAATCAAGGTAATTACGCAGATTTTTTTAATAAATGTTCCCTTAAATACCAGCCTTTCCCCTTTTTGAAAGTAAACAATAAAATAAATAAAAAACAATTCAACGTAAGTTACATCAATTCAATGAAAAGAAAAGAACAAATCACTTAGAGAATATCACTGTCAGTTTCACACTAGAATAGTATGAATACAATAGAAAACAATAGAATGACAACAATTTGTCCAGATTCAACAACAATTCTGTGATATCACGCACACGTCGACGATCAGTTCAATTTCCAAATGTTCAATAACTGATATCAGTTCCTTCTTCTAGTTATCTCAAACAGTTTTCACTCCCGTATGGAGAAAGCACAGTCTCTATGCAGGAATAGTTTTACTTTAATAGTTTTGAACAGGGAAAAAAAAAAAAAATGAAATCATGATACTCTCCTGGTCCTATAGGATGAATTTTCTTCTTTCTTTTCCATTGAATAGGTTGGCTCGCCATCAAAGAAAATCAGTCTCCCCTCAGGAAAAAAACCTGACCTGTTTAAAAGGTCAGAAATGCACGACTGCATTTAGTCAACAATAGCATCACATCAGGTAAGTATCTCCACATACCGATAAATTAACATACAAAATAATAATTTCAATGTTTTACAATATTACATTGCTAATAGAGCTTGGCAAACTACGTCACTGCGCGTTGCATTCTGGGTAGTCGCCGCCATGTTTTAGGTCACGCTCAGGAGCGTACAATTTACAGTCTATGGTACAATGACAATAAATACAACTCACCAGATGAAAAAACGACTGTAATTACGTTAATTTTTTAAAGAGCTGCTTGTACTTGCTGAGAATAAATGGACTAATATTTTAATCTCTTGTGTTTATTCGATCGCTCAGTCGTGTGGCCAGGACACGATATACACACACATAGAAATCATACTGACGCCTTCTATCGGACCACACACAGGACCAAGTGATTTCTCTATTGCAGTTTAATAACTAAGTGGCACCGATATATCTGCCAGATAAAATAATAAACAAAATATAGATTGATCTCAGCCAGCATATCATAATATCGCCCTGATTTCTTCATGTTAAAGCATTAAGGGATAACATAACAGCATGACCATCTGTAATGCAGCTCTGAAATGAATTATATTGTGGAGTCGCTACACCAAGTAAGTTTTACTGGACCTAAATGGAATAAATACCATAGACTGTAAAAAAATATGGACGTAGTGTCCGTGACGTCACCCATAGAGTTCTGAACAGCAGTTTTGACGCAAAAATGAGGCCGCGGCCATCTTAGCAGCACGTGACTGCATGTCACTCCCGGATAACTGAAAATGGGCAAAGAGGCGGGGAGGTGGTTTGAGCTGATGCGACTGGTTGCTGAAACCACGCCCGCCTAGTTAGCAGTCAAAGCCAAGGAGCTATCTATCTATCTAAGATACGATCTAAAATATTAATGAAGATAGGTTTTATCATTAGAAAGTTCTAAAGGTTTACTGTCAATCTACGGTGTTTTTTTAAGATATAGATGCTCCAACACCAGTGAACAACATTGAAAATCAAATGGGACTTCATACCTTTATAATGAAATAGAGATCGCGAGATGAATCCAATCCGTGGCACTTGGGTAAAATATGAGTGTCCATTGAAAAAAAAAAAAAAAACATTTCACATTTCTTCTGAATGATCTGCTCTCTGTCATCGTTCTTCAAGGAATAATGCAATCTGAGCAGCGTTTATGTTGTAAAACTGTATACGATCGTATCTAACAAACAAATGAGCCCGTGTCCAAGTATATTTTTTCAAAATAGTGCAGCAGTTTTAGTTATATCCAAGCAGTGCTGTCAGATTTTGATATCCTCCCGCCATTGTCATTGTAGTAAATCTCACAACCAAAACTTTCAGCCAATGCCACGATCCAACAACGTGTGTTCTGTTTCTTCCGCATGCATGCACATCTACACAGACATACATCAGTCTGGAATATTATGCAGCAAGCCATATTTTATAATTGTATAAAATAATCGAGCACAAATACGGCTGAGATGCCAAATTCAGCGGCAGCTGAGGTAAAGTGACGGCTCACAGACAGCAGCGGCATCTACCTGTCACTCAAGTGACCACGCCCTTAATTATGCAGAACTTTAAGGCTTAATATAATTTAAACGAATGAGTTAGAAAAAAATCCACCCCCCTCAGAGTTGTCATGAAGGGCAACATTAGCAGTATAGACCAAAACCACAATTTGAACCAACTTGTAAACGTTTTTTTCTGCTATAAACTTGGCCAATTTAACATGGGACTCAATGAGATTCTGCTCTCTTTTGGAGCCTGTCCCTAGCGGCCAGTCGATGAATCGCAGTTTAAGTCACTTCCGTATTGGCTTCACGAGAGACTGGGGGAGGTTGCCGCTTGATAAATACATGATTTCTTACAGAGAGAAGCTTAACAATGAATCAAAGATGTGCTGCTTTATGAACCCGGAGAGTGATCGCAATGAGCTATTTCACAAATAACATTTCTAAACGTGTTTTCGTACATTATTAATGGCGTGAGCACGTACATATTCAAACAGATCAGAAGTTATAAATCTGTAATAAATACAAATGACAAAGCCACATTTTGGTCAAGTTTATTTTCATTGAGTTTCACTTTCACCATTGTGTCGTTTCTAAGCTGGAAGGCAGAAAATGAGGGACATTATAGCATGCTTAACGTGGCTTAATTTACTAAGACAAACAAAATTTAGTATGCTTTATTAGTTTGGTGTTTACTACAGAAAAGCAGATGAGCCCAGAATATGAACGCAACACATTTAACACAAGCATTTTCCTCTCATAAAGAAAACACTTAATGGACAGTGACTTAACGTGTAATAAGACGGATTCTGTTCATATTCTGGGCTCATCTGCTTTGCTGTACATAGTTTCTATGGGAGGAGAACGTTTAACGTGAAATTAAACGCGTTGCGTTCAAATTCTGGGCTATTAGTATGATGTTTACTTACATTACGCCAGCATTACGCCACGTTAAGCTTTTTATAATGTCCCGAAAATGGGACAAAATGGCGCTCCATTTCACATCCGTTTTCCACGCTGGTCAGTATATGCAGATAGTTAATAACACAGCCAGCGTTCACCATTCTAATATGTTTTTAACTGTATAATATAAATTTTAACATCTTCCTCCACTATTTCCCAGTCTCTACTGTACTGTCCGTGACCTAAAGTCCCAGAATGCAATGCGTTGCTGACATCACGTTCCCAGACTCTATAAACATACACAGCGCCGCCGCTCCAACCACGCGCATCACGCACTGTGCGTAGGGCACCATATGCTGAGGGGGCACCAAAAATAGCCTAATGAATTTTTTTTTTTAAATGCCGGTATTATTTCATTAGCCTATAGAAATATTAGGCACATTTTAGCCATGTATATGTAACAAAAAAGGGGGAACAAGAAAGATATTTAATAATTGCTCTATAGTCTAGTCTAATCCGTGCCGGATGGTCCGTTCCGGTTGTTCGCGCGGGCGCCTGCCTGACGCAGTTTGACAGATTTGAGCATGGCTCCGAAAAGACAGCAGGAGTCGGGTGCTGAGAAACGAAAGAAGAAGAAACTGCGAGATGATGCCCGTGCATCACTTTCAGGTAAGTCCATGTTTAATCAATCATAAATACGGGAAATGTGCTGCATGTGCGTGCTGCTGCTAATCGTAATGCGCCTCGAACTTGCTGATGTTAATGTTAGCATTAGCAAACTATGTTATTATAACTTACAACTTCGGTGCAAGCTAAATTGAGATTTTACTGTTAAACATTACCTATTTTAAAAATAACTGACCTGACGCCAGCTAGCTGTTACTTTTTTTTTTTACTATCTTTCTTTAGATATTGAGCAGTAGTTTATGGTTTATTTTGACGTGACGGTGGTTAATACTTTCTCAGTAACGTTAACAGTTATCAGTCAGTGCAGTGCACATGGTAGGCTAACAATTCCTGTTAAATATATATATATAGGGTGAATTGCCCTAAAGTGAGACACTGCCTAATGTGGGACACCTAAGGTTTAGTGTTTGTAGGTCCCGCATAAATACATGAATGTCAGTGAAACTATAGGTTATCTGAGGCTGTGGTGCCATGTGATCAAAATCGCATAGCTTCTCAAATGTCCAGTCATATATGAGACTATAGCAAACATCAAAAAGGAAGGACCTTGTGTGAAAGCCACCCAAAGGTCAATGACATAGAGTTTTGACAAACTTGACATTAAGGAGTATAAATTAATTTTAAACAAAAAAATCATGATACCTTTTGGCCTAATGTGCTTATGAAATGTATGTCCATCAAAAAATACTATAACATTGTATGTGTAAACTATATATTTTATATTTGTATCAAATTTCCTAGTGTCCCACTTTAGGAAATGTGGTTTCAAAAAGTGGGACAGTATGATTGCCTAATGTGGGACAGTACTTTAGTCAGTCAAAAATGTGTGGTGGGGCATGGTTTGTGGGACAAAAATGGTTATTTACAGTGTTTTAGTGTTGTTATGCAATAATAGAATGATTGTGTGTGTTTGTTGTTTAGTGAAATAGAAAACATTAGGCCAAATAAACACTTATGCAGTTCACAGCATTTTTATGAATTTTGACTCAAGGTTAAATCTAGCCTAAAGTTTGTTCAATGTTTTTTTTTTTTTTTTTTTTTTTTTTGCTGGTTGCAAGATTTTATATTTTGCCTTCAAATAAGCCCAGGCTATGCCTGTTGAAGAGAACAGTGAAGAATTCTGACTGTACATTTAACTCTTTTCTATATATAACATTACATAGCCTATGAAAATAGTTGCCTAATGTCTTTACAAAAAATCCATCAAAACTATCATATTGTATTATTTTTCTGATGATGTTCAATTATCAATCAATTCATCCATAACCAAGAGAATTACTAACTTAAGAAGATTTTTACTATTCTGAACGAATCAAATGATTTTGGCCTTTTATCATAGACTTTGACCTTTTCATAGACCTTTTATTATTATGATTATTATTATTATCATCATTATCATTATTATTATCATCATCATAAATTTTGGCCTTTTATCATAGAATTTTCAGTGTCCCACATTAGGAAGCACCAGATTGTTTTAGACGACTTGCACTAAGAGCACTAATATGTCTATAATTTCTTTTATGAATGTGTTATCTCCATTTTCTCTTTTGATTTGATTAGGAGACATCCTGGGTTTTTTAAAATGGAATTGTGTGTGAATTAAATGTTTTGGCTACAAATCGCAATATGTCACAGAAGTCTGAAATGCAAAAAATGTCCCACATTAGGGCAATTCACCCTATATATATATATATATATATTTAAATATAAAATGTCATTATGGATTATTTTGATAATTTTTTTTATTTTGCTATTCTGTTTACTGTTTACAAAGTCAGCAAAGCTGTGAAGATTTTACTTTCTCTTTTTAGTGTTCTTAAGTTTTATACTGTGATGCTGCTATTGTGTGTTATTGGTATTGAGTTATGTTTGGTAATAAAAAGTTAAACTGGCAAAAACAAACTTTTTTTTGTTTTTTTTTTCTCGGGGTCGGGGTGGGGGGCATCATAAAGGAATTATGCTTAGGGCACCAAAATGGCTAGCAGCGGCACTGGAACTAAGCTTGAGTTATCCGGTGTTGTGCACTGTTGTCTATCACCCACCCAAATATAACAAAGACTTTATTGATTTTCTGATTTTTTGGCTGGAATTATGCCAAAATATGATCGGGTCTTAATTTTGGGGGATTTTAATATCCATGTGTGCATGTGGTGGAGTCTTTTAATTTAACTCAGCTTGTAGCTAGTCCGACACATATTTGTGGTCACATTTTAGACTTGGTTTTATCATATGGCTTTATCATAAGTCTGTGATGCTGTTTTCTCTGATCATTGCTTCCTTTTATTTGAGATATGTATTACCTGTGATCCCAAAGTGACTGCTCCAACCCGTCGCCGTCGAAAGATTAATTCTTCAACCATTCAATAATTTTCAGAGGATTTTAATGCTATTGACAATGACTATTCACTGACTTCATACGGCCTTAACACTGATGATCTGACTTCATTGTTCTCTTAAACTTGTCTTAAAGCTGCAATCCACAACTTTTTTTGGTTAAAAATTATCCAAAATCAACTTCTGAGCAAGTACATAACCAGCCAGTGTTCAAAACTATCTAATTATCTTGTCTCGATTCACAACAGTAAGCTTGTAATAATGTTTTATAATAAGAGCGACATGGCGGATTTCCGCGGGAAATTCAAGCATGCAGCAGTTCGTCTGTGTGTCATTACGTCACGTCCGTAAACAAAGGAAGGAGTCCCGTCCAGGCTAGTTGGTTTTATCATGTGAGGAAGTTGCCGGTAGCGGCACATTTATAGCCTTTTCTCACAGCAGCTGAAATAATTAAACTTATCATTTTGATGGCGGATTGTAATCCAGAAAGGTCCAAATGACAATCATCAGTGACAACTGGAGATTCAGCCGTAGACAAAAAGCAAAAGACTTTGGACTGTGGAGTGGCTACAGAAATGGAAATCTACAGGTAACGCTAATACACACTAAATACACAGTCACGCAGTGCTGATGTTGTTAACAATAACAATTTGAGAACAATATAACAGTAATAATAATTTGCACGGTTTGACGTGATCCGAACTAAGCGATCGTTAGATTTAATCATCATTGGCAGTGTGATTTATTGTAGGCCTTTTTTCCTCAGTTGGTCAAAACAAAAGTGGCAGAAATGTTACTTACTTGTTCAGATGATATTTTCCATTGAAAATTCTTATATTGGTCATGCTTTCAAGACGTAGAATCTGTGATTCTGGAGTACAGCATCCACACCGGTGCGGTGACTGACAGCAAGCATTAGATTCATCCGCGCTGACGAGCTGTGCCGAGGCACAATGCACGTACAGATAACTGTTCCACATATGACTGCAATCGCTTGTTTCAAACAGAGATGGCGACAAAGAGGAAAAACTGCGAACAGCAGCTTTAATATCTTGGATACTGTGGCTCCTTTTAAGATGGTTCGAGTAAAGCCTAGAACTCAACCATAGCTGAATGCTACTACTCGAACTGTAAGGCTCAAGTATAGAAGGGCGGAACGCTGCTGGAAGAAGGATAAATTGCAGATTTCCTTTGATACTTTGAAGGAGAATTTGCTTAAATATAAAAAAAAAACTGTTAGATCTGAGAAATCAAAGTATCTTTCTAGCCAGCTGTGCTATTTAGTACTATAAATGTGATTTTAAACACTCCCCAAGCAACCCGTTTAGAGCCTTCTGCCGAGATGTGTGAGAATTTTTTAGACCTTTTCATTGACAAGATTGAGGCTGTCAGAGCTAATATTTTGCTACCTTCAACTTCTTCATCCATTTCCACTGAGTGCTCTGCTGTTTTTGATCAGTTTGAGTTGGTGTCACTTGACTCACTGAAAGAGACATTTGTTAAAATGAACGTATCCTCATGTGGTATGGATGTTGTTCCTCTCCGTCTTCTTAAAGATTCATTTGAAACCATTGGTCCTAAAATTCTCGCAATTATTAATAGCAGCCTGGCTTTGGGAGTTGTATCTAAGTCTTTTAAACACGCAGCTGTGGAACCAGTAATCAAGAAATCTAATTTGGAGCCATCACTTTTTGCTCATTATAGACCTATCTTGAAACTTCCATTTCTGTCCAAACTATTGGAGAAGGTTGTATTTGGACAATTGAATTCATTTTTAGATTTACATGGTATTCATCAAGTGTTTCAGTCTGGGTTTAAAGCACTACACAGTACAGAAACTGCACTGTTGAAGGTTTTTAAGGACTTACTACTTGTTACTGACTCTGGTGATTGTGCGGTCTTAATTTTACTAGACGTTTCTGTTGCATTTGATACAGTAGACCATAATATCTTGATTTCACTGTTAGAGCAATGTGTTGTTATTAAGGGTGCTACATTGGATTGGTTTAAATCCTATTTGGCTGAAAGAACTTTTTCAGTTCATCTTGGAGACTATGTCTCCTCAACTGCTTCTTTCACATGTGGGGTCCCCCAGGGCTCCATTTTGGGGCCTATTCTGTTCTCCCTGTATATGCTCCCTTTGGGACATATTTTTAGGAAATTTGGTATTTCTTTTCATTGTTATGCAGATGACCTGCAAATTGATCTGCCCTTGAAACATAAAGATAACTGCTCTTCCAATTGAGACAACTCACCAAGGTGAAACCTTTCTTGTCCTCTAAAGACTTTCAAAGAGTTGTGCATATACTCATTTCAAGTCGCCTGGATTATTGTAACAGCCTTTATTTAGGCATTAGTCAGGCCTCTTTCTCCAGACTGCAAATGGTCCAGAGTGGGCAGCTTGCCTATTGACGGGTACACGAAAGCGGGAACATATCACTCCCGTTCTCGCGTCTCTTCACTGGCTGTCCACCAAAATGTTGGTGCATGTTTTTAAATCTCTTAATGGTTCAGCACCAAGTTATCTTTCAGATTTGATTAATCTGTTTGCTCCGTTTAGGGCATTAAGGTCTGCTGACCATTTGCTTTTAGCTATTCCATGGATAAAACTGAAGAGCAGGGGTGATAGAGCCTTTGCAGTGGCGGCCCGAAGCTCTGGAACAGTTTGCCTCTCTATAGTTTATTGGCAAAATTTTCTAATTTTTCTTGGAATTTATCTGGAGCACAACTCAAGTGTGACCATCTCCCATGGAACTATATCTCTCTCTACATCAGACAGACTCAAACACTTGAGGTCTTTAAATCTGGCCTAAAAACTTATTTTTATAGTCTGGCGTTCGATGCTATATGAGAGCTGCTTTCTTTTACTGTTTCATTGTGTCTTAGTGCTTTTCTTTTATGGTGCTGACTGTTTGTATTATTGAATACTTTTTTATGTACAGCACTTTGATAAACACTTGTTGTTTTAAAAAAGAGCTTTATAAATAAACTTTGACTCACGTATCACATAGTGATTTGCACTATGTGAGTGCAAAATGTCAAACCCTCAATGTGGATGATGATTTATTTGTTTATGAAGAATGTTGCAAGTCTGTCTCCAGTAACAGTATCATCTTATTCCAGAATGTCACACAGTTGGAAAAGGCAGTCTGTTCTATACTTCAGTTCTGTTGAATGACAAACTCACAGTCCAAGCTCTTGTGGCATGTACGATCAATGAAGAACGTGAACATTTGAACATGGGAATGTCTGCACAGGTAGACCAGTCACACATGGACATTCTTCTCATTGGCTGTGGTGGTGTTAAAGTCAGACGAAAAGGAATCTATCAGCTGAAGATGGACATGTATGGCAAGTTAGTGAGTGTGCCTACACTAGTCTTTCCAGGACAGAGAGATAATCAGCTCAAACAAACCTCTGGCTATTGGAATGTCATGAATCGTACTGAGACATCTGTAGAACCTGAAATTGAGCAGTTTCTGAACATGTTGTCGGGCATTAACAGGTGGACTGTGTCTGGTGATGGATGGGTCCCATTCAGGATAATTTATCCCCTTGATAAGGCTATTTGTCATGATCACTAGTGAGAGTGCCCTAATCAGCCACTAGAGGGCACTCCATCCCGGACTCTTGTTTTCACCCCTTGGACTACATTACCCATAACACACTTCCCGGACTCATTATCCTATGTCATTGCACCCAGCTGTTTTGTGTTTCCTCATTAGTGTCTGTCTATTTATACTCAGTTGTTTCTGTCCTTGGTTGTGGTTTGTTAATTTATGTTATGTGCACGTCATACATCTTGAACATCTTGTCTGTGTGTACGTGACACTATTACACTATGAAGGAACTCAAAAATAGCTGACTTCTTCCCCGTTGTGGCTGTTGAGGACCTCAGTGTGCACCCTGATCGCAAGAATGATGAGATGGTGAGTGTGCAGAACCAGAGTATCATTGGAGGCATTGAAGAGGGAGATTGCCCTGCCTTCAAGCTCCATGAAAGCCTTCAGAAACTTGGTCTTGGCGATTTAGACATTGAGTCATGTGAAGTATCCCACTATTGGAAGAGTCAGCTAGTACAGCTCATTAAGAGGCAATATTTTCCAAACATAAACTAGATTGCGGAGAAACCAAGGAGTTTGTCCATCATATTCGTTTATCAGACAATCGTCCCTTCAGGCTTCCATACCGCCGCGTTCCACCAGCACAGTACCAGAAGCTGAGGAGTGCTCTCTCTGTGATTGAGGAACAGGAAATCATACACAAGTCCAATAGTGAGTGGGCATTGCCACTTGTGTTGGTATGGAAGAAAAATGGAGACCTCAGAGTGTGTGTTGACTACCGTTGGCTGAACACTCGGACTGTTAAGGACGCCCACCCCTTGCCTCACCAGGCAGACTGTCTGGCAGTTTTGGGAGGGAATGTGATCTTCAGTGCGATGGACTTAACCTCTGGTTTTTATAACATTGTAATGTCTGGACAAGAAGTTCACTGCCTTTACGACTCCAATGAGCCTATATGAATTCAACCGTCTGCCTCAAGGGCTCTGAAACAGTCCAGCCAGCTTTTTGCGACTCATGACCAACATCTTTGTGGATCAGAACTTTCTCACTCTGTTATGCTATCTTGACGAGCTTCTTGTGTACGCTCCAAATGAAGAAGCGGCCATTGAGCGGTTTGACCTGGTGTTTTCTAGGCTCGGTGCACATGGACTGAAGTTGGCCCCCTGAAGAAGTGTCATTTTCTTGGAAGAAGTGTGAAATTTCTGGGGCATGACATTGACGGCACTGGTGTGGCAAAGATCCAGACAAGGTTAGCGCCATCTCTGCCATATCTGCCATATCTGCCATATCTGTATCTGATCTGATGATGCCAATTTCCGCCAACCATTCATTCTATGTACTGATGCGTCTATGGATGGGTTAGGAGCTGTACTGTCGCAGGTCTTGGAAGGAGAAATTAAGGCATGTCCCATCGTCTTTGCAAGTAAAGCTTTAACTCGGTTAGTAGAAATGTGGTTGCAGATGCTTTGAGTAGGCAGCCTGTGGCAGTATAGATATTTTCTGTACTGCCTCTGTTTATTTCATTTTCTTTGTCACCACCTCCTAAACTATAAGCATCAGGATTGGAGAAAAGGACTAATTAAGGGGAAGAGTGAATGTATATATGGGCGAGGTTTAGAGACTGGAGGCATGTTCAACTGACCAGAGACGTTACGTTCCCTTTGGAGGCAGTCCTTGTGGGTGGATTTTACATTTCCGGGAATCATGGCGAGGAGGTGGGGTGCTACCTGTTTAGCCTGTCGCTAGCGGGCGTTGTCATCGGCCGGTGAATGCTCCTTTATCAAGTTTGGGGACTGGACTGGAGAGTTGTACTATATTCCCAAAAACGTCTGCTTGGTGGTGCATAAAAAAAAAAAAGACAGGCTGATGACACCGATGTACCCGAGTCACTCTTAGACACCCATGCTACCGACTTGGTCAGTGTTGCTTTAATCACAGACATACATTTTTTTTCCTCTTTCATCTCTCTCCCTCTGTCTCTCTCACATACATATACACAGCATTATTTTTTTCTGATGTTTGTATATTTGTTTTGTTTTGTTTTTCAAAGTTGATTTATATTGAATAGTAATTCAAAGTGTTTTTTCCTTATTTAAAAGTTCCCTATTCTTTTGAAGTTGAGTTGTTTTGCTCATAAAATTTGCCAACCTACTAATATTTAATTAAAGCTGCTGTAGGGAGTTTTTAGAAAACGTTGACTTAGCCTGAAAATTTGAACAAGCACAACTCACAGGTCACTCCCCCTTGCTCTATGCTGTGCTACAGCCATCCCTCCACAGCTCCTCCCCCATCACAACGGAGCCTGCCGTGAACGCGCAGGCTAGGCGGTTATGGCAGTTATGGCACATTCACTGGTACAGACGAAACATCAACAATATGATTTACATTGACTATGGCCTGTCCATACTTTGACTACAAACTTGATCCTCAAAACATTACGTATTTTGCAATACATGTAATGTAACTATATGACATTGCACTATTTCTATAAGTAATAAATAGCTAGTATAGCTAGTATAATATAACGGTAACTAACGTTACAGTATGCAAGTAATTATTCTATCGATATGTAATACTAAATAAGGTTTGCTAGTACATTATTTCAGCAACATGACAAGCCAGTGAATTAGTAGGTTTCAATAGTTGCTTTGCACAGTGCGTGACATTTTATCTGTATGTTATGTGGCTAGAGTTTTGACACCGAGTCAATGGGCCTGTTTTGAAATTATCTTAGTTGTGTAGTTCTTAAAAAAATTAAACAAATCAAGCAGGGATACTTACTTATCAAGCAGAAATGTGGCTAACTCTGCATTGGTTTTTAATCCTTTCAGGACACGTAGCTCCCTCCACCTCGGAAAAGCCGCTCCGATATTTACCCTCGTTTTATTTCGGGCTCTATCTAATTCTTTCTTTTTGGCTTTTTTATCATCGTCATCTGTCTTTTTCCGTTTACCCGTCTTTATTTTATGAGCAGGTGCCACTCGAGGAATTGGCAGTTTGGATTGTTTTTCCGCCATAAGCAAAGCTGCAGCACACCGGTAATCTTGAATTTGAACGCCTGTACGCGCTCTGCATGAGAGGAGTGTGATCAGCGCGCATGCGAGCTTGATTGACACTGCTAAGACACTCCTCCTAGCTCTGATTGGTTGTTTCTTACCGGGAGCGGTGTATTTCTGCAAATGGTAATAGGACCACTGGGAGGAGCCAGAGGACCTTGATTTTTTCACAGATTATCTGTCTCATATTCTATTGTCAGGACATAATGACAGATTTAACAAATATGTAAAAAATACATTTTTACAAAAGTTACCTAGCTTTAAAAGACAAAGAAAGTTGCATTCAATTTATTGTTTTTTCTTTATTATATAAATTTATGTCACAGATGGTTTTTTTTTTTTTTTCAATCTTTCGGGGTGATTATCTTATTATTATCTGTGGCAAGTGTATACTTGTCTGGCTTCCAAACTAATTTTTTTTTTCCTCGAGGTTTTGGGGACTGAGAGTCAACTTAGGACTGCGATCAGCCATTATTATCAGTGCTAATGTGGTCTTGTGGTTAACACTTAGCGTTACTACGCTGAGGACCCGGGTCCGATTCCCCCGACGGACATTTTTCTTTTTGTTGTTGGGTACCACCGTTACAAGCCCTTCATCTGTGGGTGTGTCAGTCAGAGGCTGATGTCTGAGCTGTACAGTGTGCTAATGGGAGAAGTGGAGCAAGTCCGAGAGCTCCATACAAGATGTTTTCAGGTTGAGTGCAAACACCTGTAATGTTGAACATTCACAAGGTAATTAAGGGTGCTTTCACACTTGGTTCGATTGCCTGGGCCGAACCCGAGTTCGATTGCTCCCCCCTCCCCCTGCCCCCACTGGACTGTGTTCACATTATATTATTTGGGTCCGACCCGCGGTTCGTTTGCGTCATCAAACCAGCAGCTGTTTACTCCGTTGCTTAGTAATGACGGCGCAGGAGAAGGCGGCAAAATGCATAAAGTTGCTCTCCTTTGTTTTTGAACCGTTGGTTTTATTCATAACGACACTTGCCTCTATCTGCCGCGACTGTAGTACGGAAGGTGAGCAGAAATAAGAAAGGCTACACTACAGCTCTCTGCTTGCAGCACGTCAGTCACGCTCGTTGGGAAAGTGAGTGAAACACACACACAAACACACATTTTTATCAAATAATACGGCATTAATAGCAGTTCACTTCCGCAATTTGGTACGTTTGCATTCATATCAGAAGCGAACCGTACCGGAGTTCACTTGAACCGCACCCCAGACCACCCTTTTTAAGCGGACTCGGGTATGGTTCGCGGGTGCGCACCCGAGTTCAGAAGACCGTGTTCACATCATCCAAACGTACCGAACTCTGACGTCAATAGAACCCGGGTGCGCACCAAAAGTGCTAATGTGAAAGCACCCTAAAACACTTAAACAGTGGGAGAAGTTCAAACTGCTTGACGGCACACTATACTGAGTGTGCAAGGATGTCCTGATGCAAAAAAGGAGATTGCAATATGTTGTTCCAATTTCGCTGGTGAAGCAGGTTCTTCGAGGCATTCATGATGAGGATTTCATCAAGGCCAGGGTAGGACTTTATCCCTTGCGAGACAGAGGTTCTTCTGGATCAGTTTGGAAAGGTATGTGCGTGACACTGTCAAAAGTGCTGTGTATGAGCAAATCTCCAGAACCTGAAGGAAGAGCTCCTCTGGAAAGCATCAAAACATTGAGCCCCCTGGAATTGGTCTGCATAGATTTTTGTTCTGTGGAGAATTCCAGTGGTCGCAGTGTGGATGTCCTGGTCATAACAGACCACTTTACTAAGATGGCCCACGCTTTCCCTTGTAAAGACCAATCGGCGAAACAAGTTGCAAGGCAAGTTGCATGGCGGTCCATGTCTGAATGCAGCAATGCAGATCGAACTGCCAGCTGGGTAGCAGGGACTGTGGCTCCAGATGATAGCCTGAGCAGTACATCCTCTAAGACAGAGAGCATCCTTCCATTAGTGGATCCTGAGTCTGCACAATCTGTGTTTCCAGCAACATGAGAGGAACTCTTGGAATGTGACAACGTTTCTGATCATTCAAGTAAAGGAGAATTGACAGTGATATCTGCATCTGTGGGAGGTTCAGTCGATGTTCAGACCTCTTATCCTGTGGATTCACTCCCTAATCAAGTGGTGACTCAAGTCAGAACCAGATTTGGCAGGCTTGTGAAACCTATGAACATGCTGATTCAGAATATGACCCAAAACATGAAGACCAGCAGTTCATGTAATGGGGTTACCAGGTCTTTATTGTCATAAGATGATTAAGCTGTTACACAGATCATACAATCTTTCTTTTGAGGTTACTTATGTTACATCAAGTTGAGAAGACCAACATTCAGAAAACTTTCAGCTTCATTTAAAAGTAGCTGTCACACTGAAATCAAAGTAGTGGTGTTTGGGGCACCCTATTCACAAGTGTTCTCTCAGTAGGCCTGATCACCCTGCCTAGGTCACTTTCCCTATAGGTTGGGAAGCATATGTTGCTGTGTTGAGTTAAGCTATGTCAGTTGAGTTTATTCTGTATGTGGCTTTTCAATCACCTATTTATCCATATTCAACAAGTTTTGTGAAGTTCAACTGGGAGAATGTAGCTGGTTAAAATATTGCAATATATAAAGAATAATTTTAATGAACTTCATCAAAACTTATGTTATTTTTTATTTTCATGTTTGTTTTTGGAGTTATAATGGGGCATAACTTACATAATTAATTCTAGTAGGAACTGTTCATGCAGAATATTTTATGGGGCACATATTGGTGACGCACACGATACCTTGTGCAATGTGCTGTTCGCATCTTTAGAACCACATTTGCTATTGACAAGGATGGTTGTGCTTTCTCTTGCTCTTCAAACAGGAGTGCTGCTTTCTCCATGCTGTATGGACGAACTGAAGGAGAGAGAAGTGTATCTCAAAAAAATGTGCTCTGTGTATTTCTGCAGACCTGGTTCTTCAAAATAAAACATCATGAGACCTGCTCCACCCGTAGTGTCTTCATTGAGAACAACAAAACACAACCAGAGTAAGGCCCAATCCCAATTCTACCCCTTACCCCTTCCCCTTTGTTTCGCGCGTTCACGTGAAGGGGTAGGGGTGTCCCAATTCTCATTTGGTTGGAGGGGAAGGGGTAGGGGGAAGGGCCAGGTAGCCCTTCAAACGAAGATTTTTCGGGACCACACTTCAGACGAAGGGGTATGATAAATTTCCAACATGGCCGACCAAGCGAGCAGAGAGACCCATAAATGTAAGTATTTTTTTTACGGTAAACAGTATTTTAGTAATAAATAATCACTTGTTTTATGTTGCCTTTAATCTTGTGTTCATGTATGTTCTCCGAAAAAAGATTTGTTAAAATCGCTATGAAAACAGTTCGCTAATGTTTTTTACTTTATGATAGTTCCACAACATATTTTTTTTATATTTTATTGAAACCCGCGTTGATTTGACAACATAAATTCAAATCCGGTGGCAGCTAACTTGTCTTTTTGCCGCATGCCTGATTAATGTATTGTTTTGTTGTGGTTACGTCCATAAATACGTATAAACAAAAAGTGCATTCAGTTTGCGTGCTTATTCATCAGTATTGTATGTTCTGCATCAACCAGGGACTAAAAGGCCAATTCACACCGCACCAACAAACAATTTTTTTAGCGCGACCCTTTTTATTAACGAGACCCATAAGCATATACAACCATGTAGCTAAACAAGCCAAAACGAAACTGAAGGTAAACCTGCGTCGCTCTCATGGTTAACGTTACCCCTCTCTTTCGGTGAAGTGGAGCAGCTGCTCTTGCTGAATGGCACGGATTGCACTATGGACTATTGTACCTTTTGTATATTTTATTTTTTTTAACAGTATTTTATTTTTTATAATGAACAAGCTGCGATGTCAGGACAGGTTTCCACTGCTTTGTTGTGTGTGTGTGTGTGTGTGTGTGTGTGTGTGTGTGTGTGTGAGGCGCGGGCGCGATCAAACAGCTGTCTTTGCAGGGGACTTGCCTCATCGTCATGGCAACGGTTAGTGGCCAGGTCAGATTACGTCAGAGTTTGTTGCCGTCTGTTGGAAAACTGTTCACACCGCGCAGACATTCCACGACCAGTGTTGCCAACTTAGCGACTTTGTCGCTAGATTTAGCGACTTTTCAGACCCCTTTAGCGACTATTTTTCAAAAAAGCGCCTAGCGACAAATCTAGCGACTTTTTGGACAAACCTCACTAACTTTTCAAGTGTCACCAGCACTGTCCTGTGAGCGCGAGGTCTTGCTTTCCCGCTGCCGTCACACCTCTCTCGGCGTCTACTCTGTTCAGTGAGTGGCTGAGAGGAGCAGCAGCACGAGTTCACGGCATCTGACAGTCGTGAATGAGTGAGCTACACACGAGCACACAGTGTTGCCACGGACTAAAGACTATTTCTGATTCTCCTTTG
This sequence comes from Ancherythroculter nigrocauda, assembly GCA_036281575.1. NCBI lineage: Eukaryota > Metazoa > Chordata > Actinopteri > Cypriniformes > Xenocyprididae > Ancherythroculter > Ancherythroculter nigrocauda. The sequence continues at coordinate 58,824,199 of VTFQ01000001.1, read as the reverse complement.
TTTTATGTTTAAAGAATTTAGTTAGAAGGTTTTGATTTCCATTTTTCTTGTGTGCTTATCACTTATATTACTCACTATCACAGAGCTTTAGTTCATCCGAACTCTGTGAATTCATGTAATTTACAAATATATAAAAATGTCATTCATTATATCATACTCGTTCTGTTGTCGGACAAAAAAATAAAAATTTATATAGGCTATATATAAATTATATTATATATATATATATATATATATATATATATATATATATATATACATACATATATATATATATATTAAATGAGAACAGCTTTATTTGACATTAGGCTATATTATATTATATTGTATTAAAATACAGTATGTGAGCACAGATTAGGAGAGAAAACACTTTAGGCATGAAGATTTGCAACCGACGTGATGACGTCACAAATATGCTAATTACGCTTGACGTCATCTAGCGACATTTAGCGACTTTTTGGGCAGGCTTTAGCTACTTTCCTTTGAAAATAGTTGGCAACAGTGTCCACGACCCGACAAACGCCGATTAAACATGTTCAGTCGGGTGAAAACCGACTCCAACAGACGCCAACAGGGGTATCACACCGATCCAACAAACTCCAACAGACGAGTGTTGTCGGTGCGGTGTGAATGGACTCGGGTGTGTCTCATACGTTCTGAAAAGTGAAGCCACGGGCTCTTTGATCGCCCCCTGGAGGCTGGATGCAGTACAGGTCATAAACCCCGCCCTCTCAATGCAGTCGAATGAGACTTCAGTGAAAACTTAAAAATAAATTCTGCTTCAAATAAAACTTTCTGAAAGATGGTTTTGGTCATTTAAGGTAGTTGTTATCACGCTGATATATATTCAATTGTTCGTTTTTGTGATGATTTAGATTTTAGCTAGCAATTTGATGCTATAAAAACGGGGCGTGTCGTCATGATTCGAAGTTGATTGACAGCTTGTCTGAGGACTGTCGGAGCTTCGAGGGGAGATTGAAGATGTATTAACTAACTGTTAATTTTCGATTTCTTTGTTATTTAACACCAACAAAATGAGTTGTTCAGCAGTAAACTGTACTAACCGACCTACAGGATCTGATGGATCACTGAACTTTTTTTCTGTAACATCAAATGTGGGCGTTATAAGCTAATTAATAAATGTTATTAGTTAAGATAACACACCTAATGTTAACCATGTCGGGAAAAAGCAGGTGATCGTTATCTGGCAGTTACTTATTATTTTTATGGGTATAAAATAATAATTAGCAGGACAAAACTAATGATAGCTTACTCTAACTACAGCAATCGATCTCCTGTAACGTTAGTTGAACTTGATTTAAAATGGCAGGACCGTTTCTGACGATTTAGAGTTGTTTCTAGTGGCATATTATATTGATTTTATCTACTGAATTTGCTGTTTCAAAAATATTATTGCTCTAGAAACAGAATAGCCTATTATTTTATAGGTAGACTTTTAAATTGTGTATAATTTTTATAGTCTATTTAAAATACATGAATGATGACGCAGTCTTTGGGCGGAAGTTTGATATCGCGACTCCGCCTCCGGCTCAACTGACGATTCCTTCTGCGCATGCCCAGGCTCCAAACTTTTTTTTTTTTTTGACGTATTGCGTAACGTGTCAGCGCCCATTCATCAGCCCATTTTGGCTTCAGTTCAATACAATGGAAGGAAGCGGCGTCGCGTCGTCCATCTTTTTTTACAGTCTATGGAATGGACTATATGCACGGGTTACTTCCTGGTTGTCGTTAAGCCAGCTCGGGCACTTCCGGTGAACTGTTAGCTGTTCATTCTGTAGTCGTTGTACATCGACACAAAACCATCTATGGTTGACTTTTTAATGTTGTATTTATATTTTAATGCAGTTATTACATTTACCTAATTTGCCAATAAACCAGTTTTATTGATTGCAATAAAGACGGAGCTATTGGGACTGTTTAAAAATGCCGTGTCTGTAATTAGACCGAATTAGACACACACACACACACACACACACACACACACACACACATGTTTGTTTTTGTGAATTGTGGGGACTTTCCATAGACTTCAATGCATTTTACACTGAACAAACTGTACATTCTATCCCCCTACCCTGCCCCTACCCCTAAACCTAACCCTCACAGGAAACTGTGCAAACTTTTACTTTTTCACAAAAACTCATTCTATATGATTTATAAACCCATTTACATTGTGGGGACCGCTGGCTGGTCCCCACGATGTAGGTGAACTCAGGTTTATATTACATCATGGGGACATTTGGTCCCCACAATGTAATATAAACAAAAGCACACACACACACACACACACACATTTTTTCCCCAGCACTTTAAATGTTATTTTTAATGCGATGACCACAAACATAATTTGTTCATCCTTCTGAGATTGTCCCCATTGTAAAACCGAACGTTTAAAAATGTAGGAAATTTAACATTTGATAAAAAACACTTATTTAAAAATAAAAGACAGTAATTAGCACTTTAACCAGCAGGTGGCGGCAAAGTAGCATTTATTTGCGCACATATCAGCCATTTCCTCTAAACGTTTTTCACTTCGTTTTTGACGAAATATTAAACATTATAAAATAACTAGGTTTGAAAAAACATTTTGTCAATGTGAAGTATGAAATACTCACAAAATCTTATGAAAAACAATAACTTTTATTGTGAATTAATTACACAGAAAGCGAGCACCGCGCTCTCCCTTTGTAATCACAGCAGATGTCAGTCAGTGCAGCGCAAGATCAATGATTTCAGCACACTTGTGAAAACACACATTTTATTCAATTAATCTAACTAAAGTGCACAATAAATATTTAATTTTTGAAGCTTTTTTTCACATAAAAGTGTGAAAACTAATGGTCGAATTGAATTTAGCCGAGGAGGAACATTGAGGTACGTCTTTATTTATTTATTTTCTAAGCTGTCTTACGTTTGAATAACTAAATTAATGCTATGCCTGACTATTTAAGTGACTATATTCTGATTATAAACTAAGTATTACACTACTGATGCTCAACACACCAGCAAATGACATCTCACCGGAAGTTATCGAGCTGGCTTATATTAATGCGGAAGTTCTAAAGAACGCTCCGTGCATATAGTCCATTGGCCTTTAGAAGTGTGTGATAAACATCGGCGCATCTATGACGTAGGAGCTAGCGACGACTTATGATGACGTGTAACGGTCTAGTAGTGGTGTCCCATTTCTTAGGGGAATATTTTCAGCCCTACCCCTTGACACTCTGTTTCAAGGGGCAAGGGGAAGGGGTAGGCGTAGGGGTAAGGGGAAGGGGAAGGGGTATAAAATAGAATTGGGATTGGGCCTTAAACTGCTACATTAATATATTGCAATATATATTGAATAATACACAAGGAATTGCTGCTTTTCATATATTGAAAAATATGTGACAATATATTGGTACATATTTTTCAATATATGAAAAGCAACAATATATTGAAAAATGTATGAAAAAAAGTAAACCATTTAATATACTGATCATAAATTTATGGAAATATATTTTTGTTCCGAGAGGGTGTAGTGATAGATAGGAAGAATTTGTGCTTGTGTTTGTGAAACCACAAACACTCCACGCCTTCAGAGGTGTTGCATTATCAGATGAGCTGAACAGTTTCATACAGGTAAACATGAGCTGGATGAATCAACATCACACTTCATCTATATATAGATGCCTCAGAGTAAGCTAAGTGAGAATGAATATTTGCTGTGTTGTAACACCTTTGAATTCTGATAAGGATGTTGTTGTTGACAATAGCATTCTGCTATTTCATTTGTCTGTTTCACAGCTCAACCTCTTAGGGCAGAGGGTTTTTTTTTAATTTTTTTTAACGTTAGATACCAATGAACCCCGAATATGTTAAATCCCCTTGTAATCAACCAAATAATCTTTCCCCCATTTTCACAGACAATTATTAACTCTAATTGCAGACTTAAATGCATGTTTGAGCTGTTTTAACTAGAAGCTCATCATTTGTCTCAAGATGCACACCAGCATCTTTTTTTTTTTTTTTCTAGGGCACATTTATAAAAGTTACTTAAATGTCCTAATTGAACTAAGGCCTAATCCTGTCTTAATCTAAGCCCTATCTGTGAAACCAGGCCTGCATTATAGATCTTAAGCCCTGGATGAAGACATGGAGATTCCTGCATTAAAAACAAAAACATAAAAAAAACATGGAAAGCAACAGGAGCTGATGAATGTAATACAGGAGACTTTGAACCCCTTTGACTGCAGACAAAGTGTTCATTGACTCCTTCCTCATCCACAAAGCATAAAATATTTATATAATTTATTATCTCCCCCTGAATTTAAGCAAATCTTTTAAAATAAGTCTTTAGTTTATAGCATTGAACTGACTTGCTAGAGGCGAAGTACCAAAGTTGAAGGCATTTCTGTTAGTTTTCTTATTTTTTTTCTGATCCTGTTGACACTGACAGGCAGAACTATATGCAATTATATGCAAAATGATATGAAATTTGACAGTTGTAGAGCAGGTTCTGAAAAATCATCTGATCAAATCTAGGGGTCAGGCTGTCAAACCAATTTTTACTGGAATGGTCTATAAACCACTTTTTTGTGTTGTCCTGGATGATATAGCAAACAATTACCACATTAGCTGCTGTAAAAATGTTTTAGCTTGTTCCAAATGATTTATGTATGATTTAAGTTCATTTATAATATGTGAAAAGTTGGTTTGCAAAGAGATCACTTTTTCATAAATGTTTCTATAATGTATTGCTCTTTCCTTTCCAAAATGTCATTCTGAAAATAATAAAAAAAAGCAAACACTCCAATTTTCTACTATTATAGATCCTTCCGAAATATTCTTGGGTAAATAAAATCAAAATAAAAGTGAACATTCTTTCACTCGCACATTTGTCCTGTTGTTGAGTGCGCCAGAAACTGAACGTGCATCTGTATACAGTATCCAGTGTAGACAGCGTCAGTGATTATAATAGGTTCTACTTGCATTTGATGTGACGCTTACATCCAGTGTAGGCAAATATCAGCCATAAAACAACTGATGCCAGTGGGCGGAGCTTATGGTAGAATGATGTATTACTATTGATCGATGTCTTGCTCTGGAGGCAGTAATATGCAAATGTGTTTGCCCATGTGAAATCACAGATCCACCATATCCTCCATATGACATGATGCTTACATCCAGTGTAAGCAAATATCAGCCATATTTGCCAATATGTATAATTGTTGTAATTCATTATTATTATCAATATATATACTCATGTTTATGTTACTGTTTTCAATTTATAGAAAACCACAACTACAACCACAACCAAAACACAAACCAGTCTGTTGAGTGGTGACAATAAATGGGTTATTGCCAGAAAACCGAGTGCATTTTCGTTTTGTCTCTAATCGGGCATTCTTTGGTGGGTCAGCACCCTGAGCCGGCAACTTGTCTATGGTGAAGAGCTACAAAGAGCCAACCATTTTTTCAAGCACGTTTTAAGCTATGAAACTTACAGGATGTTTTAATGGTACAAATACTTCTTATATGTCAAAAGATCAAGGCAAATTAGATTTTTTAATGTCAGGACCCCTTTAAATGTCTCCAAAACATGTTTAAATGGATGAAATTCTATGGACAGTGGTTCCTAACCACATTCCTGGAGGCCCCCCAACACTGCATATTTTGTATCTCTACTTTGTCTGACACACCCATTTCAGGTCTTGGAGTCTCTATTAATGAGCTGATGATCTGAATCAGGCATGTTTAAATTAAGGAAACATGGAAAACATGCAGTGTTGGAGGGCCTCCAGGAGTGTGGTTGGGAACCACTGATGTAGGACACTTCTTTCATTTTACTAATACAAAATTTGTTGCCATATAGCTTGAAGTGCACTTCATCTACAAGTCAAATTTTTAAAATCATTGTTTTATAATGCTGTAGTATAAAGTCATTATTCATTCCTTACAGATATATAACACATCAAGAAACACCCTTCTGCATCTTAAAACTGATTCACATCCTTTTTCACTTTAACTCTGACAAAGCTTCAACAGCGTTCTTGTTAAAACCACATTGTAAGTGTCAGTGCCAAAGTGCACAGAGAAACAAAACCACAAAAGTTTGGTTATCACACTATCAAAACCTATGGGGGTGTCGTGTCTCTTCTTCTAAACATGTTATCATGATGACTTAAATTAAAATAAAACTAACTGTTTTCTGAAGTTTTGATCAGTATTAAACAGGGATTCAATTATTTCTGCAGCACACATATTGAAGTTCTCTGCCCTGTTCCTCACAGCTCTTACTCTTTCCAAAGCATTATAGGAAATGTGTTTTTAAAGCTGAATGGCATAAACGGTGATAAATAAGAATTAACTGAATTATGTGTTTGATCGTGTTGGTCTTGCAGAAATCTGGAGAATAAACATGCACATTTAGGTGATCATAATCTGGTGTCAACCCTATTTCTGCTGGTACTGACATGACAGAAACATAGAGTTTGTCCTTTGTGAAACCACACATACACCAGGCCTTCACAGGTGTTGCATTATAGAAAGTTAAACAGTTCAGATGAGCTGATGCACAGCTGCTATGTTTCAGTACTCAAGCACAACTTTTCTAATCTAACTAACTAATCTTTTCCTCTTGTCATTGAGCTCCTAGAAGAAAAGAAGAAAATATTAATAGACCACAATATTTTCAGGTGGTTTTGAGGGACATATTGCCATTGGAGTAATAGATTTAGTGAAACGCTGCTGTGTTTGTGGTGTTTCAGCATCTGTTCTTCACTAGATCTACTATCTAGTCTGAGGTATTTGACTGAATCAAGATGCTGCTGATCATTGAAGCTCTTCTCATTTTAGCTGCTCTAGGACAGGTGTTCTAATATGAATACTAATATTATTCTAGTATGAATATTAATATTATTATAATTATTTTTAAATTTATACTCAACTCTTTTTGCATCACATAACTGTCAGCAATACCTTCTGAACTGAATGACTTTCTAAGCGCAATGCAGCTTGCAGCAATATTTCAATATTATCAATACTCTAAAAAGTTTTTGCTTCTTGTTGAATTTAATTTGCTTTAATGAACTTTGGAAATGAAAATTTGACAAATATTTGTTAATATTTTTCATCTTAGTTATGTTGTAGTTTTTGTGGTTTTCATTGTGCAGTAGAGAAGCATGTGGTTTTGTTGTGAGTGTCTTTACTAACACCATGACGCTTTATGAAATGAGCAATAGCTGCTAAAAGTTCATCTCTTTACATTCAGTCAGAAATAATGTTGCTAGCGAGCAGAAAAATGAAAAAAATTATCGCAAATATATGAGTTTGATTTCTTTCAACACAATATTATTTGTTTAAATGGACTTATTTTAGTCTTCTTACATGTAAATGGGTAGAAATGTTTTCCTCAATTTAATTAAGTTCACTGAACAATTTAATACGCTTGTGAAATATACGCAAGATTATGACTCATCTTAAGCCGAGAGCAACTTTGCATGAATCCACAGGCCTTCACAGGTGTTGCATTGTCAGATACGTCTGATGCATCACGATTACTTTAGCTGTATATTGATCTCACAGTGGCTCAAATATGTTTCTGAATGTGAAAATGTACTTTGTGGCACCACAAATCTGAAAGTTTGAATCTGAAAAAAATAGGTTACTTTGGGCTCATTTGTATCTCGTATAATGATCATAAAGTACAAGGTTTTGGAAATGTTTCTTGTGACTAATAAAATATTTATTGAAGCCTATAACTGAAAAGTGCTGATTCCCCCATATGAGATGTTTAATATTAAAATAAATCAGAGAATTAAGACAGGACCGAACTGTGAATAATCATTCAATGCATTTCAAATGGTGAGGTTCTTCCATTATAATAATGACATTTGAAAGCTTGATTGATTCTGAATGATAATCAGTCTTTACAAGCTTTAAGAAATATGATGCTCAAATCAACACTTTTGCTTGTGAAGCATTGTAATAAGACATTATACTAATATTAAACACTTTTATGTCATCTGAGAATGAGTTCATGAGGACTTCAACAGGTTACAGAGGACAGGAAGAACATAAGTTGATTAATGCATAAATCTACACATTTATGTCTTTTTTTCAGAGTTAGAGTTTGGATTAAAGATGATTTCATTAACTATTTCATAAAAAAATGTATCATTATGTACCATTATTACACATTCTGAGGAGATCAGGTTGGAAAAAAGGCATTCATCTTGGGCAGAAAGGAAAAAATGTTTGTCCAGTGTGAAACCACACGTAGGTCATCACAATCACACTACACTCTCAGAAAATAAAGTACATAATTGTACCTTTAGGAGTACAGTGGCTTGTCACTGGGGCTGTACCCTCAAGGGTACAGGGTTGTTTTAAAATCTACATCTGTGAAGGTGCTGATGTGGCAAAATATTCTAAGCTTCCTCATGAGAAAGAGGTGCTGATTCCTCCATATGAGAAGTTTAAAGTCACTGATGTCCAAACAAAAGAAAAGCAGAAAGGTCTCTGGTGTGAAACTGTGTTCAATTTGGAAAGCACTGGAACAAGAAGTGACCTGAACTGTGCTCTGTTCAAGAAACCATCCAAGACCAAAACAATGTACTATGTACTGAAGAATGTTCTTTTTATTTACATGATACAGTCATGTTCATCAGCTCCAACATTTGTTCCTCTTGGATTAGTTAATTGATTATTTGTCAGAAAATGCAATTAGTTTAATTATTTTTAAGTGACCCAATTCAGTGGCCTCAAAGTGATTTTATGTGTCTCTTGTCACATGATCACGTCACATGAACTGTCAGTTTGTTTGTTTTTCATTAATCACATTCATCACAGCTGTTCGTCATTTGAGTTAATCAGTCAGTGTATTTAAGTTCCTGTTTGTCTTCAGTTCTTTGTCGGGTCTCATTTATGGATGTAATGTGTTGGTGTTTGTTCTGCTCTGGATTATGTGTTTCTCCCTGTGGATTATCAAGTAAAGACTTATTTTACTTTACTTCGTTGTGTGTTTGCTCAACCACCATTACGTAACAGAAGACCTGACCAATACAGTTGCAGAGTGATTTGTCGTCAGTGTTTTGTTTAGTTCGTTCTGTGTTTTTTGTTTTTTTTTCTACACCATGGACATACTTTTTGTTCAGTTCAACTGATTTGCCTTGAGCAGAAGGACCGCTCCCTCAAGGCACATCTAGAGGATTTCATCCGTCTTGTGCCATCTACCACTTTCCCAGACAGCAGCATCTGCAGCTTTCTATATGCCGGCCTAAACACAGCCACCAAAGTGCTGCTGTCCAGGGACGGGCCTCGAGGGAGCTTCATGGATTACGTCGAGTGGGTGCTGGTGTCCTGTGATTTGCTGCTCACAGTTAACATCATCGACGACGACACCAGCCCCACTAGCTACCCAGTGCCCAGCCAACAACACCCCGACTGCAAGGATTGACAGCCCGAGCCCACGACAGGCAACGAGAGCCACTCCGCTGCAACGTACATGCCAGCGCACAAAGGTGCGACCGAGCTGAACATCGCCACCAAGCCTGAGCAACGCGTGCCTGACCAGGTGTGTGAGCCAGCTGCCACTACCATCACTGAGGGAGTCTTGGTGGAGTTCTATGGGATGGAAGGGAACCCCGCCCACCCCCCTACCACTGACAGTGAGTGTTCGGCCACCGCACTGGAGAAGTTTTTTTTTTTGATGGAGATGTTTTGTTTTCCCCTTTGTTATCCCCTGAGTCTGTTGTTATGTTTCAAACTGTTTGTTTCTTTCCCATACTGAACTGTCCGTCCCCCCGCTGGTTCCGTCCAGTCCTGAACTGTCCATCTCCCCACTGGTCCCGTCCAACCCTGTGTCCTCAGTGTTCCCTCACAATCTCCCTCATCCACTACCTCTCCAATACACCTTGGACTCTGTTTTGTGTTTTGGACTGTCCTCTACTCCACAGTGTTTGTCCCAGTCCCCAGCTATTCCTGTCACCCCATCATCGATGCCTCCCATCAGTCCCTCAGTGCCTCCTCTCAGTAGTGAGGCTACACCTTGGGCCCTCTGGGAGTCATCTCATCACGGCTGTGAGAAGCCCTTGGCTCCGCCCTCTGCCTTTGCACGCTCCAGTCCTCCTCGATCTGACATCCCAACTCCTGTGCCTGCGCTCCTTCCTCCCTCGATGCCGGCAGAGACCGACGGACTTTCAGCCTCGCAAGACTCCCTCAGTACGTCGGCTCCACCTGGGTCGGGCATCGCTACACCTACGCCATGGACTTCTTAAGTGCTCTTCTTAAGTGTTCACCCCCTTAACATTCAGTGAACATTCAATTGATTAGGCTTGTTCAACAAAAATATTATTTGTTCAAATGCACTTATTCTAGTCTTCTTAGTTCTACCAGAAAGACTCGGGAAGCAAAGAAATGTTTGAATAAGATTTATTCAACAGTTTGAATGTAAATGTCAAAGATAAATGTATAAAGTTCTTTGGCATAGGCCCCGTCCAGAGTACAATCCGGAGGGTAGCAGACGTTTGCAGATCCTGCCTTAAGATGAAGGCAGGGGCGGAGCCTACCCCGATGTATGGACAGGGACCGACCTGGTGGTGGTGGGGAGGATGGGGGTGAATGCCAGCGATGGTATCTGCAAACACAATAGTAGGTGGGAACCGAACTTATATACTCAGGTGACGTGTAATGATTGGTTAGATAATGAGCAATGATGTACATTAGAGTCTTCCGGGTAGAACTTCCACTAAACGCTCCCATTTCTAATGAACTTTATTTGTGTGGGAAATCTGCTCTCACTTTAAGTTCACTGAACTCATTTTTTTTTCAGTGTACGCTTTTTTAAAAAAAAATACATAAGGTTTTATACATGACGTCTATACGTATTACTCATCTTAAGTAGAGGAAACTCAGAGTTTGATCTGTAGGAAACCACAGGCCTTCACAGGTGTTGCATCAGATGAACCTGATGCATCACGATTAATTCAGCTCTATATTGATTTCACAGTGGCTCAAATATGTTTCTGAATGTGAAAAAATTTACTTTGCTCACAAATCTAAAAATTTGAATCTGAAAAAAAGGTTCATTTGGACTAAGTAGGGCCTGAGCACCAATGGTGTGAGGACCGTATTGTAATTGTTCAGTCAATTATTATTCTTCTCTGAAATGAATCACATTTTTGATGCCCTAAACATGCTCTAAAACTCATGAAACTTTGCACGTGTCTGAGTGGTGAAAATTTGGAATGGGTTTCAGAATTAGGTGTGGCAAAATGGCTTGATATATATACAAAATTTCAATTAAGTGCCCTTCGCACTACATTTCACGTACAAGTATGAAATTCGGCAGACACATGTAACAGCCCAATACCTACAAAAAAGATCTTGGGTACAAAGTCTGATAACCCAACAGGAAGTGAGATATTTTGAATTTTCTCTGTGAAATTCTTGCAGTTTTTGCAATTTCCAGACATTGTACTTTAAAGCTCTAGGAGGAGTTTGTTAATCAGATCAACATCATATTTGGTCAGTCTAATCTAAAGGCCTTTGTGACACAAAATTGTGAAGATCTAGAGTTTCTGCTGAAGGGTGTGTTTGTGATGGCCTGACAAAGTTTGATGTTTCACCATTGTTATGTCCCATGTTATTATTTGTTTTGGGAAGTATTCTGTTTTTGTTTTCTTCCCTCTTCTCTTTTTCTTTGTCTTTACTATCGTTTCAGCAGGGTGATGTAGGTACCTGAGTAGACAAATCTTTTGCCATTCACCGTGACGTGTGGCATAACCTGATATTGCTGAGTTCAACATGTTCCTGGGTCAACATTTTTGTTGATCCTGGAACAACATTCAAATCAACCAATCAGATCTGAGGGACAAGTTTACAAATTATGTCAAGTTTAGGCTTAAAATCATGAATTGGTGCTTCTACATCAGTGTTATTCATCTATCATTTCCCTCTGATTTTTGGGATAACTTATGGGTAGGGTTAGGTTTAGGGGTAGGAATAGGGTTAAGACTAAATTTTCAGACTAGAATGTTGTTCCAGGATCAACAAAATATGTTGACCAAGGAACGCATCTAACTCAGCAATATCAGTACGTGCGTGACGCGTGGTGACGACAACACGCGGCTTCACCAATGAGGGCGCCCTAGTTGATTATTAAACAGCGCACCTGTGCAGGAAGCGGGAGTTCTCTGGCACGCCACACATTTTTTTTGTTGTTCAGTGGTTGACTCGTGTGCTTGTTTTGCCCAGTAGCTTATGCATTCTCTCCGCGCTGTCTAGTGCGGCGCGATTCACCGCACATACAGAAGAGAGACACATCTCCGATGAACGTTAGTGACATTAACAACTAGTTGTTCAGTTTGGTTCTGTACACACTGATATAGAATTTCTGTAAATGCGGTTGTCACTAGGCCTACCTGTATTTTTCGGGAGTTAATACGGTTGTAGAATGCGGTTGTCACTCCCATATTTTACTGAACGCGCTTAAGCACTAAAAGGTGAACTGACAACCGAATTTACCTTGTCTGGCTATCACCAGACCAAGCTCAATTTAAAATTGAACATGGTCTGGGGAGTTTGCTATGTATTTTCTACTGCACAAGTGGCGTGATCAACGAGCATTATTCACGCAATTGGATAGTCCTTCAACCAATCAGATCAACGATCCGGGTGACGTACGAGCGATTTTTGCAGAAAAAAAAACATGAAAGTGAGTGGTATTTACACCCACTCGAGCGTCGAGAGGTTAAAAGGAATTGGATTGACGATCGTGCTTGCCGACGCTTCTCTCTCATCATCGTGTTATACCCGCCAATAGCGAGCAAGGTGGATAAGCCAGTCTGTGATTGGTTCCTGCAAAAGTGTAACAGACGCAGTAGAAATTAATGTACGGGTTTCCAGACTGATTTGCCGGGCGAAATCAAATCGCTGGTAGATCAGGCTGGGTTTACCCAGTCTAGAATTTACCTGCAGTGTGTAGGCTATATGTGTCCAAAATTATTATTATTTTTTTTTTTGCAGGAAATTCATTTGAATTGACACGATCAATACATTATGGTGTCCAGCATCACCATAGATATTATGGAAAAATTGATTAAATATGAAAACCCCAGATATATGGTAAACAAGGCAAAAAACAACTACATGACAGGTTCTGCTGTAATAGTACAGCACAGGCACATGTATTCTTTATTTTTGAACATGGCTTTTAATGTACTGAGCTCTGTCATGTCAGTAAAGCCCTGCTGTGTTTACTTGTGTTGTGTGGTTACAGCACCACCTGCTGGTCAAAGTCATTGTCTGAAATTCATTTGAGCTCGTTATCACAGCACGATTCATGTAACTTATAGAATTTTTATTTATTTACATTAAGGTTTGGACAAAGTTTGTTCAGTTTTTACCATTATTGGCTCAGATCATTGGTGTGCTTGGCTCTGTATGCTTCACAATTCATATTTTGTGTAAATGAATCAGTGACTGTTCATTTCAACAGTATCACTTTTTTCTTATGCAATGTAAATGACCATTAAATCCTCAATCACTGAAGTAGGCCGTCATCTTTACCTCCAACCTTAGAGGGCAGTGTTGCCATAGAATTCCTGAGAAAGGATTTCACAAGAAAGGACTTTATTATTGAAATTCTGCCAAATGTTACTTTGTTTTGGTTTACTAATAATTCTCGCTGCATACTTAATGTGGACATTTGTATTCTTATTTGTTTTATTAAGTGTTTACATTTTTACCTCACATGCTTTTATTTTGAAGTCTGGAAAAGGAAGTGCAGTGGCACCCTGTGTGTACTTTTGTGCACTTTTTAGGTGAAGCGTCATTTTGATTTAACGTTGCAAGAGATAAACCTTTGGGTATTCACTGTACAAATGTTCGTTTAAAAGGTTTCTTTCTACATCTTAGCTCCTGGCTGAAGGGCACAAGGTACCGTTTTAGTTTTATGTTGTGTGGTAAACTTTGAAGGACTTTAAAGTGTTTATTTTATCTATCTCTTTCTTTAGCTCATGTTATTGCCTGGTCAGTGTTTCTCTTGATTTGCACTCCAGATAAATTGTTTACACTAAATCAGCACTTTATTTGGTCATTTTATATAATTAATTGACGCTTTTCTCTCTAAATTGAGATTGTCAGTTTTACCAAAATTAATTAATTAACTCATGTTTCATGTAACGTAGTTAACGTTGCACTCTAAAAGGTGATTGTTGTAATTAAAACAATTAATAATTTTATATAGGTTATTACATTAGCAAGTTTACTAAAATGTGATTTATTGACACATTATTCATGATGTAAGCCAATTAATTGCAAATGTGTATGTTTATAGATTTATGAATATTTGTATACAGTTTGCAGGCAGATGTCTAATGTTTGTTTGTTTGTTTTTATTCAGCTCTTACGGTGTTTTGGAAATTAAATTCTTTATAAACATCAGTTCCTGAGAGTAAATTGCATCTGTTCAGTCGGGAATGCTACATGCAAAGCAACATAAAGAGGCATCTCACTTATAATGAACACTTTTATGTGCTTTATTAGTTATAGATCAAATACATAAGAAGATTGAGCAGGTTCTTGTTGGACGTGAACTGGTTACAACAGTGTGATTGACATTATTAGCCAAGCTCTGAATCAATCACAGGGTTTTCTAATCAAAATATAATCCAGATTTTATTTTCTGAAGACAATGCAAGTGCTGTTTGTCTTTGTATAGTCCTAGACTTCATCAAAATCAAGTTTTAGGAAATAAAGCACATTTCAACATCATTATCTGCTGAAAACAGATGAGTGCTGATGAAAGATTACAAAAAAAAAAAAAACATCTTTCAGACCTACAACTTTGCATGTTTTGCAAGCACCCTTTCCGTGTTTAACTTCACAATCTGAGGTCATGTTCACATAAAAGCTGATTGAATGATACTATGTCAAATTATCTTCCTTTGTCTTGTAATTTGCTGAATTTTCATCATCATTATTCTAGTCTTCAGTGTGTCACATGATCCTTCAGAAATCATTCTAATATGATGATTTGATGCTCAAGAAACATTTACTATTATTATCAAAGCTGAAAACAGTTGTGCTGCTTCATATTTTTGTGGGAAATGTCATTCAATTTTTAAGGATTCTTTGATGAATAGAAAGTTCAAAAGAACAGCATTTATTTGAAATAAAAATCTCTTGTAACTTTTTACTTTTTACCTCTTTACTTTCACTTTTGATCAATTTAATGCATCCTTGCTGAATCAAAAGTATTAATTTCTTTCAAAACAAGAAAAAAGAAACCCTATTTTAATTTTTAAAAGGTAGTATAGGCTATATCAAATGTATTTATTTAGACTTTTAAATACAGAGATGTGTAAAGGTTTTTTTAGCAGAAATATGTTATGTATCTAATTGTTCTCCCTGTAAATTCATATGCAATCATAAACATTTATTTTTATTCTGAACTCAGGGTTATGCAAGTTCACCATTGCATTATTATGTAATCTCAGGAATTCAGGTCGAAATAATATTCACTTCAGCTATAATTTCTCAAAGCACACACACACACACGCACACGCACACACACACACACACACACACACACACACACACACACACACACACACACACACAATCAGTAATATAAAAAGGCATTTTGGGTATTTGAGTGTCATTTATGTTGTGTACTGTAACAGACACTAAGCTGCCAAATCCCAGTAAGATGATTTTGTTAGTGTTATGAATTGATCTTACTAGTGTTCACTGGGCAGGAAAGTAGTCCGTGTATTTGCAGGTTTTGTGTGTCATCTGAGGCCAAAGTTTCATTTTGACAGAAGTGAATAAGTTTTTGACTGAAATATTTGATTTTGACCTGGAAGTTTGAGGTTTGTACAAGTTGGTGTGTAGTTACGAGATTGTGTTTATGGTTGTGAGAAAATGGTGAATTGTTTCATGAATTGTGTGTTTTATAATATGGATAACGTTACCTGCTTAACTTTTGTTTTGTGTTTGACTTGAAATGATATATTCACAGTTGTCATGGTATAATTTGCAGGGAAGAGGAGCTATTTAATCACATTGCATGATCATTTGAGGTTTTCTCTTAAGTTTTGTAGTATTGCACTGTTTATCTGCCGTGAAAACAGAGTCACACACGGGGCGCTCGCTGCAGCTTCAGTGTGTTAATAGGTAGATAAAGTGGAATGTGATGACTGTCGTTTTGAAATCAGTTGTTTTTATTTTATTTTATTTTATTTTAAACATTTATTTCTACATTTCTTTATTTTCACATTTATGTATTTCTACATTTATTTGTCTGTAGGGAAATGAGGAGGGCGTGGTTTACCTCAGACGTAGAAATCGAGCTCAGAGTAGGCGAGGGTGAAGCGTTGAGGCCACAGTGTCTGAAACACAAGAAGTGACTGTATTTTAATGTAACGTCCAAAAACAGTACTGACAACAACAGAAACAAACTTATTTTCTATTAGCCTTTATCCTACCGTAAACTGATATCCTGGGGCAACCTTATTAAACGTATGACTGCCATGTTAATTCCAGTCGATAAATTAGATGATAAGGCTGTAGGGCAGTTACCAGTAAAATCCAATCAGAGCTTCATCAGAGCCAAAATACAGAAGAGACACCGAATTTACACAGCAGTTAGCCTACAAGTGCATAAAAATGTTATGAGATAAATGTTTAACATGACATAAATATGACATGATATGTTTAATATGAAACTAAAACACAGCAGGTTATTGGTAACTGCCCTACAGTCTTTTCATCTAACTGAAAAAGTACTATAGTAAATACTATAGTGTTTTTGAACCATGGTAAATTGTAGTATACTGTATATTTTATAGTATTTACAACACTTTGTTAATGAATGCTACAGTAAACTGTAGTGTATTGTAGTATAATATACCCTATAGTTGTAGAAAACTTAGTACAGTATTGGGTAAAGTAATTTGTTTATATTACTATAGTTGTTATATTATCACAGCAACTATAGAATTACCACAACAAATGAATTCAAGTACTTTACTATAGTATGGTTCAAAAACACTATAGTATTTCCTATTAATTACTATAGTATTTTTTCACCTGGGTTGGAATTAATGTGGCATTCATACGTTTAATAAGGTTGCCCCAGGACATCAGTTTATGGGGGTCGGCTAAAGGCTACAACTGCTTAATAATAGAAAATAAGTTTCATTTGCTCCGTTTCCATGGACACATTCTGATTGATCTCATTCTGGATATTTCCAGTTGATAACTTAATCCAAGACATGTGATTAATAATAAGACCACGCCAAGAGAACCCATTAGTGATGCTGTGACTGTCACTTCTTGTGTTTCAGACACACACCACAAGGTGTCACTGTGGCCTCAACGCTTCGCCCTCGCCTACTCTGAGCTCGATTGTTATGTCTGAGCTAAACCACGGCCTCCTCATTACCCTACAGACAAAGAAATGTAGAAATGAATAAATAGGAAATGAATACATAAATAAAAGTCTAAATTAATAAATGTATGTATAAATAAATAAAAGAAAAAAGAAAGAAATGTGGAAAAAAATTAAAATATACATAAATAAATGTATGAATAAGTTTTTTTTTTTTTTTTTTTTTTACTGTTTCCCATGCCTTTGAAAGAATTCCTGTCGGCTCACAATGAATTCTGAGCATCATCCGTATCCTTCATTTCACGATGCGACCCACCAGTTGAGAAACACTGACATACACAACTGCCGATCACAACTTGTAATAACTGCTTTAATAAGATGATTGTTTCTGCATAAATGAATACGATGTTAGCTAACTACATGGTTTGTATTATCTGTACATTTTTGACATATGGAGATTAGCTACTTAGACTCAGTCACCTCTAATAACAAATTCCTCTTATTGTAATGTAGAAACATGCATTCTCCATAAAGCTGCCTTGAAACGATATGCATTGTGAAAAGTGCTATACAGATTGTGCTGGTGTGGCCAAGAACAAGCTGGACAGGAAGTAGGCAAAACGAGTTTATTTGTTCCAACAAAAAGAATAAATTTAACAGGGAAGTTGAAAATCATTTCCAAAGTATAGATGAAGAATAATAAAATAAAATAACAAAAAATAAACAAATAAAGTAAAGTAACTCTCTCCTGTTAACAAAATAAAAATATAACATGCCCATGACGTTACTGTGGCTAGACAACCCTAACTAACTTCTGTTCATCTCGTCATTGCTATAAATACCCCTTTAGCACATACCAACCCAAGTAAAGGTAAATATCAAATAATAACTTTACCAAATAAACTCAAACAAAAAAACAAAAATCACAGAATGTATGCCTTCATACCTAACATAATACAATCATTTACCTAAAATACTCGAAAAGAAAATACCCAACCCAACAAAAAGACTGAATGACATAACAAAATAACAAAACACCAAAGATCCCCTCTAACTCAAAACATGATACAGTCCAACTTCCTCTGGCACAGCACAAATTAGGAGATTGAAGCACCACCTCTCCCTTTGTCTGCTTCCACATGGAAAACGGCCGTCACTCCATGGACTCGAGCAATCTAGGACTCAGGTAAAGTTAATCAGCAAAGAATATAAGAAGTGTGCACCCTTCTAGTGATGGCGAGATGAAGCCTCATGAAGCATTGCAGCTTTTCAGCCAAGTGGTTCACAAAAGGGTTCATTTCTCGAGGCTTCATTTGCTCACAATACCACCTGGTGGTCAAAGAGTGTAAAACAAGCAGATACATTACAGATGACCTGATGTGATCTGTGATACACTTTTGTGGCAATTATGGCTTAGAAATAACGGTGAATAAAAAATCAATTTCCACAAAGACTTATATATTTATTTGAATGTACTGTGTATTTTCTGGTTGTATATAATGATTGTATAACAACCGTGTCATAAACGTATTGGTTTTTAAATGAATGGGGCTATTAAATGTGTGTAATAAATTCTTTGGTCATAACAGGCAGGAGGGGCGATATTATTATTCTAAAACCACACATTCTGAGGGGATCCCATGGGTTTATATATCTGTCAAAATGTCGCGCCAAGATTCGAACCGCATCCAGTCGAACCATTCGAACCAGTCAGGCAGAAGCGAGGCTTCGAATGTCATTAATGACGTCATTGATCTAAAGCGATACAAGCTTCGATACACGCTTCACTGAAAGCTTCCGGGATTTCTCGATACACGCTCTGAAGCCTCGGCACAGAAAACGTAACATCACTACACCCTTCTATACATTCAAGATTTTAATGAACTGTTAACTTGTCTTGTGTTTTTCTTGTAAAAAGGGGATTCAAATAAAAGTAGCAAACCATATTAAATTAAACTAAATTAAACATTAAATCAAGCACAGTGGTAAAGCTAAACATGTGAGGTGGGCTACGTACCGTCACACAGATAAATTAATTGAATTTGCAGCACAAGTTAGTTTTTATATATAACAGAGAGCTATAGTTGCTGTGTGAGTAAACCTCACTCCTCTGATCTCAAGAGATGCTCTAGCGACTGATGCAAACTTTAGCCTCCTTGTTAGAGTAGTAGGACCTGGGTGAGGGGTTTTACACACACACACACACACACTATATATATATATATATATATATATATAAACTCAGCAAAAAAAGAAACGTCCTCTGACTTTCAACTGTTTTTACTTTCAGTAAACTTAATGTGTAAATATTTGTATGAACACTAAAAGAGTCAACACCATAAGA
Source organism: Ancherythroculter nigrocauda (assembly GCA_036281575.1). Lineage (NCBI taxonomy): Eukaryota > Metazoa > Chordata > Actinopteri > Cypriniformes > Xenocyprididae > Ancherythroculter > Ancherythroculter nigrocauda. The sequence continues at coordinate 58,804,457 of VTFQ01000001.1, read as the reverse complement.
CATAAACTAAAAATGTTTGACAATGTGTCCCTGAATGAAGGGAGGCTCAAAATCAAAAGTACCAGTCAGTATCTGGTGTGGCACCAGCTGCTTGAAGTACTGCAGTGCATCTCCTCCTCATGGACTGGACCAGATTTGTCAGTTCTTGCTGTGAGATGTTACCCCACTCTTCCACCAAGGCACCTGCAAGTTCCTGGACATTTCTGGGGGGAATGGCCCTAGCCCTCACCCTGCGATCCAACAGGTCCCAGACGTGCTCAATGGGATTGAGATCCGGGCTCTTCGCTGGCCATGGCAGAACATTGACATTGCTGTCATACAGAAACTCACGCACAGAACGAGCAGTATGGCTGGTGGCATTGTCCAATGTTCCCTCTAATTTTTTTTCTCGCTGAGCAAAACTTTTCTCTGTTGAGCGCACATTTTGGCCACCTGAGCAAAAACATACTTTATATCAGACCTGTACAATGAACGTAAACACAGACACACACACAAAAATGGTTTTATCATGCAACTGTAACATTTAACTTTAATGTGCCGTTTCTATTTTATTTGACCCTTGATGTAACTTAGTGATTTATTAAATATGTTTGAAAACAAGCAGTTCAGTCACGAAATTAAGCACATTTTAGGTTAATTGAGATTTTTTCACTTTGCTGTATTAACTGTACCAGTCTTTACCAAGAAATTCTATTAAAAAATAATTTCTGTCCTCCTGCAGGACAGTTCAATTCTTTATAATAATATAATATGAGCAGTTACAATGATGGTTTGGGACAACCATAATGTGTTTTTGTACAGTCAATTATTAGCAACAGACAGTGTTAAACCATTAAAATTACATGTTTATTGCTTATGAATTTCCCAGATTTTATATACCAGGAGGTTAAGATTTTTCGTGGCAAGGAGCCCTAAACCCCTTGTGAGTTAAATTTTTTATTAAGTTTACATTATAATATAATAAAATATAATATAATATTTAAGTATTTAAACTGATAGCTAAATATTTTTAAGAAAAGTGAACGTTAACTCGTTTATAGTTATCTAAACATCCCTGAAACCCACACCACCACCACACACAAAAATCCATTTAAACTGAGGTACTTAGGTATTTTGAGTTTGCAAAAGCTACACCTGTGGTGGGAGTGTAATTCCACCACTTTTCATTAAAACATGACGTTTTATTTCACATTTCTTTTCGTTTCGCGTTGCCTCTCGTATTGATGTATTTAGTCCGCAAATATGACAGTATTCTTACCGTGACTGATTTGGCTCAGGGCCAGCCAGCTCACAAGCGCTCAGTCGTTCTCCTTCTATGAAACCTGTAAACCGCATTCACCGGTTCCAACACTATAGCGACAATAACTCTATAGCGGTTGTCCAGAGCACTGCAATTATTTCTCATTTAAACTACTACAATCATTTTCATGTCTGTTCTCTGCGCGGCAATTATTTCTTCTGCGCGGCCGCGGCTTCAGAAGTGCGCGGCCGCGCACGCGCGCAGCTTAGAGGGAACATTGGCATTGTCCTGCTGGAGGATCATGTCCGGATGAGCATGCATAAAGGGTACCACATGAGGGAGGAGGATGTCTTCCCTGTACCGCAAGGCATTGAGATTGCCTGCAATGACAACAAGCTCAGTCGGATGGTGATGTGATATACAGCCCCAGACCATGACGGACCCCCCACCTCCAAATCGATCCCGCTCCAGGGTACAGGCCTCGGTGTAACGCTCATTCCTTCGACGATAAACACGAATCCGTCCATCTCCCCTGGTGAGACAAAACCGTGAAGAGCACTTTTTGCCACTCCTGTCTGGTCCAGCGAAGGTGGGTTTGTGCCCATAGGCGGCGTTGTTGCTGGTGATGTCTGGTAAGGACCTGCCTTACAACAGGCCTACAAGCCCTCAGTCCAGCCTCTCTCAGCCTATTGCGGACAGTCTGAGCACTAATGGAGGGATTGTGTGTTCCTGGTGTGACTCGGGCAGTTGTTGTGGCCATCCTGTACCTGTCACGCAGGTGTGATATTCGGATGTACTGATCCTGTGCAGGTGTTGTTACACGTGGTCTTCCACTGCGAGGATGATCAGCTGTCCTTCCTGTCTCCCTGTAGCGCTGTCTCAGGCGTCTCACAGTGCGTACATGGCAATTTATTGCCCTAGCCACATCAGCAGTCCTCATGCCTCCCTGCAGCATGCCTAATGCACGTTCACGCAGATGAGCAGGGACCCTGGGCATCTTTCTTTGGGTGTTTTTCACAGTCGGTAGACAAGTCTCTTTAGTGTCCTGCGTTTTTAGAACTGTGACCTTAAATGCCTACTTTTTGTAAGCTGTTAAGGTCTTAACGACCATTCCACAGGTGCATGTTAATTAATTGATTATGGTTAATTGAACATGCATGGAAAACAATGTTTAAACCCTTTACAATGAAGATCTGTAAAGTTATTTGGATTTTTACAACATTATTGTTGAAATGCACAGTCCTGAAAAAGGGACGTTTCTTACTGAGTATATATAGTAGAAAAGGAACTGCCCCCCAGATGTATCCACAACATCGAATCTGGCCCCCTTTTAAAAAAGTTTGGACATTCCTTAAGCCCAAAGTGTCATTCTGCATGAAGCAAATAAAACAAGATCTGAAAACTTCTGATGTGAGTTTCTCTTCACACCAGTTTATCTTTCTATAGCACTTCCTCTTTCACTTTCAGTCTCTCAGTTAAAAGAGTCTCTACAGTACATCTTGTCCATCGATGATAATTACTTGCTTCACAAAAATTATATTTTATACATTAAAGAAAGCAGATTTGCTTTTTCAGTTTGCTTGCCTTGATGTCTCTTTAGTTTTTGCAGTGTCAGTTTTTGAAGGGAGAGGGTCTCGAGTTCAAAATAATGAATAAAAAACATGTTCCAGTCAACATTATTTATGTTAAATTTATTTCTAAAAGAGTTTGAAAACATTACATATATTACATAAATTACAAGGTAAATTACATTTATGGTTTATTGGAATTATTATTTACTGTTATTATTTTAATATTGTTCTTGTTACTATTTCTTCTTGATGTATCGTGACCTTGAGTGATTTGAAAGGTGCCTAAAATAAAATGTATTATTATTATTATTATTATTATTATTATCAGATTCTTTTTAATAATTGCACAGATTGCCCAGTGAAAAGTACAGACAGATAGATCTAATGTGCCTGCAAGTGCTAAAATAGTAAAGGGTGGTTGATCTGGTATTATTCTGTCATGTGGTATCTTCTGCTCTACAGCCTTTGCTCTGCTTTTTCTACGTCACTCGTCTGGAGAGAAACTTTCTCACCATGCAGTTTGCAGAAGGAAGCCAGATTTTTTTTTCGCAGCTTTGAAAGCATATTTCCTTCCACAATGTAAAATTTTCTCCTACAATCTAAAACATGAACTGAAATTGTTTTGAAATAATAGTAAATTAAATACTAGGACATTTTAAATACTAGCTAGTTTTACACAAATTTAGACAGATTTACAAGCGGATGAGAGATTGTGAATGATAAATCACATTCTGCAAGGAACGTGCATGTGCGCATTTTCAAGTTACAAACACCTCAAACCTAACATAGGTGAAAGAGGTGATGTGTACGAACATCCTCCCCCATGACAAAATTGTGATTTCAACATGTAAACGACGCATTCTGGTGCACTCTGACAAGAAAAAAATGTGCTTCAAATTAAAAAAAAACAAAAAAAAAACATTCATTTCACAATTGGATTCAATTTTGATTCAGAAGCTTGTGATTTGATTACCTTCTGAAGGGAAACAAAATACAAACTTTCTAAACAAATTATATTCTTATTATAGTCTTTTAATTTAACTCAGCTTGTGGATAGTCCCACACATGTTTGTGGTCATATTTTAGACTTGGTTTTATCATATGGCTTTATCATAAGTCTGTGATGCTGTTTTCTCTGATCATTTACCTGTTTTATTTGAGATATATTACCTGTGATCCCAAAGTGACTGCTCCAACCCGTCGCCGTCGAATGATCGATTCTTCAACCGTTCAATCATTTTCAGAGGATTTTAATGCTATTGATGATGACTATTCATTGTCTTAACATTGATGATCTGACTTCATTGTTCTCTTCAACTTGTCTTAGTATCTTGGATACTGTGGCTCCTTTTAAGATGGTTCGAGTAAAGCCTAGAGCTCAACCATGGCTGAATGCTACTACTCAAAATGTAAGGCTCGAGTGTAGAAGGGCAGAATGCCGCTGGAAGAAGGATAAATTGCAGATTTCCTTTGATATTTTGAAGGAGAATTTGCTTAAATATCAAAAAACTGTTAGATCTGAGAAATCAAAGTATCTTTCTAGTATCATCTCTCATAATAACTCCCATTAGCCATCTGTGCTATTTAGTACTATTAACGCAGTTTTAAACACTCCCCAGGCAACCTGTTTAGAGCCTTCAGCCGAGATGTGTGAGAATTTTTTAGACTTTTTCATTGACAAGATTGAGGCTGTCAGAGCTAATATTTTGCTCCCTTCGACTTCTTCATCTATTTCCACTGAGTGCTCTGCTGTTTTTGATCAGTTTGAGTTGGTATCTCTTGACTCACTGAAAGAGACCTTTGTTAAAATGAACTCATCCTCATGTGGTATGGATGTTGTTCCTCTCCGTCTTCTTAAAGATTCATTTGAAACCATTGGTCCTAAAATTCTTGCAATTATTAATAACAGCCTGGATTTGGGAGTCATACCTAAGTCTTTTAAACACGCAGCTGTGGAACCAGTAATCAAGAAATCTAATTGGGATCCATCAGTTTTTGCTCATTATAGACCTATCTCGAAACTTCTACTTCTATCCAAACTATTGGAGAAGGTTGTATTTGGACAATTGAATTCATTTTTAGATTTACATGGTATTCATCAAGTGTTTCAGTCTGGTTTTAAAGCACTACACAGTACAGAAACTGCACTGTTGAAGGTTTTTAATGACTTACTACTTGTCGCTGACTCTAGTGATTGTGCTGTCTTAATTTTACTAGACGTTTCTTCTGCATTTGATACAGTAGACCATAATATCTTGATTTCACGGCTGGAGCAATATGTTGGTATTAAGGGTGCTGCATTGGAATGGTTGATTTTTTTTCAGTTCATCTTGGAGACTATGTCTCCTCAACTGCTTCTTTCACATGTGGGGTCCCCCAGGGCTCCATTTTGGGGCCTATTCTGTTCTCCCTGTATATGCTCCCTTTGGGACATATTTTTTAGGAAATTTGGTATTTCTTTTCATTGTTATGCAGATGACCTGCATATTTATCTGCCCTTGAAACGTAAAGATACCTGCTCTTTAGCACCTCTATTGCAGTGTTTTGAAGAAATTAAGTCCTGAATGGCACTAAATTTCCTTAATTTTAATGAAAAGAAAACAGAAGTTTTCTGTTTTTTACGCAAGGAGGAACCTGTGATTTAATAGACATAAACCTTGGTGAGCTGAATCCATATGTGAAGCCCTATGTAAAAAATGTGGGTGTTGTTATGGATTGTGATTTTAAATTGGATGAAAAGATTAATTTAATAGTTACATTTTGTTTCTTCCAATTGAGACAACTCACCAAGGTGAAACCTTTCTTGTCCTCTAAAGACTTTCAAAGAGTTGTGCATATATTCATTTCAAGTCGCCTGGATTATTGTAACAGCCTTTATTTCGGCATTAGTCAGGCCTCTCTCTCCAGACGGCAAATGGTCCAGAATGCGGCAGCTCGCCTATTGACGGGTACACGAAAGCGGGAATATATCACTCCCATTCTTGCATCTCTTCACGGCTACCTGTCCATTATAGGATTCATTTTAAAATTTTGGTGCTTGTTTTTAAATCTCTTAATGGTCCAGCACAAGTTATCTATCGGATTTGATTAATCTGTATGCTCCGTCAAGAGCATTAAGGTCTGCTGACCATTTGTTTTAGCTGTTCCACGGGTAAAACTGAAGAGCAGGAACGAGCCTTTGCTCTGGAACAGTTTTTCTCTCGACATCAGACAGGCTCAAACACTAGAAGTCTTTAAATCTGGCCTAAAAACTTATTTTTATAGTCTGGTGTTCGATGCCATGTGAGAGCTGCTTTCTGTTACTGTTTTATTGTGTCTTAAGTGTTTTTCTTTTATTGTGCTGTTTGTATTATTGAATATGTTTTCTTTTTTGTATCTGCAGCACTTTCATTAATACTTGTTGTTTTAAAAAAGTGCTTTTATACTTTTACCTCTAACTCCTGTTGTAATCCGTCTATACTGACTGTGTCTACCCACCCCTGTCCATCTCCAAACGCACTTGCCTCGTTTCTTCCACTGCTGCGGATCATCTCATCTCCTGCCTTTGTTTTGTCTGTCTGTCATGCTTCTCCTGGCAATGAGGCGCAGGTTTCTGTTTGTGTTCGGAAAGATTTTAAAGTCTGGTAGTGTGTGATCCTCAGTCATGTAGGATGTATCCAGTCATGTATCCTCAGTCATGTAGGATGTATCCAGTCATGTATCCTCAGTCATGTAGGATGTATCCAGTCATGTATCCTCAGTCATGTAGTGTATGATGCCCAGCTTTTCTCTGTAAATATTTACAAAGTCTGCAAGTGTAATGCCTGTTGTTTAAAAATCCGTTCAGATTTTAAGTCATGTAGTGTGTTCCAGCCTTATGTGGGACACTCCGAATGCGACCTTTGAATGCGTCCTCCTTTCCCAGGAATTCGGAGGATGCATGAGGTGTATCCTTCGCTGCAGCAGATATCCCACAACTCTTTGCGTCACTGTTAACAACCATCATTTATTTTAAAAATTTAAAAAATGGTGGCGTCGGCAGATGTACAGTACAGCGAAGATGTGATGTTTAAGTAATTTCAAGCTTGTTTTTGTTTTAAACTTTGTTCTTAATATCCTAGCTCCTCCTTTTGTCTCTGCAACAGATATCTACATACACCACAGCTCCTCAAGCATTAACCAAAATAAAACAAGTGAATACATTTTCTTTTCAAATTTATAAATAATTTTCCTTCATTTAACTGTTGTGAGAGCGCAACGACACTGCCGTGAATGTGTTTCCTGTTTCCTTTCCTGCCCGTGTGTCCCACGAAGGACGTCTCGTTTAATTCTGGTTAAGGACACTCCGTATACTGTCCGCATCCTTCACAGGATGCGTCCTCTGGAGCATGCAGCCTTCAGAATTAAACTAACAGCCAACGGCTGAAATCACGTGACTTTGGTGCTCCGAACCGCTGATTCGACACACTGATTCATTTGTGCTCTGAATCTTCCTGAAGCAGTGTTTTGAAATCGGCCATCAATAAATAAGTTGTTGTTTTTGTTTTTTTTGGCACTCCAAAAATATTCTCGTCGCTTTATAATATTAATATTGAACCGCTGTACTCACATGAACTGATTTAAATATGTTTTAGTACCTTTATGGATCCTGAGAGAGGAAATGTCATTGTTCCCTATGCAGGCCTTACGGAGCCATCAGATTTCAACTAAAATATCTTAATTTGTGTTCTGAAGATTAACGAAGGTCTTATGGCATGAGAGTAAGTAATAAATGACAGAATTTTTATTTTTGGGTGAACTAACCCTTTAAGTCAATAGAAAACTGTACGGAGAAAAAGAAGAAAAAGTGGGAGAAAAAATGTTGGCCCTCGTCACAATCGAAGTTGCCCATCCCTGCTCTAGACCAATCAGGAAATCATGATAGTATGAATATTAAACTGTTCACAAGTACAATCTTCACACTCTTGTTGTCAGAGGCCTGATAATATAAATAGAGTTGAGCTCATAGTTGTGGTTTGGTTTGTTCTCTTTCTGCTCAGTGGCATTAACCAGTGTGGAGGAACAGCAGTCCTTCATACCAGTACCATCATTACAATAAATATCCATCAAGGTATTGTTTCCTTTTCTTTGTTTATTAAACACACAAACTTATTTCTTCTCATAATGGCAAACTGATGCTGTTCAGTTTGATACTGAATGAGTCCTGACAACATTTCAGCATAAACATGTGTGACATTTTCTGAAAACATGTGACAAGATTATCAACATTATCAGAAGGTTTTCTGTAACACATGAGGTTCATTTGTATGTCTTTAATCTGTCATTATGTTCCTAAAGATCTGACTGTAGGTATCAGGAAGTCTTGAGGCTTTATCTCAGTCTGTGTCTTTAACCGTCTGTCATTATTCAGTCAGTATGGAGCTCAGTCAACTTCCTCTTGTGCTCTGTGAGTATTATTTCCTCCGCATGTGTTTCATGTCCATTGCTCTTATATTATGAATAGGATCGAGTGATTTACTGTTTTGGGAATTTATTTTCATGCTGCTCTCAGTGTTTCAGATCCAGCTCTAGTTGTGAAAGACGAGCTTGAGAGTTTAAGTGTGCAGTTAGAGCTGTTTGAGAAAGAGAAATGAACTCTTTGGGGCGGTTTCCCGGACAGGGTTTAATTTAAGCCAGGATAGACCTTAATCTAGAATAGTTAATCGTGTCTTAAAAAATGGCTTTCTGAAACACAGATTAAGTACAGATTACTAAAACCTGGACTATGGAGTCCTGAATTAAAATAAACCAGATTAATTTAAAAAAAGAGAGGTTGCCTAGAAAACATGGAATGAACCAAGAAAAGCTTAAAATTGCATGGAACTGAGAAGCAAATCCAAGGAAAACAATGTCAGCAGAAGAAGACAGCAATAATAATAATAATAATAATAATAATAACAACAACAAAACTTTACTAAACAAGAGACAGTTCTTTTAAAGCAAGAAAAATACATCAACTGTAGGGGAAAAAAGTGAAATGCCTGGAAATCTGTTTGTAATGAATTCTATTTAAATAGATGAATTATATATATATAATAATCCTATGATTATTAATGTTTTTGTTTTGTCCTTTACATAACAACAAACTAAACATAACTATTTACACATGTGATAATCGGTGTCGGCAGTCTAAACGGTTTGGTTTGATAGAAATTGATTTGGTAGAAATGGGCTAGTTTGATCCAAAGCACTACTAAAGTGGTTGCTTCACTACATAAAGTTAGCAGGTCCTCAACCCAAGCAAAAGGTACACTTCACCACAATGGTAATCTCCAAAAAACACAAACATAACAAAAACTTTTACATAATAGAGCATTAAACAGTAAGAAGTCTCTCCATATTCTTCTAAAAAATGCATAAAATCACACTTTTTCAACATTTACTCTCCCACTTCAGCCCGGTGCAAAGCATGATGGGAAGTGAAAGTCCTGTTTAATTGGCAGGGGTGCCGCTAAGGGGGGAAAATTAGGACAATTCTAAGGGCCCACACACTTTTGGGTCCCCCAGAGATCGGTTTTATTAGCAGTAACAGTCAGTGCTCGAAGTGGGCTCGTTTGCACTTCTCTTGCACCAGCACTTCTCACATGTTGCCGGTTCTCTGAACACTGAACAGAATCATCAGGGTATTAATTTATTGTATACATCTCGCGTTCAAAGCTTTTATAAGCTGTACGAACTGGACGAATCAATTGTCTGCGCAATATGACTGTGACTGAAGCCCACTTGTTTAATTTTGCATGAGTGGCGCGCAAATCCGCGTAAGCGCGTTCACCGTCGCGCACAAAAAGTGTTAAGATTTGCACGAGCTGTTCCTATGCAATGCTGATGATAAAATGTGCAACCCATTTGGATTCTATTGAGGATAGTAAAACGATACGGAGAAAGTCGAACATGATCTAAAACAGACACTAAAATGACTGATGAAAAGAGGGGAAACATCATCCTGCAAGCTTTTTAGACTCATGATGACCACATTTACTAGAATTTATCACATTTTATTGTATTTATTGTGGCAAATTTTGACTAGTTTTAGAATTTGTAATAAATAATCTGTTAAGGGAATAGATTTATAAGGGAAAGATTTATATTACAGTGGCATGTTGTAGCTATAGTTTCTAAACTGTGTTGCTATTTTCATAACAAATGCTATAAAAAGAAAGAAAAAATGGTCTTACCTGTAATTATATCCTTATTGTAACAAATGCTATAGTTAACAATTACAACAACTGTTATTTTAAGGCAGAGTACAAGTTAGAAAGAGCTTTAAAATATGAACCTTCTTGAATTTTTGACTAAACAATTGGCTTTGTATAAGAATGTATGAATATGAACATTTGATTACTGTATTTTTCTATTACATTTACATTTGCATAATAATCATCTGCTAGTGCTAGCTACAGCCATGGGAGGTCTCTGACTAAATACTGATACCTAGTGGTCAAAAGCAATAGCAAACATAATAGGTCATTATTATTAAATTGCAGACAAAGATTTTGGATAGGTAGGTTGACTTGTTTTGTGTGGAATGGGTGCGGTAGGGGCCCCGACCTCATATTCTTTCATAGGGCCCAAAATTGCTAGCGGCAACTTCTACTAAGTTCCCTGTTAATTGGGTTACTTGACTGAAACGTTATTTCAAAATGAATACTTCAAGTGAGTTCTAGTATCCATTTCAAGTCAATTTAACATGAAGCAATCACATTTGAACCAGAAACAATGGTGTTAAATCAAACTAAATTGTTTAAATAAAGTGAACAGCACCAAAATAAATAAATAAATAAATGAATAAAATTAGTCCTGGAGTAGCTCTAGTCTTCAGGAAATCCGCTTATTAAACTCTGGACTAGACTAAGTCTAGGACTATTTTAAACCATGACAGAGAAAGCAGATTTCTGTTAATCTGGTTTAAAAGGCCATTTTATTCCTGGGCTTAAAGGTCCCGTTTTTCGTGGTTTTTTGAAGCTTTGATTGTGTTTATAGTGTGCAATATAACATGTGTTCATGTTTCGCGTGTAAAAAAACACAGTATTTTTCACATAATTTACTTATCTGTATACCGCTGTTTCCACTGTCATAAAAACGGGCTGATGACTTCCTTGTTCTATGAAATCCCTCCTTCAGAAATACGTAACGAGTTCTGATTGTGCCAGCGGTTCCTGTGTTGTGATTCGACAGCTCTGAGCGCACCGTGCCCGGAAAAGTCACGCCTCTTACCATAACGTGGAGATGCACGCGCTCAGTGTTATTGTAAACATGTCTTTAATTTTACCCTATCAATTTGAGCCGGAATCAGACCCGGTGATTGGACTGCGGGATGAAAATAACAGCGTTTCGACGACATGGCGACAAACACACTCTACAAACGCAACTCTTGTGTATTCCTGTGGGCGGAGGTTAGTCAAAAAACTGTTTTAGTGACGTCATTAAAGAAGGAAGTAGAGGGATGTAGTCCAAACTGGCCGTTCGATGTAGGCGACTTCTGTTAAATAAAATATCTCGCTTGGCATTGAACTTTGAGCTTTAAAATTTTACAGATTTTATTTATACTCTAACAACAACATTACACACTAACTAAAGTTTGAAACATGGGATCACAAAGAACGGGACCTTTAATCTCTGTTCGGAATCTCAGCCGGTTCCCTCACGGGAAGAACTTTGAAAATAAGATCCCACAGAAATAAAGAATCAGGATAACCAATGGATGATCTTTCCTTGAGACATTTAATCTTTCATCAGTTTTTTACTTTGTGTTTTCAGTGCTGATTTCAAACATCCACTCTGGACACACTGAAGGTGAGTGAATTTGATTCATAAACTTCATCACAAATGGCTGATTCTGTTACAAACCAGGAGCCGGATTCATGAAACATTCTTAAGAATAAAATTATTCTTCACTGCTATTTTCTTCTTGCTTTATTACTTAAGAAAAACCACACAGACAGTTCTGAGGTGTGACAAAAACACCAAAAATATTCACTGATTTCTTCAGAAATATTGCACGGCCAAAGTTTATAAAGAATATAGAAAAACAAACTATCTTTTGACTTTTACTTTGTCTTGAAAATTAGTGACTCTACAGACACCACAAAAACTTTGAACAGATTTAATAAAAATGAGTTGCTGAACCTGCAGTAACAAAGTCCTCTAAACTACAACAACAGTTTGAAACACTTTGTTATCTGATACTGTGTGTCTCTTTGACTGCTGGTGTAGATGAAGGTGGTGTGAAACCCTGCTTTGAGCTCAGAACTACTAAACTAAAGGATGAGGGTTTGAATGAACCCGTCATGTGCTGCTCTGAGACACAAAGGCTGAGGATCCAAACACAGTATTTATTAGAAGGGTAATCCACAAACATAATTCACAAAACAGACAAAAGGTCATAAACAGTCCAAACAGATATCAGGACAGGAACTCATGCAGACCAAGAGACAGGGAAACAGGGCAAATCCGGAGAACAGGCAAAGGGTCAAATCCAGGGAAACAGATGAACAATGTTGCGCTCAGAAATGCAGTGATGACACGTACAAGACTTCACAGAGAATGAGTGAGAAAACCAGGATTATATACACAGAGTTAACAAGATTAATGAGACACAGCTGAATCAACGGCTGTTTTGGGAAATGTAGTCCATGATAGAGGGGCAATGGTCTGGGGTGGAGTGTCCTCTGGTAGCTATCAAGGGCACTCCAGCGGGTGATCATGAATGAACCTCACATAGGCTGATCTTTGAACAGTTGTTGTCCTTCAACTCTTTGCATTGCGCTGACTGAATGTTCACCTTGTTTGTTTCTTGTTTCCAGCAGCTCTATTACATTGTCTGTGAAATATAAGTGCACTAATAATTTACCAGAGAGAGAATGAGATCTGCTGAAAAACTTTCACATCTCATGCTTCACTGACTTTATATTGACAGATCCTCCCAAACCAACTCTGACTGTTGAGCCACAGAGTTCAGTGTTCACTGGAGACTCAGTTACTCTCAGATGTGACATATATGATGATGGAGTCACTAGCTGGAGGTTCAACTGGTATAAAGAAGGTTTATTCAGGGTTTCCACTGAACAACAGGAACTCAAATTCAGGCCTGTTTCTGAGTCTAACGCTGGTAAATACTCCTGTTATGGATCAGAGAAAGGAGGATCACGCTGGTCACACTTCAGTGATGAAGTTACACTGACAGTATCAGGTGAGTTTGATCATCTCTTCATAAACACACACAAGTTTATCATGTTATTGATGAGTGATTTCTCAATGTCAGATCCCAGACCTGCCAACATGTACGCATTTTGCGTAGTGGGTACGCATTTTGACCTCAAAGTACGCTGGTACGATTTGTCACTCCATACTACGCAAAAACCCGGTGAGTCCTCTGTGCACGCGTAGTACTCAAATTCAGTTCGACCAATCATAGTGCTGGGTTTATTTCCCCAAATAGCAAGCGGGGATGGTTGACAAATGCGTACGGCCTATCATTAAAAAGAGACTGCATATCGAAATCCCGCTCAATCCTCCTTCCACTCCTGCCGTCTGTGACTGAATTCTCAAGCGAGGACAGTACAGTAGTCACTTCTGACTCCTTGAGGTAAACGGGTATAAAATGCTCAAGTAATGTTGAACAACAAATCTAAATAAAATTGCAATATGGCTATATGGCTTAGTGATTATGAAAATGTTGTGATGTGTGACTGACAAGCGCGAGTCCGGAGAAACAGGCGTTTATTTATTTATTCTCAGTGTTGAGAAACGTATAGCCTACATGTGTTGCGTTATTGTGTACATACTAACTAAAGTACCTAATTATGTTACATAGCCTGCTTTTGTATGAAAACTAGCACGTTAGTTACTTATGCATAAAGTACCGTTGTCTCAGTGCTGCGCGAGCTCTCTCTCATAAACACAAAGGCGCGCGCGAGTACAGAGAGAGCGAGGATCATTGTAAAATGAAAATTGCTTGGTTTAAAACTTGTTCTTGCTGTTGTTTTTTTGTCAGAAAACATTTTTAATTATCCACCCGTGTTTTTACGATTGGGTAAATGAAGGACGCTCTAGTTAACACAACCCCTCCTTATATGTAGGACTAACTTCTACTTGATATTCTTGAATACTCGATTCGTTTTGCTCTTATTGGTCCTTTCTATTCATTGTGAACTGTTTTCTATAAATATGTTTGTATTGGATAACCTTTATTCAGTGAATGTTTGTCTTGTTTATAATTCAAAGACAGCACGTTACAATTTTTTTTCTGTGGGATTTAGTATCATATTTGGATATTGGAATAATAAATTAAGTATTTTAAATGAATCACATATAAACTCAATGTTTACTCTTTTCTAAGGGTTTCTTAATTTTAGACTAGTTTTCATTTCAAAACCTGTATAAAAGACTCGACTGTTAGGTTAGTTGTATGTAAATACAGCCTACTTGAAATTGCAAACTAAATTTTTTAGTCCATATTAAATGTATGAATGCGATTCACACATTATGCAAAGCAATATTAATCATGAATTAAAAAAATGCTTTTGAGCAGGTGTAGTGAAATGTTTAATTTTCAAATTAAAAAAAAAACTTTAACAGTCAAAATTTGATTAACGAAGATGGGTGTGTGTGTGCTTTGTGTATTGTATTCTCAAAAATGTAAAAAAAAATATATGACCCCCCCAAAACTCCGTATCCGGTCCCGTCACACTGGTACTCTAAAAAATTTTCCAAGGTTGGCAGGTCTGATGTGGCTGCGTATTTTTAACAACTACTTGCTAGTGATTAATGCAACAGGGGATGCTTGGCCGGATGTCCGCAAAAGAGCCACATTACTCCATTGTTTGGGAACGGAGGGACAGCGGATATTTTACGCTCTACCAGAAACAGGTGACACTTATGCTTCTGCTGTCAGTGCACTAGAGAAACATTTTACTCCAAAAGTCAACGTTGTTGTTGAACGTTATGCATTCAGAAAGCGAGCTCAATTTCCACATGAGACTATTGCACAATATGTAGCTGCCTTGCGTGCTCTTGCAGCTACCTGTGGTTTTGAGGACAAATCTGATGACATGATTCGTGATCAACTACTGGAGCGCTTGTTGAGTGACAGTATTAGAGAAAGGCTGTTACTGGAGTCAGACCTAACACTGGACACAGCCGTAACTCTTGCAACACAGATGGAAGCTGCTGCTGATCAAGCCAAAAAAATGATTTCAGACAGAGGTGTTTCGGACAAGGGACTTCCAGTGCAGACTGTGCACTCTAGATCACACAAAACTGCGAACAAACAGTACCACCGCCCATCTAAGCCACATGCTGCAGCCACTTCTTCTCCACGTAGATCTTGCTTTAGGTGTGGCTCTGACAAGCATTTAGCCAACTCCACTCAGTGCCCTGCTGCAAATGCCCAATGCAAGTCCTGTAATAAAAGGGGTCATTTTGCTCGCGTATGTCGTTCTGTTCCGACCAGTAAAGTACACGAGGTGCAGTTACCTGACGTGACTATATTGTATACGGGCAACACTGATGAATATGCTCCAAAGAGACTGTTTTGCAATGCCACCATTCATACACCTGCCTCTGCCGCCCAGGAGATACGACTTACTGTAGATACAGGCTCTGCTGTCTCTATACTACCACACCATGTCTATAAACAATATTTCAGCTCCACCCCCTTGTCTCCACCTTCTGCTAGACTGGTGACCTACACACAGACATACATTCCAGTACTTGGATGTCTCCATGCCCAAGTATGTGTAGCGGATTCGAGCACTCCAGGCACATTCTTCGTGGTAGAGGAAGGTACTGCATTGTTAGGTATGGACTTAATTAGCAGCTTGCATCTCTGCATAAATGCTGATATGATTACAACCTCAGATGCGACGCCAGCTACTCCTGTTCTGTCCACAACCACTACTGAACCTCTCATTACTCCTCCACCTGAGATTGGGTGTGTGAAACAGTTCTTACACAAGGTCAAAGTTGATCCTACAGTCCAACCTGTGCGCCAGAAACTGCGGCGTTTGCCATTCGCAGTTAGGGATGCTGTCTCGACTGAACTCGATCGTCTACTGCAGGCTGGCATTATAGAAGAAATTGATGCCTCTCCTTGGGTTTCTCCCATTGTAGTTACAAGAAAAAAGAATGGAGGCATACGAATGTGCACAGACCTTCGTGAACCAAACAAGGCTGTGGTCACAGACTGTTATCCTCTTCCACATATCGATGAGCTTCTCTCCAGCCTGCGAGGTGCTACTCTTTTCTCTACTATCGACCTGGCCAACGCGTACTACCAGGTGCCACTTCACAAGGACAGTAGAGACATTACGGCCTTCATTACACACAAGGGCCTATTTAGATTTTGCCGGGTTCCATATGGCCTGGCATCGGCTCCGTCAGCTTTTCAAAAGATGATGGCAACCATTCTGGAAGGAGTACCTGGTGTCCAGAACTATCTGGACGATCTAATAGTTTACGGTGCCACTGCTGATGAACACGATCAGACTCTCCATACTGTCCTGCTAAAACTCAAAGAGGCTGGACTGGTTCTGAATGATGAAAAGTGCCATTTCAGAAAGACCACACTCCGCTTCCTTGGCCACGTCATTACCGCAGATGGTATTTTGCCTGACCAAGAGCACATTAATGCAATACTTCAAGCTCCCGCACCATCTGATGCCGCTGCCTTACGATCCTTCTTGGGCCTTGCTTCGTGGTACTCCAAGTTTATTCCGAATTTTGCAACGGTGGTGGCTCCCATGCGTGAATGTGTCAAAGATAAAGAGAATTTCACATGGTCTGCAGCTGCCCAGACCAGTTTTGATGAGGTTAAGCAGCTCTTGGTGTCCAGCTCTGCCCTAGCTCTGTTCGACCCCTCCCTACGCTCAGTGATTTCGACCGATGCCTGTGATTATGGACTGGGTGCTGTGTTCGCCCAAATTCAGCCTGATGGTACAGAGAAACCAGTAGCTTTTGCTTCACGTACGCTTACAATGACAGAGCGTAAATACTCAATCATGGAAAAAGAGGCACTTGCTTGCGTGTGGGCTACAGAAAAGTGGCGCACGTATTTGTGGGGCAGGCGTTTTACTTTGCGCACGGACCACCAGGCACTCACAACCTTACTCACTACCAAAGGAATGAACAGGGCTGGATTGCGCATTGCCCGCTGGTCGGCGCGTCTGCTTTGTTTTGCCTATGATGTCATTTACAAACCAGGTTCACAAAACCATACTGCAGACTGCCTTTCACGTCTCCCTCTGCATGTGCCAGCGGATCCTTCTACAGATGTGGAACCTGAACTTGTGGCTCTGATTTCTTCCACACTGAGTTCCCTTCCGGTCTCTGACTTTGACAGTGCTTGTTCCTCATGCTTAGAAATGGTGGCTCTTCGTGAACAGATTAGCCGTGGCTGGCCTCCATCTATACGGGCTGTTGCCCAGAATCTAACACCCTACTACAAAATTAGGGATGAACTCTCAGTGCAGGGTCATTACATCTTCCGTGGTTCCAGATTAGTGGTGCCTGTCTCATTGCGTCACACACTGATCACCCTGGCCCATGAAAGCCACCAGGGGATTGTACGCACTAAACAGCGGCTGCGTGACCTTTACTGGTGGCCTTGTATGGACTCTCAGGTTCAGACCTGTATATCTGCCTGTGCCCCTTGTCAGTCTAATGACAAAACAGCTCTCACTCATCCAGCGCCTCTACAACCTATTTCACTCCCTGACGGTCCCTGGAAGAAATTAGGCCTCGATATTGTTGGGCCATTCGAGACTGCCATTCCTTCTTGTCGGTATGCTGTGACGTTGACCGACTACTATTCAAAGTGGCCTGAACTTGCCTTTTGCCCATCCGCCACAACTGACGGTGTCATAGATTTTCTGACCACCGTTTTCAGTCGTCATGGAAATCCGGAAAGCATTGTCACTGATAACGGGACGCAGTTCACATCAGCTGCCTTTGCTGAATTTCTTAAGACCAGGGGTATACACCATAATAGAACATCTGTGTACTACCCTGCAGCCAATGGAGCTATTGAGAGGTTCCACCGTTCTCTGAAGGGCTGCATACAGACAGCCATCCTGCAGTCACAGCCTTGGAAGGAAGCTGTGACCAACTGGCTTCAAGTGTATCGTGCGACACCTCATGCCACTACCTCAACCTCACCTTATGAATTGCTCTATGGACGTAAAATGCGAACCAGACTGGACATTTTGCCCATTGCTCCTATGTCGAATTCATCTGACATCCATGACACTGTGGAAAGGAAACAAGCCAAGATGAAACAGTACACTGACATTAAGCGGCATGCACGTACCCCGTCTTTTGCTCAAGGGGAGAGAGTGAGGGTCAGAATTCCTCGCTTAGTCCCTAAAGCACACTCCAGATTCTCTGCTCCGTTAACAGTGGAAAAAGAGTGAGTCCAAACACCTTTCTGCTAAGTGATGGGAAGAGATGGAATGTTACACACTTGGCTCGTTCTCACTCTGCACCCATAAGTGGAGGTCAAGTTGATACACCAACTTGCACACAATCCATTCAGGGTACTTCTCCGAAACAGCCACGTATTAAATTCAAACCTAAGTGGCACAAAGACTACGTAATGTAACTGATTGAGATTTGAAGGGTTAAGAACAGTTTTTTAGTTGAACCAAGCTATAAAAGAAATGTACTTAAAAGTGTTCTGAGTTTCATGAATGTGAAGACTTTTGACTGCCATATGTTAGTTATGTAAAAACAGATGTCACCTTCTTTATTGCAATAATTTCATAATACGAAACGTGTTCAGTTACTGAAATAGTGTTCTTAACAGAGAGGGAAGATGTTGTGTTCTATGAATAATTGTGATACTAAGTATGGTCGCTAGAGGGCAGTAAAACCTAATAAGAAACCTAGAAGAGGGGATGAAGAAATTGAGTTGTTGATTTGCTATGGCAATGTTACCGATGCTTCCTACATTAAAGATGACCGTTCGGAGTTAGCTTTTGTTTTCATTCTTTTTTTATACACCTTACAACATCACAGTGTTGTTTTGCAAAAATGGTTTTATGAAATTGAAATTGTCAAAGACTAATAATTAGTGTATGGTTTTGCAGATTTGGGGTGTGCTTCTGGTATTTGAGTGTCAGCTTTCAGAAATTGTGTGACAAGTGAGGATTTTGTGTGTAGCAGTTGAAAAAAAGACTATAATTACAGTACACAGTGACAGTACTTTATATGAGAAAAAAAAACAAATCACTATTCTGTGTCCAGTAAACTGTACCCTCAAATTCATGGTTGTCAAATGTATTTGTAGCTTATACATGTGCTGTATTTTTGAGAGAGTCTTTTGTCAGAAGACCAAGAAACTGCTGTATACTGTAATGAAGGTGCAGGATGGCCAATTTATTTCTTTATATGTATGTATGCATGTATGACTGTAATTGACAGTATACTGTAGTGTGTTGCATACACAGTTCATATTTAGTTCTTTGCTTCTTGAACTTTTCTTCTCTTAAGATCAACTACTTAATCGCTGCAGCTTCAGTGTGTTAATAGGTAGATAAAGTGGAATGTGATGACTGTCGTTTTGAAATTTTCAACATTTATTTCTACATTTCTTTATTTTCAAATTTATGTATTTCTACATTTATTTGTCCGTAGGGTAATGAGGAGGGCGTGGTTTACCTCAGACGTAGAAATCGAGCTCAGAGTAGGTGTGGGCGAAGCGTTGAGGCCACAGTGACACCTTGTGGTGTGTGTCTGAAACACAAGAAGTGACAGTCACAGCATCACTGATGGATTCTCTTGGCATGGTCTTATTATATATCACATCTTAAGTTAAGTTATCAACTGGAAATATCCAGAATGAGATCAATCAAAATGTGTCCATGGAAACTGATCTGGTGAAACACACACGCCATGCATTAAACATACACAGATGCATCATGCTCTTTCAAACAGCACCTGTCACGTGCCCTCATATTTTGGAGCTAACTGCATTTTAATGTAACGTCCAAAAACAGTACTGACAACAACAGAAACAAACTTGTTTTCTATTAGCCTTTAGCCTACCGTAAACTGATATCCTGGGGCAACCTTATTAAACGTATGACTGCCATGTTAATTCCAGTCGATAAATTAGATGAAAAGGCTGTAGGGCAGTTACCAGTAAAATCCAATCAGAGCTTCATCAGAGCCAAAATACAGAAGAGACACCGAATTTACTCAGCAGTTAGCCTAGAAGTGCATAAAAATGTTATGAGATAAATGTTTAACATGACAGAAATATGACATGATATGTTTAATATGAAACTAAAACACAGCAGGTTATTGGTAACTGCCCTACAGTCTTTTCATCTAACTGAAAAATACTATAGTAAATACTATAGTGTTTTTGAACCATGGTAAATTGTAGTATACTGTATATTTTATAGTATTTACAACACTTTGTTAATGAATGCTACAGCATACTGTAGTATAACTATACTGAACTGATAAACTGTACAAATACTGTACTTTAATTTTTAAACTGTAAACTGTAGTGTATTGTAGTATAATATACCCTATAGTTGTAGAAAACTTAGTACAGTATTGGGTAAAGTAATTTGTTTATATTACTATAGTTGTTATATTATCACAGCAACTATAGAATTACCACAACAAATGAATTCAAGTACTTTACTATAGTATGGTTCAAAAACACTATAGTATTTCCTATTAATTACTATAGTATTTTTTCACCTGGGTTGGAATTAATGTGGCATTCATACATTTAATAAGGTTTCCCCAGGACATCAGTTTACGGGGGTCGGCTAAAGGCTACAACTGCTTAATAATAGAAAATAAGTTTCACTTGCTCCGTTTTCATGGACACATTCTGATTGATCTCATTCTGGATATTTCTATTTGATAACTTAATCCAAGACGTGATTAATAATAAGACCACGCCAAGAGAACCCATTATAATCAGTGATGCTGTGACTGTCACTTCTTGTGTTTCAGACACACACCACAAGGTGTCACTTTTTTTTTTTTTGCTTTTTTCTGAGAGGAGAAACTTTTTATTTCATAACAACTTACTAAAACTAAACACCAAAACACTGACATGTAGCCTGACAACATCTTACCTGACTGCAGATACTGTTTCCCATGCCTTTGAAAGAATTCCTGTCGGCTCACAATGAATTCTGAGCATCATCCGTATCATTCATTTGACGATGCGACCCACCAGTTGAGAAACACTGACATACACAACTGCCGATCACAACTTGTAATAACTGCTTTAATAAGATGATTGTTTCTGCATAAATGACTACGATGTTAGCTAACTACATGGTTTGTATTATCTGTACATTTTTGACATATGGAGAGACTCAGTCACCTCTAATGACAAATTCCTCTTATTGTAATGTAGAAACATGCATTCTCCATAAAGCTGCCTTGAAACGATATGCATTGTGAAAAGTGCTATACAGATTGTGCTGGTGTGGCCAAGAACAAGCTGGACAGGAAGTAGACAAAACGAGCAGAGTTTATTTGTTCCAACAAAAAGAATAAACTTAACAGGGAAGTTGAAAATCATTTCCAAAGTATATATGAAGAATAATAAAATAAAATAACAAAAAAATAAACAAGCAAAGTAAAGTAACTCTCCCCTGTTAACAAAAACTACTAAGATCAACTGGCCATGATGTTACTGTGGCTAGACAACCCTAACTAACTTCTACTCATCTCATCATTGCTATAAATACCCCTTTAGCACATACCAACCCAAGTAAAGGTAAATATCAAATAATAACTACCAAATAAACTCAAACAAAAAAACAAAAATCACAGAATGTATGCCTTCATACCTAACATAATACAATCATTTACCTAAAATACTCGAAAAGAAAATACCCAACCCAACAAAAATACTGGATGACATAACAAAATAACAAAACACCAAAGATCCCCTCTAACTCAAAACATGATGGTACAGTCCAACTTCCTCTGGCACAAATTAGGAGATTGAAGCACCGCCTCTCCCTTTGTCTGCTTCCACATGGAAAACGGCCGTCACTCCATGGACTCCAGCAATCTAGGACTCAGGTAAAGTTAATCAGCAAAGAATATAAGAAGTGTGCACCCTTCTGTACATTCAAGATTTCAATAAACTGTTAACCTGTTAAACTTGTCTTGTGTTTTTCTTGTAAAAAGGGGATTCAACTAAAAGTAGCAAACCATATTAAATTAAACTAAATTAAATTAAACATTAAATCAAGCACAATGGTAAGGCTAAACATGTGAGGTGGGCTACGTACCGTCACACAGATAAATTAATTGAATTTGTAGCATAAGTTAGATTGTATATATAATGGAGAGCAGCTAGTAGTTGCTGTGTGAGTAAACCTCACTCCTCTGATCTCAAGAGATGCTCTAGCGACTGATGCAAACTTTAGCCTCCTTGTAAGAGTAGAACACCGATATAAAGTTGGTTTGACGTTGGACGTTTGACATTCGTCAGAGATTCAACTTCGAAAACACTTCAATAGATCAATAACGATTCTATAAGAACAAAAAACAAGTTGTGTTCGAATTGTTTGAAAAAGTAGAAGAGGACACACAATGTAGTTTGTGTTTAATCTGCTTTGCTGTATTAGAAACCTATTCATTTTGTAATGTAAAATAGCAGATCGGGACCGTCTACAAAGTACAAAACAAAGAGGAAATACGCTAAATTTTTACATCCATATGCTTTACTCTTGAAAAAAGGCGATCACACAAAACTTTGAAACATACACGCACTCAGTCTCACCTGGTAAAAACACTGTAAATGTTACATATTGGAAAGAATAAAAGTAGTGGTAATAGTAATGTTATTAAGAAAAAGAAGTTTTACATTTTGAGGAAAAACCATAATATTCAATCCCAAATTCAAATAGTGTGATTTATTATATGTGACCCGATCTGGCGAAATGAGTCGGAAGTCGCAACGTTCTATTTTAAGATATGGGCCGATAATGTGGAAAAACAATGAAAAAATAGATTTTTTTTAAGATCATTTCAAAGAACAGACTTTCAAAAATAATCTCCCAAAGTTTCGTAGTCCAGATAATTGAGTAAAGGTATTTAAATGGCTATTAAATTTGACATGGTTTTACTAAATTCGCTGGAAATGAACTTCTCAACTCCTCTCGTCACTTATGAGCATTTCCCGGTATCCCCTGAAACGTCACATCTCTGCTCTACAAATATGGTGTTACACGTTGTATAGAACCAATCAAAAAGCTTAGAAATGTAAACACACTGAAAATTAATCCAAAATCAACATAACATATTACGGTGATCACAAGATATTACTCACGGAATGATTTAACATACTTGGCTAAAAACATATCTCTCATCTCTCCGGGATGCAGTGTGTATCCAATGTTCCCGGACCCATCCATGTTCGTTTTCCAACGTGGAATAACACAAAATAGATATCATTTTAAAGCTTAATCTTTTTAATGCATCTAACCATTTTGAAAAACTCCTAACGAGTGCTGAGAAGCACCTCTAAACCGGAGTTTACCGCCCGTTGGCGCCACCTGGCTGCGGAAAAAATGAACAACAATTTTTCAAACTATTCTTTATGCTATCACTACGAAATTTGAACCAGATGCAGCTCACATATAGGAGAGCATCACCAAAAAAGAATTTTTTAGCGATCTTATTGTGTTCCTGAGTTATTCCATGTCAAATAAAAAAAAGAAAAAATATTTTTTTTTAAATTATATATATTTTTTGTCTTTTATCAGCTGTTTCTCAGCAAGAAAATGTCCAAATGTAATGCAATTTATATTTTCTTAAAATTTAAAATGTTTTCTATCAAATGATACTTACCTTTTGACTCTCCTTGCTAGAGTTTTGGAGGTATGAGTCTTTACTTTTTGTGTGTGTCGCTCAGGAAAAAAAAAAAAAAAACCTCTAAAAAAGCCTTCAGGTCTTAAAGGGTTAATTCAAATAAATACTTTAAAATAATTTGAGCTTCAGCCTGGTTTAATTGCATTTATATAGAAAAAATGTCTTTGGTCAAATTAAGCTGTAAAATAAATAGTTTATCCCTTTAAATGCAATGGATTTTGAAAGATATCAACAAAAAACGGGCAAAAAACTTTAAAAGCGATTTTCTCAGGTTTTCAATTGGAAAAAGAGGGCAGACGACCATAATTCAAATGGGTATATCTTTAAAACCATTCAAGGTATGACTTTGACTATGATATCATTTTAAAGCTTATTGTCTCATCTTTCCATTGATACCAAAATCTCAATTTTGAAATCTGGGTCACTGTGACTCATTTTGCTGGATCAGGTCACATATGTCCTAAAAGAACTGCTTTCAGTTGGTTTTACCATCATAAGTGTTGCAAAAACAATGCTATTGAGATTCAGATGTGATAATACATTTGTATAAAATACATATAGACTAATTTTTCAAATATAGATGTTGTGTGTTGTTGCTGGCTCCTAGGAGAACATTTTTATGTTGCTTTTAGTCACAGAACTGCAGCACAAGGCAAGCTATTGATATTCAAAGAAAGACATAAGCTCAATGAAAATAAAGTGTTCTAACTCCCATTCAAATGCTGTGTGTCTGTACTGGTTCCTAGAAGAACATTTTAAGGTTGGTTTCATCCAGGAAACGATAGCATAACATGAGTTATTGAAAGCAACAATTGAGAAAAATCTCGCAAAGCCTCCTAAAGACTGAGCGTTATTACTGCCCCCTAGAGGAACATGAGGCAATTGTTCTAACTGAGTTTGACATTCAAAATGTAAATAAATTCATTTAAATTCATACAGTGTTTAATCTCTGCTTCCCAGAGTGTGTCCTGTTACCTGGACCTAAAAGAACATTTTTATTTTGGTTTTATCCACGGAACTGCAGCAGAAAACATGTTACTGAAAATAAAGATAATACATAAATGAATTAAAAATAAATACAATGCTCTGTTTCAACTTCAAAGGGCGTGTCTAGTCTCTGGTTCCTAGAAGAATAATTTGATGTTGGTTTTGCTGTCAAAAGTGATGCTGAAGGCATGCTATTGAAACACAACAACTGCGAAAAATCTCACAAAGCCTCCTAAAGACTGAGCGGTATTACTGCCCCCTAGAGGAGCATGATGAAGTTGTTCTGACTGAGTTTGATATTCAAGCGATTAATAAATTTATTACAAGATCATACAGTGTTCAATCTCTGCTTCACAGGTTGTGTCTTGTTACTTAGACCCATAACAACATTTCTATTCATATATTTATGTCATTTGTAATTCAGGTTAAATACTATTGAATTAAATTCAAGCCTGTTTAAGCCTGTTTAATTCATTTTAACTAAAATTAAAGCTTATTAGCTATTTAAAACACGTTTTAATCCAACAAAGCAAACATGTTTTACAAATAATTTAAATCAATATTTACATGGCATAACAGTAGTAAAAATATATATCTTACAACTCACATCTATGCCCTGTGACAGAGCAATAACCAGGTGGTCACCCATACTGCAACTGGTGAAAGAGCTGTTTACCTCATCCCAAGCGTAGTTTTAATTTTGTTGGTGTAACTTAATGCTTTCTAAATGTTAAATAACACTTTTATTTCAGTACAATAAATTAATTTTAGATGTAACCACATAAGATGTAAACACATTATTTTTTTGCTGTGTGCCAATCAGAGTTATGTGTGTTTGTGTGTGAACATTGCATGTGGGGAACCATATGCGATTATTTAATTGGATAATAACATTGTTTTTAAAAAAAAAAAAAAAAAAAAAAAAAGTTTTCTGCTATAATTCTGTGACTAAAACCTTTTCTTTTTCTTCTTCTTATTTTTTTTTTTTGAGCCAGCAACAACACACACCCTTTGGAATTTAGATGGAAAACTGTATTTTAAATTAATTTATCAACAGGCTTGAATTTAATTCAATACCATTTATCCTGAATTACAAATGACATAAATATATGAATGGAAATGTTATTTTAGGTCCAAGTAACAAGACACAACATGTGAAGCAGAGATTGAACACTGTATGATTTTGAAATAAATGTATTAAACGTTTGAATGTCAAACTCAGTTAGAACAATTGCCTCATGTTCCTCTAGGGGGCAGTAATAACGCTCAGCCTTTAGGAGGCTTTGCGAGATTTTTTCAATTGTTGTTCAATCTCAATTGTTGCTTTCAATAACACATGTTATGCTATTGTTTCCTGGATGAAACCAACCTTAAAATGTTCTTCTAGGAACCAATAATGACACACAGCATTTAAAGTTGAGTTAGAATACAAGTTGAATATCAATATCAATATCAATAGCTCATCTTGTGCTACAGTTCTGTGAATGAAACCACCCTTAAAATGTTCTTCTAGGAGCCAGCAACAACACACAACATTTGAAGTTGAGATAGAAAACTGTATGTATTTTAAATGAATTTATTATCATATTTGAATTTAATTCAATAGCATTTACCCTGATTTACAAATGAGAGAAAAAACTGCATGGAAATGTTCTTTTAGGTCCAGGTAACAGGACACACCCTGTGAAGTTGACAAAGAACACTGTATACATTTGAATTAATTTATTTACATTTTGAATGTCAATCTCAGTCAGAACAACTGCATCATGTTCCTCTAGGGGGCAGTAATACTGCTCAGTCTTTAGGAGGCTTTGTGAGATTTTTCGCAGTTGTTGCGTTTCATTAACATGTCTTCAACATCACTTTTGACAGTAAAACCATCAGAAAAACATATTTTTCAATGCCACTGTAACATTGGGCTTGCTTGGCTGGAGCTAAATTCTTATATTTAGCTTAGTGATATCAGTAAAGTTGCATAATAGCTTTTTCAAATTTTCTTTCATAATTGATAAACTACATGCTACATCAATCTTGATATTGAACTAAACTGAATTAACTTGAGCTTAAGCAAAGTTATGTCCAAAAGATTTCTTTTCAATGTCTTTGTCACAAAAGTTGTACAATGAAAAGATGTCCACTGAGGAGCCAGAATGAAAATTTTTATGACGTCTTTTTTTGACATCTTCTGAACGTTCGTTGGACCTCTGTACAAGGTTTAAAAAAAAAGAGCCATGGATCCATCCATAGACAGTAAAACACATGTTCACACCTTTAGACAACTTTGTAATTCACACATCTTTGGATTGTGACAGAAACCAGATCTGAAGGAAAGACTTTCTGGATCAGCTGGGCCTCGAACCGCAGGAACCTTCTTGTTGTGAGGAGACAGTGTTTTCCACTGAGACACTTGTTCTGCCCTTATACACGTTCATAAAAATCACATACTTGTAGAATAATTACTTAAAAATTATACTATATATATTTAAACTATATATATTTCAGACTTTTTTCATGTTTGTATATAAAATAAAATAAAAAAACATTTACAGTACAAAACTCTGTTTGGATAGATGCACAAATGTACAACATACACAGTAAAATCCTCAGTGAACACTGATCTGTGTTTATATAAGTCCAATCTACACAATGTTAAAAGAAACACTGAAACAATGTTGAAGTTTATGAGATAATTAACTGATCAAATAACTGATGATTCAGCATTTGATAAAATCAACTGCAAGTAAAAGACGCTGAACCTCTCAAAATCTGATTAAACTCCACAAACAGCATTACCAGCTTCACTTATTAGTAACCAGACTGACTTTTATTGAGAAATTATTGAGAATTAACAGATTTATTTGTTGGTGTTTATGTTTCATTTGAAGTCACCATCGTGGTGGAGAGTGTTTGCTTTAGTTGGGATCTTGGTCCTTGTACTTCATCTGTTAACTTTTCATTGGCTGCTGTAGCTGTGGGACACATTTGTCACAATGTGTTGAGACAATACACATTTGTTTTGGCAAAGAAAGTCCAGATAAAGCCAGATCAACTTCTTGTTGATAACAAAATCATCACAGAGCAAAAATCTACTTTTCGGTTTTTAATTTTCTGTTTATATTTGGCATTTACGTCCAACAACCTTGTGAAACTGCAGTATTGCACCAATAGAATTAAATTATCCTGAAGCTAGATAAAAAGCATGTGCACAAGATATTTGAGCGGGAGTAATCATGTCGTCACACACAGACATCAAGATTTTGCATACGATTCACAACAATGGTGGCAATCAAAACAAGGATGAGTTTTTTTAATTTTGATTGTCACCATGATTGTGAATCATATCCAAAATAATGATGTCTATGTGTGTGACTTCATGATATACTCAATCAAATCTTGTGCATGCTTTTTTATCCACCTTCAGATCAGTTTTATAAATTAAAAACATACCATTTTTCTATAACAAGGAGTTGATAACTTATCCTGCTTCATCTAGGCTTTTTTTTACCACAACAAATGTGTTTTACAAACACAGATATAACAGCCAAATAAAAGCTAACAAAAGAAGAATGAGGACCAAGATCCCAACTAGCAACACTCTCCACCTTGATGGTGACTTCAAATGAAACAAACATCAACATCTAAACTTCTGTTAATTCTCAATAATAACTTCTGTAGATGTGTGACAGAAATAAAGTCAGTCTGGTTAGTAATAAGTAAAGCTGGTAATGCTGTTTGTTTAATCCTCCTCTGCTTGATTTTAGCAAATGTTCAATCATCTATTATTTGATCACTTAAAGGGATAGTTCACGCAAAAATGAAAATTCTATAATTTACTCACCCTCAATTTGTTCAAAATCTGTATAATTTTCTTGTTCTGTTGAACACCAAGGAAGATATTTTGAAGAAAGTTTGTTACCAGGCCACTTTGGGGCACCATTGACTTCCATAGTAGGAAAAAAAAACTACTATGGAAGTCAATGGTACCCCAAAACTGTTCAGTTTAACACATTCTTCAAAATATCTTCTTTTGTGTTCAGCAGAACAAAGAAAATTATACAGATTTTGAACAACTTGAGGGTGAGTAAATTATAGAATTTTCATTTTTGGGTAAACTCTCCCTTTAATTATCTCATTAACTGCTTCAAAAACATTGTTTCAGTGTTTCTTTTAACATTGTTTGGATAGATGCTGAAATGTACAACATTCACAGTAAAATCCTCAGTGAACACTGATCTGTGTTTATATCTACACAGAGTTTTGTTCCTGTAAATGTTTTTAATTGTATTTTATTTTACATATAAACATGAAAAATAGTATGATATATGTGTATGTATGTTTGTATGTATGTCTGTGCCTAAGGGCAGCACAAGCGGCTCAGTGGAAAACACTGTCTCCTCACAACAAGAAGGTTCCTCGTTCAAATCCCAGCTGAGCTAGAAAGTCTTTGTTCAGATCTGGTTTCTCTCGAATTTATATTTTCAAATCCGTTAAAGGATTATTAGGCTGCATAAATTAGGTCAGCCGGAACCGGGAACACTTCACCAGATGTACTCGTTACATCAGAAGAAGAATGGCATCTACGCTAATATTAGTCTTTCTGTTTATCCCGAGGCTTATCGTAGTCAGCCGGATCCGGGCCATATCCAGGTGAGATCGAGGACCTGCATTGACACGACCACAACGCAGCCCTGAAGTATCAGCAGAGATCGAGTCGACTAGATCATCCACTGTGAAGGCCTCATCGACACGACAGCCAGTAGCACAGCTCCTCAACAGACCGTCTATACCGGCGTGACGAATACGATCCTCAACTGGATGGAACTGAAATAAATACTTTGAATGTTGCGATCCTATCCGACTTATGATAGCAACCCGAGTCGTAACAAAGGACTGTTCGCCAGAGGAGAACTGGCCCCCCGACTCAGCCTGGTTTCTCCTAAGGTTTTTTTTCTCCATTTTAACACCTGATGTCACCTGTTGGAGTTTGGGTTCCTTGCCGCTGTCGCCTTTGGCTTGCTTAGTTGGGGACACTTGACATTTGATATTCAACAGTGCTTTGATTTGCCTGCATTGACACTATTCTTTAAGAGCTGCTGTATAGCCAAAATTATATACCAGTTATCAATGTAAAGCTGCTTTGACACAATCTGCATTGTAAAAAGGGATATATAAATAAAGGTGACTTGACTTGATAATCCAAAGATGTGTGAATTACAGATGCCAAGTTGTCTAAAGGTGTGAACATGTGTTTTACTGTCTATGCTCATTTTTTAAGCCTGTACAGAGTTTCAACGAACGTCTATATTGGACGTTCAGAAGACGTCATAAAAACTTTTATTCTGGCTCCTCAGTGGACATCTTTTCAATGTACGACTTTTGTGAAGAGACGTCTTCTGGACATAACTTTGCTTAGTGGGAATTATGAAAAGATTGTATTGGTAGCACTAATAACATAACCAATTACATATTTTGTGTACAGTATACAAGCACACCGCCATCTTTATAAAATTGAAATTACATTTTGCGGTAGCTCTGTACATTTCAATGGCATCGCTGTCAAAGAATATTTACTTTACAAGAATATTTAATATAACGAGCGAGCGCAGCGCTGAAAATGGGCGGAGCTACATAAGGTCTTTGAAATTGTTTATTCTGTGAGTGAGCGTTCTGTGTGTGTTCACTAAATTGCTTTTAAGTGAAAAAAAATAAATAAATAAATAAGATAATTTTTTCTTCCACATGTACTTTGTAGACGGTCCCTAGCTGGCCTAAGCGCTAGCGCGTCACTGCTAGAGATAAAATATGTTGCTACACATTAAAGAGGATTAAAACTCATAAACTGCGATGTGTTCTTAGTTCTATGTTATAATACCTTTCAAATAAGGCACTTTTTTACATTTATAATTATTCACAAAGAATCTATTGAAAATTTTCGTGACCGAATATCTATCGAATATCTAACATCCAACGTCAAACCAACTTTATATCGGTGGGTTACACACACACACACACGCATATATATATATATATATATATATATATATATATATATATATATATATATATATATATAATAGAAAAGGAACTGTCCCCCCAGATGTATCCACAACATCGAATCTGGCCCCCTTTTAAAAAAGTTTGGACATTCCTTAAGCCCGAAGTGTCATTCTGCATGAAGCAAATAAAACAAGATCTGAAAACTTCTGATGTGAGTTTCTCTTCACACCAGTTTATCTTTCTATAGCACTTCCTCTTTCACTTTCAGTCTCTCAGTTAAAAGAGTCTCTACAGTACATCTTGTCCATCGATGATAATCACTTGCTTCACAAAAATTATATTTTATACATTAAAGAAAGCAGATTATAATCTCACACAGATATTTTCTGCATCATGTTTCAGTTTTCTTGCCTTGATGTCTCTTCAGTTTTTGGAGTGTCAGTTTTTGAAGTGAGAGGGTCTCGAGTTCAAAATAGTGAATAAAAAAACGTTCCAGTCAACATTATTTATGTTAAATTTATTTCTAAAAGAGTTTGAAAACAATAAATTACAAGGACAGTATAAACACATTAAGACACAACCATTAAAGATTAGTTATTATTCATTAATTACTCACCCTCATGTCATTCCAAACCTGTAGACCTCGTCTAACCACCATGAGCCGCAGGGCCTTTAGTCGTGCTTCTCCTCACCTTTGGAATTCTCTCCCAGTCAACATCCGTGATTCAGACTTGTTATCTCAATTTAAAGTTAAACTTAAATAGCTTATCCTTCATGATTACTGTGTGCGCTCAAGTCTAGCACTTTTGTTTTTTGTTATTCTTATAGTCATGTTTCTAAGTGTTGCTTTCTTCTTATTTATGGTTTATTGGCATTGTTATTTACTGTTATTATTTTGATATTGTTCTTGTTACTATTTCTTCTTGATGTATGGTGACCTTGAGTGATCTGAAAGGTGCCTAAAATAAAATTTATTATTATTATTATTATTATTAACAGATTCTTTTTAATAATTGTACAGATTGCCCAGTGAAAAGGACAGACAGATAGATCTAATGTGCCTGCAAGTGCTAAAATAGTAAAGGGTGGTTGATCTGGTATCAAGTGCATTTAAAAAGGAACTGATGAGGGTCAGTCAGATCAGATGTGAAGAAAATGTTGAAAGCTAGTGGTGACATTTCTGAGGCCTCAGACTGTGAAAACTTTTGTTTTGTCTGTATGAAGCCATTTGGTAACTCAAAACCAAAGGAAGTTTGAGTAAAATGTGTCATGCACTCTTCTGGGCCACCAAGCCTGAACTCCAGAGTTAAAAACATTCATTTGTCACCACTGTAACTCTGACTGAAAATATTCACACATAGACACAAACTCTCACACACAATCACCAACACGTTCTTTACACACATAGTTGAGTGTATATTAAGTATAAACACTGTTAAGGAAGTTTTTCCTAGTAGAATAATTTACACACATGCACATCCTGATCAAACAGAAAGTGGATTTGTGTTATGGTCAGTCACGGAGAAAGAGAGAGATTGTTTAATTAAACCTGTTTTTGAATCATATTGCATTGTTTTTGCTTCTTTTTTTCTTTTTTCAATATTTGATTTTTAAACACAAGTCTGTGTCCAGTGTATGTGCAACTTCAATATGCACAGCTCTTGTTGTCAGGCAGGTAAATACACCATATCTTTTAACATTACTTCTACCTTGTCTGACTTCAGTCTAAAATAGTAAAGGGCGGTTGATCTGGTATTATTCTTTCATGTGGCAGTTCTGACACCTTCTGCTCTTCAGCCTTTGCTCTGCTTTTTCTATGTCACACGTCTGGAGAGAAACTTTCTCACCATGCAGTTTGCAGAAGGAAGCCAGAATTTTTTTTCGCAGCTTTGAAAGCATATTTCCTTCCACTTTGTAAAATTCTCTCCTACAATCTAAAACATGAACTGAAATTGTTTTGTTCAAAAGAAATAATGGTAAATTAAATACTAGGACATTTGAAATACTAGCTAGTTTTACACAAATTTAGACAGATTTACAAGCGGATGAGAGATCGTGAATGATCGTGAACGTGCATGCGCGTATTTTCAAGTTACAAACACCTGCAAACCTAACATAGGTGAAAGAGATGATGTGTACGAACTAAATTGTTGTAGGATGGTCTGGGGACGACGCATTCTGGTGCAGTCTGACAAGAAAAAGAAATATGCTTCAAATTAAAAAAAAAAAAACATTAATTCATTTCACAGTTGGATTCAGTTTTGATTCAGAAGCTTGCCATTTGATTACCTTCTGAAGGGAAACAAAATACAAACTTTATAAACAAATTATATTCTTATTATAGTCTTTTAATTTAACTCAACTTGTGGATAGTCCCACACATGTTTGTGGTCACATTTTAGACTTGGTTTTATCATATGGCTTTATCATAAGTCTGTGATGCTGTTTTCTCTGATCATTTACCTGTTTTATTTGAGATATGTATTACCTGTGATCCCAAAGTGACTGCTCCAACCCGTCGCCGTCGAATGATCAATTCTTCAACCATTCAATCATTTTCAGAGGCATTTAATGCTATTGACGATGACTATTCATTGTCTTAACACTGCTGATCTGACCTCATTGTTCTCTTCAACTTGTCTTAGTATCTTGGATACTGTGGCTCCTGTTAAGATGGTTCGAGTAAAGCCTAGAGCTCAACCATGGCTGAATGCTACTACTCAAACTGTAAGGCTCGAGTGTAGAAGGGCAGAATGCCACTGGAAGAAGGATAAATTACAGATTTCCTTTGATATTTTGAAGGAGGATTTGCTTAAATATCAAAAAACTGTTAGATCTGAGAAATCAAAGTATCTTTCTAGTATCATCTCTCATAATAACTCCCATAAGCCAGCTGTGCTATTTAGTACTATTAACACGGTTTTAAACACTCCCCAGGCAACCTGTTTAGAGCCTTCAGCCGAGATGTGTGAGAATTTTTTAGACTTTTTCATTGACAAGATTGAGGCTGTCAGAGCTAATATTTTGCTCCCTTCGACTTCTTCATCTATTTCCACTGAGTGCTCTGCTGTTTTTGATCAGTTTGAGTTGGTGTCTCTTGACTCACTGAAAGAGACCTTTGTCAAAATGAACTCATCCTCATGTGGTATGGATGTTGTTCCTCTCCGTCTTCTTAAAGATTCATTTGAAACCATTGGTCCTAAAATTCTCACAATTATCAATAACAGCCTGGATTTGGGAGTCATAAGTCTTTTAAACACGCATCTCGAAACTTCCATTTCTATCCAAACTATTGGAGAAGGTTGTATTTGGACAATTGAATTCATTTTTAGATTTACATGGTATTCATGAAGTGTTTCAGTCTGGTTTTAAAGCACTACACAGTACAGAAACTGCACTGTTGAAGGTTTTTAATGACTTACTACTTGTCACTGACTCTGGTGATTGTGCTGTCTTAATTTTACTAGATGTTTCAGCTGCATTTGATACAATAGACCATAATATCTTGATTTCACGGCTAGAGCAATGTGTTGCATTGGAGTGGTTTAAATCCTATTTGGCTGAAAGAACTTTTTCAGTTCATCTTGGAGACTATAGCTGTGTCCAAAACTGCTCCCTATCCACTATATAATGGTGCGTTCAAGTCATGTCGGAAAGATCGTATTTACGAGCAGAACCGACATGAACGCCACCACAATGTCGTAAATACCAGTGGGAAGCTCGTAATTTTCTTTAAGATCCGATCTGTACGAGTTGGGGGCGTGGCAGTGAAACATAGTGAAATACTTACAGGTATTTAGCAGTGACATTGTCAGGCTTTTCTATTTACAACGAAGTAAGCTGATTACCAGTAAAAAATACGACAGCATCACAATATAAAAATGTAATATGTAACAATAAAGTTTACAATGGCTTCATAAATTAATTAAAAAACATAAAAAAGCAACATACAACTAATGCACATTCTTTGCTCTACATTTTTTAGAAGCAGAAGTGTTATTTTGTGTAATTAATTTAGAGAAGGCACACCGCCATCATACTCCGACGAAAGTGACTTGAACGCACCTACAGTCGTACACACGACTTCCCACCTCGTAAATACGAACTTCCCAGGAGGACTTGAACGCACCATAATCCACTATATCGGGCATCGGCCATTTTGTAGTGGTGTCCGAATTCTGAGTGAACGACTTCATTCCCTACATTCGTTCACTACTTTATACCCACAATTCTCTCTGATTTCGAGTGTATATTCGATGTACTGCTGAAGCACTATTTCCCAAAATCCAATGCGGAGAGGGCTGAGAGCGCGTGTGAAAGAACGGAAATGCGAGCGAGTGTAATCCAGAGATTACTTTACAACTTGCTTTAACATTAATTTAATGTCTATTTTTTTTTTTTTTTTTTTTTAACCTTTTAAATTAATCATTACTTGAATAAAACCTACTAAAATATTGGGAGACATTATTACATAGGCCTAGATGAATTTTAGAAATATATTTATATAAATATTGTTAAACACGGAGGCATGTATGATTACAAAATGGTCATTATGATTGTTATTAACATTATTTTATAATGTAAGTAACATGTAGGATAAAATAGTTTTATCGTGTCGAGCCGTTTATGCGACAGCTCAGCTCTCCGATGTACAGTGTATACATCAGCGTCCGAATTCATTAATTTCATTTCGTTCACTCCATACAGATATAGTGCACTCAAATGCCATACACTATATAAGGATTAGTGAATGAGTGAACGAGTATGAATAACTAGACACCTTAAAAATGGCACTTTTTGACAAAAAAGTTTGCTGACCCCTGGCCTAGTAGATGTGATTACCGTAATCCACAGTCTGATGCATGAATCTCAATGATATCACTATCAAACGTGTTCTTGCACACTGGACATTCAGCATTGTGATGAATCTAATGTGCGTAAGAATTTGATGAAAATCCAACCAATTTTATGTCTTTTAATTTTTCTTTTTAATTGGTTTTGTCTTTTAAGTTTTCGGTAACACTTTATTCTACAGTGGTAGTTACTGTAGTAATAACAGTAAATTATGCATTACATGCAACTAACCTTAAACCAACCCATAATCTTGACCTGTTGTTAATTAATATTACTCAGTACTTAAATGTGTAAATACACCGTAACCAGGACACCTTAAAATTAAGTGTAACTTAGTTTCTTATATTTTAATTTCATTACATGTATACAAATATACATTTGCAATATATTTTCACCATTATTTACACTACAAAAGTTTGGGGAAGGAAAGGATTTTTTATATTTTTGAAAGAAGTCTCTTATGCTCACCAAAGCTACATTTGTTTGATCAAAAATACAGTAAAACATTGTGAAATATTTCAATTTAAAATTCAGTTTTCTATGTGAATATATTTTAAAATGTAATTTATTCCTGTGATGCAAAGCTGAATTTTCGTCATCATTAGTCCAGTCTTTAGTGTGACATGATGCTTCAGAAATATTTCTAATATAATAATTTGATGATCAAGAAACATTTATTAATTTAAATACTGGTGAAAACAGTTGTGCAAATAATTTTCAGGATTTTTCGAAAGTTCAAAAGAACAGAATTTATTTGAAATAGAAATCTTTTGTTGCATTATAAATGTCTTTACTGTCAGTTTTGATAAATTTTCAGTTTAATGCATCCTTGCTGAATAAAATTATACATTTCTTTTGGAAAAAAAATCATACTGGCCCCAAACCTTTGAATAGAAGTGTATGTGTATTTCATAATTAATAAAATGGCTTGCCAAAAAAAATTATCCATTGAGAGATTAGTTGTTGCAGTACAGTCACTATAATTTTGCTAACAATACAGATTTTGTGTTTTTGCAGGCACCAGCTGAGGAAGCAGCTCAAGGGGAGGAAGTAGCAATAATTCAAGACAATCAGCACCAGGTAATTTTTCACTTTTATCAATTTAAAGCAAATATTAGCAAGATAAAAAAAAGTCTTTGTGAGCCAAATAGAATAACCACATTCCTCAATGTGTCTGACTTCAGATGGACAGTCACATCATGAAGGTTGTGCAGCAAATCGTGAGCCAGTCACATGGAGGCCACCAGATCATCGTGCGTAACGTGGCTGCCGACGAAACCCCCGGCATCTCGGACTGCGGAGACACCATCACAATCGCCACACCAGGGAGTTTGACCGAACAGGTGGCAATGACACTTGCAAATGCCATTAGCGATGGCACAATCCTTACCACGACAACAGAGGGCGCCGTTGAGGCGCCCCATACCACAGTTACCATGGTAACATCCAAGAACATTGAGCCAATTGAGCAGGAGGAGCAGTATGTCATTGCTTCACCTGATGAAATGGAAATCCAGACTGTGGTAGTGGTATAAGACGCAGGTTTCGTTAAGTTAATATCTTTTAACAGCGGTGGTGTAGCATTTCCGTTCTCTGTGAGACTTTATTCCACATGTTTTGCACTGCATGAGAAAGGCCCGATGGATTCATAAATTTTGCTTATGGAACATTTCAGTGTTAAAAACTTTGTTTGGGTTTCAAGCTGCAGGTTATACTAATGAGCTACTATGCCATTTTCAATGGACAGTACAGCCATTTGATTACAGATATTACACACCGAGATTTATTGTACAGCTTTCATGGCAGTGATGCCGGCATACCGACATTTTTCTCCTGCTGAATGGCATATAATCATATACGACTATCATCTACTCATCATGAATATGTAACATAACATGTTGCCACCAATAGAACAACTGGCAGGGAATGAAAGTACAAAATATGAAATATATTTTTATGCACCTCTGTATTTTTTCAGTCATTGATCAGTTCTCATTTTTGCATATTTACTAATGCACAATTTGCACAGTCATCTCATAAAAGGAATGTTCTGTGCGCAGAAAGCATGTTAAGCTTTATTGACAGCGTCTCTGACATATTTCATCACCCAGTTGACAAAAACAAATAAAATTCACCTGGAAGTCTATGGAACAAGACTTTAAAATCAGAAATTGAGCTGAATATGTCTAAATGTGTCCAAATGTGTTTCAGTTATAACTTTCTGACATAATACCTGCATAGGAGACAGTGCTTTTCTGCTATTTCAAAGTTCATAATCCAGACATGAGTAGAAAAATTGGATATCATTTTTCCCAGTCAGGGTTGGTAAGAATTTTTAACCACAGTGGTAATGTTAACATGTATAATTCACTGTTTAATAAGTTGTATAAAAAGTGGCTTATTATGCCCCTTTAAATGCCCCAAAATACCCCACAGATCAATTATTATATCTTGTCAAATTTGCCCCTATTTGGGTGTGAGCAAAAACATGCCGTTTTTGTGTGTTTCCCTTTAAATGCAAATGAGCTGCTGCTCCCTTTCCAGAAGAGGGTGGAGCTTTAACATCTCACACTTCGGATACTCAACAACAACAAAGCTGGAGAATCTCACACAGCCAAAATGAGGATTGTCAGTAACAGTGTTCAGCCTTATATTGATCAAACCAGATTCTCACACTGATGGAGAGACTCATGTAGCGATTTGTACAGTTATTAATCAATTTATGGGTGGAATATGAATATAATAATTCATAAAGCTTTATGAATAATTATTATGCATATACCGACCCAAGGGGGAATTAACCATATATGGTGAATTAATTACAACGAATTATAATCAATTACATATATGCTTAGTTCTGGTTTAATAATTATTCAGAGAAACTGTTAATTTGTCCCGCAAACTGCAGCTCCTCAGAATGTTATTAAAAGAAGGGTCTTTCCTCTGGCCACGAGAAAGACTTCCTATTCTAGCATTCAAACGTAAAGCAAGGATATAGGATCGAAACGTTAAAGTGACCTGGCTTTTGTTGAAATGAGCAAAAAGAACAATCGAGCATGAATAATGTGTTTAATATATGCAAACTACGACTACAGAAGTTATACGTCTAAATACAGAATATACAAATATATACAAAGGGAACGTAGAGACAGGACAGGGAGGATGGTCAAAGAATGGCAAATTACAACAGTTAACCCCTTTGAAAGCCAGCACAGAAATCAGTTTAAACAAATTTCAGAGAAATTATAATACTTGCTTATGGTTCAAGTCGGTGTGCAGCAGAGTTTCAATGCGCCTGGCTTGGTTGGTCCTTTCCGAGAGGGTTTCTCTGGCGGGGTTTTCAAACAAGGTTTAACTGACGCGTAAGATGACAGAGAAGAAAGAAGAGAGAGAGAGTCCAAAGAGATGGTGGTCCCGATAGATGAGCGCGATGGAAGCGCGTCGCCGTGACGTCCGGGAGAGACGTGCGTGAGTGATTCAGGGCCGTCGGGAGAACACACAGGAGAATCCTGGTGTTCCTTTTTATGACAGATAAGCCGACACACCTCCTTGAGGTGGAATAGCCAATGACATTGGTGCAAAATTGGCGGGCAAAGTTTTTTTTTTTGGTCTCCTAGCTGAATTTATGACTATCAGCTCAGATTTCGAGATGGAGTACTTTCTTCACAGTATCATTAAACACATAGAAAAATGCATTTGTCAGCTATGTGACATATCTCAGTGAAAATGCTAAAAGCATTCTGAACATTCCAAAGTTTATTGATTATCCTGATACGTGTGCATATGCTACAGACCCCCCTTCGGCCAACGAAGTTCCTGTGCGGACTTCGTTGGACAGTAACCAAGTTCGATGGCACATGGATCTGGATGGTCATGCAGCAGGTGGTTCCTACTGGTCCTTGAGGAAGGGCAGATAGGCACTTGTCCATGGACTCTTGCATCCCTTTGATCCCTTTGGATAGGATGAAGGCCAGGCCCAGGGCAAGTGTATACTTGATTGCCATGGAGAGGCCAAGGGCTGTGTTGGCAGCAGTCCAAGCTTGGGCTCTAGGGGAGCTGGTCAGGACAGGCAGTCGGGAGAGTGCCTGGAGGGCTGCATCGATGGGAGTACTGTCACTTAGCTGGGACCCCCCTTTGTCAATCCTCAGTTCCAGTCCTGGATCTAAGGTGTGATGGTGATTCCTGGAGGAGGATGGGATTTCCGGTTCTGACTGGTCCTCTTTGCTTGAGAGACAGTACACTGCCAGATTGCTGCGGTGAAGGATGGAACCCAGGGGTACCTGGATCCACTTACTTGGATTGGGCAGGCTGACCCGAGTGGCGGTGTTGTGCTGATTGTAGGTTAGGGTGGCAGCATGAGTGGGGGTGTGGACGAGCAGTTGATCACCCACAATCTCGGCTTGGGTTCCAATGACTGTGGTGCGAGGCTTGGCCTCGGCAGGGCAGCGTGTGTTGCTGGTTATGGGCTGCAGCTGGCCCATTCCTTCAGTGTGGTTTCTGAGGAAGAGCTGGTTTGGGCAGAAGTACTGAAAGTCTTTGGTGAAACTACACCTGCAACATTGGGGAGCCAGGCACAGCCGTGGGTTGCTGTTGTGGTAGGCTACCACAACTGAGGTGTGTTTCTTGGCATGGGTGTTATGTTGCCACCACCTGACATTGACCTTGTCCTTGGGTCTGGAGATGTTATCTTGTTCACCGCTGGGTAGATTGAGAAGGACGGCCACCTCATTCTGCTCGGGGTCGACATGCAGTAGGATGGCAGCACCCAGGGAGTCCACGAGGTGGGCTGGAACAGTCCTGGTGGGTCTGCCAGTAGCAAGGTCCAGCACAGTTTGTGTAGGATACTGAGGGATCCTATTCATAGCCACTCTGTCCATAGAGAAGCTAACTTCTCGCAGCAGGTCTGTCATCAGAGCTATGACCAGCTGATTTTGGGCAAAGTCATTTTGGAAGACTGTAAACAGCTGCTTCATTCAGTTCGCCGTTTGGATCAGCAGGAAACTGTGAGTACAGAGAACCACCACAATACCTTTCCAGGTTTTGCAGATGGTTTGCAGGGTTTGGCTCTGTGTTGCGAGTTGTTCTCTCCGCTGTAGGCGGAGCTTGTTGAGATGCTGATGAGTGGAGTAGGTTGTGATGAGACTCGAGTCTCCTGGTGGGTACAGGTGCAACGGCAGTGACACCTGCCATGCCGTCAGTAGTTCCGTGGGGAACACCTGAGTTGACTCCTGTATGGTGTCTGTGATGGCCATGAGCATCAGAGGATGTTCTACAGTCCAGTCTTTCTGGTCAACTGACCATGGAAACGTGACTCCTTTGCATTGCAGTGGAGCTCTGTGATTTGCATTTGCAGTTTGGACTTGACAGCAAACTTGACATCCTCTGGCATACTCTGCCACATCTTGCTGCATGCTG
This sequence comes from Ancherythroculter nigrocauda, assembly GCA_036281575.1. Lineage (NCBI taxonomy): Eukaryota > Metazoa > Chordata > Actinopteri > Cypriniformes > Xenocyprididae > Ancherythroculter > Ancherythroculter nigrocauda. Next base: position 58,763,519 of record VTFQ01000001.1, on the reverse strand, counting down.
GGCCAGTGCGCCACTTGTTTCAAAGTCTCATAAATAATTCTGGTGCCATGGTCTCTGGCACATGGTGTGTCATGGGTGTATATCAGTTCACCCCCCTTTTGGCCCTGTGGCAGTACAAGCTTTGGCGCTGTGAGGACATCAGGGACATACTTTAGAAAGTTCACTCCCACACGCAGCATGTGGTTGGTCTCGTGCAGTCGTTTGTGGCTAGGGGCCGCCATGGGATCAGATGCCGTGAACGGGAGGTTGGAGGGGTATGAGTGGTGGTGCAAAACATTTCGCATGGAAGTGTTGGCAAGTTTGGTTGTCAGTGGCAGTGGCAGTAAGGCGGGAAATGTTGCAGGAACAGTCCGCTGGCTGCGGGTTGTTGTTGCCACACTAAGGGTGGGTGACTGGGGTGGGGGTACCCGTAGGTTGCCGTGTGGTGTGCCAGTCTTGGCACGGGCAGTAGTTTGGACGTTTGCGCCTTTGCCACGCCCTGGTTGCTTTGAACGTCTTTTCACCTTTTCCCAGTAAACAAACATGTTGTGTGTTTGGGTGGTGTCATCACGTGTTTGGAACATGTGTTGATGTTTCACCAGCATGTTGTGTTCAGTTTTGAAACCAGTCTGTTTCCAGCTCAGAAGATGGCATTTGAAACCACATCTGGCATAGTGTGAGTCTGTGCAAATGAGTTCTCTGAGGTTATGAGCTGAGGAGACGTGAAGGGTTTTGAGGGTAGCTGTTGCTTCACCATACTGACATGACTGGGGACCCCACCTGCTGTTCTGTGGTTGGAAGAGTTGATTGCTTAACCATCGTACCCCTGCATTTGCCTGTAGGATGCCATCATGGATGTAGAAACGTCTATCGACGTAGGCCATGGGCATTCCTTGGCATGCATTCTCTTTGAGGTACCTGTGCCAGGTTGGTTGCTGTTGTTGGGGTACCTTTATCTTAAGTGTCAATGCTGGTGTGCTGTTATAGCAGTTTTGGCAGGCAGCTGAATCTCCGCTCCGTGCAGACTTGTGCTTTCTGGCATGTCGTGGCAGTGGCACTTGCTGGTTTGACTTCCTGAAGTCGATGGTGGGTCGCCACTTGCTGTCTGGTTTGACAATGGGCCAGATGGGGGTGGAATAGGTGCTGTTGCATGGGCAGCTAACAACTTTTTCTTCCATGAAACAAATAGTTTCCTGCACTGGTTCATGTGAGGCAATAGGACCATTGTACTGTCTGATGCAGGTGGGAGGAGTGTTTGGGTGTGTGGAAATGCACATTGTATGAAAGTTAGTGAGGCCACAGTCTAAAGAGTCTTTGGCAAATGACACTCTGGATTCGTTCAGGAACTGTTGAAGTTTTTGACAGTCTGCATCATTCTTCAGATCTTTCTGAATCTGTTGGCCTTTAGACTCAAACCTTGGGAATGGCTCCTCTGTTGTGGTGTCGGCTGTCAGATTGGCTGTCAGAGGTGCAGCGCTTTCCTGAGTTTCACAGGCAGGCTGGTTAGCGACTGTGGGTACGGTGAGGTGTTGGTCCTCCATCAGCTCCGTTCTGCGCACCTGTTCTGTGGGTACCAGTTTGATGGAAGTGATGGAGATGCTCTTGAAGGATGCTGTGAAACTTGTATTGCTTAAGCTTCCTTCTGGGACCATGGCAGCTGGTATTAAGTTAATGACTGTTAACCTGAGTTCAAAGTCATAGGGGCCGTGGTCCATTATCCATTCTAGATGGTAGGCTTTGGGAATGCTGATGTCTGTGACCATGCATTCGTTGAGCCTACTGTGAACTACATAGGGTGACCCTTTCATTTAGGGGTGTGGCTTTTAGAGTGAGTCCAAGTTCCACGCCTTCAGGTGAAAGTGTGAATGAGCCCAGCGTGTGGCTTAGGGTTTGACCACATTGCCTGTTGAGCCAAACAGCACCCCCTTTGGTGTAAGGTGGTACTACAGTTTCCTGTATGTTGATCCAAACAGCACCCCCTTTGGTGTAAGGTGGTACTACAGGTTCCTGTATGTTGATCAGGATGCAGACCTGTTGGATGGTCTGGCCTGACAGGAAGTTGGTGGTGTTGACAGGAACAACAGGGGGCTGTACCGTCCTTGGGGCCCACAACAACTTATTTGCACTGTCCATATGAGCTTTAGAGTGTGTCAGAAAGTCTGGAAAGTCCAGGAAGTGATGGGTTAGACTCAGGTCATTCCATTTCAAGTTCGAAACGCAGATGTCCTTGACAGTCATCATGGTTGGCAGACGAAAGTCTAGTGGGAAGTGTGTTTGCTTGTTGACACATGGGAGGCCCGATGTTCCTTCAATGAGAGCACTGAGCAGTGTGTGGCTGAAGTTGTCTGCCCACAGTGTGAGAATAATGTCTGTTGTAGTTACATCATTCAGCTGTGAGTCTGTCATGATCTTGGAGCAGAAGGAGTTACAGTCTATGGTGAGTTGAAGTGTGCAGGATAGCGACTTTGAACTTTGCTCTGAGACAGGGTTCCCGCGGCTAGCTGTGAGATTTCCCGCGACCTCTGTGACCTGACCGTCTAGCTCAGGTGGTCTGGGTGACTGGGAAGGCAGAAGTTCACACACTTGAGCCCAGATTTTTTTCAGCGGTCTGGCGTTCAATAAGGGCTCAAAACAGTCTAGCGGGTCTTTGTGGATGAAACAGGGAAACGTGTCCATTTGTGCCACGCACACAGGAGGTACCAGGCTCACTCGACCAATGGTGTGGTGCATGGGAGCTGTGTGTTCAAGGTGGACCTCATTTGGACTGTGTGACTGCACATTCAGCTCACATCTTTGTGACTTGAGAGTCTGATTTTGTCTTTCAGCTTCATTTCTCAGTCTTTCAAAAAGGTAAGGACAGGTTTCTGGGCAGTGATCGGAGCCTGGGTAACTGGTTGGATTTTCTACAGTCTTTTCAAGAGCAGTCCTCTGCTTGGCGTGAGCTTGGTGGCCCAAGTCTCTCAGCTGCTGAGTAGACATACTGCGTGAGCAGGCCAAGGCTGCCAGATGATCACTCACCGCAGGGTGCAGCTCTCGGAGAAACAGAGTTTTGAAGATGAAATCTTCCTCCATTGCTGGCTGGTTACGTGCTCCGTAGTATCCTCTTTGCATTCGGCTGTAGCAAGTGTATGGGTTTTTCAGTCTGCCCCATTTTAGGTCCATGGCAGCAGGGAGCCCTTGATCTGATGCAGGGTCAGAAAGCTTTTGGATCAGAGCCTGTCGCAGGTGCTGGCAGTTGGATGTGACAGCTGCTGGCAAAGTTTCTTGGCCGCTGGACGTTTTGGGCAGTGGACTTTTAACCCCATTTGGAATTAGGGCTTCTTGACTGGTTAGGGGAAACTCTGTGTGTTTCCCCGCCCAGGCCACTTTTCAGTACTCTGTAACCAGTAAGTTCATTCACATAGTCTCTTTGTTGTTTCGGAGCCATAACTCCTTTCTGGGCCTGTTTGAGATGATTTTCACAGGCCATGGCTTTGGTGTGTCTGTCTTTCAGCTTAGTCTCTGCTTTGGCTAGGGGAGCTTCGCTGTGTTGGAGTTTTCCAGTCAGTTCTTCTCTGGATACCTTTTCCAACAGTTCTCTACGCTCCACCTCCAGGTGGAGCTCTGCAAGGGCTTTTTGAAGTCTTTGCAGCTCCTCCTGCAGCTCGGGTTTGGACTCATATGCTGTCCAACACTGGTCCTGGATCTCGACGAGTCGCTGATCGTGGTGACGTTGAGTCTGGGCCTGATTCCTCCGGGCATCCTCCGCCTGGAGCTTGTGGGCGATGGCTCGGATGACTTTCGCCCATTCTTTGTAGCTTGGTGTCGGATCGTGGGCCATCAGTCGATTCAGGTTGTCGTCCAGCTGCTCATTGCTTAGGTGCTGGGGATCCACAGCGTCGTTGGGCAGGAACGTGCTGGTCAGGGAGCCCAACCAGGTCTTGAGTCGGTCCCTGTGGGTGCTGGGGCTGGCTGCTCTGAACACGTTAGCTTGCTGTTGGCGAGAGAAAGACAGCACAAACAGAACCAATGCAAGCACGTGCAGAACTAACGACTTATAATAATGCATGATTATATAATTCTTTGGTTTGATTCCGTTAACTGGTGCAGACAGTTAGTGGAATGTAGGCTAGGCACTTAATTGTCGATAGCCAAAAGGACCACGTGGGTCAATTTATGTGGGTGAGTGCCGGATTTAAATAAAGATTTTGACAGGCGGTAGTTCTAAGAGTCCTTTGATGACTCTCGCTGCTCGGTCGTCTATCTATTATTCAGTTTTCCGTGATGGCTCTCACAGGCTCTGCCTTTACATGAACTGAAAGAAACAAACACAGTAGAAAAACAAAACAGAACAGAACAAGATGGATGCAATTAAATGAGAAATAGAGCAGTAAACAAATAGGAAGGAATAGAAGTAGAATAGCAATAAAATGAAACGCGAAGGGTTAGAGGGGAGGAATGAAACTTAAACTTCTATCGCATCGGGGTTTATAACGGGGCCAGGCGAGGGCACTGTTGCGTCATAAATCCTAGAGGGATGGTATGGCTTAAGCGTACAAGCGTTGGCCAGCACCTAAAGGATAGAAGGATATGTAATATTTTATAGTTTTCACTAAGGGAAGGGACTGTACGTTGTTACTCTAGGCCTGGGGTGAATTGCGAGTGCCCAGATGAGAACTCAATGACAGGGCAGCCTCTCCTAGACGTTCCCACACCCGACCTCGGTGTCCGCGGATGCCCTGCCCCCTTTACACAACGATGCAGCCTCTCAAACAGGGACTTACAGCACAATTGCGTTTTCAGGCGAGGTATTAATGCCAACGGCCAGATTGACAGGTCAAAATTGAATTTTTCCCAACCCCTGAGTCTGACCCCGCAGGCAGTTACTCAAAAGGGGGGGTCCTGTCGAGCAGGAACAGGGAAATTAAACAAAATTGCCTTGTTTGTCAATCTGGGCTCGTTGCCTCCCTGCACCTGACACACCCAACCTGCTAATGTCTCTGCGTGCTGCCCGAGGTATGAGGCCACAAACGTCCTGCGATTCACGCGCAGGCACGTGTGAGATTCGCCAGGCCAGGCAACTCCACTTCACTGGAACACACTGAAACAACCGTCAACTCACCACCGGGCGCTAGAGGGGCCTTATCTGCAAGTACACAAACAGTCAAGTAAACACAACTTAATTGTAAATTTAAATCTCAATTTAAATCTTGTTTAAACCAAATTTAAATAACTAAGTGTGTAGGCCAAAAGAAAATGAGCCTAAAATGACAGTCAGAATGAACTAGCTAAACTAGAACGGAAATGAGCAGAAGGGGTAAAGAAAAAACAAAATAATTCAGATGCACTTGATTCAAATTTGAATTAAACTCTGTTTAATTGAATTCAAACAAGTGCATGGAATAACAGAATTGGAAAAGGGAGAAAAGGAAGACAGTCCAGAGGCACTTGATTCAAATTCGAATTAAACTCTGTTCAACTGAATTTAAATAAGTGCATAGAATAACAGAAAGGGAAAAGAAAGGAGAAAGCCTTCCCTATTTGTGAGTTTCCCTGAAGGGAATTGCTTCTGGATGAGCAAAATGCCAACTGATTGACACTACTTAATTTTAAATTTCAATTAAATGTTATTTAATTGAATTTAAAATAAGTGTATGAAATAAGGGAGGCTTGAGTGTGCGTGAATGTTATTGCCAGCCAATAACAAACAGGACCCAGAACTAAGAGTGAATAAAATACAACATTAAATGATAAAAAGGAACGAATTTCCAAAGTAAAAATAAAAAACTAAGAAGATAACTCGAGAGAAAGAGAGAGAAAAGACAAAAGGGAATAAATGAAATAAAACAAAGTAGAATAAAATAAAATAAAATAGACTAGAGTAAATCTGTGAACACAGGAAAAGAATACAAGGAAAAGAGAATTGACTTATCTGGTAGTGTCCACCAGGGGGAGCACTCTCAGAAGGTGAATTCTCTTGTTGGAAGGGAAACTTAATTTAAAGGAAGAAGTTACAACTTTCAGAATGGAACTGGACGTTTCTGAAAGGTTAGTGGATAAATTTATGTAGTTGCTGTGGAGTTGATTCAACTCATCGACTAGCATGTGAATCCTTCACAGGATGCGTCCTCTGGAGCATGCAGCCTTCGGAATTAAACTAAATGAGACACAGCTACGGTTTGTTTACAGCTTTGTTGTTGTTGACGACAGCAGGCCCGGATTGGCGAATTCTCTGTGTTCTCAAAATTGAAGATATTTTTGAAAAACACAATTAATTACAAGGTACAGTGCACTATTGCAGACTTATAAACTGAGGTTTTAATTACATTATTTTCATGAATTAAAGTGGGCCGGTCTAAGGCATGAAACTCCGGTCCCACTCCGGTCCTGGAAAACAGTCATTATCAGAAAATATCAAACCTCTGCATGTTTAAGTCAATAGAAAACTGTACGGAGAAAAAGGAGAAAAAGTGGGAGAAAAAATGTTGGCCCTCGTCACAATCGAAGTTGCCCATCCCTGCTCTAGACCAATCAGGAAATCATAACAGTATGAATATTAAACTGTTCACAAGTACAATCTTCACACTCTTATTGTCAGAGGCCTGATATAAATAGAGTTGCGCTCATAGTTGTGGTTTGGTTTGTTCTCTTTCAGCTCAGTGGCATTAACCAGTGTGGAGGAACAGCAGTCCTTCACCAGTTTCTGCTTCTTCACTTATCAATACAGCTAATACCATCATTACAATAAATATCCATCAAGGTATTGTTTCCTTTTCCTTGTTTATTAAACACACAAACTTATTTCTTCTCATAATGGCAAACTGATGCTGTTCAGTTTGATACTGAATGAGTCCTGACAACATTTCAGCATAAACATGTGTGACATTTTCTGAAAACATGTGACAAGATTATCAACATTATCAGAAGGTTTTCTGTAACACACAAGGTTAATTTGTATGTCTTTAATCTGTCATTATGTTCCTAAAGATCTGACTGTAGGTATCAGGAAGTCTTGAGGCTTTATCTCAGTCTGTGTCTTTAACCGTCTGTCATTATTCAGTCAGTATGGAGCTCAGTCAACTTCCTCTTGTGCTCTGTGAGTATTATTTTCTCCGCATGTGTTTCATGTCCATTGCTCTTATATTATGAATAGGATTGAGTGATTTCGTGTTTTTGGAATTTATTTTCATGCTGCTCTCAGTGTTTCAGATCCAGCTCTAGTTGTGAAAGACGAGCTTGAGAGTTTAAGTGTGCAGTTAGAGCTGTTTGAGAAAGAGAAATGAACTCTTTGGGGCGGTTTCCCGGACAGGGTTTAATTTAAGACAGGATAGGCCTTAATCTAGAATAGTTAATCGTGTCTTAAAAAATGGCTTTCTGAAACACAGATTAAGCACAGATTACTAAAACCTGGACTATGGAGTCCTGAATTAAAATAAACCAGATTAATTTAAAACCAACTGTGCTAATCTGAATTAGCATGAGAGAGGTTGCCTAGAAAACATGGAATGAACCAAGAAAAGCTTAAAATTGCATGGACCTGAGAAGCAAATAGACTTCTGCTGCCAATAATAATAATAATGCAATAACAACAAAACTTTACTAAACAAGAGACAGTTCTTTTAAAGCAAGAAAAATACATCAACTGTAGGGGAAAAAAGTGAAATGCCTGGAAATCTGTTTGTAATGAATTCTATTTAAATAGATGAATTATATATATAATAATCCTATGATTATTAATGCTTTTGTTTTGTCCTTTACATAACAACAAACTAAACATAACTATTTACACATGTGATAATCGGTGTCGGCAGTCTAAACGGTTTGGTTTGATAGAAATTGATTTGGTAGAAATGGGCTAGTTTGATCCAAAGCACTACTAAAGTGGTTGCTTCACTACATAAAATAGACAATACTTGTTATCAGGTCCTCAACCCAAGCAAAAGCTAGACTTCACCACAATGATAATCTCCAAAAAAACACAAACATAACAAAAACTTTTACATAATAGAGCATTAAACAGTAAGAAGTCTCTCCATATTCTCATCTTTCTAAAAAAAAAATGCATAAAATAACACTTTTTCAACATTTACTCTCCCACTTCAGCCCAGTGCAAAGCATGATGGGAAGTGAAAGTCCTGTTTAATTGGGTTACTTGACTGAAACGTTATTTCAAAATGAATACTTCAAGTGAGTTCTAGTAACCATTTCAAGTCAATTTAACATGAAGCAATCACATTTGAACCAGAAACAATGGTGTTAAATCAAAATAAATTGTTTAAATAAAGTGAACAGCACCAAAAAAAAAAAAAAAAAAAAAAGTGTGTATATATATATATATATATATATATATATATGCATATAACAAATACATGTGTTTTCTTTGAAACACAACATTAATCTGAAGTTAAACTTGCCTTCTGGTAGGTTTAATTTAAGCCTCAATTTAGTCCTGGAGTAGCTCTAGTCTTCCTCCAGGAAATCAGATTATTAAACTCTGGACTAGACTAAGTCTAGGACTATTTTAAACCATGACAGAGAAAGCAGATTTCTGTTAATCTGGTTTAAAAGGCCATTTTATTCCTGGACTAGGCTTAATCTCTGTCCGGGATCTGTCTTAGTCTTCAGTAGAAGTTCACTAGCTACTCTTCGGTTGAAGTTCACTAGTTAGTCTTCAGTAGATGTTCACTAGTCTTCAGTAGATGTTCACTAGTTAGTCTTCAGTAGAAGTTCACTAGCTAATCTTCGGTTGAAGTTCACTAGTTAGTCTTCAGTAGAAGTTCACTAGCTACTCTTTGGTTGAAGTTCACTAGTTAGTCTTCAGTAGATGTTCACTAGTCTTCAGTAGATGTTCACTAGTTAGTCTTCAGTAGATGTTTACTAGTTAGTCTTCAGTAGAAGTTCACTAGCTACTCTTCGGTTGAAGTTCACTAGTTAGTCTTCAGTAGATGTTCACTAGTTAGTCTTCAGTAGATGTTCACTAGTTAGTCTTCAGTAGATGTTCACTAGTTAGTCTTCAGTAGAGGTTCACTAGTTAGTCTTCAGTAGATGTTCACTAGTTAGTCTTCAGTAGAAGTTCACTAGCTACTCTTCGGTTGAAGTTCACTAGTTAGTCTTCAGTAGCTGTTCACTAGTCTTCAGTAGATGTTCACTAGTTAGTCTTCAGTAGATGTTCACTAGTTAGTCTTCAGTAGAAGTTCACTAGCTACTCTTCGGTTGAAGTTCACTAGTTAGTCTTCAGTAGATGTTCACTAGCTACTCTTTGGTTGAAGTTCACTAGTTAGTCTTCAGTAGATGTTCACTAGTCTTCAGTAGATGTTCACTAGTCTTCAGTAGATGTTCACTAGTTAGTCTTCAGTAGATGTTTACTAGTTAGTCTTCAGTAGATGTTCACTAGTTAGTCTTCAGTAGAAGTTCACTAGTTAGTCTTCAGTAGAAGTTCACTAGCTACTCTTCGGTTGAAGTTCACTAGTTAGTCTTCAGTAGATGTTCACTAGTTAGTCTTCAGTAGATGTTCACTAGTTAGTCTTCAGTAGAGGTTCACTAGTTAGTCTTCAGTAGATGTTCACTAGTTAGTCTTCAGTAGAAGTTCACTAGCTACTCTTCGGTTGAAGTTCACTAGTTAGTCTTCAGTAGCTGTTCACTAGTCTTCAGTAGATGTTCACTAGTTAGTCTTCAGTAGATGTTCACTAGTTAGTCTTCAGTAGAAGTTCACTAGCTACTCTTCGGTTGAAGTTCACTAGTTAGTCTTCAGTAGATGTTCACTAGCTACTCTTTGGTTGAAGTTCACTAGTTAGTCTTCAGTAGATGTTCACTAGTCTTCAGTAGATGTTCACTAGTCTTCAGTAGATGTTCACTAGTTAGTCTTCAGTAGATGTTTACTAGTTAGTCTTCAGTAGATGTTCACTAGTTAGTCTTCAGTAGAAGTTCACTAGTTAGTCTTCAGTAGAAGTTCACTAGCTACTCTTCGGTTGAAGTTCACTAGTTAGTCTTCAGTAGATGTTCACTAGTTAGTCTTCAGTAGATGTTCACTAGTTAGTCTTCAGTAGAGGTTCACTAGTTAGTCTTCAGTAGATGTTCACTAGTTAGTCTTCAGTAGAAGTTCACTAGCTACTCTTCGGTTGAAGTTCACTAGTTAGTCTTCAGTAGCTGTTCACTAGTCTTCAGTAGATGTTCACTAGTTAGTCTTCAGTAGATGTTCACTAGTTAGTCTTCAGTAGATGTTCACTAGCTACTCTTTGGTTGAAGTTCACTAGTTAGTCTTCAGTAGATGTTCACTAGTTAGTCTTCAGTAGATGTTTACTAGTTAGTCTTCAGTAGATGTTCACTAGTTAGTCTTCAGTAGAAGTTCACTAGTTAGTCTTCAGTAGAAGTTCACTAGCTACTCTTCGGTTGAAGTTCACTAGTTAGTCTTCAGTAGAAGTTCACTAGCTACTCTTCGGTTGAAGTTCACTAGTTAGTCTTCAGTAGATGTTCACTAGTTAGTCTTCAGTAGATGTTCACTAGTTAGTCTTCAGTAGAGGTTCACTAGTTAGTCTTCAGTAGAAGTTCACTAGCTACTCTTCGGTTGAAGTTCACTAGTTAGTCTTCAGTAGAAGTTCACTAGCTACTCTTCGGTTGAAGTTCACTAGTTAGTCTTCAGTAGATGTTCACTAGTTAGTCTTCAGTAGATGTTCACTAGTTAGTCTTCAGTAGAGGTTCACTAGTTAGTCTTCAGTAGATGTTCACTAGTTAGTCTTCTGTAGAAGTTCACTAGCTACTCTTTGGTTGAAGTTCACTAGTTAGTAAGAGTTTATCTTGAATCAGACTTTAGATCAGACTGTTGGCTTCAAGTTTCCTGATCAAGTTTCTCTCTGCTGTAATGACGAAATCTATGAAATATCAAACAGATGTTTCAGAGTTTATCTGGACATATATGCAGTCTTTCCCACAAAATATCTTAAAGGTGCCCAAGAATGTTCTTTCACAAGATGTAATATAAGTCTAAGGTGTCTCCTGAATGTGTCTGTGAAGTTTCAGCTCAAAATACCCCATAGATTTTTTTAAATTAATTTTTTTAACTGCCTATTTTGGGGCATCATTAACAATGCACTGATTTACACTCGGCGCCACCCCTTTAAGACGCGAGCTTCCTGCTACACGAGCTGTCGACTATATTACAGCGCATTTACAAAGTTTACACAGCTAATATAACCCTCAAATGGATCTTTACAAGATGTTCATCATGCATGCTGCATGCATGCTTCGAATTATGTGAGTAAAGTATTTATTTGGATGTTAAAAGTTTTATTCTGAGTGAATTTGAGGCTGTCCTCCATGGCTAACGGCTAATGCTACACTGTTGGAGAGATTTATAAAGAATGAAGTTGTGTTTATGAATTATACAGACTGCAAGTGTTTAAAAAATGAAAATAGCGACGGCTCTTGTCTCCGTGAATACAGTAAGAAACGATGGTAACTTTAACCACATTTAACAGTACATTAGCAACATGCTAACGAAACATTTAGAAAGACAATTTACAAATATCAGTAAAAATATCATGCTATCATGGATTATGTCAGTTATTATTGCTCCATCTGCCATTTTTCGCTGTTGTTCTTGCTTACCTAGTCTGATGATTCGGCTGTGTGCAGCTCCAGACGTTAACTGGCTGCCCTTGTCTAATGCCTTTTATAATGTTGGGAACATCATGGGCTGGCATTATGCAAATATTGGGGGCGTACACCCCGACTGTTACGTAACAGTCGGTGTTATGTTGAGATTCGCCTGTTCTTCGGAGGTCATTTAAACAAATGAGATTTATATAAGAAGGATGAAACAATGGGGTTTGAGACTCACTGTATGTCTTTTCCATGTACTGAACTCTTGTTATTCAACTATGCCAAGATAAATTCAATTTTTAATTCTAGGGCACCTTTAATAAGAGTTAATTGATATCACTGTCACTGTTTTCAGACTCTAGAACTGTTTTACAGAAACATTCATCCAGACAAATCAGTGAAACATTTAAAGAGAAACTTACAGTGACGGCAGGGGTCATGTCAGATTCATGTAGTTTTGTTGTGGCCACGACATATTATCATACATATTATCACGTTTCCACGAGTTAATATCATGTTGTGGCCTCGACAAATCTAAGTAAACCGAACATGTCCCCTCCCAGTCACCGAAGAAATTAAACATTTCTCTGTTGTGATGCTAAAAAACATGTGAGAGTGAAATTATGGTGTTTCACAAGCAAAGAAAGAACATGCATTTATAAAATGTGTAATACAGAGTTGATCAGCTCCATGTTTAATAATTGTTAGATTTTCCTGTATTTGGCTGAGCTGTTGTTTGGGAGGCTCATTAATTCTCTAATACATAAAATAAGTAAGCTTGAGCAGAGATCTTGTGAGGAGAAGAATTTACTGAAGGTAGCAGTTTATTACAGATCTTCATCAATGATGTTAGTCTGTCGATCTTCAGAGAATCACATTTCTGTTTGTAGGACAGACCTTTTACACCTAAAGCTACTTTACAAACAGAAGACATCAGAGAAACTCAGAGAAACACAACCGGTTCCTCACGGGAAGAACTTTGAAAATAAGATCCCACAGAAATAAAGAATCAGGATAACCAATGGATGATCTTTCCTTGAGACATTTAATCTTTCATGAGTTTTTTACTTTGTGTTTTCAGTGCTGATTTCAAACATCCACTCTGGACACACTGAAGGTGAGTGAATTTGATTCATAAACTTCATCACAAATGGGTGATTCTGTTACAAACCAGGAGCCGGATTCATGAAACATTCTTAAGAATAAAATTATTCTTCACTGCTATTTTCTTCTTGCTTTATTACTTAAGAAAAACCACACAGACAGTTCTGAGGTGTGACAAAAACACCAAAAACATTCACTGATTTCTTCAGAAATATTGCACGGCCAAAGTTTATAAAGAATATAGAAAAACAAACTATCTTTTGACATTTACTTTGTCTTGAAAATTCGTGACTCTACAGACACCACAAAAACTTTGAACAGATTTAATAAAATGAGTTGCTGAACCTGCAGTAACAAAGTCCTCTAAACTACAACAACAGTTTGAAACACTTTGTTATCTGATACTGTGTGTCTCTTTGACTGCTGGTGTAGATGAAGGTGGTGTGAAACCCTGCTTTGAGCTCAGAGCTTCTAACCTAAAGGATGAGGGTTTGAATGAACCCGTCATGTGCTGCTCTGAGACACAAAGGCTGAGGATCCAAACACAGTATTTATTAGAAGGGTAATCCACAAACATAATTCACAAAACAGACAAAAGGTCATAAGCAGTCCAAACAGATATCAGGACAGAAAGTCAGGCAGACCAAGAGACAGGGAAACAGGGCAAATCCGGAGAACAGGCAAAGGGTCAAATCCAGGGAAACAGATGATCAATGTTGCGCTCAGAAATGCAGTGATGACACGTACAAGACTTCACAGAGAATGACTGAGAAAACCAGGCGTATATACACAGAGTTAACAAGATTAATGAGACACAGCTGAATCAACGGCTGTTTTGGGAAATGTAGTCCATGATAGAGGGGCAATGGTCTGGGGTGGAGTGTCCTCTGGGGGCTATCAAGGGCACTCCAGCTGGTGATCATGAATGAACCTCACATAGGCTGATCTTTGAACAGTTGTCGTCCTTCAACTCTTTGCATTGCGCTGACTGAATGTTCACCTTGTTTGTTTCTTGTTTCCAGCAGCTCTATTACATTGTCTGTGAAATATAAGTGCACTAATAATTTACCAGAGAGAGAATGAGATCTGCTGAAAAACTTTCACATCTCATGCTTCACTGACTTTATATTGACAGATCCTCCTAAACCAACTCTGACTGCTGAGCCACAGAGTTCAGTGTTCACTGGAGACTCAGTTACTCTCAGATGTGTCATATATGATGATGGAGTCACTAGCTGGAGGTACATCTGGTATAAAGAAGGTTCAACCAGTGTTTTCAGTGAACTACAGGAACTCAAATTCAGTTCTGTTTCTGAGTCTGAATCTGGTAAATACTCCTGTTATGGATCAGAGAAAGGAGGATCACGCAGATCAGACCGCAGTGAAGAAGTTACACTGACAGTATCAGGTGAGTTTGATCATCTCTTCATAAACACACAAGTTTATCATGTTATTAATAATGTAATTAAAATATTATTAATTTCTTTTCAGAGCAGTTTTAAGTGTTTCTCCACAGAAGTGATTGATTTTGACAGAATTTGCTTATAACTTTGAACTTGAACTTTAAAGGCACAATATGTAAGATTTTTAGATTTAAAATATCCTAAAACCACTAAAACAATGTTATATATTTTGTTGATTTGTGTACTTACATTATCCCAAATGTTTCCAACAATGTTTGAATCCAGACAAATGAGCAGTTTTAACCAGGACACGGACCGTATCATTGTGTCACATGTCAATGACATCATATCATAGACACTGAATGAACATCTACAGAGAGCAACACTTCACTTTATCTTCATTTAGTGTTTTATAAGTAACTGTTTAATAAAACAGCACATTTTATTATTTGTATTTATTATATTATTTATCACATTATATTTATTGTTTGTTGTTGTACAGAAAGACCAAAAGCCAAAGTGTCCATTAAATCTGATCAACATGTATTCACTGGAGACTCAGTTACTCTCAGATGTGACATTGATGATGAAGGAGTCACTAGCTGGAGGTACAACTGGTTTAAAGGAAGTTCATTAATTGATAACAGTGAACTACAGGAACTCACATTCAGGCCTGTTTCTGAGTCTGAATCTGGAAAATACTTCTGTTATGGATCAGAGAAAGGAGGATCACGCAGATCACACTACAGTGATGAAGTTACACTGACAGTATCAGGTGAGTTTGATCATCTCTTCATAAACACACACAAGTTTATCATGTTATTAATGAGTGATTTCTCAATCTCAAGGGTGATCTGGGGGCATCCTCCCCCATGACAAAATTGTGATTTCAACATGTAAACGACGCATTCTGGTGCACTCTGACAAGAAAAAAAAAAGAAAAAAAAACATTAATTCATTTCACAATTGGATTCAGTTTTGATTCAGAAGCTTGCCATTTGATACCTTCTGAAGGGAAACAAAATACAAACTTTAGAAACAAATTATATTCTTATTAAAGTATTTTAATTTAACTCAACTTGTGGATAGTCCCACACATGTTTGTGGTCATACTTTAGACTTGGTTTTATCATATGGCTTTATCATAAGTCTGTGATGCTGTTTTCTCTGATCATTGCTTTCTTTTATTTGAGATATATTACCTGTGATCCCAAAGACTGCTCCAACCCGTCACCGTCGAATGATCAATTCTTCAACCATTCAATCATTTTCAGAGGCATTTAATGCTATTGACGATGACTATTCATTGTCTTAACACTGCTGATCTGACCTCATTGTTCTCTTCAACTTGTCTTAATATCTTGGATACTGTGGCTCCTTTTAAGATGGTTTGAGTAAAGCCTAGAACTCAACCATGGCTGAATGCTACTGAGGAGTTGAGGAGACATATATATATATAATCCTATGATTATTAATGCTTTTGTTTTGTCCTTTACATAACAACAAACTAAACATAACTATTTACACATGTGATAATCGGTGTCGGCAGTCTAAACGGTTCGGTTTGATAGAAATTGATTTGGTAGAAATGGGCTAGTTTGATCCAAAGCACTACTAAAGTGGTTGCTTCACTACATAAAATAGACAATTCTTGTTATCAGGTCCTCAACCCAAGCAAAAGCTCTACACTTCACCACAATGATAATATCCAAAAAACACAAACATAACAAAAACCTTTACATAATAGAGCATTAAACAGTAAGAAGTCTCTCCATATTCTCATCTTTCTAAAAAAAAATGCATAAAATAACACTTTTTCAACATTTACTCTCCCACTTCAGCCCAGTGCAAAGCATGATGGGAAGTGAAAGTCCTGTTTAATTGGGTTACTTGTCTGAAACGTTATTTCAAAATGAATACTTCAAGTGAGTTCTAGTAACCATTTCAAGTCAATTTAACATGAAGCAATCACATTTGAACCAGAAACAATGGTGTTAAATCAAAATAAATTGTTTAAATAAAGTGAACAGCACAAAAAAAAAAAAAAAAAAAAAAAAAAAAAAAATATATATATATATATATATATATATATATATATATATATATATATATATGTGTGTGTTTTCTTTGAAACACAACATTAATCTGAAGTTAAACTTGCCTCCTGGTAGGTTTAATTTAAGCCTCAATTTAGTCCTGGAGTAGCTCTAGTCTTCCTCCAGGAAATCAGCTTATTAAACTCTGGACTAGACTAAGTCTAGGACTATTTTAAACCATGACAGAGAAAGCAGATTTCTGTTAATCTGGTTTAAAAGGCCATTTTATTCCTGGACTAGGCTTAATCTCTGTCCGGGATCTGTCTTAGTCTTCAGTAGAAGTTCACTAGCTACTCTTCAATAGATGTTCACTAGTTAGTCTTCAATAGATGTTCACTAGTTAGTCTTCAGTACAAGTTCACTAGTTAGTCTTCAGTAGAAGTTCACTAGTTAGTCTTCAGTAGAAGTTCACTAGTTAGTCTTCAGTAGATGTTCACTAGTTAGTCTTCAGTAGATGTTCACTAGTTAGTCTTCAGTAGAAGTTCACTAGTTAGTCTTCAGTAGATGTTCACTAGTTATTCTTCAGTAGAAGTTCACTAGTTGGTCTTCAGTAGATGTTCACTAGTTAGTCTTCAGTAGATGTTCACTAGTTAGTCTTCAGTAGAAGTTCACTAGTTAGTCTTTAGTAGAAGTTCACTAGTTAGTCTTCAGTAGATGTTCACTAGTAAGTCTTCAGTAGATGTTCACTAGTTAGTCTTCAGTAGAGGTTCACTAGTTAGTCTTCAGTAGAAGTTCACTAGTTGGTCTTCAGTAGAAGTTCACTAGTTAGTCTTCAGATGTTCACTAGATGTTCACTAGTTAGTTTTCAGTAGAAGTTCACTAGTTAGTCTTCAGTAGATGTTCACTAGTTAGTCTTCAGAAGAAGTTCACTAGTTAGTCTTCAGTACAAGTTCACTAGTTAGTCTTCAGTACAAGTTCACTAGTTACTCTTCAGTAGATGTTCACTAGTTAGTCTTCAGTAGAAGTTCACTAGTTAGTCTTCAGTAGAAGTTCACTAGTTACTCTTCAGTAGATGTTCACTAGTTAGTCTTCAGAAGAAGTTCACTAGTTAGTCTTCAGTACAAGTTCACTAGTTAGTCTTCAGTAGAAGTTCACTAGTTAGTCTTCAGTAGAAGTTCACTAGTTACTCTTCAGTAGATGTTCACTAGTTAGTCTTCAGTAGAAGTTCACTAGTTAGTCTTCAGTAGAAGTTCACTAGTTACTCTTCAGTAGATGTTCACTAGTTAGTCTTCAGTAGAAGTTCACTAGTTAGTAAGAGTTTATCTTGAATCAGACTTTAGATCAGACTGTTGGCTTCAAGTTTCCTGATCAAGTTTCTCTCTGCTGTAATGATGAAATCTATGAAATATCAAACAGATGTTTCAGTGTTTATCTGGACATATATGCATTCTTTCCCACAAAATATCTTAATATGAGTTAATTGATATCACTGTCACTGTTTTCAGACTCTAGAAGTTAGGGATGGGCAGATCGATATGAAGTATCGATATATCGATACTGACATTCAGTATTGAAAGTATCGATACTCAAATTAAAATATCGATACTAAGGTGTGTTTTTTGTACCAGTTATTTTGTTTATTTAACAATAAATTTAATGCATACAATATGCATTGAATTGGACAAATAACCTATGTTAGCGAATAATTTGTAGTAGCCTATAAGTATTTTCCTGCTCATCTGAACACGCAAATGCTGCAAGTCAGAACCAATCAATCACAGAGAGCGTTCGCTCACTGCCGACACTACATTCAAACGGCTGCGTGCATTTAATATTGTAAGAAACCATTGATGCTTTTGTATATCATGTTGTGGCCTCGACAAATCTAAGTAAACCGAACATGTCCCCTCCCAGTCACCGAAGAAATTAAACATTTCTCTGTTGTAATGCTAAAAAAACATGTGAGAGTGAAATGATGGTGTTTCACAAGCAAAGAAAGAACATGCATTTATAAAATGTATAATACAGAGTTGATCAGCTCCATGTTTAATAATTGTTAGATTTTCCTGTATTTGGCTGAGCTGTTGTTTTGGAGGCTCATTAATTCTCTAATACATAAAATAAGTAAACTTGAGCAGAGATCTTGTGAGGAGAAGAATTTACTGAAGGTAGCAGTTTATCACAGATCTTCAGCAGTGATGTTAGTCTGTCGATCTTCAGAGAATCACATTTCTGTCTGTAGGACAGACCTTTACACCTAAAGCTACTTTATTTCATGAAACATTCTTAAGAATAAAATTATTCTTCACTGCTATTTTCTTCTTGCTTTCTAACTTAAGAAAAACAGATATATACTGTATTCCCAAAAATGTTTAAGATTGTTCTTATCTTTTTTTCTTAAGATTGATCTTCAGACAAAATTTAAGTTTAAGTATTAAAGAATTTAATAAATTAAGTATTCATATTCCTGAAAAGAATGTTCTTAAAATAATCATAAACAATCTTAATCTTAAATTCAGGATAACCTCCAACCTGTCTTAAATTTATCTTAAGAACTTTCTTAACTTATTTAAGAAGATTTTCATGAATCCGACCCCATGCAGAGAAAAGGAGTGATGATTATAAATACATCTTTTTAAACAAGTTACATTTACATTTAGTCATTTAGCAGACGCTTTTATCCAAAGCGACTTACAAATGAGAGTATAACAAGTTATATAATGATTCATGTGTTGTGACTATAAAACCACACAGACAGTTCTGAGGTGTGACAAAAACACCAAAAACATTCACTTGCAAAAATGAATTATGAAAAATAAATTTTGTTATGAAGAATGTATAAAAAAAAAACTATCTTTTGACATTTACTTTGTCTTGAAAATTCGTGACTCTACAGACACCACAAAAACTTTGAACAGATTTAATAAAAATGAGTTGCTGAACCTGCAGTAACAAAGTCCTCTAAACTACAACAACAGTTTGAAACACTTTGTTATCTGATACTGTGTGTCTCTTTGACTGCTGGTGTAGATGAAGGTGGTGTGAAACCCTGCTTTGAGCTCAGAACTACTAAACTAAAGGATGAGGGTTTGAATGAACCCGTCATGTGCTGCTCTGAGACACAAAGGCTGAGGATCCAAACACAGTATTTATTAGAAGGGTAATCCACAAACATAATTCACAAAACAGACAAAAGTTAATCAAACAGATATCAGGACAGGAACTCAGGCAGACCAAGAGACAGAGAAAAAGGGCAAATCCAGAGAACAGGCAAAGGGTCAAATCCAGGGAAACAGATGAACAATGTTGCGCTCAGAAATGCAGTGATGACACGTACAAGACTTCACAGAGAATGAGTGAGAAAACCAGGATTATATACACAGAGTTAACAAGATTAATGAGACACAGCTGAATCAACGGCTGTTTTGGGAAATGTAGTCCATGATAGAGGGGCAATGGTCTGGGGTGGAGTGTCCTCTGGGGGCTATCAAGGGCACTCCAGCTGGTGATCATGAATGAACCTCACATAGGCTGATCTTTGAACAGTTGTTGTCCTTCAACTCTTTGTATTGCGCTGACTGAATGTTCACCTTGTTTGTTTCTTGTTTCCAGCAGCTCTATTACATTTTCTGTGAAATATAAGTGCTCTAATAATTTACCAGAGAGAGAATGAGATCTGCTGAAAAACTTTCACATCTCATGCTTCACTGACTTTATATTGACAGATTTTCCCAAACCAACTCTGACTGTTGAGCCACAGAGTTCAGTGTTCACTGGAGACTCAGTTACTCTCAGATGTGACATATATGATGATGGAGTCACTAGCTGGAGGTTCAACTGGTTTAAAGGATATTCATTCATTGATACCACTGAACAACAGGAACTCACATTCAGGTCTGTTTCTGAGTCTGAATCTGGTAAATACTCCTGTGATGGATCAGAGAAAGGAGGATCACGCAGATCACACTACAGTGATGAAGTTACACTGACAGTATCAGGTGAGTTTGATCATCTCTTCATAAACACACAAGTTTATCATGTTATTAATAAGTGATTTGCTTCTTCACATTAAGATACTTTTTTAAACCAAAATTGTCTCTCATGATTTTTAATGCAAGTCTCAAATTTGTCTGTATTTTTGGATTTTTCACATTCATTACCAAATTACACCCTAAAAGTAGTTATTATGTGTCTTGATGATGATTTTTCGTATTGAATATATATTTTTTTTTTATTTGTTTTGCATTTCAACAGTAACAGACATTACAGGCAAACAAAAGTGAAACTAAAAGTTGTTGCAGACTGAGATATAATTAATAATAATACATGATACAACAGATAAACCAAAAGCAAAAGCAAGACAGATTTTAAAAATATTAAATAAAATAATAAAGTGAAAAAGTGAGTTACGTGAGGCCAAGTATGCTGTCCCATACTCTGAATTTGTGCTCTGCATTTCATTGTATTTATTTATTTATAAATCACTTTCCAGGTTACTCTGTAGCTCCAAAGTGCTGTACATTGTAAGCAAAATCAATAATTAAAATACATTTAATCAAACAAACAACATAACAAAAACACATCCTCATCAATAATAAATACTCCTGTGTGAAGTTAAAATGTATGTTAATATGTATATATAAATACACACAAATGAATTAATATATTTAAGAGAAATGTGTTATTTATGTACAAACGATCTCTTTTTATATATAAATTATATAAATATATAAATAAATACATATACTTGTAAATATTTCTCAAATATATACATGGATGTGTTTGTATTTATATATACATAATAATTACACACACACCCACATATATTAGGCAAACTCAAACTTTTATTTTGTATGCGATTAATCGTTTAAAAGCCCTAATTCTTATCCATCATGTGCAACAAATATGCGGAGCCCCGGACATGACATGCAGGAAAGAAATTGTAGGCTAAATCATGTGCACGATTTACTAATTCATTCCCTCAATTTACTAAAACATGTTCACGATTTAGTAAATTGAGGGAACAAAATAGTAAATTGTGCGCACGATTAAATTTTTTTCTTGCATGTCACGTGCGTGGCTCCGTACAAATACCTCTTTGTCACCAATCCTCCAAAAACAAAGAGTTTCTTTAAATTCTTACTGATAGATTTGTCTGTCCATTTATGTGAGCAGATGCCAGTGGTGACAGCACCACCTACTGGTCAGAAACAATACCAGTTCATCCAACACTATAATCTACTGTAGATGATTTTTAATGTTCATGTAAACACTTTGTTGAACGGTGTGTCTCTGTGACTGCTGGTGTAGATGTTGGTGCTGTGACACTGTGGCTCGAGCTCTAGATTATTAACACAGAGATTGTGGGTTTGAACCTTTATTGTCTTTAATGTTTTTGCATTGTCCATTATGTTGGTCTTTTTGACCCTGTAATGTTTCTTACATTGTCTATGAAATCAAAAAAACATTAATAATTTACCAGTGAGTGAATAAGATCATCTGTTGAAAAAAACATTTCAGAACTCATGCTCCCAAATTCCCAACAATTTTATATTGACAGATTTTCCCAAACCAACTCTGACTGTTGAGCCACAGAGTTCAGTGTTCACTGGAGACTCAGTTACTCTCAGATGTGAGGTGGATCCGTCACGGGATGAATGGGAGTTTCTCTGGAGTAAAAACTCAAACTCTGAATCCACTGAAGCTGCAACTAAAACAATCAATCCTGTGAAAGTCTCTGATGGAGGAGAGTACAGGTGCAGCGCAAGAAGACGAGGATATTACACAGATTACAGTGAACCAGTAACAGTGACAATACATGGCAAGTGTTTCTCTCATGATCAGCTCTGAGAACTTAGTGAAAATGATTCATTAGACACTGAATGAACAGCTACACTTCAGTTTAACTTCATTTAGTGTTTTATAAGTAACTGTTCATTCAATAAAAACAGCACATTTTATTATTTGTATTTATAATATTATTTATCACATCATTTTAATTGTTTATTGTTGTCATCTTACAGAAAAACCAAAACCCAAAGTGTCCATTAAACCTGATCAACATGTATTCAGAGGAGACTCAGTTACTCTCAGATGTGACATTGATGCTGAAGGAGTCACTAGCTGGAGGTACAACTGGTATAAAAAAGGTTCATTCATTGATACCAGTGAACTACAGGAACTCTCATTCAGTTCTGTTTCTAAGTCTGACGCTGGTAAATACTTCTGTTATGGATCAGAGAAAGGAGGATCACGCAGATCAGACCGCAGTGATGAAGTTACACTGACAGTATCAGGTGAGTTTGATCATCTCTTCATAAACACACACAAGTTTATCATGTTATTAATGAGTGATTTCTCAATGTCAGATCCCAGAGCAGTTTTAAGTGTTTCTCCTCAGAAGTGGTTGACTGAAGGAGATCCAGTGACTCTGATCTGTGAGGTTAACGGCTCCTCTACAGGCTGGACATTCAGCTGGTTCACTGTAACTAAAGTCTCATCAGGTCAGTTATAATGTGCTTCATCAGGATTAACTGGTTTATTGAAGTGAAATATATAATTTAATACCCAATCCTCCATTACAGTCACTCCTCTGTAACAACATAAGAGTCATTGATCAAACCCTGATTAAAACAACCTAAACATATTGAGTTACACCAATGTAACAGAGTTTATTCAGGTTCAAGTTTTGATACAAATGTAATTTATAAGGGCCAGATCCAATAGAAGTTGTTCCTTAAAGTGTTAACTTCACATTATCTTATTTTACAGTCCTCAGTGATCACTATGAGCCGCTCTCAGACAGCAGCAGAGGATCTGGAGGAAAATACACTGTCAGTTCTGCTACTGTAAATCACACTGGAGTTTATGTGTGTGGAGCAGAGAGAGAAAAAACAGCCTATAAAACATGGTACAGCAACAAACAACCACTGTGGGTCACTGGTGAGTTCATGCAGAACTTAAACGATTGGTTAAACTTTACTAAAGTACATTCTTATGCTCAAATCTGAAAACTTATATCTGTAATTGTCTTGTCAGGTGTTTCTCCTCGAGTGTCTCTGATCATCAGTCCCAGCAGATCACAATACTTCACATCTGACTCTCTCTCTCTGAGCTGTGAGGACCAGAGTAACTCTGATGGATGGACAGTCAGAAGATACACAGACAGTTGGGGGCTGGAAGATTGTTCATCATTATACTGGGGATCACAAACAGGATCTACATGTACAATCAGCTACACCAGCACATGGGACACTGGAGTGTACTGGTGTCAGTCTGAATCTGGAGAGAAATCTCCTCCTGTTAATATCACTGTACACTGTGAGTCTGTGTTTCTGTATTTGTTCATTTCACTGGCAGTTTACAGTCAATGCATGAAGAAAGTTAACAAGAGCAGGAAGCATTAGATACAGTCGTGACTTTGGCCAGTAAAAACCAGCCAGACCATCATAGACTAAATACACTAAAACACTCAGAAACCAGTGGGCAGTGGAAAATATAAACATCTATTTTTATTTTGTCTTGTTTTTATTATGTTACTGTTTTGTTCATGTTGCATGTTTCCTGTGTTTCTGTAGTTGGTGTGATTCTGGAGAGTCCTGTTCATCCTGTGACTGAAGGAGATACTCTGACTCTACGCTGTTTATATCAGTTTACAACCCCATCAATCCTCAGAGCTGATTTCTATAAAGATGAATCACTCATCCAGAGTCAAACTACAGAGATGATCATCTCTACTGTCTCAAAGTCACATGAGGGTTTCTACTACTGCAAACACTCAGAGAGAGGAGAGTCTCTCAAGAGCTGGATCTCAGTCAGAGGTGAGAGTAAGAACTATAAACACTATTGAAATGTTCCTGTACAATTTACAGCACTAATCTAAATGTAAAAATACATGTATCTCTGTATCCCCAGCCTCAAGATCTGATGGTCTCAAACAAGATGTGATAATTGGAGTGACTGCAGGACTGACTGTTGTATTTTTGATCATTGTCTTCTTGGTCCTGCTGTGGCGCTACAGAAACAACAAAGGTTCATCATCTGATATTCATTTTCAGACACTAGCTCTGTTTCTAAACCTTGTGAGCTTCAATTTTACATCAGTCTAAGCTGGTTTTCTGGTCTCCCAACCTGGTAAACCTGATGTTTGCTGGTTGTAAAGGGTTTTTGGGCAGTTTTCAGCTTTCAGGATGGAAGACCATCTTAAATTGGGCTTCTTATTTTAATTCTGAAAAGTATTAATGAAAATCTTTATGTCATCTATATTGAAATCATTGAAACTCATCTAAGTGAGTCCTCCATCTTGTCTAGTAGTTGTTTGATATACAAAGTTATTGCATATGTAAAGCACACCAAATTATTCATTTATCAGTTTCTTTTTCTGTCTATGAAGACAGCAGGCAGTGAGGCAGATTAATGTTTTGGAACTAAACCATAATGAATAAATAAATAAAAAAACATCACTAAACACTTTGTCATTCTCAAACATGTATACATGACAGAGATGTTCCTTAAAATTTACGTTGTACATAAACATTTTGTGTTTGACTAGGTGTCAGATCTGAGTCTCCCTCTGTTGTCGGTCAACAGCAGAACATCAGACAGACATCAGAGCAGAACCAGAGTGAAGACACACTGCTGTCTGGTCAGTCTTTATTCATTACCCATTAATAAAGACCCATGAATCTTTACAAACTGAGATAAAAGACATTTAGGAATAACTTTTAACTGACAGGACAGATCTCTCAAATAAATAATGTTTCACTCTAAAGTTTAACATGATGTTTGTGTCATTGACATACATACAGGTGCATCTCAATAAATTAGAATGTCGTGGAAAACTTCATTCATTTCAGTAAATCAACTCAAATTGTGGAACTCGTATATTAAATAAATTAAATGCACACAGACTGAAGTACTTTAAGTCTTTGGTTCTATTAATATAATGATTTTGGCTCACATTTAACAAAAACCCACCAATTCTCAATCTCAATCAATTAGAAATACTTCATAAGATCAATTAAAAAAGGATATTTTAAACAGAAATGTCAGGCTTCTGAAAAGTATGTTCATTTCTATGCACTCAATACTTGGTTGGGCCTCCTTTTGCATGAATTACTGCATCAGTACGGCATGGCATGAAGTCGATCAGCCTGTGGCACTGCTCAGGTGTGATGAAGCCCAGGTTGCTTTGATAGTGGCCTTCAGCTCATCTGCATTGTTGGGTCTGGTGTCTCTCATCTTCCTCTTGACAATATCCTATAGATTCTCTAGTTCTCTAGGCGAGTTTGATAGCCAGTCAAGCACAGTAACACCATGGTCATTGAACCAGCTTTTGGTACCTTTGGCAGTGTGGGCAGGTGCCAAATCCTGCTGGAAAATGAAATCAGCATCTCCATAAAGCTTGTCAGCAGAAGGAAGCATGAAGTGCTCTAAAATTTCCTGGTATACGGCTGCGTTGACTGTGGACTTCAGAAAACACAGTGGACCAACACCAGCAGATGACATGGCAGCCCAAACCATCACTGACTGTGGAAACTTCACACTGGACTTTCTGTGCCTCTCCACTCTTCCTCCACACTCTGGGACCCTGATTTCCAAATGAAATGCAAAATTTACTTTCATCTGAAAAGAGGACTTTGGACCACTGAGCAATAGTCCAGTTCTTTTTCTCCTTAGCCCAAGTAAGACACTTCTGACGTTGTATTTGGTTCAGAAATGGCTTAGTACGTGGAATGTGACAGTTGTAGACCATTTCCTGAAGACGTCTGTGTGCAGTGACTCCTGATGCACTGACTCCACTCCTTTTGAAGCTCTCCTAAGTTCTTAAATCGGCTTCGCCTGACAATCTTCTCAAGCCTGCAGTCATTCCTTTCACTTGTACACCTTTTCCTACCACAATTTTTCCTTCCAGTCAACTTTCCATGAATATGTAAGTTCACTCTGTGAACAGCAGCTCTTTCAGCAGTGACCCTCTGTGGTTTACCCTCATTAGAAGCTCTTGATGATCGTCTTCTGGACAACCGTCAAGTCAGCAGACTTCCCCATGACTGCTGTTGGGATTACTGACCTAAACCCAGTATTTATACTGAGAATGGTAATTTAATAGAACGTGAAATTAAATATTTTAATAATTTGAGATACTGATTTTTTTTTATTTTATTTTGATGATTACAGCAAGCTGTAATCATTGAAATGAAAACAAAAACGTCTGGAAATATTTTACTTTGTCTATTAAATTTAGAATATATATATATATATATATATATATATATATATATATATATATATATATATATATATATATATATATATATATATATATATATATATATATATAAAAGAATATATAAAAGTTTTACTTTTTTAATTAAATTTCAGAAGAAAAAAAAAAACGTTTTCATGATATTCTAATTTATTGAGATGCACCTGTATATTTCAGCTTGTTGTTATTTGGTTTTATCAAAAACTGCATAGCAAAATATATTTTATTTACTTTAGAATATTAATAGCACATTAAATATTGTATTTAGGGCTTTAGGGCTTTGTTTTTATAAGTTTATGTCAACATGACATCAATATTTTTCAGTGGAATTGAATTAATAAGATGCATGACAAAAATCTTTGAAAAATGTATATATTATTGGAAATTAATTAATGTATTAATTTATTACAGGAACTGCACATGTTTATGACACAGTTGATGTAACTATTAATAAAGACAGAAGCACAGGTAACTAATGATGACATTTAAAGTATTTTATGTCATTATAATGAGTTCAGTAGTTCTTCTCTAAAGAAACTGGAAATCAAATCCATTGTTTTTGTATCACTGTGATTTTTGCAAAGGAAATCACGTTCAATCAGGTGTCTTATTTCTTTCTGTTGTTCATTGTAGACGCTGTAAGTGGACAGACTGAGATCACATATGCTGAGATTGAAATGAAATCTACAAACAAACAGAAGAAAAAGAAAGAAAAGAAAGGTAAACCGCCACAAAAGTCTCTGCTCTCTTTTAGCATGTTTATTATATTATGTTATATTTCATATCACTGATGGACGTACAGTAAGCACTAAAGATATGAACTGTTTTCATCTTCTAGTCAAAAACACTGAGAGTTGTGACGGCCTGTACTCTGAACTGAAGCTGGAAACAGATCAAGGTGAGCGTCAAACTAAAAACATCAATCACAATTAACAAGAAACCACTGAAAACTTCATCTTCATGCATTATTGAGAATCTAAGAATTACATGAAATGCTGCATATAAGATTTAGAAATGTCCATTTTGAATTCATTCATATATTTTCAGGTGCTGGATCTAGTGATGTGACGTATGCTCAGGTTAAATAAACATACCCGGAGTAGAAACTTTAATCCCAGGATACTGATGAGTTTGTAGCAGGTTGAGAAGTGAATGACCAGGATCATCAAGGCAATAGATTTACCAGAACTTACTGCAATATTAGCAATCCTAAATGTGCTTCAGAGACAGTGCTGGTTAATGTTTGAAAAGCAATGAGCTTTTATTAGAAATTATCAGCTTTTGTTATTCATTAGAAAAAGCCATTATTGTTTCTGCACAGTGTGTATTTATGTTGGTTAATAACAGCAGCAGTTTATCATTTGACAACTGAGCAAGCAGAAAATTCAGTGAAAGGATATTTCTTTTCTGACTGTTGATTAAGTGACCAAGTTTCATTTTTTATTTTTTTTATTTCTGTCTTCTTGATTTTAAATGTATTTGGTTCCCATGGACATGAAAATATCACAGAATGTTAAAACTGTGATTCTGGAAAAGTTGTCTTTGAATGTAAATGTGTGTAGTGAAACTATATATTTTTTCTAGCTATGCTCAACATATTTCAGCTTGTTTGTTTGTTTATAAAGTTTTGAGTGTATTATAAATTTGCTCTGTTTTATATACACTGCCGTTTAATAGTTTTGGGTCAGTAAGATTTTTTCTGTTCTTTTTTTAAAGAAATTTATACTTTTTACTCAGCAAGGACACATCAAATGGGACATTTGTACAAAAGATTTCTATTTCAAATAAAGTGTATTTTTATTTCTGTTTTTCAAATAAATCCTGAAAAAATGTGTCAGGGTTTTCTCAAAAAATATTAAGCAGCAAAACATTGATAATAAGAAGAAATGTTTTTAAAATCAGAGTATTAAAATGATTTCTGAAGGGTTATGTGACACTGACGATACCAAAAGACTTGATGGTGGTTTCGATAAAAATATATATTAAAATAGCAGTGTCACATGATCCTTCAGAAATCATTGCAATATGCTGAAAATTCAGTTTTGCCATCACAGGAATAAATTACATTTTAAAATATATTAAAATAGGAAGCGGTTATTTTAAATAGTTATAATATTTCAAATTACAGCTATTAGGTGTCTTGGCAAAATGGGAGATTGAAACTTTGTTTATTGGTTTGAAGTGCCTTAACAGGTTGCTAGCCAGCGGTCTTGTCATGTGAGGTTTAGATCCACTGTGACGGACAACAACAACAAAAACAACAACAAAAAACTCCCTAAGACTTCCTAGCTCTTCTATCCAGATAGCAAAATTCTCTGTTTTTACTGTTCCTTATGTTTTATTTTTATTATTATTCTTTATGTAAAGCACTTTGAATTACCATTGTGTATGAAATGTGCTATACAAATAAAATTGCCTTGCCTTGCCTATTAATGTATTTTGATCAAATACATTTCAAAAACATTAAAAAAAAATCAATTTTACTTAAATATTCTTATATAGCCTATTCATTAATAAATTGCTATAACTCACTTGCAAGGATGCAGCAGGAGCTCGTAGAAAACAGTTAAAGGCTTAACATGGCTTAAAGGTGCCCTAGAATTAAAAATGTAATTTACCTCTGCATAGTTGAATAACAAGAGTTCAGTACATGGAAATGACATACATAATGTACTGTTAAATGTGGTTAAAAAATCAGATTTAAAGGGGCCGCAGCCTGAATCGGCGCATAGTTAATGATGCCCCAAAATAGGCAGTTAAAAAAATGTATTAAAAAAAAAATCTATGGGGTATTTTGAGCTGAAACTTCACAGACACATTACATCTTTTGAAAAGACGTTCTACGGCACCTTTAATGATGTTCTCAAAATGCTAGAGGGTCATTCTACAGAAATGTCCACTTTTCTGTCCCTAGACTAAATCTCTTATTTTGAAATAAACAATCACACTAATGACATCACTTGACTTCCTTCTTCCTGTTTCCTGAAGATCAATGAAGAAAGGCCAATGAAAAGTCATCTATCTCTTTTCAATTATCAGAAATTTTAATTAGAAAATCATAATTTCATATGAAGCTTTTAGTTGAAGACTGGTATGACCTACTTTATTGCTAGGGAATTTTAAAAAACTAGAATACAAATGGATTAAACTACTTGATTTAGTGCAGTGTTTCTCAACCAGGGGTCCATGGACCCCTTGTGGTCCTTGACATAATGCCAGGGGGTCCTTATAAAATATCTGAATATTAATTTTTGTATATTTTGACATTGACATGTCCCCATAAAAGAGGAAGATAATATATGTATAATGTACCTGACAATATGACTAAATTTAGGACAAGTCAACAAACGTAGTAGTAGTAAATTATACTTGATTGCATTTGGTTGTCACAAAGACATTAATGATACCAATGCGCCATTTTTATTCTGGGGTCCTTGAGGATGGTTCCAAATTTGATGGGGGTCCATGACTCAAAAAAAGGTTGAGATTCACTGATTTAGTGAATATACCATGATTGACAACATGTGGATTGATTCCTTGCAGCAGCCATTTTGTAAAATGCATTTTTTCATGAAAAATGTCACTGGTGTTACCGTCACTGGTGTTACCCGTTTATAGATAAACTTTATTTAAAGCTATTAATTTAATTCTTTTGCATAAAATAGCAGTAAGATTACATGATTCTAACTTTTCTTTCTCATTGTTAATCCTCCTTTGGGCAGATATGGCTAAATTAAGGGTATATGGCTAAATTCAGTGCAGCGACTTTACAGACAATGTATTTTACAGACAGTTTTAAAATGTTTATAGGGGTGTCACGAGATCTCGCGAGACTAAACCGTGACGAGATTTCTCGTCGAGGTGATGTAGATCTCGCCATGACAGAGTGTTAGGATGATTAGGAAAGAATATGCCACCGCTACGTTTACATTACGCCTCCACTATCGTTTTGCTTTGTATTTAAATAAAAAACATTTAATTCAGTTGGATAACGGTCGCCGCCGCTCCATATTTACAGAGTTACGCGCGATCGTGAAAGTGAAAGTAAACGCGAGCGCGCATTCAAGCGCAATTTCAATACCCCGCATTTTGAAAGTGGCTCCCTGATGAATGCAAATATCTCTCAATATGAAAGCTATTTTAGGCTGGGCAGTGTAGTTGTAACCATCTCTTAGCTCTGTATCAAAGAAAAATATGGTCTTATTTGCACTTTGAATATTGAGAGTGTTTTCTCTTGAGAGACAGTTTTCTCTTAAGCACAAACAGTAAGGTTTCATTTGTTAACATTAGTTAATGCACTGTGAACTATCATGAACTAACAATGAATGACTATTTTTATTAACTAACATTAACATGTTAGATTAATAAATACTGTAGCAAAGATATTGCTCATTGTTAGTTGATGGCTAATACATTGATGTTAATAAATGAGACTTGCAAAGTGTAAACATTTTCATTTATACTGTTTTATTTCTATGATCAGTTTGTGGAGAGGAGTTCAGTTAGGAGGTCAAAAGAAGCTCATAAATCATGTACAGTAAGATCTGAAGAGACTGAAATCATACAGGAGAGAAGTCAGTCAGTTGAGTTAGTGGCAAAACCTTTTACAGTGCTTGAGTATTGTTGTCTTTTACTGCATATGATAATTCATACTCAGAAAGTAGAACTGAAATGACATTTACAAGATGATTAGTTAAAACATTTCAAATACACCTGCAGAATATTTTTTCTAGTCACGTATTTCGCCATCTTGTCACACCCCTAGTTGTTTATGATCTTTTTCTGACTGTTTTCACTAAGTGTCAATGATAAGTCTTTTATTGTACACCAAATGTAAAAAATTTAGTCCAATCTACTTAATTAAAGTTGAAAAATTAAGGATCTTTGGTCCTATGTATATGTCACTGGAGATTCATTTTGTTACTGGTGTTACTGTTTTTTGTCTGTCACATTAAATAAAATGTGTCATTTGGGACATAATAATTTTACATTGAATTCTGCTACACTCAAGAATTAAGATGTAAAGGATTGCATCATTACTCTTTATAACTGTTTTTCAAATATTTTCATTGTTATAGCAAATACATGGTTACGAAATTGAATTATCATCATTCAATCACACTTTTAACTAACCTGATTAAAATAAAAAAACACAATCTCCTTATTTTTTGCATTATCATTATTATTCTGTAACTCTGACTGCATGTGCTGAAAAAATTGAGAAATAATATTTCATAAAAATGTTTAAAAATGCCAGAGAAGTAAGGTAACACCAGTGACAAAAAAAGGGGACATGCAGTCTTTAAATAAATGTACAAAAAAAAAAAAAAAAAAATCATTAAGCTGTCATTTATGTGTATTCATAAAGTCAAAGTGTAATATAATAATGTGGTCTAAGTTTAAATGTTAGAAAAAGAAATACATTTTAAGACATTTTGTCATACCAAAAGTGGACGTTTCTGTAGAATGATTCCGTTCTTCGTGATCCCATGTTTCAAACTTTAGTTAGTGTGTAATGTTGTTGTTAGAGTATAAATAAAATCTGTAAAATTTTAAAGCTCAAAGTTCAATGCCAAGCGAGATATTTTATTTAACAGAAGTCGCCTACATCGAACGGCCTGTTTGGACTACATCCCTCTACTTCCTTCTTTAATAACGTCACTAAAACAGTTTTTTGACTAACCTCCGCCCACAGGAATACACAAAAAAAGGGGGCGTGATCTTGTTGCGCTCCCATGGAGAAGAGCAAGAGTTGCGTTTGTAGAGTGTGTTTGTCGCCATGTCGTCGAAACGCTGTTATTTTCATCCCGCAGTCCAATCACCTTTGTTTGGCCTTCCCAGGGACGCTGTACTTAGAGATCAATGGTTACAATTTATGTTTAACTCGGTTCCCGAAAATTATAATCCACATGTTAAACTATGTGCAGCACATTTTACTGAGGACAGCTTCCTCAATCTCAATCAGTTTAATGCCGGATTCGCACAAAGATTATTCTTGAAAGATGGAGCAGTTCCCTCTTTGTCTGGAGAAGGCGTTGTTTATGGACCACAACCGGTAAGCTAAGCTGCTGTCGAATCACAACACAGGAACCGCTGGCACAATCAGAACTCGTTACGTATTTCTGAAGGAGGGACTTCATAGAACAAGGAAGTCATCAGCCCGTTTTTATGACAGTGGAAACAGCGGTATACAGATAAGTAAATTATGTGAAAAATACTGTGTTTTTTTACACGCGAAACATGAACACATGTTATATTGCACACTATAAACACAATCAAAGCTTCAAAAAAAACACGAAAAACGGGACCTTTAAAAAAATTTAGTTGGATGTTCATCTACCATTTTTTAAGACGTTATTTCAGCATGTTCAGTGAACATTCAAAAATAATGTTATAATGTTTGCAAAAAATTCTGTTAACATTTGTATAACCAAGAAAAAAAGACATTGTGAAATAATGTTTTCATAACTTGAAGGGATAGTCTCTTTCAAAAATTTGGGCTAAACTGCTTGATTCATATGGATTAGTTTTCCGATCTATTAATGAACTTTTTGAAGTGCCAAAGATCAAGTTGCAAATGCAGTCTATGGAGGGACAGAAATCTCTCAGATTTCATAAAAAAAAAGAGCTCTTCATTTGTGTTCCAAAGATGAACGAAAGTCTTATGGGCTTGGAATGACATGTGTGTAAATAATGTCAATTTTCATTTTGGGGTGAACTAACCCTTAAATGAGAACATTAGCAAAAGATTATTTGAATATATTTTTTACTTGGGTATGGTTACATTTTGAATATTTGCAGCATTAACTATTTAAAAAGGTCACAGTTACATTTAGTCTTGTCTAGAATATATATCCATATGTTGTTGACATATTGTAAAAAAAAAAAAAAAAAAAAAAAAAACTTTATTTAGTTGCTCAACTGACTTCAGGGAATCACTGCCATTTAAATATGTTCATACACTGTGATGTCCGAGCCTGATCACACGAAAATGCGTATCAATAGTACAAGTGTGTAATCTCGTAGAATATATATGCCAAAAATAAGTTTTGGCATGCTTATGGTACACATTTTTTCGTGTGCATATGATATGAATAGGATGATTTCACTAGATAAGACCCTTATTTCTCATCTGGGATCGTGTAGAACAGTTTGAAGCTGCAGTGAAACTAATTTTGACCTTAAACTGTTTGGTGCCCATTGAAGTCCACTATAAGGAGAAAAATCCCGGAATGTTTTCATCAAAAACTTTTATTTCTTTTCGACTGAAGAAAGAAAGACATGGACATCTTGGATGACATGGGGGTGAGTAAATTATCAGGAAAATTTTATTTAAAAGTGGACTAATCCTTTAACTGACATGACAAAACAAAGGACTCTCATAAAAAATGTCTCTTTTTTTAACGAATGTCAGTGAAATGGAGTGTTTGCAAGTTGAATTTGGTCAAACTTAATACTATGAGCTGTTTTCTAGGAATTTTATATAACTTTTTGGAACATCCAAGGGTTTAGAACAGTTTAGGACCCCTTTCTTCTTCTTCTTCTAGTCATATACATTAAATAAGAATGAAAATGAAAAAGGCATAATTACAATACATCCTCAACTGCCCTTGTACAGTTTGGTTGCAGCAACACCTGGTCAAAATGTCTGCTGAAATGCATAATACCCAATATTCAATATTTATCCTTCTATATACATTTTCTTAAAGGTCAGCTTTCTACAATTTTGAAAGCTGACCTCTAATTCACATCCTGTTTTGTTGTTGTTGTTTCCAAAATTTGTCCAATCCTCACCAAAATTGACTCATTGAGATCATTGGTGTGCTATAGCATTGCTATACAGTACTTGCAAATATAGTTACTATTTAAAACAAAAAGAGCTGTGATACTGTTAATTTGCTGATGTACATCTCATTTAGTTTTGTGATGTGAACTGAACCCATTATAGATGTGTTTGTGTCTCTTCCAGGAATCTAGAGAAAAAGATTCACTTTTCCATGATTAGAATTTGCTCATCATGGTGTCAAATTTGTTTGCCGCTGGCAATGACACGACCATGCTCATGACCAATATTCTCATATACAAGATCAGATATCCAAACTGCATTTTTATGAACTGCACAGTTCAGGTCACTTCTTTTTCTGAACACAGTGTCATGTGTGGTTTCACACTGGACAAACAGTTCCTGGTGAGACATGCAAATAAAGCTTGAGCAGTTCTGACTCTGTGAAAGTTACAGATGCAGTAACCTTAATTAAAAGAAACATAAATTAAATTATTGTGATTCAAAAGTTGTATAAGAAGTGCTCTAAACAAAGAGGTTCATTTGCATCATAATTTCTTGATCTAGAGTAGCCAAGAGTTTACAATAATGTTTTTGGTTTTTGTTATCTAACACTTGTGAAGGTGCTGACGTGGCAAATATTCTAAGCTTTCTCATGAGAAAGAGATGCTGATTTCTCCATATGAGACATTTATGGTCACTGATGTCAAGACAAGAAGAGATCAGAAAGGTCTCTGCACTGTAAAAAATGATTTTTTGAACTTGTAAATAAAGATAGCATAATTTAAGTATATTTTACAAACAAATCCTATTTTGTCTTTTTACTTCAGAATGTCATGTTTAATTCAATAAACTACTTGAGGTTTCGTTTTATTTTATTGTGCTTAAATACATAAGTAAATTTAAATGGAACTCCCCAAGTAATATTTACTTAGTATCTTGTCATATAATGAACTAATGCAAAAAAAATGACAAACGCAAGTAAAACTTACTCCACGAAGCCAGGCAATCTATGCGCATGCGCTCTTGGTCCCCGAAGTGGCGCGCAGAGGAAGAGGAAAGCAACGGAAAATTTCCTGGAAGGACGATTTGATTTTTACACGGTAAGTTATAAAATATTTGTTTATTTAGTTATGTTTCCAGAGAAGTATAGAGCAATTAGGCTGTCTGCAGTTATGGTGGTTAAAGAGTAAACGCATTAACTGTTATAGTCGACAGAGTTGAGTTTGCTAAAGAACCGATTAGCACAAACATCCGTTATTAGCAAACGGCATCTGTGTCGAAAACAATTGTCTTGTATTTTACATGTAATCTACGGAGAAGTGTAATGTACAGTGAAGTTTAAAATACACTTTGCCGGACGAGAGCGGCGCGATGCGTCGCGACAAATGCCAATAGAAGGGCGTCTGTTTATTCATCTGTGTGAATAAATAATTGTGCCCTCATGTGCTATCTGAATTATAAATACAAGTTTTCTAATTAGAAATTGGATATGTACAGCATCGAAAGTCAAATTTACGAACCCGGGATTATACCCGAGCCCTGAGATGGGTGGTCCATTAACTTTAAACGCGACGGAGAAAACCACTAATACCCCATTAATCCACATCAACTACACTGCTTTGTCTTATTTATAAAATAGATAAGCATTTGATGCATATTAATCAAGTAAAGAAGAGATTATACTCCCTATTGAAGCTATACAATAGTGATACATTTTCTAGTGTATGTGTTCAGGCAGCCTTAAAGAGATAGTTCACCCAAAAATAAAACATTCTTCACCATCAAGTTGTACCAAACCTGCATACATTTCTTTCTTCTGCTGAACACAAAAGAAGATATTTTGAAGAATATGGGTAACGTTAACCAAACAGTTAATGGACCCCATTGACTTCCACAGTATGAGGAAAAAAAAAATACTACAGAAGTCAATGGGGTCCATCAACTGTTTGGTTATCAAAAATTTTCAAAATATCTTCTTATGTGTTCAGGAGAAGAAAAAACATCATCTTGAGGGTGAGTAAATGATGAAAGATTTTCATTTTTGGGTGAACTATCACTTTAACTCTACCAGATGATTGAAAATTTATTGTTGATAGGCTAATTACTTGAATGCAGTTGTTCCAAAATAAATTAAATTTCAAACCAAGTATATTTATTCAAATTTTATTAAAAGAAATCTATTTCTGACATTAACATTTCTAACATATGTTCCACAGATTGCACTCACTCACCGTTCAAGCTCATGGACAGCACTGTAGGAGAGGAAGATGCCAACACAGCTGACGTCGTTATCGTCATTGAGGGAAGGTGCTGTTTAACTCTGATTAAATCTGAGAGCTTTATGAACCACACATTGGCAGCAATGTCATTGGACCTTTTAAGGTCTGGATAAATAGTAAATACATAGTTAAAATAGTCATTGTGACTACAGTGGTTCAACCGTAATATTTTGAAGAGAGAGGTATACTTTTTGTGCACAAAAACAAAACAAATTCATTCAACAATTTGAACCGTTTCATACATAGTGAACTCAGTGCAGGATTCCATGTTTACATCTGCTCATTTTATTAGCCGCCTCCTGCGTCAGCATCATGTTGACACAATCATGTTGTGCTGCTCACGTGTTCAGCTTCGGCCAGTACTGAGTCGACATATGGATGTAAACATGGAAGCCTGCATTGTCACTACCTATGACAATGGTTCCAATTGTTGATTTAAGTCTTTATTTTTGTTTTGTTTTTGTGTACAAAAAGTATTCCTGTCGCTTCATAACATGAAGGTTGAACCACTGTAATCATGTTGACTATTTTAACGATGTTTTTACTATTTTTCCAGACCTCAAAAGGTGCAATGACATTGCTGCCTATGTGTGCTTCAGAAACCCTCGGAAGATGAACGAAGGTCGTATGGGTTTGGAATGACATGAGGGTGAGTACTTAATGAGAGAAATTTCATATTTGGGTGAACTAACCCTTTAAACTATCCCCCAAAGCTGAGAAACACATTTGAAGTCTTTCAAAAATCTTTCTTGGGCTGGATGCTTTAAAGGGTTAGTTCACCCCAAAATGAAATTTCTCTCATTAATTACTCACCCTCATGTCGTTCCACACCCGCAAGACCTTAGTTTATCTTCAGAACACAAATTAAGATATTTTTTGATGAAATCTGAGGGTATCTGATCCACACATT
This sequence comes from Ancherythroculter nigrocauda, assembly GCA_036281575.1. Lineage (NCBI taxonomy): Eukaryota > Metazoa > Chordata > Actinopteri > Cypriniformes > Xenocyprididae > Ancherythroculter > Ancherythroculter nigrocauda. The sequence continues at coordinate 58,726,181 of VTFQ01000001.1, read as the reverse complement.
GGCAGAAATGTCATTGTATCGTTTGATGTCCAGAAAGGTAGTTAAATATTTTTAAAATGGTCAACTTGACTACTGTGGTTCAACCTTAATGTTATGAAGTGATGAGAATACTTTTTGTGCACAAAAACAAAACAAAAATAACGACTTGTTTACGTCCGAGTGCCTGTTCATTAGTGGCCGTTTCCTGCGTCATGCTGCTCACGTGTTCAGCTTCGGCCAATACTGACTTGCTGTTCGGACGTAAACAAGGAAGCCTGCACTGAGTTCACTAGTATGACAACGGTTTAAATGGTTGAATAAAGTGGTTATTTTTGTTTTGTTTTTGCACACAAAACGTAATCTTGTAGCTTCATAACAGAGGTTGAACCACTGCAGTCACATTGACTATTTTAACTATGTTTTCAATTACCTTTCTGGATGTCGAAAAGGTGCAATGACGTTGCTGCCAATGTGTGGTTCAGAAACTCTTGGATTTCATCAAAAGTATCTGCAAAAAGTCTGCTAGTTGGCCATTTTATTTGACACTTACACTTTTTGTATTTGCTCATTTGTTCAGCAAGTCTCTAAAAAGGTTTGATATTTTAAATTAAGTTTGTACTATACTGTACTGTTTCACAGAAACATTGTAATGCAGTGTAATGTATAAGTAAGTGTTGTATGTAAGATTACAGTTAAGCATCTCACGTTAAATTGTTGTGCTCTGTTAAACACATTGAAACATCTGTGATAGGATAAAGATGCTGAACCACTTTGGCCATGTTTTTGGCCAACAGCAGTTCATCTTAATGAATGTGTCCATTAATTTTTGTCCATTTGTTTTTATCATTGCCTTTGTTTAATCTGTTTTTTGAAGAGTTTAATTCAAATAAAAGTACTCAAGGAAAATGTCTGTTAGTGTTGTTTTTACTGAAAACATCAGTAGTAATACATCACAAATTATATTAAGTAATGTTTAAATAACATTTGAAGTAAAGGTTACTCAGGATAACTAAGAAAGATAACTAGGACTCTTAAGTAAAAGAAATGCAATAAATCCTAATCTATTTATAAGCATTACTTAAGTAAAATTTACAAACAAAGAGACAATAAAATTTACTGGGAATTCCCAAGTAAACTTAACTTAAAATTGTCTAATTAAAGCTACTAATAATTATGTTTAGGCTTTTACTTGGCAATTTTTTGTAAATTTACTAGCCTTTTCTGAGTGAAAAAAATTTCCAAGCTTTTTTCAAGTAAATCCTACTCCAAATTTTTTACAGTGTAGACCTTCACAAGTGCTGTATAATGATGAGCTCAACAGTTTACATTTTACACATCATAATCTCACTTCAGCTGTTATATCCTACAGCACGCACATTATCAGCGATATAAAAAGCCACCTTCCTGATCTCATAGTTTCAAACGCCATTGCCGTCTATCTGTGAGCAAGTGACTTTTCTTATCTTCTCCTCTCATCATTGAGCTCCGGAAAAAATAAAGATAAATAGACAAGGTAAAATTGGGAGTAAAGTAAAATATCAATATTGATATAGAACACAGGTTTAATTGCATATTTTACTTTTTTTTTCTCAATCCAACAGAAAATACACAAAAATTTAAAACTGTGTTTTGTAAGATGTTGGTGAACAGATAACTGTGTATTACTATTGCAGTGATAGATTTAGTATTTGTGAGATGCTGTTGTGTTTGTCGATTTTTCCAGCATCTGCGCTTCAGTAGATCATCTGAGGGATTTGACTGAATCAAGATGCTGCTGATCATTGAAGCTCTTCTTCTCATTTTAGCTGCTCTAGGACAGGTAAGCTTGTGTTCTAGTATGAATATTACAGACATGAAGAATACTGATGATTGATCATTATGATTTCTGTTGCTGCAGGATCACAGAGCTGCTGCTGTTCACGGACAGATATTTCCATTGGATATGGCACTGAATTCTGTTGATGACCAATATGAGGGCTGTAAAGAGAACATGACAGACCTGGTGAAGACAAAATATCTGAAGAAGGAAATCAATGACTCTTCTGAATTTAGGGATACTTGGCACGATGGTGAAAATAAAGCCAAGAAACCACATGATAATTTGAAACAGATTCATTCAGTCGCCATTTATGTGTACACTAACAACAATTCTCATGTATATCGTAATTTCAACAATGCTGTTCGTGGTGAGAAACAAAAATACAAAGACCAGAAATTCAAATGGTATTCACTTCACTTTCTGTTAACAGAAGCGGTACAGATTCTGAAGAAAACACGAAACAAATGCTATTCGACTTATCGTGGTACGACTGTTGAGTTTGATAAGAATGTTCTGACCACAGAGGTTCGTTTTGGTTCATTTACGTCCTCCTCTCTTGATCGTAAAGTAGCAAATGATTTTGGACCTAAATCTTGTTTTGAAATCGAAACTTGTGAAGGTGCTGATGTGATCAAATACTCCAAGTATCCTGACCAGAAAGAGGTACTGATTCCTCCATATGAGAAATTTACAGTTGTTGATGTCAAGACAAAAGGTGAGGAAGGTGCCTGGTGTGACACTGTGTTTAAGTTAAAAAGCTCTGGGAAAATAAGTTACCTGAACTGTGGTGCTGATGTAAAACTGGTACAAGACAGGGCCAAACTTTAAATTTTCAATCATTTTGTCTTGTCAAGTCAAAAGTTGCTTCTTTTATAATGTTTTTTCTGTTCTGTTTATGCCTGAGTTTCTTGGTTGGTTTTTGTTAATTAGTTCAGTTCTCCTTTGTTCCCTGCATGTTTATGTTTGTCGGTTAAAAAAAAAAAGTGTCCGTATGAAACAGCAAAAAACATGCTATGAAGTCAAGAGCATGCCAAACCAACAGATGGCGATATAACCCTAACCGTAAAGCCATGTTGGCCAATCAGATGTCTGGAATACATTTTATTACCGTTTCTGGTTCCAATCAAAATCTCCGGTTTTACCATCTACACGAACCATCTACCACAGGGCTCGTCAACTGGCGGCCCGCCAATCATTTTCATCTGGCCTGCGGCTCCTCAGTCTCCCTCCTCCTCCTTTCCTGGCAGTGCGGCTAAATTTGGTTAGATCCGTGGCATACATATCATAATATAATATTATTTGACAGTGGTAGTGAGTAGCCATGTATGGTTTTACCTATGGTTACCAAGTCTCACTGTGAGAATATATTCAATAAAGCGTAATAATTAATAAAAGTAAAAAGTAAAAAAGGCCTGAACTGTGCAGTGGCTTTCAAGAAACCAAAGTCTGTAAAAAATATTTCAAAATTTGTTGTACCATGAACAAAAAGATGCTTGGAATTAACACGGTTACATGATTTACAATGATTTACAATTTTTTCCTTTTAGTAGAGTATAATCAGTAGTATGTCAGAAAACATCATTTGTTAAGTATTGTTAATTTCAATAATGGAATAAAATTTGTAATTGACCAAATAAAGCTGCTTCACGGTGATTTTATGTGTCCCTAATTTATTTCTTCAGTTAGACATAGTCTTGTTGCGTCACATGACTGATAAGGCTGTACTAAGTTGCAGCAGCATGCTAATTCAGACCAAGCAATCACACCCAGGGCCTATACCATGAAGCCTATACCAGTTTAGGTGGCTAGCCAGGCATGTTTCAGTTTAGCTTATTCCAACCCTGGGTTTTAGGTAAAAAAGTGGTTTGGATTTTAGCGGTGTTCATCATCAAAGTAACTAACACTCCATGGCTAACATCAAAGCCTGACTGGATTGGTTTGGTCTTGTCAACTCAAAACTTATCCCACAATCCTGAGTTTAACTACCATCATGATACGAGCATAATGGTTTATACTTTCATCTCATACATTAACATGGTTTCATTTCTTAGCGTGCTAACATACACCAATGCAAGCTATCAGTTCACTAAAAAGATTATTTGTTTGAATGTACTTTTTTTCTAGTCTAATTAGGGCTGGGCGATATATCGAATGCTTTTGTCACGCACATTTCGTCAGTAAAGCAGGTTCCCTGATTACCGCTAAATCGCCATCACCTGCTTTCAAATGAAGCGGCATTTAATAGAGCCGTAGTTCAATATTGAACGCGATATTGCGTGGCTTATCAGTAGTTCACTAGTAGTTCAGTAGCTGATGGCGATTTAGCGGTAATCAGGGAACCGGCTTTACTGACGAAATGCGCGTGACAAAAGCATTCGATATATCGCCCAGCCCTAAGTCTAGTTATACAAATTTTAATTGAATTGCTTGCATTTGTGAAACCACAAACACTAGGCCTTCAAAAGGTGTTGCATTAAACTGAACACTTTCTTACTGCTAAATTTGTGCTGGATGCATCAACATTACACGTCACATGCCTCACAGCAAGCTAAATATCTGAGAATGAATATTTGCTGCATCGTAACACATTTGAATTTCAATAAGGATTTTCTGAACATATACATTTTGTCTGCTATTTCTTTTGTGTTTCACACCTCAATCTCTTAGAGTTGTCTTTTCTTCTAAGCATGCAACTATGATGACTTGAATTAGAATAAAGATTGACCAAAATAAGAATGAACTGAATCCTGCCGAAATCTGGAGGGGGAAAAAAAAAGCACATATCTGTGATAATCTGGTTTCAACCCCGTTTCTCTGCTAGTGCTGAGATGACAGGAACAAGTTTGTCCTTTGTGAAACCACACATACACCAGACCTTCACAAGTGTTGCATTATAGAAAGTTAAACAATTCAGATGAGCTGATGCATATGTTCCAGTACTCAAGCACTGTTACAATACAGAAGGGGACAGAGACACTGGAATGCAGGTAATATAGTATATAATTATTGAACAACCAGGAGCTTAAACGGAGTCCAGATAAGTGAAGGCATTACTTGTCTTTTCTCTTGCAGATATCGCAGACTGGTGACAGACTGGAGCTGAGAAGACACAGAGGAACTCACACGAGATGAGGAACAACAAAGGAAACTTGGGAAAATGCTGGAGACAGGTAAGTATCTTGGAAGGAGTCCTTGAGGTGACATAGGCTAACGAGACCGGACAGTGACTGTGTGAGTGCGTGTGCCTTTTGTGCTACTGTTGATGACTGTGCTGATGGGATGCAGGTGTGCGTGATTAGAACTCGGGTGACGACGTGCACTATGGTTGGGTGATGGTAGAGCCTGGTGTGTCTGTGACAAGCACAGACATTTTTAGAGGTATAAAAAAGCCACCTTTCTCGTCTCTTGGTTTGAAAAGTCATTGTCGTCTGGCTGTGAGCGACTAACTCCGATCTTTTCCTCTTGTCATTGAGCTCATGAAAAAAAATAAATGTTTAATAGACCACAGAACTGCTGCTGCTGTTCAAGGACAGATATTTCCATTGGATATGGCACTGGATTCTGTTAATGACTGTTATTATGGCTGTACAGGGATAATGGTGAATCTCGTGAAGACAGAACTTCTAATGAATAATATCAAAATTATGTGTCATTAGTATCCCCTTCAAATAAGTCCTGTAAAGCCGAGTTCAGACTGCACGATTTTCAAAGTAGTCGGGTCACTGTTCTTTTCACACTGCATGACTATCTTGGCCAGCATTCAGTCCCTGCTACCTGCACGATGGATCGGCGATAGAAGGTTTCACACTGCGTGACTTTACAATAGGAAGAATCGCCGACAACTCTGTCTGGCACGCAAACTACGTTTCACAACCAAACACATGCGAGACGTGACAAGGAAACAACGCGATATCACGCGTTCAAGACCGGAGTTCTCATGTGAGACTGGCCCTGCGTTTCAACCAGCTCCCTAGCTCCCTAGCTCGTGAATCAGTACATAATGAAAGTGAATGTGGCTGATACCCTGATCAGTGCCCTGACTACTGAACTAGGGAGCTGATTGAGACACACGGTGGGATTATTATTAAAAATAGTAGCCCGCATGAAGCTTGAAATACGAATTGCCTGTGCGCTGATTTGCAGCGAAAACAACATAAATAAAAGAAGAATATGGAGAAGGAAATGTTTGGGGAGACTGTGGATTGTGTGTTCTGCAAAGACAGTTGGAACTAAATAAATAACTTTTCAATGTGCTGCTGTTGCGGATGGTCAAGCAAAGGTTTGTGCTTTGTTTTGTTTGATATAATTGTAATGTTTATCTGAAACGAAGACATGCTTGCTGATATTAGGGACTTTAAGCAACAGCTGTTGATAGAACGGCAACGACGACCGGAAGTAAACTGTTAACTGCCGTAGCTAAAGAACGCAAAAATCACTAAGCAACAACAAAGAGGATGGATTGTGGTCTGTAACTCCTCCCCGAACTCCCCGCTGTTCTGTATCTCGCTCTCTCATTGGCTGTCGGCCATCGCCGATGTAGTTTTCAGTCAGAACACTTTTCACACAGCAGGATTTTGAATCGCCGACAGGTCCAGATATTTAGCATGCCAAATATCTCACGGGTGTCGGCGACTCGCCGGCGATTCTCTCAGATCGCGTCTTTGCTCATTCACACTGCGTGATTGTCACTCGCGTGAACGAGCACCGATTTGCCTGTGATTTCGGGCATTTGTCGGCGATTTCTCAAAACCTGTCGGCGAGCCAAAATCGGGGCTAAAATCGTGCAGTCTGAACTCGGCTTAAGTTGCAAGGTGGAGCCTCCGTGGATCAGACTTGTTTGTTCAGCACATCCCACAGATGCTTGATTGGATTGAGATCTGGGGAATTTGGAGGCCAAGTCAACACCTCAAACTCGTTGTTGTGCTCCTCAAACCATTCCTGAACCATTTTTGCTTTGTGGCAGGTCACATTATCCTGCTGAAAGAGGCCACAGGCACCAGGGAATACTGTTTCCATGAAAGGGTGTATATGGTCTGCAACAATGCTTAGGTGGGTGGTACGTGTCAAAGTAACATCCACATGGATGGCAGGACCCAAGGTTTCCCAGCAGAACATTGCCCAAAGCATCACACTACCTCTGCCGGCTTGCCTTCTTCCCATAGTTCATCCTATTGCCATGTGTTCCCCAGGTAAGCGACACACACACACACACACCCGGCCATCCACATGATGTAAAAGATGTAATTCACAAGACCAAGTCACCTTCTTCCATTGCTCCATGGTCCAGTTCTGATGGCCGCCGGTTCACCACTGTTCCTTCCTTGGACCACTTTTGATAGACACTGACAACTACAGACAGGAACACCCCACAAGAGCTGCAGTTTTGGAGATGTCCTGACCCAGTCGTCTAGCCATTCTTGAGTAAATATAAATTAAAAATTGTTTCTTTTTCCAGTTCACAAAATTTACAGCTATATGATGTTCAGCTTAAAGGGGTCATTCCATGGATTTTTTTTATTTATTATAATTTTAATGTTCCTTAAGGTTCACTTATAAAATCAATAATGTTTTTTTTTTTGCACAAAATATTATTAATTCCTTGCAGATAACACATTAAGAAACGCACCTTTCTGCATCTTAAAACTGATTCACACGTCCTTTTTCACTTGAACTCTGACAAAACCCCATTGTAAGTGTCATTGCCACAGTGCACAGAGAAACAAAACCACAAGTTTGGTTATCACACTATCAAAACCTACTGCATGCAATTATGACAACTAACAACTTGAATTAAAATAACACTAACTGTTTGCTGAAGTTTTGAGCGGTATTAAACAGGGATTTAATTATTTCTACAGCGCACATATTGAATCACTCACTAAGTTCTCTGTCCTGTTCCTCACAGCTCTTAATTAGGCCGGGTTCACACCGCAAGCGGCAGCAGAGCAGAAGCAGCGCGTATTTTTTCGGCGCCCATGTTAACAGATGAGAGCGTTCACACCGCACGCACAGGCTGCGCGGCAGCGCGGAGCAGGAGCAGAGCAGAAGCAGCAGTGCCGCGATCGTTTCGGCGCTGGGTCTATTTTTGCTGCCCTGCTAACGCTCAATTAAAGTGAAAGTACACCTTTGATGGACAAAATAAATATGATTTCACACCAAAAGTGCTCAAAATGCACAGAATAAGCATATCTAGTTTGTTTTAACAAGAATTGAAGTCTTTGATGTCATGAAAAATCAATATTAAAAAATATTTATAGAAGATTTACTCATTTACACTTGTTTTTAATTATTCAGTTTGGGTTAAAGTATTATAGAAAAAAAACTAAACTAAACTAGCCAGAAAATATGATATATACATTTTAGTTATTACACAGACAGCAATATAGGCTCTTGCATACCCAAATCAAACCCGAGTTTGCTGTCTTTTTCGCCGAGTTTGCAGTCTTGTAAACATGTTCATGCGTCAGATGATGTAAAACACAAAGCTTACCTCATTCGTGTGCAGCAATGGATGACACAAGGCTTTTATTTATTTATTTTTATTTATTTTACGTTTATATGTGAGTGTTGTACACCTTGCATGTTAACAAACTTTCAAGACTATCAAGTTTAACTATGACCAATTATAAAAACAAATTTATAGCTGTCTTTGTAAAGAAATGCTCACTTTATACGCAGCTTCGAGCCGCTGCTGTGATGCTGTACAAACGCTTCCAGTGTGAACACTCGCACGTCTCTGCAGCTGCAGTTCACGCTCACGCGCTGCTAACGCGCTGCTTCCGCTCTGCTGCCGCTTGCGGTGTGAACCCGGCGTTACTCTTTCCAAAGCATTATGGGAAATGTATTTTAAAGCTGAACAGCATATTATCAATGCAGTTTACCCTGTTTCTGATAGTATTCATCAGCACATTTATTATTCACAACATTCACAACAGAAGTCATGTAACAGGTGTGCGTACTCTTCAGATCTTAATGTTTTTTAAATATACAGATTATTTTGATTTGCTCTAAATGAGAATGAACTGAATGATGTGTTTGTGAGTCCTGCAGAAATCTAGAGAAAATAATGCATATTTCTGTGATCATAATCTAGTGTCAACCCTGTTTTCTGCCAGTACTGACATGATAGGAACAAGTTTGTCTTTTGTGAAACCACACATACACCAGACCTTCACAGGTGTTGCATTATAGAGCTGATGCACAGCTGCTATGTTTCAGTACTTAAGCACAGACATTTTTCAGCGTTATAAAAAAGCCACCTTCCTCATCTCGTAGTTTGGAGAGTCATTGTCGTCTGGCTGTGAGCGACTAACTTTTCTGATCTGTTACTTTCTTCATTGAGCTCCAAGTAATAAGAGTAATATAGACCACAATATTCTTGGGTAATTTTGGGGAACGTATTACTATTGGAGTAATTGATTTAGTGAAACACCTCTGTGTTTCTGGTTGTCTTTCAGCATCTGCGCTTCACTATCTACTAGATCCTCTGAGGGATTTGACTGAATCAAGATGCTGCTGATCATTGAAGCTCTTCTTCTCATTTTAGCTGCTCTAGGACAGGTAAGCTTGTGTTCTAGTATGAATATTACAGACATGAAGAATACTGATGAGTGATCATTATGATTCCTGTTACTGCAGGATCACAGAGCTGCTGAAGGACAGATATTTCCATTGGATATGGCACTGAATTCTGTTGATGACCAATATATGGGCTGTAGAGAGAAAATGGCAAAACTGGTGGAGACAAAATATCTAAAGAATGAACTCAAAAAATCACATGATTTTAAAAGAGCTTGGCAAAATGGGGAAAATCATGTCAAGAAGACCCTAAAGGTTGATTTGACAAAAATGAATTATTTTATCGCCATTTATGTGTACAGTGATGCTACTGTATATAAGTACTTCAATCCTGACACTCGTCGTGATAAAGACCAGTACAAACAGAAGACATACAAATGGTATTCACTTCACTTTCTGTTAACAAATGCAATACATATCCTGAAAAAACAAACACAAAATCAATGCTATTCAACTTTTCGTGGTACAGATGTTAGATTTAATGAGGATGTTCTGAACAAAGAGGTTCGTTTCGGCTCATTTACATCCTCCTCTTTAAATCGTAAAAGTACAAGATTTTTTGGAAAAGTGTCTTGTTTTGAAATCTACACCTGTGAAGGTGCTGATGTGACTAAATATTCTAAGCTTGATCGAGAGAAAGAGGTGCTGATTCCTCCATATGAGAAGTTTAAAGTTGTTGATGTCAAAAGAAAAGAAGAGCAGAAAGGTCTCTGGTGTGAAACTGTGTTCACTTTGAAAAGCTCTGGAATAAGAAGTGACCTGAACTGTGCTCTGTTCAAAAAATCATCCAAGACCAAAACAAAGTACTATGCGCTGAACAACATTCTTTGAATTTACATGATATAGTCATGTTCATCAGCTCCAACATTTGTTCCTCTTGGTTTAGTTCATTGACTATTTGTCAGAAAATGCAATTTGTTTAATTTCAACAAAATGAAATAAAGTTATTTTTAAGTGACCCAATTCAGTGGCCTCAAAGTGATGTTATGTGTCTCTAATTCATTTCTTTATTTATACTTACATCTTTTTGCATCATTTTACTGAACAATTTTAGTGCTTGCTTTCTGTCTAACCATCAGCATATCATATGATCTACTAAATGACATTCTGAGTGCAATGCAGCTTGCAGAGATCATATTTTATTAACACACTATAAAAAGCTTTTGCTTCTTGTTGAATTTAATTTAAATTGTTTGAAAAAGATTTTTTAAATATAAATTCTACTTTATCTTCTTAATCATGTTGGCGATGTTGGAGTTTTTGTGGTTTTCATTGTGCAGAAGAGAAGCTTGTGGTTTTGTTGCAAGTGTCTTTACTCACTTTTAACACCATGACACTTTATGAAATGAGCAATAGCTGCGAAAACATGTGCATTGATGAGTGTCTTCTTAAGTGTTCATCCTTTAACATTCAGTTAGAAAAAAAAATTCTAGCTAGAAGAAAATGAAAGATTAATTTCAGTAAATAATTAAGAAATTCAATTGATTAGTTTTGTTCAACAAAAATATTATTTGTTCAAATGCACTTGTTCTAGTCTTCTTAGTTCTTAAATTAACTTTATTTGTGTGGGAAATCTGCTCTCACTTTAAGTTCATTGAACTTTTTTTTTTTTTTTCCCAGTGTATGCTTTTAAAACGCCTATACCTATTACTCATCTTAAGCAGAGTTTGTCCTGCATGAAACAGGCCTTTACAGGTGTTGCATTATCAGATGACCCTGATGTTTATAATTTGAGCAACATACAAGCAATATAAAAAAAGCCACCTTCCTCATCTCTTGGTTTGAAAAGTCATTGTCGCCTGGCTGTGAGCGACTAACTTTTCTGATCTTTTCCTCTCGGAAAAAAAAAAAAAAAAAAAAAAAGATTAATAGACCACAATATTCTCTGGTTATTTTGGGGGACAAATTACTATTGGAGAAACAGATTTAGTGAAACACTGCTGTGTTTCTGCTTGTCTTTCAGCATCTGTGCTTCACTAGATCTACTAGTTCATCTGAGTAATTTTACTGAATCAAGCTGATCATTTTAGCTGCTCTAGGACAGGTAAACTTGTGTTCTAGTATGAATATTACAGCCATGAATACTGATGATTCCTGTTGCTGCAGGACCACAGAGCTGCTGCTGCTGTTCACGGACATTTCCATTGGATATGGCACAATTCTGTTAATGACTGTTATTATGGCTGTACAGGGATAATGGTGAATCTCGTGAAGACAGAACTTGTGGCGATCTGAGAAAAAAAAAAAGCATACAAATTACTTTTCCAAATGGGCGGAAATTAACAATCAGGAAGTAAAGATGAAATGGTATAAAAGAGAGGGGAAACGGAAGGAAGAGGGGGTAAAGAAAAAAAATGAGAGAGAAAGAAATGTGTTGGTTATTGAAGTGGGACACATGCTACCTGAACCAAAGGCCTGCCATTGTTGTTGCTGGATTTTCTGTGCGCTGACCGGGTGCAATCCTAAAGTGACGAGAGGAACTGAGCTCTGCACTGTTTGCTTGCCTGGTGCAACATACCTCCAGCTACCTCCCAGTTTGACTCGCCTACTATTCGCATTGATTGACTCCGACATCGTCTAACCTCACGGCAAATCGCCTAACCTGTTCCTTGGCAACCGGACGCGATCGCAGAGTGACGGCGGAATGTTTGATCTCCACATGTTCGTCTTCCGGGTGCAACGTAACCCGAGTTTGACTCGCCTGCCCAGGTATTCGCATTGACTTTCACCCCACGCCAAATCTCTAAACCAGTGGTCGCCAACCCGTCGATTGCGATCGACTGGTCGATCTTTATCACTGTTCCAGTAGCTCGCGAAAATAACAGAAATATGAGTACAAAAATAGCCTACATTACATTTCTCCAGTCTTTGTACTGTATTTTTGTATTTATTTTTCTGTTATTTTCGGGAGCTACTGGGACAGACAGATAAAGGTAAATAGCCCACATTATGTCTGAGTCTGTAAAACGGCCGTAAACAAGAGGCCAGAGACGCTGAAGACGGACGCAAAGAGGAGAAAATTCTGTAGCAGGCAGAGCAGCTCACTGTTCACGATGCTCGAAATATAGGAAGGAAATATAAATATTGAATTAGGGGTGAAGGGTTATATGAATGAATCTCTAAAAGGAATTACTGTCTTCAGAAAAAATTTGATGGCAACGGTATTTTATTTTCATCTTACCTCCGAATAAAGTAGCTAATTATTAGCGCAGTTCAGCTTTGTTTACAGCGGTAACCAAGGAAACGCTGTGTCACTGCTGCTCCATAAGCGCCACCTGCTGTCAGAGAGTGAATTTGCGTCTCATTCAGCCTGCTGTTTTTGTTTCAAGCTTTTTTGTGTAGCATATAATTTAACAAAGATAAAGTCAGACCGTTCTGTTTTTGCTTTAAATCTTGAAATTAAATCTCAATTAATTCAAATAAAAAACAACTGCTCATGCAATGTGATAGCATCTTTGTTTGGATTGTGATTAAAAAGCAGTGGTTCCCTCTAATTTGAAATGGCTATTTATTTTTGTTTATAATAATAATAATAATAATAAATATCTGCAACCAGTATCAGAATCTGCCAATTTGCTTGTAAAAATAAATAAATAAATCAGAATCTAAATTGGCCACGAAAAAAAAAAAAAAAAACTAAAACTAAATACAATCTGGGCTGTCTTTTTCTATCAAGTAGATCTTGTCTTTCATAAAGGTCGAGGTCAGGGATCTTGGGCTTAAAAAGGTTGGTGACCACTGCTCTAAACTATTTCCAGGGCTCTCCGTCCAGTAGTGTAGCCGCTATGCAGCCTGCAACGCAGGACACTAATGAATAATATCCAAATGATGTGTTATTAGTATCCCCTTCAAATAAATCCTGTAAGTTGCGAGGTGGAGCCTCCATGGATCAGACTTGTTTGTTCAGCACATCCCACAGATGCTTAATTGGTTTGAGATCTGGGGAATTTTAAGTCCAACACCTCAAACTCATTGTTGTGCTCCTCAAACTATTCCTGAACCATTTTTGCTTTGTGGCAGGGTGCATTATCCTGCTGGAAGAGGCCACAGCCACCAGGGAATACTGTTTCCATGAAATGCTGAGGTAGGAGGTATGTGTCAAAGAAACATCCACATGGATGGCAGGACCCAAGGTTTCTCAGCAGAACATTGCCCAAAGCATCACGCTGCCTCTGCTGGCTTGCCTTCTTCCCATAGTGCATCCTGGTGCCATGTGTTCCCCAGGTAAGCGACACACACACACCCGGCCATCCACGTGATGTAAAAGAAAACATGATTCACCAGACCAGGTCACCTTCTTCCATTTCTCCGTGGTCCAGTTCTGATGCTCACATGTCCACTGTTGGCGCTTTCGGTGGTGGAAAGGGGTCAGCATGGGCACCCTGACTGGTCTGCAGCTATGCAGCCCCATACGCAACAACCTGTGTATTCTGACACCTTTCTGTCAGAACCAGCATTAACTTCTTGAGCAATTTGAGCTACAGGAAGTCTGTTGGATCGGACCACAGTGAGCCTTGGCTGCCCATGACCCTGTTGCCGGTTCACCACTGTTCCTTCCTTGGACCACTTTTGATAGACACTGACCACTACAGACCAGGAACACCCCACAAGAGCTGCAGTTTTGGAGATGCTCTGACCCAGTCGTCTAGCCATCACAACTTGGTCCTTGTCAAATTCACTCAAATCCTTATGCTTGCCCATGTAATGGGGAAAAAGAAAATCATAATGAATTGTGCCAAAATATTTGTTTATCTTGTACAATAATCCTAAAATAATAATTGAAAAGAATGTATTAAGTACATCTAAAAGAAGGGGATATGGGGACACCTACAGGTGACTAGGGTAATCTCAGTGGAGTCGGCCATTTTATCCTCAGTCCCATTAAGCTATTGAGGAGAATGTGTCCGGATGGGCTGTATTTCACTTCTGTACGGTATCATTTCATTTATTCCAGTCCAGTAAACGTGAATGAGCTCAGCCTACATCACCGTGTGATCCTTTCCGGGAGTGTTTAAACAAAAGAAAGAACCAGAAGAGAGGGTTACACCTATTTTTCCTGCTTCTAACACATCAACTTTGAAGACAAAATGTTCACTTGCTGCCTAATATGTCCCACCCACTAACAGGTGCCGTGATGAAGAGAACATCAGTATTGACTTCACCTGTCAGTGCTCATAATGTTATGCCTGATCGGTGTATAATAATATTGTTATATTAGTGCAACCAGTATTTAAAACATCAATAATGTAACTTATTTGTAACATTTGAACTTTTAATTTAGTGCAATATTCACTGTAACTTCCCAACAACATACAGTATTCACTGCAACCTTCCCAAACAACTGCAACTGGATAGTTCATTCTGTATTATCCCACCGGTCACTATTGTTGCCATCAACATATTTACTCATTCTATGACCACATGTAGGCATATAGTTTCAAATAGTCATATCATATAATATATATATATATATATATATATATATATATATATATATATATATATATATATATATATATATATATATTAATAATACTAATAAATTATTTTTTATTATTAGTTACCTTTTATTTTTATTATTAGTTTATTATTAGTTCTTACTTTAACATGAACTAAATTGGTGTACACTGTATAATGATGCCTGCTTTAACATCACTTACACCTGTATACACTGGCGGGTGACGCTAGGCAGGGGGCGGTGGTGAGCCGCAGGCAGTTTCACTCATATATGAAGAAGTCACACTACCAGTCATTTAAAAACACACGACTGTGAAATGAACTCTAATTTCTTGTTGAGTTTATTAATTTTGCAGAGTGACAAAATAAAAATCCATATGTACCATGTGGGATTAAATGGGTTAAAAGGAATTGGAAAAAGAGGAAGAGTTATTTTTAAGTGACCCATGCAGTGGCCTCAAAGTGATTTTATGTCTCTAATTCATTTCTTCATTTATGCTTGTGTCTTTTTGCATCCTATTACTGAACCATTTTAGTTTGTCCTGCATTATACCACAGGCCTTCACAGGTGTTGCATTATCAGATGAGTCTTTACGTGAACACTTGTCTGTGAAGCGTTGTAATGGGACATTTTACTGATATTAAACAATTTATCTGAAAAGTTATCTGAGATTGAGTTCATGAGGAGTTTGACCAGTTGAGGACATAAAAAACCTTATATGAGTCGATTAATGCATAAATGTACAACTTCCTTTTTTCTTATTTTCTTCTTTTTTAAACATAGGATTAGATTTAGGGTTTGGATTAGGGATATACCATACATTTTCATTAACGATATCCGACAAATTCATGATTATTTACCATTATTACATATTCTTAAGAGATCAGGTTGAAAAAAAAAATCTTCAACAGACAGGAACTCAAGAGTATTTCCAGTGACAAACACATACACCAGATCTTCACAACTGATAATCGGATGATCTAAACCACCTAGATGCATCACAATCACGCTATTAACAGAAGATCACTGATATAAAAAGGCACCTTCCTCATCTGAAGAGTCGTTGTCATTTGACTGTGAGCTCCTGACTTTTCTGATCTTCTCTTCTTATCATTGAGCTCCTGAAAAACAACAAAGAAAACACAGAATCTGACAAAGAGATAAAACAGTATTTTCAGGTAAGATTAGGGTTACAAGGTCAATATAACACTTCCATCAGTGTAATAATAATCAAGTGATTATTGAAAAAAAATAAAGAATTAAATTGGTGATGCTGGTTCTGTGCAGATCTGTGTACATATTCCTTTCTGCTATATTTTGAATGATGGATTTAGTATTTGTGAAAGTCTGTTGTGTTTCTGGTTGTCTTCCAGCATTTGCGCTTCAGTAGATCATCTGAGGGATTTGACTGAATCAAGATGCTGTTGAACATTGAATCTCTTCTTCTCATTTTAGCTGCTCTAGGACAGGTAAGATTGTGTTCTAGTATGAATACTGATGATTGATCATTATGATTCCTGTTGCTGCAGGACCACAGAGCTGCTGCTGGACAGAAATATTCATTGGATATGGCAATAAATTCAGTTGATGACGAATATATGGGCTGTAAAGAGAAAATGGAAAAACTGGTGAATACAAAACTTCTAAAGAAGGAACTTCAAAAATCACCTGATTTTAAAACTGCTTGGGAAAATAATAAAGCCAAGTCCCCAAATAATAATTTGACAAAGAATCATACGATCCCCATTTATGTGTACACAAAATCAATGCTATTCAACTTTTCGTGGTACAAATGTTAGATTTAATGAGGATGTTCTGAACAAAAAGGTTCGTTTTGGCTCATTTACATCCTCCTCTCTTGATCATAAAGTAGCACGACGTTTTGGAAAAGTGTCTTGTTTTGAAATCCACACGTGAAGGTGCTGATGTGACAAAATATTCTAAGTTTCCTCATGAGAAAGAGGTGCTGATTCCTCCATATGAGAAGTTTAAAGTTGTTGATGTCAAAAGAAAAGAAAAGCAGAAAGATCTCTGGTGTGACACTGTGTTCACTTTGGAAAGCACTGGAACAAGAAGTGACCTGAACTGTGCTCTGTTCAAAAAACCATCCAAGACCAAAACAAAGTTCTATATACTGAACAACGTGCTTTGAACATGATATAGTCATGTACATCAGCTCCAACATTTGTTCCTCTTGGATTAGTTCAATCAATAATTCTTTGTCAGAAAACACAATTTGTTTTATTTCAACAAAATGAAATAAAGTTATTTTTAAATAGTGCATCAAAGTGATTTTATATGTGTCTAATTCATTTCTTCATTTATACTTACATCATTTAGCATCACATTACTAAACAATTTTAGAGCTTTCTATTGAACTAACTGCCAGCAATAGCATATGAACTACTAAATGACCTTCTGAGTGCTGGCGGCAATATTTTATTAACACTAAAACAACAAAGCTGTTGCTTCTTGTTGAAAAGTTATTTTCTAAATATAGAAATCTAATAATTAAAATTAAATATAATATAAGCATAACTTTATACTTATTATTTTTCATCTTAGTCATGGTGGAGATTAAGAAGAGATAAGAAGAGTGATGTTGGAGTTTTTGTGGTTTTCATTTTGCAGAAGAGAAGCTTGTGGTTTTGTTGTGAGTGGCTTTAATAACACCATGATCCTTTATGAAATGAGCAATAGCTGCTAAAACCTATGATGAGTCTCTTCTTAAGTGTTCATCCCTTTAACATTCAGTCACAAAATGAAAGATTTATTTCAGTAAATAATAATAAAAAAATTATGATAAGGCTTGTTCAACAAAAATATTATTTGTTCAAATGCACTTATTCTAGTCTTCATATGAACTTAATTAAATTGAGAAAAGATTTCCCACTCAAATAAAGTTCATTGGACTAAATCTTTTTTTTTTTTTTTTTTTTTTTTTTTGAGGGTATGATTTTGAAATATACACAAGGCTTGTGCTACTCATCTTTGGCAGCTCAGTTTGTCCTGCATGAAACCACAGGCCTTCACAAGATTTGCATTATCAGATGAGATGAACAAAAACAGCTGGAAGATGCTGAGAAGATTTGCACTCTCAAAAAACTGAGTTATTACATTGGAAGAGACGTTCATTTTAAAGAAAAGTGATTGTTTGTATGCAGCGCTAGTTTAAAGCCCAAGACCAGCCCATTCAATTCATGACTGAAAATTTTGAATAAATGAACAGTTCAGTTATTATATATTATATTCCTGCAATACTGGAGACTGTGGTTTCAGTAGTTCTAGGACCCAAGTTTTTTGCTAGCAAGCCAATTCTTCTGAAACAGAGAAGACCTGAATTAAACCTAAAACAAACAGGTGCAAAGACTAGACCCATGGTTGGAAATAATCACATTTTTATTATCTTTCCACCTTATTTTTGACATAAGAGCAGGCACGGCCATTTTAAACTTGAATGTTTAAGGATTACAGTGTCAGGCATCTCCAGTTATTTTAGCTGTGCAAAAACAGTTCATCCATGGTGATTGATTTTGTAAACTGCTATTTATTTTCATATTATTTTAATTTATTAACCTACTTCACCGTTTACTCCACTGTTAAGTCAGTCACACACCAGACGAGAAGCCGAGCTGGCGTTAATGAAAATGAAGTCTTGTGTCGTACATACACAGAAAATATCTTGCTTCAGTGTTGAATTGTCAAGGACATTAAACGTCATCAGGTAAACAGGTAAACTCGGCTACTTCCACAGCCTCGTTGTGTTTATAATGTGTGCTTTTAAATTCTGCCGATTGTATTTACACTTCAAAATTCATAAAAGTTATGTTAATTTTTTAAGATTATCACGATGAATAAAATGTGTAAGATTCATAAGATTTTGTTAGTCACAGTGCTTATTTTCTCCAAATAATCCCAAGCCAATGGAAAAATACTACTGGGTTTTTAGGGAACCAGGGTCATGCTAACCTCCAGAATGGCTTACAAATTGATGTTATTACTTGTCGCGTTGCATTGTTCTGCTCGCATCCGGTTTAGACACTGTGTTCTGCAGGATTATAGAGCTGCTGCTGCTGTTGAAGGACAGATATTTTAATTGGATATAGCACTGGATTCTGTTGATGACTATTACTACAACTGTAGATAGATTATGGTACATCAGCTAAAGATAAAATATCTGAAGAGGGAAATCAATAAATCTGCCCCTTTTACCACGGCCCACATGCCGTAAAGAATGACGGCCCTGGAGTGGCCCAAATCTGGATTAAAGACAAGGTCCCCACATGGGCCACAACTGGCCCAAGTCTTTAACCCATAGCTGGCCCTGCAATTGGCTTGAATATGTTTTAGTGTTGATATCGATTCTCAGCCTTAAAGGTGCCTAACCCTTTTTCACAAGATGTAATATAAGTCTAAGGTGTCCCCTTAATGTGTCTGTGAAGTTTCAGCTCAAAATACCCCACAGATGTTTTATTATTCAATTTTTTAACTGCCTATTTTGCGCTCCCCGCCCCCAAGCTCTCAACTGTATAATACACTGCATAAACAAAGTTGACACAGCTAATATAACCCTCAAAGTGGATCTTTACAAAGTGTTCGTCATGCAGCATATCAGATCATGTAAGTATGGTGTTTATTTGGATGTTTACATTTGATCCTGAATGAATTTGAGGCTGTGCTGTGTGGCTAAAGCTAACATTACTCACTGTTGGGGAGATTTATAAAGAATGAAGTTGTGTTTATGAATTATACAGACTGCAAGTGTTTAATAATGAAAATAACAACATGGCTCTGGTCTCCGTGAATACAGTAAGAAACAATGGTAACTTTAACCACATTTAACAGTACATTAGCAACATGCACTCAAAAAAAAATGACTCTTTAAACCTACTTAATTTTATTATGGACAGTGGTTCCACACAAGCAAATTGTTTTTCATTAACATTAATGGAATTTTTTGAATCTATGTAAACTTCTTGTGTTGTGACAACACAACTGAATGAGGACGAATCTATTTAAAATAGTAATGTCCAACCAAATCAATGTAATTGCTTCCCTGTAACTTAAATTGGTTAAGTTTAGTGAACATGCTTTAGTTTATTTAAAACTGGCCAAATATGTTTCATTCAACCAATACAAAGAGATTTGTTTCAAATAACACAATTAAATTATGGACAGTGGTTCCATCCAATTAGTTTTTGTTACTTTAACTCAGTGATTTCTATTTAAAGTAACACCCTTCAAAGCAGCATTTTTTTGTGTGTGATTGCCTTGTAGAGACAAAAAAAAGACAATATGTAACAAGTTATCAAACTGTATTTGTCAGTTGCAATAAAACAGTGTTTTAAACAGTCATTACAATCAAGAGTCTTTAAACTTGATCTAAAATTACTTTTACATCAGACTGTAAAAAGTATTTGCACATGTTAGAGTCGAAAGGTTTCTGCTCAGAAAAGTGAAAATTAACCTGGTAAAAAAAATTTACTTGGTAAAAAACCTGGTAAAAAGATAATAAAATAAAAAAATGTAATTGTATTTATTTATTTTTATTTTTTATATTTACAAAAATGTCCAGATGGTAATGTGCTCTTCAGTGCACTTTATTGGATAACTTGTTGCCATCAACTTTTGCAGTGCTTGAAAGTATACCTGAATTCAGAAGGGTATCTCAAATTCAGTCCATATATTAGTCCCATCAACATGGTTGTTGCATATGGGACACTGCTAAGGTCCTGAAGAACCGTTTTCCCCTTTAACACCACTCCAACATCTGCTAGGCTCTCTTCTATGTCTGCACCTTCAAGTCTTATGAATTAAGTTCCCATCAAAGTCTTCTGAATCACCTCCTATCTGTATCCTAGGGTGGATATTTATTAAAAAAAAAAAAAACAAAACAAAAAAAAAAAACAGTACTCTTAAATTCCTGTGTATTAACTTTAACAAAGCATTTAGCATCCTTGAAAATAAACAACATTTTAAAAAGCACATATACTCACCATATACTCCCAAATCAGACTGCTAGGGCCTTCTTTTGTGTAGACAGAGATTTGATTATGCACTCTCTCTTCACTTCAATGTCACCAGCCTAAAGATGCAAATAACATTAACCAAATATAGCCTTTACCCTTTAAAATTAAAATAAACAATCTGTTTTTTATGCATGCTCATGACCAAGTGAGGGAATATGTTTTAAAGGGTTAGTTCACCCTAAAATAAAAATTCTGTCATTAATTACTCACCCTCATGTCGTTTCATACCAGTAAGACCTTCGTTCATCTTCAGAACACAAATTAAGATATTTTTGCTGATATACGAGGGTATCTGATCCACTCATAGGCAGAAACGTCATTGCACCTTTTAATGTCCAAAAAGGTAGTTAAAAACATGGTTAAAATAGCCTATGTGACTGCAGTCCTTCAACCTTAATGTTATGAAGTGATAAGAATACTTTTTGTGGTCAAAAACAAAAACATAATGACTTTATTCAACAATTGCAACCATCATCATACGTAGTCAATTTAGTGCAGGCTTCCTTGTTTACATCCGAATGCCAACTCCGTATTGGCCGAAGCTGAACATGTGCATTTGATGCTGACACAGGAGTCGGCCAATAATGAGCTGTTATTGAGATGTAAACAAGTCAGTCTGCACTTAGTTCACTACATATGACAACAGTTCAAATTGTTGAATATAGTCATTATTTTTGTTTTTAGTGCAAAAAAAGTATTCCCACTGCTTCATAACATTAAGGTTGAACCACTGCAGTCACATAGGCTATTTTAACCATTTTTTTAACTACCTTTCTGAATGTCAAAAGGTGCAATGACATCACTGCCTAGGAGTAGATCAGATACCCTCGGATTTCATCAAAAATATCATCAT
This sequence comes from Ancherythroculter nigrocauda, assembly GCA_036281575.1. NCBI lineage: Eukaryota > Metazoa > Chordata > Actinopteri > Cypriniformes > Xenocyprididae > Ancherythroculter > Ancherythroculter nigrocauda. The sequence goes on along the minus strand of VTFQ01000001.1, from coordinate 58,704,465 downwards.
TTGCGTTCTGAAGATGAACGAAGGTCTTACGGGTGTGTGGAACGACATGAGGGTGATTAATTAATGACAGAATTTTCATTTTTTGGTGAACTAACCCTTTAACCCTTATAGGGTCTTTTTAGACCCCAAACGACGTTTGCTCAAATATTAAAAAAAAAAATGTTCTTTGTCCAAATGACCTTGAAACTTTGTACAGTTGTTAACACTTTCTACGTCTACAAAGAAAAAAAATTGGAGTGATATCTTGTTATATCAGAGTAAAAATAGTCACACTCAGGGTCTTTGGGGTCTCCACAGACCCCAGGCAACAAAATGTAATTTAACAAAATTGTTTTTTAAAAAACAAATGTAATTTTACTTTGTTTATTAATGTTTTTACTAGGGCTGTCAAACGATTAATCGTGATTAATCGCATACAAAATAAAAGTTTGATTTTGCATAATATATGTGTGAGTAATGTGTGTAAATATGTATATATAAATACACACAAATTAATGTATATATTTAAGAGAAATATGTTATTTATGTACAAAAAAATTTATTTATATATAATATAAATTATATAAAAATATAAATAAATACATATACTTGTAAATATTTCTCAAATATATACATGCATGTGTTTGTATTTATATATACATAATAATTACACACAGTACACCCACATATATTAGGCAAACTCAAACTTTTATTTTGTATGCGATTAATCGTGATTAATCGTTTGACAGCCCTAGTTTTTACTTCATATTTGTGCAGTTTTTGGAGGATTTGTCATATCTTTTAAATTTATATAAATAAAATAAATAAAAATATTTTTTTTATATACAAAAACAACTTTTTCTGTAAAATTCACTTTATAAAAGACCCACATTTCTTACTTTCATTCATGGAGATAACATGGATAATTTGACATGGTTTAGTGTGAGATTTTTGCCCATCTTTTGAAAAAGGCAGTTTTAAAGGTAAAAAATGATCACTTTATCCAGTAAATGCTGCAGAGCTCCACTATTTGCTATTTGACTGACTGAAAGACGTCTTTTCACAAGTTTTTTTTTTTTTGTTGGATTCATATCTAAATGTTATGAAGTCACAATTCTAACAATAAAAATTATTTTTTGTCAAAGTTTAGCATTTTTTTTGTACTGAAAAAAAAAAAAAAAAGTTTTTCAGTAATGTTGATTTTGAGGATGAATTTTGTCCATTTTGTCCAACAATATTGAAAAACTTATTTTTTTTTCCATTACAAAAAATACTAAATTGACAAAATTAGCCTTTATTGTTATAATTGGGATTTCATAATATTTAGATATGAATCCAACTAAAAAAAAAAAAAAACTTGTGAAAATTCTTTCAGTCAGTCAAATAGCAAATAGTGGAGCTCTGCAGCCATCTACTAGTAAAAATGATTACAATTTTATTTTTTTTTACTTTTAAAACTGCTTTTTCCAAAAGATGGGCAAAAATGTTACACTAAACCATGTCAAATTATCCATGTTATTCCCATGAATTAAATTTAGAAATGTGGGTCTTTTATAAAGTGAATTTTACATAAAAAGCTGTTTTTGTATAAAAACCTATTTAAAAAAAAATATTTTTTAAATTTATTTATATAAATTAAAAAAAAAAATATGATAAATCCTCCAAAAACTGTACAAACATGGAGTAAAACATTAATAAACAGTAAAATTACATTTGTAAAAAAAAAAAAAAAAATGTATTATGTTACAAAATTGCATTTTGTTGCCTGGGGTCTGTGGAGACCCCGAAGACCCTGAGTGTATTTCCCCAAATGACAAGGGTTAATACAAGGTTTTAATAAGTGTAGTTCTTCATACCTGTGTAGTGGGCACCAAGAGATGTTTAATTTTTTTGTCCAAGGACAACTCCTCAATTTGAATACGAATGTTGACACCAATGGGATAAATTTAAAACAAAAAAAATTGTGAAGCGCAGCTTTAGCAGTTTTATTGTGCCAAGCCATGGGTTCTAACTAACTACTTTTATTAAATCCTAAAAATACAATACAGTGCTTCACTTACCTTAGCCAAAACAGTTTTCTCCTTCAATAAAGTTGTGACATTCCTTTATTGCACCAAAGACGAACTCCAAAAACCATAATGGAAAACTGTCATAAAAAAAGGAATATCAGATAAAATGTCAGACTCAAAATATATGCATCTACAGGGTGAATGTGGCATTATTTGTACTTGCTTCAGTGAATTTTTACTGGGACTTGCGTAGCTTAGAAACTACACTGGGAGGTTTTAGGAGATTATAAAAGGCTTTTCCCCATTTTCACAGACGAGGCTTAAGCTAGTCCTAGACTAAAATGCATATTTTAGCTGTTTTAACTGAAAGCAACTTGTACTGATATATCTTAAAATGTGGATGTCATTGTTTTATCTCAAGATGCACACCAGTAATGTTTTTTTCTAGTTACGTTTATAAAAGCTACAATGCCCTAATTGAAATAATGCCTAATCCTGGTTTAGCCTAAGTCCTGTCGGTGAAGGATACTAAGACTGTGATAATCAAAGACCAAACTCTGAAACACTATTCCAATAAAAGCAGATGAGCCCAAAACATGAGCGCAATGCGTTTAGTTACACGATAAGCGTTTTCCTTCCATGTTTTAAACACATGCTATTCATACAGATTAACCCAGAATATGAACGTGTAGCCTACGTCAACTAAACGCGTTGCATTCATATGCTGTATTCATCTGCTTTTCTGCACATTTAGTTTAAGGTGTGTACTGAGTTTTGACTTTTAATATCACTGTCACGTAAAACGTTTTTCACGTTTAAACGGCATACACTACAGAGAATCATCCACTTTCCACAAGTAACAATGTTACAAATAAACCCGCATCTTTCAATCGCATGGAATCATCCATTAATGGCGAAATAAAAAAAGATTCACACAATATTCAATAGTTAATGTATTAAAAGCATCCCAGAGCCCAAACACTAATAGAAATTAAACACTTTGCCTTTAGAATAACTTTATATTTTCTTACCTCGCTGGTAGTAGGTCTGACGGCATTCGTCTTGCTCCTTCGCGCCGTCTTCTTTCAATACGTTGGAAATCGTCACATCCGGGTTTTTTTTAATCGCGAACTGAAACACTTTACATTAGTTTAACGACTGATAGTTTAGTATAGTGGAAATTGGCACAGTTTCAGTTAATGAAACGCAATACAATAGTGTTTTGGTGGGAAAAGAAATGTATGTGTGTTATTTTAACAAAACATATTGGGGTAAAATCAACAGTGCTGCAAAACCATTTTTTTGAGTGTGCTAACGAAACATTTAGAAAGACAATTTACAAATATCACTAAAAATATCATGTTATCATGGATCATGTCAGTTATTATTGCTCCATCTGCCATTTTTCACTATTGTTCTTGCTTGCTTACCTGCATAAAGTCTGTTGATTCGGCTGCTGCTCCAGACGTTAATATTGGCTTGTCTAATGCCTTGAACATGGGCTGGCATATGCAAAAGTTGGGGGCGTACATATTAATGATCCCGACTGTTGCATCACAGTTGATGTTATGTTGAGATTCGCCTGTTCTTCGGAGGTCTTTTGCACAAATCAAATTTACATAAGAAGGAGGAAACAATGGAGTTTGAGACTCACTGTATGTCTTTTCCAAGTACAGAACTCTAATTATTTAACTATGCAGAGGTAAATTAAATTTTCAATTCTAGGGCACCTTTAACTAAACCAGAAACCACAAAACTGCCCCACATCTGAGCCTTATCTACACTATATTTAAAAAAAAAAAAAAAAAAAAGTTCAGTGACTGTCAACTAGCTGCCGAACAAAAAACATAAAATTAAAGGTGCCCTAGATTCAAAAATTGAATTTATCTCGGCATAGTTGAATAACAAGAGTTCAGTACATGGAAAAGACATACAGTGAGTCTCAAACTCCATTGTTTCCTCCTTCTTATATAAATCTCATTTGTTTAAAAGACCTCCGAAAAACAGGTGAATCTCAACATAACACCGACTGTTACATAACAGTCAGGATCATTAATATGTACGCCCCCAATATTTGCATATGCCAGCCCATGTTCCCAACATTATGAAAGGCATTAGACAAGGGCAGAACGTCTGGATCTGTGCACAGGTGAATCATCAGACTAGGTAAGCAAGCAAGGACAATAGTGAAAAATGGCAGATGGAGCAATAATAACTGACATGATCTATGATAACATGATATTTTTAGTGATATTTGTAAATTGTCTTTCTAAATGTTTCGTTAGCATGTTGCTAATGTACTGTTAAATGTGGTTAAAGTTACCATCGTTTCTTACTGTATTCACGGAGACAAGAGCCGTCGCTATTTTCATTTTTAAACACTTGCAGTCTGTATAATTCATAAACACAACTTCATTCTTTATAAATCTCTCCAACAGTGTAGCATTAGCCGTTAGCCACGGATCACAGCCTCAAACTCATTCAGAATCAATGTAAACATCAAAATAAACACTGTACTTACGCGATTAGACATGCTGCATGACGAACACTTAGCTGTTTGAACTTTTTTTATGTTGTTTAAGGCAAGCGCGAGCTCTTGGGGCGTGGAGCACCAGATTTAAAGGGCCACACACCCTGAATCTGCTCATTTCTAATTATGCCCCAAAATAGGCAGTTAAAAAAATGAATTAAAAAAAATCTATGGGGTATTTTGAGCTGAAACTTCACAGACACATTCAGGGGACACCTTAGACTTATATTACATCTTTTTAAAAAAAGTTCTATGGCACCTTTAAAGTAAAATATCCTAATTTAAATAAAGTGCAACAATTTTTACAGACATTTTCTACAATTTTTTAAAAGAAAAACACTGTTATTTTACAGGCATTTCCTGAATTATCACTAACAATCACATTCACTGTAAAGTACGAATCTCTTGCAGTTAATTACATGCATTAATTAATGTAACTATCAGCCACTACACAGTTACTGACTTTTAAATAAGGCAACATGCAGCACAACACCAATGTTTTCTGGCCCATCCTGGACTGAAACACAGGCTCTACTCTTCAGTACAAAACTGTTTAAACCCTTAAATCCCAACAAAACAAAGTCCCTGTAAAGTCAATTCTGAGAATTCTTTCTAAACACTTCATAAATGTTACAAATATTGCTGAAACACATTACAAAGACTGTGAATTGTGTAATGCTTAACTGTGAAGTTTTTCACCAAGTCTCTGCTCAGGATTTTTTGGGCGGAGCTATAACGGGGGTCTGATGACGCACTTGGACCCCCGAGCATAGCCCCTCCCCTAACACTATATAACTGTCGATGACGCACCAAGCGTGGCGCCGCCTCTAACTCTACAGCGGTTCACTCGCTCAATCTCGAGTGTCATTACAGTTATACAGCCCTTTGCACATTTAGCTAGTAAAGCCTTCGTCACGCAAATGCATATTACATGGTTGTTATAATATACAATATGCTCGGTCTCCTTATTTCAATTTCCTAAAACGATAATATGAAGGATTCTAAAGTGATTGTTCTACACCGGATAATTTTACAAACTTTCATCAGACAGCTGGGATTCACAGATAATCCGCTGTTTTTGGTGAATGTGGCTGAACAGACCTCGGCCCCCTCCCGCCTCGGCCTTCCTACTGTCCCACCGATAACCGATGATATATGGGGCCGGACAGAGTCTCTCCCGTCCCGGCCTTCATCCTCCCGTCTTGCGGTGCCGTCATTTGTCGACTCGACAACAGTCCGGCAGTACGTGCCCAATGAGTGTAAGTTGTCGTGTGTGCCTATGTTATAATTAGTAGGTAGTCCACAGTAACTCTACTAAAATTTGCAACCCTCTAAATGATTCTTTTTATATGCATCAGTATGTTTGACTCATTAGATAAGTCAGTTGAGACGGCAGCTCTCGCGAGTGGGCGTGGTTTCAGCGCCGACAGCGGACACGCCCCCAGCGTTTGAGAGCAGAGAGCGCTGCCTATTTTTTCGAGATTTTGATAACTTATTTCATTTACTTGCAGATTTTTTTAATCATTCAAATTTGGCTGGGTGGTAAATAACACATTTTTCTGCGGTGTGACAAACTCAGAACACATACTTTAAAATTACTTTACAGGGACTTTAAACACTAACAGATCTCTCTAGATCACAGCATCTTCACTTATTACAATCCTTTATTTCTTATACAAACTTTATTTATTTCATACTCTTTCATATTTTTTGCCATATCAAATGTGTATCAGAAACACACAGTTAAAGCCACAGTTAAAGCAGGAAAAGAAAAACTAATGTTAAAAAGTCAAGGGTCAAGAGCCCAACTAAAGCAAACGATGATCACCATAATGGGACATCAAACAATATAGAAGCAAATAAAAAAAAATTGTCCTAAATTGGTTTAGATGATCTTTGGGCCGAGCCGCACAGAAATGACTGAACGGATTTTGGATATTCACTATTGTTCCTGTAAAATATCTCTCCAAAGTTGACCCTGCCTGTGTTTGTGTTCTTATGCTAGTTAGCTTAGCATACTAAATGGTCATTTTGTAAAAGTTGCTTCTGTTCCAGACATTGAATCTTTCTGAGAATGATCTAAGCTGAACTTATTAAATATAACATGCGGTGCATTTTTTATAAAAATTCTTCATTTTGAGTTCATTCTCAAATAACTACTGAACTTCAGCGTCTGGGTGAACAGTACGACATCTTCCCAGTGCCGCAACAATATGAGTGACAGGCGCCTAATCCAGAGGCTGTGGGTTCGAGTCTTGTGTGGGACAACTTTATAAAATTGTGTGAATTGTTGTCATTTCAATTCCTTTATTATCCTGGTAAGCATTGTACTAATCTTTATTCCTCTAGGATTATACATAAGTGTGTTTTTATTCATTCTGTGTTAATTCTCATCTGAACTTCTGCTCATTTTGAGTTCATTCTCACATTAACTACTGCACTTTGGCATGAGTATGAACACTCATCTGTCCAGTGCTGCAACGAGATGAGTGACAGGCACCTCTCCCAGGGAAGGGTTTGAGTCCCGTTTGGGGCAAATTGTGTGTAATGTTGTGTCATTTAGTTTCGTTTTGTTCATTCTGTGTTCATTCTTATATGAACTTCTGTTCATTTTGAGTTCATTCTCACCTGTACTTCTGAACCAGCAGTTTTTCATGCATGTTCTATTTCTGCTAAAGCCCCTTTAGGGGCTTGGCCCCATATCGCTGCTTGCAGCTATATTTTTGAATGTACTTGTTCTAGTCTCATTACACAAATTTTAATTGTTTACTGACAGACTGCCCTTACAGAACTATATATATATATATATATATATATATATATATATATATATATATATATATATTTTTTTTTTTTTTTTTTTTTTTTAAATATATATTTCCATATATTTATGATCAATATATTAAATAGTTTAAATATATTGAAAAAAATATATGAAATAATATAATGTGTTAATATATTGCAATATATTGAATAATACACAAGGAATTGCTGCTTTTCATATATTGAAAAATATGTGACAATATATTGTTATATATATTCAAATATATGAAAAAAAAATGTAAACCATTTAATATACTGATCATAAATTTATGGAAATATATTTTTGTTCAGAGAGGGTGTAGTGATAGACAGGAAGAATTTGTGCTTGTGTTTGTGAAACCACAAACACTAAAGGCCTTCAGAGGCATTGCATTATCAGATGAGCTGAACAGTTTCATACAGGTAAACATGAGCTGGATGAATCAACATCACAGTTTAGCTATATATAGATCAGAGCAAGCTAAATATCAGAGAATTAATATTTGCTGTGTCATAACACCTTTGAGTTCCGATAAGGATGTTGTTGACATAACATTCTGCTATTTCATTTGTCTGTTTCACAGCTCAACCTCTTAGGGCAGAGTTTTTTTTTTTTTTAATGTTAGATACCAATGAACCTCGAATATGTTAAATCCCCTTGTAATCGACCAAATAATCTTTCCCCCATTTTCACAGACAAGACATAAGGCTAATCACAGACTAAAATGCATGTTTGAGTTGTTTTAACTAAAAGCTCATCTTTTTTTCTTAAGATGCACACCAGCAATGTTTTTTTTTTTTTTTTTCCTAGGGCACATTTATAAAAGCTACTTAAATGTCCTAATTGAACTAAGGCCTAATCCTGGCTTAATCTAAGCCCTGTCTGTGAATCTGGGCCTGAATTATAGATTTTAAGCCCTGGATGAAGACATGGAGATTTTTGCATTAAAAAAAAAAATAATAATTAAAAAACATGGAAAGCAACAGGAGCTGATGAACATATTAATACAGGAGACTTTGAACCCCTTTGACTGCAGACAAAGTATTCATTGACTCCTTCCTCATCCAAAAAGCATAAAATATTTATTTTAAATTAATATTATTTATTTATATTTATTTATTGTCTTTTTTCCTTTTTTTTTTTTTTTTTTTGAGTAAAAGCTGAATTTAAGGGGTTAGTTCACCCAAAAATGAAAATTCAGTAATTTATTACTCACCCTCATGCCATTCTACACCCGTAAGACCTTCGTTCATCTTCGGAACACAAATTAAGATATTTTAGTTGAAATCTGATGGCTCCGTGAGGCCTTCATTAGGAAGCAATGACATTTCCTCTCTCAAGATCCATAAATGTACTAAAAACATATTTAAATCAGTTCATGTGAGCACAGTGCTTCAATATTAATATTATAAAGCGACAAGAATATTTTTGGAGCGCCAAAAAAACAAAATAATGACTTATTTAGTGATGACCGATTTCAAAACACTGCTTCAGGAAGCTTCGGAGCATAAATGAATCAGTGTATCTAATCTGCTGTTCGGAGCGCCAAAGTCACGTGATTTCAGCCGTTGGCAGTTTGACACGCGATCTGAATCATGATTCAATACACTGATTCATTTGTGTTCCGAATCTTCCTGTGTTTGCTAGAGGCCAAGTACCAAAGTTGCAGGCATCTGTTTTATCTTTTAGTTTTCTTATTCTTTTTCTGATCCTGTTGCCACTGACAGGCAGAACCATATGCAATTATATGCAAAATGTTATTAATTTGGAACAGCTGTAGTGCAGGTTCTGAAAAATCATCTGATCAAATCTGGAGTCAGGCTGTAAAACCAATTTGAATGGTCTTGAGTGGCTTCCAGACACTCCTAAACAGTCCAGGAGGGAGGTGGAGCGGAGGCGGAACAGGGGGCAGGATGGAGGGCCAGGTCCGTGGAGAGGAAGACTGCCTGGAAACTGAAGCAGGGCAGACGACCAGGGCGAAGAAGGCTGGACAGACGACAAGGGCGACAGACTTGAAGACCCCCACGTGGAGCAGATGACCACCAAAGCAGTTCAGATGGGCTTGAAGACACCCACGGTGGAGCAGACGACCACCATTGCAGCTCAGATTGGCTTGAAGACACCCACGGTGGAGCAGATGACCACCACTGCAGCTCAGATGGGCTTGGGAGTTCAGAAAAGACCTCCAGGGCTCTGACTGGAACATCCTCTCTAGTCATGTTGTGGCAAGCATACAGGAACAACCTCTGTGGTTGGCAGACAGGAAACTCAGGGACCACCACGAGGCTGGATTCTAGGACTGGGACAAACTCTGGACTGGACTCATGGACAGAGGTGGACTAAGGAATGGACTCATAGATTGAAGCAAGCTCAGGAGCAGATTCATGGACTGGAGTGGGCTCTGGAGTGGATTCATGGACTGGAGCAGGCTCTGGGACTAGAGTTTATGTGTGTGCAGCCCACACACACCAAATGGCAGTGGCCATAATGGCCAACGCTGGAATCTCTGAGGGCTCAGGCGTGGCAGCCATCTCGGCTGAGGGCCAGGAAGATCTGAGATGTGACGAGGCTCGGGAATGTCTGCAAATACAGGAACGGACTCCAATACAGCCATCACATAAACAGGTTCTGGTGAGGGAATTACTGGGTTTGGAAGTGCAGAGAGTATCGGGATTGTGATAATCAAGGTGAAAGGCATAGAACTTTGCAACGATACAAGCTTGTTGAAAAAAAAATATTTTTTGGATTCTTAATGTTCTCTTCTTCCCCCACAGTGAATGATGAACCACACAAAATTAGTGCACAGTCCATAAAGTCTCTTAGACTACAATTAAACTTCCCTTCAGGAAACAGGCAAACAGGCAGTAGGTCAAACACCAGCAAACTGTAACAAGAAGGTAAGGCAAGAGAGTAATCCAAAACACAGGCAGCAAATTATCAAAAACAAGAAATCAGTCCAGGGTCAAAAAACACAGGCAAGGCAAGGCAAGGAAACCAGGAAAGCAGGATAACATATGACTAAACAATACTCAGCAATGTGTGTGTGTGTTAGAATGCAGCTTACAAAATGTCACTGATGGGAAACAGGTGTGAGCAAATTAGATTTTTTAATGTCATGACCCTTTTAAATGTCTCCAAAACATGCTTAAATGGATGAAATTTTATGTAGGACAGTGGTTCCCAACCACGTTCCTGGAGGAACCTCAACACTGCATATTTTGTATCTCTACTTTGTCTGACACACCCACTTCAGGTCTTGGAGTCTCTATTAATGAGCTGATGATCTGAATCAGGCATGTTTAAATTAAGGAGACATGGAAAACATGCAGTGTTGGGGGGCCTCCAGGAATGTGGTTGGGAACCACTGTCCTACAAAAAAAGCATGTTTTGGAGACATTTAAAAGGGTCATGACATTAAAAAAATCTAATTTGCCTTGATCTTTTGACATATAAGAAGGTTTAAGGAGCCCTGGGTCTGTGTTTTAATCAACTTGGTTGCCATATAGCTTGAAGTGCACTTAATCTACTAGTCAACATTTTTAAATCATTGTTTTATAATGCTGTTGTTTAAAATTATTATTTATTCCTTACAGATATATAACACATTAAGAAACACACCTTTCTGGATCTTAAAACTGATTCACATCCTTTTTCACTTTAACTCTGACAAAGCTTCAACACCGTTCTTGTTAAAACCACATTGTAAGTGTCAGTGCCAAAGTGCACAGAGAAAGCCACAAAGTTTGGTTATCACACTATTAAAACCTATGGAGGTGTCATCTCTTTTCTTCTAAGCATGCAATCATGATGACTTGAATTAAAATAAAACTAACTGTTTGCTGAAGTTTTGATCAGTATTAAACAGGGATTCAATTATTTCTGCAGCACACATATTGAAGTTCTCCAAAGCATTATGGGAAATGTGTTTTTAAAGCTGAACGGCATAAACGGTGATAAATAAGAATGAACTGAATGATGTGTTTGTGAGTCCTGCAGAAATTTGGAGAAAGAAATATGCACATTTTGGTGCATTTTCTGCTGGTACTGACATGAGAGGAACATAGAGTTTGTCCTTTGTGAAACCACACACCAGACCTTCACAGGTGTTGCATTATAGAAAGTTAAACAATTTAGATGAGCTGATGCACAGCTGCTATGTTTCAGTACTCAAGCACAGATATTTTTAGCGATATAAAAAAGCCACATTCTTCATCTCTTGGTTTGAAGTGTCATTGTTGTCTGGCTGTGAGCGAATAACTTTTCTGATTTTTTCCTCTCGTCATTGAGCTCCTAGAAAAAAAGATTAATAGACCACAATATTATCACGTGGTTTTGAGGGACATATTGCCATTGGAGTAATAATTTTAGTGAAACACTGCTGTGTTTGTGGTGTTTCAGAATCTGCACATTTTTCACCTACTCTGAAGGATTTTACTGAATCAAGATGCTGCTGATCATTGAAGCTCTTCTTCTCATTTTAGCTGCTGTAGGACCGGTAAGGTTGTGTTCTATTATTAATATTATTCTAGTATGAATATTAATATTACTATAATTGTGTCTAATTTATTTTATTTTTTTTTTCATTTATACTCAACTCTTTTTGCATCACATTACTGAACATTTGTAGTGTCAGCAATAGCTTATGAACTGAATGACTTTCTAAGCGCAATGCAGCTTGCAGCAATATTATCAATACGCTAAAAAGTTTTTGCTTCTTGTTGAATTTAATTTGCTTTAATGAACTTTGGAAATGAAAATTTTACATAAATATTTGTTAATATTTTTCATCTTAGTTATGTCGTAGTTTTTGTGGTTTTCATTTTGCAGAAGAGAAGCTTGTGGTTTTGTTGTGAGTGGGTTTACTAACACCATGACGCTTTATGAAATGAGCAATAGCTGCTAAAACCTGTGCAATGGTGAGTCTCTTCTTAAGTGTTCTTCCTTTAAATTCAGTCAGAAATATTGTTGCTAGCGAGCAGAAAAATGAAAAAACAGTAAATGGTTGAGAAGTTCGATTTCTTTCAACACAATATTATTTGTTTAAATGGACTTATTCTTGTCTTCTTACATGTAAATGGGTGAAAATGTTTTCCTCAATTTAATTAAATTCACTGAACAATTTAATACGCTTGTAAAATATACGCAAGATTATGACTCATCTTAAGCCGAGAGCAACTTTGCATGAATCCACAGGCCTTCACAGGTGTTGCATTATCAGATGAGCTTGATGGATCACGATTACTTTAGCTTTATATTGATCGCACAGTGGCTCAAATATGTTTCTGAATGTGAAAATGTACTCTGTGGCAACACAAATCTGAAATTTTGAATCTGAAAAAAAAATAGGTTACTTTGGGCTCATTTGCATCTCGTATCTTGATCATAAAGCAGAAGGTTTTAGAAATGTTTCTTGTGACTAATAAAATATTTCTTGAAGCCTATAACTGAAAACTGCTGATTCCCCCATATGAGATGTTTAATATTAAAATAAATCAGAGAATTAAGACAGGACCGAACTGTGAATAATCATTCAATGCATTTCAAATGATGAGCTTCTTCTATTATAATAATGACATTTGAAAGCTTGATTGATTCTGAATGATAGTCTTTACAAGTTTAAAGAAATATGATGCTCAAATCAACACTTTTGTCTGTGAAGCATTGTAATAATACATTTTACTAATATTAAACACTTTTATGTTATCTGAGAATGAGTTCATGAAGAGTTTGACCGGTTACAGGAAGAACTTTATGTATGTTGATTAATGCATAAATGTACAAATTTACTTTTTTTTTTTTTATTCCAGAGTTAGATTCAGGTTTGGATTAAAGATGATTTTGTTTCTTAAAAAAAAATTACAATTATGTACCATTATTACACATGATGTGATCAAGTTGGAAAAAAGGCATTTTGGGCAGACAGGAAAAAGTTTGTCCAGTGTGAAACCACACATAGGCCATCACAATCACACTATTAACCCACACACATTATTAGTGATATAAAAAAGGCACCTTGCTCCTCTCTTAGTCTTAAAGGGTTAGTTTACCCAAAAATGAAAATTATGTCATTAATGACTCACCCTCATGTCGTTCCAAACCCATAAGATCTCCGTTCATCTTCAGAACACAGTTTAAGATATTTTAGATTTAGTCCGAGAGCTTTCTGTCCCTCCATTGAAAATGTATGTACGGTAGACTGTCCATGTCCAGAAAGGTCATAAAAACATCATCAAAGTAGTCCATGTGACATCAGTGGGTTAGTTAGAATTTGTTGAAGCATCAAAAATACATTTTGGTCCAAAAATAACAAAAACTACGACTTTATTCAGCATTGTCTTCTCTTCCGGGTCTGTTGTCAATCCGGGTTCACGGCTCCGCAGTGACGCTGCTGACGTAAGACGCTGCTGACGTGTTATCTGGTGCGCTCGAGCTTCGTTTACAGTCTGAGGGAGACGCACGCTGTAAACAAAACAACCTTCGCAAACATGTCTAAGGATTTCGACACAGAGGAAGACTTGCATTTTTTTGCTCAGCCATATTTATTTGAACCCGAATACACGGACGAAGAACTAAGAGCGATGGAAGAAGCTCCTACACAGCAGCAACTGTCACAAGCTTCAGAAAGGCAAAGAGCAATGGAGACCTGGTGGTGTAAATGTCTTCATTGCCATACGATGCCTACAGAACTGGAGAGCTTGTGAGAGCTCGAGAGCTTTCGAGAGCTCGTCTTACATCAGCAGCGTCACTGCGGAGTCGTGAACGCGGATTGACAACAGCCCCGGAAGAGAAGACAATGCTGAATAAAGTCATAGTTTTTGTTATTTTTGGACCAAAATGTATTTTCGATGCTTCAAAAACTTCTAAGTAACCCACTGATGTCACATGGACTACTTTGATGATGTTTTTATGACCTTTCTGGACATGGACAGTCTACCGTACATACATTTTCAATGGAGGGACAGAAAGCTCTCGGACTAAATCTAAAATATCTTAAACTGTGTTCTGAAGATGAACGGAGGTCTTACGGGTTTGGAACGACATGAGGGTGAGTCATTAATGACATAATTTTCATTTTTGGGTGAACTAACCCTTTAAGAGTCATTGTCTTCTGGCTGAGAGCGACTGACTTTTCCGATCTTCGCTTGTCGTTGCTCCTGACCTCCTGAAAAATAATGAAAAGCAAACTCAGAATCAGAAACAAAAAGAGACAACAGTATTTTCAGGTAAGTTTGGGGTTGAAGTAAAAGATCAGTATCAAACTTCCATCAGTGTTATAATAATCACAGGTTTAAGTTATTGTTTTTTTAAAAAAAAAAAAAAAAAGCTCTGTCAAAAAAATTCTAGTTATATGAATTTAACCTGCATTATGTAAGAAGTTAAGGAACAGTTTAATTGTCACAATCTATATCTATATAATTCTTTTCTATTATATCTGTTCTTCTCTAGATCTGAGGGATATTTGACTGAATCAAGATGCTGCTGATCATTGAAGCTCTTCTCATTTTAGCTGCTCTAGGACAGGTAAGCTTGTGTTTTAATATGAATATTACAGACATGAATACTGATGATTGATCATTATGATTTCTGTTGCTGCAGGATCACAGAGCTGCTGCTTCTGTTCAAGGACAGATATTTCCACTGGATATGGCACCAGATTCAGTTGATGATCAATATATGGGCTGTCGAAAGAAAATGGCAAAACGGGTGGAGACAGAACTTCTAAAGGATGAACTCGAAAATTTACCTGATTTTAAAGTGGCTTGGAAAAAAGGGCAAAAGTTTGTCAAGACCCAAAATGATTATTTTATCGCCATTTATGTGTACAGTGATGCTACTGTATATAAGTACTTCAATCCTGACACTCGTCGTGATAAAGACCAGTACAAACAGAAGACATACAAATGGTATTCACTTCACTTTCTGTTAACAAATGCAATACATATCCTGAAAAAACAAACACAAAATCAATGCTATTCAACTTTTCGTGGTACAAATGTTAGATTTAATGAGGATGTTCTGAACAAAGAGGTTCGTTTCGGCTCATTTACATCCTCCTCTCTTGATCATAAAGTAGCACGACGTTTTGGAAAAGTATCTTGTTTTGAAATCCACACATGTGAAGGTGCTGATGTGACTAAATATTCTAAGCTTCGTCATGAGAAAGAGGTGCTGATTCCTCCATATGAGAAGTTTAAAGTCACTGCTGTCAGGACAAAAGAAGAGCAGAAAGATCTCTGGTGTGAAACTGTGTTTGTTTTGGAAAGCACTGGAACAAGAAGTGATCTGAACTGTGCTCTGTTCAAGAAACCATCCAAGACCAAAACAAAATACTATGTACTGAACAACGTGCTTTGAATTTACATAATATAGTCACATACATCAGCTCAAACATTTGTTCCTCTTGGTTTAGTTCATTAATTATTTTTCAGAAAATGCAATTTGTTTAATTTCAACAAAATGAAATAAAGTTATTTTTAAGTGACCCAATTCAGTGGCCTCAAAGTGATGATGGAGTTTTTGTGGTTTTCATTTTGCAGAAGAGAACCTTGTGGTTTTGTTGTGAGTGGCTTTACTAACACCATGATCCTTTATGAAATGAGCAATAGCTGCTAAAACCTGTGCAATGATGAGTCTCTTCTTAAGTGTTCATCCCTTTAACATTCAGTTAGAAATGTTGTTTCTAGCTAGAAGAAAATGAAAGATTTATTTAAGTGCATAATTAAGAAATTCAATTGATTAGTTTTGTTCAACAAAAATATTATTTGTTCAAATGCACTTATTCTAGTCTTCATAGTTCTTAAATGAACTTTATTTGTGTGGGAAATCTGCTCTCACTTTAAGTTCATTGAACTAATTTTTATTATTATTATTATTATTATTTTTTGTGTATGCTTTTAAAAAATACGTAAGATTATATACATGACGCCTATACGTATTACTCATCTTAGGCCTTCACAGGTGTTTCATCAGATGAACCTGATGCATCACAATTCAGATCTATATTGATCTCACAGTAGCTCAATTATGTTTCCGAATTGAAAATAAAAATAAAAAAATGAATAAATACTTTGTTCACAAATCTAAACATTTGATTCTGAAAAAAAGGTTAATTTGGACTAATTAGGGCCCAAGCACCGATGGTGTGAGGACCCTATTGTAATTGCTCAGTAAATTTTTCTTCTTCGAAATGAATCACATTTTTGAGGGACTAAACATGCTCGAAAACTTATGAAACTTTGCACATGTGTCTGAAGTGGTGAAAATTTGGAATGGGTTTCAGAATTAGGTGTGGCAAAATGGCTCGATAGCGCCACCTACAAAATTTCAGTTAAAAGCCCTTCACGTTACGTTTCACGTACAGGTATGACATTTGGCAGACATGTAACAGCCCAATACCTACAAAAAAGGCCTGACAAAATTCAATGTTTCGCCATGAAACAGGAAGTTGTTGTAACTCGGGCATACAATGTGCCATTGAAATTTCGAAACACTTATCACATAAAGAAGCCTCGTTTACTGAAATCAAATGACTTTGGCACTCCAAGTCCCTGATTCGAAACAAAAGATTTGTAAAGTTTCATGAAGAAGTGATTTGAAATCGCCCATCCCTAGATATTGTCAAAAAGTGGTTATTTTGGGGGGTTTTGGCACACAAAATGTATTCTCGTCACTTCATAACATTAAGTTTGAACCACTAGAGTCACATGAACTCTTTTAAATGCAACATTAGTAGCTTTCTGGGCATTAAAAGTGTTAATTTCTTGCTGTCAATGCAGGCCACACTGAGGCATCGGATTTTGTGAAAACTATTTGTGTTCCGAAGATGAACAAAGATCTTGCAGGTGTGAAATGACATGAGGGTGAGTAAATGACAGAATTTTATTTTTGGGTTAACTAACCCTTTAATTCTTTGTCAGAAAACACATTTTACATAATTTTAACACAATGAAATAAAGTTATTTTTAAGTGACCCAATTCAGTGGCAGATCTGTCAGCTTGAATGAGTCAAGGCTTGTGCTTTCTCTAGGATCAAGTTGTGTTTTTTTTAATAAGAGGCTTAATAATAGCCAGCTTAAAAGTTTTTGGTGCGTATCCTAGTGATAAAGATGAATTAATGATATTAAGAAGAGGATCTATGACCTCTGGAAGCATCTCTTTCAATAGCTTAGTCTGGGTCTAACATATATGTTTCCTCAGGGACACTACAATGCGTCTGACACGATACTGTATTAGATGGTTACATGGTTATAATTTTCTCTCTGATATTATCAATCTTGCAAGTAAAGAAGTTCATAAAGTCATTACTGCTGTGCTCTTTGGAAACATCAGAAGTTGAAGCTTTATTTTTCGTTAATTTAGCCACTGTATCAAATAAATACCTATTTTCTTCTAAAAGATTTGAGAAATAAGCAGATCTAGCTAAGGCCTTACACAGTCATTCTCTCTCTCCACGAAAAGCGGAAAACTTCTAGTTTTGATTTCTTCAACCTGCACTCCATTTTTCTGGCAGCTCCCTCTAGGGCCTGAGTGTGCTCATTGTACCATGCGTTGGAGTAATTTCCTTAATGTTCTTTGAGCGTAAAGGAGCAACTGAGTCTAATGTGCTGGAAAAGAGAGAGTCAATAGTTTCTGTTGCAACATCGTGTTCTTCTAAGCTATCTGGTATGCTAAGGAGATTAAACTGATAAGGAAGATTATTTATAAAGCAATCTTTAGTGGTAGAAGTGATGGTTCTACCATATTTTTGTCAGGAAGGCAGTTTTGCAGCCTTGGCATCAATATCGATTCCATGTGACAATATTAGATCTAAAGTATGATTACGACAGTGAGTGGGTCCTGACACGTGTTCTCTAACACCAAAAAAATTTAGAATGTCTGTAAATGCCAATCCCAATGAGTCTTTTTTATTATCTACATGGATATTAAAATCACCAACAATTCGGACTTTATTTGTAGCCAGAACTAACTCTGATAGAAAATCAGAAAATTCTTTGATAAAGTCTGTATGGTGTCCTGGTGGCCTGTATACAGTAGCCAACACAAATGTCAGATGGGATTTGTCAGTTACATTACATAATGTTACATAAAGCACCATCAGTTCGAAGGAATTATATTTGAAAGACTTTTGAGTAATACTGAAGATATTACTATAAATTACAGCAACACCTCCCCCTTTGCCTCCCGATGCTGTTCGTGACGATAATAATAATCTTGAGGGCTAGACTCATTTAAAGTAATGTAATCGTCCGGTTTTAGCCAGGTTTCTGTCAAACATAGCACATCTAGATTATTGTCTTTGATAATATCATTTACAATAAGTGCTTTTGAAGAAAGGGATCTAATATTCAGCAACCCAAGCTTTTTATTTGTTGAACATCTATTAAATTGTTACCCTTAAATAAGTTTGGAAGTTTTTTGTATTTACTAATTCGTTCAGACACAGTCTCTATGTGATAATATCTAGGTGTAAGAGCTTCTATGTGTTGGGAATTATCTGACTTCTGTAACGTGAGGCAGCAAGCAGATGGTTGGTTTAGCCAGTCTGTCTGCTGCTGTCCTGGGCCCCAGTTTGTCACATTTTAGCTCTAAGACTATGTACCATATTACTAGAGAGAAGAGAAGCACCATCCCGGGAGGGATGAATACCATCTCTTTTCAACAGGTCAGGTCTGCCCCATAAACTTTTCCAACTGTCTATGAAACCTATATTATTTTGCGGACACCACTTAGACAGCCAGCCATTGAGTGATGATAATCTGCTAACTATCTCATCACTCCGACAAACAGGAAGGGGACCAGAGCAAATTACTTCTCCTGACATTGTACTTGCGAGTTCACACACCTCTTTAATGTTCATTTTAGTGACCTCCGACTGGCGAAGTCGAACATCATTATCAAATAACAACTACATGACTGGTTCTGCTGTGATAGTACACAGCACAGGCACATGTATTCTTTATTTTTGAACATGGCTTTTAATGTACTGAGCTCTGTCATGTCAGTAAAGCACTGCTGCATTTACTTGTGTTGTGTGGTTACAGCACCACCTGCTGGTCAAAGTCATTGTCTGAAATTTATTTGAGCTTGTTATCACAGCACTCACGATTCACCCTCTGTACATAACTTTTTATTTAGTTACCTTAAGGTTTGGACAAAGTTTGTTCAGTTTTTACCATTATTGGCTCAGATCATTGGTGTGCTTGGCTCTGTAAATGCTTCACAATTCATATTTTGTGTAAATGAATCAGTGATACTGTTAATTTCAACAGTATCACTTTTTTCTTATGCAAAGCAACATGAGACATCTCACTTATAATGAACACTTTTATGTGCTTTATTAGTTATAGATCAAATACATAAGAAGATTGAGCAGGTGCTTGTTGGACGTGACATTATTAGCCAAGCTCTGAATCGGTCACAGGGTTTTCTAATCAAAATATAATCCTGACCAGATTTTATTTTACATTTTCTGAAGACAATGTAAGTGCTGTTTATCTTTGTATAGTCCTAGACTTCATCATAATCAAGTTTTAGGAAATAAAGCACATTTCAACATCATTATCTGCTGAAAACAGATGAGTGCTGATGAAAGATTACAAAATATACTTCTTTCAGACCTGCAACTTTGCATGTTTTGCAAGCATCCTTTCCGTGTTTAACTTCACAATCTGAGGTCATGTTCACATAAAAGCTGATTGAATGATACTATGTCAAATTATCTTCCTTTGTCTTGTAATTTGCTGAATTTTCATCATCATTATTCTAGTCTTCAGTGTGTCACATGATCCTTCAGAAATCATTCTAATATGATGATTTGATGCTCAAGAAACATTTATTATTATTATCAAAGCTGAAAACAGTTGTGCTGCTTCATATTTTTGTGGGAAATGTCATTCAATTTTTAAGGATTCTTTGATGAATAGAAAGTTCAGAAGAACAGCATTTATTTGATACAGAAATCTCTTGTAACAACATGTCTTTACTTTCACTTTTGATCAATTTAAAGCATTAATTGCTGAATCAAAAGTATTAATTTCTTTCAAAACAAGAAAAAATAAACCCTTATTTTAATTTTTAAAAGGAACTATAGGCTATATCAAATGTATTTATTTAGCCTTTTAGATACAGAGATGTGTAAAGGTTTTTTAGCAGATTTATGTCATGTATCTAATTGTTCTCCCTGTAAATTCATATGCAATCATACAAGATGATTAATACAACAACAACAACAACAACAAAAAAACGTTTTTTATTCTGAACTCAGGGATAGGGTTGTGCAAGTTCACTATTGCATACAATTATTATGAAATCTCATGAATTCAGGTCGAAATAATATGCACTTCAGCTATAGATTCTCAACACACACACAGACATACACACAAACACACACACACCCACACACACAAACACACACATTATCACCGATATAAAAAAGGCACCTTGCTCCTCTCTTAGTTTGAAGAGTCGTTGTCGTCTGGCCGAGAGCAACTGACTTTTCTGATCTTCTCGTTGCTGCTCTTGAACTCCTGAAAAATAACAAAAAGAAAACTCAGAATCTGACAAAAAGACAACAGTATTCTCAGGTACGTTTGGGGTTAAAGTAAAAGATCAATATAACACTTCCATCAGTGAACATCACAGTTTTAAGTGATTGTTTCAATGATTTTGTTATCTGTATACTAGTTATATAAAATACTAGTTATATGAATTTAAATCTGTTTTATATAAGAAGTTAGAATAGTTTAATTGTGCAAATCTATGTACATATTCCTTCCATTATATTTAGAGTAACATTTAGTATTTGTGAAACACTGTCGTGTTTGTGGTTGTCTTTCAGCATCTGTTCTTCATTAGATCTAGATCATCTGAGAGATTTGACTGAATCAAGATGCTGCTGATCATTGAAGCTCTTCTTCTCATTTTAGCTGCTCTAGGACAGGTAAGCTTGTGTTCTAGTATGAATATTACAGACATGAAGAATACTGATGATTGATCATTATGATTCCTGTTGCTGCAGGATCACAGAGCTGCTGCAGAACAGATATCTCCACTGAGTATGGAAATGAATTCTGTTGATGACCAATATGAGGGCTGTAGAGAGAAAATGGCAAAACTGGTGAAGACAAAATATCTGAAGACAGAAATCAACAACTCACCTAAATTTAAACATTATTGGCAAAATAGTGAAAATATTGTCAAGTTTCCAAAAGATCACTTAACAAGAAATCAATTAATCGCTGTTCACGTGTACACTGGTAAATATATCTATCGTCAGTTTAATGAAGAAACGCGTTATGGTAAAAACCAGTACAAACACAAGACGTTCAAATGGTATTCACTTCACTTTCTGTTAACAGAAGCGGTACAGATTTTGAAGAAAGCACAAAACAAATGCTATTTCACTTATCGTGGTACCACAGCTAATTTTGATAAGCATGTTCTGAACAAAGAGATTCGATTCGGCTCATTTACATCCTCCTCTCTTGATCGTAAAATAACTCAAGGTTTTGGTTCTAAATCTTGTTTTGAAATCTACACTTGTGAAAGTGCTGAGCTGATAAAATACTCACAGTATCCTTACATAAAAGAGGTGCTGATTCCTCCATATGAGAAGTTTAAAGTCACTGCTATCAGGACAAGAAAATATCATAAAAATCTCTGGTGTGACACTGTGTTCACTTTGAAAAGCTCTGGAAAAGTAAGCTACCAGAACTGTGCTCTATTCAAGAAAGGATAAAAACAAACTATGTTTTGCACTGAAAACTGCTGAATTTACATGATTTAATCATCAGTTACACACAAATTCATATATAAATGCTGTTTCCTCTTGACTTCAGTAATTCTAAAACACATGTTGTTTGCATAATTTTTAAATAAATTTATTAAGTGACCCAATTGCCTGTGATTTAATGTCTCTAATTCATTTCTTCACTTCTTCACATCTTTTCCCACTACACTACTTAACAATTTTATCGCTTGCTATCTAACTGCCATCAATATCATATTACCTGCTAAATGACCATACAATATATATTCCCAATACACTAAGAAAAATATATTTTTTGCTGCTTGTTCAGTTTACTCAATATTTCAATCCACTTAAATTTGTTGTAATTTTTTTTTTTTTTTTTTTTTTTTTACAACTACATTATTTTTTTCATGCATCATTTTTGACAACTGGACCATAAAATCAGGCTTCTCCCATTTACTTTATATACTTTATATATAATTTTATATAGGCCGTTCCTATAACACTTTACAACAATATTCTATTTGTTCTGTATTCAATGTAATGATGATCAATGTTAATTAATAACACACACTAATATATTTTTACATTTAAATTTAGTTCATTATGAATGAACATGAATGAATGATTTTGAATTAACAATAGTAGGCCTATTTATAAAAGAACATTATTCTAAATTAATAAATGTTTTAAACAAAATGTTGTTAAATGTTAGTTCATGAGACCAATGCATTAACAAATGTCACCAAATTGGACCATATTTTTAAGTGTTTCATATTTCAATAAATATAGATGGACTCTCTACACATTTGATAAAAGAATTAAAGTTCATACAAAATGACCTGCAACACTAGGTTTTAGAATTTATTTGTAATAATTATATAGATGATGATGCTACTTACTATTAGTGTGCACTAACGACTGATCTTTATTGCAGACCAGTATATTATATACCGTTAAATCACATGCTATTTATTGTTTGGGCTTTTTCTTTCTCCATGACTCTTTTTCCCTTTATGTTTGTTGACCATCCATGTTCAGCTGTAGGCCTATGTAAGTTAGAACATTAAAGTATCTTTAATATTTCAATTCCCATCACCCTCTCTGTTGAATTATGAATACAAACCTAGAGAGAATAATGTCTTTTTTTTTTTTAACAGTGGGTGCAGCAAAACTCAGCACAGACAACTAGGCCTACTGTACAATGCCTCCACTTTGGGATGTGTGTGTTTACTGTAATTCTTTTTCAGCACACTGCCAATATAACCATCACACATACACAAGATTACAGTTAGAAAGATTCAAGATTTGTTTCTGAATGCCCAAAGAAAAAATACAGTGTCATTTCAATTGACATTTGAACTCAACAAACAAGAAACGTTCATATATAAGAAAAATGTCGTTTAAAACATTTTTAAAAACTGGACATTTGTAATGTTCAGAAACAACATTTTCATAACTTAATTAGAATGTTAGCAAAACATTCTAAAACATATTTTCATAGCTGGACAGCCAGCCTATATTCACAAATATGTCTCCAATCTACAGTGCACATCTTCCAGACATCTAACCGATTCCAAAGCACATTAGTCTTAATAACTACCATTAATTTTGTATTTAATCATTTATAAGTTATATATAATTGTTCATGAAGGCTGGAAATTAAAAGCCTTATATTTAGATGTCCAGAAATATTAGGTATGTTTTCTTTTACAGATAAAATGAGCCAAAAAAGAGATTTAACTCAGACTGACAAGTCCAAAATTACTAAATGCCCATGAAGAATGCAATACTACAAATTGCAGTTAAGGCATGACCATTGGACAGTGAAACACTCACTGGGTCAGCAGGGTCAGAAAAAAACAGGTGGAGAAGAAGAGACGTGTTAACTGCAAAATAATTAAGAATTAAGGTGAAGAATTAAGTGTGAAACCATCAGGAACCCTTCGGTCTTCAGCGCCACCATTTTCCAGAACTGCAACCTTCCTGGAGTCTCCAGAAGTGTCAGGATCTCAGAGACTTAGGTTAGGTAAAGAATCCTTAAAAAAATGACCCCCACTTAATAAGAATCAAGCTGAAGTGTTGTAAAATACAGGCTTTATAGAGAGACAGATTGAGAGTGACTCTTGAAGAACCAGCACAACATCCTCTTGTACCACTGTTTGAAGAATTCATCTTCCAGAATCTGGTATTAAGGTGTGGGAGTTCATTTTTCGGGTTTCTGATGGTTTCACGCTTAATTCTTCACCTTAATTCTTAAATCTTAAATTCTTAAGTCTTTTCTTCTTCACATGTTTTTGTCTGACCCTGCTGACCCAATGAGCATTTCACTGTCCCACGGTCATGCCTTAACCACAATTTTTAGTATTGCATTAGTTCTGCAATACAAAATCAACTTGCCTAATAATTCTGCACGTACTGTACAATATTTACATATAACAACTGCAAGGTGTCCGATGAATAAACAATGTGATAAACAATACTCACTAAATCTAGCAGAAACTCAAACACAATCTGCATATTTTTAAATGCTGACAGATGTAACTACCCTTAAATTCAAACTTATTTGCTGCAGCCTGCGATTTACAGTTGTTGTCACACCTGAGACTTACATGACATCTTGTAAAAGGGGCATAATAGGTCCTCTTAAACTGAAACTGAATTCAAATGATCTTCCATTGTCTTGTAACCTTCATTTCAAGCTTTTTATTTATTTATTTAAATGAATCAGATAAATATTGGATGTATTTTTTCTTTCAGATATGATATTGAGCTTTTTGAGGCTCCAAAACATGTACATAAATCAAATTGTTCTCGTGTGCAATCATACGAGCTGATCAGTACACATCCTGTTTACATTTCTAGATTGTAGCTTTTCATCAAATAAAATTATATAAATTCACCATTTTAATTCACCATTGTGTATAGTTATTATAAATTCTCAAGAAATCAGGTTGAAAAGTTCATCTTAGACAGACAGGAAATTACCTCAGGTTACATATGTAACCATAGTTCCCTGAGAAAAGGAAAGAGACGCTGCATCCGATAGGATCGCTTTGGGAACGCCCCCAACGTGATAGCATCTGATGCATGTCTTTCAACTAGTCCAATGGCGAGAGTGAACATTACGGGCAGGTGACGTCAGGACCAGGAAAGGATAAATACACATCCGGCAAGACCGGCTTCAGCTCAAACTGCAGAAGCAAATCGATCACAGGGATACAGGGAGTATGGCAACGTGACGCAGCGTCTCGTTCCCTTTCTCAGGGAATGATGGTTACATACGTAACCTGAGACATCCCAAATCCCAAGCAGGGACCCTAGTGAGCATTGCAGGCCTCAGCCTCTGAGTGCCACGTAGGAAACTAATAACTAATGGGTTTTTCCCCACAGTAGTACCATCCACGTGGGCATAGTAAGCAGATATAGTTGAAAAATACACCTTAAGTGTAGATGGGGTTAACCCAGATGAGAAGCGATTCTGTAGGAACTCAAGTACTGACCCTATCGGGCAGTGGACTGGATCCAGCTGTCGTTCGTGACACCAGGAAGTAAATAGGCGTGGCAGTGGCGTGGCAGTAATCAGGACTGGGTGTGGCTAGAGAAACTGAACTCAGGTGTGATAAACTTAAATTTTGAACTAAAATTTTGTTTTCTCTTCATAATAAAAACCTTCATTTAAAAACTGCATGTTGTGTTTACTTGTGTTATCTTTGATTTATATTTAAATTTGTTTGATGATCTGAAACATTAAAGTGTGACAAACATGCAAAAGAATAAAAAATCAGGACCACACACCACTGTATATTCTGTGTCCCTGGAATCTAGATTGCTCTCAAGGAGAGCATCTTCCCCAGGGACCACAGGAGGATCTGTTGTGCCAGTTTGTATAGTGGACGTGACCGCAGACCCCCTGTTGATTTATATAAGAGACCACCAATGTGTTGTCTGTCCTGACAAGCACATGATGGCCCCTCAGGTCTGGAAGGAAGAACTTCAATGCATTGAAGACCGCCATCATCTCCAGGCAATATATGTGCCACGAGAGCTGATGACTCTTTCACAGACCCTGAGCTGAGCGGCCTTCCATTACCGCTCCCCAGCCTGTGAGAGAAGCGTCCATTGTCAGAGTGACACAACGACATTAAGCTCCTAACACAGGGCCCTGGGACAGGAACCAATTTTTCTTCCATATGATCAAGGTGTGGAGACAGCGGCACATGATCTTGATCATACGAAGTGGGTTGCCCCTTGGGGAAAACCCTTTAGTCCTGAGCCACCACTGTAAGGGTCTCATGTACAGCAAGCCAAAAGGTATTACGCTGGACGCTGCTGCCATCAAACCCAACAGTCTCTGAAACTGGCCTAGCTTCAATTCTTTTACAGCTGATAGAATAGCAGTGATGCGAACTGGTGAGAGACATGCTCGCGTTGTCATTGAATCTCAAACCATACCAAGAAAAGTGGTCCTCATGGATTAAGCACGCTTTTCAGTCTCAACCCCAATTTCTGAATATGGGTGAGAACGACATCTCGATGCCGAACCGCCATCTCCTCTGACTGTGCTAATATTTCATCCTTTAGCTCAGACAGATTGAGCCACAGGTGCCTCTCTGTCGCCACCAAGGCTGCCATAAACCGCTGAACTGTTATCCTGCTTATACAAATTTTACATTGTGTTGCCAAAGCATTTTTATAAGCAGGAGTGTGAGTTCATGTGAGATGGTCCCTAAACTTGTGAATATCAAACGTTCAGCCTCAAACCAACTTTATACCAGTATCTGCTTTGTTGGAGCCTTTATAGTATAACTTACATCACAAATGAGGTATGAGTTTGGTCTTTTATATCACTGTACGAGTCCATTAAGCTGTGTTAAGAGTGTTATATGTCCTGATGGCAGTGGAATCCTATGACGTATGAGGGAAACCCTAGTATTAGAACACAGCGCCGCGACATAAAGTTAAGGAAACTAAACAACAGAGATAAATATGTCTATGTCCTATATGATTTAATGTTTGATCTGTATCTGTTAATGTTTGACCAGCATCAGGCAATAACGTTATAATCTCGTTCACTGGAGAGAAAGCTGTAGCCTACACAGGGAAAGTAGCTAACCATAACGACACTGAATTAAACATAAATGCAGCTTTTGTGTCTTTATCAGCTTTTCTGCATTTATACTGGCCCTGATAATCATCACATATTCACTTACTCTTGCTCCATTTCTGTTAATCCGTTTTTATGAATGAATGATGACTTACTAGCTGTTGCTCTGGTCTTTGTAAACAGCCGCTAGCGGCACCTGCTGGTGAAGCAGCAGATGGAGATCAGGCATCAGTACTCTACTGCTTTTCCTGCAGTTCCCGGATGTGAAATGTTAAATTTTCTGTCGAATTTGCTTTAACCACTGAATCTGTGGAAGCGAATTTGTAAAGCGAAATAAAATGGATTGAAAATTGCTTTTTTTTATAGGTTGTATTTTTAAACAGAAGGAATATTTTGGAAGTGAAATCTGAAAGGTGAATATAAATTATTGCATTTTTAATAATGAAAATGTGTGTGAAATATTTTTAATTGAATTATTCACAGCTTAAATATATACACAGCTTAGAAATATTTCAGCCCCTAAAAATGCAGGCCTTAAAAATACTATGCATCTAAATGCAAGCACAGCTAATGTAATGTTTTTTTTTTTTTTTTCAATTAGTGCAATTCAACAAGCTTTTTATTTCAAAAACATTTGGCATTAATTTACTTCCATGTGTGTGTGTGTGTGTGTGTGTGTGTGTGTGTGTGTGTGTGTGTGTGAACGAATAACTTTTCTGAACTTTTTCATCATTGCTCCTGAACTCCTGAAAAATAACACAAAGAAACAGAATCTCAAAAAGAGACAACAGTATTCTCAGGTAAGTTTAGGGTTAACGTAAAAGGTCAATTTAAAACTTCTATCAGTGAACATCACAGGTGTCAGTGATTATTTCAAAAGTTAAAACTGCTAAACAGCAAAAAATGCAGTTGCACAAATTTTAAACATGTATAATGTAAGAAACTGGTGAACAGTTTAATTGTGCACATATATAAGTATTTGTGAAATACTAAATATACTAAATGTTGTTTTTCTGGTGGTCTTTCATCATGTGTTTTTTTTTTTTTTTTTTTTTTTTTCAGCACACTGCCAATATAACCATCACACATACACAAGTTTACAGTCAGAAAGATTCAAGCTTTGTTTCTGAATGCCAAAATAAAAAAATACAGTGTCATTTCAATTGACATTTTTAACGCAACAAACTGAGAGTTCTGAGAAACGATCTCAGAACTTTAGCTAACAAACTGGCAACGTTATTAGCAAACCTTCTTCAATGAACATTAATACAATGGTTTTTTTTTATTTGTATTTTTTTTTATTAATGTTACTACTTGTTTCAGGATGTTCAGAGAACATTCAAAGTAATATTCCCTTAAGGTTTGAAGAATGATGAAATGGAATATTTTATTAAAGTTTGCATATATAAGAAAAATGTCTTTTAAAACATTTTTTTTTTATAAATAAACTGGACATTTTGAATGTTCAGAAACAACATTTTCATAACTTAATTAGAATGTTAGCAAAACATTCTAAAACATATTTTCATAGCTGGACAGCCAGCCTATTCACAAATATGTCTCCAATCTACAGTGCACATTTTCCAGGCACATCTTACCGATTCCAAAGCACATTAGTCTTAATAACTACCATTAATTTTGTATTTAATCATTTATAAGTTATATATAATTGTTCATGAAGGCTGGAAATGAAAAGCCTTATATTCAGATGTCCAGAAATATTAGGTATGTTTTCTTTTACAGATAAAATGAGCCTGTGGCAAGAGGGGTGTGGTTTGGCGAAGTCTGCAATGGGAGAGAGAGGCGGGAGACACGTGGTGAGTGAGTGGGTTAAGCGCAAATAACAAACACCTGTCTCTTGTTTCAGTAATTGGCGTGGAGAGAGTATTTAACGGCAGGAGAAACAGGAGTGTGTGAGAGAGAGAAGGACTACTGACTGCTGCATGTCTGGATGCCTGAGGCTCTGCCTGCTGGAATTATTTTGTGTGTTTATGACATATGACCGCATTGTGCCTGTCTGCACACCTTTTGTTAATGTTTACCACTTAATAAAAGCAGTAAGTAGTCAAGCCGACCCTGTCCTCTTCCTTCCTTACAACGAACATTACTACAGAGCCAAAAAAGAGATTTAACTCAGACTGACAAGTCAAAAATTACTAAATGCCCATGAAGAATGCAATACTACAAATTGCAGTTAAGGCATGACCATTGGACAGTGAAACACTCACTGGGTCAGAAAAAAACAGGTGGAGAAGAAGAGACGTGTTAACTGCAAAATAATTAAGAATTAAGGTGAAGAATTAAGTGTGAAACCATCAGGAACCCTTCAGTCTTCAGCGCCACCATTTTCCAGAACTGCAACCTACCTGGAGTCTCCAGAAGTGTCAGGATCTCAGAGACTTAGGTTAGGTAAAGAATCCTTAAAAAAAAGACCCCCACTTAAGAAGAATCAAGCTGAAGTGTTGTAAAATACACAAAGACTGTTTTTATAGGCTTTATAGAGAGACAGATTGAGAGTGACTCTTGAAGAACCAGCACAACATCCTCTTGTACCACTGTTTGAAGAATTCATCTTCCAGAATCTGGTATTAAGGTGTGGGAGTTCATTTTTCGGGTTTCTGATGGTTTCACACTTAATTCTTCACCTTAATTCTTAAATCTTAAATTCTTAAGTCTTTTCTTCTTCACATGTTTTTGTCTGACCCTGCTGACCCAATGAGCATTTCACTGTCCCACGGTCATGCCTTAACCACAATTTTTAGTATTGCATTAGTTCTGCAATAGCATTAGTTTTGCAATACCAAATCAACTTGCCTAATAATTATGCACGTACAATATTTACATATAACAACTGCAAGGTGTCCGATGAATAAACAATGTGATAAACAATACTCACTAAATCTAGCAGAAACTCCCACACAATCTGCACATTTTTAAATGCTGACAGATGTAACTACCTCAAATTCAAACCTATTTGCTGCAGCCTGCAATTTACAGTACGCTCCTTATTTGTGTAAACTTAAGTGTTTCTAAACTTTTTGCTCTCTATGCTTTTTCCAATCTGCGGTCAGTCAATAGGAATGAATTGAAAAAGCCCACTCTGCTTCACTCGCTTTGCGCCAGTGGACATGCACTGTCATGGCGACATGAAAAGATTCAAACAAATAGAAATAGCACTTTAAAGATTCTAGTTACAACTGCATAATTTTACAGGTTTGGTATAATGGATGTTTTTGCTCGGGTGGTGGAAATGTTCACCCAATCAAGAAAGAGTTTGATCAGCAAAACAAAAATGAGCAGGAACATTGGTGGCAGGCTTGATCGAAAGTCAAGTTTGGCAACTAAAGACCTAAATTTCAACATTGTTATCTTTTGAAGACATATGAGTTCTGATGACAGGGGGAAAAAAAAGAAGTATGTCTGGAAGATTGCAACATGCATTTTAAAGTACTTTAATGACCTGCGCAGACATTTTCTGATCTGGACAAAAAATCTATGTTATATATATATATGTAATATACATGAAACCTTCTGCTACTGTACGATCAAGGCAGCAGGAAGAAATCAGCCTAAATGAAGCCCTTTGTTCTGAACCACATCAAAACTAACAATTTTTAAATAACACCATCAATCCTTCGCATCCCCTTACTAAATGTGTTTTGTCTTACCCTGATTCACTACAGTAAGCACATGTTTTGTTCTTTCTAATTGCTCTTGTACATTTAATTGTTTTTGTATGTAGACTTGTTGGGATGGTTATTGGAGAAAATTGTGTAAATGCGTCACCTGCCCATGCGCATCTCATCATATACGAACATACAGAAATTTGCTCCAGCTAGCTTGACACATGTATGTTGTGAGAGTGGTACAGGTTCTCACACCTGAGACTTACATTACATCTTGTAAAAGGGGCATAATAGGTCCTCTTAAACTGAAACTGATTTCAAATGATCTTCCATTGTCTTGTAACCTTCATTTCAAGCTTTCCTTTTTTATTTATTTAAATGAAACACATAAATATTGGATGTATTTTTTCTTTCAGATATGAAGCAGATATTGAGCTTTTTGAGTCTCTATTAAAAATGTACATAAATCGAATTGTTCTTGTGTGCAATCATACGAGCTGATCAAAACACATCCTGTTTCTCTAAATTGTAGATTTTCATCAAATAAAATTATATAAATTCACCATTTTAATTCACCATTGTGTATAGTTATTATGAATTCTCAAGAAATCAGGCTGAAATGTTAGACAGACAGGAAGTCAAAGTTTGTCCAATATGAAACCACACATAGAAAGACAATTATTATTTCTCAACACACACATTAACAGCAGTATAAAAATGCACCTTCCTCCTCTCTTAATTTGAAGAGTTGTTGTTGTTGTGGTGTGTGAGTGAATAACTTTTCTGAACTCCTGAAAAATAACACAAAGAAACAGAATCTCAAAAAGAGACAACAGTATTCTCAGGTAAGTTTAGAGTTAAGGTAAAAGGTAAATTTAAAACTTCCATCAGTGAACATCACAGGTTTAAGTGATTATTTCAAACAGGTAAATCTGCTAATCAGCAAAAAATACAGTTGCACAAATTTTAAACGTGTATTATGTAAGAAATTGGTGAACAGTTTAATTGTGCACATATATCATGTATATTCAGTATTTGTGAAACTCTTTTTCTGGTGGTCTTTCATCATCTGTTCTTCAGAAGATCATCTGAGAGATTTGACTGAATCAAGATGCTGCTGATCATTGAAGCTCTTCTTCTCATTTTAGCTGCTCTAGGACAGGTAAGCTTGTGTTTTAGTATGAATATTACAGACATGAAGAATACTGATGATTGATCATTATGATTTCTGTTGCTGCAGGATCACAGAGCTGCTGCTGGACAGAAATATCCACTGGATATGGCACTGAATTCAGTTGATGACCAATATTATGGCTGTAGAGAGCAAATGGCGAATCTGGTGAAGACATACTATCTGAAGAAGGAAATCAGCAACTCAGCTAAATATAAAATGAGTTGGCAACTAGGTGAAAAGTTTGTCAAGTCCCAAAAGGTCACTTGACAAGGAATCATTTAATTGCCATTTACGTGTACAGTGACAGTAATGTATATCATCATTTTAATCCTGATACTCGTTACGGTAAAAACCAGTACAAACAAATGACATACAAATGGTATTCACTTCACTTTCTGTTAACAGAAGCGATGCAGATTCTGAAGAAAACACAAAATCAATGCAGGGTAACGTATCGTGGTACTACAGCTGAATTTAATAAGCATGTTCTGAACAAAGAGATTCGATTCGGCTCATTTACATCCTCCTCTCTTGATCGTAATGTAGCACGAGGTTTTGGAAGTAAATCTTGTTTTGAAATCTACACTTGTGAAAGTGCTGATGTGTCAATATATTCGAAGTATCCTAATGAGAGAGAGGTGCTGATTCCTCCATATGAGAAGTTTAAAGTCACTGCTGTCAGGACAAGAAAATATCAGCAAAATCTCTGGTGTGACACTGTGTTCACTTTGAAAAGCTCTGGAAAATTAAGTTACCAGAACTGTGCAGTGGCATTCAAGAAACCATCCAAGTACTACTAATGTTATTCACTGAAAAAGTGCTTGGGATTTATCAGTTCCACACAAGTAAATATAAAAGAAATCTTACTCTTGATTTAGTTTAATTCTTTGTCAGCAAACATTTTTTGTTTACATATAATGGACATTCTGAAATAAAATTATGTAACCCAATTCATTGGCCTCAAAGTGATTTTATATGCATATTCATTTCCTCATTTACACATACATTCAGAATGAAAATATATTCACAATAAACTAATTCAATTGAATTCATTTCAATGCACTTATTATTATTATTTTTTTTAAATAAAGGTTTACTTATTTTTTTCCTAATTGAGGAGCTTCTGTGATGTTGTTTTTGTGAGTTTTTGTGGCTTTCATTGGGCAGAAGAGAGGACGTTTGTGCTCTTTGATATTGTACGATTTAACCATACCAGCATTAAAAGACTAAAATGACATATTAAAAATGCAACTGCAAAAAAGCTTGTATAGACAGTGCACTTTTAAACAAAAGCAACTGTCACTCAGTGACTAATAATGTTTTTTTTTTTTTTTCTTTCTGTTTTTTTGTTTACAATGTGTCTGTAAATTTCTTTCATGAAACAGCGTTGCCCCCTGCTGGTCAGATCTGACAGCAACCCATATTACATAGATACACCGCTGTAAATACGTAAATAATTATTATAGGCTTACCGTAGTGATACAGGGTAAGGCAAGAACACGGATTGTAGGCCAATATAGATTTATGATATAGTCTACCCCCCATTATTTTAAATTTTGTTATTTTTGAGAAAGAAAAAAATCTACATAGTTATTTATGTGCAACATGATGATGACCATTTATGTTCAAACTAAAGTTACATTCTAGTGCTTCATTCTAAGCATTTTATGCGAACAGCATAAAGATCATTTCAAGCAGTCACATATCTGCTTGTGCAACACAATGAATTTAGATCCTAAATCTCTCATTTAGCACTGCAATATCATATACTGTGTTTGTTTTCCAATAAACAATTGCTGTTTTCAGGTTTGCCTTTTCCCAACCAATGAATTTACTATAGATACTGTGGTTTTTGATCTTGTGCAAAAATAAAAAGATAACAACACAAACTATGTCTATTAAGATATTTATTTCCTTTTCATATAAAAAAGGCAAAATTACTACATTAAATTAAATAAAACACAAAAACACTGAAATTGTTTACTTGGTGGTTCTTGAGGGTCTTTCACACTGCGCTTAACCCCGGGTTATGAACGTTCTAAACACCGCTTTTAACCGCGGGTAAAGGAACGTTTCTTGTAATTCAGATGCGGGGTTAGCACCGTTTTTTACCCGGGGTTATGAAACCCGCTTTTGCGGTGCCAAACTTGTAAAGTGTGAAACAATGCGTGTTAGAATATTATAACTAGACACTGGCACACTTTGGGCAGTCATGGAAACACCGTACAATGTATATAAACAGTAATTTCTGCGTACGATAGAAAAAATGTCAAACGACGATGGAAAACGCGACAATTGGTGTGAAAAAGAGACCGTCATTCTTACCTTTATAGTTCTAAAAGTTTATTCAGAAAAAAAACTTGATATTACAGTCAGCAATGAGGACGCACAATGCTAGAGCCTTTATGTAAACAGGCCACGTGCTGCGATTGTCCAGTCAGTAACACTGACACCGCAAATATTCAAATAAGGATTTAACCCGGTGTTTAGGAATGTGCAGTGTGAAACGGCAGTTTATGAATAACCAGGATAAACTGTTAACCTCAGGATTCCATTTACCCGGGGTTTAGAATGACCCAGGGTTAACTATTTCAAGTGTGAAAAGCCCTCTGGAAACCTAAAAGAGTATAATAAAGTAGAAAAGGTAACACTTTACAATAAGTTTAAACATTAGTTAATGTATTAACTAACATGAAGTAACCATGAGCAATACATTTGTATTTCCTAATCTTCGTTAACGTTAGTTCATGAAAATACAGTTGTTCATTGTTCATGTTAGTTCACAGTGCATTAACTAATGTTAACAAGATTTTAATAGTGTATTAGTAAATGTTGAAATTAACATTAACAAAGATTAATAAATGCCATAGAAGTGCAGTTCATTATTAGTTCATGTTAACTAATGTAGTTAACTAATGTTAACTGATGAACCTTATTGTAAAGTGTTATTGTAAAGTGTTATTCAGACGTTCTCCACCTTAATAATGTTCAGCTCAGGCTCGTGTGGTGAAACCGGAAGACTAGAGGATTGGTTAGGAGGGCTACATGCCTGGAATGATCCATCTGCACCAGTGGAGGGCATGTCTACGGATTTACCATCCAGCCCTGTAAAGGAGTCTGTGTGTGGCTGTGTATAGGGGAGTGTGCTGGGCGAGTATGTTTGCGTGTGGGTCTGCGTGAACGTTGGCGTGCGCGCTTGTGCGTGGGTGAACGGGGGCCCGCTGGAGGTCGGGCACTGCTGAAACCCATTCATGGTGGGAGGGCTGAGCTGGTCCAGAGAAAACACCTCGATGCTGTCGAGACCAGAATCGTGGATCTCGTTGTATCGCGTCTGGGCTTGGCTGCACTGAGCATAGGCGCCCTGGCTGGTCGCGCTCTGGCTGAATGGCACCGAGGAGGCCAGTGAACAAGACGCTGGAGCACATGTGGACTGCAGAGGGTCGAATTTAGAGGCGAGATCCTGAAGGGTGCTGAGGATCTGCTTCTGGACCTGAGTCTGCTGGGCTTGTTCTCTCTCCAGTCGACCTTGTTGCTCCACCATCATCCTTAACGCCAGGCCCAAACTTCTCAGCTCGGAGCCCAACGACTGGATCTGCTCCTGCAGGCTGCTAACAGCGGCAGGGTCGAGAACGCTCCGCTGGGGAGGAGGTGAAGGCTGGTTGGGAACATTTTGAACCCGTGCAGAGTGGGCTACATTTTGGGAGTTCGCCCCCGCGGTGGCCTGGTCGGGGAGGCGGATACCGACACGAGGAGGGTTTTGAGGAGCGCGAACAGGAACACTCACCCGCTGGTGCATCCATCTCCTGTGAGGACTGGCTCCTTGGTGCAATGATCTCTGAGAAAGAAAGATTTAATTAAAGGATTAGTTCACTTTAAAATGAAAATTACCCCAAGCTTTACTCACCCTCAAGCCATCCTAGGCGTATATGACTTTTTTCTTTCTCATGAACACAATCGGAGAAAAATTAATAAATATCCTGAAATATCCAAACTTTGTAATGGCAGTGAACGGGACCAACGAGAATGAAACTCTAGAAAGTGCATCCATCCATTATAAACGTACTCCACACGGCTCCGAGGGGTTCATAAGGGCCTTCTGAAGTGAAGTGATGCATTTGTGTAAGAAAAATATCCACATTTAACAAGTTATAAAGTAAAATATCTAGCTTCTGCCAGACCGCCTTCCGTATTCAACTTACGAAGAAAGTGTGATGGAAGGCGGTCTGGCAGGAGCTAGATATTTTACTTTATAACTTAACAATAACCATTATAACGATATTTTTCTTACACAAACGCATCACGTTGCTTCAGAAGGTCTTTATTAACCCCCTGGAGCCGTGTGGAGTACGTTTATGATGGATGGATGCACAAGTTTCATACTTGGTCCTGTTCAGTGCCATTCTAAAGCTTGGATGCGTCAGGATATTTATTAATATAACTCTGATTGTGTTCATCATATACACCTAGGATGGCTTGAGGGTGAGTAAGCTTGGGGTAATTTTCATTTTAAAGTGAACTAATCCTTTAACTCTTTAATCTATATTATATATATATATATATATATATATATATATATATTGGTAAGAAATAGTGATCAGCCAGACCAAAGGCTCAGTAATATTAATTATTATTATCATTAATATACTATTTTTTTTTTTTTAATTTATACTTTTATTAAATTATGTTAAACATGGTTTTGCATATTGGTTATGGGACACTTAGTACTGGAATCATGATGATGCTTCATAACTCACCATATTTGGAGGTCTGGCTGTAGTGAGGTCGTAAGAAGCTGTCTGCGGTACCACAAGCTTTCTCCCATCAGAGCCAGAGAAGCAAGACGGATCTCGTCTCACTGACAACGACACCTGCTGGCCGGTCTGAGGACTGCTGTCTCTTACCTTAACAAAACACATGAAAGTTATTAATGCAATAAATATGATCACAAAAATAAAAGAAGAAAATATATAATCCTTCTAATATATATATATATATATATACACACACACACACACACCCACAGCTGCCCTAAACTAACAGTATTGATGATTACCAAATTCATTTTTTATGTTTCTGTAATGATTAATCCACACCAGTATGTGTAAATCAGAGTAGTGTTTCTAATGTTAAAATATAATTTTTTGGTTATTATGTGTGAATAAAGACTAATTACTTGTTTCAGTTTGTTATTTGCCTAACAAATGACAATAACATTTTTAGTTTTAAACACAGTTTTGACAGTTTTTCTTTATTATGACAGGTGGTCTAATAAATGTGTTAAGCACTGTGTATGCATATGTCTTTACTGTTGTTTTGATCAATTTAATGCATCCTTACTAAATGAAAGTATTCATATCTTAAAAAAAAAAAAAAAAACACGCTAACCCCAAACTTCTCAACGGTAGTAGTGCATGTATGTGTTAGTACAATCCACCCACCCGCGCTCTGTGGAGCAAAGCCTTGTCCAGGAGTCGTTTGCGAGCCACTAGCACAGGATTGGCAGGTGAGGGTGTGTGTCGTCGTCTCACATAAGAAGCACCACTCATCCCTCCCGTCCCGACTCCTGACCGCGGACCTTGGATCCCAGCATTCTGCGTACCCTGTGCCAATGAGGTCACGCTGATAATCCGGATGTCCTCGTCTTTTCCCCCACCCTGTGCCTCCCTTCTGCCACCCGGACCCGTCCCAGAAGACTGTCCTCCTCTTGCATCCGAGGAGGACGCGGCCTGCTGGGAGGCAGCTACTCTAGAAGCTTCTCTGAGGAGGTTCCTTAACTGCTGATCGCTCCAAGCACCGGGCCGCGTCTCAGAGCCGCCCACCTCCCTGCCTGACGTCGACGCAGGCACCGTATGGCTGCTGTTCCCAGCTGCTCCGTCCTCCTTTCGAGCTCTCCCTTGAAACTCCTTCAGAAAAAGGTAGATGGCCTGTGCCGACACCTTGATGTTCTCCAGCTCCAGCACGGCTTTGATCTTGCGGAAGCTCAAACCTGCCTCCCGCAGCTCCACCACCTTGCGCTTGGCAGCATCGTCCAGTCGGCCCATGGTGGAGACCACAGTACTGACACTAAAAAGCGGGTTGGTTCAAGCAGATCCTGAAATCAAAGCAAAAACAGAAGTGATGTTACCTGTGGAGCAGCATGGTTATATTCAGAATACAATAATATATCCACTAGAGCTGCATGATTAATCATTAAAAGAGTGCAATCTCATTCCTAAATGACAACGATTCGCCTGTGTCTATTAAACCTTTGACAAAGTCATACAGGAAGATTCAAATCTGCATTGCAGCTGCCTCTGATCCAGAGACAGCAGTTTTCATGTTTATATATGAAAAAGCTTCACAAACAGTCTTTTCCCCCACACAGTATTGTTATTTCTGTGCTACAAATAACATTATTCATATTATCACAGAATACTGAGATAAAAGTTTATAGTTTGGATATAAACACTGATGTACAGGCTCATCCCTGTGCCCTAATCCCTTCAAAGGGTTTACCCTTCGGAGTGAGAGCTTCGAAGGGATGAAGAGTGTAGGGGTCAAAAAAACTCTTTTTTTGGAACGCACTTCTGCGTCATCTTAACGAGACAGTCAAGGAGGATAGATTGTGCAAACTGCACCTTTTGTTTAACGTTAGTTTATATATTTATTTATTTTTGGTTTATCGCACCATAATGTATATTGTGTCTGTGTATTTGAAACATTTGAATGGACTGATAAAGGGAGCTGTAAAGTATTTTTGTTGAAGTACAATGTTGTTTTGACCATAACAATGTACCAAATCTAACTCGTATAAATATTATAGTAGTATAGAAAAATACTATACATTTATAGGTAAAATCGAACTCAGAGCCTCCGAGCCACAACTTTCCTGTGCAAAGGATCATGGGGGCCCGAAGTGTCCATCAGTTGTACCCTTCGAAATCCTTCATTCCGAAGGGCCCTTTGAAGTGGCCCGTTTTGAGCACTTCGGTTTGGAACGACCCTTCAATATGGCAGCCATGATTGTTTTCACTCTGAAGTGCCCTCCGGAGGGCGACATATCCCGCTTGGAACACACCTGTAGTAACTTGGCTCTTCAAATAACGATTGTATCAATTACATTGTTGCGCCACTAGGTGGCGACAAGTGACAGTTAATAATGTATGTGTCATTGAATCATTCATTCAAGAGACTCGTTCAAAAATGATTCATCCAGTAATGAAACAAGTGAAGTATTTATGAATCTTTAATCCAAACCGATTTTTCAAAAATCCAAAAGGAATTAAACATTTTAAACAGACTGCAGCAATTAATATTTTGATATTATTTTGGTTCATTAATATTTTGGTTCTTTTATATTAGAACCTCTAGTAAATTATATGTTATTTTGTTTATTTGTCTGTTTAGAATCGTGGAAGAATCGTCATCTCTATTTGAAACAAAACAAAACAAAAAATTGTGATTCTCAATTTACCCAGAATCGTGCAGCTCTGATATACACAAATGTGTATGTTAAATTTCATTCTCTGTTTGTAATCTTTAATAATAATTTGGTAGAATATCTAAAAACCTTGTCAAAAATGAATCTGTTAACTGTGGTTGTAAATGGTTGTAATTTACAAATGCTTTTCAATACAGACCTAAGTTTGGTTTCTTTTAAAAGACACCTAGCAGATTATCATAGAAATTAAAGCATCAAAAATAGAAGCTTAAGTTTACTGTAAAGTTAATGTACTCAACTAAACGTTTTTTATTTTATACAAAATATTTTACAAAAAAAATTAGACTTTAAATTTAGCAGTTGCCATTTTTATGTATGAAACAGCTTCACAAACAGTCTTTTTAACCTGTGCTACAGGCTATTCATATTATCACAGAAGTACTGAGATAAAAGTTTAAAATATATATTTTACAAAATAATTTAGACTTTAAAATTCCAAAGTCTGTCTAACCAAGTTGTGTTCCAAATTTAAAGTTGATATCACAAAAATTGAGCCCACTATAAGGATTTAAAATATCTTTTCCATGGTAAAGCAATGTCCAATTTCGAAAGGTTATCATATGATGAATTTTGAGTGTTTAAGCTTTCGAATAATAACTAGGCTAATTTATTATGATTACTAAAATATGTGACAGGGAAAAAGGACAATAAAAAGTGTTTCACTACCAGGATACTCACAGTTAACAACAGGCTAAGAATAATAAACTATGAGTTTGTTGGATGTAGTTGATAAATATAATGTATTATAATATTTTAATAACCCTGTAATATATCATGTACCTGCCTGTAATAATGTTGAATAAGTTGAGCAGACAGGTCCTCTGCACAGACCTATGACCAGCTTTGTAATGGCGTTATGAATCTGATCTTCAAGCAAAAGGAACTAGATATTTGAATGCTATCAATCCACAATATGATTTCTGACTTGTGGTGATGCCACCTGAATCATAATCACTCCATGTTCATTCGTTGTCTCCCGAATAAGCCTGGTTTCTCCCCGTGTTTTTTTCTCCATTCTGTCACCTGATGGAGTTTGGTTTCCTTACCACTTTCGCCTCTGTTTTGCTTATTTGCGGACACTTAATATTCAACAATATTATTGATCTGACTGTACTTACACTTACACTGTTGTATGAGAACTGAACTGAGCTGGACGATTACACAACTGTTTTCTGCAGAGCTGCTTTATAGATGAACTGAACTCATTTAATAATTGATGATCTTTACATCGGAACTGAATCAACACTGAACTGACTTCAGCTGAACAACAACACTTTTCTTTTAAAGTTTGAATCCTGTTTGCATCGTTGATCAATATTTTCCCATTTATCTCTGTAAAGCTGCTTTTGAACAATCTGTACTGTGTAAAGAGCTTCATAAATAAAGGTGATTTGACTTGACTCTTGCTGTAATGTTTTTGGTAATAAAATACATTTTAAAAATAGTAGGGTATTTTGATGTATTTATTTAATATGATTTATTATAATTTTGTACTCACTATTTATGTCTATTTTAGTGCTTATAAGCCTATTATT
This sequence comes from Ancherythroculter nigrocauda, assembly GCA_036281575.1. NCBI lineage: Eukaryota > Metazoa > Chordata > Actinopteri > Cypriniformes > Xenocyprididae > Ancherythroculter > Ancherythroculter nigrocauda. The sequence goes on along the minus strand of VTFQ01000001.1, from coordinate 58,663,473 downwards.
CTTGTATTATTCCAAAATAAATGTTTCAAACTGTTTATCTGGCCTGCCAGCCTGACAAGTGCCCTTAAACCCTGCAACACAATCAAAACAAACCAGCTAACCTCCTTAGACTTAGACCTGCAAACATTTTCCAAACACCAGCAAGCAGGGAACAAGTTCAGATGCATGCAGCGACCCTGCGTAGGGGTCTAGTGCACTAAGAGCACAATGGAAATCAAGCATCTCTCACCTACTGCGACTTTGCTCTTCAGTTGTTTGTGTTTTCAGCGACGCTGTGCTCCATTATAAAGTCACGTGACGATGCTAGTATCCATACCCGTAAGCTGCATCTGATAATGTAAACACAACAACAGTAAGTGTCGACGAAACGCACACATCTGTGGTTTACTATATGACCATTGCATTAGCACTCGCCCCGCCTCCGCTCGACTGTCGCAGGGTTGGCGTCATCACGCCTGCGCCCTCGCGCAAACGTCGTTAAGACGCGACGGTTTTTGAGCTCGACGTTGAATGTGTCGCCCGCTGCTCATTGATGATCATGTAAGTTTGAATGTTTATTATGATCGATATTTATAATTTGCGACCAGGTTTGTGTGTCGTATATGGGTTTTAATGTGCGCAGAGAGAAGCTAGCCGCGTTTCTTATTATTAATCGTCGACATTTTGCGTAATCTTGTTTAATATCGGCGGGGTTAGCATTAGCTTAGCGCGTTGAATGAAGAGAATCATTAAACGTAATTGTTTTTTAAAAAAAATAGAGCCTCAAATGTTAAGGATTTGTGTTATTTATAGGTAATAAAATAGCATTTTTTATACTTTTAATGCAGTGTTTTGCAGTGCATCTGTCAGTTTGCACATTTAATGTCCTTGATAGCAAATGTTTGATATTTCAGAGCATCGCTTTCTACTTGAATTAAAACGATTGTTTTATATTCTTGGATAATTCTAAGCAATCTAGTGACATAAACTTTTTATTTTAACTTTTGATTTTTGTTCTAAAAATATCAATGCATAAAATACAACTGACAGTACAAATAAAAATTCATTTATAAGGTTCAATTTTAGTTTTAATGACTAAATTGTGGCAAATGGTTATGATGAGTTATAATGAAGATGATCAATTAAATCACTAAGAAGTCTGATCACAATTTTCTCATGAACTTTCTTGAAGAGGTTTTTTATTAATATGAATAACTTTATGAATTTTTCCATCATATATCATACATTAACCACTCTGCTTTACATTGTACATTTGCTACCAATGCCTAATGTCCCCTGTAAAGTATTTTTAAATGAGCGTCATATTTTTCCCCTCCAGCTATTGCTTTTAATATCATGTGCAAAAAGCTGTGATATGGCATGAAAAACACATTAAAGCTGTGAACAGAGTCAAACCGCAGTACATTATGATTGTGACAGCTCACTACTTTGAGACATGGGTTGTGTTAACAAAATGTTTTTCCTTTTTTTGCTCAGGGCACCATCACCAACCAAGCGCAGGGAGCGTTCAGAGGACAAACCCAGGGAACGAGGGAAGGAGAAGGCTGCTGGGAAAGAGGGAGCGGAGAAGGAGAGGGGCAGAGACAAGATCCGCAAGCGGCGCAGTAACTCCACCGGGAGCAGCAGCAGCAGGTCAGATCGGATGTAGTTCAGGGTCAAACACTGTTTACATGCACCTTCTTTATGTGATTATGATGAAATTTAGGCAATATTGATGTTAAACACAATACTTAAGTCAAATTGATGTGTGATTATGATTATAATCGTAGCAAACATAACTGTAGTAAATGTGGGGTATGCTAGGGCTGCTCGATTATGGCGAAAGTCATAATTGTGATTATTTTGTTCAAAATCGAAATCACAATTTAACATGATTATTGTTGGGTGATATGATCAAAGTCTTATTTCATGATATAAGTAATTTTATATATCAGTAAAATTCCACGATTGTCAAAATTGAGCAAAAAGTAATACAAGATCAAATAACATAAGTAAAAGGTCATCACAAACAGTTACAGAAGATAAGTGAACAGTCAGCAATACAATGAGAACAAAGAAAGTAGTTACAAACAAAATTGGATAAATAAATACAACAGAACAAAAATACAAATTAAATAAACTGTTTTAAAGGATTAGTTTATTTCAGAATTAAATAAATTTGCTCACCCCCATGTCATCCAAGATGTTCATGTCTTTCTTTCTTCATTCGAAAAGAAATTAAAGTTTTTGAGGAAAACATACCAGGATTATTCTCCTTATAGTGGAATTCAATGGTTACCAACGGGTTGACGGTCCGAACTGCCGTTTCAGTGCAGCTTCCAAAGGCTCTACACAATCCCAGATGAGTCATTTTCAAAAACAAAAAAACATTTATGGACGTTTTAACCACAAATGCACATCATGCACTGCTCTGCGATGCGCCACGCATTACGTAATCATGTTGGAAAGGTCACGTGTGACATAGGTGGAAGTACTGATCCAGTATCTACAAAGCAAAGTGCAAAGACTAAGTCAAACGGTAAAAAACTCATTTTCTACAACTTCAAAATTGTCAGACAATAAATAGATTTTTTTTTTTTTTGGTAAAGGGCGTTTGACCTAGTCTTTGAACGTTCGTTTTGTAAACACTAGCTCATTACTTCAGCCTACGTCATGCGTGACCTTTCCAACGTGATTACGTAATGCGTGGTGCAGATCAGTGTAAGACGAGCATTTGTGGTTAAAAAAAGTATAGAAATTTATATTTTTTTAGAAAATGATCGATTGTTTCGCTAGATAAGACCCTTATTCTTTGTCTGGGATCATGTAGAGCCCTTTGAAGCTGCACTGAAACTGTAATTTTGACCTTCAACCTGTTGGTCCCTATTGAAGTCCATTATATGGAGAAAAATCCTGGAATTTTTTTCCTCAAATCCCTTAATTTCTTTTCGACTGAAGAAAGAAAGACATTTAAACATCTTGGATGACATGGGGGTGAGTAAATTATCAGGAAAATTTTAATTCTGAACTGAACTAATCCTTTAACTATACTTGTGTCCATGGACGGCATTTGACTCTCGAGGTAGGGGGAGATTGTCCTCACAGCGTGACAGTTATTCGATGATGCGCTATGATATCGCGGGGCAAATTAATTGCAATATTTATTTAATAATAAAAGTAGCATGATGATAAGAAATATAATTTAATAGCCCTTCATGCCGGTCCGCTATATGCCACTGTGAAGGGATAAACGGCATTCGGACACAGCATCAAATCGATAAACTGTTTGGGCAAAGGAGTATCTTTGAAAGACTTGCGCGCTCAACTGTGCGCAAGACGGAGGGGAACGTGGGAAATGAAGTATACCCGGGCCTTAATCGCTCCAAATTAGTGGACTGGAGCAGATGGATCACATTGGGAAAAATATGAGGGGGCATTAGTGAATAATCAGAATAAGAAAAATTGCGTGTAAACAGGAGTGAAGAGGTTTGCTTGTCATGTATTATCTTACTGCTATTAAGTCTTTACTCTGATTATTAGAAAGAATTACATTATTGGTGCACATCAATAAATGTGTCTAATCATGCATTGACTTCAGATCCAGGTCTAGTTCCAGCTCCAGCAGCAGCTCTGGATCGAGTTCGGGCTCGTCCAGCGGGTCCAGCTCTTCTTCTGGTTCCAGCCGCTCCGGTTCGTCAAGTTCCTCTCGTTCCTCTAGTTCATCCGGGTCCTCTGGGTCTCCCAGTCCAAGCCGCCGTCGGCATGACAATCGGCGCCGCTCACGATCAAAGTAGGTTCTTGGCTTTTTTGGCCCGAACGCTTAATTTATATAATATTAACCAGTTAATGCCTGCTTTTGTCATTGTCCCTTAATGAACGTGGGTTTGCGCTTTTTAATCAGGTCCAAATCACAAAAACGGACAGATGAGAAAGAGAGGAAGAGGAGGAGCCCAAGCCCCAAACCCACCAAACTTTATCTGGGAAGACTCACCAGGAACGTAACCAAGGTACAGTTCAAAATCACAGCGTGGCATTACATAAGCACTGTATTTTTGGGGGGTTTTTTTGCCTTCGGTTTTTCCATATCAATTCCAGCACAAGTCGTCATGCTTTGGAAGTGCATGCAAAGTGGATTTGCAGCGCTAAAAATAGCATCTTCTCGACATGTTGACACCACAAACCAAACTATTCCAGTCTCAGTTACAACAGTGTTTGAAGGTCGAAGTAGACATTATGCAAAGTTGTTGCATTGTTATTTGCTGACAACTTGTTTCAGGCAGTTCAGATTCTCTTCTTTCTTGTAGGAGACATTAACTTTATTTGTCGTGCACTTTGATCTTTAAAACTTGGCAGACCTTTTACATTCACAAACAGCTATTACGCAGTACATGAAGGTAATATTCGAAAAAGCATAATGGGGCACTTTAAACACAATCATACAAAACATAAATGTTAACAAATTAAAGTAGGCATTTTATATATTACCTATTTATCAAGGAGAAACACTACAGGCAAAACCAGTGTTTTTTCATTCGCTGGTCAATTTTGAGGTTTTGGTCTATTTTGCTTCCATAACATGTCATTCAAAATAGGTATTTTTAAAGGTTTTTATTAAGCTTTATTAATTTGTGTCTGTAGATGTTAATTACAATACATATATTTAAAGGCACTTTTCCCCCCGAAATCTCTACTTCAGCAGCCCTATACAATAAACTTTTATTCCCATATATATTCTGAAGGTTTTTACTGAGGGATTTCTTCATATAATTTGATTTATATAAAACTTTATTCCTAAACATGATTTATTTTCTCTCCTGGCTGTTGAATAAGTTGACCAGACAGTATTTTCTGATTAATAGAGTGACAAAAAGATCCCCTCTGTGAAAACCTTTCACTGTCAACAAAATGAAACATGAATTTTGAAACTGGCTTCATCCAGTGTTCAGATTTATGTTTATGCATATTTAAAGGTGCCCTAGAACTTCTTTTTAAAAGATGTAATATAAGTCTAACGTGTCCCCTGAATGTGTCTGTGAAGTTTCAGCTCAAAATACCCCATAGATTTTTTTTTAATTAATTTTTTTAACTGTTGGAGTGATTTATAAAGAATGAAGTTGTGTTTATGAATTATACAGACTGCAAGTGTTTAAAAATGAATGAAAATGTCTCCGTGAATACAGTAAGAAACGCTGGTAACTTTAACCACATTTAACAGTACATTAGCAACATGCTAACAAAATATTTAGAAAGACAATTTACAAATATCACAAAATATCATGATATCATGAATCATGTCAGTTATTATTGCTCCATCTGCCATTTTTCGCTATTCTTGCTTGCTTACCTAGTCTGATGATTCAGCTGTGCACAGATCCAGACGTCCTGCCCTTGTCTAATGGCTTGAACATGGGCTGGCATATGCAAATATTGGGGGCGTACATATTAATGATCCCAACTGTTACGTAACAGTCGGTGTTATGTTGAGATTCGCCTGTTCTTCGGAGGTCTTTTAAACAAATGAGATTTATATAAGAAGGAGGAAACAATGGAGTTTGAGACTCACTGTATGTCATTTCCATGTACTGAACTCTTGTTATTCAACTATGCCAAGGTAAATTCAATTTTTGATTCTAGGGCACCTTTAATTAAACAGTATCACATTTGCATATTTAAACATTTCAGAAAACTTGTTCAGGTATTTAACAGCAGAATGAAGTATTTGAGACATTAAAAAAAAAGTATAAAAGCAATTAAATATAAAATAAACTAATTAAATTACACAATATATTGCAAAAAGTACAAAAATAGTACAAAAAAAAAAATTAAGTACAAAACTTAAATGGCACATTTAAACATGCATTTTTAATGATTTAAATATTTTTTTAAGTTTTGACTTTAGATGTTTAAATGCTCTTCCTGTATTATGTTTGTTGTTGATCTGCTTCTGTACTTGATTTCCTATAGGAACATATTCAAGAGATCTTTTCAACTTATGGCAAGATAAAGATGATCGACATGCCTCCAGACCGTTTGCACCCTAATTTGTCAAAGGGTTACGCTTATGTTGAATATGAGTCTCCAGAGGATGCCCAGAAAGCCCTGAAACACATGGACGGAGGTAAAAAAGCAACTGAATTGCATAATTTTGTAGGGTTAACTAAAACCATGAAACAATTGTTACTTGAAATAAAAAAGTTAACTAAAATGGTAACTCTTTACAATAAGGTCCCATTTGTTAGAGTTAATGCATTAGTTAAAGGTGCAGTAAGTGATTTCTGAGATTTCTCAGCACAACACACTTGTAGCCAATCAGCAGTAGGGGGCGTGTCCACTCATGATGGGGGAGGAGAGAGAGTGAGAAAGAAAGAGTGATGGCTGAGAGACATTACAAAAGAGAAAAGCTCAGAGGAATATCACTAGAAAAGCTTTTCAGCGCTTGAGAGACCGAAGCATTAAGCCCTGAAGGGGTTGCATTGTTTCTGCTCCATACTCGAGCGTTTAACTAATGATAACGCATTAACTAATGTTAACAAATGAGACTTTATTGTAAAGTGTTACCAAAAAGCCTATAATAGTATCTCACTGAATCTAAAATAAGACTGATTGCTGGAGATCAGTTCATTAGAGGGGATTTCTCACACTCTGCTGCTTTCCTCAGGTCAGATCGACGGTCAGGAAATCACAGCCACGGCTGTCCTGCCTCAGAGGATACGACCTGCCATGAGAAGACCATCACCTCCACGCAGGATGCCTCCTCCGCCTCCCATGTGGCGCCGCACACCGCCTCGCATGAGGAGAAGGTTGGCTTTTTAAGTATATTTTAGATGTTGTGTTTTCTGTGCAGGTCGATGGAAATCATATTTCATTTTAGTCCGCACTTCGCACCTGTTTCCAAATGTCCGATCTGTCCTTTCACCTCATATTTCTGTTTATTTGTCCTCGTACTTCACAGAGAAGACAGACTTTCTGCCTTTTATGTGTCTTATCAGGTAATTAGCGCATGCACGTCTGCGATTTATCTTTGCCAAAGCTGACAGTTTGTCCTTTTCACAGGTCTCGGTCTCCACGGCGACGCTCCCCGGTGAGAAGGCGCTCTCGTTCCAGGTCTCCGGGTCGCAGACGACATCGTTCCCGCTCCAGTTCCAACTCGTCCCGTTAGCCGATGCTCCATTCGCACGAATGGCTTCTCACATTGGCCCTTTCATATTTTAGTTGGAGATGGCAAATAAATTGTCAATGTTTTTTTCTTTTCCTCTAGTACCTCAGGATTGTACGTAAAAGCCTTGTCTTATAACATCATTGAAGTTGCTTGGTTTTTATTGCTTCTGTGTTTGTACACTCACTGGGATTGTGCTAGATGTTTCATTTTACTGTGATTCTTTTTGTAATGTGCTTTCTTTTTTTGAGAAAACAGCTTTTTATTGGTTTATGTTGTGTGATTAAAATGCAGGCCCTTTTTTATCCAAATGTTGATATTTCATGGAATTGTTTCTGTTACATTAGCGGTTCCATGGAATTCATCTCTCAACATCACCTTCTAATCCTGTAAAATCTGATGATCTGTAAGACTGAAAATGGAAAAAAATCAATAAACCAGTTTAACAACTAAAATCCTCAGTTGTCGTCATTTACTCACCGTCATGTTCCAAACCTGTGTGACTCTTTATTTACTTCCTTGGAAAAAAAAACAAAAGATGTTTTCCTAAGTCGTCATATAGCCTGAACAGTTTATTGAAGCTTTAGACAAAATATGAACGGGAAAAACTAAAGTTTGCGTGCATCTTTAATGCATCAGGTTTTTATGGCTTATATAGTATGATATACTGAGAATATGAAGCTCATAACTGAGGCTAACACTAAGCAAAAATATGCAATTTGCAATATTTTGAACTAAATTGTCATATACAATATGCTAGTGCAAGTATATAACAATTAGTTTAAACTTTGACCTGTGGAGGGCAGTAATACACTTAGCAGTGTCTACACTGCTGGAATTTCTAATTGAGAAGAAGAAGAAAAAGAAGAAGAGAGCTAGTTCAAGATGAGCATTTATTCCTAAAAAATTATATAATTTTTTTTTTTTTTTTAGAAAATGAGCGATGGCTTCTCTAGATAAGACCCTTACTCCTAGTCAGGGATCATTTAAAGCCCTTTGAAGCTGCACTGAAACTAATTTTGACCTTCAACCGTTTGGGCTCCATTGAAGTCCACTATATGGAGAATAATCCTGGAATGTTTTCCTCAAAAACCTTAATTTATTTTTGACTGAAGAAAGAAGGACATGGACATCTTGGATGGCATGGGGGTGAGTAAATTATCAGGAAATTTTAATTTGAAAGTGAACTAATCCTTTAAACATACAGCAGCCACCTTTACATTTCCTCTTAAACCAAAACAACGAGCTAATGCTGCGCTCACGCTATGTCATAATCGTATCACAAGATGGCAACAAATGACGTTCTACCACGAGTTATGCTTTTCTATGGCAACACTATCAACGCCGAAATGAATCTGCAACAGTCAGGTGGTGCAAATAAGAGCTGTGTAAGTTGTTTATGTTCATTATTATTGTAATATTATGTGCTTTGAGACATGAGGTAATTTAATAAACTATGCAGACTTTGCTCTGGCTTTGCGCGTTCATCTGTTAAGGCGTGGCTTTGGGAGCACTGAAGAGGTTGGGTCTAATAATGCTTTCAAAGCTAGCTTGCTCTTGCTACCCCTCCGAAAATGTCTCCGAAAAGTTTTCCAGCACTGGAGAGCGGGAAGGCCTGAAAATGGACGCCGAGGTTGGGTTGTTTCTGCTCGATGTGAGTAACATTGATTTTATGATCAGAGCTCTGTAGTTTTTAAACAAATAATGCAGTACAATACAATGATGATTGTGAGATGAACAAATAAACGCTCCTCAAAAGCCTGATGAATATTTGATAAATTTGAACTTGATTTTTCTAAAATATTACTTACAATATAAAAGTTATTCTTAGACTTACTTTATAAAAATCAGTAAAGATATCAGAACAAAAAGACTGGGCTACCAGTCCAAAATGACTGTATATCATAACCTAAAGGTGGATGTTTTTTTTTTTGTTTTTTTTATAACGTTATACTAAAAGGCATTTTACTTGCTTAAAAAAATGAAGCATCAATCAGACAACAGAAGGCATGTAGCAGATTGTCTGCAACAGGTTTTTCAGCAAAGTTTTATGTTGATGATTTATAAATTCATCTCAGGGGCCACATTTATTAAACACAGAAACCGTCCTAAATTTGATCTTATGATCATTTCTCAGATGTGCATGTGCATATGTGTGATTCATAGAATGAACGTATACACACAGAAAATGAGTAGATGTGAATTTTTAAATCGCAAATGATCTTAAACTTGCATGCAGCTGAATGGTTTCAGTTCTCCGTGTTGTAAACGACACCTAATTAATGTCATTTACATATAAAAGATCACCAGTCATCATCTAAATCCTTTAGAATGGCGAGCTGACAAGAATAGCTTAGATTTCCAAAAACCTGTAGCAATCTGTCAAGGAAAAGTGCGTACATTTTCCACGTCAAAGACCGTTTTTATATGAATTAATGAATATTTTTATTTAAGTGTCATGCACTCATGGTGCCCAGCCTGCATGGGCTTATATGACACTATCCAGTCATTAGGAAAGATGTCCATCAAAAAAGAAAAGAAACAGACAATATAATAAGCCACAACATCCTGACATAATCACAACTAAATCACCTCATCTCAGGATACAGAGTCTTTTGTCTTAATGTCCATGCCTTCTCAACAAAGGTTGCCATACAAAAAAATAACCAAAACATAATTTCACCTCCAGGCAGCCAAAACAGATCTGGGTTTTTCTGTTGCATCATATTATACAAATCAATTCTTAAATTATTGTACAGTGGGCAATAAAACAAAATGAAATTCATCCTCCACCAAACATAAATCACATACAGAACATAACCTGTCCTGTAAACCTGTAAATATGATCATTGGCGTGGATTTAAGTGTACACTCACTCTAAGATCAAAACTGTGCGTACGCACGCTTTATAATTGAGGCCCCAGATCTCTGGCTTGTAAACGCCACCTAATTAATGTCATTAACATATAAAACAGCAACAGTCAATGTCCAAATGCTTTACTTGAGAATGGCGAGTGGCAAGAATTTCTGAGATTTAAAAATACCTGCAGTACTCCGACTCTCTACCACAAGGAAAAGTGCGTACATTCCAGGGTTGCCAGGTTTTCACAACAAAACCTACCCAATTGCTACTCAAAAATAGCCTGAAACTAGCCCAGTCGCGTTCTGGGGGGGAAAATTCGCATTCCAGGGGCTAAATATCATGTTATTTGGGGTCTGGAAGGACAGCAGAAGGTCTGGAATCTATCTAGCTTTCATTGGCCAAGGAGCGCCCAAGAGGACTTGCCCTTTGACTGACATATAACAACATGTAATCACAAATAGTTTTTATTCTGTGTCATGTTTAGGGGCGTGAAAATGTAAAGTTGATGTTCCTACAATAACAGGCCGTTGTGCATCTAATAAATTATTCATTCAAGAAAATTGTGCAAGTTTACTGCAACAATAAAGCCGCAAACTTCAAACACTTTTGAAAATCCTGAGTTTAGTTGATCCTGGAAATCGCTCGTTGTCACAATTGTAAACACAACGGCTTTCTTCTTGCACGAGGGGGTTTGGCGTCACGGCATTTGTTCCAAGTGGACCGTTAAAGAATGCGACACACACATCTCCTGGACATCCTGTACAATTCAACCAACCAGATGATGACTTTGAAAATCCTAAAGTCTTTCCAGTTAAGTGTGCCATATGCATCAGATGTTCAGCCAACGATCCATGGGCGTGACATCTGCGGCTGAGACTAGGGTCGCTGTATCCTGCAGACATTAAAACAAACTGCGGCAACAGTGTTAAAGTAGCCCAATTCCACGGGAATGCCGCAGACTTGGCAACACTGGTACATCTGCTTAGACCCTGATGTGGTGCTAAGCACTTTTCCACATCTAAGTTCCACGTTTTTATAAATATGAACGTCGTACACCCCAGATGACTTACTAAAAAAATGTAAGTGCCAGTGAGGGAAGATGCACCAGCCATGAGCTGAATGAGAATGTTGATAGCTTATTTGGAGCAGACAGGGGAAAAATATGTAAATTTCACGCTGAGACTTCTAAAATAATTGGTCACTGGTGGAATAATAAAATACAGTGACATTTGTGCAATAAGCGCTGAAGCTAAGCAGCCAAACCTTTGAACAGGCTGCTCAGCTGGGTTTCTGTACCACTTCATTTTATTCAGCCATTAACATGGACATTAAAACAGCACTTCATCAACAGCTGATCCCCGAGGCTGACAAGCCCAGACGTTCCCATCTGAAATGAGCTTCTGTATCTGTGGCCTGCTGGAGATTGACTCATATGTGTCAAGGGTAATGAGGCATGTTGGGTGACAAGCTTGTGGCTGTCAGGCACAATAAACAATAAGTAGTAGTGAAAATTGTGCCTGGACCAAAAGCATCCTTTATGGCTGCAGATGAGGTTGAATGTGACATGATGGATTGTGATTCACATTACATTGATTTTGTCTCTAAATTTGCTTGTGCACCATTTTTAATGTACTAATTACTTTGAGCTAATTAAGTTTTGGGCCTAAAAGCACTATTATTATTGATCAACAAGGTGATCTAAAATGGGTTAATCTCACCAGAACTGTCTAGGCCATATTTTACCTCAAAATCAATAGAAAAAAAAAAATGTTAAAGAAAATAAAACCTTTTTAGCGCCATTAAGATTTTGGTGAATCCGTTGAGGGAATGTATGATTGATTCGATTTGCATTGCAACATTATTTTGTGTTCTATTGTAATTTGAGGGAAAAAAAATTCTCATTACTAGTAATGCAAAAAAAAAAATATATATATATATATATATATATATATTTATAATATATATTTTTTTAAATATTTAAAATACATCATTATTAGTGTATTAGGTTAATTATGTTGATTATTTTTGCATTACACTGCAAACAAAAAAAAAAAAAAAATTAATAAATTTTTGTCAAGAGATTCACCACACTTTATTCATACAAGTCTTAAGTTCATGTGTGTTTTTATTCAGATATGTCAAATTAACTTCAGTCATTAAATTAGATAAAAGGTGATACATTTTTAATGATTATTGTGTTCAAGAAAATATACATCAGAATAAATTGCATGCTATTTTCCATAACATACAGTACATTCACTGAAAATACACAAATACATTCACTTGGCCTACACATAAAGATTTATTCACTGCCAATCAGCCAAACATCTTAAGAGAAAATGTAAAAAGATATGTGTATTTGAAACGATGCAAATATGTTCCATATTTGATCACAGACATTCATTCTCATACACATATTAAAGGTAAACAGCCTCAATGACTTATGTATTTAAAGAAAATGATATGTACAATATTCTGTTGTTCAGGTATGTGCTCAAAAATAAACATTTTAACATTTATCAAAAAGATTTAAACATATTTCTTACCCCCTTATTTGTTATTTTTTGCATGAAGGCTGATTGTGGCTTTAATGATCTGTCGTGTCAATAAATTGGCAGTAATGTCCAAATATATAAGCTTTATGATTGTTCAAAGGAGAGAATTCTGGACATGAGCACATTTATTATTGATTTTTGATTGGCCCTTCACATTAACCATGGCCGCAAAAAGTATTTGAACACACAAGTCACACTTAAACATGTATAAATGACTTTGCATTGTATTACAAAATATCAAACAATCTAATGCAATACTTTTCGGGGCCATTGTATGACCTCACTAATCTGGATTCTATAGTTCATGTCATTTTTTTTGCAATTTTTAGGCTACTCCATAAATACATAAATGCTCCCTTAATATAAATAATGTGTGCATGGGAGAAAATTGATTGTTGCTTTATTGAAGCACATTCTTGGGTGAAAAAGGACAGAGGCAAAGATGGTAGAAACAAATAAATAAGAAATAATAAAGATCAGTTTGGATGATGTACAGTACGGTACAGACACTTTAGCAGCACCTTGACATTCTAGTCTATAGTTTTCCTTAATTTGTATTCTGTACATATCTAACGTACGATATTACACGCTTTTTGGCTATGTTTCACTGACATGACACACATCTCACAGGTTATACAGGTTAACCTTAAAGTCACCGGTAACAGGGCTCCTATTTCATGAACTTTCTACTGACCAAGAAAAAAACCAAAACAGATTTGGTTAGACTTTACATTACAGGGTCCATATTAATATAATTGATTACAATAGCGAGAATAATCAGTATGCATAATTACAGGCTTCTCCACAAAATAATTGCATATTAATAACATTTTCATTACGGTTACACACAATTTATATAAATCAATTGCAAATGCATCATGCTTCCTATTTGGGCGGGTTATGTTTTTTTTGTTTTGTTTTGTTTTTTCCCCTCAAAACCCAGATTGGTGAATGTACAACATGTTCTTGGATTAACATCATTGTTGATCCTGGAACAACATTCCAACAAATATACAGTTTAAGTTTAGGCTTAAAACCAGGGTTAGGTGCTTCTACATCAGGGATATTCACCTATCATTTCCCTCTGATTTTAGAGAGAAGTTGGATAAGGTTAGTTTTAGGGGTAGGGATATGGTGTGGACTAAGTTTTCAGACAGGAATTTTGTTCCAGGTTCAAGAAAATATGTTGATCCATGAACATGTCTTGGCAAAATCAATGTGACCAGATCCCCCTAGTTCATTCGGATGAATTTGTTCAGTTCATTCGCTAAATGTATTTGTTCAAGGATTAGTTCACTTTCAAATGAAAATTAGCCCAAGCTTTACTCGCCCTCAAGCCATCCTAGGTGACTTTCTTCTTCCTCATGAACACAATCGGAGAAATATTAATAAATATCCTGATGCATCCAAACTTTACAATGGCAGTGAACCAACGTGTATGGACTGAAGAAAGTGCTTCTATCCACATCCATCCATCATAAATGTGTGCTCCACACGGCTCCGGGGGGTTAATAAAGGCCTTCTGAATCAAAACAATGCGTTTGTGTAAAAATAAAAATAAAAAAAATCCATATTTAACAAGTTAAAACGTACAAAGAAAGTGTAACCTGGCATTGCATCAGTTACACTTTTCCCGTAAGATGAATAGGGAAGGCGTAGGATGTAGCATAAGCTTTTTGAACTGCAAAAGTTTTACATTTTCTTCATATGTTGAATACGGAAGGTGGTCTTGCGGAAGCTAGATATTTTGATGGATGGATGTGGATGGAAGAACTTTTTTCAGCTCATACTCGTTGGTCCCGTTCACTGCCGTTATAAAGTTTGAATGTGTCAGGATATTTATTAATATATCTCTGATTGTGTTCATCAGAAAGAAGAAAGTCATATACACCTAGGATGGCTTGAGGGTGAGTAAAGCTTGGGCTAATTTTCATTTGAAAGTGAACTAATCCTTCCAGTGCCACATCGAGTCTCACATGGATTCAAAACACTGATTCGTTCAGTAGGTTCAGTTAACGAAATTGCACATAATGTACATGTGCTATAAACAGTCTATAAAGACAGAAAAACAGTCACACGCTTCAAAAGAACGATACTTAAGTGCACGAAAAATATGAGTCGTATGGTCGTGTCGTAAATACGCGCATGGAAGTGAACCAGAATGGATCGTTCACCTAAAAGATTAATTCAAAAGCACTGATTCATTTGCTTAAATGATTCATTCGCTTTGTTAGCTTCGAAAACACTTATTTGGATGGAAGTGTATTTAATAGGACTAAAATTTTATATGATCTGGCAAACAAGATAGCTTGGTATTTTTGGTCCATTTTCCTGAAAATGAAAAACTGTTGCCAACTTTTAGGAGTACTAGAGCATACCTCAAATGAGTCCACAAAGCTAGCTAACAGACATGGACTGAAAGCCATTTTAGACTAAAAGCCTCAATCTTTAACATGGACACTGTAATGGAAAGTGACCATTTTCAGTTGTGTAAGAAGCCATTTTTCACAGCTTTCAGCCCTGCTGTAATAAGACAGGTGAATACAGCCTTGTCTATGAAAGAGATCATACATTTTTAAGTTCACCTTATCTACGAAAATGTTCCCCGCTGTATTGTTTAAATATATATGCACCACAGTTTAAGCACTCCAGATGGCAGCCTGTTACTCCACACCGCTGTGAAGATAAATGAATGTGGTTTCCCCCAATAGCTCACTCTGGAGAAAGCAATTGATTTTATTTGAAAAGTGTTCTCTTCTTTGCTTTCTTTTTTTCTTGAGGCTGCCCAGCAAAGGATAAATGAGTCCGTGTACGTGTGTGGTAGAAGTTACAAAGTCTTAATTATTTAGTGTTTGCCACTGTGATAGAAAATCCTTTCATGTACTGAGCAATGAGTGTCTTAGAATATTGATTTAAACGATAAAGAATAATTCCTCTCTAAAGGTATTTTTGCCTTAATTGTACATTTAACAGTCAGTTGCACCAGAAGCTTTTTTGTTGAAGCAGAAGTCCTTGCGTTTCATCTTCATCAGGCAGCAATACTGAAGCTGTTTTCCAGCACATATCTAAAGGCTTGATTCTTTAATAAGAGCTTGTGCTGTTTGCGACCGGCCCTTGGAGACCAACAGCATATTAAAGGAAAATGCCAGCGTTGTTTTTTAATGTCACAAAGGGAGGGAGTGCTCTGTCTCTTTGCTGAGAAGGTGAGAGTTGGAAAGGTGGTTCACAAACAAAAACATCTAGTTGGCTCCAGCTTTGAATCCATTTTCTCCATGTAAAATGTTACTTTGGTGTGCAATCAACTGAAAACTGTGCTATCTAGGGCTAGCCTTGGGCGATACATCAAATATTGGCAATATATAGACAGGTTTCCAATTCAATTCAAAAAGGTTTCTATTTGCAACTCGTTTAACAGCATTGAGAGCTACTTACATGCTTGCAAATCCTTTCATAACTAACAATGTGTAAACACAATGTAAATAAGAGATTTATATAAAAAGATTAGTAAATAAATAAACTAGTATTGATTTTGTAGCAAGCAATTTTTAATATTAGCTGTTCTATCCAGATAATGTCTTTTTCATGGGTGGCAGAAAGCCGTCTTTTTAAATTTTTGGAATGCAAATGAAAATATATTGAGATACATATTGAATATCATCAAAATTTGATTTTAGCTATATCGCCCATCCCTACTAGAGACGAACTCTTTTAACCACATCAATATATTGGTTTGATTGGACAGTCATCTCCTAGAACTCAAGCAAGCCTTTCATGATTTCTCTTGACTTCGGGATCAAGTCTTTTTTTGCATTAATATCCTAAAAGGCATTGGCATGTTATCGCTTAATGACCGCTCCTGCTTGATTTTTTTCCAGAGAAAGAACCACATTTTGGCCGCAAGATGTCTCTGAACCTGACACTGCATCTCTTATAGAGGCACTTCCTAATAAACCGATCGCCACCTTCTGATCGTCACTAGTCGGGAAGTACTTTTCCCAAGCTCGCCTGGCTCAGTAGCCAGCGTTATATTGGTACGGCATCACTCGAGTTGGCGATCAGGAGGATATGCAGACTGGTTTGCCGTTCTTGTCGTATTGGTACACCAGCATCTTGATGCAGTGGGAGTTGGCTGGTGAGATCCACGGACTGCTGGTGATGGAGAAGTTGTGACTGGCGTAAAAAGGCGGTGGTTGCTTCCTGCATCGGAATAAGGCCTTTAGCACCGTGCCAGCCATCCTGCGAAAGCGCTTACTGATGAAGCAGTAGAGGAAGAAGTTGACGCCGGTGTTGAGCAGCGCGAGCATGTTCGCCACATCCGTGACTAAGTGCAGCAATCTGGCGGGGCCAGGCATCGCCGGCTGTGCCGTGTAAAGGTGGTAAAGGATCATAAGCGTACGCGGCGCCCACAGCACGGCGAACACTGAGGTGATTGCCAGCAGGATGGCTGTGGTCTTTCCAGTTGAGTACCCTCGAAGACGGAAGCAGCTACGGCGGCAGCGGAGCTTGCGTACGATGATGGCATTGAGCGAGAAGAAAACCGAGCAGGGGAGCAGATAAACGGTGGCACAGTGTACCCATACCAATACGTGCTGTCCTGCACTGCTGCTGCGGCCACCGTTGCTCGCTCCCGGCATCCCGTGCCACAGCTCCGGCCACCAGTAATACGGGACGCTGGAGATCAGGCAGCCAACGTACACTGCCAAGATCACTTTGCGAGTTCGGGCTGGGTAGGATACGGTGTGGTAGCGCAGTGGATGGCAAACGGCGATGTAGCGATCCACGGTCAGGGGCACTGTGATCCAGATGGAGGTGTGGATGGAGGAGAACTCCAGAACCTGCACGGCTTTGTTGAGCGAGTGGGGCAGAGGCGCTCCGAGAATGAAGTCCTCCAAAAGGAAGTCCACAAATACGATCAACAGCAGGACCAGGATGTCGGCTACGGCCAGGGCCAGTAGGTAGTTATAGGATGATTTCTGTCGTCGCAGCACCAGCTGAGAAAGGATGATCACTGTGAGGATGTTTGCTGTGGAATGTGAGAAGAAATGAACAGAGATGGTGAGAAGAGAGAGGAAGGGGTGGGTGAGAAAGTGTTATAGTCAGTCTTGCAAGATTATGACACATACAAATAGAGAGAAAATGCTTCTTTATTAAACCTACGAGTGTAAGAATGAATCACACAATATTGCATTGGAATTGAAGCACCTCAAATAGATACAAAATGTAGGTCTTTCCTATTTACTGCACACAGTCACATTAATGCATGCAAAGCATGTGACTGACATCACGCATACACTCACCTTAATATGCATGCATTCGCATGCTCATGCATATTCCCAACTTCTTAGCCTGCTCGCCTGAAGTTATGGTTGATTGCTCTTCGGCTGGATATTAACACACACATTAATGTACTAAAGTTGTTCCACATCCAACTGAGGTATGTGAACAAGATCTTTATATGTGTCCTTTTAATTTGTAAAGCAGCCCTTACAAAAAGTAACAAAATAAAATGAAGTTTTGATGTAATAAAACCATGTTTTTTAGTGGTTTACTTCAATTATAACAACTGTTGTACTACAGACACCATGTTTAAACTACGGCAGAGTGCGTACACACTAAATGCACAGGATGCCATGCGTGCGCCTGAGGCATTTGGACATAGTGGTGTATTAGAGGTAAAAAATTATATAAATACTTTTCGGTTTCTCACACAAACTGATCATTTTGTGTCTTAGAACATCAATGTGTCGTCACGAGCCGCAGGGTTTAATTTGGATTTGTCTGTGCGTGTTTTTTTTTTTTTACTGTCATAGACTGTAATCAGATAAACATCAAATTTTCATTTTGGGGTGAACTATCCCTTTAAGTCTTGCCAATCTAAATTATTATAGCACAAGAAGACGCGAAAGTGAACTCAATTCAATAGTGTGAGATGTTTTGTGCGTGCATACATCCGAAGCACGCGCCCCGAAAAAGCCTCTTCTCAGAGAGCGTGTGAATGCAGAATTGAGTTCTTTTTCACATCTTCTTGCGCTTGAACGGACATATTCACACAAAATTGCATTAAAAAATGCCGGTTTCATTGAGTATCCTGGTAAAGATAGTAAGTTATATCTTAAGTGAACATAAACAGTTGAGAAATAAAAAGCATGTGTGATAGTATATTGGATCTGTGCAGCCCTTAAAGTGACAGCAGCCTAATAAACCTGCTGCTGCTCAGTTAACTTGTCTTTAACAATATTTGAAATTTATATAAGTTAGGCTAGTAGTAAAATCCTTATTGTTGGGCCCTGAGAAGGCTAAAAAATGGTGGACAGAGAGACATCTACAGATATATGACCTGCACCATCATGTATAAGTGTATCATTTAAATTTCCCCCATGGTTTGGAGTTAAAAAGGCAAACATAGCAATATCGAATCGCAATACCTGTAGAATTGGAATTCTTAAAAACCACAATACATATTGTATCAGTTCCCAAGTATCATGATAGTATCGAATCGGGAGATAGGTGCCCCGTCCCAGCCCTAATATTCACATGCATAAGTTCACACATGCAGTGCAATTCAGATACATTTGAACGCATGCATTCACATGCATGTTAAGATGCTTACATTAACATTCACATGTTCACACACGTACACACGTGCACACTCATTGATACACATAGCAGCCATGTGCACATACACATTCACATGTAATACAAATACTTAAGAGATCTTGACCTTCTGAGACTTTGTCATTCAATTCGCCCCTCTTCTTCCTGCCTGCCTGTTTTCCTTCACAGCTTTCACCTCTGTCTCATTGTGACCTTCAATAAAACCTGAACAAGCAGCAGCAACAAGTGCACAATTACAGCAAACACTGGTGCTTATGCAGTGCTCTGCGTCCAGGTCACAATGACCCAGGAAAAATGCCCAAGGGTACACAGACCCCCTAGCATCCACCCCTTCCTCTTCTAACCCTTTCACTACTCTGCTTTCATACAAACTTGTATTGTTTGTAGGTCACACTCAGGCAGCGTGAGATGTACAGGCAGAAGAAATGACCAGTGATTGTCATGACCTCTCACTGTGATAAAAGAACATGCACAGAGAAGTGCTGCCTTTGTTTGAGCCAAACAATTTAATACGTGGTAGGGGACGCATGGTGGATAAAGACTCGTTACAAAAGACCCCAGGAAACATTCTGGGGTGTGTTAACCTATAAAGCAATCACCAGAAGTTGCAGCAAATTTCCTACCGTCGCCTCACTGTAGCCAATGGGCTGCTATATGGAAGGATATATTGGATGAAAACTTCAAAGTGTTTTGCACCCGTGGTGTGTCTCTGTCTGCCTGACAGTCATTCGGGCTGCTAATAAAGATGGAATTGGATTACATATGCCAGTCAGGAGTCTGGAGAATCGCACTTCACAGTTCCAGAACATCAGCTGATTACAAATTACAAAGACTCCAGCTTCAAACTCACACATCATCATTTGCATAAACACTTGCAATCTCAGGCACACAAACATCGTTTTCAAGATGTATAGAAGTATGGAGAGACAGACAGAGATGGGTTAGATCGAAACCTTTGCATAGACTGTCATAATCAAGTTTTAAGAAAAGTTATTTTACCTTTTCAGAAAAAAAGCAAACCAAGCTGTCTATCTCTTTCACAGTTGAACTTGCACAATGCAGTCCTCAGAGCACTGTTCCCAGAAGAACATTTTATTGCTTATTTAGAGAATCAAAAGAGATTTTAGTTCAATTTATGTATATTTGGTCAGAGGAATAGCACTAGCATAGTACTGTTATCATTTTTGCAGTATAGAGTAAGAGTAGGCCTATATCTTTCCATTTGTCTTTCCATTTATATAGCGACTTTTCAATTCCCATGTGATAACTGAAGAGGTAGTGATTACAGCTGTGATTCTGATCTCTTTTATTTTACCACACTGCTAAAAGTTAATACAGTTTAAACAAACTTGATTACACATGCAGAATTACATTTTTGGATAGTTGCATTCCACTTTCTGAATTAAACGTATAAATTAAGTCATGTGACAACAATGCAACGTATACAGAGTGCAACATTCGGGTTCCACAAGTAAAAACTTGAATTTTGAAAGATAACATGCAAAATCTTTAAAGCCTTACTGAGCAAGGAGATTGATAATCCATGGTATTTGCTTGTGCTGAAGCCATCAGCCAGTATTATTTCAGCTTATTTTTAAAATAATCATGTTTAACACCAACCAGAAAGTTGAAAAAAGAATTTGCTGAATTTGGAACCGCATACTACTCTTACTAATTTTACAATATCAAAACTGGCAGCTCCAGTAGTAATGATTTTTCCTGAACTCTATCAAGGACACTATTTATAAACCTTAAACAATTTATAATCAATTAAAAATGAATTTATACATGTATGATATTACGCTGTAGCCACATTGGACCAGCGGTTTGGAAAATGGATGGATGATTCAGATGTGGCGCCATCTTCTGGTTAGGTGCAGGAATTCATGTGGCGTGCGATTCTCACAGTGCATTATGGGTATTCTCTAGCCATTAAGCATACATCGGTTGTACACTTGTTATTGTGGGATTGAATGAGTGCACTCGTCGACTATGGTTTTATACACCATTACTAATGGCTGTTTCCTCAAATAGTGCCCTATTTAAAGGATTACTTCACTTTCAAATAAAATTTTTCTGATAATTTACTCACCCCCATGTCATCCAAGATGTCTTTCTTTCGTCAGTCGAAAAGAAATTAAGGTTTTTGATGGAAACATTCCAGGATTTTTTTCCTTAAAGTGGACTTCAATGGCCTCCAAACAGTTGAAGGTCAAAATTACAGTTTCAATGCAGCTTCAAAGGGCTTTAAACGATACCAGACGAGGAATAAGGGTCTTATCTAGCGAAACCATCGGCCATTTTCTAAAAAAATATAACTGTATATGCTTTATATAAACAAATGATCGCCTTCCAAGTGCTTCCGCCAAAACCTCACTTTTGTATTCTTCAAAAAATTTACACTATATGTCCTGCGCCTTCCCTATTCTACTTACGGAACGAACACAGCACCAGTTCCAGTTTTTCCGTAAATAGAATAGGGAAGGCGAGGACATACAGCATAAGCTTTCTGAAGATTACGAAAGTGCGGTTTTGGCAGAACCACTTGGAAGGTGATCATTTGTTTATAAAGCATGTACATTTACATTTTTTTTTAGAAAATGACCGATCCTTTCACTAGAAAAGACCCTTATTCCTCGTCTGGTATCGTTTAAAGCCCTTTGAAGCTGCACTGAAACTGTCATTTTGACCTTCAACCGTTTGGAGGCCATTGAAGTCCACTATAAGGAGAATAATCCTGGAATGTTTTCATCAAAAACCTTAATTTCTTTTCGACTGAAGAAAAAAGGACATGGACATCTTGGATGACATGCTGGTGATTAAATTAGCAGGAAAATTTTATTTGAAAGTGAATTAATCATTTAAGGCTATAGATGGGGATTTTGGACACAGCCTAAGTCTGTTCGACTTCTTGCAGCGCTGCGCAGATCGATGGGTGTATCATCGTGAATCGAAAGCATCCCGAGCCATCTGCTCTCTAACTGCTCTCACGGTACTTTGATGTCTTTAATATATTATTACTGTCAGATGATTCTGCACAGCTTTATTGTGCAGAATCTATATTGTCTACATATTCCAGGCTACATGACCTTTATCTCTAATGTCTAGTGATGGCCCAGGATTGAGCTATAAAATGAATATGGATTTGGAGAATTTAATGAAACATGTTTGAGTTTGATTGAGTTGAGACTTCTTAGCAAATCTGAGCACAGTTGAGAGCTCTTCCGAAACATGGGGTGTTTTATAAAGAGAAAATCCTGAGATTCAAGAGACAAATGTCTCCTTTTGATGGCATTGCTTTCTAAAGAAACAATAGAGATCTCATTTTAGATTTGTCTTTCCTACAGGCTACACAAAACAAGCTTTCTAGTGTCAAACCCACGCTTTTTTGTGGATCACTAACAGGATAATGAAGGTTATTTTTGTGTCTGAGTAGTTCAGTGACAACAGCCTGAACTCTATTATAGTGGAACTGTTTGATTTCCTCTTCACCTTGCTATTTATTGTTGTTGTTTTTTGTCATAGTAATTGATATTTTCTATGAAATTAAATGACTAATTTTTCTCTCATGTGCATCTAATTTGTTTTTAAAATGTAATATTAGTGTTCATTTCATTCTGACAGTTTATTTCAGTGAGTCTTTAAGTTATAAGTCATCTCTTTCAGACTGTGAATCAGTATGCCTTTGGCTGTGTGGATCAGTTTGTCTTGCAGACGTCATATCTATGTGTGTTCATGTGTATCAGAGTGTCACTAAGACTGCAGTCAAAAATAAAATCCAGATTCACCAAATCCTGCTCTCAACTCCCAGTTTTACTTTCCTTATCCGCTTTATTCTTCCTTTTCATACTCCACTGTCCATTGTACTTTTGTTTGTGGATTTCGCTTTCACTGGATTAATCTCTCCAGATGCCCCACTGAGAATGTACTTTATTTAGACAAACAAAACGAATCCACCGTGGCCTGGAGGTTGTACATTTCCTGACATTTCCATTTAGCTGTGGTCAACATCGTAAGCATATTGATTTCACTTAACTCCTGTCTTTGTGTAGGGTCCAGAACAGGAGCAACCAATTGGCTCAGTTTGCTTTGAATCCACATGTATTTGTGTCAGAATGGAATAGTGTATTGCACTGCATTCTGCATGCTTTTCTTTCATAAAGTAGTATATGGTAGTAGGGCTGGGTATTGACACAAATTTCATGATTAGATTTCGATTCACAAGCTTGCGATTCGATTCAATGTCGATTATGGATACAAATTTTCTCAAGGAAAAAAAAAAGTATACATGGGATTCACTTGGTACTACATTACTATACAATATGAAAGGTTAAAATGAACTGATTTGTACTTGCACTCAATGAAGTTTTTATAATAATAATAATAAAGTTATAATACTAACTTTACAATCACATAATTATATTTCTACTCCAATTCATTTTTTGAAATATAAACATTTAAATGGTGGCTGTCATAAAACTTTGATTTATTCAAACATACATTAAATATTAAAGAACATTAAAAATGATAATGAATATGTAATATGGTGCATATATTTAGCAAAATGCTCCTCTCTAGAGTTAATTTTTCTAGCTGACTAGTGATTTTATGGTCACTGAATATGGTTTTCCTGAGGTAAATGTGACTTACATGATATTATAAGCTGTTTTATTGATGTCTTTTAGCGGTTAAAAACTGATTGATATATTACAAGGCATGATACGGATTTCAGTAAGTTATAGACCTTCTTTTACCATACCTTCAGATGTTCATTCATATTTATTTTGCGCTGTAACTGGTATTAAAGCGGAGAAGACGATCAGTTCATCTGCCGCTTTGCTTGAACTGAACTGCTATGCAGCGATCATTAAACAGCGCAAAAACAGTATTTTTTTTTAAATTTCATAATAAAATGGACAGAATTTGAAATGTTAGACATTCATATAAAAAATAAAGCGCAAAGCTTATTGCAATTTATTGGATGCAAGGCACGCTATGTTCCGTTTATTCATCAACTGAAAGCAGGATAGACTAATCGATTCTTGTGATTTAAGAATCGATATCGGTTCGTAAAAATTTGAATTTTTAAAAATTGAGAAATTAATATTTTTTTTACCCAGCCCTATATGGTAGTATATACATAGGCTAGTGCACAGTATTCGGCAGGCATTTGCATTGCTGTCACATGACCTTACAACGTTGAGTGTTTAATTCAACAAGTGACAACTTTTTTTTTTTTTTTTGTATTTTTAATATAATTTTGTTCCAATTTTCTCAACTTTTTCTGTGCAAAATATTCATATTATATACTGCAAAAACTCAAAAGACCCAACTGCATTGCCGATGAGATCTCTTTCATATCTCATTTAGCTCAGATTTGACAAGATAAACAACTCTCAGGTTTCCTGACTTTCTGATGGTCCTGCCATGAACACGAAAATGCTCACAAACACTTTCCTCACACAGGCGGTGAGCTCTCAGAGAGCCCCGGATCATTTACCTAAATTGAAAATCATTGGCTCCACCTCTTAAGTGGCAAATAACACCACCGGGGTAATGTACAGCCGGCAAGAGGATCGTTATGGCGGATCTGTGACCTTCCAGCAGATGCAATATTATAGTGACTTTCTGGATAAAAACCCTTCATCTTCAATAGAAATCACCAAAACACATAAATCAAACAAGCCTTCAGTGCAAGAAGGCAATGAAATAAGACCAACCTCTTCCAATTAGTGACCTTAATGAGCTTCACCTCCAGCGATCAATCGAACAGGCATGAGCTCATCTGAACCCACTCATATTTCTGCGGTTTCTACTATTTCTGGTTGAGCAGTGAAAATGCAGTTGAGTGTATACAATGCTCTTCAAATTTTATTAAACTGTAAATTGCAGGTTTTTACAAGTTGCCTCTCAGTTCACAGCCATGCAGTTGAACTTGAAGTTATTTGAAGGAAATTATCATTATTATTTTCCCACGATTTAATATCTGGATTGTACTGTGATTTTCTTTTCTTTCTTTTTTTTTTTCTTTCTTTGCGTGGTTCAAGTAACCTGTCCCTGTTGGAAATTTAAATAGCTTCTAGAAAAACTGACAGATGAACACCTACTTATTTTGATGCTCTAAATATGCACAATTAATTTCACATAATTATTTTCATTTAGCATTTTTTAAGTATAGCATTTTGCTATACTTCATCTAGTTGTGTTAAACTACAATATTTCTTAATTAACTGATGATATACATGATATATTTGCATTTTTTAAGTTTAAGGGATTTGCAAAAGCAAATATGTGATTAAAAATTATACATTTACTTCACTTTCCTTCAGATATTATATATTCATTGTTATATAAATGTTATTTGTTACTACTGTAAAAATAACCTCACTCTTCACCTTCATCCTCTTTAATCACACCTGCTTTTAGTCAGCCTCTCTATCTCTTTCCATTCTCTTCCCATCCGTTCTTCATGCTTTTCTCACTTTCTGTGTACAATGCCTTTGAGAGGTTTCTCTTCTTCACCTCCATCTACCCCAAATCACTGCCAGGTGTGATGACTTTCACACAGTGTTGAATAAAGACTCAAATCTCATCTCATCACGCTTCTTGTTTGTCCCACAAACCCGTCGAAATTCAAGCTGCTATTTAGCAGTCGAGCAACAGGAAGACTGACTGGCTCCGAAAGCAAATGAAAATATTTGTGTAAACTGCTCAGGCTGAGTGCTTCGCTCAAGGGCACGGTGATTTATCTCAATCTGACAACGAATCATTCTGCTGAAACTGTGCCACACGCCATCCGACCTGAGAGAGATGCTTCGATTAAATTTGCAGCACACCTGCAAATAATACCAATTGTCATAAATGAGCAATCAACCTCCAATTGTGGAGGGACAAAATGTAATTTTAGGGTGAATATTAAACGCCGGAGGCCAATTAATATGATGACTACTCAAGATGTCTGATGCATCATCTGTCTTGCTCCCCAGGTCATTCCAGTTAGAGCCGGATCTAATCTCATCATCTGTGGAATAACAGATATTTCTTGCCAATATATGATTATAAGCCCGTGGAAATTATGTGAGACTCTGAATTCTGTCCTGTCACCGATGACCTTTGGAAACACAGTTTTTTCACAGTTGCGTCTCACAAGGTTACGGACAATTTCTTCAAGGATGTTACTAATCGAGATTAAGTGGGAACATTTTAAGAAAATGCGTAAAAAACCTGCTTGGCCACAAATGTGAAAATTAGGGACAACACACCCCCCTCATCCCAATGCTTTTTACAACTACACAGACAAAAGTGTACATAAAAGTATACATTGTGCTCTAGGCAATCAAGATTTTAAGAATGCATTAAAAAACTATTGATTGGTTACAAATGTGAACTCTGGAGGGGATGCATTTCTCTCACCCCAGTGTAGTTCGCAAATACAGACAAAGTCATGCATAAAGCCATGCATTATGCACTAAATAATTCTAATACAAATCTGCATGAAGAACCTGTATTGATCACCCACAAATGTGAATATTGGGGGTCGATGCACTCCTCTCACACCAAGCATTTCATAAATACATGCATGAAAACATGCGTTGTGCACTATTAATCCTGAATTTTTTTCTTACCAGGCAGGCCGAGGCACAGCAAGGAACTGTAGTAAATGACTGGAAACTGTCCGAGAGGGCAACCGCGAGGACTCCAAGAACTGGAGTTGGTGGACAGTACGGTAAAGATGTGGCTGTGCTCCATGGCCTCTCTGCCCTCCTTCAAGCTCCAGAGAGGAGACGAACCACAGCCGAGCCGCAGGACACGCAGATGTAGAGCCGGCTGGCACGTGTGAGAGTCAGAGAATGACTGCAAGCGTGTGTTCGTGGCAGAGAGACACAGACGATGAGATGCGATGAAGCAAGCGATGTGATGGGAAGAGAGGCAGGGATGTGAGGAAGAGTGTGTGTGTGAGGAGAGGTGGCGGGAGAGAGAGAGAGAGAGAGAGAGAGAGAGAGGAGGTGTTGAGAGCTGGTGAGAATGAAATCTGGGGAGGCATGAACGCAAAAAGGGTGAAAATAAGTGACGAGAAAGGGGGTGGGGGGCGTGAAGGAGAAGAACATTGGGAGAGCGAGAGGCGTTAAGTGAGGAAGAGACGATTCGTGTCGACACCACTGAGAGGTGATTTTTGTGGTGACACACTCGTGCGGCTGAAGGGCGACCCAGAAGTAAATAAGAGCTGTAGCATGACTCGACTAGTTTGCACGTACAGTGCGTCCGTGGCACACACAGATGCTTAGCTATTTGGCATTTTGTGGAGTTGTGAATTTTGATGACATATTGGGAAAAAATAAAAGCATAATTATATATAATAATATAATTATTATTGTTGGGGATGTTCTGATGCCATTTCTTTCCAGAACTTTTACAATAATGATTTTGCCAATACCGATTTCCGATACCTGAACCAAAAGAATATGAATCATATTAGATTATTTATTTTGTCTAGTAAATAGATGTTGCCTTCCTAGTCTTTTACTAGTCATATTCATGCTTAATTATGCTTGTTAAAAATATATCTTCTTTTACTTTCACTGTTCATTTAATCGTTGTATTCTGTATTTTATTAAAGGGGTCATGACATGGATTTTTTTATTAATGTCCTTTGAAGTTCACTTATAATATTAATAAAAGATTTTGCACAAAAAAACCCAGCTGATCCAGCTTCTGTCAGATCCAATGCTGCTTCATCTTTTAACAAAAGTTTCTTTGTGAAATCTCCTTATACTGTACCTCTTTTGCAAAACAAAATGCTCCGAACAAACATATAATTCTCTAGCACGATTCGGGATGACATAAACCATTAAAAATAAACCATCAACTAGTTCCTGGCGACAAGATAACATGACCCTAACCAACCACTTCTGGTCAGGAATAAAATAAGTGAACTATTCTACTTTATGATGCTGAAACTATATCACCTGATCATCTTTGTTTCTGGCATTTTTGCAACAAATTATGGGTTTTGGCAAACACTGTTACAAAAACCACAAACTCACATAAAAGTCAAACTGTGCAACTAATGAAAATACTGATCACCATAATGGTATCCAAACATTTAAAAAAGAATTCAACTTCTAAACAAAAAGTTAATTCTCAAAAAGAACTTCTACTGAGATCTTGAGAGATTTATTGTCTTCTTTTGTCTTCAGTTGATTTCAGGCTGTGTGGCTTGTCACTTGTAGTTGTTGCGTTTAATTTTCTGAGAGTGCAAGCATGATGTTGAATCATTGTAAAAGATTCAGTGCCATTACCATTGATTTTTGGATGAAATTTTAAAATTGTTTCAACATTAATTGCGGATGCAAAAGTAATGTTGCTTTAATGCAGTTAACATTGTCGCATTGATTAAATTCGGTTCGATGGTTGCTTGCTATCTGGGATCCTTCTAAATCTCTACAGAAATGAACAAATGAGCTGTTTAAATAGGACTCGTCAAAGCAATCGTTCCTTTACGCTTCTATTTACTCCTCTAATTGTCCTTTTGCCGGGAGACTCAACCGCGTAGAGCGTCACTAAGAAAATGGAAGTTAATGCAGTAGAAGCCACTATATATAATCATTTTCTTATATAGTAAAGTACTTGCGCCTCAGAGCGCGCAGATGAAACCCAATAAACACGGTCTTATCTTATCTTGCATTCAGATGTCTGGTGTTTGTGAACACAATCGTGTGAGGCGCTTCTGGGAGAAATTATACCGAACCACTTTGATAACAGACTTTGCTCAGGCATTTCAGAATGACCAAAACAGCATTTCAGATGCTGTGCAATGAGATCAGTCCGCTGGCTGGTCCAGTTATGCAGTCCCATCGCAAAGTCACGTCTTTTTTGATGCGCATCAAGGAATTTATTTGGTAAAAGTGTTTCTATTGTAGTTTGCATGTTTTTGTATTGCATAAAAAACGTATCCAGCTCAGTTGAGTGCATAAAGTTTTTTATGTGCAGGTTTTAGAATTTATGCGCATTTTGGCTTTTCCAACCAGCGCTATTTTTATTTTATTTATTTTTTGCAGTATCCCAAAATGCACATAAAAAAGGTGGATTGAAACATTGCTAGTGATTATAATGGTAATCAAAAGCAAAAGTATTTGCTTTTGACGCAACGTTCACATGTGTAGTGTAGGCAAATGTCAGCTTTTAAGCATCTGAATGCCAGTGGGCAGAGCCTATGGTGCGATGATGTATAACTATTCATCTTTGTCTTGCTCTGGAGGCAGGCATGTGCAAATATATTTGCCCCCATGACCCCTTTAAATGGCAGAGCGCTGATTAGAGCTGTCCCAGTGCAGAGTTACAGTAATCACATGATCTTTTCCAGTAATAATATTGACACTTTTTTGCTCACCGGCCACTGTGGCTAGTGGTTTTTCAAAGTTACTAGCCACTCAGCATTTTTTTTCTGGCCACAATTTTGACATTGATACTATGGAGAAAAACTGCCATATAGATATTTTTAATATCTCTAATATAGATATATTTGGCAGCAGGTATATTAGGCTTCTGTCACTTTAAGGCCTGAAACACGGATCTATTATACCGTTACACGTGTTTTCTTTCTCAACTGTTTATGTTCTTAAAACATAACTGACTGTGTTTATAATATTTTTATATTATCTAATAATTTGGCAGCAGGTATATTAGGCTGCTGTCACTTTAAGGCCTGACACACAGATCTATTATACTGTTACACATGCGTTTTCTTTCTTAACTGTTTACGTTCACTTAAAACATAACTCACCAACACCGGTATTTTGACATTATTTTGTGTGTATTTGACTGTTTAAGCGCAATAAGTAGCGAAAATGTATTCAATTTAGCACAGAGAGACGGTTTTATGTGCATGCACTTTGGGTGTGAGCACAAAATCAATGGGAATGAGTAAAATTATGCGCAATATAGTCCCACAATGAAATGTATATAAAATTCAACTAGTGACTAGTATGAGTGACTATATTACACGCCACTGTTGAAATCCACCTGCATATATATATATATATATATATATATATATATATATATATATATTAGGGCTGTCAAAAATAGCACGTTAACGACGTTAATTAGTTGTTTGTTGATAATTACGTCAATTTTTTTAACGCATTTCACGCATGCGCAGTGTGACAAATTATTCAGGTCAGGAAAGTCAGGGAAGTGGTTGGGAGCTAGAGGCCAGATGGAGCAAGGTGAGCAAAGTGGGCCTATTGACGGATTCAAATTTAAAAAGAATGATGATGGTACAGTTAACAAGTAGGCTACAAGGTTAAACCAAGTCAAATATCAATAACATGTATGCATGTATGTAGTGTTAATTTCGTCAGACAAGACGAAATATGTTCGTCAACGACCTTTTTTTTCATGACTAAAACGAGACGATGGCAAGACTGCACCACTGTCCAAAAACGCTCACTAAGACTAATTTAACATGAATTTGACGAAAAAAGACGAGACGAAAATGTTTTGCATAAAATAAAAACTAAGATAAAATCTCTCTTAATTTTCGTCTACAATCGTCTCTGCTTTTTCATCAGCTGTTACACCTTTAAAATATTCAGAACGAGTTCGGATCCCGCTTATTACATTGCTACCTACCAAATAAATCAATAATTTGACACAAAATTATGATTTAAAAAGGAGTTTATTGATTTAAAAACGATTGTATTGCTTCCGCTAAAGAAAATAGTGCGCTCCGTCTCTACGGTTAGAATCCTGTGTGTTCATGGCAACGCTCTGTTTTTCATGGCGGTCTGTTATCAAGAAACTAACAAAAAAAGATATGTGAATGACTAAATATGACTAAAACTAACAAGGACATTTGGCACAAGACTAAGACTTAAGACTAAATTAAAAATAGGTGGCGAAATTAACACTATATGTATGTAAAAAAATAAAAAAATAATAATGATAATAATAATAGTGATTAATCCTGATTAATCCACTGAAAATTCTGATTAATTTGATTAAAAATTTTAATAATTTGACAGCCCTAATATATATATATATGCTGCTTTTACGTTTGTGGAAATATTTATTATTTGACTTTTTTGAAGTTTTTTTATGACAGTATCTTACATTTAAAGATGCTTTTCTGAACAAAATGTGAGTGGTGCTGCAGTAATAATGATAGGAAATATTATAAATATGAAGAATAAGTTAAAAGGTTTAAAACCAACATAAATAAACAACCTTGGTGCAGCAAAACTCTAATTGTGAACTCAAAGCAACAACACATTCATTTCCTAACATTAATTTTGCATAAATAATCTTTTAGATACTAATCAAATGCAGCACTGATTATATGACATTGATGGAAAGCACATGCTCTCCATTGCTGAGGGTCACAGAGTGCATTTCTTCGGCACCTGTTTACTTTGCATACTTGATCAGTCATATGTGTGATGTGGAAGGGAAAAGGCTGATTTTCTCCATGTCATCCTTCTCATAAAGTCATTTTCCTAGAGCCCAGTAAATGAGTGTGAAGTGATAGAGAGAACACGGGCCGTTTAATAAAATATAGCTCAGTGACTCGCATTGATTACCGCGAGCGACAGAATGGCAGGTCTTTTCTCATGTTCACATACAGGCCTGAGGCTAAATGGAGCAAACACTACTCTACACTCAATGAACTACTTTACTGATACTCATTGCTTCTTAGACTGCAGAGCAGATCTTTAAAAACAATAATAACTGGTATGAATTTATTTTTAAATATTGATTTGAATATTAATCACTAGATAAGACTTTATTGGATCACTCCAACAAAGCTTTACTATTATGGCACAAGTTCATTTCAGAGAGACATAGAAAGAGATTCCATCTCTAACAGCATTATCCATCAGCTCAGCTCTAAGCGATAGACTGTATTAATAATAAATCACAAGCTTTAATAGCAGCCCGGTATGCATAACTGTTAAATTAGATGTTTGATTTTGGTAAAGGGGTGAAGGAGTTCACACATGCCTTTTCATTTGTCTGCTGTCGCTCTCTCGCTTGTGTTCACCCTTATAAGAAAAAGAGCTGTGTGTTGAAAAAGTCCAATAAATTAGAATTCCGCCATGTAAAAAATAACAAAACTGGGTGAATGCAGACAGTGAGTAGAACAGCATCACACCTGATACTGTTAAAGTAGTGTGAAGATCAGCAGAGCGAAGACTTTCTCACTCAATATATCTGAGTAATCGCTCAAAAACACACGTCTGAACCTGTCAGAATCCCAGAGTACTTGTGCTCTGCTCTGAAACCTAGTAAGCTGTCTATGTAGGCAGCATTTTAAGGCATTATAGGCATGCTGTTGAGACAAAAGTTGTGCCAATAATTTTAATTACACTGCAAATGCTCTTTTGGCCAAATAATAATGCAGCATCACATTTAATTTCATTTGCAATGAAATGCACTGGAACAACTTCAATGAAAATATAAATCCAAGATGATCCGAGAGAAATATAACATTATTTAAAAATTATATTAGAAAGATAAATTTAAAAACATATTTTGTTTTTTAACTATGCTTTTTGTCTGGTACGTTATACAAGACATGTATTTAAAAAAAAAAATCTGTGATTTTGGCGCCCCCTTCGTTTGCGCCCCGAATCGAGGTGTTACATATGTTGCATGTCCTCTCTCGAGAGATATGCTGATCATATTTTCAGTTGTCTCAGCTTGGAGGCGTTTGTATATTGAGCATATTTCAGATGACATATTTAAATCATAAATTAGAATCACCAAGGACAAGCCTATTCTTAATAAGGCGGGACACGTGATTGAAACACGTGTGCGCTTCTGCACACACCTAGCTTTCGTCACGCCAATTACTCCAAACTGCAGATGAGATCTGTAAAAAAAAAAAAAAAAAAAAAAAATGCAGCTCTCACGATCAGTTCCCGACCGATTTTTGTCAGCCGATAGATCGATACCAAAGTCCCTTTCAAGGAAAGTCTGTTCACTCGGCGGCCATATTTGCAACGCCTCCGGCCATCTATTCCAGGCATCCAAGACCAATTCCTATCTGTTTGAATGGGGGAATCCTGAAATCTCAAAAACTATTACTTAAAAGCTCTTTTACTTAAAAGGCGGGATGTATTCTGCCATATTGCGAGTTTCTCCCCTTCATAACTAATAGTATACTACATAACTACTCAGAGGAATATCATATAAAATTTATTCGATGATTCACTCATGTAGGCTACACTTACAAAACATGGTAATGCCAAAATGCAATTGACCATTCGCAAAGACCTGCCGCCTTTAGTTACTGTTGCTATGTCCAACAAGCCATACCGATCTCTGGCCACACATCATGTTCTCACGCAGTGAAAAATACATCTCGGAGCAAAGAGGACACTGACAATGCGTCAACAGACAAAACAGAGCAAGTTACTTTTGATATGAAACAAAGTCTCAAATTTCAAATTTTGTCATTTTTAATGAAATTTAAACAAATACCGTTTTGTGGCTCTTTAATGTGTCATAACAGATCGCTGTAGCATCTCAGTTCAGGCGGCTCGTGAACTGACCATCTCTTCCTACTAGTTCATTTATAGCATCAAATAAACATGAATTAACATCACAAGGAATGTTGTTTCAATCGCGGAAAGACATAAATACACACCATTTTTCAAGTCCAAGTCCATCTACGTTAATCTGCTAACTCCCCTGACTGCTTTGTCGGACAAAATGGTGAATTTGGTGTTATGATTGGTTAGATCATTGTCACAGTTATTTTTAATATGATAAAACTACTTGACATTTCTTTTTACTATTATCATAAAAATATACATACACTGTGTGCAGAATTATTAGGCAAGTTGATTTTCTGATCATATTTTTTTTCCAAGCACATTTTACCAATTCCAATCCACATCAATCTTAATAACTACTATTAATATTGTTTTTAATCATTTATAAGTGATATATAATTGTTCATGAAGGCTGGAAATGAAAAATGCTTTATATTCAGATGTGCAGAAATATTAGGCTGGTTTTCTTTTACAGGCAAAATGAACCAAAAAAGAGATTTAACTCAGTCTGAAAAGTCAAAAATGATTAAATACTCATGAGAAGGACGCAATACTAATGCAATACTAGAAATTGCAAAGTTAAAGCATGACCAAGGGACAGCAAAATGCTCATTGGGTCAGCGGGGTCATACAAAAACAGCTGGAGTAGAAAAGACACATGTTAACTGCAAAAGAATTAAGAATTAAGGTGAAGAATTAAGTGTGAAACCTAAAAAATGACCCGCTCTTAATAAGAATCACAAGCTGAAGTGTTATAAAATACATGAAGACTGGGTTTTTATAGGCCTTATCGACAATTTATCTTCCAGAATCTGGCAGTAAGTTTTGGAAGATCATTTTTAGTCCATCTCTGCAAGACGGACATTTCAGGATAAGAGATGGACTAAAGGTGAACTCCCACACCTTACTGCCAGATTCTGGAAGATGAATTCTGGATGTGGTGCTGGTCCTTCAAGAGTCACTCTCAAGCTGTCTGTCTATAAGGCCTATAAAAACCCAGTCTTCAGCTTGTGATTCTTATTAAGAGCGGGTCATTTTTTAGGATTCTTTAGCTAACCTAAGTCTCTGAGATCCTGACACCTTGCACTTCTGGAGACTCCAGGTAGGTTGCAGTTCTGGAAGATGGTGGCGCTGGAGACTAAAGGGTTCCTGATGGTTTCACACTTAATTCTTCACCTTAATTCTTAATTCTTTTGCAGTTAACATGTGTCTTTTCTTTTCCACCTGTTTTTGTATGACCCCGCTGACCCAATGAGCATTTTGCTGTCTCTTGATCATGCTTTAACTTTGCAATTTCTAGTATTGCATTAGTATTGCGTCCTTCTCATGAGTATTTAATCATTTTTGACTTTTCAGTCTGAGTTAAATCTCTTTTTTGGTTCATTTTGCCTGTAAAAGAAAACCTGCCTAATAATTCTGCACATCTGAATATAAGGCATTTTTCATTTCCAGCCTTCATGAACAATTATATATCACTTATAAATGATTAAAACAATATTAATAGTAGTTATTAAGATTGATGTGGATTGGAATTGGTAAAATGTGCTTGGAAAAAAAAAATATGATCAGAAAATCTACTTGCCTAATAATTCTGCACACAGTGTACATGACAGAGTGTTTCAGACTGTTTTCTATACAAGGAAATATCATGTTAATATTATTATATAATATATTATATGTTCAGTTATCTACAGCAATTATTGAAAAACTGTTAAAAGCATAATGTTGCATCAGTTATGCTTTTTTTGTAATTTGAATATGGAAAGTGTAGGACGTAGCGAAGCGTTTTGAACTGCGAGAGGCATTACACTTTCTTCGTAACTTGAATACAGATGTCGGTCTGGTGGAAGCTAGTTATTTTACTTTATAACTTGTTAAATATGGATATTTTTCTTATACAAACGCATCACTTCACTTCAGAAAGCCTTTATAAGTTCATTAAAAATGAACAGAGACTTTTGATTTCATGTTCCTCTTTCTACCACTAGGGCCATTTGGAATTCCTAATGGCACAAGAGGTGCTGATAGTGATCAAGGCCTGTAGGCCTAGATTTGTGTACATCGAGGGTCTGCTAATTGTCAAATATTTACTATGGTGAGGGGAATCTTACATTTGGGTTTCAGTCACAGGGTCAAGGAAGGAATAAAAGACTGTTGCTCTGTCTCTTCTTTTCCTCTAGACCCCTTTCTTGGGGCACTCTTTCCTTGCCTCCACTTTTCTTTGTCTCCTCTTCTTTAGGAACTTTGCTTTCCCTCACTTTTTTCTTTCACTTGCTACACTTTCTCTCTCTCATTACTAGTAACCATTACTAGATATTGTCATTAAACCCTTTCAATTACAAATGTTGTGCTAGGTTTGATTCTGTATTAACTTGCAAGTGCTACCTATTGCTACACAATATAGACACACTGTGACTATAGCAAAGCTCTCCCACATATTTTGCTATTCTAACTGCACTTATTTCCTTCGTTGGTATCCACCTTATTCCAACGCCCCATGACACTTTGCGTGAATTATGGGTGTAACTTCTGTTTAGCTGTAAACAGCCAGTGAAAGGCTCGCTTTATGAACCCAATAATGCGTTTTAAAAAAAAAAAAAAAAAAAAAAATGGGTATAATGAGATGCCATTTTTCTTCTCGCCCTTCAACCAACAAACATTAAAAGGACATTTAAAAGTGTAAAAGCATCAACAAGGTACTTTCAACAGGCCATGAAAAGTGTGATTCTTTCCACAGCAATAACAGACGGGTTAAATATAACTATAGTGATATCTGTATTATGCAATATATATTCCTTAATAAAAATGTTAATGAACTTCAGCTCTGTGTGACACTGTTTAAAAGTGATTTCCATCATTTTTACAGATAATACATTGTATTTACCTGTGAAAATAACCCTGGAAAGAGACGTGAGGTTTTGAGGAGAAAAACGAGAGATTCTTCGTGCATTCCAGTGAAATATTAATGGGATATATTGTCAATTATATCGGGAGAACAGACCACAAATGTGCAGTATATGTTGTCCTTTTTCATACTATTACAGCGGTATGCAAAGAGACAAAAGAAAATAATCACGATAGAAAGAAGCGACTGAAAAGAGCTCCTGCCATAGATATTCTTGTTATAACGTTACGTTAAAATACCAAGCGTTACGTTATTTTCATGATGTCTAAAAAATAAAACATGAAAGAAACATTGACAGCTCATTCAGTCAAACTGACGGTTAAAGGGTTAGTTCACCCAAAAATGAAAAATCTGTCATTAATTACTCACCCTCATGCCGTTCCACACCCGTAAGACCTTCATTAATCTTCGGAACACAAATTAAGATATTTTTGTTCAAATCCGATGGCTCCGTGAGGCCTTCATAGCCAGCAATGACATTTCCTCTCTCAAGATCCATTAATGTACTAAAAACACATCTAAATCAGTTCATGTGCGTACAGTCGTTTAATATTAATATTATAACGCGACGAAAATATTTTTGGTGCGCCAAAAAAAAATAAAAAATAACGACTTATTTAGTGATGGCCGATTTCAAAACACTGCTTCAGAAAGCATCGGAGCACAGTGAATCTGTGTATCGAATCTGCAGTTCGGAGCGCCAAAGTCACGTGATTTCAGCCGTTTGGCGGGTTTGAACCGCGATCCGATTCATGATTCGATACACTGATTCATAATGCTTCGATGCTTCCTGAAGCAGTGTTTTGAAATCGGTCATCACTAAAGTCGTTATTTTGTTTTTTCTTTGGCGCACCAAATATATTCTCGTTGGTTTATAATATTAATATTGAACCACTGTACTCACATGAAGTGATTTAGAAACCTTAGTGATTTAGATAGTGATTTAGTACCTTTATGGATCTTGACAGAGGAAGTGATATTACTCCCTATGAAGCCTTACGGAGCCATCGGATTTGAACAAAAATATCTTAATTTGTGTTCCGAAGATTAATGAAGGTCTTACGGGTGTGGAACGATATGAGGGTGAGTAATAAATGACAGAATTTTCATTTTTGGGTGAACTAACCCTTTAAGCTTTATTTTTATAGCAACCTTGTGATTTGAAACGATTCATTTCAGTCTTTAAATGGAAGTTCCCCAAACCGGAAGTGCAACCCATAATTCGAAACGCATTAGGCTAGTCAGGAACAAGGTGGATAAGTAGGAGTGGGTAGTAATAGATGAGAAATGTACAATTTTACACCATCATACTGCTAATGTTTCTTCAGATAATGTCAAAACCACCCTTACAAAAGCATCTGCCAAATGCATAGACATGAATCTAAATAATGAAGGGGTTCGAGCCCCTGCAGGACTACTTAAAGAAGAAATATAAATGGATAGATAATGATAACCCAAGGAATTGATTTTTGCTTCACAGTCTGTGATGACCAGCATTATTGCGACTATTTATAATAAGTTGAGTGCATTGCCTGCATTTGTTGGGACTTTGTGTTCTTTGGTATCATTTTTCTTAACCACATTGTCATCATGACAATAAACAGCACTGACATTTCAAAAGACACTTTTTTCAGACACTACGACTGTTTCTTAGCATCCACATGCTTGTGTCGGTGCAGATTTAGGGATTTCCAAGGGCTGTTCCTGATTCACATATCAATTTCAAAAGCAGAACGCCACATGAATATGCAGAGATAAATTAAGAGCTCTGTTTTGTTCAGACAATGTGTGGAGTCCGTGTGACGTGCACGATGAGCTTTGCACTTCAAACACTTTCCCATCTGCCTCTCTCATTAATACTATTCTTTGAAAAGCATCAAAAACCCAAAGAAAGGTTTGACGGCTTTTATTTCCCTTTATTAAACCTTCAGAAGTGTTTATTAAACCATTCATCTCCTCACATCTCCCTTTATTGCTAGTTAGTGCGTTATTAATGATTGTTTAATGTATTCTGTCTCTCTTGGGCTCTGTGCTGCTCGTCTCTCCCCGCAGCCTTGATCTGTGCGAGCTGTTGCTGAATAAACACAGTGTTTTAACACCCCATACAAAAACTGCTTAATCTGAGGATGCATCTACAAAACAACAAAGTCAAGCTGACATGTATTGAACCGAAGTGGAGGCCACTGTGAAACCTTCAAAGAGAGACTGAACCAAGTGCAGCTATTTGTGCATTTGACAGGGTTTTTCATATTTCATTTTACACTGTTTATTAATCCTGGAGATTCAGGTATCACAAAACTGGACCACTGAAACAAATTTTCGGAGCGTATCCCTTCTTCACTCCAATTAACATGCATGAAAGTTTCTGTGATTGTAGAAAGCTCATGAATGAACAATGAACAATGCAAGAGGTGTATAGTTTATGATTGGTCATTTTCTTCCAAACAACTGGCCATTACATTTTAACATGGCATCATTTCACACTATATACACATTGTGTGGTTGGCATCGCAAAAGCAAGGGTTAAAAATGATGAGGATTAAAAGTGAAGTTTAAAAACAACAACAAGTTCATATTTGTGAAACTTGAGAACATGTTAATGTAATGAAAATCTGTAAATCAGATCTCGGCAGCAGATATTATCTCTAAATCTACATTATCCCTTAATTACAAGCTGTATTTGCATTCATCTTTGACTAATATCTTTTACTTCTCTTCTATTTGCCATTGTTTTTCGCATCAGATCATCCAGTTAAATGGTGTTCAGAGTGAAGCATTAAAGAGGTCAGCGCTGCAAGGTTATAGGAGCAGCTTTGTTTGCTTTTCAGAGCTCGCGTCTGATTATATCTGATTTTCTAACCCTTAAGCTGATCTCTTTTTGGATGGTCAGATTGCCTCAGAATGAATTGGCTGGATGATTTACTACTACCTATTTCTAGTAGCAGGTGTAATTAGGAGGAGGAACATTAACATTCTTGGAGAGCATTTAATTAGACAAAAATTTAGACAAGCCCTTGAGTGCAGGATGATTCATCAATATTTTTGTTCAATTTTCCAGGTAGAGAAAGATTAAAATCTGCTTGTCATATTTTAGAGTGCATAGCATATAGCGAGATTCACTAATATACACTGACCCCTGAATGTGATTTCACCAAGTACAACATGCTCCTGTATCAACATCTTTGTTGATCCTGGAACAACATTTGAAAGTGAAAGTGACATGTGAAAGCCATGGTAACCCATACTCAGATTTTGTCATTTGCATTTAACCCATCCAAGTTAGTGCACACACATGTGGCACCAGTCTGACACTCTAACAATTAGGCCACGTACAATTAGGTTTTCAACCAATTAGGTTTCATACAACCAATCAGATCTGAGGGTTTACATGTCCCTCAAATATCAAGTTTAGGCTTACAACCAGGGTTAGGTGCTTCGACACTAGGGGTGGGAATCGGAGGGTACCTCACGATACGATACGATCACGATAAATGGCTCACGATAACGATAATATCGCGAGTCAGCGATTCTGCGATAATCGATATATCGCTAGACAATCCTATAATGATACATCACGATATTGGTCTTAATATGAAAACAAAATGCACGTGAAAAGGTTAAGTGCAGGTTAACGGATAAATCCGATCTTATATGTACATTTAATAGAGTTCACGTCACCGAAAGCAAGAAATATGAGGTGCATTTTATTGACCATCAGTTAATTTCAAAATCAAAGACTGCAATAGGAGAGAGCGGCAACAGCACTGGTAAGGTCTCAATACTTTTAATGAAGATAATTTTGTGTTATGCGTCTGCGACTTACTTTCACTTTCATATGCGGCAGTTTGCTCGTCAGCTTGCTGAAGAGATCTGCGGCGATGTGTGATGCAGTAACGTTGTCATATCTGACTCTCACATGTTTCAGTTTTAGTATTTTTGGGAGAAGTAAAATTTACATATGTAGTTTCAACAACCAGATGCATTTAGACTGAGCATAGACAGTTTTGACTGGAATGCGTCCCAGACCATCTCCTGAAGTGGTTTGAGCGATCGGATTTAAATCCATCTCAAATGCGATTTTAGGGATTTAGGCATTTAGACCTGGTCTTTTCACGATCGGATAGCTATCCGATCAGGGAAAATGCATGAAGTCACCAGGTGCAAACAGACCCTTTGACGTTCTTCAAGCACTTAGATATACACGGGAGCGTTCGAAAGCAGGCGTCTATCAGAGGATCCCTAATATATGCTTTCAAATGCTCCTGTGTAAGCGCTCGGTGAAGAACGTCAAAGATGTCTACGACTGTCACGCTTTGAGCAAAGAAATCTATATATAGCGCTTTATTTTTTTTAATTAAAATATCGATATTTGGCGCAGCGATACGATTCTCGTATCGCACAGAGAAGGATGACGATATATCGCCATATCGATATTTTGTCCCACCCCTATTCGACACTGATGTAATTTGCCTATTATTTCCCAGATATAAGGGATAAGTTATGGGTTAGGGTTAGGTTTACATTTAAAGGGTTAGTTCACCCAAAAATTAAAATAATGTCATTTATTACTCACCCTCATGCCGTTAGGGTTAGTCCTTCGTTCATCTTCGGAACATAAATTAAGATATTTTTGATGAAATCCGATGACTCAGTGAGGCCTCCATAGCCAGCAATGACATTTCCTCTCTCAAGATCCATTAATGTACTAAAAACATATTTAAATCAGTTCATGTGAGTACAGTGGTTCAATATTAATATTATAAAGCGACGAGAATATTTTTGGTGCGCCAAAAAAACTAAATAACAACTTATATAGTGATGGCCGATTTCAAAACACTGCTTCAGGAAGCATCGGAGCACAATGAATCAGTGTATCGAATCATGATTCAGATCGCGTGTCAAACTGCCAACGGCTGAAATCACGTGACTTTGGCGCTCCGAACAGCTGATTCGACACACTGATTCACTTGTGCTCCGAAGCTTCCTGAAGCAGTGTTTTGAAATCAGCCATCACTATATAAGTCTTTTTTTTTTTTTTTTGTGCACCAAAAATATTCTCGTCGCTTTATAATATTAATATTGAACCACTGTATTCAGATAAACTGATTTAAATATGTTTTTAGTACATTAATGGATCTTGAGAGAGGAAATGTCATTGCTGGCTATGGAGGCTTCACGGAGCCATTGGATGTCAACAAAGATATCTTCATTTGTGTTCCGAAGATTAATGAAGGTCTCACGGGTGTGGAACGGCATGAGGGTGAGTAATGACAGAATTTTCTTTTTTGGGTGAACTAACCCTTTAATCATTTAGCAGATGCTTTTATCCAAAGCGACTTGGAAATGAGAGCAATATCAAATCATACAGCAATAGGGAAACAGTATGCAAGTGCTATGACTAGTCCCAGTTAGTCTAGCAGCACAGTACACATGTACATTTATTATTATTATTATTATTTAATAGATATATAGAATAGTAAGTGTTAGTATTAATGGGTCAAGTGTTGATGAAAAGATTTCTTAAAAATGGCTAAAGACTCAGCAGCTCGGGTTGAGTTAGACAGGTTATTCCACCAGCAGGGAACAGTCAAGGTAAAGGTCCGTGAAAGTGATTTTGTGTCTTTTTGGGATGGCACCGTTCACTTGCAGAATGCAAGCTCCTGGAGGGCACATAAGTCTGAAGTAGTGAGTTTAGGTATGGGGTGCAGAGCCAGTGGCAAACATCAGTGCCTGGAATTTGATGCTAGCTGCAATTTTCAACCAGTGCAAATTGATGAAGAGAGGTGTGACATGTGCTCTCTTCGGCTCATTAAAGACCACTCTTGCCAAAAAAGCATTACAGTAGTCCAGTCTGGATAGAACAAGAGCTTGGACAAGGAGTTGTGTAGGGGTAGGGATAGGGTTAGGAATGAAATATTATTCCAGGATCAACAAAATATGTTGATCGAGAATATGTTGACTTTGCAAAATCACTGTGACCACACTAACAGCCAGAAAACTCTCTCAAGTTTGATTTGTGGTCTTTACAGGAATTCAGTGTTTAATATCTAGTGTTTGACCTTGTCATCTTTCGATCACTATTACTATTGCTTACACTCTAAAAAACACTGGGTTAAAAACAACCCAGATTGGGTTGTTTTCAACCCAAGAGCTGGGTAAATATAGGACAGAACACATATTGGGTTAATTTTACCCAGCAAATTGGGTTGTTTATTTAACCCAGCATAATGGGTTGATTTAACCTAGTAATGGATTGATTCATTTTTACTATAATCCTAGCTTATTTTTTCTTTAACTTCATACATGAATTAATGTTTATGGATTAACTTTAATCCTCTAAACTTTTTTTAAATACTCCAGACAAGCACTGGTTTGCACGATAATTCCTTTATTTTCAATCATATTATAGCATATTTTAAATCGTTTTTAATACATATTGCCTACATTTAAGCTTGTTTAACAAATATTATAAGTAAAAATTAAACATTTAGAAGTAATTCAAGTGTAATTGACCAGTCTCTGTTATCCTGTTTCCAACAGCGCTGGATCTCGTGCCGGAGATGGTTCGCGTTCAGTGGGGGAACTGCTAACTTTAGACCGCTGCCTGCGTTTCACTCTGAAACCATGACTGGCTCCATAACCTGTCTATAAATAATCACTGTACAATTCTGAGAACATATTTTAACATCTAAATATTTATATTCTGTATCTTTTTGAATAAAATCATAAGATTTTATGGAAAGCATCAGGCGTACGTTTCCATCACGCAAAAAGACCGACGCGACACTCGTTTAAGCGATTTACATCGCGCCCCTGTTATGTTGCTTTGCATAAAATTAAATGATATACAGATCACTAACGAATTTTTATATAAAATAGAATGTACACAAACCTGTATTTTACAGAAGACATGCACCAATTTGACGGAGCTGCACTGCTCTCTCGAAGAGGACGCAAAAATCCAGTGATAAATCAC
The DNA here is from genome assembly GCA_036281575.1 of Ancherythroculter nigrocauda. Taxonomy (NCBI): domain Eukaryota; kingdom Metazoa; phylum Chordata; class Actinopteri; order Cypriniformes; family Xenocyprididae; genus Ancherythroculter; species Ancherythroculter nigrocauda. The sequence goes on along the minus strand of VTFQ01000001.1, from coordinate 58,619,866 downwards.
TCAACCCATGGGTTGTTATGTCTGACCCAGGATCTGGGTAAAACAAAAACTACCCAAAACTGGGTTATTACATCTGACCCAGGAGCTGGGTAATGTAAAATCTACCCAAACACTGGAAAAATAACCCCAAAAATGGCTCAACCCATGACTTGGGTAGAAAAAATAACCCAAGATTTTTTAGTGTATGTCCAAATTTTTGGACTTTTTGAGGAGAGTTGTGCTATATCCAAGTGATTAGACTTTGTAAGGAAAACATGCTTAAGATGAGGTCACATTTACTGTTGCTTGGGTGAAATTTAGCGGACAAATTTCAGGCTTTCCAATAGAAATCCACACAATTGGGAGTGAAGTTCACCACTCAGATTTTGCTTATGTTCATGTTGGTCGTGCAAATTTTGAAAGTGACTTCTGTGTGAGCAGTGCTTCATTTCTAAGCTATTGACAATGGACACCGAACCTGTTTTTTGCTAATATGACCTCACCTTAAGGCCGTTTGAACCTGGCATGTTTTCTCCCTTTGGATCTTTTCAGCATATGTAAACATGGCAATTTAATTCAGATCCACACCAAAATAATAGGAATAATGGGAATATGATAGATGATTGTTTACTTGGACTAGTATGCAAGCATCTTAGATGAAACAATATGTATTACTTGTCAGTGACATTGCATGTAAAGTGGAAATGAAATAAAATACATGAGCAGTCAGCATAGATACTTAATTGATAATGTGTATATAAATTAGTAAATACAAACCCGATTCCAAAAAAATTGGGACACTGTAGAAATTGTGAATAAAAACAGAATGCAATGATGTGGAAGTTTCAAATTTCAATATTTAATTCAGAATACAACATAGATGACATATCAAATGTTTAAACTGAGAAAATGTATCATTTTAAGGGAAAAATAAGTTGATTTTAAATTTCATGGCATCAACACATCTCAAAAAAGTTGGGACAAGGCCATGTTTACCACTGTGTGGATTCCCCTCTTCTTTTTATAACAGTCTGCAAACGTCTGGGGACTGAGGAGACAAGTTGCTCAAGTTTAGGAACAGAAATGTTGTCCCATTCTTGTCTAATACAGGCTTCTAGTTGCTCAACTGTCTTAGGTCTTCTTTGTCGCGTCTTCCTCTTTATGATGCGCCAAATGTTTTCTATGGGTGAAAGATCTGGACTGCAGGCTGGCCATTTCAGTACCCGGATCCTTCTTCTACGCAGCCATGATGTTGTAATTGATGCAGTATGTGGTCTGGCATAGTCATGTTGGAAAATGCAAGGTCTTCCCTGAAAGAGACGATGTCTGGATGGGAGCCTATGTTGTTCTAGAACTTGGATATACCTTTCAGCATTGATGGTGCCTTTCCAGATGTGTAAGCTGCCCATGCCACACTCACTCATGCAACCCCATACCATCAGAGATGCAGGCTTCTGAACTGAGCGCTGATAACAACTTGGGTTGTCCTTGTCCTCTTTAGTCCGGATGACATGGCATCCCAGTTTTCCAAAAAGAACTTAAAATTTTGATTCGTCTGACCACAGAACAGCTTTCCACTTTGCCACAGTCCATTTTAAATGAGCCTTGGCCCAGAGGAAACACCTGCGCTTCTGGATCATGTTTAGATATTTCTTCTTTTTTGAGTTTTAGCCGGCAACGGCGAATGACACGGTGGATTGTGTTCACCGACAATGTTTTCTGGAAGTATTCCTGAGCCCATGTTGTGATTTCCATTACAGTAGCATTCCTGTATGTGATGCAGTGCCGTCTAAGGGCCCGAAGATCACGGCATCCATTATGGTTAACCGGCCTTGACCCTTATGCACAGAGATTGTTCCAGATTCTCTGAATCTTTGGATGATATTATGCACTGTAGATGATGATAACTTCAAACTCTTTGCAATTTTTCTCTGAGAAACTCCTTTCTGATATTGCTCCACTATTTTTTACCGCAGCATTGGGGGAATTGGTGATCCTCTGCCCATCTTGACTTCTGAGAGACACTGCCACTCTGAGAGGCTCTTTTTATACCCAATCATGTTGCCAATTGACCTAATAAGTTGCAAATTGGTCCTCCAGCTGTTCCTTATATGTACATTTAACTTTTCTGGCCTCTTATTGCTACCTGTCCCAACTTTTTTGGAATGTGTAGCTCTCATGAAATCGAAAATGAGCCAATATTTGGCATGACATTTCAAAATGTCTCACTTTCAACATTTGATATGTTATCTATATTCTATTGTGAATAAAATATATGTTTATGAGATTTGTAAATTATTGCATTCTTTTTTTATTCACAATTTGTACAGTGTCCCAACTTTTTTGGAATCGGGTTTGTATAAGCAGAGTTGGTTGGGTCCGGATGTCATTTCAGTCATGCATAATATCTCAGTACAGTACAGTACATATAAAGGTATTAGTATTGTGTGTGTGTTTCATCATGTGGGTGTTGTTTACAGTTGCAGTAGACCTCTGCGTTGCCCCCCTATCCCTCTATGAAAGGAGCAATCTAAAGGTCACTGCCTCCCACATGTGAGGATGTTACAGTTAAAACAGTGCAGCTCCATACGCATCGTTTCATGTCCCCAGGGGGGTTTTCTTTGAGCCGCGGGCCCCTCTGGCCACACGCAAGGCCCCGGCAATGCAACTCTTTGAGGGATGAAATGATAAGGCTTGATTATAGAGTGATTATATCTGACACTAGCCAGGCATGAAAGGTGTTTGTTTTAGAGGAGCCTTGTTTTCGAGGTCCGGTTTAACATCAAAGACGAAGAGGACATGTGATATTTATTAAAAGGGAAAAGAGCAATGGCAGGTCACTTTCATTTCCTTACTGTATGTCATTTTCTGGCTCAACTCACTGCACTTTCTTATCTTCCATAGAAACAAATACAGCTAGAGTTTTTACATTTTTCGAAGAGGTGTGAATGGTGCTTCCCAACACAATCTTATGAGAAAATTTAACTGTTTTATGTTTTGTGATTCATATGGAACTGTAATTTTTTACGAAAAAAAAAAAAAAACAGAAGTATGAACTGAAGGTCCAACACTAAGCCTGACTGTCTGTGGGGCTTAAGCTCATTGTACACAAATGTACAAATGTCATCATAAAAATTCAAATGAAATAGCCAACAATTTGGCAATACATAAAATAGTTACGAATTTGCATGACAGTGTGCTGGTGATTTCCCATGGAAAACTCAACTGCAACTCAAATTGCAACTGATGTGTGGTTGCCATGGCATTGCCATGCAAATGCTAGGGTGTTCTGGGTGGTTGCTAGGGCTTTTCTATGTTGTCATTCACTGGTCAGAAAGAGCCCACCTTTAAGTCTGTCTAATCAACTGTTTGGTTGTGATCTAATAAAATAAAGGTTTTCTGAAGGTTTTCTGTTACAAGTTTTCCGAAATTGTATAAATATTCAAATTAGGTATTATCTAATTAAATATGCTCCACTAATTTGCATACATTTCCAGAATAGGTCTTTAGATAAAGCCAGGTTCAAAATTCTTGTTTTATTTTGATGACATAAAGGTTTTACACTTCTTAGGTTTTGCACAAGAAAAAAAAAATCACTTCAATAAAACGGCCTTTAAAGATATGTATTGTAATTGAAATCTACAGATGCAAATAGATAAAGCATAATAAATAAACAATTTGGATGTTTTCTTTCCACTAGTCTGAAAGAAGACAAGTTATGGAAGCAAAATAGCCCAAAATTGAAGAGTGCCTGAAAAAACAAAGGGTTTTCTTGCAGTGTCTTAAGTTAAAAGGGTGAAAAAAACACTTCATATATTATTTGTTGTTGACATTATAGGTTGTACATCCAATCAAGCTTGGTATATTGGTGTAAAATGCATAATTTCTAAAGGATGTGTTCATATTCTTGCTATGAGCAATAGTAAGGATATGAACATGGTTTGCCAAGTTAGTGATGCTTAACTTGGCAAACAACACCACTAATGAAAGATAAATGGGCAATTTTAGCTTTTGTCTTTCCTACAAAGTGAAGGGGTGGTGTGGGGTTTGTCTGACAAATTTGAGGCTCTAAACAGAGCCCTGAAAGTCTCCCCCTCCAGCTTTTCCTTTGATTCATTTTCTGAATCGGGAGACACAAATGGATGTTCATTGACAGGTTATCAGTCAGTGGGACCGCCTCTCCCTTCTGTTCCCTGCGGTGAGCCTGCAGCACCTGTCTGCAGAAGCACACGTGCAGCAGATGCATGGACACCTGTGAGCACGCCCGGAGGAACGTTTACTGCTCATATGTTCAACTTTCATAGCTCATGAGTCTTAAAGGAATAGTTCACCCAAAAAATGTATTTTTGTATTTCTATAATTTACCCCCAAGCCATCTTAGGTGTATAAGACTTCTTCTTTCACCCAAACCCAATTGGAGTTATATTAAATATCATCCTGGCTCTTTCCAGTAATGGCGTTGAATAGTGTCCAAGTTTTTGAAGCTCCAAAAAGTGCATCCATCCATCTTAAAAGTAATCCAAAGGACTCAAGTGGGTTAATAAATGCCTTCCGAAACAAAGTGATGGGTTTTTGTAAGAAAAATATCCATATTTAAAACTTTATAAACTATAATCACTGGCTTCTGGCAACAGCCGTACGCGCATTCACAAGAGTTGAGTTCTGGCGCAAGGGTGACCTCTGACCCGATGTATGATGTAGATCCTCTTCTCTTATATGGAAATCTTCTGACTTTTTTTTTTTTTAAACTTTGCATTTTAGACTTTTAGATTCGACTCTCTCGTGAGACTCTCTCGTTGCCGGAAGAAAGTCGTATACTCCTAGGATGGCTTGAGGGTTGGGGTATGATGAGACAGTTAGCTCACGCGACTAGACAAGACACAAGATTGAGTTCATGCGAACAAAATGAGATTTTTCAACAGTATTTTTAAGAAATCCTCAATGACGAAATACATGACTAGAAAAATAGTCTGCAGGTGCATTTGAAATGTTTTAACTAATCATCAGGTAATGAATGTCATTTCAGTTCTACTTTCTGAGTATGAATTATCATATGCAGTAAAAGACAACAATTCTCAAGCACTGTAAATGGTTTTGCCACAAACTCAACTGACTGGCTTCTCTCCTGTATGATTTCTCTTCAGTATGATATGAGTCTCTTCAGACCTTAGAACTGTACTTGATTTATGAGCTTTCGACAACAAAACTTTTGACCTCCTAGCTGAACTCCTTTCCACAAATTGATCACAGAAATAAAAACAGTATAAATAAAAAATGATGACAGTTTTCTCTTATTAAGTGTAAACAATGTGCAACCATAATCAAAGTACTCTCTCAATATTCAAAGTGCAAATAGAGACCAAATTTTCTTCAAGCATGATAATGAACTGAGAAATGGAAACTACACAACCCAGCCTAAGATATATTTTAAATTGGGAGATATTTGCATGCATCAGGGAGCCACTTTCAAAATGTGGGATATTGAAATAGCTTTGAATGCGTGCTCACGTTTTACTCTGTTAATAGGGAGCGGCGGTGCTGAGCATGCATTCTGCAAAATAAGACATACACTATATTGCCAAATGTTTTGGGACGTACATTAACTTTAATGACATCCCATTCTTAATCCGTAGGGTTTAATATGCAGTTGGCCCACCCTTTGCAGCTATTACAGCTTCATACAGCTTCTTCTAGGAAGGCTTTCCACGAGGTTTAGGAGTGTGTTTATGGGAAGTTTTTACCATTCTTCTAGAAGCGCATTTGTGAGGTCAGGCAGTGATGTTAGCGAGAAGGCCTGGCTCGCAGTCTCCACTTTAATTAATCCCCAAGGTGTTCTATTGGGTTGAGGTCAGGACTCTGTGCAGGCCAGTTAAGTTCCTCCACACCAGACCCGCTCATCCATGTCTTTATGGACCTTGTTTTGTGCACTGGTGCAGTCATGTTGAAACAGGAAGGGGCCATCCCCAAACTGTTCCCACAAAGTTGGGAGCATGAAATTGTCCAAAATGTCTTAGTATGCTGAAGCATTAAGAGTTCCTTTCACTGGAACTAAGGGGCCAAGCCCAACCCCTGAAAAACAACCCCACACCATAACCCCCCCTCCACCAAACTTTACACTTGGCACAATGCAGTCAGGCAAGTACCGTTCTTCTAGCAACTGCCAAACCCAGACTTGTCCATCAGATTGCCAGACAGAGAAGCATGATTGGTCACTCCAGAGAACACATCTCCACTGCTCTAGAGTCCAGTGGCAGCGTGCTTTACACCACTACATCCGGCGCTTTGCATTGCTCTTGGTGATGTAAGGCTTGGATGCAGCTGCTCGGCCATGGAAACCCATTCCATAAGGCTCTCTACGCACTGTTCTTGAGCTAATCTGAAGGCCACATGAAGTTTGGAGGTCTGTAGCTATTGACTCTGCAGAAAGATGGCGACTTCTATCACGGTACCATGCTTGAATTCACTGAGCTCCTGAGAGCGACCCATTCTTTCACAAATGTTTGAAGAAGCAGTCTGCATGCCTAGGTGCTCGATTTTATACGCCTGTGGGCCATGGAAGTGATTGGAACAGCTGAATTTAATGATTTGGAGGGTGTCCCAATACTTTTGGCAATGTAGTGTATGTCAGATGCTTTTAGGCTGTGTTGTGCAACAAATCCTCTGCCATGGTCTTGTCAGTCATCTTGTCACTTACTCTCATCACGTGATCTGTTAACTCTGATTCCTGCTGCACTACATACAACTCTGCAGCTTGTGTTGGATGGGATAGAAGCAACCATTATCCAACTGAATTACATGTTTTTTATTTCTATAAAAAGCAAAACGACAGTGGAGGCGTAATGTAAATGTAGCGGTGGCATATTCTATCCTAATTTCACCCTCACACTCCGTCATGGCAGTATCAATAGATAGCTTTTCAACTCTATGAGAAATCTCGTCAAATTTTAATCTCATGAGATATCATGGCATGAGATCTTGTCACCCCCTTACTCGAGGATTATAAATTAGGGGATAATTTTCATTTTTAGGTGAACTATTCCTTTAATGGTTGTGATTCATTTAGGCTCAGATGTTTATGGGCAGAAGTACACTGTAAAAACGATTTTCCGAAGTAGTACAACAAAGATTATGTTTTTGAGTATGATGTTACGTTATGTTATGTTAATATGTTTTACAAGCAAATACTATTTCAGGCTTCCTGCTTGAAAATGTCATATTTAATTCAATGCGTTACTTGCCATTTCTTTGTGATTATATGTTATACTAGCAATTTCTTTGTTGAAATTGTCAAGTCAAATTTGTGTAAAAATAGATACAAGTGAGAATGTTTACATACAGTAAGATCATATTGCTATAAAAACAATGTGGATAGAAGCTCAGATAATTTGGTCTCAGAACAATATGATGAGGATTTTTTGAAATCACATTCAGATCTCTAACTTTTGATGGCAGACTTTATCATCTTGGCAATTCTGAGCACATTTTGTGATGTATTCTGAAACTCTAGAGGAAACACAATAGATTACTGGGGTTTATTTCACAGAAGAAAATTGCGAAACTCTAGAACAAAATCTCTGAAAGTTTGAGTGGTTGCTGTTGTTTGCTTGAGTAGAACATTTCAAAAAGGTATTTGCCATAGGAAAAACTTGTTGTCCTTCCTTCACTCTTAAAAATAAATGTTCCAAAAGGGGGGGTTTGCAGTGGTCAAGAACCATTTTTGGTTCCAAAAAGAACCTTTCATTGAACAGTTCTTTTGTGCAATGAAAAGGTTCCATGCATGTTAAAGGTTCTTCTTGGAACCATCACTGTCAATAAACAACCTTTATTGTTTGGAGTTTATGAATGTTAAATAAGTTTCAAAAAGGTTTCTGCCATAGGAAAGACTTTGCTGTCCTCCCTTGGGTCATATACCTCATTGAGGGTGTTTAACAGTCCTGTTCATCTGATTTAACTCCACCTGCGCTTCATCTTCAGCCCTGTGGTTCACTGGGTTCATGCAGTTCAGCAGTGTTGGCACACTAATCTCTCTCACCTCACGCCTTTCTACACTCTCTGCCTGACACAGTTTGATTAATTAGTATTGCATACAGCAGAGTGGTGGCCACCATTCCCCTTACGGCTCAAACACACACACACATACACACGGACTCTCCCTGCCATTTCTCCTTTACTCTTTCTATAATAAAGATTTTATGGGGCACCAAAATGGATGATAAAATTTCCCCACGGACTATGCGGAGAAATAATGCAAAAAGGACAGTTATAATGATAAAGACATACTACTTCTTCTTTTTTTCTCTTTTTTTAATCATTCTCATAGCTTGTGATTTATTGGGTTTTGTGGAAATTCAAGCTGCTGGTAAAATTCAAAGCTGCTGATATGAAGCTTATCTTTATATAGTCCGTACTAATACAGTTAGTAATACTACTGAGCCAGTATTGAAATTTTAATCACTTCTTGTCTTATTCTGCAACATGATTTTTTTGGCAGACAGTTGAAATAAAATTATATGTATGTATGTATGTATGTATATGTATATATGTGTGTGTGTTATTTTTTTTTTTTTTTTTATTAATTAGTAAATTAAATTGTGTTTCCTGTCTGTGTTTCTCAACAGAGGGACTTGCTAATGAAATAGCTTACTACACCATCTATTGGTTCATGGACAGACTGCAGGCAAACTTTTTTTTTTTTTTTTTTTAATATGCTGCAGAATATAGAATACTATATTTCTGACAAATCTTTAAAATAAAAATTACTTTAATCTCAAACAAACCTGCAGATCACAGATCAATAGTACTGGCATGTTATGATTCACTGATTTTAGTATTTACAGAGCAGATTATGTAAAAGAAATATATTGATTAATGTTTACATATGTATCCTCAGTTGTTGTTCCAAAATTCCACAGAGCCTGAATACTAATTTTTACACAGATCATTTCAGCCTCTCTTGCCCCTTAAAAACTGGCTTAAGAAACATTTGTTAATTTCTGACTGTAAATTAAGATTTTACATAATTTTTTTTGGTGTAATCAAATTATTCAATCATGCTACCCTGTAAATCCCTCTGGGGAAGAGAGTCTAAATTACTAAATTATTCCTTGTTATGAAATGTAGGTCACAATCAACAAAATTACTGTTGATAAAAGTGGTTGGCTTCACACATTCTTTCTGAGAAGAACTCAATATATTTAGTTAGATTTATTTAAACCATTTTATAACCTTTATTTTATTGATAATAACAGTTGACCTTGAAACCCTTCATTTAAGAGAGGCTAATTGAAAGGTTGAGGGTGAGAGGTGACAATTACAGTAGAACTGGGTAGCATAGCAATACAATTTAACAATTTACAATTTATATGTGAATGTAACATTTATATCATTAACCCTAGCTAGCCATGCTGCATAACCTGATATTGCTGAGTTCAACATGTTCCTGGGTCAACATTTTTGTTGATCCTGGAACAACATTCAAATCAACCAATCAGATTTGAGGGACACGTTTACAGATTATGTCAAGTTTAGGCTTAAAATCATGAATTGGTGCTTCTACATCAGTGTTATTCATCTATCATTTCCCTCTAATTTTTGGGATAACTTATGGGTAGGGTTAGGTTTAGGGGTAGGATTAGGGTTAAGACTAAATTTTCAGACTGGAATGTTGTTCCAGGATCAACAAAATATGTTGACCAAGGAACGCATCTAACTCAGCAATATCAGGACGTGCAGCTATTCTAGTTTACTTTTTTACTTTAAAAGTTCATACTTAAGATTCATTAAAATGACAAAAACACTAAAAGTCATAACTACAATCTACATTTACAGGCAGAATTCAGACAGAAGTTAAATGCAAAGCTTTAAAATAGTTCTTAAATATTCTATTTCATACAATATTTATATTTGCAAGTAATATAAATAATATTTCATACAATGGGAACACTTACCATAGTCTTACTACCTGTAGCTGTTGCATTCAGATAAGTGATAAAATTAATTATGTGAAATCACTTTTCTTAGAAAGTTGTGTTGGAATTTAATTTTACATAGGCTGTTAAGTACTGTGCAATTAAATTCAGATATATTCCTTTTTCTTATACCCATTAGATCCCATTAAATTCAAAGACTAAGTGGGACATGTTTGCATCCAGATTACATTCGCTTGTAGAAAGACAAGATGTTGTTGCAGTTGGGGCAGCGATGCTCAACATCTTTACATGAATCCATCCAGAAAGGTGCTAGACAACACGGCCAGCACCTGCAAAACAGACATGAGAATCAATCACTCATCTATCTAAGCCTGTCTAATTGACCATACGCACAGTTACTTCCCGGTTTTCGTTAAACCAGCTTGGTCATTTTTGGTGAACTGTACTCGCTGTACATCAAAACAAAACAATGCAGTTATCACACTTGCCTAATTTGCCAATAAACCAGTTTTACTGATTGCAGTAAAGATGAAGCCAATGTGAACGTTTGAATAAGAAACACAGCGTCTGTATTTAGACATGCAACAGTTTTCCAGCACTTCAAATATTATTTTTGATGTGATGACCAAAAACATCATTTGTTCAGATTGTCCCCATTTGTAAAACCAAACATTTCAAGATGAAATCTTTATTTATTGTCTCATTTTAGCCATTTTCTGTAATTGTTTTTCCACTCAGTTTCACTTTTGAATAAATATAAAACATTATAAAATTACTAGGTTTAAAAATACATTTTGTCAAGGTGAAGTATGTATGAAGTACTCATGAAAAATCTCATGAAAAACAATAACTTTTCTTGGAAACGAATTACACAGCACAAGCACCGTGCTCTCCCTTTTTAATCACAGATGCTGTCAGTCAGTGCAGCGCAAGCTCAATGATTTCGGCACACTTGTGAAAACTCACATTTTATTCAACAAATCTAACTAAAGTGCACAATAAATGTTTAATTTATAGTGTGTTGTTGCTTTTTTCACACAAAAGTCACAAAATGTATACATTTGAATGCCTAAATAACTAGGCCTGACTATTTAAGTGGCTTTATTAAGTAAGTATTACAGTATTGATGCTGTTAAAGCTACAGAGTACCGACACACCAACAAGTGACATTTCACTGGAAGTTTTCCAGCTGGCTTATATTGTTGCAGTAGAGAACGTTCCATGCATATGGTCAGTTGACTTAAACAAACTGCTAAGTATTTTATGGTGTCCCGTTATTATTAAAACTTTCGACAAGCTCACAAGCCTATTTTATTTAATAAAGGAGACCAAGCACACTCTTAAAAATAAATGTTCCAAAAGGACGTTTTCTTAGCGATGCAATAGAAGAATCAGATTTGGTTCCCCAAAGAACCTTTCAGTGATCAGTACTTAAAAAAAAAGAACCTTTTTCCACTATAAAGAACCTTTTGTTCTTCATGGAACTATTGATGCCAATAAAGAACCTTTATTTTTAAGAGTGCATAGTATGTTCTATGGAATTATCAAGGAGTAAGAAGGTTGAATTTTACCCAATGAGGGCAAGGCAGCCGCAGGCCAGCCAGGTCATGAGTCCGGAGTAGTGATTTGTTATAGTGATCACTTGGTGCTTACAGTGAGGACACATAGTCTGAGCAGGTAATTCACGCAGGCTAGGGAGCATCACTGTGGTTGTTACAGCTGTAATGCACAATAAACACAATAAACACAATAAACGATCCTCTGTGTTGATAATCGAACAGCTGCTGAGCTAGTTCTAGAATTGCATAGCAGCATTTTTCCTTGTTGCTATAGGAAGTATTTTATTGACAATCAAACAACTTAAATGGTAGCATATGGGTATATTTGGAGATATCAAGTTGAATATTTCACATCTGACTTTAAAGGAGTGTACGATTACACTGAAAAAAAAATTGCGTTGGATTCACTTTCAAACCATTTTCACTCAAAAATTGCTTGTAAATTTCACAAATAATTACAAAGAAACTGTTACAAGTATCACATTGATTTGAACATGAAGTAGGAAGATTCGAATAGTATTTTCTTGTAAAACATACTCCAATATTCATTAAATGTTAATCATTAAAAGTTTTTGTCTGAGATCGATAGTAACTAAAAGTAACTAAAACTTACTTGTAGTTTGAGGATACATCCCAGGGTTTGGACCTTTAGAAGATTTTAAAAGGGTGTTATTGCAATAATATCAGTGATTTACAAAAGATAAAATATTATTGATTCATTTGGGGTATTATCTACTGAAATAACTGTTTGAGATTGAATACTGAAACTTACTGGTAGCTTGAGGGTACACTCTAAAAACTCCTGGGTTATTTCTTTAACCCATTTTCTGGGTTATTTGTGTTGGGTTAAAATTATGGGTTATTTTTTCAGAGAGTAACCATTTTCTGGGTTATAGGGCTAATATTTTGACCCAATTCCTGGGTTGTTTAGGTTTCTGGGTTATTTTTCAAAGAGTAACCCATGTTCTGGGTTAACGCCCCTTCCCCCCCGCCCCCCGCTGTTCTGGAATTTTCTCACAACAGTCGTTTGAAACAACCGTCACTTGAACTTGAACGCACTCGATCCGTTTTGGCCTGGGCTTCTTCGGTGCAACTTCGTCGCGTATTCAAGGTAAGCAAGTATTTTCAGTGTCAATGTAACGTAAACTTTTCTGTGTCCATGTCCCCGTTGCTAGTTTAGCACCATTTGTTGAAAAAATGACCATGGCTTACCGTGGTAATTCTGTGGTTAGCATGTAACTTAGCCGCCTGCGGATATCGCGACAACATCTAACTAGTTTAAAGTCCGTGTAAAGTCAAAATAAATATGTGTTTTGAGTTTGTCAGACTAAATAAGAAAGTGTTATTAATGATTAAAAATAACGATAAGTTCATGAAATTAGGTGTCAAAATGGTTGAAATGCTTTTTACACATCGTTGAGAAACGTATGACCTATTTAATGTGTTAAGAAGAAAATGAAAACTGTGCTGTACTTATCTCATTGTTATAATACTGGTAATAATACGATAGGTACAGTGTAGCTAGTGGCGACTTCATGCCGCGTTAAGGGGGTCGACGAGAAGCGCCGCGCCGCGTCTAGGACAACTCGAGGTATCGTGTACTTTCTCAGTTTATGGCCAGCAATATTGTTATGTTTTAGGACATTGTGGAATTAAGATAATGTTAGTACTATGTTATGATTGTACTGTATAATTAAATACAGCCGTTGCTGAGTCTGCAGTCTGAACACTTTACCTCAGAGCGTCTGTTAACTGAATGAATTGAGAATATCACCTGAAAATCCAATAACATCAGCAATTTTTATTCATGCAGCTGATTTCTGTAAATTAATGTAAAACTAACTTTATATTGCAGCACATGGTGAAGTCAGTATATACATTAACGACGATTTGAGACAAATAAGTGTAAATTTAATATAAATCTATGTACATAGCGCGCTGTGGCGCTGCAGGATTTTGAACAAGGTCCTGAACCGTTGCTGGGCGCCGCGGACAGACGCCGAATGGCGCCGCCGGTGTGTGTACACTCATAGAGAATAATGTGTTTGAATTTTAAATACGCTTCTCGTCCGGTGTGCGACCCCCTTTTAGCCGTGGCTAGAGCGACGAGGCTACACAATAGTTATGTTAACCAGCTGCGCTGTGCTTATCATATTATACAGTGCTCTACGGGCTTAAGTAGTGAGAGTTAAAGAAGCGTGTCAAGTCTTCAAATTTTCAAAATTTTTCAAAAACTTTCTCCAGGTCATTTTAAATTGACAGCTTTGTCACTGATAAGCTAACTGAGTGGCGGATGTCTGAGCTGATAGAGAATTTTAGAGGTGAGCGTTTTACTCTTTTAAGGGATAGTTCACCCAAAAATGAAAATTTGATGTTTATCTGCTTACCCCCAGGGCATCCAAGATGTAGGTGACTTTGTTTCTTCGGTCGAACACAAATGATTGTTGCCGTCTGTCAGTCTTATAATGCGAGTGAATGGTAACACAATTTATAAGAGTCAAAAAACTTGCATAGACAAATCCAAACTGAACCCTGCGGCACGTGACGACACATTGATGTCCTAAGACACAAAACGATCGGTTTGTGCGAGAAACCTAAGCGATTGCTGAACGCAGTTGGACATAGTGGTGTTTTAGAGGTAAAAAATGATATAAATAATTTTCGGTTTCTTGCACAAACCAATCGTTTTGTGTCTTAGGACATCAATGTGTCGTCACGATCCGCAGGGTTTAATTTGGACTTATATGACTCTTATAAATTGTGTTACCATTCATTCGCATTATAAGACTGACAGACGGCAACGGTTGGAGTTAAAAATCATCATTTGTGTTCGACTGAAGAAACAAAGTCACCTACATCTTGGATGCTCTGGGGGTAAGCAGATAAACATCAAATTTCCATTTTTGGGTGAACTATCCCTTTAACTGCCCTCATATCATCTCTCTATACCTAAATATTTTTCTTTAATATGGCTTAAATGTGTCAGTGCAAGATTTTGTGACAGTCACAACTTCTTCGACAGTGGGGAATGCATCTCTATAATAACCCTTATAGTTAAAAGATACTTGTGCCTTGTCTTTAAGCTGTTATGCATAATAATGGGCCAGATATTCACCTTTGCATTAATGTCATTATTACACTTGTTAATGAAAGAAAAGATGGACAGTATAGACTGTCATTCACACAAAATGGGTAATGCTGCAAAAGAACCACATTAGTTAACTAGCAAATTGGGCCACGTTTTTTTTTTTTTTTTTTTTTTTTTTTAACAAAAAAAAAAAACAGCAATCCCTTTAAAAGTGATTATTTGTTAGCTTGATAATCAAAGAGTGTCTGGTGAGTGGTTCACAATTGTCTCGACTTATTAACAATACTCATGTTGTCTTGTTTTCTGTCTTTCAGGTGAAGACAGAGATGAGGAGGCATTTCTTCTCTTAGATGAGGACACTATCAAAAATCTTGTCCCTCAAGTTCAATCCAGTTATTGAATGTTGTCAAATGTTTGAGAGAGAATGAGTTGTTTATTTTTCTATTTTTTCTAATGTCTAATGTTATTACAGTGTGACCTAAGATAAATAGGTCCAAGTGTGTAGAGTTTATGTAGAGTTTAATTTAATTTAATGCAATAAAAATGTAAAAGTGCTTGAAGTGTGTAAGTGCCTGAAGTTTTATTTTCTGAAATAAGGCATACTGGCATAGTAACCCAAGTTAGGTTATTTTTGACCTTTGACCTTTGGTTAAAAAGGGACCTACTAATTTCTGGGTTATTTCAACCCAGATATTGGGGTTGTTCTTTTGACCCAGAAGTTGGGTTATATTAACTACAATTTTGGGTTATTTTAACCCAAAATTTGGGTCAGGTATTTAACCCAGAATTTGGGTCAAAAAGAATAACCCATTTTTCTGGGTTGAAATAACCCAGAAATTAGTTGGTCCCTTTTTAACCCAGGATTTGGGTCAAAAATAACCCATAATGGGTTATTTTTGACCCAGGAGTTTTTAGTGTGTACATCCCAGGGTTTGGTCCTTTAGAAAAACATTTTTTTAAAAAAAAATGTTTTACTTTGATTGAAAGATTGCTAATGTAGTAACTAACTAAGTCATTAAGTTTTCTATTATTTGACAGTTAAAAACTGCAACTTACCGTTCAGTTGAGGATATATTCCCTGTTGTGGACCTTTAGAATAGGATTTTAAAGCAGTAAAAGCTGTCATTGACATGAAATAAATTTTGTTTTACTTAAAAAATGTATATAAAAAAAACAATAATAAACCGCAGTTGTCAACATGCTCTGTATAACCTTCATATATCATCTGATCAACTTGTGATTGTCAAGTCAAGTCACCTTTATTATAGCACCAATGGTAACTGATTACATGTAATCTAGATTACATAATCAGATTCCAAATATTAAGTATCTGGAAGGTACGTACCCTGAGGCATTTGACATCCTTTTGCATACCCTTAAAACATTGTTTTAAAATACTCGTAATGCAACTACAGTTAATTTTGTATCGATTACATGATTACAATGGCAGTAAATCATTGCTGACTTGTTGATTCTTTTTCATGTTTTAAATTTTACTTTCTAAAGAAGCATATTTCTTAATATATCCATTCAGAGAGTCTTCTAGTTTTATGAAATTGCACACACATGCGTCAGGTGGCTTTAAGTACATGGAAATTAGTGTGAAATAGACTTTAACACCAGTACAGTAACGTGTATATTCTGTTTTGTTTTGGTTCTGTTTCTGTTTGCCTGTGAAGTTGACCTAGTTTCCTCTTGTGTGCCTGGTAATTACTGATTACATTCACCTGTTGTTCATTTAGTTCCCTTGTTTACCTCTGTGTATTTAAGTCCTCACTTTCCTTTGTTCAGTTGTCCATTCTACCTTACGTTGCGTTGAGTTGTTCTGTTTCCATGTCTCCTGAGTTCTATGCTAAATAAATCCATTACTGCTGCTTATAGATCCTGCTTTCAACTTTTTTGCAACCCAGCTGTGACAGAAGAATGGACCAATTAAGATTGATCTTGCTGCAGAAGACTTTCTGTTATCGCTCTATCAGCAAGGACAGCCACTAAAGGATTATGTCGAGGACTTTATTGAACTGTACCATCAAGTTCGCTGGAATAAGGCCACACTAAAAAGCTGCTTTTGGAGTGGGTTGGATGATTACCTCCTCCAACTAATGCCCATGTGGGAGACACAAGGTGCTTGTTACGGCAGTATATTGATTATGCTCTGTGGATGACTGGACCTCCACTGACCATTCAGGAGATGGAGGAGGATGCCAACTCCACAAATGCCCTGCCCTTTCCATCCATGACAGACCATAATCCTTCAGTGAGTCCCTTGGACCCAGCAACAGTCATTATCCAATGACTGTGAAGCTCAAGCCCACTGTTGACACAGAGCCGGAGCCTACCACGATCAATGCGCCAACAACAAAAACTGAGACGAGGATCATCCCAGAGCCTGAGCCCCATGAGTCTGACTAGTTGTGTGAGCCGTCAACACCATGTGTTCCAGTGGGTGTGTTAGTGAAGCTTGAGAGAATGGAGAAGACCCCGTACACACTCCCAGCTGGCAGCTGGCCAACTGATTTTGTAATGATTTGGAAGAGGACTTTTTTCTTATTTCTCCCATCCCAGCTGGTCCCGCCCAGCTCAAAGTCTCCTGTGTCCCCAGAGTTCCCATCCAGCCTCTCTCTTCCACCTCCTCTTCCAAAGTCAGGTATTTCCTCAGCGCCACCTCCGCTGTTTCCCTTCAGTTCCTCGAATTTATGACCCATTCATAAGTACTGCCACTCGCTTCATTACTGAATGAATGAATGAATGAATGAATGAATGAACGACTCGATGACTCAATCATTAAGACAGTGACTTACCACCACCTACTGGCAGTTTTAGTTTAATATTTAAAAGTATCACTTCGTTTTTATCATCATTGTAATTTTCTCTGTTAAACACTTATTTAAAACATTTATTTTATAAAGGGGAAAAATGCACTGGAAAATCAATTTAAGGGGGCAAATATTGTCCCTTAATAGAAAACAGAAAAGGTGTGACTGCAGTCTAAGTGAATAAGAGCGGGTACGCAAGAGGATGTTAAATGCCTCAGGGGGTACGCCACTCTAAAAAGCACTGGGCCTAGGCAAGAGGATCCTCTGGCTCCACCTCTAGCATCCGAACCCATCACTCCATCTCAGCCTGTTGACCTATCGAATCCGCCTTGGCTCCTCTTTCCATTGGATCCAACAGAGACCATCGTCCTTATGGCCCCACCGGGCTCCCTTGTCCATCTGGCTCTGCCTTGGTCAGATGTCACAACTGTCTGCGCCATGGACTTACAGGCCTTCGGCTATGCTTTATCCCTTCACACCTTTAGCTCTGCCTTGGTCCTCAGTCACACAGGCTCTGCCTCAGTCCCCTGGCACCCTGGCTCAGACGTTCACTCATCCCTGTGGCTCCGTCTCGGTCTCCAGAACCATCAGTCTTGTGTGGTCCCATCGGCTCTTCAGCTCCACCTGGGTCTCCACTCCCATCGGCTCAGTCTTCATCAGTCGTCGCCCTGCTGTCATCAGCCAAGACTTCACCAAGGCTCCTCCCTCTCTCAACTCCGCCGTGGGCCATTGTTCTGGCTGCGCTTTGGGTCCCACCTGGCTACTCCTGCTTCTGGCTCCTCCCACCAGCATCACCTCCCTGGTCTCTCCCCTTTCATTGCTTGCACTGTGTCCTCCACCAGATACCCTGCCCTCCCTCCTCTGTTGGACTTTTTACGGAGCAAGGACACACCTTTCCCCAGGGTTAAGTTAGTTACTGATTACGTTCACCTGTTCATTTAGTTCCCTAGTTTATCTCTGTGTACTTAAGTCCTCTGTTTCCTTTGTTCAGTTGTCCATTCTACATTACGTTATATTATGTTGAGTTGTTGTTTCGATGTCTCCTGAGTTCTATGCCAAATATATCCTTTAACTGCTGCTTGTAGATCCTGCTTTCAACTTTATTTGCAACCCAGCTGTGACAAGTACTGAAAGAGCATGAAGGTTCACATGCATCTGAAATGCTCAAGTGGCAGCTTGAGCAGTTGCTTGGCCAAACCGTCTCATGAATAATAATTAGTTTTCACAGATATATATATGTTTAAATTTGGTGCAAATCTAATATGTATACATATTCACAACTGGCTTGTACCAACAAGCAACCTATTAAACTGAAGTTTATCAGAAGAAACATACCTCCCTGATAGTTTGGGTTAACTCCAGGCTCTGGGTATGAGGTGTATCCCATATTAATATTGGGATATGGAGATGAGTGATAACCTGGGATATGGGTCACATCCTTTCCATAATTGACTGGAAGACCTGGGTAGGGTGGAGCAGATTCAACAGCTTCAATGGCTTCCAAAGCTTCTATAGCCTCCAAATCCTCCAGATATTCCACCGTTTCCATGTCATCCAATGTGGCTTCTTCGGTCTTATCCATATTCTTAGTTCCCTAAACATAAGAAAAATGACACAGAAAATGAGTTACAAGTGAGGTTCACTGTACTTTTTAGGTGTTTCGACTACTTGCACACCAATGCAAATGCCAACAAATGAATGTTGACAAGACACATTCAAATCTCTACAGTCCAACCAAATTTTGTTCCGACATGGAAATGTTCTGTTTGTAAAGTATTTTGCGCTGCTTTTCCTTTTGGTCATGGAAACATACTTTAGTTTTCCACCACATCATCAAGACCAGGAACTGGAGACATATGAAGTACAGCTTCATAGTAAATTTTCCTTCTTTATATAGGTGAATTCAGGTTGATTGGGATACTTTCTTCTCAATGGCAAAAAAGTGTTCCAATCACCCTGAATTCACCTACATTATACATGTACATGAAACACTGATTTAGTGACAGACTGGCGAGCTACAAATTTACTAATTGTGAATGTCGTGTGTATGGATCACCAATTCAAGAATGTTGTTGCCTAACAATGAGTCTTTACAGACTGTTTCTCTCATCCTTTGTCAAAGACTTGTCAAAGAATTCTCTTTGTCGTCATTCACACAAAGGCTGTAAATGGAGCTCTTAGTTTTCTTGTGCAATATATAATATTATAAGGAAATTATATAAGGAATAATTGCACCAATGAATCATTGGAAATGAATCCATATAGCCTGTCATATTTCTTTCTGGCTAACTTATCTGTCACTGTTGTTCATTAGATTATATCTAACTGCACAAGCTCAAAACCAGCCAAAGAAATGTTTCACAGATATCTCTCGTTTGTATATTTCTCTTTATCTCTTTCTCACAATGATAAAATCTGCTTCCAGATCAACTTACCTACAGGAATTAGAGGTCGGCGAGATTTGAGGTTAGATGTTGTATTGTCTTGGAGACCAGAAGAAACTGAGTTCAGGAAAAGGAGAAACTGGTATGTTTGAGTAAAGGAAGCAAAAGGGAGGAGACTTTAGTCTGAATCTAGACCATTTTACACTCCAGAATCATAATCAGAATGAGCTTTTTTCGCCAGGTTTGCACCATCACACAAGGAATTTCTTGTGTTTTTATATATATATATATATATATATATATATATATACACACAACTAATTTTTACTCAAGTACTAAAAGTGAATACTAAAACAGGGGTAATTGCTATGTTAGCTGTTTAAGCTGGAGAAAGCATTGAGCAAAAAAATTGTTTGTAACACAGTTTGTAAATATGGGAAGAATGAGGCGGGAACCGGTGAACATTCAACAAATCTTTAATCTCAAAATAAACAAAGAACAAAACAAAAGTAATGCCGGCAGACCCTCGCAGACATCTGCCGGCCACACAAACATAATAAAACATAAAATAAAGTCCAGGCCTGGTCTTCTCTCATCCTTCACTGACGTCGCTCCTCCTTTTATGCCTCCGGAGCTCCTCCGTGAGAGACTCGAGGCCGGTGCGCCTCGCAGGTGATGCTCATTATCACTCACGTCACCGGCTTTGCGCCGTTCCCTCGCGGCTCTCGCCCGCCCTGCTCGTCACATACCCCCATCGCCCCTCGCAGGCCGGGGGGTACTCCCGCGACTGCACTTACTCCCCCCCGGGGCCTGTCTCGGCGGCCGCAGCACCTGGGGGTAAGGACAGACGAGACGAGAGAAAGGAGACAGAAGCAAGGGGAGCGACAGAACGAGAGAGGGGAGAGAGGAAAAAGAGAAAAAATAATAATTCTTGCCGCTCGGTCCTCAGCCTGCCAAGAGGCTCTTCCTCGCGGTGCCATGCGGTGGCACTGGACGCTCGGTGGACGGCCCGATCCTCGACCGCCTCCTGGCGGCCGGCGATGGCTCCTCCGGCTGAGGGCAGCTGGTAGCGAGTCCTCCGTCCCCTGCTCCTCCCCTTCATGGCGGACGGCAGCAGGCTCCGGCCCACAGCGGATGGCGGCGACTCCTCCGCTCCCTCCTGGATGGCAGCCACCCCACCTCGTCCCAGGAGCACGGCATCCGGGTCTACGTCCCACCTTTCACTAGGCTCCAGCAACACCGCCTCGGGCAGCCTCTTGCGGTCTTCCCACTCCCGCTTCCCAACTCTGCAGCACCGCAATCCCCCTCAGCAGCGAGGGCTCTCCAACAGCATGTCCCTCCTTCCTCCCGGGTTTCGGCACCAATGTAACACAGTTCGTAAATATGGGAAGAAGGAGGCGGGAACCGGCGAACATTCAACAAATCTTTAATCTCAAAATAAACAAAGAACAAAACGAAAGTAATGCCGGCAGACCCTCGCGGACGTCTGCCGGCCGCACAAACATAATAAAACATAAAATAAAGTCCAGGCCTGGTCCTCTCTCGTCCTTCACTGACATCGCTCCTCCTTTTATGCCTCCGGAGCTCCTCCGTGAGAGACTCGAGGCCAGCGCGCCTTGCAGGTGATGCTCATTATCATTCGCGTCACCGGCCTCGTGCCGTTCCCTCATGGCTCTCGCCCGCCCTGCTCGTCACACTGTTCTTATGCCTAGATGTTCTAGTGCACAGAGATCTGTAACGTCTGCCTGAGGGCAGAAGTGCAAACAGGTTGTGTCCAGGGTGAGAGGGGTCTGTGATGATGTTACCTGCTCGTTTCTTCACTCAGAAGCTTGACAGAGGGGTCTTTAGAGGTGCAGTCATTTGTGAAGAGGGAGAAGAGCAGCGGGGAGAGCAAACAACCCTGCGGAGCTCCAGTGCTGATGGTGAGGGTCCTGGATGTGAGTTTTCCCAGCCTCACTAGCTGCTGCCTGTCTGTAAGAAAGCTGGTGATCCACTGACAAATGGAAGTGGGTACAGAGAGCTGGATCAGGTTATTCAGGAGGGTATCCGCTGGGATTAAGGTGTTGAAAGCCGAACAGGATCCTTGCATACGTTCCTGGTTTGTCCAGATGTTGTAGGATATAATGCAGTCCCATATCGACTGCATCATCCACAGACCTGTTTGCTGGATAAGCGAAACTGCAGGGGGTCCAGCAGGGGTCCAGTGATGTCCTTCAGGTAGGCCAGCACCAGTCTCTCAAATGACTTCATGACCACAGACGTCAAAGCAACAGGTCTGTAGTCATTTAGTCCTGTGATTTTTGGTTTCTTGGGCACAGTGATGATGGTGGAGCATTTGAAGCAGGAGGGGAATTCACACAGCTCCAGTGATCTGTTGAAGATCAGTGTGAAGATGGATGACAGCTGGACAGCACAGGCTTTGAGACAGGCTGGAGAAACACCATTTGGGCCTTTGGCTTTCCTTATCTTCTGTTTCCTGAAGACTCTGCATGCATCCCTCTCACTGATCTGAAGTGCAGGAGGGGGGAGGGAGAGGGGTGAGGGTGTTGATGGCTGTGTGGTGAGCCGGTCAGAGTGGGTGTGGGGTGTGAGACCAGGCTTTTCCAATGATACTTCAGATGACTCCAAGATTGTTTTTTGGTGGCTAAATACTAATTCAATCAACATACTCAATCAGGTGACAGTGGCAAGTATTAGAAATTAATATAGTAGTGAATTTTATCCAAAAGGGTCTCATAATAGACATATTTCTTTGTCATCTGCTTTTGTGCTTTTTTGTTATTTATTTTGTTTTCTTCTTCTGTGCTACTGCAGGCTCTATATGATCTGCCTGTGTTCTGCAGTTATTCCTGCTTATATGCATTAGTTTGGCTTTCTTGAGCCTTGCCGTGCCATTTGAATAACTTTGCATTCCAGGTTGTTTGACACAGTTGCTAAAAGAAGTGAATATAGTGGTTAGTTATGCTGTTGTAATAGTGTCTAAGTACAATACAAATTCCAAATATGGTTTACCATACTTGGCTTTCACATCACTTAAAAGATAGCCTACAAATTAGAGACAAGATTGAATTTGTTTCAACCATCAACCACTAGATGTCACTCTCACCTCCTTTTATATCAGCATGCAGATGATGTCTGTTAAGCACATAATCAGTCTAACTATTCAGTGTCCCTTCCATGATGTATAAAAAAATATTGGAGCCCTTAAACACAACGACTAAAACATTTCTTCCGCCTTTGAAATGTAGGCTAGTATATGAGCATTTTGTTCATACATTTTATTGTTAGAGTTAGCTCTAGCAGAATGTATCTTCTGTAAAGCCTTTGAAAATCAAGTGATTAATTGATCTTTATGTTGTGAAGTCGGTAGATTCATTGACCTCAGCAGACTTCGTCAAGCTGACACACCAAGCTGACGAAAGCAGACTGCGGGGTTGGCTCACGTTGGCAGCGTCTGGGTCCAAAGTTGCCTTGACACACCAAACCAATGCTCGACACCCGACAGCCAAGTAACACGTCCGTTCTGCGCCTGCGTAAGAAGAAATGCCTTTCCGTACCAGCAGGTGGCAGTAGCTGAACAGTCAATCAAAATGATCAGATGGCCCGACTGACCATCGAGCTCCGACGCTGATTCAACATGTCGAATTGGCCGGAAAAAAGTTGACGGTGCGGAACACACTGAGAAAACTTAGTCGGCTGACGAACAAAAACTGGCCGACGGCCGACCGTCTTCTCGGTGTGTTCCAGGCTTTATGCCACCGACAGCCGGAGTGACTACAGTTACGCCCACTGAGTGGCAAAAAGAATGAGTGGCAGCATTGGTTTTCAGCGCATAAAGACCTCGAAAAACACACAAAACACATCTAAAACTTTGCGACTGACTGCACAAATCTGAGGTATTTTTTGCAGACTGCCAAAAGCAACCAAAAATGGATAGAAAATGGTTAATGGATAGCTGCAATTCACAGAAACTGGACTGAATTTTGAGGTAACACAAATTCTTCATTCCTCTTCCTCTCTTATAAGATACAGGTCTCTTATTATTCCAGCACATTTCTGGGCCTTTTTCATTTTCATACATTCCAATGATGGAAAGTAATTACAAAAAAATACCAAAAAATAAGGTTTCGTCTTCATACATTTGCATTTATGAATGAGAAAGTTTCCAAGAATCAACATTACATTTAAAAAAATCTTTTTTTTTTCTTTTTTAAGTATCATTCCAAACAGCATTCCAAACATAATATGTTTCCTAGCAAAAGTGGGCAGTGAGTGAATCTTTGTCTCCAACCAATAAGAAATATTTGAAAACACAGAAGGAAAGAAAAGGATTATCCGGAAAGCACAAAGTGTCCGACCTGACGGCCGTCTCTGTTCTCCTCCCCCGCCTGCAACCAGCAGATCTTGCCAGCTGGTGGGTGGCAGGCTAGTGTAGTTCATCTCGAACAAGCCTAATATCTTTAAACGAACACCTGTGACCTCATTACATCAGTATTACTGCGTGTGTGTTTTGCTGAGTAGGCTATTGGTTGCTTTACAACCATTTTGCAGCTAAACATTCCTGACGAACTACCTTGCTTGGCGGAAGGATTATTATTTTTTGGTCAATAAATTATTACATTTTTGTTGCTGTCATTTTTTTTTTACTATCGGACTATTGTATTTGCACTGACAACTTACGTATGTACCTTGATCTTGTTCTAGCAGCCACACTTGAACGTTTCACTGTTGCCCACTAGATGTCACTGCCAGATAATTACTGTGAGCTGCCAAGGTTTATTTTTTATTACATGCAGTTTGCAAAGCTCACTTGAAATCCTTAAATTAATTTCATTTAATTTCATTATACACACATCATTCAATACTCAGTTTAAATCCTTAAATTAAATTAAACTCGTTGTTATTTTATATATAGCTACGACTTACAATGTTCACTTGAAATCCTTTCAATTAAATTGAAATTTAAAAAAAAATAAGTAAACACAGCAAAACCCATATATTTATTATAGTAATTTTATAATGATTTAAAAAAAAAAAAGTTTTTCTTTATTTTCTGCATTTAACATTTGGTTTATATCACAAACAATGCATCACTTTTCTTCCAAGCAGAACAAACACAAAGATTAAAGACATGTTCAGGTCCACAGAGAAGATAGTTATGTTTACATACAACACATTTTTCTGCTTGTCTCATATGCAGTGCAAATAGCAAGTGTGATAAACAGGCACGTATTTTGAATTGCAGTTTCTATGTTAACACATTTGCTTGCTTGAATACATTTTATTTAGGTAAAAACAGTGGCATATTATCTTCCAGTTCTTGTTAAGATGGAAACGGAATTAATCAAAAGCTATTATCCTTGTTTTTCAAGTCAAACTCTTCAGTCTCTTTGACTGAGGTGCACTCACCTCTTTTGCTGTCAATAATTTAGTTCTTTTTTTGCCTCTCTAATGCTGTTTTTTTACCCTTGCAGCCCTGCAGTCATTTTCCATAGCAATTTAATCTCTTGCATATAGACCTTGGTGCACTGGTGAAATAGTGTAGGACAAATTATGATTATTTCCTATGAGGGGAAAATTGTTTCCAGGAAGTTCCATGCCATTTGACGGCCATGTTATTGATGTATGACCACCTGGTATTAGTCACGTTTTATTATTGGGCTCAAGTGCCGCTTGCAAAATATAATTTTCTCGGAATTATTTGCATGAACAGTCCTCAAACCACTTTGATCTTTTGCTTTGATTAGTGGAGTCAAAGACACATCTATCAGATATTATATTCAATACTGAGACAGAAATGTGAGACAAACATACAATCTTCTGCCCTTTAGGTAAAGTTCACAGGTAATCCGTCAGCATGGGAATGAATACCAAATGTGATTTTGGGAAAGGCCAGTTGTGAGCTACAGGCAACTGAACTGGTTTTCTGATTCAAACCATTCAGGAAAACACAATTTGCTAACAGCTTCCTAAAATAACCTACTATCCCATCTCTATTTAAATGAAATGAGGGGAAGGTAAAATGTCTTATTTGTTGAATAGTAGCTGTAATTGCATTTTTCTTCTCATAAACCCTTATCAATGGGGCTTAACACCACACTAAATTGGCCAATTTAAATACGATGGGACTTAAAGGGCACTGGACAATGTTATTTTCACTCTCCCATCTATCTGGCTTTGTGTGTGAAAGGGTTTGAATGCAATTTTCTCCTGCAGGGCGTCTCCCTCATCCACTTTAAAAGAGCTCAAATTTACCAGCCTTATTGTGGATATAAGCTTCAGATTTCCTAAAAATCAAGCATGACAAGTGACACAAGCCACTTCCGTTTGCATTAACTCACAATCCTTAAAGACGTGTATAGTTTAGGTTAACTTTATTGTCCATTCTGTTTGTTACAGAGCAGAAATTTGTCATACATATATACATAAATACATCCACATAAATGCTTATACATTAACAACTCAAACACAGAATTAAACAGCATTACACTAACCACATAATTCCTTGACACATTTCCTAGTCCACAAAGGTTCATCGATTAAAATGCTATATGTCAACCATTCTTTTGGATTAGACTACTAAAAAAAAAAAACAGTGCTGTTTAAAATAATTGGAACAAACCATTTTGGCAACACTTTACTTATGAAAGCCCTTATGAATAGTGCATTATATTATAAAGGTATTCTTAATCTATGTTTTATAATGCATTATATCTTTTCATATAAAATCTAAAAGGTAAAATGCATTATAATATTTGTCGATTCTAAAGTTGTTTGTTTGTCATGTGTTTTAATATATTAACTGTGGTTAGAATTATTCATGAGACTAATGATATAATGCATTGTATGGTTCATTACAAGGCATAGAGTGAAGGGGATTAGTATGAATATTGCCTCTTTTTTTCCCATAAAATGAGCAAATATTTATCTTAATTGCCTGGTTATTTACTTGTGAAAGTTTGTTTCATGGTACAGTGATCTAACAGTTAAACAGAAGAACAATGTTATATCTCAGTCACTGATTTATAAACCATGGTTGAATTCTGATCATGATGTTTGTGCGTCGCCAACTGTTTTGCTTCACTCTGCAACACATCAATTGCAAATTACATCACCGCAGGACTAACCAACAACAACACCTCACACAGAGAAATTATGTAAAGAGAAACTCTGAATAAATGTACATGTAATTGTAACTGTCTATTCAGAGATATGTTTTATGCACTGGATAAATTGGTATTTTGAAGTATTTCATACATTATTTGATTTGTCATTTGACCATCAGCGATTTCTGTAAGATCAACTAGTATCCATATAAATTTCATAATGTAAAAATTGACCCCAGTATTTTTCAGTAAACTCTATTGGTGCTAAATGTCAAGGTTATTAGAGTACAAATGAAAAAGTATACAATCATACAACTCCAATGAAGTTCACCCAAAAATGAAACTTCTGTCATTAATGACTCACCCTCATGTCGTTCCAAACCCGTAAGACCTTCGTTCATCTTTGGAACACAAATAAGATATTTTTGATGAAATCCGAGAGGTATCTGAACCACACATAGGCAGCAACGTCATTGCAATTTTCAAGGTCCAGAAATGTAGAAAAGACATCGTTAAAATAGTCAACTTGACTACAATGGTTCAACCTTAATGTTATGAAACGACAAGAATACATTCTTTTTGCGCAAAACAAAAATAATGACATTTTTCAACAATTTCTCTTCCCTGAGAGTCTCCTACGCAGTTTATGCAGTGCAGGGCTTCTAGGTTCTACGTCAGAACACCGGCGTTGTTCACGCGAGCAGCACGACACATGCGTGTGATGATGACGTAGAACCCGGAAGCGCTGCACTGTGTTTACTACGTTTCGTCGCTTCATAACATTATGGTTGAACCACTGTAGTCACGTGGACTAGTCTTTTCTACCTTTCTGGACCTTGAAAAGTGCAATGACGTTGCTGCCTATGTGTGGTTAAAATACCTCTCGGATTTCATCAAAAATATCTTAATTTGTGTTCGGAAATGAATGGGTGTGACAGAAATTTAATTTTTGGGTGAACTAACCCTTTTAAACACCAGCTTTGGATAGGTCTGGCAAGAAGCTGGGTTGATGCAAAAATGCAGTGAAAACAAATGTGACATTTAGCACCAATATATACGTTTTTTTTTTTTGTTGTTTTGTTTTTTCTGTTTTTTCAGTATAATTAAAATGAGCCAATGTAACACAATTCTTGAATTTTGTCACATTAAATGGTAACTAATTGCATTGCATGTAATCCGATGAAGTTCAACTTTATCCATGTCTGTACATGAATTAAATTGTTTTTGCAATAACTGAAACTGGGCAGGGGATCCTTAGTTCCCAGCATGACTTGTATAGGACTTAATAGGGAGATTTTATCTTGAATATAAATTCAATGTTGAATTTAAGTGTTATTTTATGTATTTTAGTGAAAAGGGGGACATGAACAGTATGACATTTTCTGACTTAATTGTTGAGAAATGACTATTTAGCATGCTACTGTATGTTATTAGTTTGCAAGCCTGTGGAAGCTTGGAATTTAAATATACAAAACGAAATAAATCATGTGAATCACTAATTTGGTCACTTTAAATAATTGTATTATTGTGAACATATGGTTCAAAGAAAGCTAAGAGGAAAAAATATGTTGATGTATCTTCACTGATATGTCACTGATGTAAATTATGTCAATTTAAAGCACTTTTGTTCAGTGCATGCTGGGTACTGTCCTCTGCCTTGACATTGAGAATTTGTATACAGCAGGTTTGGACATAGAAAAAGGACAAGTAACACAACAATCCTGCACCATGACAGAGGGATTGTCAGTAAACAACATGAAGATAGGGGTAGAGATGGCAAAATTGACAAAGAGATAGAGGGTGGAATGACACAGTGTTGAAACTTACAAACTGGTTTGTCAAGGCTGTGGCTGCTGGTAAATGTGTATTTAACAAGTCCACTAAAGCTAGTAGCTCCATCTGCAAATGAGTGACTCAAAACAAACACTAGACACTATATGACCAAAAACACAAACAGCCAGAACCTGTTAATGATATGTCAACAACAGTGATTTTAAGCGTCATTGTTCAGCATAATGAAACATTTAAAGAGAAGTAAAAAAAAAAAAATGAAAGAGTAAAATGTGCACTTGTAAAGATGGTATGATTTGCAGGAATTCACCTGCGTGCCAGAGAGGGCACAGTATTGCGTGCCTTCAGTAGTCTTATAGAGTCCAAAGTGCAACAGTGACCATTTAATAGAAATGTCTTGAACCCTCTTTCAGGTTATTATGAATCACTTGAGCATATATTTAAGAAAAGCAGTGAAAGAAAACTGGTCTGTGCCTTTTTTTTAGCAAAGCACAATGAATCGTTCTGCCTACTTGATGGTGATGTAATGTAAAACCAGATCTAATCTTGCAGCAGTTTCTTTAGTTGGAGAAAGCACATCATCTGAGTTTCTCATAATCATGTTCAGGGTCAGTTCACAGAAATTCTGTCATTCCAAACCTGTATGACTTTCTTCTGTGGAACATAAAAGAAGATATTTTGAAAACATGTCTTTCTTTTGTCTATACAATGAAAGTCAGTTGGGTCCAGTGTTGTTTGGCAGTGCCAAAAGAATATATTAGAAGGCAGCACAGTTATGCTGCTTACCTTCTGAAACAGACATTTTGCTCTTATTAAAATGTTAAGCTCAATGCTACTGACCACATCTTACTAACACCATTTGTCTAGGCAGTTTTTCGAAGTTTGTAACTAAAACGAAGACAATTGGAGTACATTTTAAAAGAAAATACTATTTTTGTTTTTCTACTTCAAAATGTCATGTTTAAAGGGATAGTTCACCCAAAAATGAAAATTTGATGTTTATCTGCTTACCCCCAGGGCATTCAATATGTAGGTGACTTTGTTCAGTAGAACAAAAATTATGATTTTTAACTACAACCGTTGCCATCTGTCGGTCATATAATGCATGTCAATGGGAATTCCATCTATAAGGCCCCATGTCCACCAAAGCATTTTTATAAATGTAAGGAATTATTCTTAATTATTATTGTTATTAGCCAGCTGAAAACGCTAGGCACTCTGCTTAAAACGCCTATCTGTGAGCGCATGAGAGCGCTTCAGCTGCGCAGCGGTTTTTTTCAGTTGAGGCGCTGTGTTGCTACAGTACGGAATATCTGTTGCGCTGTTACTTATAACTGATTTTGCAGGTAATTTGTTTCAGACTAAAAATGTTGACACGTGGAATTACTTGCCATGTATGTTCGGAGACCAGCAACATTAATTTCTCATCCATTTTGTTCCGATCTCTGCTTGTTGATGTTGTTGTACAGCAAGAATGTTGTGACAGATGGTCGGTGTTGTATTTGTCCCGCCCCTCCTCCACTCTGATTGGACGGCTGGCTAAAAATTTGACAGTGATGAGCGCAGCGTTTTACTCAAAGTTGAACATTCTTCAACTCGAGGCGACCAGTAAAAAACGCCCAGCTCTCAGCGCTTGAGTGTGAAAAAGACGCTCAGCGCCTCGCTACGCTCCTGCCGTTTAAAAAACGTAGCATTCCCATTAAAAACAATTGAAAAAGTACACTAGCAGCTGGAAAAAACGCTTTGGTGGACACACGGCCTAAGAGTCAAAAAAACATGCACAGACAAATCCAAATTAAACCCTGCGGCTCGTGACGACACATTGATGTCCTAAGACACGAAACGATCGGTTTGCGCGAGAAACCGTAAAAGAATTTATATCAATTTTTACCTCTAAAACACCACTATGTCCAACTGCGTTTAGCATCCGGTTAGTGAGGTCAAAAAACGCATTCTGATGACGGAAGTGATGTCTCGCGCTTTGCTTCAATGAGTGCAAGAGATCACTGCCGTTGTCAGAGCGCGTTCAGACCTGTGGAGGACAGCTGGACATAGTGGTGTTTTAGAGGTAAAAAATTATATAAATACTGTTCGGTTTCTCGCACAAACCGATCATTTCGTGTCTTAGGACATCAATGTGTCGTCACGAGCCGCAGGGTTTAATTTGGATTTGTCTGTGCATGTTTTTTTGACTCTTATAGATGGAGTTCCCATTGACATGCATTATTTGACTGACAGACGGCAACGGTTGGAGTTAAAAATCATCATTTGTGTTCTACTGAAGAAACAAAGTCACCTACATCTTGAATGTCCTGGGGTTAAGCAGATAAACATCAAATTTTCATTTTTGGGTGAACTTTCCCTTTAATCCAATGTTACTTGCCATTTCTTGCCATTTCTTTCAATTTACTAGCAATTTCTGAGTGGAAATTGTTTCTACACAAATTTTGTCTTATCCATATAACATTTTGTCTGTATGCTTCTCGTTTTGAGTATTCTCGCTTCTGCGTGCCACTCTGTTTTTCATTGTAGCAGCCCAGGGGATATAGTTGAAAATTGTCTAAACTGACCCATTTACAGAAGTGTCTATTAATGTATACAGTCTCTGTAAATCTAAAGCCAATAAAGTACGGAAAAGTCTGCTGGCCTTTTGGCCCTGGAAGCAAAAATGGAATTGGATGATGTTGAGGTGAGTAATAAAATAAAATCTGTCTGCAATTAAAAAACAGACTAAAACAAGTCATGATATGTTAATGTTTAAACCAAGACGCATGGAGGTATTTTTTTTTTTAATCTTCCTTTTTTTTTTTCTTTTTTTTTTTTTTTTTTAGGTAAGCAGCTGTTTATATACCCGGAGA
This sequence comes from Ancherythroculter nigrocauda, assembly GCA_036281575.1. Lineage (NCBI taxonomy): Eukaryota > Metazoa > Chordata > Actinopteri > Cypriniformes > Xenocyprididae > Ancherythroculter > Ancherythroculter nigrocauda. The sequence continues at coordinate 58,588,356 of VTFQ01000001.1, read as the reverse complement.
ACTGTGATTGCATTGTGATTAACAAGATTATACAAATAAGCCCCTCCTACCTCTATTTAAAGCAATTAACTTTACAGTATTGTTTACAATATACAGCATAATAATCAAATAATATGCATGTCTTTTACTAGAATTACACAAAGTAAGAGATAGTATATGATGCCCATCTTTCGATCTGAAACGGATTGTAAGTCAGGTTTATTAGCAGTGATACAAACAATTTCAACACAAAGGTAGCATAATACAGGAATACCTTTTCCACCATGATTAAAGAAAACATCTCGATTTCTGCCTGTGCAGCTTCCTACTGCTCTGAGAATGTTTTGGGCATTGATTCTGCTCCAACTAGGGAACTTCTTCATCCATCATAAATAGGTTTGTGTTTAGGGTATTTGGCATTTCCATCAACTCCTATATGAGGCTTATTCTCTTTGTGTATCACTCTGCTTTGAGGAAAATTCCACCAAGAGAGCTTTTTTGAAAGTGAATATTTTCAGAACCGCCACCAAATTATCAATGATCCATCAAAATGTAACAGCAGAAGGCACTTCCCCTCTTAACTGTTCAAACTAGTCCAAAGGTCATGGATGAACAGTTTCCCAGTTTCATTCAGTCATGCTGAACAAAATGATGAGCCATTTCCCATTATAATACATATTTACAGTCACATAATAACATCACCGATTTCTTCTCATAGAAGAAATATATTTATATGGAAATGTATCGTCCTTGTGCACCAGAGAGTGTTTGATCTAGGCATAGACAACAACGTAATATATGCAGTATTGTTTGTATGCAGGATTGACTTGAACATACAACATACTTGAACAGAACAAAAAGCATATACATGTAAAATCTATCCAACTTTCCTGCCACAGAATTTTATATGGACTGGCTGATCACTTGTGGTCCAGGATGGTGGATTTCTGTTTTGGCACAGGGATCGGCCTCCAAACCAATGGACTGAAAAGGAAAAGGTAGGTGTAGAATTTCAGAAAGCAAAAACAATGTATAGAACAAAGCATTCTGCCTCGTAGCAGCTATTCTAAGAATTGTATTCTTCGAGTGCAATTCAGATGTAATCTGAGGATTTGTTTTCCCTAAGATGTACTTTTAAGGGCATTTACGTACAGAGCAACCAGGTGAATTATTCATGCCTTCAGTACAGTTGTAGAGCCCAAAGTGCAATAGTGACCATTTAACAGAAATGTTGTTTATTAAAGCCCCAACAAACACCAACATTTAAAATTCTAAATGGATTCTAATTAGAATGTTTTGAATGTTGGTGCTGCATGTACCTGGTTGTTTTGTGTTTATGGTTCTGAATCACTTCTTTGAGGATAGTGTTACATAATCGGATGACTAAGGTGTGATGGGTCAGACCTGTGTGATTCAAGAAGATTTAGTGATGTTCTACTTGTAATGTTCTCTGCTGTTTGCTCTGATAAGCCTGACATTTATTACTGTAATCAATGAGCATCCTTCCCTCTTTATTCACAGTGCTATCAATGATGAGCGATAAAATGAAAGCCTTTGAAAAAACTGAATGATTACAACGATTGTTTGCTGGTTTTTCATTGAACGTTACAAATACGTTACAAATTCTTAAACAGCTGCTGTAAATAATCCACAAGAAAATGTAATTGTTGCATTCTACTTTTCTCTACAGACAGCTTTATATGTAATCAATTTGATGTCGCTAAAAGTGTTTTCACACCTTATAGCTTTATTTCATTTAACAAAAATGATTTTTAATAGTTTTAGTTTAATTAACAATAGCAACATTGATAGCCGCAAGACCACGTCAAACGCTGACGAAAACACCAGGTATAAACAAGGCCTACCCAGACAGCAAGGTGACATTGATACAATGTTGAGTTTTGATCCAAACCATCATTTTAGTTACATTCGTAGTGTGTTGGTTCAGCATTGAAATTTTGATGAAAGCCGACAAGACAGTGACATTGAGCTAACAGTGATTTGTAGTTGATGACCATGAGAACACTAGTGGCTCTTTCCCAATCAGTGGGGTAATTTCAACCTCTTTACCTGATTTGCTCTAATCCACTGGGGGCTTGGTTTAGGCATGGGCCTTCATGATTTTCGGTGCATTCCAAACGGGATATATCACCCTCCGAAGGGCACTTCGGAGTGAAAACAATCATGGCCGCCATATTGAAGGGTCGTCCCAAACCAAAGTGCTCAAAACTGGCCAAAATTATATTGTATTTAAACAAAAATACATTACAGTTCCCTTTATCAGTCCATTCAAATGTTTCAAATACACAGACTCAATATATTTAACTTAAAAGGGTGGCAGTAGCTTATAATGTTACTATAGTAAATGAATGTGAATTAATACAAAGAGTACACCAGGGGAAAAAAAGACGAAGGCGCCTCCTTGATTGTCTAGGTAAGATGACACAGAAGTGTGTTCCAAAAAAAGTTGTTTTTTTGACCCCTACACCCTTCATCCCTTCAAAGCTCTCAATCCGGAGGGTAAACCCTTTGAAGGGATAAGGACATAGGGATGAGACCTTCTAAATGGAATGCAGGATTTAACAAGTCTGTTGAAAAATTGTTGAAAACCACCCATTGTAGTTTGTAAATGTCCACTGATTGTTAAACGGCCATTTCGGTTTTGCATGTGCACTTCTCAGTAGATGCTTCCTCATTAGAGAGATATTATTATTTTAGCTTATTATTTCTCTGTTCCTTTGTTTTGCACACTTGTTATTTGCATTTGATGTTTTATTGTTACTGACTGTAATTAGATACATTAATTAAAAAAACTTTATTAAAGTGTTTATATAAAGCATAAATTTTTTTTGCTTTAGTAATATTTATTAGGAATTTCCTGATTAAAGTTGTAACAACATATAGCAGATTTCTTGAAGTGCAAGAGACATGAGCAAGAATGTCACACTTCACTCAAAGCCCACATATCACATCCATTACTCAATGCTTGCAGAGCACACCTTGGCTTCTTTCCTTTGATGAAGGAACAATTAAAAAAAATGAGAAGCACTCTCCCGATAATGGTGACATTGATTATACATTGAGTTTTAGTCGACAGCACAGTCATGTGACCTGGATTTGATGCTATCCTGTGCCTTAACTCCTGCTTCCTGATTACTGCATAATCAGGTAATCATTCATATTCCTGAGAAATCTGAGAAATGTAACTGATCTCCTTTCAGTTTAGCCTGTTCTCTCTGAAACGCAATCACAAAAAAACATCTTGCGTTTATGAAAAAGTGACTGACATGGCTATTTTGTGATATATAAAGAGATTTAGGTCTACATAATCATTGAAAAAACCTAAGCTCTTTTATTCTTAAAGATAAACTTGTCATTTGAATGCTACATGTATATAGTTTTATGGAAAATTAACTGAGATATAGGGATGAATTCAGGTTGATTGGGACACTTTGTCCATGTCATCTCTATGGCAAAATGTGTCCCAATCACACTGAATTCACCCTAGTTTATTGAAATGTATTCTTTTTCATGAAGAGTTTATCTCCTATACACCTGCCTGGAACTTTTCATTGATTTAATGACCTTGATTAGCTGCTTCAGGTGTGTTTAATAGAGTGGTGCAGGTAGGACGTCACTTTGTAGGCCAACCGGCAGTTAGCATCACACTGGTTCCCTCAACAAAAACCCAATATGATTCTTCCATCGGCTTTTGGTTTATCGCAAAAACCAAGCTCTGTGATCAACAAAAGTTTATGATACTTACAGGTTTTTTCCATCAAGATCATTTTCAAAGATGAACACAACTTTTATGAATTTTGAAGCCTAAACGCAGTCAGCAGAAGTAAAAAGCTAAAGGTAGGCTATAAGCGAACTACACCATGATCCCTCGACTTCAATGTCACCATCTCTAAGCTACCGACAGCTCTTTAATTTTTTATCTAAGAACACTTTTAAAATTTTCCCAGAACAACTATAAGCACAATGAGGCTGTAAAAGCGGACTGAGCTTGCCTATTTGGCGTAATGACATTTAATGTCCGCAACAGTCTCTGTTGTCCCATTTAGCCACTTGTTAGCAACTGCCTTTTTCAAGACACGTAACAGCTTAAAAAAATCATGAGTGGGGTAATACTGATGTATTTTATGTCGTAGAATAAAACATGACAGTGTCTTGAGCATGTGTTTACCACAGACCTTATTTCAACCATTTAACCAAAATCCCATTAAAAAAAAACATTGACTTTGGGATGATGGAACCGGAAGAGCTAAAATGTGCTAAAATTTGGCCTACAATGTGATGTCATACCTGCACCACTCTATTAGGGCCTTTTGATGTGCCACACTTCCTGCTGCCAACAGGTGGTGCTTTGACTATTACTGAATATTGGCATGTAGATGTCTTTAGGCCAGGACTACATATTTAAATGTGTTTCTGGGAGTGAATTACAATGTAAAGCATGCCATTTCCTGTTGTCAGGAGGTGGCGCTATGACTAACTGAATATTGTCATATAGATGTCTTTAGGCCAGGACTCTTATCACACATGTGAAGTTTGGAGCAGATCGGACATTGTATGCCTGAGTTACAGCAGCTTCCTCTTTCATGGCAAAACATCAGAATTTGTCAGGCCGCCACGGACACGCCGTCCAACGAAAACTCAAGATCTTTGATATTTAACATTGCGAAGGCCTTAAGATTAGACTGATTATATATGATGTTGATCTGGTTAAATCTCTATTAAGTGGAATTAATTACAGTGTAAAACATGTAATTTCCTGCTACCCACAGGTGGCGCTATGACTGTAACTAAATACCGCATTGTAAATGTCTTCAGGGCAGGACTCTAATAAAACTTGTGAAGTTTGGGGCAGATCGAACATTGTATGCCCAAGTTACAACAACTTCCTTTTTCATGGCGAAACATCGAACTAACCACACCTAATTCCCAAGCCCATTTCAGACGTAAATTTTCACCACTTCTGACACGTGTGCAAAGTTTCATGAGTTTTTGAGCATGTTTAGGCCCTCAAAAATGATTCATTTCAGAGAAGAAGAATTGACTGAGCAATTACATTAGGGTCCTCATTAAAGCTGGGTATTGACACAATTTTCGCGATTCGATTCGATTACTATTCACATGCTTTTGATTCGATTCGATTACGATTTCAATTAGATTCGATATTGATTATTTTGGATGTAGTAGGCCTATTTCAGTTACAGTACAAATTTTCTACAGGAAAAAAATCTCAACTAATGCTGTAAACTACACATGGGAGTCAGTTGGTACTACTATAATACCATCAAAGGTTAGATTAACTTATTTATATACAAACACTTAAATTACACTCAATGAAGATTTTAATAAAGTTTAGAATTAAATAATCATATTTCTAATCCAATTCGTTTTTTTGAAATATAAACATTTAAATCGCGGCTGTCATAACTGATTTATTCAAACGTGCATTAAATATTGAAGAACATTAAAAATTATAATGAATATGTAACGGTGCATAGCTATATTTATCAGAATGCTGCTTTCTAGAGTTCACTTTTCTAGCTGACTAATGAGTTTATGGTCACTGAATATGTTTTTCTGAGGTAAATGTGACGTTACGTGACATTGTTTACAAGCTTTTTTAGTGACGTTTTTCCGAGGTTGAAACACTGATTGAGCGATTACACCAGACATGATGATACGGATTTTGGTAAGTTGTACTGTATCTTTTAACATACCTTATGTTTAGTCGAGCAATTTTTTAAAGTGAATTATATTGTTCACCATATTAACTTTCTTGAATGTGACTATGTGTGACAACTGAATTGACTTGTTCTTAAGTATCATCATGCTTTCTTTTTCAGATTTCAGAGAACCCAAAGGAAAAGTAGTCTGATGTAAGACAGATTTTTAAAATCTGAACTCTTTGACCTCCTGTAGTTATAATGTATAACGTATATAACAATATATGACGTTGATTCAATGGGATTTGATTTTTTGTTTAAATCCCACCATTTTTTCAACATTAATTGTGGTTGACAAAGTGATATTGAACCAACATTAATTCAATTCTATAACGTTAATTCAATGCGATTATCGCTGACGCATTAATATTGACTCAACATTGTTTCAATGATTGCTTGCTATCTGGGTAGGTATTTTAGAAACATAATAATGAAAATATATTGAATGAAAGGAGCTTACTTGATAGCTCTGGACAGGGTCGTTGTAGTCAAAGCTCCTTGGAGGGAAGATGGGCTCATTATGATGGGTCCTGCTGAGGCGTGCGCGACTAGGTTGAGCGTCGCTGATCCCGTTGACCCTGTGGATGCACAGCACTTTCTGGAAGCTCCGCTTGAAGTTGTCCGACAGAAAACCGTAGAGCAGCGGATTGGCGCAGCTGTTGACGTAGGTCAGGATGACGGTGAGAAAATACACGCCGGTGATGATGCCGTTCTCCGGGAGTGTGCTGATCACATTGATGATGTTGAGCATAAAAAACGGCAGCCAGCACAGGACAAACACCACCACGATGATCACCACCATTCTCGTTACTTTTTTCTCAGACGCGCGCCGTTTGGAGAGTCCGGCCCGTGCCCCGGCGGACTTTACCTTGATCACGATGAGCAGATAACACAAGCAGATGACCAGCAGTGGACAGAAGAAACCTAGAATGGCGGTGTAGAGGATGAAGGCAGTCGACCACACATCACGTGGTTCAGGCCAGCTCAGGTTGCAGGTGTTGAGCTCCGGCTGAACGTCACAGTAAATGATGACTGGCAGTGTCAGCAGACAGGCCAGTGCCCATACCATGCTATTTATCACCTTGGCAACACTGGGTCGCCTCCACCTTGCACTGCGGATAGGATGTACCACAGCCATATAGCGATCAATACTCATTACTGTCAGGCAGAATGTGCTAGTAAACTGACTGATGGAGTCTGCCCACATCAGAATACGACAGAGGAAGTTTCCAAATGGCCAGTAGGTGAGAACGTTGTGGGTTGTGAGAAATGGAAGTCCCAGAATGTACAACTCGTCAGCCACTGCCAGGTTCAAGATGTACATATTAGTGACCGTCTTCATTTTGGTGTAGCGCAGAACCACGAAAATGGCCAGAGAGTTTCCCGTCAAACCCACGACAAACACCACGAGGTAGATTACGGCCAGGACCTTTGCGCTGTCTTCCTCGCCCAGCAAGCTATCATTCAGGTGAAGGGAAATATTGGTTATTTCATTGGACTGGTTTGCGTAGTTGAAGATTGACGTGTTGCACATGGGCCCATTGGTTGCCATATTTAGATGCAGGCAAGCAGCCAGGCACCAATTTGGCAAGGAACGTCTGATTTCTGAGTCACTGAAGGGCTAAAAACAAAATGAGAATGTAAAAATAGGGTTATCTCAGTTGCACAACATTTAAAATGAGAAATTAAACTTGTATGCTTGACTCTCAGCATACTGGTTGAGTGCATCAATGGTTTTTCTAAGGCCCTGTTTACACTAGTGCGTTTTCGTTTTAAAACGCATAAGTTTTGCTATGGTTACGTCTGTCGTTTACACTACGCCAGACTTTCGAAAACGCTGCAGACCCCATTTTAGTTTGAAAACGCCAGGGTTGTGTTTCAGTATAAACGAACCAAAACGAAGACTTTTGAAAATGATGGTGTGGCTGCCCACGTTCGTTCTGCATATCCTCGATGACCATGTAAACAATAACATGGAGACTGAACTGCAATCTTTGCTGGCTTTGTTGTCATTTTTAGCAGCCATTGTGTAGTTAAACTCTGCATTTTTGTAATACTGCAGCTTCCTACTTGCACAAGAGGCAACTGTTTACACTTGTACGCACATGCCCAGTGTGCATGGACAGTCATGTGACATGCGTTTTCGGTCATGTAATATAAGGTACATGCAACAATATGCTTAAAATGGAAAAGTTTTTCCTTTGAGTTTTCCGCATACAGACTACATTGGCAAAATGATCCCCATTCACACGAATCCATGAAAACGACTAAAAATGTGTATTCTGCTAGCAGGCCATTATATGGCGATGAAATACCATAGACCGAACATAATACGCATGTGCATGATGTCATCGTTTTCACATAACATCATGTTTCTGTTGTTTACACGGAGACCACATTTAAAGAAACACTCCACTTTTTTTAAAAAATAGGCTCATTTTCCAACTCCCCTAGAGTTAAACAGTTGAGTTTTACCGTTTTCGAACCAATTCAGCCGATCTCCGTGTCTGGCGGTACCACTTTTAGCATAGCTTAGCATAGTTCATTGAATCTGATTAGACCGTTAGCATCTCGCTCAAAAATGACAAAAGAGTTTCTATATTTTTCCTATTTAAAACTTGACTCTTCTGTAGTTACATCGTGTACTAAGACCGACGGAAAATTAAAAGTTGCAATTTTCTAGGCCGATATGGCTAGGAACTATACTCTCATTCCAGCAAGTGATAAAATAGGAAAAATATCGAAACTCTTTGGTAGTTTTTGAGCAAGATGCTAACGGTCTAATCAGATTCAATGAACTATGCTAAGCTATGCTAAAAGTGTTACCGCCAGACCCGGAGATCGGCTGAATGGGTTCGAAAACGGTAAAACTCAACTGTTTATCTCTAGGGGAGTTGGAAAATGAGCCTATTTTCAAAAAAACACTTTTTTAAAAGTTTGCATTTTCAGGCACCAAAAACGCTGTTGTCATGTAAATGAACAAAAAGCATAAAAAGTTTTCAGTTTTTAGTTGAAACTTGAAAATGGTGTCGTGTAAACAGTCCCATAGATGGAGATTGTTTCTGAAACGCTGTGGAAACGCCAGTGTAGATGAGGATTGTTTTCATTTTTTTAAAACGCCAATTTACAAAGACACACTAGTGTAAACGGGGCCTAAATCTCTAGAGTAGCCTATAAACAGCCTATAAAAACCTATAAAGGTTCTTCTATTTTGGTTATAATTGGAATCTTCATTTTTAAATTTGTAGCCTACCACTGGAAATACAAAACTGCCGTATTAGAAAAAAAATGCTGAAACCCTTTTGTTCCCCACACAAACACCATACGTATGCTTCAGCATGTAGTTGGTGTAGCAAGAACTTTGGACAAGTACCCTTTATTCCCATTACTAAAAAAAAAAAAGTCAACTCTTCTTTTTTCCATTAATTTGTGTAATAGGAAGTCCCTAAAGGGACATGGTGATGGAAAAATATGTCACTGCTTCAGCATTCTCTCTCAAGTGTTTTCATTCCCCCAAGAAACTTTGCCTTCACTTGCAGTTGTTTCAAAAACATGCCTATTCCTACTGAATTGCCATACATGTAGCCGTTGTTTAAACTGTTAAGCAAAACTCTGAGTGTAGCTATTGTATGACCTTGACTTTAAGTGGCACTCGTGCTAGATATGAGGCGTGCAAAGTGAGCAGCGACACAATGTGTTGCACAAATAAAGCACTGCCTCAGAAATGCGCTGGACCGTAAATCGAAACAAAGGGTAACGATGTCACTGTTATGAGTACAAACAGTCCAGTGGACACTAGTTCAGAACCGTCTGCATTTCCACCGCACCGGTGAATATTTAACTCGCCTTCTATGCCACACGCTCTCATTAAGCAAGTGCATGACCGTGACAAAAGGTCGTGTTGATGTGCCACACATCCATTTATTTTCAATTCCCTGTATGACAGAGCAGTGATATACAGACGGTTTATTTGATCACGAGCCCTTGTTCTGTCTTGCTTAGCTTATGAATCTTCTCGGTGAGCAAAATCTTATATATACGCCTACTGCTTCTAAAGTTTCAAATACAAAATACAAAAATTAAAGGGTGCGAGTTTTCACATTGACATTGAATCGCGTTAGCTGAACTAGTAACCATAGCAACAATGCGCGGCTCGAGCGCGTGCTGTCAGGAGCCTATTCGGGCGTAACGACAAAAAAAGTATTGTCACTTTATAGTTTTGCATATGCCAAATGCATTCTTTATCACGTTTAAAAAAAAAAACAAAAAAACTAATTGTTCTTTTTTTCCCCAAATGACAACTTGCTCGAGACATTGATCCACAAAAATAACCCAGAGAAATTCCTATAGAAAGTCTGTAAGGAATTATATAAATATAAATATAAGCCTATAAAATAATATCTTTATATAGCTTATGGAAATCTATCTATAGAGAAAGTCACTCAATTTCTGAATTCTATACAATTCACAAATAACTCATGGGCAAACTATCTAAATATTTGTAATATTTTAAACTAACAAAATGTAGAATTGACTACCAGTTATTTGCAATAAGATGCTTTGCAAAACCGCGTACGTGTTTCTGATGCAATAGCTAAAGTTTTCAGGGAAAAAGACTTGGCATTTGAAAGATTGCAAGTAAAGTTAATATATGGCATTTGGTGGAAATGATCGTGTTAAGTAATAATCAGCAACAGAATTAAGCTGGTAAAATGTTTTCTCCACTGTTTAGTTATATAGTGTATTCAACCTTACCTCAAACGCAACGCATCGTCCTCTGGGTTTCAGGAGCGCTTCCACTAATTAATCAGACTCTTCCCAGTTTTTAGTGATCAATAAGGATTTAATGACTGAATGTCTCTTTGTCTAAGATCCAACATCAAGATCCAGCACATCACCGTCATCCCCGATTCCAGTTTTAATGTGTTCACTATAAGGCGTTATATTGCGTCGCACACATAATCCGCATTATTTTTCTTGAGAAAACCACAACTTTGAATGGCTAAACATTCACATACGGCAAATCATTTAAGCAGCTATTTGTTCCCAAGTACCTAATAAATGTAAAACTATGCTTGTCGTGTTTTCCTCACTAGGAAGGTTGAATTATACAGCTCGGTTCAGGTGGAGAGGTGCTGCTCTCTCCGTGCGCGCGCGGTGTATGGGTTTGGCTGGTCATCCGCGCGTAACAGGACCAGAGCAGAGGACTTCATACGTCACAGGCACATACGACTTTATGTTTTTCTGACCTACACAATATCCTTCTTGCCGTGCATTGATCTGCCCGCTTCACGAGGTCCTAATGGTGGATTTATTGATTAGATTGTAGTATATTAATGCGTCAGTATCATTCCCAGCTGAAGCAGGTGACAGATCATAAAACTGTCTTGCACAAAAACGTAGCAATGTAAAATTTTATTGTCTTTTATGATCCCTACGCCTTTGAAAACACACTACTGTACATGTATAGTGCCTTTATAGGCTTGCAGTGTTGTATTAATAAAAAATGCACATTCTCCTAAATTGCATCTGAAATGAGTTACTCTGGACAATATGCACTAAAAATGAAAACTTAAGGCATTATTTTGGTTTCTCACACCTTTTTGGGTGCATCAAATATCAAACTGTGTACTTAAGAGACTTTAATATTTGTTGAATTTATTAAGTTCCTCAAAGTCTTTCTTTTATGAAGGAGTCTTTAAAGTTCTTGCAGGGTTCAGGGTTTTAAGTTCTTCAATGATTTGTTCTTTTTGAAAGGGTGAATGTCTCAGTAAATCTTTACTGCCAGGGTGAATGGCCCCAGTATGCAAAACCAGTGAAAAACTCTATTGTCTGAGAACTTCAGGGGAGTATTTTACTGGTGTAATGAAATGACAAGGGTGTGTATGTCTGCATTCCAGTTTCACAATATAGACCTGCATCTATATGAAGTTTACTAAACAGTAAAAAAAGAAATGCTTTGCTTTTTGTTGGTTTACGAAGCTCTGATCTCAGTTAAGTTCATAAAGAAGGCAACTAAAGTTTTTCAATTGTATAAGGAGTGTTTACCTGATGCAGAACCTGCATCTTCATTAATAGCCCAAGACCATATTAAAGGGGACCTATAATGCTTTCACAAGATGTAATATAAGTCTCTGGTGTCCCCAGAATGTGTCTGTGAAGCTTCAGCTCAAAATACCCCACAGATAATTTATTATAGCTTGTCAAATTTGCCCTATTTGGGTGTGAGCAAAAACACGCTGTTTTTGTGTGTGTCCCTTTAAATGCAAATGAGTTTCTGCTCCCAGCCCCCTTTCCAAAGCATCTACCAAAGCATTTTTTTTCCAGCAGCTAGCAGACTTTTCCAATTGTTTTCAATGGGAGCGCCTCATTTTTTAAACCCCAGGAGCATAAAAGGCACTGAGTGTGTTTTTCACTCTCAAGTGCTGAACGCTCAGCGTTTTTTAGTGGTCGCCCCGAGTTGAAGAATGTTCAACTTTGAGTAAAACGCTGCGCTCATCACTGTCACTTTTAAGCCAGCTGTCCAATCAGAGTGGAGGAGGGGCGGGACAAATACAACATCGACCAACTGTTATTCTTGCTGTACAACGACATCAACAAGCAAAGAACGGAAAAAAAATGGATGGGAAATTAATACTGCTGGTGTCTGAGCATACATAGCAAGTACTCTACATTGTGTCAACATTTTTAGTTTGAAGCAAATTGTCTACAAAATATATTCTGTATAGCAACAAACTGAAAAAAAGTCTCGACTGAAAAAAACAAAAAGGTGTGCTGCCGAAGTGCTCTCAAGTGCTCACAGCTAGGTGTTTCAGCAAAGCGCCTAATATTTTCACCTGGCTAAAAATGCTTTGGTGGACACATGGCCTAAAAGCTCGCTCTACGGTTGCTCAACAACAAAGCTGGAGAATCTCACGCAGCCTTACATTGTTCAAACCGGAGTCGGACACTGATGGAGAGATGGAAAGAACTTTTAGAATGAAACTGGACAGTTCTGAATGGTTAGTGGATAAATGTATGTAGTTGCTGTGGAGTTGATTCAACTCATCGACTAGCATGTGTCGTCATGTTAATCTTTTGTGCAAATCCAGCGTTGAATTGACCCTAATTTGTAAAGCAGTCCGGTGTAAAATGACGGCATGGCAACAACACTCTACTACAACAACTCTTCCTCTTCTCTAAAGCAGCCGAACATGGCCTCACCCCCTTTGTTGCATGTTTTCGGGGGCGGGGTTTATGTAAATTTTAGGGTTTGTGATGTCACTAACCCGGGAAGGAACTCATTGTAGTCCCTACCAGCCATTTGTTGTAGTCCTTAAAAAGCAATTCCTGTAAGAGGAAATATCTCTCTTTTGCATTGAACTTTGAGCGTCATAACTGTCATAAATGTTGTTTATCCTTTTACAGCAACATTAAACTAAAGTTAAAAAAGTGAAATCATAATCAATCACCCCTTTAAAACTCTCAGTTCAACCATGCAATTGCATCTGCAGTTTAGACATTTTTAGTTTCATTGAAACTCTACAGGTAATGTTGCCTTAAATACACATTAAAATGCCAATTTTCTTCTTGTAACTGACAGAGTAATATTTTCCACTTCAGACTTGTTTCTTTCTTTTTTTTGGTTCGAACAGGTTAATATGTGGTGTATGTGACTGGCAGGCCTTTTAAGACCATGTTCCTCACTAACGTTCAGTTTGAACCCCATGATGTCTTTGCATCCATGGATTTGACACTCTGAAAGCACAGTTACATCAGTGATCCTTGCAGACTCCTTCTTATCAGACTTGCATGAAACTGCACAAATTAGGGCAGGTAGCTATAGTAATAAAAGTCACACGCTGAGTTTAAATCCCAGAAGGCAAGACACATCTGTGAGGCAGAGAACATTTTACACCACAAGTGATTATAATATGTCCATCAGAGGTGATTTTCAGTTAACTGGACATGTTAAAGGACGTATTCTTAGACATTTGGCAAATATCCATGTGCTGATTTATCTAGGAATCACTCACACTGCTTTCCTTGTTTCATTTTTTATCATTTATATAATTTATATAAACATGTATGGAAGCCAATTTCTGTCACATAAGAAAAATAGTGCTTTGGTGAATCATACGTATGATATTAAAAAGTCTAATTATAAGATTAAAAAGTTAAAAAATTATTATATAAAAAGCAGAAAACATAAGATAAAAAGTCAAAATTATAACAAATGTCAATTATGAAATAAAGTCAAAAGAATGAGGAAAAAAAGTTGAAATTATGTCAGTCATTATGTGAAAAGTCGTAATACTAAAACATTAAGTCATAATTTAAAAATGTTCTTATAGCTATGACTTATAAATGTCACAGGTGGTCCAACAATAAGACAAAGAGAGTAGCAGTAGTTCAAAATTGAAAAATATTTTTATAAAAAAACAGATGAGTCAAAGTAACAACACCAGACCAGAGCTTACACAGGATAACAAACTAAATACAAACAGGTGGGATCTAATTAATGAGTAACCAAGGAGACAAGCTAGTGGCGGGAAACTAACTAGATAACAAAAGGCAGACACAACAAGATCTGAATACAATGAAAATGAAACCAAAACTAAGCATAACTGTGATAGAACGCCTCCTTTTGGCAAGTCGTGTACTCACCCTGTAAAAGTCCAACTTGGAAGGGAGTGTGGAGGCTTGGGAGGTGGATGAGGGGGCAGTGAAGGTGGAACCAGGGTGGCGATGATGGTGGGAGGAGCCAGGAGCAGAGGTAGCCAAGTGACGACCCACGAAGGAGTCGAGTGAGGGAGGAGCCATGGTAGAGACTTTGCCGATGACACCCGGGGTACATCTGACAGAGAAGAACCCGATTTTAGTGGACCCCTGGGAGCAGTCGGGGAGGAGATGGTCCTGGAAGCTGAGGCGGAGCCACATCAACGAGCATCTGAGGTGGAGCCAGAGGGAAGGCAGATCCAAAGGGTGGAGAGATGGAGTGCAGCTGTTGACTCATAAGTCTGTGGTGCAGGCATGGTGATTTCTGACCAAGGAGAAGCCAGAGGAAGGGGAACCCAGTAGAGGCGTGAGGGCGATGGTATCTGGTGGGAGGAGGAGCCAAGGTGGAGCCAGCATGTCGACGGGTTTTCAGCTCCTCCCCGACTGCAAGGGGCAACTCTCACCGATCGGTTGCATCCAGCCGCAGCCAATGTCGAGCACACCTAATGGTAGTGAAGCCATGAGCGCAGATGGAGAGCAGATGGGACCGGGCTACACCAATGGTCCTGGTGGCCGAGGCAGAGCCACAGCAAGAAGTGTCCGAGGTGGAGCAAGAGTGCCTGAAGCGAAGCCAGAGGGGGTTGAGAGACGGAGTGCAGCAGATGGCTCATAAGTCTGTGGCATAGGCTGGGTGATGTCTGCCCATGGCCGGACCTGGAGGGAGGGGAACCCAGTGGAGCCGTGAGGACGATGGTATCTTGTGGAGCCGAGGGATGGAGGAGACAAGGTGGAGGTGACAGGTGGACGGGCCGAGGTGGAGTGACGGGATCAGTAGCTGGAGGTGGAGCTGGTGGATCCACTTGCCTAGAAGGTGATGGAGACCGGAAGACCTGAGGCTTATCTACACAACAGAATGGTGTTAGAGGAGAAGTCGATGGGCTGAAGGGAACCAGTGGAAGTGGGGCTGATGGACAGGCTGTATCAGGATATGGAGGTGGGAGAGGGAGGCTGGGTGGGATTAATGACGATGACATTATATCCACTAATGAATGAGTAACCTATGAGACAAACTGTGGTGGGAAACTGAGAACAAACTAAATAACAAAGGCAGACACAACAGGAACAGAATACAATGAAAATGAAACTAAGCATAACTGTGACAATAATTATGACATACCAAGTTATGTCACAATTTTGACAATTTTATGACTTAATATGTCATAATTTACATAGTGAGTCATAATTGACTTTTCTTATGCCTTTTTATCTCACAAATATGACATACTAGGTCATAATTATTAGATAGAAATTTGAAATGATTACTTAAAAGTAGAAATTTTCTTATTTCTGTCAATTTCAGCTTTTTATCTCATAATTATGACTTATAAGTCTTAATTTTGACCTTTTTGTTCTTTTCGTTCCTAATGTCATATTTATGATTGTTTTATATCATAATTCTATGTCATTTTATGAGTTACCAATCTCTTATGTGGCATAAATGGGTTTCCATAAAGGGACAGTGGTAGTTCTCTTGAGTCCTAAGCAGAAAGTTGGAAAGTATAGCAGGCAGTTAAGGAGGAAAAGGAAGTTTCATATCATCCATATTTTGGTATTACTGTGGTTTCTAATCAGTTGGTGCTTGACTTGAAGTCTTAAAGGGATAGTTCACCCAAAAATAAAAATTCTCTCATAATTTACTTTCTGTAAAGAATATAGTTTTGGAAAGACATGACAAGGGTAGTTTATTTTACGAGAGAACTGTCCCGTCAGAGCTGCATTATCAAAGTAAAATGTTCCTTTTACTATGTTCGTAAGAGGTCTATAAATGTTCATAGATCTGTAGAGTATGTTTTGTTTTGTTTTGTTTAATATAAAACAGAAAGACAGACACATCTTTGAACTTTCCACAAATCAATGGAGAAAGGGGATCATAAAGATGGTAAAATAAAAGGCAGAATTATCTGGAAAGAAGGGAAGTACAGATACAGGAAGAAGAGGAGCAGCTTCCTTCCTACAGCATGAAGCTTAGAGAAAGGTCAAACACACAAATCATCCTGCATATAAGTGTTTGGCTGCATGTATGATCACAACACAGTCCCTCATATTTGATTTGTATAGTGCTTTTCACAATACGCATTGTTTTAAAGCAGCAGTTTTACGATGTATTTTAGACAAACAATCAAGCAGTGTATACACTGAATGCATAATATAAGTATATAAACATCAGCCAAATGCATGAATCCTGTTTAAAAAAAATAATAATCTGTTTTTCATCTTATATTGCTAAATGTAAATAGTTTGTGTCATGGTAAATTATACACATATTTGAAAAGTGTTTTCAGATTAAAACCAAATAGTCTAAACAGCAGGTGTTATCCGTCATTCAGTAGCACACTTGCACCAATATAAAGGTTTGTGAACTGCAGAATGAGGAATGTCAGGGATGTGAAATGGCCGAAACTCCATCCAGTGTCTTATTTCTCCTCACCTCCTCATCAGCCTTTATATTCCTCTAGTGAAGGACATCATGAAACTCTTTCCTGTATCTCAAATGTGACAACTGGCTAGTTTTTGACCATGTTGACACAAGCATAAAAACATCATTAGAGCCATTCTGAGCTTATCAGGGGTTTTTTTTTATGGCATTGTTCCACGTTCTCATTGGATGCTGCACTGTTTTTGTTCTGCATCATTCCAAACTCTGGACTCTGGCTGCTGCTAATGTTGGTTAAATTCAATCCTGCCTCGGGAAACCTAAGTGACATTATAAGGTATGACAGAAGACATCTAGGTTATTCTTTTACTTCAGCTGATAAGAGTACTGATATGATTCAGGGCCCAGTTAAATATTTGAAATCAATTAAAATGGAATGTATTAAATAGAATTGCATATACCTGTCAAAAGTTTGAAAACATTTTGTTTGAAAGAAGTCTCACCATGGCTGCATTTATTGAATCAGAAATGCAGTAAAAACAGTAATATTGTGAAATATTAAAATGTTTCTATTTAAATATATTTTAAAATGTAATTTATTCCTGTGACAGTAAAGCTGTATTTTCAACATCATTACTCCAGTCTTCAGTGTCACATGATCCCCAGAAATCATTCTAATATGCTGATTTGATGTTCAAGAAACATTTCTGATTATTATTATCAATGTTGTCTTATTTCCTCCCAAAACTTTCAGACTAGTTCCACTCTGAATTCCTCTATTAACCACTAGATGACGCTATAAGACCACTCTCTATCAGTGCAATATCGTCCAGAGATGTGCTGTATCCCAATTCGACTACTACACTCAAAAAAAAAAAAAAAAAAAGATTTTTTGATGCTGTTCAGTTTATTTAAACAATTTATTTTGATTCAACACCATTGTGTCAGGTTTCTGGTTTAAATGTGATTGATTCATGTTAAATCGACTTGAAACGATTACTCTTTGACTTAACTTGATGTTTTCATATTGGAATAACATGTTTAAATCAAGTAAACCCAACCAGGACTCACTCAAACAGATTGATTTTCACTTCCCATCATGCTTTGCAAAGGGGCTGAACTAGGAGTGTAAATGTTGAAATAAAGTGTTATTTTAAGCAGTTTTTAGGAAGATGAGAAAATGGAAAGACTTTTTAATGTTTACTGTTCTATTATGTTGGTATTTAAAAGTTTCTGTTGATTAATAGTTTTAGGGTTACCATTGTGGTGAATTGTTGCACTTATGCTTGGGTTGAGGACCTGCTAACAAAATTTCAAATTATTTTAAAAAGAAAGTAATCACTGTGGTAGTACTCTGGGTTGCATTTCCCAAAAGCATTGTAAGCCTATGTTGATTGTAAAACCATTGCCACCAATGGACTTATGATCAATTTAGGCTTTACAATGTTTTTGGTTAAGGCAATTTAAGATGAATCCAGTATCACATCTGGGTTTCTAACACAGAACATCACAAAATTATGTAAATCACAAAATTAAACAAGAATTAATTGTAAATATCAATGTATATGAAAACAATTTATTTTTTATTTATTTTTTTTTATTGCTTTTTATTTATTTTCCAAAACATTGCAAATTAGTTGGGCTGACACTATTAAATTAAGCTGTGCCCAACCATAGTAAATAAGTTGAATCAACCTTAATAAATTAAGTTGACCCAACATAAGTACATTAAATTGGAATAACAGAATTGCAAAATGCTGAAATAAAGCAACTTAATCATGTGGAAATCCTTTCCATGATTTTTTTATGTTCGTTCAAAGAGTTATTTTTTTGAGTGTACTTTCTAAAAGTATGCAGTGTTTTATTTTTTGTTTTTTTGAAGAAAAAGTACATACTTTTAAGTGTGTAGCAGAAGAGTAGGCAAGTTACTACTTCATCACAATTGCATCTTTAACACTAAAACACATAAAACATCAACATCTAAACCTCTGTTAATTCTCAGTAATTCTTATCTGGTTAGTAATAAGTGATGTTGTTAATGCTGTTTTTAGACTTGTTTAATCATCCTCTGCTGAGATCTTGAGAGATTTAATGTCTTTTATTTGCAGTCGGGTTGTGGCTGGAAGTCAGTTGTAGTTTCACTTTTCTTCAGTGTTTCTGCTCGTTATCATCAGGTGTCTTTAATAATCAAACAATCATTACTCAAGTAATCACTTAATTGTCTAATTAACTCTAACACCACTTCACTGTTACTTTTAACACTTGCAATTCCCATGTGAATACAGAGCGGTGTTAATTTAACACTGGGCATTTTGCTTTCTCCACTGTTAGTGAAGGTATTTCATCAAAACTATTTTACAAAACTATGCATCTCTTTATTGAACAAAAACAAATGTGTGGAGATATAATATAACATAATATAATATAATATGATATATATATATATATATATATAATTTTGAGCATGTTATGAACTGGATTACAGCTGCACAAAAGCCTCCAAAGCGGCAGACCTCGTAATAAATATTAAAGTACATTTCAGCCAATCAGTTAGGTCAACTGAGACAACGTCACGTTACGTAATTAATATTCATAAGATTCGTTCACGGGACAGAGACAGACCGCAGGAAAAGAACCGAGGATTAAGATATGTGAAAACATTTGTGTGTTTGCTTCTCAGGTTTTTAAAGTAAGTGTTTTTTTGTCCTTCTAAACATGCAGTATTAACCTCCTCCCCCAAATCACATGTTTAATAGTATGAAAATGTGCATTACTAGTATTGTTTACTGTTTGATATCCGTTTGTAGCACACTGTTTAAATCGTTGAATGAATGCTCGCGACGTTAGCGTGAAGGAGTGTATGTGTGTCTGTTGTTGTCTTTAAACGAAGGGTTTTCTGTCTTTTTGAGTGCTTTCATGAGTTTTGAGCAGTACATTGTCTTATCTTGATAATAACCAAAAGAGTAAAACATTCCTTCACTAGTCCTCCTTCACTGCTGACCTCGTTGGCACGTGGGAGTAAATTACAGTTATAATTGATTGGATATTTTGACCATTAATAATTAGCAGATGTAGTCGTTTATCACGAAGTTGTTGCTTGTTGAAAGAGTCGAGTCGATGCTGTCTGCCCGGTTGACCTAATCCGTTTATCCCTTTAACACACGAGCTGCTCTGATTCCTTTGAAAGACGGATTGATGACAGTCAGCACATATTTCACACATGATCCGTTTCACCAGAGCACACTGACAATATGGCAATAACCTGTTATTGGTCTGAGCTGCCTTACCAATAACCTACTAGAACTTTAATAGCAATGCAACTCAGACAAACAATATACAAAGGGCCAGTATTTGGACTTTTTGTTTTTAAGGGACATTTTAATCGTTCTCATGGAAATATGTTCTGACATATTTTAAAAACATATTTCTCATAAAATGACTTCATATTATATTAGACTTCACCTCTAGTTACTCTGTTTTCGCTACACTCTAAAAAATGCTGGGTTAAAAACAACCCAAGTTGGGTTGAAAATGGACAAACCCAGCGATTGGGTTGTTTTAACCCAGCGGTTGGGTTAAATGTTTGCCCAACCTGCTGGGTAGTTTTATTTAACTCAACTATTGTTTAAAAATGACTGTATTGCTTAATTAAAATTAACCCAAAGTATGTTGGAAATGAACATTTATTAATGTTCAATGAATAATTATTAAACAATAAACATTTATTAAATTGCTTATTAATAAATTTATATTAATAAACAATTAAACTATTAAATTTATATTAATAAAATATTAAAGCTTATTAATAAACATTCACCTTTTGTCTATTATTGTTGTCTCTAATTACATCTGGTTTTTAATTTCCCAACTGTTTTGGGTTCATTTTAAGCTAGCCCTATAGCAATTTTTAAATAATAGTTGGTTTAAATAAAACTACCCAGCAGGTTGGGCAAACATTTAACCCAACCGCTGGGTTTGTCCATTTTCAACCCAACTTGGGTTGTTTTTAACCCAGCATTTTTTAGAGTGTAGATTTAAAATAAATAAAGTCAGTCAGAGGAGGAGGAGCTAAACCATGCATAATCATAACTAAACAAACATTTTTAAACTTACTGAGGTTTTCCTAGGTAAGAAAGTTATACTTATTTAAAATGTAACTGATGAAATACAAACATTTAAAATTTTAGATTTTAGTTAACAATTCCAATGGTTTTAGAACTATGGAATGTTTATTAGACCAGAGAAAATATATCTTTTGTATAAGAAGAAAACATACAGACTGTTTTTGTGTTGTGTACACGCCTATAGGCTCATATTACTAACATGCCCTTTAAATAACAAAAAAAAAAATACTGCACCAATGACTTTAGAAAAGGTTTTCTTGGTCAATGGCGCAGTCTTTTTTAATTGCCTCAAAATGGCAACATGACAACAAAGCGCCTGAACACACCTCGTTTTCAGACCAGCACGCCAATGGGCACACAGATGGGCATTTGCTGTTTAAACAACGTGGATGCTGGATGTGAAAATGATAACTGCGTCAGGCTGAAACTAGCCTTTGCTCCGAGGACCCTTTATGTAAAAATGACTGTATCGTCAGCATACATTATGATATTACATTAATGACACACCATGGGTAAATCATTGTACATACTAAAGAGAATTGTGCCCAATATGGACCCTTGTGGAACACCAGTTGATAGACAGTTAGATTATCAGTTTTTACTAATTGAGAACTAGAGGAAAGATAAATTCTGATTTAAACTTACAAACTGTATTAAAAAATTTAAAATTGAATAATTTATTGTAGCTCAACTTTATTTGTCCTCCCTCATTGCTGTTTCAGACAAAATGTGCATTGCTTCAGATATTTGCAAATTAAAGTGATCTCATGTGTCTGAAGGTCAGTTATTGATTGACTGATCAGTTTATTGACTCTTTCCACCCTATCAGAATGGAGAACTCGTCTAAAGAAGATTACAAGATCCAGTCGTTTGATTTGGAGACTCAGAAACTCCTCAAAACTGCTTTGAAAGGTCATTATGTTTAATCTGCAGAAGTTTTGGATGACCTGTTTTACTGTTAGGCTTAAATGTTATTGAAATGCCTATTTTTACTCATCAGACCCAGGTTCAGTTGACCTGGAGAAAGTGTCCAATGTAATAGTGGATCAGTCTCTGAAGGACCAGGTCTTCAGCAGGGAGGCCGGACGCATCTGTTACACAATTGTGCAAGTAAACAAATGCACCACATGCAAATTTTAATAGAGAATGCTTATCATTTTACATGTTCCATTGGATTATTGTAGCATTTGTCTAGTAGTTTGTTTGTAAGCAATTTACTTGCTTGATTCAGGCAGAAGTCAAACAGACCAACGGGAACGTGTTTCGGCGTAACCTGCTGAACCGCCTGCAGCAGGAGTTTAAAGCCAGAGAAGAGACGCGGAAGAGGTCCACTGAGGAGTGGGTTTGCCTCGTGTGCTTCATCTGCAACATCTTTGACTACCTCAAGGTGAAGAGTTGTCTTCTGTTTTAATGATTAAGTTCACAGAATCACAATCAGGAAGGTAACTATTATTTAAAGAAATCCATATTATAAGTTCATATGAAGTGCTTACTAACTTTGAACTTTATTCTGTCGACTGCAGGTGAACAACATGCCCATGATGGCTCTGGTGCACCCCGTCTATGACTGTTTGTTCAGACTGGCCCAATCTGATGCCCTGAAGAATGAAGAAGAGGTGAATCTTGAACATTGTTACTGGGGGTTGACTGAAATGGATCAACTAAATAAGAAAATAGAATGCACTGACTTTCAGCAACCCAGGATATTCTAATAAAATTGCAAAAAAAAAAAAAAAAAAAAAGGATTAGAATCACTTTTGACCGCGAAGGAGCCAAGTGTGACCCTAAACAAATAGGACCAGAGGGTTAAGCATATGCTATTAGATCAAAATATTTAGTTTTTAAGGCATGTAAATTCAGTAAATTTTCAAACTTTTGACTGTCGTGCTTTGCTGATATATTGTTCTTTCACCAATTATTACTTTGAGGTTTCTCATACACTTCATCTCTCATCTGAGCACACTGATGTTTTTCTTTTAATATCCATATTATTTAATTGTTCAGATACCAGAATTATCAGTTCTCCATTTTTCTGTTGGTTTTTAGCAACGTTTGGTCTTACTCAAATGTTGAAGTTCTCTCTGTATGTCATCTCTGCCTCTCTCAGGTGGACTGTCTGGTGTTGCAATTGCATCGTATTGGAGATCAGCTGGAGAAGATGAACATGCAGCTGATGGATGAGCTGTTCAATCTGCTGAGGGATGGGTTTCTCCTGCAGGAGGACCTGAGCTCCATGGGTCGCCTGCTCCTGCTGGAGATCCTGGAGTTTCGTGCGGGAGGCTGGACTCTCAGCGACACGGCTCAGAAATACTACTACAGCGAAGTGACGGACTGAGGCCTCCACCAATCAGGAGAGAGAAACACAGGAGGATTGCATTTATATGGAACCAAATGTGGAGGTTTTATTTTTATAATTACCTTTAATGAAGGCTGGGTGATTTGCTAGGTTTGAGGATTGACATGAAGTAGAAGACTGGTCAAAGTTAAATGTAGTTCTGGGTTTTGGTGTTTTCACTTGGTTAGGGGTGTTTGTGGTCAAATGCACCAAACACTTTCTAATGTGTTTTTTTTTTTTTTTTTTTTTTTTCTGGTTGAATACCTTTTTTTTTTTTTTTTTTTTTTTTTTTTTTTTCTTAATGTCAAATTACAGAAATAAGATGTGATTTTTGTTTCATGTTGACTTTCATGTTGACGTTCGTGTTGATCCTGATGTGAGGGAGCCAGACAACACGACCTGTCTGCAAATTGTAGTCCATGTTGTAATTTTACAGAGATATGTTAATGTCCCTGCATTCCCTTGGGCAAACTATTGATATGTGCAATAATGCAGTGCATTCATGGTTAAGCAACACTCCTACTTCAAACCCAGCTTCTGGAAAAAATTTGTTGTAGCCAAAAGTGATTTTTATTTATTTTTTATTTTTTTCTTGCTACAAATATGGTACCTTAAGTTATCATTGGTCACCAATCTTCCAACATTAGTTTGGTTACAGAGTTTAAAAGTGAATGGAGTTTAAGTACATCTCTATTTGATCATTGACCTATTACAATTTCAGCATAACATGATTGATTTACTTTTCATTTTTGAGTCAAAGATAAACACTAAGGGCTATAATTGTAACATTTTCTGTCATTGTAGATGGTTTTAATATCAATATATTTAATTTTAGATGTTTGATTTTCTAACAGATTATTACTAACAAATTATATTTGCCTCAGTAGGAGGAAAAGCTATTTTTATTGTATAGTGCAGGATTACTTTATACAATTATATATTTATGTTCTATAATAGATCTTAATTTAAATCGGTGAAAAAACAACATTAATATAATGCACCAAAAACTGTTTACAAGAGTCACAACATTCAAATACAAGGTTCCCTTTTAAGGATAATATTTTTATAGTATGAAAAGAAGAGTGGATGTACAGTCAAACCAAAATTTATTCAGACACCTTGAACACTTCATTCATTAAGTTTATTCACGATAGTTGTAAAAAAAAAATGACAAGATCTCAGAGTTGAACTGTCAAGAAAAAAATTATCTAAATTATGTCCGATAACACTTAAGCAAAACATGGTCAGGTCAAAGTGTCTGAATAATTTTTGGTCCCAAATTTTTTATCAATTTTAATGGGTATAATTGGGTATAATATGCCACAGTTTAATTTATTTTGCTATCCTCACTTACATAAATGAATTATAGTGTCCTGCACCCACTAGTGTGTGTGTATATATGTATAAAATATATATATATATATATCAAAAGTCTGAATAATTTTTGGTTTGACTGTATAGCCGACAAAACTTAAACAGGTGTGGGATGAAGGAATAAAGTGTTGCAGTAAATTTGTACAGTTACAATAATATTTCTATTTTGTATCATTTCGATCTGATGAAGATCCACTGGAATGAAATGTTAACATGGAGTCAGGTGATATGCCAAAGTTTTGTATTTGCTCTGGTCCAGCTGTTTTTGGCCTAATCGATTTCTCAGGCTCTTGAAGATTAGACAACAACTTGTATAATTGTCTTGATGCGTTTTAAACAGTTTCAAATAAAGAGACATTTTTGTGCAAAACTTTACAAAAACTAAGGTAAAAAAAAAAAAAAGGTGTTTTTTTTATTACACTCGACCTCTTCTCTCTTAGCTGCAGGAGATTTGTGGTATTTCTCCACCTGTCTTCTCTTTATGGTCTCCAGCGTCTAAACAGACACAAAACATCCAAACAGAAATTATGTGCAGACTCATTTCAGGTAATGTACCAGGGGATTTCATTCAAACCTGTCTGTAAATTAACCAAGTCGGATGATATTTTAGGTGTTATGCAATTAATGACAAATTAAAGTAATACTCGTTTTTTTATATACTGAAAAATTACTGTATTATTTAGTTTGCTGTTTTCGCAGATTACATGTATGTAAAATTACAAAAATAATGGCGTGAAACCACCACCAGATGGCGCAAAGGGACAGTTGGCAGTGGCACCATTGGTCACACTGGGGGGAAAAGAAAAAAAAAATCATTAAACGTTTTACAGAAAAACATTGTTATTTTACAGGTATTTCCTGAATTATTATGATTAAACACCTGTAAAACACTCTGAAAGTTTAGCATTTTTTTTTTTTTTTTTTTTTTGCACTGAAAAATAAGTTTTTCAATAATGTTGATTTTGAGGATGATTTTTTCCATTTTCTAAGCGGGGTCTCATCATAATGTAACAATATTGAAAAACTTGTTTTTTCAGTACAAAAAATACTAAACTTTGACAAAAAGTAACTTTTGTTATAATTGTGATTTCATAATATTTAGATATGAAAAAATACTTGTGAAAAGATGTCTTTCAGTTAGTCAAATAGTACTTAGCAAATAGTGGAGCTCTGCAGCCATTTACTGGTAAAAGTGATATATTTTTTTTTTTACTTTTAAAACTGCATTTTCCAAAAGATGGGCAAAAATCTTACACTAAACCATGTCAAATTATCCATGTTATATCCCCATGAATGAAAGTTAGAAATGTGGGTATTTTATAAAGGGATTTTTACATAAAAAGCTGTCTTTGTATAAAAACTAGGGCTGTCAATTGATTAAAAATTTTAATCTAATTAATTACATACTCTGTGATTAATTAATCTAAATTAATCACATACATAATTTTTGCTGTGAAAGTATTAAATATTTAAATTCAAATGAATCAATGCAGGGTTTTTCCTGGTTCAAAATGGTCTTCGGTGGTGACAGACATGGTCATCCACACAAACAGTAAAAAGTGCCCTACCCACGTGATCTGCGAGCCCGATACTGACAATAAAGTACCCGTCACTCTCACTGTAATTCTTTCTTGCCCTCTTTGCAAAAGTGATTTTATAGCTTTGTAAGAGAAGATGCTTTTTTGCTAAACCTGAAAAGTTTTAAAAAGTAGCATTTAGAAGTTATATTAACTAATAATATAATTTTCTACCATATGCAATTGAATGCAGCTAGCTAACAACAACTTGCTTTGTTCTGGTTTCACCTCACTCCAGTCTAAACTAACTGATTTTATAGGTAGGCCTAATTTACTACACATTGTCATTTAAATAACCTGAAAATATTGTGGATTATTAAGGCTAATTTTACTAACCACTCTTGCTAAATGGGGTAAGCACACTTATGTTCTCATTTCAGAGTTGTTCGAAATAATTCTCAAAGCCAAACAGTTCTTGACTAGTTCTATCACCAACTACTCATCGTATTTAAAAGAAATACATGGAGAGAGAGAATTTTTTCATCTCCTCTGCTCAAAGGCACAATATGTAAGATTTTTGGATTGAAATACTGAAATAAATTTGGTTGACTTGTGTACTTACAGTACATTATCCTAAATGTTTCCAACGTTTAACTTCAGAGAACTACACAATTTAACTAGTGTAATGGCCCATGTCATTGCATGACATGTCAGTGATGTCATATCCGTATTATCCTCGATTTCCTGTTTTATGCTACATTCATGCCATGTCGTAATTACTGTAAATAAGAGATGACAACATGTGACACTGTACTTGGAGCTGTTCATGTCCTCAGATATTTCTATAGGCGTGTTCGACATCGGCTGCGGCTGGATGCAACTGATCGGCGAGAGTTGCCGCTTGCAGTCGGGGAGGATCTGAAAACGGTCAAGTCGGACACTTTCTGCTTCCCTTAGTGACTCTCGCACAGTGTTTTTACATACTTTATAACAGCTGAAGTGAAATAAATGCAATATTTGACTAATACACCAATGTTTCAAAGACACTTTTCATTCAATACCTTATGTACTACTTAATACAGCATCTGTTTTACAAGAATAAAGTTCAACATAAGCCTATACTATTTAGAATACCAATGAAGCGGGGTCGTTTTTTTTTTTTCAGTTTTATTTTGATAAACATGACACAATATAATATCACAAAAAGAGCTTTAACTGTTTTAAAAATACAGATTTGTGTGAAAATGAAGGTGTGAGAATAAACACGAAACACACGTGATCGTTGTCGTGGTGAATCCGCCCAATCATGAAACAGCTGTGTCGTCAACAGAGCTCATGCAGCCGCTCTTCAGAAGCTGCGCTGGCTGACTCAGCCGACTGCTTTCGAAACGCTCTTGCAGCACTTTGAAGCCATTCAAGCTCATTATGAGAATATGATCTTGAAACCAGAAAATATGAAACACTGAAGGTGGCAACAATTTTTTCCTCAAAGCAACAAATACAGCAGCACAGACTTGCACTCTTCTACTCAATCGCACAGCGCCACTGAAACAGAACAGACTCAGATTGCGTGATTCATTACTGATCTGCATTGCGCTGTTAGCTGCTCGTGATGTGCAGCGACCACACGAATGGTTTATCCAAGCACTTCCTTCTGTTGACTAAAAATATTTGTAATTTTAATGGTAAAAGACCAATGTAAAAATGTTACGAAAAAAAGTTAATTGGTTACTACAGCAGGAACCAATCAGCTGTACCCATCGAGAATGACATGACTGCAAGCATATTGAGGTAAAGTCCCCCTGTAGTCAATAATTTTATCCCTTAAAACTCATCTTTGATCACCAAAATGACACAAACTTTTTTCCTGTGAAAAAAAAAAGTTATTCATGCCTTAAAATAGGTTGAATGTAACTCTACACCCTTGCTTCATTTATTATATGCAATATATAAATATGTTAATTAGCCCCGCCTCCACTCACTCACACGAGCTCAAGAGATCCATTCTGTGAACTTACTGAGGTAAACCCTGCTCTATGGTATCTCTTTTTATAACGCCAAACACATAACATAATATGATTAGCCTTAGCTTGACTACATTATCAAACAGCTAATAATGTGTTGCTAATGTTACAAACCATGTTCCAGTTTGCGAGTCAGACAGCTGTCTTCTAATAATCAGTATCCTTAGAAACGCTTTGAACATCTTAATGTCAGTGCAGAAAGGCATATAGTTCATCATAACATACATCATACACCAGCTATATTGCCAAAGACTCTCCTGCTTCATAGCGGTCATGGTTAATGATATGCTAAAGCCCACCGGAATAGTGACATGATTGGTTACAAGATAGTTTGTGACGTCAGCGATTTCAAACCGCGGGTTTGAGACTGTCATTTTTTCACTGCAGGTTTAAATAGAAAATCCTCAGCAATGGTGTTGACTTATGAATTTGCACATGGTTTGTCTTAAAGCATATTAAAAACACCACATATCCACTCTGCAATGTAATTCAGGTGAGAACTTAACTGATACATCTTAATCCAATCTAAATCCAAACCCCCCCACATAGAACTTGGCAGATAGAGTACTGACATTTTTAACCTAGGCTTGTGTTTACTCCATATAAAGGAAGTCAACCAGCTATTCAGGCCCTTTAATACCCCATTTGATAATACTATAGGAACCATTCAAATAGGATATAATAATTTTGGTAATACAATCATCTTATCAAGTGCTATCCAACCTAGCCAAGATACTGGCAAGGAATAGCTTCAGATTTAGCTAAATTCATTTTATAACCAGAAAAGGTACTGAACCAGTTAATCAACTCAATCAAAGCAGGAACTGACCTCTCAGGTTCAGATAAAAATAGCAATGCATCATCAGCATAAAGCGCAATCTTATGATGTTTATGTCCTATCTGTAAACCTGGAATAGATGTTGCCGATCTGATTGCTTCAGCTAGAGGCTCCATAGCCATCGCATTAAAGAGGTGATAAGGGGCAACCCTGCCTGGTGCCTCTATGCATAGGAAAAAAAATAAGTTCTGAAGCCATTCATCAATATAGCAGAGCATGGGTCTGTGCAGCACTCTGATCCATTGCACAAAATTTTCACCTAGGCCAATTTTTTTCCAAAACAAAGAAAAGATAGGACCACTCAATATAATTAAATGCCTTATCTGCATCCAAAGACAGAACTAGCCCATCTATGGATTTCCCTTTAAAGGTGTAAATATATAGTACACCAAGTAAGATGAATTCCTACCCTGTATAAATCCTGTTTGATCAATCCCAATTATTGTAGGCAGAATTTTTTCAAGACGCATTGCTAAAATTTTTGAAAGCAATTTCCGGTCCACATTCAGTAATGCAGTTGGCCTGTAAGAATAACATAAATCAGGGCTTTTACCTTTCTTTAATGTAAGCGAGACATTAGCTTCTCTAAGGGTCTTTGGTAATTCTTTAACGACAAATGAATAATTAAACATTATTAAGCAATGTGTCTACAAGCAACTCTTGAAACTCCTTAAAAAACTCTCCGCAAAACCCATCTGGCCCTGGCGATTTACCATTCTTTAGAGCATTAAAAGCATTAATAACCTCCTGTCTATAAAAAGGCCATTGAGATATTCTTCTGTGTAACTGAAATTGTTCGGAGATTAATTTTAGAGAAAAGTCAACCATTTGTTTAAGATGGTCACCTGTTTTCTCAGAAGAACATAGATTTATATAAAAATCTTTAAATTAATTATCTATTGATATTCTTATTATCATGGAAAATATTATCATATGAGACAACAATGGTGGCGATAAACTGCGATGCTGCACGTTGTTTTGCAATATATGCTGGAAATCTCCCAGGCTTGTCTCCACATACATCACACACATCTTTCCAAATGAAAGGAAAGTGTTACATGTATTCCGTTGCTCCCCAACGCTGTTGATTGCTTGTGGGCCTCAACTTCTCATCCACCTGGTATTCTATGATTTCTGAAGACTGCTGCTCACTGGGGGACTGGTTTTGGTCTTTCCTCTGTTTGTATAGCACATAGAAGAGCTCTATGATGTTGAGCAAAAGTGAGACCAGAGAAACCACCAGCATGAAGATAATAAAGACAGTCTTCTCCGTGGGCCGAGAGAGGAAACAGTCCACCTGATGGGGGCAAGGCCAACGCTCGCAGGTGTACACAGCGGACAGGCTGAAGCCGTAAATGCACCACTGGATGACCAGGAAGATCACCTCAAAGATAGACTTGCAAAAGATGCTAACGATGTAGGTGAACAGGAGTGCACCCTTCATCTTCACCTTGCGGGGCTCTGAGCCTTGACGATTCTTGTTGTCATCGTCAGCCTGTCCGGCCTTCTCCTCTTTGCGCATTTTGTAGAACACGTGCGCCAGGAACAGAAGCGTCGGGGTGGACACAAAGATGATCTGAAGCACCCATAAGCGCACGTGTGAGATGGGGAAAGATTTGTCATAGCAGACGTTCTCACAACCAGGCTGCTGGGTATTGCACTTAAAAGCCGATTGCTCATCACCCCAGGCAGACTCCACTGCTGTTCCTAGAAGTAGGATCCGGAAGATGAAGAGCACAGAGAGCCAGGCCTTCCCTCCAGCTGTGGAGTGGTCCTGCACACTGTTAAGAAGTTTTACCAATGCACTCCAGTCACCCATCTTGAGGGAGCTCTAACTAAAAATAGAAAGCTGAGATGTAATATACAGTATAGACCCCCAAAAAGTATTTGGACACTTAACTGACACTTTTTCAAATTATATTATTTTCATTGCATTAGATAAAAAAAATATCAAACCGAGTGGCAAATGAGCTTTTCTCACCATTAACTTAAAGGTGCTCTGTGTAAGAATGACAGCTAGTGGTTGAAATGGGTACTGCAGTCCAAATTCAAAATATTGTTTGCCCCGCCCCCTCCTCGTCAGACTCAACGCTCTCTCGGGTTCCAGTTTGAAGACACGCAAAAGGAGCGAGCTCAGTTGACATTGGAAGGCGAGGAAATTACACACTGTAAGATAATTAGTTGATTTATTGATTTATGATGAGTTGATATCGTGTTTTAATATGTTCTCATTCATAGAGATTTTTTAGATGGATGCCTAGGCTTTTTAGGTCAGCTAGAATCTGCCAATCTCTGACCCATCAGTTTGTTCGCTGGCTTCCATGGCTGCAATTCACTGCATGTGTTTTCCGCCAACTGGCAACCTGGGGTGGCGAAATACTATTGGGTAAACTGGCAACGTGCAGTCTTGCACAGACCAAAACAAAAACAGAAATGCCGACACAGAACACAAATTTCAAAGTAAAACAACTGGCTGTAGCAATGGTTTTCAGAGAAATGACTATGTGAACTGAGCATGTTTAATAAATATCTAGAAACATATTATGGTATTTTTATACTTTAGTACAGTCAAAAAATTACATAGAGCACCTTTAACTTTTTTAGTATGTTGTATGATGTATGAAGATGTATGATGTTGTAGATGTATGAAGTCCACATAGGTGCCCTGGCAGAGTAACCACAGATTTAGTTCATAACATTAACTATGAACATGTTCCACTGTTTAAAAATATTGTTTGTTTCAGATAATAAAAAAATAGATTCATTGTTACCAATCAACAATCAAAAACTTGAAATCTGAAACTTTTTTGTGAAATCTTGAGCTTGAAAAGTGTTTGTGATGTATTTATTTAAAGGGGTCATATGATGCGTTTTCATCTTTTCCTTTAGTGTGTAATGTAGCTGTTTGTGCATGTATAACATCTGCAAAGTTACAAAGCTCATGGTCTCACACAAATGGATGTATTTAATCCATAACAGCGGACACCCCAGCTAACAGATTTTTGTTATAAGATTGTTTTCCAAATATTCAATGTTGGTACTGGGAACGTAAATAATGTCAATTTTTCTTGACGCTGGAGGAATTTGATGTTCCTCAAACGTTCTTTCAACTTAATTTTGATTAACACATCAACATTCTATGTCACCATTATGTTCAGTTTGTTTGTATTCTTGGGACTTTTAGTATGTTTTCATTAGTTTCCTGTTTCCTTTGTTCATTTTCCCGCTTCTCATTTGTTTACATTTGGTCCAGCTGTGTTGATTAATCAGCTCGTTTGTGATAGCTACATAAAGGGATAGTTCACCCAAAAATGAAAATTTGATGTTTATCTGCTTACCCCCAGGGCATTCAAGATGTAGGTGACTTTGTTTCTTCAGTAGAACACAAATGATGATTTTTAACTCCAACCGTTGCCCTCTGTCAGTCAGTCGTATAATGCGTGTCAATGGGAATTCCATCTATAAGAGTCAAAAACACATGCACAGACAAATCCAAATTAAACCCTGCGGCTCGTGACGACACATTGATGTCCTAAGACACAAAACGATTGGTTTGTGTGAGAAATATTTATATAATCTTTACCTCTAATACACCACTATGTCCAACTGCCTTGAGCATCCGGTTGGTGAGGTCTAAACGTGCTCAGACAACGGAAGTGATCTCTCGCACTCATTGACAGAGATCACTTCCGTCATCAGAATGTGTTTTCAGACCTCACCAACCAGATGCTCAATGCAGGCTACAGTGATACAAGATAGACCTACAAATGCGTTCAGTTGTATTGTATAATATCAATTGTTTACGTTAATATATAACAACGTTAATATATATATATATATATATATATATATATATATATATATATACATCCATTTGTGTGAGACCATGAGCTTTGTAACTTTGCAGATGTTATACATGCACAAACAGCTACATTACACACTAAAGGAAAAGATGAAAACACATAATATGACCCCTTTAAATAAATACATCACAAACACTTTTCAAGCTCACAAAATTTCACAAAAAAGTTTCAGATAATAAAAAATAGATTGATTGTTGATTGGTAATAATTAATCTATTTTTTATTATCTGAAACAAACAATATTTTTAAACAGTGGAACATGTTCATAGTTAATGTTACAAGTTTTCTGTAAGTTTTGGACTGATGGGGGTTAATAAAGTCAAATAATTATATGTGAGTGAGTCAGCGGTAATATCGTTGCATTATTATTGGTCAGTGTTAGAGGAGCTCAGCTTAGCCTGACAGTTAGCCTGTCCTGGACCAGGTTAGTTTCCCAGCATAAGTTGCCAGAGTAACTGAGTTTGAACTATTTTAAGTTTGCTTTATGAAACAGAATCCTCCGACAATAAGTCTGACTAACTAAAATAAGCCTGGCTTGTATTCTAATATTGTTTTATGAAACAGACATCTGGTCTCAGTTACAGTATGTTATCTGCCTGCATTTGGGAATATTATTATTAAAACTATTGTTGTTTGGAACTTTCTTCTTTTGTTGTCGTCTGTTCACCTGCATACACCCCTTGACACTAGGAATGTTGATTTGTAACATTCCAAGAACATAAAAATGTCCAGTTTCCTTGAGGGTAATAGCAGGCTATTTAAAGTTATGGTGTTTCTGAAACATTCTTTCAATCTTTCAAACACCTGCTGTGAACAAGTACTGAAAGAAAAAGAAATAAGAACACAAACACAACTTTCTTCACAGCCTTGCACTGGGTACCACACCACAAGATAATCGGTCTGATTTTGGGCTGATTTCTCCCATTTCGACAATAGGTAATGTCCCGATTATCTTGATGGTTCTACAGATGATCTTATCAGATTTTCCTATGGTGTGAGGTGTGTTAAGAGTGACTGAATCTGCTCAGAAGAACGAGTTTATAAGATTTTAAAAATGTTGATTTGTCATGTTGATCTGCTTTATCAATGCAGAACTGTTTTCTGAAAACACCTGCAACTGCTGAAAAAGAAGCAACTTAACAAAAGTCAAGGGTCAAGAGCCCAACTAAATCACCATGATTGTGACTTCGAACTAAACATTTTCAACAAAACATCAACATCTAAACCTCTGTTAATTCTTCTGTAGATATCTGACAGAAATAAAGTCAATCTGGTTAGTAATAAGGGAAGCTGTTAATGCTGTTTGTGGAGTTGTTTAATCAGATCTTTAGATTTAATGTTTTTTTTTAATCTTCAGTTGAATTCATCTAAGGCTGTGGCTGAAGAAAGTTGTAGTTTGTGTTCTTATTTCTCTTTCTTTCAGTGCTTGTTCACAGCAGGTGTTTGAATGATTGAAAGAATGTTTCAGGAACATCATACTAACCTTTAAATAGCATTCTTCTAACATTTTTATGTTCTTGGAATGTTACAAATCAACATTCTTAAAATGCTGAATTGTTGAGCAAAATTAAGTTAAAAGAACCTTTTAAGGAACATCGTACCTTTTAAAACACATTTCTCCAACATGTATATATATTTAAACAGAATGACAGATATTGAATGCACTAAATGTTAGCTTGCTTATTGTGCCCAAGAGCATGATCTACTTAAATCCACAAGCCGTTTAACATTTAACTATGCTTCTAACCACAGCTTGAAAGCTGTAGTTCCAAACACGTAAGTTTGCGATGCTGTTTGCAAATGTTCATTGGAATTATGGTTTCGGGAAACGCCAAATCATTGAACTATGTTGATAACGATGGAACTTGCGACCATATTTGGCTAACGATGCTTTTGCGAAATGCCCCCTTATTTGAGTTGCATTTTTAGAATCCAACTCAGGCTCATACTGATACAGTAAAAGCGATGACATTATTAACTGTTTACATTTGCTTTAATCCTTGGAAGCTGACGCTCACGATTATGGTAAGAGGCGTTACATTTCTGACACACGCTTGAGGTGTTCAGCCAATCACAATGCACTGGGTCAGCTGGCCAATCAGAGCACTCTGAGCTTTCGGAAGGAGGGACTTTGTAAAAAGCATGTTTCAGACAGACAGCTGCAATAATGTACAGCATGTGAACAATAATGTTTTTTTTGGTTTTTTACATTAAAGCATGTTATCC
The DNA here is from genome assembly GCA_036281575.1 of Ancherythroculter nigrocauda. Lineage (NCBI taxonomy): Eukaryota > Metazoa > Chordata > Actinopteri > Cypriniformes > Xenocyprididae > Ancherythroculter > Ancherythroculter nigrocauda. Next base: position 58,553,204 of record VTFQ01000001.1, on the reverse strand, counting down.
CATTCTAGTACACACGATAAACGAAATAAGGAACTTTTAAAACAGCATCATATGACCACTTCAAAATAAATCGTACCTGCTGTAATGGTTTAGGTAAAGATATGTGGCATCACCTTCTCTCTTTTGCTTTATGACATTAAAGTTCTCAAGGAAATGCCATCATGGCACTTTACAGAAAGTGAGTTGACATCTGATAAACTTTAACATGGATAAGCAGAAAGGACATTGATTGATTGAGGATTGTGGGGACTGAAACCATTTATCATAATTTGCAAAAACGTTTTCAAAATTTGTAGGACTTTCTATAAAGCTTACCTGGAGAAAAGTAAAGAGAGGAGAGTCCTGTAGGGTCTTACTCCATTACTTCTGAAGATCAGTCAGCGAAACCAAAGCAAAGTGACAAAGAGTAACAGAGGCACACCTGTCAAGCTTTACTTGCCTGTTAAGACACCAGAGATATGAACAAAGAAATCAGATGCACGCACAAGCGTTTGACTGATGACTCGCCTGAGGGTTTGTCAAAACTAAGAGTTTTTAGGTCCTCCTCAATCACCATCTGTCTCTAAAAGCTTCTTCAACTTAGAAAAGAAAAACCTTATGAAATTGTCTAGAAATCATATTAAGTTTAGAACATTAAGTTCAGGAATGATCCATAAAGCAGTAGCCTATGTTAGTAATTGTGCCTGTATTAATGAAAGTTATAACCTATAAACTCAGCCAAAAAAAAAAAAAAAAAAACACCCTACTATCAACTGCTTTTTATCCCCCCTTCAAATTTTTTGTGTGTAAATATTTGTATTAACATAAAAAGATTCAACAACTGAGACATGGAATAATGAGTCCCTGAGGTCAGTATCAAATGTAACAGTCAATAAGTACAGTCAACTCCTGAATTATTGGCACCCTTGTTAAAAATGATCAAAGGGGGCTTTGAAAATTAATCTGCATTGTTTATCCTTTTGATCTTTCATTAAAAAAATTGAAAAAAAAATTCGAACCTTTCACTGAAGTAAAACAATGGAAAGTGTGGGGGTGTGTGGGAGGGAATCACATTACGAAATAAATGTTTTTCTGTAGTTCACGTTGGCCACAATTATTGGGTGACAGTAACAACACTACTGCATACACCAGGGGCCGGCAATTAAGTTTGGCACCGGGCCAAAAAAATATTTCGGCCAGAACATAGTCAAAGGATAATTTAAGAAATTAATTTTAAAAATGCAACTAGAATTGCCTGTGATGACTGTAACAGTGTCTTTTGTAACTGCTGTTACTCTGTGTTATCCTGTAGTAGGACAGTCATTAATAAAAAAACACATTTGTGTGGCAGTGTCTGGGCTTTCAAAGTAGTGACGCGTAACCTGGTAAGTGTCTTAATTCACCAACTTGGCGCTCCGAACTACGAATTCTACACGCTGATTCATTTTGCTCCGAAGCTTCCTGAAGCAGTGTTTTGAAATCGGCCATCACTAAATAAATCGTTATTTTGTTTTTTTTGGCGCACCAAAAATATTCTAGTCGCTTTATAATATTAATATTGAACCACTGTACTCACATGAACTGATTTAAATATGTTTTTAGTACATTTATGGATCTTGAGAGAGGAAATGTCATTGCTCCCTATGGAGGCCTCACTGAGCCATCAGATTTCAACTAAAATATCTTAATTTGTGTTCTTAAGATTAACAAAGGTCTTACAGGTGTGGAACGGCATGAGGGTGAGTAATAAATGACTGAATTTTCATGTTTGGGTGATCTAACCCTTTAAGATAGCTGGTGAGAGAAAATGGCACTATCAAAGAGTCTGAGGAAAGTTGTCAGTTAAAATAGGGCATACAAAGAAGAATGGAAAAACAATGCGTTCATCCTATTCCTGTTTTGTGAAAGCAAAGCCAGTGTGTCTTATCTGCAACAAAGTTGTCGCTGTTTTCAAAGAATATAACACCGACACTGGACGTGATGCTACAAAAGATAATAGAACCCAATATAATGATATTGTCTACACTGGATGTGGCGGTGCGACACAACATATTCCCGACAGTAAACGGATTCAGTTTGTTGTTTAACCAAGAGTTATAGAGTTAAAGCCAAAGTGCTATGTTATGCTTTTTTTCTTTTGCAACAAATATGGTACCTTTAGTTATCATTGGTCACAGATCTTCAAATATTAGTTTGGTTACCGTTTTGTAAAGTGAATGGAGTTCAAGTACATCTCTATTTGATCACTGACGTATTAATATTTCAGCATTACAATCATGATTGATTTACTTTTCATTTTTGTGTCAAAGATAAACACTAAGGGCTATAATTGTAACATTTTTCTTCATTGTAGATAGTTTTAATATCAGTATATTTAATTTTAGGGTTTTTTTTCACAAATTATTACTAACAAATTATATTTCCCTCAGTAGGAGAAAAAGTTATTTTTACTGAATAGTGCAGGATTACTTTATATAACAATATATTTATGTTCTATAATAGATCTTAATTTAAATCAGTGAAAAAACAACATTAATATAATGCACCAAAAACTAGTCACATTTAAATACAATGTTCCCGTTAAGGATATTTTTTATACTATGAAAAGCTTAGTAAACTTTTCAGGTGTGGGATGAAGGAATAAAGTGTAAATATGTAAATTTGTACAGTTACAATCATATTTTTTTATTTTGCATCATTTTGATCTGATGAAGATCCACTGGATTGAAATGTTAACATGGAGTCATGTGATATGCCAAAGTTTTGTATTAAAAGTATAAAAATAAGCTCCTGTTTAGCCGTTTTTGGTCTAAAATAAATAATTACATTTTTGTGCAAAAAGTTACTATTGAAACCTCATAAACGGTGTCTAAGATTTGTTTTGTACAGTCGTTCACACTGTTCAACCCTTGTGAAGAATTCTTGGTCAAAAATGGAAAGTGACTTTTATAGCTAGCTTTATTTACTTTCATTCCAAGGCAATCTGTATTTATGAGTCAAGATGACAGATTTTCTCATGTCCTTTTTGTCTGAGTGATGTTCATCCAAACTGCCGTCAGTCCAAAACGAATCCCATCTGTGGGTGAATAAAGAGTCCAGATCTCCTCTCTCTACCACCAGCGGTAGTGTGCATATGCCCTGTTGGCTTCGGCCATCTTGTGAAGGTCCTGTTTGCGTTTCACTACATTTCCTTCATTAGCGAAGGCGGCCAGCAGCTCCTGCGAGAGTTTCTCGTACATGTGTGTGCGACGGTGCTTATTGTCTCTGCATTCTGTGATCAACCACTTCATGGCCAGAAAACGCCGCCGATTATCCGTGAGAGGGACGGGCACCTGCAACACCAATAACTGAGCGTAAGATTCAATATTTTATCTCCTTTTATAGTGCTTTAATGTGATTCCATTTAACATCCACTTTTGTGTTTCACAGAAGTAAAAAAGTCATACAGGTTTGGAACATGAAGGTGAGCAAATGATGAACCCTTTAAGACTATATTATTCTATTCACAGAGCTCCAAAAAATTGCATAAAATCCATGTAATGTTTCATGATACATTTCATGTTTCAAATATTAAACATAAAAAGTCAAAAACATGTTGTTCACTCTATTCATCACAATTTTGTGCATTTCTGTTGCCATAATTTTCTTATATAAATACTAATTAAATATTCAGTCACATTTATTTCAGTCACAGATATTTTTTTTATCTGTGTTGGCCATTTAAAAACCCATCAGTTGAACACTGATTGTGAATATGAACTGATAATTGTATATACTTACAACACCTGGTCATGTTATCTTAAAGTCATAAATTAAATATTAAAGGATGTTCACTGACCTGGTAAAATTTCCCTCCTTTCTGAACACTGGCCAGGCCGATGATGGGTTTGCAGTTCTCTAGAGCCTGATGGAAGATGGCGTACGGATTACACTCGACCTCTTCTCTCTTAGCTGCAGGAGATTTGTGGTATTTCTCCACCTGTCTTCTCTTTATGGTCTCCAGCGTCTAAACAGACACAAAACATCCAAACAGAAATTATGTGCAGACTCATTTCAGGTAATGTACATGATATTTTTCAAGTGTACAAATGTGGTCAAAAGTTTGGAATAATTAACATTTTTTTATGTTTTTGAAAGATTAAATGCTGACCAAAGCGGCATTTTTTAATTAAAAATACAAGAAAAGCAGGAATATTGTTAAATATTACAATTTTTAAAATAGAATTTTTTTTATTTGAATATATTATAAAATGTAATTTGTGACAGTAAAGCTGAATTTTCAGCATCATTACTCCAGTCTGCAGTGTCACATGATCCTTCAGAAATCATTCAATATACGGATTTGCTGCTCAAATATTATAGTGCTCAATTATTAATAATGGTTCTCATTATTATCAATGTATCAAAAATGCATCTCACAAATATTTTTCAGGATTCTTTGAATCTAAAATCCAAAACAACAGCATTTATTTGAAATAGAAATATTTTGTAACATTATAAATGTCTTTACTTTCACTTTTGATCAATTTAAAGGGTTAGTTCACCCAAAAATGAGAATTCTGTCATTAATTACTCACCCTCATGCCGTTCCACACCTGTAAGACCTTCGTTAATCTTCAGAACACAAATTAAGATATTTTTGTTAAAATTCGATGGCTCCATGAAGCCTCCATAGGGAGCAATGACATTTCCTCTCTCAAGATCCATTAATGTACTAAAAACATATTTAAATCAGTTCATGTGAGTACAGTGGTTCAATATGCGATGAGAATATTTTTGGTGCACCAAAAAAACAAAATAACGACTTATTTAGTGATGGCAGATTTCAAAACACTGCTTCATGAAGCTTCGGAGCATAATGAATCAGCGTATCGAATCATGATTCAGATCGCGTGTCAAACTGCCAACGGCTGAAATCACGTGACTTTGGCGCTCCGAACCGCTGATTCGACACACTGATTCATCTGTGCTCCGAAGCTTCCTGAAGCAGTGTTTTGAAATCGGCCATCACTAAATAAATCGTTATTTTGTTTTTTTGGCGCACCAAAAATATTCTAGTTGCTTTATAATATTAATATTGAACCACTGTACGCACATGAACTGATTTAAATATGTTTTTAGTACATTAATGGATCTTGAGAGAGGAAATGTCATTGCTCCCTATGGAGGCTTCATGGAGCCATCGAATTTTAACAAAAATATCTTAATCAGAAATGTTTCTTGAGCATCAAATCATATCAGAATGATTTCTGAAGGATCATGTGACACTGAAGACTGGAGCAATGATGCTGAAAATACAGCTTCACAACAGGATTTTTTTTAAAACATATTACAATAATGCCGTATTGGTGAGCAGAAGAGATATCAAAAACATTACAAAATGGTCATTATTCCGTCATACATTTGACCTCTAGTGGTACATAATGGGATTTCAGTCAAACCTGTGTCATGATTCCTCTAGCAAGGATTTTGTTGCCATCTTCCATCATCATGTTGATGAACTTGCTGTTAGACATAACCAAATAATCAACGTTATAAAGGATAAGTATACAGTGTGGACCAAAAAAAAAAAAAAAAAAAAAAATTGGGAACACGAGTGAAAATGTGTTTTAAAGTACCACACAATTCAAATAATAATATAAGCACAACAATTTGAGTGAAGAATCTACGCGAGTTTATTATTTTGAATTTTCAAGACTGTGTTTATATATAACAGGTCATAAAGCTGTACTGAAGTGTAATGCTGCTGGTTGAGCTCTTCTAGTTTTTAGGCTACCTCATCAAAGGGTCGTTGAAAGGAGAGCTGGTGTCGCTTGACAGAGCTGCTTTAATCGGCCTCACAGTCTTCAGTTCCTGCAGCTCTTTCTGTTCAGGACTGAGCTCTGACTCTGGAACAGCGTCTTTACTGGGATCGGGGTCCAGATAATATGGATTATAGCGACTCCATCTCACGAAACACAGACTGAGAAAAGATGCAGAATAAAAGGCAAACATCACCCGATATACAGATATTACACATAAGTTCAAACAACGGCGTGTTTTTACAAACAGATTTAAGCACATGGTTCAGTTTGAAGGGGACACCACTAAATAAATAAATAAATAAAAATACTGTTATGAATTACGTGACAACGTGTGTGCAATTTATACATCAGTTTGGATGGTCCTGGCAAAAATAAATAAATAAAATTAGTAAAATGTACCTCGGTGTCCAAGGTTTCAGTAAATATCTGACGGAGGCTGCCATCTTTAGGACGATGAACTGAGCTTGTCTCAGATCTGCTTGATCGACACAAACTCTGATATTCACCACTAGAGGAGAAATACAAACACAGACCTCGGATCAGCGGTTAAACTCGCTCTGACGCGACCGTGAAAGGACCTCAGCGGAAGAAAGCGACCTAAAATATTGCCTGAGTAAAATAATGTATTTGTGCCTTGAAAGCAAAGAAACATCCTAAACTTAATGTATATCTATATAAGTTATATACTCTCTAAATAGTCTCTAAAGTATAGTTATTTACACTGACCGTTAATAGTGAGTTTTCTGTAGGCTTATGTGCTTGTGCTGCCCCTCACATTTAATAATAATAATAATAATAATAATAATAATAATAATATTTAAATCTATAGGCCTGCATGGCTGTTTTGGACATTTTTGCAAGCTTAAATATCTGAATTAGGCCTACTATTTATTATTATTAGGCTATTGTTGTTGTTAGTGTTTTTTTTTTAATGTACATTTTGTTTGTATCATTTTACTTCTTTCACAAATGTTACATGTATAACAGTGGGTCTATTTTAATTAGAGGCTGTTTTAAATGAAATGTCACTAATACATACACCAATATACAAGTGTCTGTTAAAGGTACAATTTGTGATATTTTTTTCCGCTAGAGGTCGCTAGAAGCCTATTCAAAACAAAGGCGTAGTTTGATGACTCCAAGTTTTAGAGCGGAAACTTGGGACATGTGGTCTCCATCTCAACGGACGGTGCAAAAGAATAGGGATTGGAGTCTGGAAGAACTCATGTTCGTGGATGCGATTATTACCGTTAATGTAGTTTGAAGCAGAGCAGGACCGAGTGTTGCGGGAGCTGAACGAGGAGCTGGAGCGATTGATCAACATACGCCTCACGAGCAGCGGGACTTTTATTATGACACAGTCGCCGGCGCCGCTTCCGCTTTTCCGGTCATGAGTTTACGGGAGCTTTCCTTGTCGACAGAACCAGCGGCAGATGGTAAACAGTAATTATGTTCCATAAATAAGTAACACAATCCACCATAAAACGTGCAAGAAGTAAATAAGGAACTGCTTGAAGCAAACTAGTGGTTTGCTGGACGCTAGACACTACTTTTGTCCACGGCACTGTTGTCATGTGGTTTCTACGTCAGTAAAGGCGGTAACAAAGGTAACTGACGTCATTGACAGGCGACTGCACTGCCCCGTGTCACTGTTTAGAATGGGAATTTTCTCATGATTTACAAGTAGTTGAAAACATTAGAGATATTGTTTGTAATCAGATGGACAAAGTATATAACACTAGCCTAGTGGTTTTTGGATATTTTACTGCAAAAATTTTACATATTGTACCTTTAAGTGGTTATATTCGTGAACAAATATGAAATGCGTAAAGAAGAATGATTCACCTATTCAACAAAGAAGTTGTTGCGACAATTTCTGATTAAACCATAATGCGAAAAATAAAGTCAACTATAAATAAAGACAACTAAAGTCTTACTATAAATGCTAATGGTCTTTTTGAACCTTTCCAGTCTCTATATCACACAGCTCTGAAACTCTTTTATTGTGTGGTTAATGGCATCTGGATTCTGGGTTTATAACATCCTAATGCTTCTTGACCTAAGCTCTGCAGTTGACACGGCCTGTCATTTTTTCATCTCTTGTCTTTCTGAAATCAGCATCACAGTTTCAGCTCTTTTGGCTCAATGACTGAAAGTATTTTTTCACTACAAATCCACCACTGCTCCTCTGACACAAGGTGTTCCTCAGGGTTCAGTTCTTGGTCCATTTCTCTTCATCATCTACATGCGTCCACTTGGTGACTTTATTTCTTTATGGTGACTTCAGTTTCATTGCTATGCTGAATATACATCTTTACCTTACCAAAATCACGCCATCTCTTCATGATTCGTTCACTAACTGTAAAAAAGGTAGTTTCTTTAACTTAACTTTTTGAGTTATCTTTTTACTTTGACTCAGATAAGTTGTATTTACTTTACGTATTTTCAACTTGAGAAATTTAGTTGTTTGAACTTAAGTTTTGTTGGAATAACTTTATGAAAGTAATGTGAACATTAAGTTTACAATACCAAAGTTCATGTTTATTTAACTTTTTAAGTTATCATTTTGCACTCAGTTAAGTTTTGTTTACTTAGAATAATAAGTATTTTCATTTACAAAAGTAAAGTGAACTTAATTTTTTTAAGTTTTCTATGCCACAGCTCATGTTCAGTTAACCTAATTTGACTTATTTTCTTAGTTAAACCAAATAAATTATTTTATTTCAGTTGTAAAATTTTTATTTCAAATGTTTCAGCCATGTTTTGGTTGAGAACTTTTTCATTCACATTCAAATTCATTTATACTGCAAATAATAATTGATCTGATGTCAGCAATCAACTGCAAACAATTCAATTAAATTTCTCAAAATCTGAGCAGAGGATGATTAAACAACTCCAAAAAAAGCTTTACCAGCTTCACTTTAAGTAATATTTTGTTTTTTATGTTCTGTAAGCACTCAGTCGTCCTGCTTGTCATACAGACATTCAACATCTGACTAAAAAAGACAGATTGATTCAGTGATTGGAGCCGTTGTTCTCGCATGTCTGTGGAAATGAAATTGTCATGGCAACAGCTTTGTTGATAAAATCTATCGCACTTAAGGAGAAAATAAAGTATAAAAAAAATGTAGGACCGATCATGATTATCATTTAAATTTTTAAATATTTTAATTAAAAAAAAAAAGTCAAGTGTAATAGGCTATGTTTCAATCAGTAACAATTTATGACTATATCCACAGTCGGAAATAATAAAAGGTAATAAAGATAACCCATGAGTACAACAAAGGATTGTATACAAAACTTTATTTTAAATAGACATCTGAGTCAAGTAACAATATGACAAAGGGCAAACATCTCTAAATATATATGTAATGCATAAAAACAAAAGCAGGTTTGACCTCCTCGTCTAACTAACCAATCATTTCAGTCAGAGGAATGAGGTAAGTGTGATTTCTTGAGTATAATGTCTCTCTTGTAGTGTCTGCAGTAACACTGAGTTCAGGCAATGGAATGGTTTCTACTCTTCTTCATGATGAAGAGGAGAAGATCAGGTGATTAGTGATGTGAATGCATTAGTGTATGTTCTTATTACTGTTCAAGAAAACTAAAAACATTTTAGTTAATGATAAAGATTAACAAAACTCTAACTAATAAACATTATATCTGCAAACAGTAAGATGTAACAAAAAAAACCCCCAAAAGCTTCCATTTAGCCGTCAGACCAAAAAGACCAAAAAAAGCATAGTAAATTAGAGTATAAATTAACTAAAAGAATAACAAATAAAAGTTGCAATAAAGTAGTGTAGAGAGACCCACGACCCGAACAAAAGAAAGTAACAATAAAGTGGTATGATTCGTCTACTCTTACCAAAAACACAGAAGAAAAAGAGTTTCAAACAAAAGGGCGGTTTCTCCTACATTTCTACCACAGTCTAAATGGATTGAACGACATCAGCAAATCGAAAGAAACACTTTGAAAGAAACATGTTGGTCTGGCGGCTGACAGGAAGTCTGGATCATTGCGACCGGCCCGGAGTCACAGCAGCTCATGTCTGTTAAGAGGAAGAGGCGTTTAAAAGAACTGGCAGCTGAACACCCAGAAGACACCAAATAACAACAATGAAAGAACACAAAAATCATCTAAACATAATGAAAAGACTCGTAACTTAACATACATCTCCAAAACTGACTAAACTAAAATAAAAAATAATAATAAAAAACTAAAAATAATGAAATGAACTGAACTAAAACCAAAAATTATAGTGAATACTAACGGAATCTGAACTAACTAGACAAATGGAAAATAAAATAGAAATAAAAACTAAATTCAAAATGAATAACCTTGCATGACACAAATAATATAAAGGTATGGATAAAAGGAAAGAGTTTACAAATTAGATGGATTTTGTCATTTTACAAAACACAGTTAATGCAACAGAAACCCAGTGTTGATTATGACTGAAGATGATGATAAAACATGAATGTGGTTCATGATCTGCTGGACAGATTCATCTCTGGGACTCTGATGGGCGAATTCTTCAAAAGTGTTCACACCTGTTACCTCAACATCTCTCTAGATCTGCATTGGTTGTTTCACCGTCTTGTTGATTTCAGAGAGAGTTTATTGGCTTCACCAGATCTCAAATCGTGGGTCTGTGAGGAAGAGCTGTCTGAATTCAATTCTGTTGTTGAAGAGCCTACAGAGATACAAACACACACTGATATTAGCAACAGACAACTGAAACAAACACCATCATGAACTAGGGTGGCCATACGTCTGGATTTTGGCTGGACAATACGGATTTTAAGCCCCCTGTCCGGCGTCCGGCGCAGCCTTGAGCCGGACACTCATTTTTGGAGTTGCGCTGAATCAGCCTAAAAAAACCCCACTCTAAAATCTTTACTAGGACGCAGCAGCATAGCGTCTAATACCGTAAGATCTGGTCAAACAAACGATTGGCTGAAAGCGGTGTCAACTAAATATCTGATATATCATTGGTTAAAAACGTAAACAAGCCTGCTAACTACATCATATCATCACGTTTTGTATATGTATTTCTGTTATTTCCAGAAGTCCAGAAATTTTTTGTTTTCTGGCACCGTGCCAGTTTGCCAGATTATTTATTTTATTTTATTTTATTTTATTTCCAGAAGTCCAGAAATGTTATGTTTTCTGGCACTGTGCACTTTGCAAGACTTTTTTGAAAAAGACATCACAACGTCTTGAATAAATACAAATACTGTGAACAAACACTTTTTTGCCTCTTCTGTTACACATAGGTCTACATCAAATTGTCCAGCAATGAATAGAGTAGGCTTTTTCAGAATCACTGCAGGGGCGGACTGGCCATCTGTGTGATCTGGAGAATCACAGAACGGCCGGCGCACGGCCCACCACCCGCCATGCACGCAGTCATCACCTGTTCGTCCCCCCCCCCCCCAACTAATCTGTTTCACACTCCAGTACTGTAGGTGGCAGCAATGCACCTTTGAGTTTGATGCCAGCTGCACTGGCCGTGGCCGCCAAGTAAGGAGAAGAAGAAGAAGTGGAAGAGTAGTTGCTACCTGTCTGATATGCAAAGAAAAAGTCGCCGTTCTAAGGATCATTCACATATCGCGTCACATTCTCCTTCTTTCCAATGCGCTTTCGCTCCAGTGGCGTCTGTCGTTGCTATGCAACCATGAGCCGCGCTCTCAATCGCTTCTATTATGCTTGCCTAAATTGCAGTAAAAGCACTCGACTTTAAGACACGAGCGTTGATTTAAACCACCGAAACGCGTCCGATAAAACCATTAAACGTTACCGATGCTCAAACAGCATCTTGGACAAATGTGGCCCAGCTGTGTGAGCACAAGCGCTGCAGGTGTCTGTCAAGAAACAGAAGAGTGTACAAATGTATTCAGGGATTGTATTTGTTCAGTACAGTGTTGTTCAGTGCAAGATTTTAATGTTATTTAAGCTAACATAAAGTAAGGGAAAATACTTCCACTAGATGTTAAAAAGTAATAATGTATGTAACAATGAGAAATTTTTATTTTTTGGCAAAATAAAGTTGATATATAGCTCCAGTTTTTTGTTTATTTCTGACCACTCCATGCCACAAGTGTTGCTGGTTTTGTTTCTAAATTACTGATTTTTTTTATTCCATGCACCTTGTTGTATGTGAGAAGTCGCACCAGACTATTTCAATTAATAGTATTATATTAGTTTATTAGTAGTATTATATTAGTAATAGTATTATATAATTATATTACACTCTGTAACAATGAGAGAGACACTGCTGTTTACATTTAGTATGGTAAATAAGATATTTATAGTATAGGTATAAAAATATTTTAGTAGGCCTAATGAAATTTGAAGTAAATGAGAAATAATGCAAAGGAAAGTAAATTTTCTGAAATGTTGCACTTTCTTGTGCTTGAAGGTTAATATGGCCCTCCTATGAGGTGTCAATCACAGAAATGGCCCCCCGACAATTTGAGTTTGAGACCCCTGCTATATGAGTATTCAAGTTAATCTAGAATAATATGCTTTTAACACAACATCTAGTCAACATCAGTGCTATTACTATAATTTGGATGGTATAGTATCATGAGCCACAAATAAAGTCTTGTGACACTCATGCCAGGCGTTATTATTGTCGAGTTTCTGCACGCCGATTGCTTTGGGCCGGGCCTAGTCCAGGGCCGTTTTTTAGTCCCAGTCCGTCCCTGAATCACTGTATCATGATACCATCGATATAATGGACAAAATTGTATTACGAATACATTGTAGTTGCGAGTACACCAGAGTCCTATGAAATTATTCTTGCCTCACTAAATGCCGCAAAGTGTCCTCCTTTTTGGTGTTATGGAAATGGCCACCCTATCATGAACACAAATCAGATTTGACATGAATTACATTAGACAGTGAAAGAAAAAGCAGTAATAAAATGGCCTTGAATCAAAAAGAAAACACTTCAACTCGGAGCTCTCAGTTTTATTTTTGAGTCTCATGTTTGTTTCATATCATAAAAAGACTTCAGATCAAATAACTTCAGAAGGGAATGTGATTCTGTGACGTTCAGACACACACCTTACTGTCTTTATGTTACTGTTGTGAGAGACGATACTGTGGATTCTCTGAGCCCCAATGTCAGTGATGCTATTGCCACTAAAACTGCAGATCAAACAAACAAATCAGACAAAATGCAACAAATATTACATTAAACTACAGATTATACTTAATACTTCTTTCTCTCTCAGTCACTCACTCAATGTTTTGTGCTTTGTGGAGGTTTGGGAGCAGCAGATCCAGGCTGTGATCAGTGAGACGACACTGACTCAGATCCAGTTCAGTCAGTCCTTCAGAATATTCCAGAATCAGCACCAGACCTCTACAGACCTGCGGCTCCAGATGAGTCTGACTGAGGTCGACCTCGTCACCCAGAGCTCGAGAAAGAGACGCAGCTTCCTCAGGCCTCACATGAGCCAGAAACTGAAGCAGCAGAGATTTATCACAGCTGAAACACACAGAGCAACAGATGATTATAGATCATTTAGTCTGTTTGTGTATGAATGTAATGTGTTCGTGTTTCTCACCAGAGTTTGACAGAATGTAACACTGGGAACAGCTGGTCCATTCCAGCTGTGTTGATCTCACAGTCCTGTAGAATCAGCTGTGTGTGTGTGTGAGCTCTCTGAATGACTGTGCTCATCACACGGCAGTCCTCAGTGGTCAGATGTAGAGTCTCAGAGTCTGTGTTTGTGGTCAGATCCAGAGCAGAACGGCAGGAGAAATCCAGCTTGTGCTGCAGGACGGAGAGCAGAACTGCTGCTGCCTCCTGCTGGACATCAGAGACACTGCAGCAGTGAAGCATCTTCAGTAACAGCCGCCTGTCAACACTGAACACAGACACACACCAAATCAACAGATTCTGTTACCAGTACCAGCTGAGAGTCACAGCATCTTAAAACATGAATGTATTTTTCCAGTACTTTTGAGGAAGAACTATTTGAAAAATAACAAATTCCATTGCCAAATGATGATGATAATTTCAACAAATTCAAAAGTTGACTTTTTAGAGGCACAATAAATGCAATACAATATTTATGATGTTTCCATGAACACATTTGTAGACCTCAATCTATTGTTCAATGTTGAGGAGGACTCTAGTCTAGACACCTCAGGTAAAGGAAGGATGTAATTGAGAAGCACTCATAGAGGAAAGCAGTGAGACCTGAGGCTGGAGACATGTCTGAAGAGAGGCACAATGCTCTCCAGCTCTTCCTCTGGTATGGAGGTCCACAGCAGGTTGAGTGAAACTGCAGTGCAGTGCTGCAGTGTGAAGCGCAGGGCGGCGCAGTGGACAGAGTCCAGCTCTCTGCTCTGCAAGTTGATGTATTTCTTCACTGAACTCAACAGACTGGACACAAATCCACCAGAGCCGCTCTCATAGATCTCTCTGATGACAGACAGCATGAAGCTGGAGCTCAACCTGTACAGACACACATCAAATGATTAACCAATTATTAACTTAATGATAATAATTTGGCTTTATATGGTAAGAAATATGAAGCAATAAATCTTAAGAAATCTCACCATTCATTTGAAAGTTTTCTATCAAGTTTAAAGTGTTTTACATGCAGATTTAGTGAAAGAACTCATTTATTGAGTGATTTACCGTTTAAACTTTATCCTGTTCAGAAATGGCAGAATTTCTCTGATGTTGTATTGAATGTTGCTCTTTCTGAAGTTCACAGTGATTTGTTGAATTTTGTGCTGCAGGAAATAGTGAAGCTCTTCCCAGCTCAAGGAACAGGAAGTCAGATCTCCACCGAATTTCTGCAGGAAATGCTGAGTCAGTTCCTCTTCCTGAGCTTCAAAGACACATTCAACCAGCTTCTGGAGACTCTCTTTAGATGGTCTAAACACACAGAATTAATAGTTTTATTTTATGTCATGATGAATATAAAGTCAAACACTGCTGAAATGTGTCTTATAGTCTCATACCTGAGAGTCAGCGGTCCCTGGTGACACAGTAGGACACACAGAGAAACAGACTCCATCTTGTATTCAGTCAGGTTCAAACACTGGACAGTCCAGAGTCTCAGAAGGATGGCCAAACTGCTCAGGACTCTGGACCGCTTCCTCTCTGACAGCGGTTTATCATTCGGATCAAGTGTGAGTTCATTAACAGCGACGGGAGTTTGAACCCTCATAAACCTCAATGCCTGCACTATTCTCAGCACCATATAACCACTCAGCCTGAAAAAAACAACATGAACTGTGAATATAAGCAAATCTCAGTTCAGGAAAATTAATCAAGATCAATATTTGAAATGTTTGTTTCTAATCCTGTCTGTACCTGAGTGTGTGTATGTGTGTGATGTGTCTGAGGAGAAGTCTTGTTCCTCTTATAGAGATGGCTTTAGGTTTCAGAGTGAGGTTGAGTCTGTCAGCAGAGAAACGTAAGATCTTCCCCACAGACCTGCAGGATTTACTGGGTAAACTTTCTTCCAGACTGAAGGAGAAGTCAAGAACCTCCAACAGTAAAGTCACCAGGTCTGGATTCTCTCTGAGCTGAACCAGTTTAATTAGAGGTAACAAACACCGCTCAGAACAGCTGGAAAATACAATAAATACTTGATTAAAATGACTTACATTAACATGACCCATTACAGTTGAAAAAAGAAATGAACAATGCATTGTATTTCATGTGTAAAAATGGTCCACACACACACACACACACACACACACACACACGCACACACGCACACACACGCACACACACACACACACACACACACGCACACACACGCACACACACAGTTTATTTAATTTTTTTGTCAGGATACAGTCAATATTAAGACAATTTGTCAGACCTGAGTGTTTCTGGAGACACAGTAGGATAAATAGAGAAACAAACTCTTGTTTTCAGTCATGTTCAAGTCGAGGTCAGATCTCAGAAATTTGCTCAGGATGCAATAATTTTACAAAAGTACTTCAAAATGTCTAGGGGGTCTGTGGCATGTTTGCTGTACATTCACCTTTAAGATTTTTATGTCAAAGTCTTTTATACAGTCGTCTTATACGTATGTCTATTTCCACTAATGTAAATAGGCTCATATAACCCACTGTGTGTTGGACGAGGATTAGTTTAGAACTACAAACATGAAAAAAGTGTAAAAAAACAACAAACATGGCGGATGTACGAGACCGATGGTTCAGTAGAGAAGTTTAGATAAAGGGGTTTGAGTGATTAATAATCAGTATCAGTAACAGCATTGTAAACTTTATAAAGATACAGTTGGTCATTAACTTTTAAATGCAAATGTTATGCAAATACATGAGAAGAGTCTCGACATGAAACTCCTGCCTGTTTGAGTCTCATAGTACTTCACATGTGAGCAAATATCAGGTACCTCAGCTGTGAGATGTAGGGCAGACACTGAAGGAAACTCTTCATTTCACTCTCTTCCTCTGAACATCCTCTCAGCTTTACTGGTTTCTTCTCTGTTTGGAGTTTCAGCACTTCCAGGAGGACGGAGGTCTTTCTCTGTGAGAGATCTATGATCCAGACATCAGGTGACTGGAAAACTGACTGTAATGCTGGAAGGAAACTCCTGCCTGTTTGAGTCTCATAGTTCTTCATCTGTGAGCAAAGATCCAGCAGGAAATCTCTCTGATAGTAATCATAATAATCACACTCTTGATCTAAAGGGAAGGTTTTGTAACTGCACACAGATGACAGCAGAGTAGAGAATCTTGTTCCTGTAACTGTGTCATTTTCAGCTGCAGCAACACTGAGATTCAGCAGGAAATTTATTGCAGACATCCTCATTTCTTCATTATAACTGAACCAAAACCTGAAGAAATACAGAGAACAGGACAGCATCTGATGACATATTTCAATTTTTTCAAGGTCCACAAATAATGTTAGTTGAAGTCAGTGTCTGAAATCACCCTTATAGTCTTAAATACGGCACTATTTAAGGGAACAGCCATTTGAGACTGAGAGAGTCGAGGTGAATTAATTCCTGCGTCTCGTCAGAAGATGGCGCCGCAGCTGAATCATCCCTCCATCCATTTTCCAAACCGCTGGTCCAATGTGGCTACAGCGCAATATCATACAGGTATAAATTCATTTTTCATTTATTATTAAATTGATTCATTAAGGTTTTTACATGCTAGTTTCCATGACAGAGTTCAAGATGAATATTTTCATTTCTACTGGAGCTGCAAGTTTGCTGATTTTCAAATGATTATTAAACAACAAGCACAAACTATGTGAAAGCAGCAACCCTTCCAGCCCATTCAGTGTCTGAATTCACTCGTTTTCATTCACTCCTTCAAGTGCATCATATTAGTGGAGTAATGTAGGGAATAGTGAATGAGGGTTTAGTGGTGACTTTGAACAGTTTAATTTTCATGACTATTTTAAGTCTCTCTTTGACAATTAGAATTACAGGTTTTCTCAACCAGTTTTATAGATTTTCTATCCAAAGGTCAATACAAAACAATTAATTATTACATTTGCAAAAGTTTTTCACATTCATTAAGAGCACATACTGATCTTAAAAGTATTGAAATGTTTTTTATTGATTTCATAACATTCTCAGCTATAGACACAAATATTAGAATGAAAACCATGAAGTTTCACAATGAAGATCTTTTATCTATCATGCTTTTTTAAACTCAATGAATGTTTGTCCACCACAAATATCGCAAGAACAAATGTATATTAAGTCTACTTCAAGAAGACTGCATTTGCTAAAGTAACATTCATAATTCAAACCCACTATGGTTGTTCTTGCTCTTCCTGTATAAAAGGATTAAGTTTACTCTAAAAAAATAAAGACATATTGAATGACTCAAAGAGGGCAAAACACAGATGATGATGATGTTGTTGTTCATAGACAGTGACTGAGACACACTGACCAATGACAATCCTCCTTCTGCTGCTTTTATTGTTGAGTTATACTGTACATTAGAGCTGGGACAATACTATCAATACATCACCATTCGTGGATCATTTCTGATATTTTCCAAATGCATCGCAGATCGATTCTGAGCTTAGTTTTTAACAGCAGATGGGGCTCTAAGCTATTTTTAACCTCATGCTCAAATGCTCATGAAGAAGAGCACTTGTGCGTTTGAGAAAGTTTTTGGGAAAGATTGAGGTTTTTTTATGATCCATTTAAATCACAGAGACACTCCAGCTTTTTAAACATGTCGAGCAAGAGGCTGTTCAATATCTTACCTCAGCTGTGAGATGTAGGGCAGACACTGAAGGAAACTCTTCATTTCACTCTCTTCCTCTGAACATCCTCTCAGATCTACTGGTTTCTTCTCTGTTTGGAGTTTCAGCACTTCCAGGAGGACGGAGGTCTTTCTCTGTGAGAGATCTATGATCCAGACATCAGGTGACTGGAAAACTGACTGTAATGCTGGAAGGAAACTCCTGCCTGTTTGAGTCTCATAGTTCTTCACATGTGAGCAAAGATCCAGCAGGAAATCTCTCTGATAATCATCAGCATCAGCATCACCATACCACTCTTGATCAAAAGGGAAGGTTTTGTAACTGCACACAGATGACAGCAGAGTAGAGAATCTTGTTCCTGTAACTGTGTCATTTTCAACTGCAGCAACACTGAGATTCAGCAGGAAATTTACTGCAGACATCCTCATTTCTTTATTATAACCGAACCAAAACCTGATAAAATACAGAGAACCAAACAATTAATTTGTGACAACACACAGCATTAATAAATCAACTATACAGCATACAGACACAATTGTTCTGAACATTTTTTTAGGTTAGCATCTAATGACATATTTATATATCCACATATAATGTTAGTGTTTTTAAGATGTATTTACTTAATTTTCATCAAAACAGAGAGACAAACAATCAACAAAAACAAACATAAAACTCCACATCAACACATGTTCATTCACTCTAAAAAATGCTGGGTTGAAAACAACCCAAGTTGGGTTAAATATGGACAAATCCAGCAGGTTGGGTTAAAGGGCACCTATTATGCCCTCTTTCACAAGATGTAATATAAGTCTCTGGTCTGCTCAAGTTTCAGCTTAAAATACCCCACAAATTTGCCCCTATTTGGGGGTGAGCAAAAACATGCCTTTTTCTATATTACTATATTGCTGGCTAAAAAAATAAATCCAAAATTGGTTGAAAAAAATGGCTGGGTGAAAACAACCCAATCCCTGGGTTTGTCCATATTTAACCCAGCATTTTTTAGAGTGTTGTATCTAAACTTAATTGGCAATCAATTGTTGAAGCTATTAAGGTGTGCTGAACCAAAAAACCAGTAACCAGGCATCCCAGCTGGCAAAGGACTTTGACGTGTATATATTGCCATTATTATGTAATCAAAATGAAAATTATTATTGCTGGTCTTCAATGATAATGTCAAGTTACTTTGATGTATTTGCACCAGAAAAAGATTAGGATTTATGCTGATATTGTCCAAAACCACACTTTGCCAGGAGTGTTTCCAAACTTTTGGAGGGCAGTGTATTTCTAGATGTTATTCATGTTTTATGTCTCTATGACATGCAAGCAAACAACCAAATAAAGGATTTCAAGAAAAAAAGTATTCACTTCCTTCCTGTCACATGAGGCTGTCAACTTCCCACCCCTACTATCAGGAAGAATGGCGAAGGCAAACCCTCCCAAAGAAAGGTCATTTTCATGTTACTAATAAGTATTTTTTTTATATTTACATAATCATGAAAGTCTCTAGAATCATCCAAACTAAACAAATCTTACAAGAGATCTGTAGTTTTTTTGTACACTTAGTCAAAAGTCTAGCCGGTAACTATAGTCTCTGATGGGCAAATGACTTGTAAGTACATATATCATGGGGAAATGAGGTATACTGTGTTTATAGGTTAATAAATCAAGGTTACTGGTCTTGTTTAGTACTTTTTATAATATCCCACCTAACATAACTTAACCGTTTAACTGACATCTCTGCTGTACAGTAGATAATTCAATGTCGTCTCATTTTTTGAGAAAGTTTTTGGGAAAGATTGAGGTTTTTTATGATCCATTTAAATCACAGAGACACTCCAGCTTTTTAAACATGTCGAGCAAGAGGCTGTTCAATATCTTACCTCAGCTGTGAGATGTAGGGCAGACACTGAAGGAAACTCTTCATTTCACTCTCTTCCTCTGAACATCCTCTCAGCTTTACTGGTTTCTTCTCTGTTTGGAGTTTCAGCACTTCCAGGAGGACGGAGGTCTTTCTCTGTGAGAGATCTATGATCCAGACATCAGGTGACTGGAAAACTGACTGTAATGCTGGAAGGAAACTCCTGCCTGTTTGAGTCTCATAGTTCTTCACATGTGAGCAAAGATCCAGCAGGAAATCACACTGATAATCATCATCATCATCATCATCATACCACTCTTGATCAAAAGGGAAGGTTTTGTAACTGCACACAGATGATAGCAGAGTAGAGAATCTTGTTCCTGTAACTGTGTCATTTTCAACTGCAGCAACACTGAGATTCAGCAGGAGTTTTACTGCAGATATCCTCATTTCTTCATCTTCAATGTACCAAAACCTGATAAAATACAGAGAATCAAACAATTAATTTGTGACAACATAAAGCATTTATAAGTCAGCTATACAGCATACAGACACAATTGTTCTGAACATATTTTTAGGTTAGCATCTAATGACATATTTATATATCCACATATAATGTTAGTGTTTTAAAGATGTATTTACTTAATTTTCATCAAAACAGAGAGACAAACAATCAATAAAAACAAACATAAAACTCCACATCAACACAAAAAACACCACACAGGTTTAGTATACAATATATTATAACAGAACCGTATGTAATAATACAGACACAGGCCAAAACAAAGAAAAACTTAATCAAGCTAAGAAGTAGTAAGCTAAGGGAGTAACACCAAAAAAAAAAAAAAAAACTGCTAACACCACAAGACAAGCACTCAATCAGGAAAAACAAAAATGTCAGATACTTAGCCCCCCCCATCTATATTTGTCCATATTTTTTTTTTGTTTTTTTTTTTTTGCTTATGTCTTGTACTTGTTTGATTGCCTAAATAAAAAAAATAGTGCATCAGCAGACATCAGTCAGTGGAGATCCTGCATCCAGCCGCAAAGATTTAACATGATCTAAAACAATAACCAAATTTTTGATAATGAAAGCACAAAGGCAGTGTTTAACTTCTTACAATTGAACAAAAATAAGTCTTCTTTGATCCACTGAGTTTGAGTGTGAGGATCCTTCCAGTGCATCAAAATACAACGTCTTATCAAGAGAAACCATCGCTCATTTTCTAAAAATAGATTAAAATTTGATACATTTTAACCAGAAATGCTCATCTTGAACAAGCTCTCTTCTTCTTCTTCTTCTCTATTAGATTTCCAGCAGTGTAGACACTGCTAAGTGTATTACTGCCCTCAGTGTTGCAAATGACTTGTAAGTACATATATCATGGGGAAATGAGGTATCCTGTGTTTATAGGTTAATAAATCAAGGTTATTGGTCTTGTTTAGTGCTTTTTGCTTTCATAATATCCTACCTAATATAACTTAACCGTTTAACTGACATCTCTGCTGTACAGTAGATAATTCATAGTTCACCCAAAAATTATCCCATAATTTGCTCACCCTCAAGTCATCCTAGGTCTATATGACTATCTTCTTTCAGACAAACACAATCAGAGATATATTTAAAAATATCTTTGCTCCTTCAAGGATTTTAATGGTTGGCCGTGTTTTGAAGCCAAAAATAATGCATCCATCCATAATCAAAATAATCCATACGACTCCAGGGGGTTAATAAATGTCTTCTGAAGTGAAGTGATGCGTTTTTGTGGGAAAAATATCCATATTTAAAACTTGGTAAATTGAAATAACTTGCTTCTGGTGGACGACTGTACGCAGAATGCGCAAGTCAGCCTGCAAATGAGTAATCCTCTGACGGATGTATGACGCTGAATGTAGGAGGATCGTAAGCTTAGACGTCTCATGTGGTTCAAACAAACAGAGCTGTGAAACAAACTCAAGCTCCTCTTCTCTAATATTGAAATCCTCCCAACATTTCTCTTTGTTTGGTCCACTTTTGGTGCGCACCCGAGTGCGATTGCTGCTTTCACACCTGGCAAATTAAAGATTAATAATTACCATTATTCATTTTAATTATTCTAATGTCTAATTAAAATGATCTACAAACGTATACAACTGATCAGAGATCAGGTAAAGCCCTAGAGACACTTTTTCAACAGTTCTCAGAGAATGATTTATGGGTTCACTTTATCATCGCCCTCTACCGGTGAACCATATTTCAAACTGTTTTGAAACGTTTCGAAACAGTGATGACGTAACGAAGACTCGTTTACTGAAATCATGTGACTTTGGCAGTTTGATACACGCTCCGAATCACTGATTCGAAACAAAAGATTCATGATGCTTCAGAGCTTCATGAAGCAGTGTTTTCACTTTGCACTGTTGGCACAATAAATACACCTCAACTGGGATTTCCTGTCGCCGTGGTCTTATTATGCCTCTGATCGCGAGTGCATTTGCTAACAACAACCATTATAAAGCTTTTGGGGGACTAATGATATTTTCAGGTATCTCTTTGATTGTGTTCATCTTAAAGAAGATAGTCATGTACACCTAGGATGGCTGGAGGGTGAGTAAATCATTTTTGTTATATACATGTAATTTTTTCTTCATTCCATTTATTTTTATTTATTTATTTTCATTTCACGTTTTGATACACACTGCCCTGTTAGGGCACTTAATGGCTGCACTTTGTTCCACCAGTTTAAGACAAATTGATTTGATGGTTGTTGTTGTTTTCATATTCAAGAGATTATAAGGTAGATGCAGCTTTTTTAGCTTTACATCGACTGTTCTTTGACTTTTATACATAATAAATTTGTTCATGAATAAAGATTGCTCTGTTGAAAGCAGTTATTTTGAGTTAGATGTCAAATGTTCTCCTCCTATTCAAATTTTACATTGAAGGGATGCATTCAACATATTTGCCCACCAGCAACTATAGTTGGCACACATTCATATATGATTTTCAAGAAAAAAAAAAGAAAAAATAGGGAAAATAAATGCAGAACATGTTCACATAGGACACTATTAACACGACTATATGCATGAAATCATTGAGAAATATTTGGGCACAAATGGGTTAAAGTTGAATGAGGTTCACTATTAGATAATGGATAAGTATTTTTTCATTTCTGCCAGAGGACTACTGAGAACTACTATATACAGATTCATAATTAATGTGAATAATGCATAATTTATAATTAATTGTAAAGATCATGGTAACACACTAGTAATGACTGAAGTGTTATTAAATCCTTCAGTAGGAACTACTATATTTGGATCAGTATTATAAAGTGAAAAATATGATAACTCTCTAGTAATAACTGAAGTCATAGTAAAAGTTTGAGTATTTGTAAGATTTTGGACAGTAATTTCTTTAAAATTAATTATACATTATGCATTATTTACATTAATTATGAACCTGTATTTAGTAGTTCTCAGTAGTCCTCTGGGAGGAATGAAAAAAAACAGTAGTTACTGATTAACTAATAATGAACCTCATTCAACTGTTATTACTTACTAATTCATTATTCAGAGTTTCTTGTTAGATAATAATATTTACTAGAATGTTAATAGTGTTACTTTGATCCTGTGTAGTTATTCATTAATGACGGTATTATAAAGTTTTACCTGCACACCATATAACCAGAAGTCACATATAATGTTAGTTGACGTTTCTTGAAACATAAAAGTCAGTCTAATTTTATCAAATTTTCATGACTATTTTCCAGCTTCTTTAAGACCCTTAGAATTACAGGTTTTCTCAACTAATTTTACAAATTTTTCATCCAAAGGTCAAATAAATAAATAAAATAAATAAAAAAACAACTAAATTAGCTGAATAGTTTGATTTCACATTCATTAAGAGCAAATTCTGACCTCAAAAGTATTGAAATGTGCTCTAGTAATATTTAATAACATAATCAGATTTACAGTAGATGTTACAGCACAGATGATGATGTTGGTCAGAGACACTGACTGTGACACGCTGATCAATGACAATAATCCTGCTTTTTGATGAATTACACTGTATATATCAAACTCCTCTGATATATTGAACACAGAGACACTCCAGCTTTTTAACCTTGTTGAGCAAGAGGCTGTTCAATATCTTACCTCAGCTGTGAGATGTAGGGCAGACACTGAAGGAAACTCTTCATTTCACTCTCTTCCTCTGAACATCCTCTCAGCTTTACTGGTTTCTTCTCTGTTTGGAGTTTCAGCACTTCCAGGAGGACGGAGGTCTTTCTCTGAGAGAGATCTATGATCCAGACATCAGGTGACTGGAAAACTGACTGTAATGCTGGAAGGAAACTCCTGCCTGTTTGAGTCTCATAGTTCTTCATCTGTGAGCAAAGATCCAGCAGGAAATCCCTGTGAGTATCTATGTCACCCCATTGATAAGGAAAATATTCATAGGTAAAGACTGATGTTAACAGTTTCAGCATCTGCTCTCCTGTCTGTGTCTCAGTCTCTGCTGCTTTCATGAAGAGTCTCAGAAGAAATCTGCTTTGAACACTTTCATTCAGATAAGAGAATCTGTAACAAAATGAACATGTAAAATGTGAATAAATAGAGATATCACAGAACTTATTATAGCTATGATGTGACTAAATAATACAAATTAATAATAACAGTGTGTTGTTTCTTGTATTAAGCTCACATTGCTGTAGACACTTGAGAGCATCAAATCAGACATGAAATGACAATGAATTCACAACTCTAATAACTGTACAAATATTTAATATTAGATTCAGACACACCAGAATAACACTGAACTCAAGTCTTGTTCTTGAAGGTTCAGTAAAAGCTAAAGCTTCAGAGTCCCAGCATTGCAGAAGAACAACAGTTGAATAAGGAAATTAAATTATACTTAATCAAAAATGGGTAAACTGATTCAAAATCCGTATATCTGACACTGAAATTGATAGTATAGATATTAGTACCTGAGGTACCTCAGCTGTGAGATGTAGGGCAGACACTGAAGGAAACTCTTCATTTCACTCTCTTCCTCTGAACATCCTATCAGCTCTACTGGTTTCTTCTCTGTTTGGAGTTTCAGCACTTCCAGGAGGACGGAGGTCTTTCTCTGAGAGAGATCTATGATCCAGACATCAGGTGACTGGAAAACTGACTGTAATGCTGGAAGGAAACTCCTGCCTGTTTGAGTCTCATAGTTCTTCACATGTGAGCAAAGATCCAGCAGGAAATCTCTCAGGTCTCGGTTGTTTCTGGGTCTCAGATCAAAAAAGGAGCAACTGCACTGAGACACTTTATGGAAGAATTCTTGAAATAATGTGATTTGCTTCAGTGGATCTTCCCAAATCTTTAATCTGCAACACAGAAATCAAACAATATTAAAATCACAGACAATTACAGGTTTAGAATTATATAACAGTAAAAAAGTATCTTGAAAGGTCTGTAGATTGACAGCTGTAGCAGCAAAGATTCAAGAGGATGAATTTAGAGCCTCAATTTTTTTGTGGTGTCTGACAAGCTTTCAACTAGTTTAGGTCTGAAGACGCTAGTTGTCACAAGGTTTTCAGTCAACTGTCAAATTACAAAACTGAATTTCTCTATTTTTTAATTATGGTTTTAAATAACTATTTCAGGCATGACCAGCTAAGGGTGATGTTTTTCCTATTTTTTATTTTCAAATGTTAAACTAGAGCTTTTATTTTGATGGAGAGACCTTAGAGCTTCTCTTTAGTTGACAAACTATTCTCATAGCAGAAGGTTAAAACGTTTCTTTTTTAAATGCTTGTAACAAGCGATAAACTTACAGCACTTGCAGAGATGAGTTTGTGTGAAGCAGACAATTTCTCACAAGTGTTAATGTTGTGACCATTAAAGTGTTAAAGTAAGTTGTGACCATTATTTTTTCTCTATTGTGATGAATATCCGAGTGAAACGGCTTCTCAAATGATGAAAAATGTAAGGCAGCACTTGATTTTGTCTATCAGGAATTGATTGGGACGTTGAATCATTGTGATTTGATATTGTTATATCTCAAGTGAGTGACAGGTTTCTGGAGGGGAGAGTTTATTGTCCCTCACGATGAAGCACGTCATCAGAGAAGAGATGAGACGTCACTGCGTGGAGGAGGGAAGTTATTTTGAATAAAGATCACTGGTGTCTAATATACAGGCGTTACAGTTTATTGCTCTGGATACATCTGTTCTCATCCTCCCTGCAGCAGGTCTATGGCGTGTTCACACAGGAGATCAGGGATCCTGGACATCTTTCTTCTGGTGTTTTCAGTAGAAAGGTGTCTTTTGTGTCCTAAATTATTGTATCTGTGACCTTTATTGTGACCTCAATTCTTATGTTTTTATGCAGTGAATATTGCAGCGTTTATTATAAATTATTATTTAAAAAAAAAATCATGTGCCCCTAAAATTCATTAATTTTCAATATTTATCACAGGAGCTGCATGGAGTTTTGACCATATGCATATGGAAATGTAAGAATCAGCTTTGTTCTTCAGATGCCCCTCATAAACCCACAGGAAAAAACACTATTGAAACTGAAGCTCCAGTACTGCAATTTTTTTTACAACCACAGTCCTCCAAGGACCTCATCCTAGTGATATATATATATGAACAGATGCAAAGACTAGACCCATGGAAATTATTAATCATAATTAATTGTTCTCCCTTGAGAATGAAACTACATGAAAAGAATAAACCATCTAAAATGCTTTGAATTATCATTCTACTGAAAGCTCAAAGCGTGATATGATTTAAATGTTTGTGCTTTCGATTATGCTTCAGATGATCAACACAATCAATCATCAGTTTTAAACGTGTCAAAAAGAATATACCCAAAAGAGATTTGTTCAATCAAAAATTCTGTCATTTACTGACCATCATGTTATTCTCGCACCTCACACACACACACACACACACACACACACACAAACGTGTGTTTACAGTTTACTACAGTATGTGTGTTGATCAGTAAATCTGTTCATATAAAGCGATCGTGTCTCTTCAGAAGACTTGGATCAAATTGTGCAATTGATTATTTTTACAATGCCTTTACAACCTTTTTGGATCTTTTAAGTTTTAGGAGAATTGACTTTAAATTATATCATAAAAAATGTGAATAAAATCGTATGGGTTTGAATCGACATGAGGGCGAGTGCCTGATGAAAGAATTTTAATTTTGGGGTGAACTATAACATAAATAAAGTAACCTGAGTCTTGAAGAAAACTAACTATTATTCACAAACCATGATACATGTCGTCACATTTTTATATTGTGATATATCATTTCACCCCTATTCCTCAGTACCTGATCTTTGGTGAGCAGCTGAGCATCATTTCCATTCCTGCGTCAGTCACGTTACAGTCCTCCAGATCCAGATAAACCTCTTTCTCTCCACACTGACCGATCACATAAGCCAAAGCACAACACTGATGAGGGTCAAGATCTCCTTCAGGCTCGAGCTGATGGTCCATCTTCTCCAGGAACATTAAACATGCTTTAGGAGACTGGAGCTCATACAAGCACTGACACACATAGAGAAGATCAAACTCTTCACTTTCACTCTGAGGCTGGAGGAAAGTGTCCAAAAACTTCTCAATGAACCAATCAGAGGTTTTCTTTATCTGATCCTCTGGGATTAGACACTTGATGAGGTTAATGTTGTGTTCTCCCAGAAGTCCACATAAGAAAGGAAGAACATGTTTCATGTGTTTATTCTCCTCTGTCTGACAGAGTTGGAGGACTTTCTCAGTTTCATCTGGATGTCCAAGAAGCCACAAAGCTGAGAAGAATTCCTGCATTGTGTTGTGGAGAAAAGCACAGTATGTTGTTGCAGATGTAGGCGAGTCTCTTGTTGTGATCATCTTCAGAAAAGCATGGCAAATATCAGTCTCATCACTGCTAATATCTGGAAGGTTCAGGCACTTCTGCATAGTTGCACCGAATGCATTTTTCATCAAGAAATTAATCTGATCTTTGATCTCTTTCAGGTATTTATCTATTTGATTAATTTTTTTCTTTCCATGTTTCTTCACAGCAACACGGAAAATGTGGATGTACATTTCTGTGACTGTGTGTGGATGGTTTAATACGGTGTCATTTTTAAACTGAATCAAGTCTACAATCATGAATGCATACATTGGCACATGGCTGAGACTGAACAGCTCTTGATTCTTCAAAACAACATCTAGAAGAACAGGATCGTGACCCAACATACTCTTGTAGTAAGTGTTGATAGACTCTTCACTGAATCCTTGGACATACACTTTCCGTGTCGGCCAGCTGGAGAAAAGTGGATCATATTCCACCTCTGATCTGCATGTTATTATAATCTTGGCATCAGGCAGGAGCTCGTGCTTCATGATCTTCCATAAGGTGGACTTTTCTTCTAAATCTACTACGCCATCAAATACAATGACAACATTCTCAGAGTTTTCCTCAATATCTTGAAACACGTCTTTTCTGTCTTTTTCCATCGGTTTTAAATACACGTCAAACAAAATAGACTCCAAACTGACAACCCTAGAACTGTGGGACAAAACACTTTCATCAAAGTAAAACATGTAGTCCAGATCTTTGTCATGTTTCTCTGCCCACAGACGCATCATTCCCTGGACAACGGTAGTCTTTCCTATTCCAGGTTTTCCTATGAGGAGGATGTTCTTATCTTGGCATTTCAGGAGATCCTCAGGTGAAAATGCTTTTTCCACATTAGGAATGTAAGCTCTCAGCTTTTTGGGACGAAGTTTTTTGCATTTTTTGTTTTTCCATTTTATTTTGCATTGAGGAGTTTTCACCACAGAGTCTGTCTCTAAAACAAGAGGTATAAAATGGACGTTTACTTGTCCCTCATCACCCAGATATTTACTGCAATGTTCCCTTTGGTCCTTCAGAATACTTTTTGCTTTCTTCTTGAGCTTTTTCTGGTAGTTTTGACAGGGCCTTGTACCTAAAATAGCAACAAAAACAAAGATTTGTATTGAAATGTGTTCATTTACTGTCTTTTCATTTAAATGTTTTTCATTTATCTACTCACCAAATGAATAGGTGACATCTGTATCTTCCACTCTGAAGGGAAAACAGCAGATCCAATAGTGTAATTCAGGATGTAATGTCCTCTTCTGAGTTGCATCTAGAATCCTGAGTAATTCATAACTGGCAGCTTCACCTTTGTTAATGACCCAATCCAATATAGATCTGGCTTTATCAAACTCTGTCCTCTCGGCTTTGAGAGCATCGACCTCATGGTCATTGAAAACCTTCTGCTGATAAAGATTCTCAATGATCAGAGGAAGGTTTCTCATTTGTGTCACCAGTTTTATCCTGCGGTTTCTGAGGTATTCAGCGGCACACTGCTGTGCACACGCCATGCTGCAGACATTTCAAACCTGAGGAACAAGACAGAAGTTAAAGCATATTCATGCAACAATATTAAATGTTTTAATCAAAGTGATGGAAAAAAAAATATACATATTTAAAACTTTATTAACTATAATAACTAGCTTCCAGCAGACAGCCATACGCATCAGTTTGCAGTGGAAGAGTGACCTCTGACCCGATGCATGATGTTATAATGAACACTGAAGCACAGAGGAGAGAGCAAAACAAAACACTGGTCACAAATTAGAAGACTACAACGTTAATTTTTAAAGAGAAATGTCAGAAGATTTCGATATAAGAGAAGAGGAGCTTGAGTTTGTTGCACAGCCCTATTTGTTGAAACCATGAGAGGCGTCTAAGCTTACGATCCTCCTACATCCTGCGTCATACATGGCTTCAAGGGTTGGGTCATTCTACAGAAATGTCCACTTTTCTGTCCTTATAGCCTCTACAGAAATATTACACTTGAAAAACAGTTTAGGATTTCAATTTCTTTATATTTTAAAATGAAATAATATGTTAACTGAACAATTACACCTTCATGAGCCATCAATGTGGCAATAATTTGTTTTTTAAATACATGCACCACAGAAGTGCTCGTCCCCACAGTCATACACAAAGGGAACGTGCTTTATTTTGAGGTCAGAAACAGGTTTTTCTACCATTTAAAATACAATAATGTATACTATCATATATGATGACATAAAAAAATGCAGAATAAATATTATGAAATATATAATGAAAGCAGCGGTCCCCCTCTTATTTTAAAGGTGCCCTAGATTGTTTTTTTACAAGATGTAATATAAGTCCTAGGTGCCCCCTGAATGTGTCTGTGAAGTTTCAGCTCAAAATACCCCATAGATTTTTTTTTAATTAATTTTTTTAACTGCCTATTTTGGGGCATCATTAACTATGCACTGATTTTTTTCAGCACGGCCCCTTTAAGAGATGCGCTTCCTCTGCCCCACCAGCTCTCGACTATATTACAGCGCATTTACAAAGTTCACACAGCTAATATAACCCTCAAATGGATCTTTACAAGATGTTCGTCATGCATGCTGTATGCATGCTTCGAATTATGTGAGTAAAGTATTTATTTTGATGGTTACGTTTGATTCTGTATGAGTTTGAGGCTATATGCTCTGTGGCTAAAGCTAACATTACACACTGTTGGAGAGATTTATAAAGAATGAAGTTGTGTTTATGCATTATACAGACTGCAAGTGTTTAAAAATGAAAATAGCGACGGCTCTTGTCTCCGTAAATACAGTAAGAAACGACGATACCTTTAACCACATTTAACAGTACATTAGCAACATGCTAATGAAACATTTAGAAAGACAATTTACAAATATCACTAAAAATATCATGATATCATGGATCATGTCAGTTATTATTGCTCCATCTGCCATTTTTCGCTGTTGTTCTTGCTTGCTTACCTTGTCTGTGCACAGATCCAGCCGTTAATACTGCCTTTCCTTGTCTAATGCGTCGAATGGGCTGGCATTATGCAAATATTGGGGTCATACATATTAATGATCCCGACTGTTACGTAACAGTCGGTGTTATGTTGAGATCCGAGTGTTTTCCGGAAGTCTTTTAAACAAATGAGATTTACATAAGAAGGAGGAAACAATGGGGTTTGAAACTCAATGTATGTCTTTTCCATGTACTGAACTCTTGTTATTCAACTATGCCGAGGTAAATTCAAATTCTGATTCGAGGGCACCTTTAAAATAAAATAAAAAAAATCTCACTGTTGACATCACTTGACTTCCCTTTTCCTATTTCTTGAAGATCTATGAAGAAAGGTCCATGGAAAGTCCACTATCTCTTTTCAGTTATCAGAAATGTTCTCATTTATCTCATGATTTCATATGAAGCTTGTAGAATTCACTGGTATGAACGACTTTATTGTTATGGAATTTTAAAAAACTAGAATACAAATGGATTAAACTACTTAATTTAGTGAGTATATCATGATGGTTTGATACCTTGCAGCAGCTATTTTGTAAAATGCATTTTTCATGAAAATACCCTTCCTTATGGGTAACACCTGTAAAGATCACTAACACCAGTGACTCCCATTTATTGATAAACTTTATTCAAATCTATTTTATCTAGTTCTTTTGCATAAAATAACACTAATATTTCATGATTCTAACTTTTCTTTCTCACTGTTAATCCTCCTTTGGTCAGGTATGGCTAAATTGAGTCCAGCTGAAAAGCAGCGACTTTGCAACAGCGTATATTACAGACATTTTTAAAATGTTGTTTATGATATTTTACTGACGGCACGATTGCAAACCGCTCTCGGCCCGGAATTCTCGGCATGGTTGTGTAACCTGAACCTGAATCCGTGAAGTGATGTCGCCACTCAGGATTGGTCACCTGTCTGTTGCCTGGTTACCTCCGTAGCTGGCTAAGTGTTCTATTTGATCAATGTAAACACAAATTAATTAAAAATAAATAAATAAACGAAATATCTAATCATCCATCATAACACAGTCGTTACAGAGGGTATGCATGTGACGTCACCGGTATGACTGCGGTCACGCCCACTGAGTGGCAAAAGACTGAGTGGCAGTTGGTTTTCAGCGTGAATACAGAAAAAACATATTCAAAATAAGAAAGGGCTTTGTGATTGACTGTACAAATAGCTCTGACACAAAATGCTCTAAATCAGTGTTCCCAACCATGTGCGAGCCCTAATCAAACACTAAAATATTCATGGACTAGCTAGATTTTACTAAAGTAAAACAACCAAATTCTCAAAATATAAACATTATAGTTAAAAAACAAAACAAAAAGAGTTTAACTGATTGCAGCAATAATTTTACTGTTGCAGTAATAAAGGTTTTGTGCAGGTTAAATTTGTTTGTCAAACAGTTAATTGGTGATGGAAAAAAAATTGCATGAATTTTGGACCTATATATATATATATATATATATATATATATATATATATATATATTTACACTTGTTTACTTGATTTTTAAATGTTTTCAATGACTTTTGGACTTCAAGCCTTCTTTTGTGGATGGATTTATAAACTGAGAAAGTTGAACAAACATAAACATGGACTCTTAATGATGATGAACAGAAAAGGAAATATTGCATATAAAATTATATCAAAGTATGAACTAACATGTGCAGTACAGTAAATATGCTTACACTACCCTAAATCAATGGAAAGATGTGCTGTACCAATCACCCAAATGTTGTGTCCCAATCAATCACCCATAGGCTACCAAAAATGTTTTTTTGCTCAGTATACAGAAATATGTATGTCACACATCCTTCCATTATAATATACCATTGTTTCCTCCTCAAAAGGACATCTTCAGTATTACAGAAATGTATCATGTGTTGACCTGATGTTGACAAGAAACTTTGCACAAGGCGGAAATTCAAAAGCTGTCCCAAGAATCAGTAAGAATGAACGGATTCGTCTGACTCGCTGAACTGCTAGTAACAGTTTTTTTCTGGAACGAGACAAAAACAACAAAAACGAAACCAAAACCAAATCAAAAAGTCTCAAGCCGTTCATTGCTTTAGTCAAAGTCTGTGAGTGCTAGAATAGTTCGTGTTTCAAGTCGATTATTTCGCGAAATTAATTAGTTTCACAGCACTCTCAAAAGGCTCTGACTGGTATCAGTGTGTGTAGCTTAATGGAGGGAAACACAACTAATGTTGACCGTGACAGAGGATGTGCGGGTGGAAGCAAGCTTGTGGGATTATTACAGAGACAATGGGGTTAGACGCAACAACAAATACATGAAAAAATGTCTTCAAAGACATACAATTTGGCAAAACATGAAAGCTTGTATCAATAAATGAAACAAACATTCATTCATGAATAAAACAAGATGAGATCCATACAAGCCGTGCGCGGACTACCAATAAACTTGTTATTAGATTAATATGCTAGTCTACCTCTGATATAAAATAAAACGGATTAAATTAAATTCCAGCGACATATGGTCAATTTAAAAACGTTAAACGAAGATGTTAACAATTTAGACTGGATATTACCTGATATTCAACTCGACAGCAACTTCCGACTGTACAGGAAACTGCACGTGTTTCTGCAGTGATCGTCTCCAGGAAGTTGTAATAGACCTGCAGTCGTTATGTCTACATATTACCTGTAGATGTCCTCTCTACTATTTATGCACAAACATCCATACTTTTTAGGGGAAAACACATAATGCTTTCTCAATACAGACTTTCCCTAAATTCCTCAATCAATTTCTCCCTGTATTTAACAATAGCCTAAATTTCCTGAAAAATAACGACTTATTCAACAAATTTGTCTCTTCCCTGTCATTGTCCTACGCTGTTCACATTCAGTGCTTCCAGGTTCTACGTCAGCATCACACGCATGCGTCATGCTGCAAAAATTTTCAGTCGCAAAACAGCCATGTAACTGCAGCACAAGCCTGTCAATTTTCAACTTAAAAACAAAAATATGTGAACAAGATGCAGGTTTTGGGCACTTGTGATCCATATACAGCACCTGCAGTAATTTCAATCACTAAAAACAGCGATTTTTTAAAAAGCTAACGTGAGGGTGGGTTGTACCAATTAGGATTAAATTAAGCAAAGTTTAACACTAAGGAAGGATTTCTTGATCTGGGTTTTATTTTAAATCAAGTTGTGTTGCACCACTTAATTTTAAACACAGATTAACTACACAGAAAGACATCTCCTTAGAGATGCACAGCCACCAAAAAGGTCAGCTTCCTGCACCCGTCTTTTCCTCATACCTTCCAGTATGCTACAAATTGACACTGTTGCTTGATTAAGAGCAACACTTTACATAAAAATAGCACACAAAAGAAATAATGGAACTCCATGTTGACTGGAATAAAAGGCAGCAAACATAAGCTAATGTTACAAAGTTATTCCGATTGAAAGCGCCGGCACATGTAAACACCATATCGGATTAGAGAACGTCTCATGTAAACAGTCCACCCGATCTTTCAATCGGAATGATTTTATTTGGAAGGACAAAAAAGTGTACACGTAAACTTGGCTTAGTGTAGGAGAATGACAGGGAAGAGACCTTGGATGTGGAAATTAAATTGCTGTCTATGGAGGATTTAGAGAGCTCTTGGATGTCATCAAAAATATCTTAATTTGTGTTATGAAGATGAACAGACTTACTGATGTAGAACGACATGTGGCTGAGTAATTAATGGCATTATTTTAATTTTTGGGAGAATTCACCCTTTAATTATGAGCAGGCCCATACAGAATATGGATTTTTGGTGATGCTCTCCTACATGTGAGCTGCATCTTTTATAAATTTTGTGGCGATAAAGTGTTATTAATTTCTTCGCAGCTAGATGGCGCCCACGGGCGGTAAACTCTGGTTTAGAGGCACTTCTCAGATGCATTAAAAAGATGAGTTTCTAAGCTTTAAGATGATACATATTTTGTGTTATTCCACGTTGGAAAACGAACATGGATGGTTCAGGGAACATTGGATACACACCCCGGAAAGATGAGAGACATGTTTTTAGCCAAGTATGTTAAATCATTCCATGAGTAATATCTTGTGATCAACGCAATATATTATGTTGATTTTGGATTCATTTTTATCATAACAATCTGCTATGATCTGCACATTTTTCATTAAGTTATGAACACGTGAAATCTACATATTTACCTACATATCGGTCCCTTTCTCTATGTCAGAGGAAGTGACGTCGCCTGCGTCTGCGCAGTGCGACCTGATGCGAGTCTGAAGCAAAACCACCGGAAGGCAAGCCTGCAACCTTTACGCGGGGTAGGAGGCCACATGTTTTTTGAATGGATGTCAATGGATGAGAGGCTTCACTATGCTGATTAAACAGCTTTTGTGGGGAAATAGCTAATCATTTAATTAATGGACAGCCTGTTTGCCAATCTTCAGAATGTTTTACACTAAACAATACTTTCGTTGGGAACTATGTGTAGATTTAAGCTTGATAAAAATGTATTTTTTAAAGAGAAGGCAGACTAGGGAACATTGCGACTGATGTCACTGCCATTACATGATATGCTGAGAGGTGCCGCACGTGATTAAGTTAGCCGTTACGCTTTCTCCAATGGTAAGAGATACAGACCCTCTTATCTCCCTATAATATACAATCTCTGAAGTGAGACACAGGAAACAGAAATACTGCGACTAAACGAGATGAAATAACATTTCGTCTCGTCTCGTTTTGGTCAACGAAAATGAAAAAACATTTTAGTATAGTTTTTATTTTGTAAACCACATTTAGTCTCGTTTTTATTCGTCAACAGTATTGCATTATACATTTAATTATGTAAGTGTAAGTTGTAAGTTATGTAAGTAACAATGTAAGTTATGCACTGAGGAAATTATTGGATGTCACTTCAGCCTAAAGATTATTAATAGATTATTAAATATAGAGACAGATTTGACTCAATAATAATTCATGCAAAAAACATAATGCACACATGTGTAGCCAATTTCACATGCATGAAACCTAATTCACGTGCACAAAAAAACAATTAATGAAATACATTCATAAAAAGCAATTCACTTGTGCAAAATAAAAATTATACAGCCTATTCATAAAATACATTGCCACTGATGCCAGTTTGTGGTATGAAATGTCTTGAAAAAATTTATTTTGCATGTGTTCTTACACACTTTGTAGACATGCTAGATAGTAAAGCCAATTCAGGGTAATTTGAGTAATAGTCAATCACCATGTAAGGACTGAGGACGAACCAGACAAATGAATCATTCAGATGATTCTTTCAAAACATAATTGCAGAAACCCAAACTCAGAGAATCTAATTTTCGGCTCCAGTCCATCTACAGAAAAACCCTGCTAGGTACTTTTATGACACCCATGCTTCCTGAATGAAGGAGAGGTGACAAACTTAAGCTATTTGTGACAAACCAAATGGTCACCAAAAGATAAAAAGTCTTTGATATTCAGATCAAAAGAGACAGACAATGGAGGCCTGTTTTTTTTCTGACTGATCTAACTTTACAGAAAACCAACAAAGACTGTTCTACAACTAAAACTGGGCCATCTTATCATTCTGATTGGCTGTCCAGATACTGCCACCTGCTGGTTCAGAAAGGGCGTCGGCTTGGTATGTTCCGGCCTTTAGATGTCACTCTGATGTCACTGTATTTTGGAGATAAACCTGTCGGCTATCCACTAGGCATGTTGTCTATGACAACTTGCAATTCAGTGTCTTTTTTTTGTTTCCTCTGCTATTTGCTTGACTTTGCATCTGACACAGAAAACTCAGTGTGCACCATGTTCACATGAATCTCATCATCTCCTTCTGTTATACTCTCACTGCTTCTTATGGGTGCTCATGAGAGGGTATCTGCCAGCACTAAGTATTTGCCTGGCATATACACCAAATCGAAAACGTACCTCTGCAATTTCATCATTTATCTTTGAATCCTTGGTGTCATTTCATTCAGATTCTTTTTTACTATTGCAATTAGTGGATGACGATCAGTTTCTGCAGTGAAGGTGGGAAGACCATATACATATATTTCTCCCACCCAAAGACTAATCCTAAGCACTCTTTCTAAATTTGTGCATACCGACACTCAGAATCAGTCATGGATCTGCTTGCATATGCTACTGGCTTCCAGATCTCATCATCAGCTTGTAATAAAACTGCACCAAGACCATTCATGGAGGCATCTGTGGACACTTTGATTTTCTTCGTTGAATCAAAGAATTGCAATTTGGGCGCAATGAGGTCAATGCTAATTTCAGCTGCTGCCATTCAGTCTCATGTTTGTCTGTCCACACAAAGTCAGTTGTTCTCAGTCTTTGGTCAGTCTGCTATTGTGCTCCTGAAGCGAAGATCTCAAAATGATGATGTCATCAATGTATGCTCCGCCTCTTTCAAGTCCTTGGATGATGTTCTCCATCGCTTTGTGGAATATTTCTCTTCTAAATGGTAGACTGAGGAATGAATATCTACCTAATGGAGTGTTGAAGGTACAGTGTTTTGAGTTGTCCTCATCCAGACGCATTTGCCAAAATCCTTGTGAGGCATCAAGCTTTGTAACATATTTGGCACCTGACATTTTATTCATTATTTCTTTATGTTTTGGTATTTGATAGTCTTCACGCTTTATGTGGTTGTTCATATCTTTCGGATCCATGCACATTCTTAAGTCTCCATTCTTTTTCTTTACACACACTATGGAGTTCACCCAGTCAGTTGGCTTTTCAACTCTTTTGATTACTCCTAATGTGGTCATCCTGTCTAATTCTTTCTTTAGGTTTCACTACAGGTTGTGCATTTTCTTTCAGCTGGATGTAAACATAAGATAAGACACCAAAGCCTTTGAAAACATCTGCAAAGCTCTGCACTATGTCATCCACAGAGTTACTTGTGCTCACTGCTGAATTGTCACGGTTGACAAGATTCAAGCTCTCACAGGCTGTCACCTAGCAGGGACTCTAGTTCCTCAGCAATAACAAAAGTAAGTGATGCTTTGTCTTTCACTGTTACTTTTAGCTTGCATATGCCTAAAGAGTCAATGCTTTGTCCATTGTAGTCCTTGAGTAGTATTGACAGAATACAGATATTTGGCTTTTTCATTTTTTTGATGTCTGACATGCTGGTTAAGTTTGCTTTTGCACCAGTGTCAAGCTTGAGAGTAACCAGTGCTCCATTAATCTCTAGTGATGCTATCCATTTGACATTTTTGACAGCATCCTCTTGACTTTGTGCATCAACTAATAACTGTCCATTTTGGAAGTTCTCAGATTCCAGCATGTTTTCACAGGTTACCATGCCGACAAAGAATGTATCGCTCAGGTCAGTTTCCTTTATCATCTTGACAGATCACTCTTTTTGTCTCACTTTTCCTTTAGAAATTGACATTGTTTTCCGAAATGATTTACACTTACACTTTGCATATTGTTTTCCAAAAGCTGGACACAGCTTAGGATGATGTTCGGTACCACAACTTTTGCAACTATAAACACTATCCTTCTGTTTTACAGCTCTGGACATGCATCATTTCCTTTTGAAAAATACTTTACTGATTGTGGTATCTGCATTTAAAGACACAACGTCATCTCACCAAACATTTTTACATAAAGTTGAGCAAGTTCACTGGCTTGACCAATTTTAATGGCCTCTTGCAAAGTGAGCTGTTTCTCTCAACAAACGACGTCTGACTTTTGTATCACAGATGCCAAAAACAATCTTATCTCTTATCATTGAATCATTTAGCTGGTCAAAATCACATGTCTTCACTTTGAGTCTGAGGTCAGTCAGGAAGT
Source organism: Ancherythroculter nigrocauda (assembly GCA_036281575.1). Taxonomy (NCBI): domain Eukaryota; kingdom Metazoa; phylum Chordata; class Actinopteri; order Cypriniformes; family Xenocyprididae; genus Ancherythroculter; species Ancherythroculter nigrocauda. The sequence goes on along the minus strand of VTFQ01000001.1, from coordinate 58,514,635 downwards.
TATCAAATGTTTCATGCTGTTGCTGCACAATAAATTAATGAAATACATATCTTTCATAAGTTTTGTTCTTTTTGGTTGAACAGTGAGGAGTAAATTTGGCCAGCACATCATCAAGCTTGTTTTTATCTTCATTCTCATCAAAGATGAAGGCATTATACACTTCAACAGCCTGTGGACCAGCAATCGTCAGTAGTAAAGCAACCTTATGTGCTTCTGGCTTTGTGTCCATCCCAATAGCTGTCATGTATACAGGGCCGGATTGGGACTAATTTTCAGCCCTGGAGTTTCATGCCTTAGACCGGCCCACTTTAATTCACGACTGACTATATTAAAATAATGTAATTAAAACTTCAGTATATAAGTCTGCAATAGTGCATTGTTCTCTACAACCTTGTAAATAATTGTATTTTTCAAAAATATCTTCAAATACCCATGATAGTACAAATGATAGTACAAAAGATGCTAAAATTTGATATAGAGTTATTTTTATAGTTATAATAATGATTTTATAATGTGACCTATTGATTAATTCTCTAGCCATCTAGTGGCTGTAGTTAAAATTCATGTTATTTTAATTTTAATTTAATTAAGTGTTTGCTTTCCAGTAGATGGCAGTAATCGTCCACTAAACCCAGGCACATTTTTCATGTCTATCTCTGACCGGCCCAGCGGGAATTCTCCCGGTGCTCCCGATTAGCCAAGCCGGGCCTGCATATATAGCTCAAAGTGCTGTCTGTCAAATCCTGTGAGCTTAAATTCTCAGATGGCTTCAAGGTATTATGTCGCTTTCACAACAGGCTATTTGTTTGATTTAACTCCTGGTGCCATGTTTTGTTTAATTATTTTTAATAAAAAGTCCTCAGTGCAGTCACAACATGTCTTTTTTTTTTCTAGTTGAACGTCCGTTAGTTTTCTTCTTCTATCTTTAGTTGTATGGTACTCCACACATAACACTTACCACAGTGCCATCTAGTGGCTTTCTTAGGTAACAAACTAAATAATAACAATACTGAATGAAATATTGTTGATTGGCTGTACTCTAGTAAAAAGATTGCAAATGTGCATGGCTTTTGATGGGGTTCATGTTAAACTCTCCTCTGTCTGTAAACTTGGTGTTATATTTGACTCAGCTCTTTCTTTTGATTCCCAAATCTCCTCTATTCTTAAAAAATATTTTTTTTCCCCAACTGCGTAATATTGCACGCCTCCAATCCTCTCTCACGCTGTCCGATGCTGAATCCTAGGATGCTCTAATTACTTCACATCTGGATTATTATAAATGCCTGTTTATTGGCTTGCCCAAGAAACACATTACAAGATTACAGTATGTTCAGTATGTACAGCTGCAATAAGGGTTCTCGCCTCCACCAAGTGTTCTGCTTGCATCACTCTACTTCTGTATGATCTCCACTGGCTACCTCACATATTCATTTTAAGAAACTACTTTCAACATTTAAGGCTTTAAATGGTCTTGCCCCTCCTTGTTTGTCTGACTTCACCCTTAAAGTTAACATTCTAGTTACTATTAACTAACAAGAAACTGATTAATGAATTTGTTCGTAATAGCGCTCATTTAAATGTGGTATTTCACTATTAGCTAATCAATAATAACTTTTTTTTTTCATAGCCCCTAGAGGACTACTGAGAACTATAATTAATGTGACTAATGCAAAATGTATAATTAATTCTAAAATGAAGATCATGGTAACCCACTATAATGAATTAAGTGTTACCAAATACATCATTACTATCCAAAACCTCAAAAGTTTACAATGACTTCAGTTATTACTAGAGTTGTCATGCTTTTCAGTTTAGAATACCGATACAAATAATCACTAATTCCTACTGAAGGATTTGGTAATACCGAGTCATAAATGCAAAAGTACACTGAAGTGTAATATTGGTGATGTAACGACTGGATCGGTCAAACACACAATTGTAAAAGTTAATCTTCACAACCCCTGACCCATGCAGACTCCGTGATGTCTGAGTTCCCTACTGAGAACGATCACCATTTGCTCCCCACATACATTTCAAAGATGCTTGACAGATAGTGCCTGCTCAGAACATTTTGTGTATTATTATTGTTTGTATATTGTTTTCTTGTATATTGTATAGTGTTATGCATGCCTGATGATAGAAATACTAGATAATGTAAATCATCTAGGTGGTGTCTTGTTGGAAATCTCAGAAGCATAGACCAGGAGACTTTGGGATCTCTTGAAGCAGAAGTTACTCTTTATTGAGAAACACGCTGTGCATCGCTGTGGTCATCCAAAATCTGACTAAGGCAGTGACTTGGTAGTTCATATACATTCAAGGGGGAGGGATACATAGAGTAGAGGTGTGGACAATCTAAACAAAGGATGCAAATGCAGTACAGGAATCAGATCATTCCCTATATTTCCCAGCCATGCTCTAATCAGCATAAATGTGTCATTCAAATGCATAGGTGCTAATCCAATCAGTCTGACAGTATCACTCATACCTTTACATTATCATAGAGACAAAAGCACCACTGTATCTTGAGCTTGTCATGCCAAATGGTCAGGAAGCCAAAAGGTTAATGTCTCAGACATCTGGGCTGCCTGCCTTGATCTCCTTTAGAATGTCATTATCTTTACCTCAAAATGGAAAACACAATATACCTCACCTTAGTAATTCATGTGAGGTGATGTCAGGATGTAGAATCAACAGATCTTAAACAGATTATTAAATTTGTAATCCCACAGTCTCATATCAAAATGTTCATTGTTTAATGACTCACACTTTGATGGACATCACCAGATCATAGAATGCATTGTATGTTTGTTATATTAATCAGAGTATAAAAGGACACAAACTGCCAGCTTACTCCCCTCATGCAACTGAGTTCACTTTCAAACAAAGGAACTCTCCTGCTTGAGCATTGCACCTTTCGCGCTGATCAAGCCAAAACACAAACGGTGAGACCTCTGTGGAACTTAAAAGCCAACACAAAGTTCCCTCCTAGCTCTTGCTGATTCTACTGATCGCTGTCACATGAGACCTCACCCGGCCCCTGAGCTGGTGCATCCACGCTGACAGACCTCAGTCACTTCAAGCCATGTGCAACTTGGCTTGTCAAATTAACAACGCAGGTTTGTTGACATTTCTTCATTCAATGCGGAAGATATTAATTACAACTTCAACACCCTCGGACCAGACCCTCAAGAATTTCTCCTGAGACTGCATATCCGGACACTCTTTAACAGCTAAAGCATTTGCAAATATTGTATATTTGTACACTAAACAGCTATTTAGTATTTAATTGTGAAAACATTTGTTTAAAAAGGTGCTTTATAGTGAAAAACTGGTGGTTCTTCCAGCTTGTTAAATGACTCTTTTCATAGCTCCATTCCTCTTTCTCATTTTCTTTGTGTGTTTTGTATGTATGCATGTGTTTAGTTATGTGTACGTGATTTAGTTAAATAAAACTTTTGTGCACATTCTTGCGAAAAAAGAAGTAACACATATGACAAAGAGCAAACATCCTATAAACACATCATTTCAGTCACAGGAATGAGGTAAGTGTGATTTCCTGAGTATAATGTCAAGTCAAGTCAAGTCACCTTTATTTATATAGCGCGTTTTACAATGCAGATTGTGTCAAAGCAGCTTTACAGTGATAACTGGTATATAATTTTGGCTGCACAGCAGCTCTTAAAGAAAATGGTGTCAATGCAGGCAGATGCAAAGCACTGTTGAATATCAAATGTCAAATGTCTCTCTTGTATTGTGTCTGCAGTAAACCCTGGGTTCAGGCAGTGAAACAGTTCCTGCTTGACAACGTTCCCATTCAGTTAGTCACGTTCGACATACTGATGTAATGGGGGTCGTCAGGGAGCCCAATCACCTTCAAGTGGTACAAAATGAGCCAATGGAAATTGGCCAGTGAGATTTACATGCCGAGTCACACCCACTCAGCACACACAGGTATAAATAGGACCGGTATACTCACTTCATTTATACTTTTCCTTCAGAGCTGAGTGGTTGTACAGCAATCGCTCTTTCCAATTCACCTCTGCTGAGAGTACATTTCTGAGCAAGTAACAGCAACTTTAATTGCTATCAAGAGAACACTTTGTTCTGAGCAATCACGTCTGGACGATTGGTTCCAGGCTGAGATTGCGGCGAGAAGATCGCCTCGCCCTGCCCCTGTGCCTTCCCAGAAGTGCATGAAGAGTTTTGGCAGTATGGAGGTACATTAGTGCCAAAATCTGTTTTTCCTCTCTCACTACCCTTGACTGTGGGGCGGTCAGGGGGTTCATGGGGGTTCCTCAGGTGGACTGTGCAATTGCGGTGCATTTATGCTCCAAAGTGCTGCCACCTGGAGGAATCATCCATTGCTCCCATCCAGCGCCTGTGAAATGATGGCAGCTCTGGCAGGGGGACAAATTTTATAATCTCAGAGTGGACCCGGTGTCCTCTTGTGTGCTGTCAAAAAGGAGATAGCCACGGGTTCCCATGCCCTTTCTCTCCAAGGAGGGGATGCGAGCACTTATTGGTCCTCAGTTCTGTTCCCCAGTTAGCGAACCCTGTGGAGTTGCTCCTGCATCCTTCGGCAGTCAGACGTGGCGGATACGTCCAACGCCAGGTCCAGTACTCATGTGCATGCCCGGTCGGTCAGCCCTTGTACTGGGCTAGATACCTATATGATGTGATTCCCTACCAGTAATCCCATATGTGTAGTGTCCACGGTACGGTTTTCCTGACGGTAAACCCTTGTCTTTCCCTGGGCGCCTCTGCTCTGCCCTGTCTCTTTGCCAGTAGCATTCCTCCCTGGTTAGGTGGGACATACCTCTTCCATATGGAGTACTGCCCCACAGGACAGTCCATATGTGTACTTCCACACGTTACCTCCCTTTGAGCAGGGTGTGGTCTCCGTAGCGCTTCCCTAGCGTTTTGGTCATGGCTGAGAAATGCGGAAACTGAGTTCTGAAGCACTCTTCCCTAGGTTAAGGAGCAGCAGCTTCGACCATCCCCTGAGTAAGGCCCTGTTTACTCCATCCCCCATGGCATGGAGGACCTCTCTCGGGCTTACTTCGGACGCTGGGCAGGTTACGACATTTTGAGTAGCACTTGCCCTGGGCATGCCAAAGCTTGTCACGGCTTGCCAGCATCTGCATCTCCCACACTCGTAACACAGTTCAGTTGCTGTGGAGTTTGTTGTGGACATTATGTCTGCAAACAGTAAGATGTAATAAATAAAAGAAAATAAATAAAGGCTTCCATTAAGCCGTCAGACCAAAAGGACCAAAAAAGCAGTAAAACAGTAAATTATAATATAAATTTAATGAAAATAACAAAAAGAAGTAGCCATAAAGTAGTACAATTCATCAGAGACCCACGACCCGGAAAATACTAACAATAAAGTGTTACTGTTACCAAAACCACAGCAGAAAAACCCTCTATCAGTCTTTCAGTTTTCTATCAGGAAAGTAAGGTTGCAGCAAGCTCACACAGACATAATAAGTGTCACAATTGGCATACAAATTATCAATACATAATTCAATAAACTAATTTAATAAATAAGATTTGTCCAGACCAGCTGGCTAATCAATTGATATCAGAAGAAATAGAATTTATAAATGTAATTGCTTGGGGGATAAAAGAAAATTTGGACTTACAGTTTTTCATACACCAAGGGACACGGTACCGTCGACCGGATGGCAACAATTCAAAGGCACAGGATATAGGATGTCTCTTAACTTTCACAATATTGTTAGCTTTATTCAACACTATCTTTGTATATACTTTCTATACTCAGCAAAGAAATCCCTAACAATTTACTTGCCAGAATCACCTCTTTCCTTAGTAATTTCTTCTGTGCCTCTGAAGCATTGCCATACCAGCAAATTAAACCAAATGTTATAACACTCTCAAAAAAAAGCACCATGAAAAAAGGGCCGGTTTCTCCTACATTTCTACCACAGTCTAAATGGATTGAACGACATCAGCAAATTGAAAGAAACACTTTGAAAGAAACATGTTGGTCTGGCGGCTGACAGGAAGTCTGGATCATTGCGACCGGCCCGGAGTCACAGCAGCTCATCTCTGTTAAGAGGAAGAGGCGTTTAAAAGAGCCGGCAGCTGAACACCCAGAAGACACCAAATAACAACAATGAAAGAACACAAAAATCATCAAAACATAATGAAAAGACTCGTAACTTAACATACATCTCCAAAACTGACTAAACTAAAATAAAAACTCAATAAAATGTCACTCTAAAAATAAATAAAAATAACTGATCTAAAACCAATAATTATAGTGAATACTAATGGAATCTGAACTAACTAGACAAATGGAAAATAAAATAGAAATTAAAACTAAATTCAAAACGAATAACCTTGCATGACACAAATAATATAAAGGGATGGAGAAAATAAATAGTTTACAAATTAGATGGATTTTGTAATTTTACAAAACACAGTTATTGCAACAGAAACCCAGTGTTGATTATGATTGAAGGTGATGATAAAACATGAATGTGGTTCATGATCTGCTGGACAGATTCATCTCTGGGACTCTGATGGGCGAATTCTTCAAAAGTGTTCACACCTGTTACCTCAACATCTCTCTAGATCTGCATCGGTTGTTTCACCGTCTTGTTGATTTCAGAGAGAGTTTATTGGCTTCACCAGATCTCAAATCGTGGGTCTGTGAGGAAGAGCTGTCTGAATTCAATTCTGTTGTTGAAGAGCCTACAGAGATACAAACACACACTGATATTAGCAACAGACAACTGAAACAAACACCATCATGATCAGATTTGTAGACATGAATTGCAGTAGATAGTGAAGGAAAAGCAGTAATAAAATGGCCTTGTATCAAAGAGAAAACACTTCAACTCAGAGCTCAGTTTTTTTTGAGCCTCATGTTTGTTTCATATCATAAAAAGACTTTAGAAGGGAATGTGATTCTGTGATGTTCAGACACACACCTTACTGTCTTTATGTTACTGTTGTCAGAGACGATACTGTAGATTCTCTGAGCCCCAATGTCAGTGATGCTATTGCCACTAAAACTGCAGATCAAACAAACAAATCAGACAAAATGTAACAAATATTACATTATACTACAGATTATACTTTATACTTCTTTCTCTCTCAGTCACTCACTCCATGTTTTGTGCTTTGTGGAGGTTTGGGAGCAGCAGATCCAGGCTGTGATCAGTGAGACGACACTGACTCAGATCCAGTTCAGTCAGTCCTTCAGAATATTCCAGAATCAGCACCAGACCTCTACAGACCTGCGGCTCCAGATGAGTCTGACTGAGGTCGACCTCGTCACCCAGAGCTCGAGAAAGAGACGCAGCTTCCTCAGGCCTCACATGAGCCAGAAACTGAAGCAGCAGAGATTTATCACAGCTGAAACACACAGAGCAACAGATGATTATAGATCATTTAGTCTGTTTGTGTATGAATGTAATGTGTTCGTGTTTCTCACCAGAGTTTGACAGAATGTAACACTGGGAACAGCTGGTCCATTCCAGCTGTGTTGATCTCACAGTCCTGTAGAATCAGCTGTGTGTGTGTGTGAGCTCTCTGAATGACTGTGCTCATCACACGGCAGTCCTCAGTGGTCAGATGTAGAGTCTCAGAGTCTGTGTTTGTGGTCAGATCCAGAGCAGAACGGCAGGAGAAATCCAGCTTGTGCTGCAGGACGGAGAGCAGAACTGCTGCTGCCTCCTGCTGGACATCAGAGACACTGCAGCAGTGAAGCATCTTCAGTAACAGCCGCCTGTCAACACTGAACACAGACACACACCAAATCAACAGATTCTGTTACCAGTACCAGCTGAGAGTCACAGCATCTTAAAACATGAATGTATTTTTCCAGTACTTTTGAGGAAGAACTATTTGAAAAATAACAAATTCCATTGCCAAATGATGATGATAATTTCAACAAATTCAAAAGTTGACTTTTTAGAGGCACAATAAATGCAATACAATATTTATGATGTTTCCATGAACACATTTGTAGACCTCAATCTATTGTTCAATGTTGAGGAGGACTCTAGTCTAGACACCTCAGGTAAAGGAAGGATGTAATTGAGAAGCACTCATAGAGGAAAGCAGTGAGACCTGAGGCTGGAGACATGTCTGAAGAGAGGCACAATGCTCTCCAGCTCTTCCTCTGGTATGGAGGTCCACAGCAGGTTGAGTGAAACTGCAGTGCAGTGCTGCAGTGTGAAGCGCAGGGCGGCGCAGTGGACAGAGTCCAGCTCTCTGCTCTGCAAGTTGATGTATTTCTTCACTGAACTCAACAGACTGGACACAAATCCACCAAAGCCGCTCTCATAGATCTCTCTGATGACAGACAGCATGAAGCTGGAGCTCAACCTGTACAGACATCATACAAATCATTATTAATCACTAAAAATTATTTAATCATTGTTTCTTCATGATAATAATTTGAGTTTATATGGGTAAGAAATATGAAGCAATAAATCTTAAGAAATCTCACCATTCATTTGAAAGTTTTCTATCAAGTTTAAAGTGTTTTACATGCAGATTTAGTGAAAGAACTCATTTACTGAGTGATTTACCGTTTAAACTGAATCCTGTTCAGAAAAGGCAGAATTTCTCTGATTTTGCATTGAATGTTGCTCTTTCTGAAGTTCACAGTGATTTGTTGAATTTTGTGCTGCAGGAAATAGTGAAGCTCTTCCCAACTCAAGGAACAGGAAGTCAGATCTCCACCGAATTTCTGCAGGAAATGCTGAGTCAGTTCCTCTTCCTGAGCTTCAAAGACACATTCAACCAGCTTCTGGAGACTCTCTTTAGATGGTCTAAACACACAGAATTAATAGTTTTATTTTATGTCATGATGAATATAAAGTCAAACACTGCTGAAATGTGTCTTATAGTCTCATACCTGAGAGTCAGCGGTCCCTGGTGACACAGTAGGACACACAGAGAAACAGACTCCATCTTGTATTCAGTCAGGTTCAAACACTGGACAGTCCAGAGTCTCAGAAGGATGGCCAAACTGCTCAGGACTCTGGACCGCTTCCTCTCTGACAGCGGTTTATCATTCGGATCAAGTGTGAGTTCATTAACAGCGACGGGAGTTTGAAGCCTCATAAACCTCAATGCCTGCACTATTCTCAGCACCATATAACCACTCAGCCTGAAAAAAACAACATGAACTGTGAATATAAGCAAATCTCAGTTCAGGAAAATTAATCAAGATCAATATTTGAAATGTTTGTTTCTAATCCTGTCTGTACCTGAGTGTGTGTATGTGTGTGATGTGTCTGAGGAGAAGTCTTGTTCCTCTTATAGAGATGGCTTTAGGTTTCAGAGTGAGGTTGAGTCTGTCAGCAGAGAAACGTAAGATCTTCCCCACAGACCTGCAGGATTTACTGGGTAAACTTTCTTCCAGACTGAAGGAGAAGTGAAGAACCTCCAACAGTAAAGTCACCAGGTCTGGATTCTCTCTGAGCTGAACCAGTTTAATTAGAGGTAACAAACACCGCTCAGAACAGCTGGAAAATACAATAAATACTTGATTAAAATGACTTACATTAACATGACCCATTACAGTTGAAAAAAGAAATGAACAATGCATTGTATTTCATGTGTAAAAATGGTCCACACACACACACACACACACACACACACACACGCACACACGCACACACACGCACACACACACACACACACACACACGCACACACACGCACACACACAGTTTATTTAATTTTTTTGTCAGGATACAGTCAATATTAAGACAATTTGTCAGACCTGAGTGTTTCTGGAGACACAGTAGGATAAATAGAGAAACAAACTCTTGTTTTCAGTCATGTTCAAGTCGAGGTCAGATCTCAGAAATTTGCTCAGGATGCAATAATTTTACAAAAGTACTTCAAAATGTCTAGGGGGTCTGTGGCATGTTTGCTGTACATTCACCTTTAAGATTTTTATGTCAAAGTCTTTTATACAGTCGTCTTATACGTATGTCTATTTCCACTAATGTAAATAGGCTCATATAACCCACTGTGTGTTGGACGAGGATTAGTTTAGAACTACAAACATGAAAAAAGTGTAAAAAAACAACAAACATGGCGGATGTACGAGACCGATGGTTCAGTAGAGAAGTTTAGATAAAGGGGTTTGAGTGATTAATAATCAGTATCAGTAACAGCATTGTAAACTTTATAAAGATACAGTTGGTCATTAACTTTTAAATGCAAATGTTATGCAAATACATGAGAAGAGTCTCGACATGAAACTCCTGCCTGTTTGAGTCTCATAGTACTTCACATGTGAGCAAATATCAGGTACCTCAGCTGTGAGATGTAGGGCAGACACTGAAGGAAACTCTTCATTTCACTCTCTTCCTCTGAACATCCTCTCAGCTTTACTGGTTTCTTCTCTGTTTGGAGTTTCAGCACTTCCAGGAGGACGGAGGTCTTTCTCTGTGAGAGATCTATGATCCAGACATCAGGTGACTGGAAAACTGACTGTAATGCTGGAAGGAAACTCCTGCCTGTTTGAGTCTCATAGTTCTTCATCTGTGAGCAAAGATCCAGCAGGAAATCTCTCTGATAGTAATCATAATAATCACACTCTTGATCTAAAGGGAAGGTTTTGTAACTGCACACAGATGACAGCAGAGTAGAGAATCTTGTTCCTGTAACTGTGTCATTTTCAGCTGCAGCAACACTGAGATTCAGCAGGAAATTTATTGCAGACATCCTCATTTCTTCATTATAACTGAACCAAAACCTGAAGAAATACAGAGAACAGGACAGCATCTGATGACATATTTCAATTTTTTCAAGGTCCACAAATAATGTTAGTTGAAGTCATTGGCTGTGTCTGAAATCACCCTTATAGTCTTAAATACGGCACTATTTAAGGGAACAGCCATTTGAGACTGAGAGAGTCGAGGTGAATTAATTCCTGCGTCTCGTCAGAAGATGGCGCCGCAGCTGAATCATCCCTCCATCCATTTTCCAAACCGCTGGTCCAATGTGGCTACAGCGTAATATCATACAGGTATAAATTCATTTTTCATTTATTATTAAATTGATTCATTAAGGTTTTTACATGCTAGTTTCCATGACAGAGTTCAAGATAAATCTTTTCATTTCTACTGGAGCTGCAAGTTTGCAGAGTTTCAAATGATTATTAAACAACAAGCACAAACTATGTGAAAGCAGCAACCCTTCCAGCCCATTCAGTGTCTGAATTCACTCGTTTTCATTCACTCCTTCAAGTGAACTATATTAGTGGAGTAATGTAGGGAATAGTGAATGAGGGTTTAGTGGTGACTTTGAACAGTTTAATTTTCATGACTATTTTAAGTCTCTCTTTGACAATTAGAATTACAGGTTTTCTCAACCAGTTTTATAGATTTTCTATCCAAAGGTCAATACAAAACAATTAATTATTACATTTGCAAAAGTTTTTCACATTCATTAAGAGCACATACTGATCTTAAAAGTATTGAAATGTTTTTTATTGATTTCATAACATTCTCAGCTATAGACACAAATATTAGAATGAAAACCATGAAGTTTCACAATGAAGATCTTTTATCTATCATGCTTTTTTAAACTCTATGAATGTTTGTCCACCACAAATATCGCAAGAACAAATGTATATTAAGTCTACTTCAAGAAGACTGCATTTGCTAAAGTAACATTCATAATTCAAACCCACTATGGTTGTTCTTGCTCTTCCTGTATAAAAGGATTAAGTTTACTCTAAAAAAATAAAGACATATTGAATGACTCAAAGAGGGCAAAACACAGATGATGATGATGTTGTTGTTCAGAGACAGTGACTGAGACACACTGACCAATGACAATCCTCCTTCTGCTGCTTTTATTGTTGAGTTATACTGTACATTAGAGCTGGGACACTACTATCAATACATCACCATTCGTGGATTGTTTCTGATATTTTCCAAATGCATCGCAGATCGATTCTGAGCTTAGTTTTTAACAGCAGATGGGGCTCTAAGCTATTTTTAACCTCATGCTCAAATGCTCATGAAGAAGAGCACTTGTGCGTTTGAGAAAGTTTTTGGGAAAGATTGAGGTTTTTTTATGATCCATTTAAATCACAGAGACACTCCAGCTTTTTAAACATGTCGAGCAAGAGGCTGTTCAATATCTTACCTCAGCTGTGAGATGTAGGGCAGACACTGAAGGAAACTCTTCATTTCACTCTCTTCCTCTGAACATCCTATCAGCTCTACTGGTTTCTTCTCTGTTTGGAGTTTCAGCACTTCCAGGAGGATGGAGGTCTTTCTCTGTGAGAGATCTATGATCCAGACATCAGGTGACTGGAAAACTGACTGTAATGCTGGAAGGAAACTCCTGCCTGTTTGAGTCTCATAGTTCTTCACATGTGAGCAAAGATCCAGCAGGAAATCACACTGATAGTAATCATAATCATCACACTCTCGATCTAAAGGGAAGGTTTTGTAACTGCACACAGATGACAGCAGAGTAGAGAATCTTGTTCCTGTAACTGTGTCATTTTCAACTGCAGCAACACTGAGATTCAGCAGGAAATTTACTGCAGACATCCTCATTTCTTTATTATAACCGAACCAAAACCTGATAAAATACAGAGAACCAAACAATTAATTTGTGACATGACACAGCATTAATAAATCAACTATACAGCATACAGACACAATTGTTCTGAACATTTTTTTAGGTTAGCATCTAATGACATATTTAAATATCCACATATAATGTTAGTGTTTTTAAGATGTATTTACTTAATTTTCATCAAAACAGAGAGACAAACAATCAACAAAAAAAAAAACATAAAACTCCACATCAACACATGTTCATTCACTCTAAAAAATGCTGGGTTGAAAACAACCCAAGTTGGGTTAAATATGGACAAATCCAGCAGGTTGGGTTAAAGGGCACCTATTATGCCCTCTTTCACAAGATGTAATATAAGTCTCTGGTCTGCTCAAGTTTCAGCTTAAAATACCCCACAAATTTGCCCCTATTTGGGGGTGAGCAAAAACATGCCTTTTTCTATATTACTATATTGCTGGCTAAAAAAATAAATCCAAAATTGGTTGAAAAAAATGGCTGGGTGAAAACAACCCAATCCCTGGGTTTGTCCATATTTAACCCAGCATTTTTTAGAGTGTTGTATCTAAACTTAATTGGCAATCAATTGTTGAAGCTATTAAGGTGTGCTGAACCAAAAAACCAGTAACCAGGCATCCCAGCTGGCAAAGGACTTTGACGTGTATATATTGCCATTATTATGTAATCAAAATGAAAATTATTATTGCTGGTCTTCAATGATAATGTCAAGTTACTTTGATGTATTTGCACCAGAAAAAGATTAGGATTTATGCTGATATTGTCCAAAACCACACTTTGCCAGGAGTGTTTCCAAACTTTTGGAGGGCAGTGTATTTCTAGATGTTATTCATGTTTTATGTCTCTATGACATGCAAGCAAACAACCAAATAAAGGATTTCAAGAAAAAAAGTATTCACTTCCTTCCTGTCACATGAGGCTGTCAGCTTCCCACCCCTACTATCAGGAAGAATGGCGAAGGCAAACCCTCCCAAAGAAAGGTCATTTTCATGTTACTAATAAGTATTTTTTTTATATTTACATAATCATGAAAGTCTCTAGAATCATCCAAACTAAACAAATCTTACAAGAGATCTGTAGTTTTTTTGTACACTTAGTCAAAAGTCTAGCCGGTAACTATAGTCTCTGATGGGCAAATGACTTGTAAGTACATATATCATGGGGAAATGAGGTATACTGTGTTTATAGGTTAATAAATCAAGGTTACTGGTCTTGTTTAGTACTTTTTATAATATCCCACCTAACATAACTTAACCGTTTAACTGACATCTCTGCTGTACAGTAGATAATTCAATGTCGTCTCATTTTTTGAGAAAGTTTTTGGGAAAGATTGAGGTTTTTTATGATCCATTTAAATCACAGAGACACTCCAGCTTTTTAAACATGTCGAGCAAGAGGCTGTTCAATATCTTACCTCAGCTGTGAGATGTAGGGCAGACACTGAAGGAAACTCTTCATTTCACTCTCTTCCTCTGAACATCCTCTCAGCTTTACTGGTTTCTTCTCTGTTTGGAGTTTCAGCACTTCCAGGAGGACGGAGGTCTTTCTCTGTGAGAGATCTATGATCCAGACATCAGGTGACTGGAAAACTGACTGTAATGCTGGAAGGAAACTCCTGCCTGTTTGAGTCTCATAGTTCGTCACATGTGAGCAAAGATCCAGCAGGAAATCTCTCTGATAATCATCATCATCATCATCATCATACCACTCTTGATCAAAAGGGAAGGTTTTGTAACTGCACACAGATGACAGCAGAGTAGAGAATCTTGTTCCTGTAACTGTGTCATTTTCAACTGCAGCAACACTGAGATTCAGCAGGAGTTTTACTGCAGATATCCTCATTTCTTCATCTTCAATGTACCAAAACCTGATAAAATACAGAGAATCAAACAATTAATTTGTGACAACATAAAGCATTTATAAGTCAGCTATACAGCATACAGACACAATTGTTCTGAACATTTTTTTAGGTTAGCATCTAATGACATATTTATATATCCACATATAATGTTAGTGTTTTAAAGATGTATTTACTTAATTTTCATCAAAACAGAGAGACAAACAATCAATAAAAACAAACATAAAACTCCACATCAACACAAAAAACACCACACAGGTTTAGTATACAATATATTATAACAGAACCGTATGTAATAATACAGACACAGGCCAAAACAAAGAAAAACTTAATCAAGCTAAGAAGTAGTAAGCTAAGGGAGTAACACCAAAAAAAAAAAAAAAAAACTGCTAACACCACAAGACAAGCACTCAATCAGGAAAAACAAAAATGTCAGATACTTAGCCCCCCCCATCTATATTTGTCCATATTTTTTTTTTGTTTTTTTTTTTTTGCTTATGTCTTGTACTTGTTTGATTGCCTAAATAAAAAAAATAGTGCATCAGCAGACATCAGTCAGTGGAGATCCTGCATCCAGCCGCAAAGATTTAACATGATCTAAAACAATAACCAAATTTTTGATAATGAAAGCACAAAGGCAGTGTTTAACTTCTTACAATTGAACAAAAATAAGTCTTCTTTGATCCACTGAGTTTGAGTGTGAGGATCCTTCCAGTGCATCAAAATACAACGTCTTATCAAGAGAAACCATCGCTCATTTTCTAAAAATAGATTAAAATTTGATACATTTTAACCAGAAATGCTCATCTTGAACAAGCTCTCTTCTTCTTCTTCTTCTCTATTAGATTTCCAGCAGTGTAGACACTGCTAAGTGTATTACTGCCCTCAGTGTTGCAAATGACTTGTAAGTACATATATCATGGGGAAATGAGGTATCCTGTGTTTATAGGTTAATAAATCAAGGTTATTGGTCTTGTTTAGTGCTTTTTGCTTTCATAATATCCTACCTAATATAACTTAACCGTTTAACTGACATCTCTGCTGTACAGTAGATAATTCATAGTTCACCCAAAAATTATCCCATAATTTGCTCACCCTCAAGTCATCCTAGGTCTATATGACTATCTTCTTTCAGACAAACACAATCAGAGATATATTTAAAAATATCTTTGCTCCTTCAAGGATTTTAATGGTTGGCCGTGTTTTGAAGCCAAAAATAATGCATCCATCCATAATCAAAATAATCCATACGACTCCAGGGGGTTAATAAATGTCTTCTGAAGTGAAGTGATGCGTTTTTGTGGGAAAAATATCCATATTTAAAACTTGGTAAATTGAAATAACTTGCTTCTGGTGGACGACTGTACGCAGAATGCGCAAGTCAGCCTGCAAATGAGTAATCCTCTGACGGATGTATGACGCTGAATGTAGGAGGATCGTAAGCTTAGACGTCTCATGTGGTTCAAACAAACAGAGCTGTGAAACAAACTCAAGCTCCTCTTCTCTAATATTGAAATCCTCCCAACATTTCTCTTTGTTTGGTCCACTTTTGGTGCGCACCCGAGTGTGATTGCTGCTTTCACACCTGGCAAATTAAAGATTAATAATTACCATTATTCATTTTAATTATTCTAATGTCTAATTAAAATGATCTACAAACGTATACAACTGATCAGAGATCAGGTAAAGCCCTAGAGACACTTTTTCAACAGTTCTCAGAGAATGATTTATGGGTTCACTTTATCATCGCCCTCTACCGGTGAACCATATTTCAAACTGTTTTGAAACGTTTCGAAACAGTGATGACGTAACGAAGACTCGTTTACTGAAATCATGTGACTTTGGCAGTTTGATACACGCTCCGAATCACTGATTCGAAACAAAAGATTCATGATGCTTCAGAGCTTCATGAAGCAGTGTTTTCACTTTGCACTGTTGGCACAATAAATACACCTCAACTGGGATTTCCTGTCGCCGTGGTCTTATTATGCCTCTGATCGCGAGTGCATTTGCTAACAACAACCATTATAAAGCTTTTGGGGGACTAATGATATTTTCAGGTATCTCTTTGATTGTGTTCATCTTAAAGAAGATAGTCATGTACACCTAGGATGGCTGGAGGGTGAGTAAATCATTTTTGTTATATACATGTAATTTTTTCTTCATTCCATTTATTTTTATTTATTTATTTTCATTTCACGTTTTGATACACACTGCCCTGTTAGGGCACTTAATGGCTGCACTTTGTTCCACCAGTTTAAGACAAATTGATTTGATGGTTGTTGTTGTTTTCATATTCAAGAGATTATAAGGTAGATGCAGCTTTTTTAGCTTTACATCGACTGTTCTTTGACTTTTATACATAATAAATTTGTTCATGAATAAAGATTGCTCTGTTGAAAGCAGTTATTTTGAGTTAGATGTCAAATGTTCTCCTCCTATTCAAATTTTACATTGAAGGGATGCATTCAACATATTTGCCCACCAGCAACTATAGTTGGCACACATTCATATATGATTTTCAAGAAAAAAAAAAGAAAAAATAGGGAAAATAAATGCAGAACATGTTCACATAGGACACTATTAACACGACTATATGCATGAAATCATTGAGAAATATTTGGGCACAAATGGGTTAAAGTTGAATGAGGTTCACTATTAGATAATGGATAAGTATTTTTTCATTTCTGCCAGAGGACTACTGAGAACTACTATATACAGATTCATAATTAATGTGAATAATGCATAATTTATAATTAATTGTAAAGATCATGGTAACACACTAGTAATGACTGAAGTGTTATTAAATCCTTCAGTAGGAACTACTATATTTGGATCAGTATTATAAAGTGAAAAATATGATAACTCTCTAGTAATAACTGAAGTCATAGTAAAAGTTTGAGTATTTGTAAGATTTTGGACAGTAATTTCTTTAAAATTAATTATACATTATGCATTATTTACATTAATTATGAACCTGTATTTAGTAGTTCTCAGTAGTCCTCTGGGAGGAATGAAAAAAAACAGTAGTTACTGATTAACTAATAATGAACCTCATTCAACTGTTATTACTTACTAATTCATTATTCAGAGTTTCTTGTTAGATAATAATATTTACTAGAATGTTAATAGTGTTACTTTGATCCTGTGTAGTTATTCATTAATGACGGTATTATAAAGTTTTACCTGCACACCATATAACCAGAAGTCACATATAATGTTAGTTGACGTTTCTTGAAACATAAAAGTCAGTCTAATTTTATCAAATTTTCATGACTATTTTCCAGCTTCTTTAAGACCCTTAGAATTACAGGTTTTCTCAACTAATTTTACAAATTTTTCATCCAAAGGTCAAATAAATAAATAAAATAAATAAAAAAACAACTAAATTAGCTGAATAGTTTGATTTCACATTCATTAAGAGCAAATTCTGACCTCAAAAGTATTGAAATGTGCTCTAGTAATATTTAATAACATAATCAGATTTACAGTAGATGTTACAGCACAGATGATGATGTTGGTCAGAGACACTGACTGTGACACGCTGATCAATGACAATAATCCTGCTTTTTGATGAATTACACTGTATATATCAAACTCCTCTGATATATTGAACACAGAGACACTCCAGCTTTTTAACCTTGTTGAGCAAGAGGCTGTTCAATATCTTACCTCAGCTGTGAGATGTAGGGCAGACACTGAAGGAAACTCATCATTTCACTCTCTTCCTCTGAACATCCTCTCAGCTTTACTGGTTTCTTCTCTGTTTGGAGTTTCAGCACTTCCAGGAGGACGGAGGTCTTTCTCTGTGAGAGATCTATGATCCAGACATCAGGTGACTGGAAAACTGACTGTAATGCTGGAAGGAAACTCCTGCCTGTTTGAGTCTCATAGTTCTTCATCTGTGAGCAAAGATCCAGCAGGAAATCCCTGTGAGTATCTATGTCACCCCATTGATAAGGAAAATATTCATCGGTAAAGACTGATGTTAACAGTTTCAGCATCTGCTCTCCTGTCTGTGTCTCAGTCTCTGCTGCTTTCATGAAGAGTCTCAGAAGAAATCTGCTTTGAACACTTTCATTCAGATAAGAGAATCTGTAACAAAATGAACATGTAAAATGTGAATAAATAGAGATATCACAGAACTTATTATAGCTATGATGTGACTAAATAATACAAATTAATAATAACAGTGTGTTGTTTCTTGTATTAGGCTCACATTGCTGTAGACACTTGAGAGCATCAAATCAGACATGAAATGACAATAATGAATTTACAACTCTGATAACTACAAATATTTAATATTGGATTCAGACACACCAGAATAACACTGAACTCAAGTCTTGTTCTTGAAGGTTCAGTAAAAGCTAAAGCTTCAGAGTCCCAGCATTGCAGAAGAACAACAGTTGAATAAGGAAATTAAATTATACTTAATCAAAAATGGGTAAACTGATTCAAAATCCGTATATCTGACACTGAAATTGATAGTATAGATATTAGTACCTGAGGTACCTCAGCTGTGAGATGTAGGGCAGACACTGAAGGAAACTCTTCATTTCACTCTCTTCCTCTGAACATCCTCTCAGCTTTACTGGTTTCTTCTCTGTTTGGAGTTTCAGCACTTCCAGGAGGACGGAGGTCTTTCTCTGTGAGAGATCTATGATCCAGACATCAGGTGACTGGAAAACTGACTGTAATGCTGGAAGGAAACTCCTGCCTGTTTGAGTCTCATAGTTCTTCACATGTGAGCAAAGATCCAGCAGGAAATCTCTCAGGTCTCGGTTGTTTCTGGGTCTCAGATCAAAAAAGGAGCAACTGCACTGAGACACTTTATGGAAGAATTCTTGAAATAATGTGATTTGCTTCAGTGGATCTTCCCAAATCTTTAATCTGCAACACAGAAATCAAACAATATTAAAATCACAGACAATTACAGGTTTAGAATTATATAACAGTAAAAAAGTATCTTGAAAGGTCTGTAGATTGACGGCTGTAGCAGCAAAGATTCAAGAGGATGAATTTAGAGCCTCAATTTTTTTGTGGTGTCTGACAAGCTTTCAACTAGTTTAGGTCTGAAGACGCTAGTTGTCACAAGGTTTTCAGTCAACTGTCAAATTACAAAACTGAATTTCTCTATTTTTTAATTATGGTTTTAAATAACTATTTCAGGCATGACCAGCTAAGGGTGATGTTTTTCCTATTTTTTATTTTCAAATGTTAAACTAGAGCTTTTATTTTGGTGGAGAGACCTTAGAGCTTCTCTTTAGTTGACAAACTATTCTCATAGCAGAAGGTTAAAACGTTTCTTTTTTAAATGCTTGTAACAAGCGATAAACTTACAGCACTTGCAGAGATGAGTTTGTGTGAAGCAGACAATTTCTCACAAGTGTTAATGTTGTGACCATTAAAGTGTTAAAGTAAGTTGTGACCATTATTTTTTCTCTATTGTGATGAATATCCGAGTGAAACGGCTTCTCAAATGATGAAAAATGTAAGGCAGCACTTGATTTTGTCTATCAGGAATTGATTGGGATGTTGAATCATTGTGATTTGATATTGTTATATCTCAAGTGAGTGACAGGTTTCTGGAGGGGAGAGTTTATTGTCCCTCACGATGAAGCACGTCATCAGAGAAGAGATGAGACGTCACTGCGTGGAGGAGGGAAGTTATTTTGAATAAAGATCACTGGTGTCTAATATACAGGCGTTACAGTTTATTGCTCTGGATACATCTGTTCTCATCCTCCTGCAGCAGGTCTATGGCGTGTTCACACAGGAGATCAGGGATCCTGGACATCTTTCTTCTGGTGTTTTCAGCAGAAAGGTGTCTTTTGTGTCCTAAATTATTGTATCTGTGACCTTTATTGTGACCTTAATTCTTATGTTTTTATGCAGTGAATATTGCAGCGTTTATTATAAATTATTTATAAATTATTATTTAAAAAAAAAATCATGTGCCCCTAAAATTCATTAATTTTCAATATAGTTTATCACAGGAGCTGTGTGGACCATATGCATATTTTGATCATATGCATATGGAAATGTAAGAATCAGCTTTGTTCTTCAGATGCCCCTCATAAACCCACAGGAAAAAACACTATTGAAACTGAAGCTCCAGTACTGCAATTTTTTTTACAACCACAGTCCTCCAAGGACCTCATCCTAGTGAGATATATATATGAACAGATGCAAAGACTAGACCCATGGAAATTATTAATCATAATTAATTGTTCTCCCTTGAGAATGAAACTACATGAAAAGAATAAACCATCTAAAATGCTTTGAATTATCATTCTACTGAAAGCTCAAAGCGTGATATGATTTAAATGTTTGTGCTTTCGATTATGCTTCAGATGATCAACACAATCAATCATCAGTTTTAAACGTGTCAAAAAGAATATACCCAAAAGAGATTTGTTCAATCAAAAATTCTGTCATTTACTGACCATCATGTTATTCTCGCACCTCTCACACACACACACACACACACACACACACAAACGTGTGTTTACAGTTTACTACAGTATGTGTGTTGATCAGTAAATCTGTTCATATAAAGCGATCGTGTCTCTTCAGAAGACTTGGATCAAATTGTGCAATTGATTATTTTTACAATGCCTTTACAACCTTTTTGGATCTTTTAAGTTTTAGGAGAATTGACTTTAAATTATATCATAAAAAATGTGAATAAAATCGTATGGGTTTGAATCGACATGAGGGCGAGTGCCTGATGAAAGAATTTTAATTTTGGGGTGAACTATAACATAAATAAAGTAACCTGAGTCTTGAAGAAAACTAACTATTATTCACAAACCATGATACATGTCGTCACATTTTTATATTGTGATATATCATTTCACCCCTATTCCTCAGTACCTGATCTTTGGTGAGCAGCTGAGCATCATTTCCATTCCTGCGTCAGTCACGTTACAGTCCTCCAGATCCAGATAAACCTCTTTCTCTCCACACTGACCGATCACATAAGCCAAAGCACAACACTGATGAGGGTCAAGATCTCCTTCAGGCTCGAGCTGATGGTCCATCTTCTCCAGGAACATTAAACATGCTTTAGGAGACTGGAGCTCATACAAGCACTGACACACATAGAGAAGATCAAACTCTTCACTTTCACTCTGAGGCTGGAGGAAAGTGTCCAAAAACTTCTCAATGAACCAATCAGAGGTTTTCTTTATCTGATCCTCTGGGATTAGACACTTGATGAGGTTAATGTTGTGTTCTCCCAGAAGTCCACATAAGAAAGGAAGAACATGTTTCATGTGTTTATTCTCCTCTGTCTGACAGAGTTGGAGGACTTTCTCAGTTTCATCTGGATGTCCAAGAAGCCACAAAGCTGAGAAGAATTCCTGCATTGTGTTGTGGAGAAAAGCACAGTATGTTGTTGCAGATGTAGGCGAGTCTCTTGTTGTGATCATCTTCAGAAAAGCATGGCAAATATCAGTCTCATCACTGCTAATATCTGGAAGGTTCAGGCACTTCTGCATAGTTGCACCGAATGCATTTTTCATCAAGAAATTAATCTGATCTTTGATCTCTTTCAGGTATTTATCTATTTGATTAATTTTTTTCTTTCCATGTTTCTTCACAGCAACACGGAAAATGTGGATGTACATTTCTGTGACTGTGTGTGGATGGTTTAATACGGTGTCATTTTTAAACTGAATCAAGTCTACAATCATGAATGCATACATTGGCACATGGCTGAGACTGAACAGCTCTTGATTCTTCAAAACAACATCTAGAAGAACAGGATCGTGACCCAACATACTCTTGTAGTAAGTGTTGATAGACTCTTCACTGAATCCTTGGACATACACTTTCCGTGTCGGCCAGCTGGAGAAAAGTGGATCATATTCCACCTCTGATCTGCATGTTATTATAATCTTGGCATCAGGCAGGAGCTCGTGCTTCATGATCTTCCATAAGGTGGACTTTTCTTCTAAATCTACTACGCCATCAAATACAATGACAACATTCTCAGAGTTTTCTTCAATATCTTGAAACACGTCTTTTCTGTCTTTTTCCATCGGTTTTAAATACACGTCAAACAAAATAGACTCCAAACTGACAACCCTAGAACTGTGGGACAAAACACTTTCATCAAAGTAAAACATGTAGTCCAGATCTTTGTCATGTTTCTCTGCCCACAGACGCATCATTCCCTGGACAACGGTAGTCTTTCCTATTCCAGGTTTTCCTATGAGGAGGATGTTCTTATCTTGGCATTTCAGGAGATCCTCAGGTGAAAATGCTTTTTCCACATTAGGAATGTAAGCTCTCAGCTTTTTGGGACGAAGTTTTTTGCATTTTTTGTTTTTCCATTTTATTTTGCATTGAGGAGTTTTCACCACAGAGTCTGTCTCTAAAACAAGAGGTATAAAATGGAAGTTTACTTGTCCCTCATCACCCAGATATTTACTGCAATGTTCCCTTTGGTCCTTCAGAATACTTTTTGCTTTCTTCTTGAGCTCTGTCTGGTAGTTTTGACAGGGCCTTGTACCTAAAATAGCAACAAAAACAAAGATTTGTATTGAAATGTGTTCATTTACTGTCTTTTCATTTAAATGTTTTTCATTTATCTACTCACCAAATGAATAGGTGACATCTGTATCTTCCACTCTGAAGGGAAAACAGCAGATCCAATAGTGTAATTCAGGATGTAATGTCCTCTTCTGAGTTGCATCTAGAATCCTGAGTAATTCATAACTGGCAGCTTCACCTTTGTTAATGACCCAATCCAATATAGATCTGGCTTTATCAAACTCTGTCCTCTCGGCTTTGAGAGCATCGACCTCATGGTCATTGAAAACCTTCTGCTGATAAAGATTCTCAATGATCAGAGGAAGGTTTCTCATTTGTGTCACCAGTTTTATCCTGCGGTTTCTGAGGTATTCAGCGGCACACTGCTGTGCACACGCCATGCTGCAGACATTTCAAACCTGAGGAACAAGACAGAAGTTAAAGCATATTCATGCAACAATATTAAATGTTTTAATCAAAGTGATGGAAAAAAAAATATACATATTTAAAACTTTATTAACTATAATAACTAGCTTCCAGCAGACAGCCATACGCATCAGTTTGCAGTGGAAGAGTGACCTCTGACCCGATGCATGATGTTATAATGAACACTGAAGCACAGAGGAGAGAGCAAAACAAAACACTGGTCACAAATTAGAAGACTACAACGTTAATTTTTAAAGAGAAATGTCAGAAGATTTCGATATAAGAGAAGAGGAGCTTGAGTTTGTTGCACAACTCTATTTGTTGAAACCATGAGAGGCGTCTAAGCTTACGATCCTCCTACATCCTGCGTCATACATGGCTTCAAGGGTTGGGTCATTCTCCAGAAATGTCCACTTTTCTGTCCTTATAGCCTCTACAGAAATATTACACTTGAAAAACAGTTTAGGATTTCAATTTCTTTATATTTTAAAATGAAATAATATGTTAACTGAACAATTACACCTTCATGAGCCATCAATGTGGCAATAATTTGTTTTTTAAATACATGCACCACAGAAGTGCTCGTCCCCACAGTCATACACAAAGGGAACGTGCTTTATTTTGAGGTCAGAAACAGGTTTTTCTACCATTTAAAATACAATAATGTATACTATCATATATGATGACATAAAAAAATGCAGAATAAATATTATGAAATATATAATGAAAGCAGCGGTCCCCCTCTTATTTTAAAGGTGCCCTAGATTGTTTTTTTACAAGATGTAATATAAGTCCTAGGTGCCCCCTGAATGTGTCTGTGAAGTTTCAGCTCAAAATACCCCATAGATTTTTTTTTAATTAATTTTTTTAACTGCCTATTTTGGGGCATCATTAACTATGCACTGATTTTTTTCAGCACGGCCCCTTTAAGAGATGCGCTTCCTCTGCCCCACCAGCTCTCGACTATATACATCGCATTTACAAAGTTCACACAGCTAATATAACCCTCAAATGGATCTTTACAAGATGTTCGTCATGCATGCTGTATGCATGCTTCGAATTATGTGAGTAAAGTATTTATTTTGATGGTTACGTTTGATTCTGTATGAGTTTGAGGCTATATGCTCTGTGGCTAAAGCTAACATTACACACTGTTGGAGAGATTTATAAAGAATGAAGTTGTGTTTATGCATTATACAGACTGCAAGTGTTTAAAAATGAAAATAGCGACGGCTCTTGTCTCCGTAAATACAGTAAGAAACGACGATACCTTTAACCACATTTAACAGTACATTAGCAACATGCTAATGAAACATTTAGAAAGACAATTTACAAATATCACTAAAAATATCATGATATCATGGATCATGTCAGTTATTATTGCTCCATCTGCCATTTTTCGCTGTTGTTCTTGCTTGCTTACCTTGTCTGTGCACAGATCCAGCCGTTAATACTGCCTTTCCTTGTCTAATGCGTCGAATGGGCTGGCATTATGCAAATATTGGGGTCATACATATTAATGATCCCGACTGTTACGTAACAGTCGGTGTTATGTTGAGATCCGAGTGTTTTCCGGAAGTCTTTTAAACAAATGAGATTTACATAAGAAGGAGGAAACAATGGGGTTTGAAACTCAATGTATGTCTTTTCCATGTACTGAACTCTTGTTATTCAACTATGCCGAGGTAAATTCAAATTCTGATTCGAGGGCACCTTTAAAATAAAATAAAAAAAATCTCACTGTTGACATCACTTGACTTCCCTTTTCCTATTTCTTGAAGATCTATGAAGAAAGGTCCATGGAAAGTCCACTATCTCTTTTCAGTTATCAGAAATGTTCTCATTTATCTCATGATTTCATATGAAGCTTGTAGAATTCACTGGTATGAACGACTTTATTGTTATGGAATTTTAAAAAACTAGAATACAAATGGATTAAACTACTTAATTTAGTGAGTATATCATGATGGTTTGATACCTTGCAGCAGCTATTTTGTAAAATGCATTTTTCATGAAAATACCCTTCCTTATGGGTAACACCTGTAAAGATCACTAACACCAGTGACTCCCATTTATTGATAAACTTTATTCAAATCTATTTTATCTAGTTCTTTTGCATAAAATAACACTAATATTTCATGATTCTAACTTTTCTTTCTCACTGTTAATCCTCCTTTGGTCAGGTATGGCTAAATTGAGTCCAGCTGAAAAGCAGCGACTTTGCAACAGCGTATATTACAGACATTTTTAAAATGTTGTTTATGATATTTTACTGACGGCACGATTGCAAACCGCTCTCGGCCCGGAATTCTCGGCATGGTTGTGTAACCTGAACCTGAATCCGTGAAGTGATGTCGCCACTCAGGATTGGTCACCTGTCTGTTGCCTGGTTACCTCCGTAGCTGGCTAAGTGTTCTATTTGATCAATGTAAACACAAATTAATTAAAAATAAATAAATAAACGAAATATCTAATCATCCATCATAACACAGTCGTTACAGAGGGTATGCATGTGACGTCACCGGTATGACTGCGGTCACGCCCACTGAGTGGCAAAAGACTGAGTGGCAGTTGGTTTTCAGCGTGAATACAGAAAAAACATATTCAAAATAAGAAAGGGCTTTGTGATTGACTGTACAAATAGCTCTGACACAAAATGCTCTAAATCAGTGTTCCCAACCATGTGCGAGCCCTAATCAAACACTAAAATATTCATGGACTAGCTAGATTTTACTAAAGTAAAACAACCAAATTCTCAAAATATAAACATTATAGTTAAAAAACAAAACAAAAAGAGTTTAACTGATTGCAGCAATAATTTTACTGTTGCAGTAATAAAGGTTTTGTGCAGGTTAAATTTGTTTGTCAAACAGTTAATTGGTGATGGAAAAAAAATTGCATGAATTTTGGACCTATATATATATATATATATATATATATATATATATATATATTTACACTTGTTTACTTGATTTTTAAATGTTTTCAATGACTTTTGGACTTCAAGCCTTCTTTTGTGGATGGATTTATAAACTGAGAAAGTTGAACAAACATAAACATGGACTCTTAATGATGATGAACAGAAAAGGAAATATTGCATATAAAATTATATCAAAGTATGAACTAACATGTGCAGTACAGTAAATATGCTTACACTACCCTAAATCAATGGAAAGATGTGCTGTACCAATCACCCAAATGTTGTGTCCCAATCAATCACCCATAGGCTACCAAAAATGTTTTTTTGCTCAGTATACAGAAATATGTATGTCACACATCCTTCCATTATAATATACCATTGTTTCCTCCTCAAAAGGACATCTTCAGTATTACAGAAATGTATCATGTGTTGACCTGATGTTGACAAGAAACTTTGCACAAGGCGGAAATTCAAAAGCTGTCCCAAGAATCAGTAAGAATGAACGGATTCGTCTGACTCGCTGAACTGCTAGTAACAGTTTTTTTCTGGAACGAGACAAAAACAACAAAAACGAAACCAAAACCAAATCAAAAAGTCTCAAGCCGTTCATTGCTTTAGTCAAAGTCTGTGAGTGCTAGAATAGTTCGTGTTTCAAGTCGATTATTTCGCGAAATTAATTAGTTTCACAGCACTCTCAAAAGGCTCTGACTGGTATCAGTGTGTGTAGCTTAATGGAGGGAAACACAACTAATGTTGACCGTGACAGAGGATGTGCGGGTGGAAGCAAGCTTGTGGGATTATTACAGAGACAATGGGGTTAGACGCAACAACAAATACATGAAAAAATGTCTTCAAAGACATACAATTTGGCAAAACATGAAAGCTTGTATCAATAAATGAAACAAACATTCATTCATGAATAAAACAAGATGAGATCCATACAAGCCGTGCGCGGACTACCAATAAACTTGTTATTAGATTAATATGCTAGTCTACCTCTGATATAAAATAAAACGGATTAAATTAAATTCCAGCGACATATGGTCAATTTAAAAACGTTAAACGAAGATGTTAACAATTTAGACTGGATATTACCTGATATTCAACTCGACAGCAACTTCCGACTGTACAGGAAACTGCACGTGTTTCTGCAGTGATCGTCTCCAGGAAGTTGTAATAGACCTGCAGTCGTTATGTCTACATATTACCTGTAGATGTCCTCTCTACTATTTATGCACAAACATCCATACTTTTTAGGGGAAAACACATAATGCTTTCTCAATACAGACTTTCCCTAAATTCCTCAATCAATTTCTCCCTGTATTTAACAATAGCCTAAATTTCCTGAAAAATAACGACTTATTCAACAAATTTGTCTCTTCCCTGTCATTGTCCTACGCTGTTCACATTCAGTGCTTCCAGGTTCTACGTCAGCATCACACGCATGCGTCATGCTGCAAAAATTTTCAGTCGCAAAACAGCCATGTAACTGCAGCACAAGCCTGTCAATTTTCAACTTAAAAACAAAAATATGTGAACAAGATGCAGGTTTTGGGCACTTGTGATCCATATACAGCACCTGCAGTAATTTCAATCACTAAAAACAGCGATTTTTTAAAAAGCTAACGTGAGGGTGGGTTGTACCAATTAGGATTAAATTAAGCAAAGTTTAACACTAAGGAAGGATTTCTTGATCTGGGTTTTATTTTAAATCAAGTTGTGTTGCACCACTTAATTTTAAACACAGATTAACTACACAGAAAGACCGTTAGAATTAAAGGGCTGATCAAGCAGCATAGGCGGAGGATGAACCGATGCCAGGCTAAAGAATCCTTAGTGCAACCCACCCTTAAAGTGTCTTAATGTACTGAAACAGTATTAAAAGATCAAATTCAGTTTAGCCCTTTTTGATGATGCATTCTATATACAGGCGAGCAGATGAACCCAGAATATGAACGCAGCGCTTTCTATATGGTTTTCGATGGAAAAAACGCTTAACGAGAAACCTCGTTTTCCATTATTATTCTATGTTCTTTTATTTGTTTGCCTGTACAAAGTATGCATCATTAATAAGGTGTATATTGAATTTGTTTTTTTAATATCACTATCTTACATTAGATCTACAAATCTGCTAAAAATGACTGGCGGCCAATGGAGGAAAGTATTGTTTTTCCCGCCAGGGGGACGTTCCCTCAGGGCGTGACGTCACGTGAAAACTATCAATACTGAGCCGGAGTTCTGATGTAGAACCTGGAAGCGCTGGATGTAAACTGTAGGTACGTTTACATTGTAATCGGTTTAAAAGTCCAATCCAAATGAAAATGCTCCAAATAACTCAATCAGAATAAAAATGCCCAAACCGAATTAAATTGTAATCGGTTTGAGAAGGGTGGGATAAACCTTTCTATAAACCGAACAAAATAAAAGTTGTAAATGCGTTAAACCGATTACTTTGCATCTACGCCATGATGTCAAGAGGTCGGAGGTCGTCAGAATGCATAGGCAGCAAAATCAAACTGGAGTAAAACTGAAACAACACATTTACTAAATACACTGAAGGAACTCAGTGTATCATTACTACAGACCTTCATCCACACGCTTCTGCTTTTCGTCGGAGGGAGGGATAGTATTGAGATGCTCCTTAGAGATGCACAGCCACCAAAAAGGTCAGCTTCCTGCACCCGTCTTTTCCTCATACCTTCCAGTATGCTACAAATTGACACTGTTGCTTGATTAAGAGCAACACTTTACATAAAAATAGCACACAAAAGAAATAATGGAACTCCATGTTGACTGGAATAAAAGGCAGCAAACATAAGCTAATGTTACAAAGTTATTCCGATTGAAAGCGCCGGCACATGTAAACACCATATCGGATTAGAGAACGTCTCATGTAAACAGTCCACCCGATCTTTCAATCGGAATGATTTTATTTGGAAGGACAAAAAAGTGTACACGTAAACTTGGCTTAGTGTAGGAGAATGACAGGGAAGAGACCTTGGATGTGGAAATTAAATCGCTGTCTATGGAGGATTTAGAGAGCTCTTGGATGTCATCAAAAATATCTTAATTTGTGTTATGAAGATGAACAGACTTACTGATGTAGAACGACATGTGGCTGAGTAATTAATGGCATTATTTTAATTTTTGGGAGAATTCACCCTTTAATTATGAGCAGGCCCATACAGAATATGGATTTTTGGTGATGCTCTCCTACATGTGAGCTGCATCTTTTATAAATTTTGTGGCGATAAAGTGTTATTAATTTCTTCGCAGCTAGATGGCGCCCACGGGCGGTAAACTCTGGTTTAGAGGCACTTCTCAGATGCATTAAAAAGATGAGTTTCTAAGCTTTAAGATGATACATATTTTGTGTTATTCCACGTTGGAAAACGAACATGGATGGTTCAGGGAACATTGGATACACACCCCGGAAAGATGAGAGACATGTTTTTAGCCAAGTATGTTAAATCATTCCATGAGTAATATCTTGTGATCAACGCAATATATTATGTTGATTTTGGATTCATTTTTATCATAACAATCTGCTATGATCTGCACATTTTTCATTAAGTTATGAACACGTGAAATCTACATATTTACCTACATATCGGTCCCTTTCTCTATGTCAGAGGAAGTGACGTCGCCTGCGTCTGCGCAGTGCGACCTGATGCGAGTCTGAAGCAAAACCACCGGAAGGCAAGCCTGCAACCTTTACGCGGGGTAGGAGGCCACATGTTTTTTGAATGGATGTCAATGGATGAGAGGCTTCACTATGCTGATTAAACAGCTTTTGTGGGGAAATAGCTAATCATTTAATTAATGGACAGCCTGTTTGCCAATCTTCAGAATGTTTTACACTAAACAATACTTTCGTTGGGAACTATGTGTAGATTTAAGCTTGATAAAAATGTATTTTTTAAAGAGAAGGCAGACTAGGGAACATTGCGACTGATGTCACTGCCATTACATGATATGCTGAGAGGTGCCGCACGTGATTAAGTTAGCCGTTACGCTTTCTCCAATGGTAAGAGATACAGACCCTCTTATCTCCCTATAATATACAATCTCTGAAGTGAGACACAGGAAACAGAAATACTGCGACTAAACGAGATGAAATAACATTTCGTCTCGTCTCGTTTTGGTCAACGAAAATGAAAAAACATTTTAGTATAGTTTTTATTTTGTAAACCACATTTAGTCTCGTTTTTATTCGTCAACAGTATTGCATTATACATTTAATTATGTAAGTGTAAGTTGTAAGTTATGTAAGTAACAATGTAAGTTATGCACTGAGGAAATTATTGGATGTCACTTCAGCCTAAAGATTATTAATAGATTATTAAATATAGAGACAGATTTGACTCAATAATAATTCATGCAAAAAACATAATGCACACATGTGTAGCCAATTTCACATGCATGAAACCTAATTCACGTGCACAAAAAAACAATTAATGAAATACATTCATAAAAAGCAATTCACTTGTGCAAAATAAAAATTATACAGCCTATTCATAAAATACATTGCCACTGATGCCAGTTTGTGGTATGAAATGTCTTGAAAATGTCTTTGTAGACATGCTAGATAGTAAAGCCAATTCAGGGTAATTTGAGTAATAGTCAATCACCATGTAAGGACTGAGGACGAACCAGACAAATGAATCATTCAGATGATTCTTTCAAAACATAATTGCAGAAACCCAAACTCAGAGAATCTAATTTTCGGCTCCAGTCCATCTACAGAAAAACCCTGCTAGGTACTTTTATGACACCCATGCTTCCTGAATGAAGGAGAGGTGACAAACTTAAGCTATTTGTGACAAACCAAATGGTCACCAAAAGATAAAAAGTCTTTGATATTCAGATCAAAAGAGACAGACAATGGAGGCCTGTTTTTTTTCTGACTGATCTAACTTTACAGAAAACCAACAAAGACTGTTCTACAACTAAAACTGGGCCATCTTATCATTCTGATTGGCTGTCCAGATACTGCCACCTGCTGGTTCAGAAAGGGCGTCGGCTTGGTATGTTCCGGCCTTTAGATGTCACTCTGATGTCACTGTATTTTGGAGATAAACCTGTCGGCTATCCACTAGGCATGTTGTCTATGACAACTTGCAATTCAGTGTCTTTTTTTTGTTTCCTCTGCTATTTGCTTGACTTTGCATCTGACACAGAAAACTCAGTGTGCACCATGTTCACATGAATCTCATCATCTCCTTCTGTTATACTCTCACTGCTTCTTATGGGTGCTCATGAGAGGGTATCTGCCAGCACTAAGTATTTGCCTGGCATATACACCAAATCGAAAACGTACCTCTGCAATTTCATCATTTATCTTTGAATCCTTGGTGTCATTTCATTCAGATTCTTTTTTACTATTGCAATTAGTGGATGACGATCAGTTTCTGCAGTGAAGGTGGGAAGACCATATACATATATTTCTCCCACCCAAAGACTAATCCTAAGCACTCTTTCTAAATTTGTGCATACCGACACTCAGAATCAGTCATGGATCTGCTTGCATATGCTACTGGCTTCCAGATCTCATCATCAGCTTGTAATAAAACTGCACCAAGACCATTCATGGAGGCATCTGTGGACACTTTGATTTTCTTCGTTGAATCAAAGAATTGCAATTTGGGCGCAATGAGGTCAATGCTAATTTCAGCTGCTGCCATTCAGTCTCATGTTTGTCTGTCCACACAAAGTCAGTTGTTCTCAGTCTTTGGTCAGTCTGCTATTGTGCTCCTGAAGCGAAGATCTCAAAATGATGATGTCATCAATGTATGCTCCGCCTCTTTCAAGTCCTTGGATGATGTTCTCCATCGCTTTGTGGAATATTTCTCTTCTAAATGGTAGACTGAGGAATGAATATCTACCTAATGGAGTGTTGAAGGTACAGTGTTTTGAGTTGTCCTCATCCAGACGCATTTGCCAAAATCCTTGTGAGGCATCAAGCTTTGTAACATATTTGGCACCTGACATTTTATTCATTATTTCTTTATGTTTTGGTATTTGATAGTCTTCACGCTTTATGTGGTTGTTCATATCTTTCGGATCCATGCACATTCTTAAGTCTCCATTCTTTTTCTTTACACACACTATGGAGTTCACCCAGTCAGTTGGCTTTTCAACTCTTTTGATTACTCCTAATGTGGTCATCCTGTCTAATTCTTTCTTTAGGTTTCACTACAGGTTGTGCATTTTCTTTCAGCTGGATGTAAACATAAGATAAGACACCAAAGCCTTTGAAAACATCTGCAAAGCTCTGCACTATGTCATCCACAGAGTTACTTGTGCTCACTGCTGAATTGTCACGGTTGACAAGATTCAAGCTCTCACAGGCTGTCACCTAGCAGGGACTCTAGTTCCTCAGCAATAACAAAAGTAAGTGATGCTTTGTCTTTCACTGTTACTTTTAGCTTGCATATGCCTAAAGAGTCAATGCTTTGTCCATTGTAGTCCTTGAGTAGTATTGACAGAATACAGATATTTGGCTTTTTCATTTTTTTGATGTCTGACATGCTGGTTAAGTTTGCTTTTGCACCAGTGTCAAGCTTGAGAGTAACCAGTGCTCCATTAATCTCTAGTGGTGCTATCCATTTGACATTTTTGACAGCATCCTCTTGACTTTGTGCATCAACTAATAACTGTCCATTTTGGAAGTTCTCAGATTCCAGCATGTTTTCACAGGTTACCATGCCGACAAAGAATGTATCGCTCAGGTCAGTTTCCTTTATCATCTTGACAGATCACTCTTTTTGTCTCACTTTTCCTTTAGAAATTGACATTGTTTTCCGAAATGATTTACACTTACACTTTGCATATTGTTTTCCAAAAGCTGGACACAGCTTAGGATGATGTTCGGTACCACAACTTTTGCAACTATAAACACTATCCTTCTGTTTTACAGCTCTGGACATGCATCATTTCCTTTTGAAAAATACTTTACTGATTGTGGTATCTGCATTTAAAGACACAACGTCATCTCACCAAACATTTTTACATAAAGTTGAGCAAGTTCACTGGCTTGACCAATTTTAATGGCCTCTTGCAAAGTGAGCTGTTTCTCTCAACAAACAACGTCTGACTTTTGTATCACAGATGCCAAAAACAATCTTATCTCTTATCATTGAATCATTTAGCTGGTCAAAATCACATGTCTTCACTTTGAGTCTGAGGTCAGTCAGGAAGTTATCAAATGTTTCATGCTGTTGCTGCACAATAAATTAATGAAATACATATCTTTCATAAGTTTTGTTCTTTTTGGTTGAACAGTGAGGAGTAAATTTGGCCAGCACATCATCAAGCTTGTTTTTATCTTCATTCTCATCAAAGATGAAGGCATTATACACTTCAACAGCCTGTGGACCAGCAATCGTCAGTAGTAAAGCAACCTTATGTGCTTCTGGCTTTGTGTCCATCCCAATAGCTGTCATGTATACAGGGCCGGATTGGGACTAATTTTCAGCCCTGGAGTTTCATGCCTTAGACCGGCCCACTTTAATTCACGACTGACTATATTAAAATAATGTAATTAAAACTTCAGTATATAAGTCTGCAATAGTGCATTGTTCTCTACAACCTTGTAAATAATTGTATTTTTCAAAAATATCTTCAAATACCCATGATAGTACAAATGATAGTACAAAAGATGCTAAAATTTGATATAGAGTTATTTTTATAGTTATAATAATGATTTTATAATGTGACCTATTGATTAATTCTCTAGCCATCTAGTGGCTGTAGTTAAAATTCATGTTATTTTAATTTTAATTTAATTAAGTGTTTGCTTTCCAGTAGATGGCAGTAATCATCCACTAAACCCAGGCACATTTTTCATGTCTATCTCTGACCGGCCCAGCGGGAATTCTCCCGGTGCTCCCGATTAGCCAAGCCGGGCCTGCATATATAGCTCAAAGTGCTGTCTGTCAAATCCTGTGAGCTTAAATTCTCAGATGGCTTCAAGGTATTATGTCGCTTTCACAACAGGCTATTTGTTTGATTTAACTCCTGGTGCCATGTTTTGTTTAATTATTTTTAATAAAAAGTCCTCAGTGCAGTCACAACATGTCTTTTTTTTTTCTAGTTGAACGTCCGTTAGTTTTCTTCTTCTATCTTTAGTTGTATGGTACTCCACACATAACACTTACCACAGTGCCATCTAGTGGCTTTCTTAGGTAACAAACTAAATAATAACAATACTGAATGAAATATTGTTGATTGGCTGTACTCTAGTAAAAAGATTGCAAATGTGCATGGCTTTTGATGGGGTTCATGTTAAACTCTCCTCTGTCTGTAAACTTGGTGTTATATTTGACTCAGCTCTTTCTTTTGATTCCCAAATCTCCTCTATTCTTAAAAAATATTTTTTTTCCCCAACTGCGTAATATTGCACGCCTCCAATCCTCTCTCACGCTGTCCGATGCTGAATCCTAGGATGCTCTAATTACTTCACATCTGGATTATTATAAATGCCTGTTTATTGGCTTGCCCAAGAAACACATTACAAGATTACAGTATGTTCAGTATGTACAGCTGCAATAAGGGTTCTCGCCTCCACCAAGTGTTCTGCTTGCATCACTCTACTTCTGTATGATCTCCACTGGCTACCTCACATATTCATTTTAAGAAACTACTTTCAACATTTAAGGCTTTAAATGGTCTTGCCCCTCCTTGTTTGTCTGACTTCACCCTTAAAGTTAACATTCTAGTTACTATTAACTAACAAGAAACTGATTAATGAATTTGTTCGTAATAGCGCTCATTTAAATGTGGTATTTCACTATTAGCTAATCAATAATAACTTTTTTTTTTCATAGCCCCTAGAGGACTACTGAGAACTATAATTAATGTGACTAATGCAAAATGTATAATTAATTCTAAAATGAAGATCATGGTAACCCACTATAATGAATTAAGTGTTACCAAATACATCATTACTATCCAAAACCTCAAAAGTTTACAATGACTTCAGTTATTACTAGAGTTGTCATGCTTTTCAGTTTAGAATACCGATACAAATAATCACTAATTCCTACTGAAGGATTTGGTAATACAGAGTCATAAATGCAAAAGTACACTGAAGTGTAATATTGGTGATGTAACGACTGGATCGGTCAAACACACAATTGTAAAAGTTAATCTTCACAACCCCTGACCCATGCAGACTCCGTGATGTCTGAGTTCCCTACTGAGAACGATCACCATTTGCTCCCCACATACATTTCAAAGATGCTTGACAGATAGTGCCTGCTCAGAACATTTTGTGTATTATTATTGTTTGTATATTGTTTTCTTGTATATTGTATAGTGTTATGCATGCCTGATGATAGAAATACTAGATAATGTAAATCATCTAGGTGGTGTCTTGTTGGAAATCTCAGAAGCATAGACCAGGAGACTTTGGGATCTCTTGAAGCAGAAGTTACTCTTTATTGAGAAACACGCTGTGCATCGCTGTGGTCATCCAAAATCTGACTAAGGCAGTGACTTGGTAGTTCATATACATTCAAGGGGGAGGGATACATAGAGTAGAGGTGTGGACAATCTAAACAAAGGATGCAAATGCAGTACAGGAATCAGATCATTCCCTATATTTCCCAGCCATGCTCTAATCAGCATAAATGTGTCATTCAAATGCATAGGTGCTAATCCAATCAGTCTGACAGTATCACTCATACCTTTACATTATCATAGAGACAAAAGCACCACTGTATCTTGAGCTTGTCATGCCAAATGGTCAGGAAGCCAAAAGGTTAATGTCTCAGACATCTGGGCTGCCTGCCTTGATCTCCTTTAGAATGTCATTATCTTTACCTCAAAATGGAAAACACAATATACCTCACCTTAGTAATTCATGTGAGGTGATGTCAGGATGTAGAATCAACAGATCTTAAACAGATTATTAAATTTGTAATCCCACAGTCTCATATCAAAATGTTCATTGTTTAATGACTCACACTTTGATGGACATCACCAGATCATAGAATGCATTGTATGTTTGTTATATTAATCAGAGTATAAAAGGACACAAACTGCCAGCTTACTCCCCTCATGCAACTGAGTTCACTTTCAAACAAAGGAACTCTCCTGCTTGAGCATTGCACCTTTCGCGCTGATCAAGCCAAAACACAAACGGTGAGACCTCTGTGGAACTTAAAAGCCAACACAAAGTTCCCTCCTAGCTCTTGCTGATTCTACTGATCGCTGTCACATGAGACCTCACCCGGCCCCTGAGCTGGTGCATCCACGCTGACAGACCTCAGTCACTTCAAGCCATGTGCAACTTGGCTTGTCAAATTAACAACGCAAGTTTGTTGACATTTCTTCATTCAATGCGGAAGATATTAATTACAACTTCAACACCCTCGGACCAGACCCTCAAGAATTTCTCCTGAGACTGCATATCCGGACACTCTTTAACAGCTAAAGCATTTGCAAATATTGTATATTTGTACACTAAACAGCTATTTAGTATTTAATTGTGAAAACATTTGTTTAAAAAGGTGCTTTATAGTGAAAAACTGGTGGTTCTTCCAGCTTGTTAAATGACTCTTTTCATAGCTCCATTCCTCTTTCTCATTTTCTTTGTGTGTTTTGTATGTATGCATGTGTTTAGTTATGTGTACGTGATTTAGTTAAATAAAACTTTTGTGCACATTCTTGCGAAAAAAGAAGTAACACATATGACAAAGAGCAAACATCCTATAAACACATCATTTCAGTCACAGGAATGAGGTAAGTGTGATTTCCTGAGTATAATGTCAAGTCAAGTCAAGTCACCTTTATTTATATAGCGCGTTTTACAATGCAGATTGTGTCAAAGCAGCTTTACAGTGATAACTGGTATATAATTTTGGCTGCACAGCAGCTCTTAAAGAAAATGGTGTCAATGCAGGCAGATGCAAAGCACTGTTGAATATCAAATGTCAAATGTCTCTCTTGTATTGTGTCTGCAGTAAACCCTGGGTTCAGGCAGTGAAACAGTTCCTGCTTGACAACGTTCCCATTCAGTTAGTCACGTTCGACATACTGATGTAATGGGGGTCGTCAGGGAGCCCAATCACCTTCAAGTGGTACAAAATGAGCCAATGGAAATTGGCCAGTGAGATTTACATGCCGAGTCACACCCACTCAGCACACACAGGTATAAATAGGACCGGTATACTCACTTCATTTATACTTTTCCTTCAGAGCTGAGTGGTTGTACAGCAATCGCTCTTTCCAATTCACCTCTGCTGAGAGTACATTTCTGAGCAAGTAACAGCAACTTTAATTGCTATCAAGAGAACACTTTGTTCTGAGCAATCACGTCTGGACGATTGGTTCCAGGCTGAGATTGCGGCGAGAAGATCGCCTCGCCCTGCCCCTGTGCCTTCCCAGAAGTGCATGAAGAGTTTTGGCAGTATGGAGGTACATTAGTGCCAAAATCTGTTTTTCCTCTCTCACTACCCTTGACTGTGGGGCGGTCAGGGGGTTCATGGGGGTTCCTCAGGTGGACTGTGCAATTGCGGTGCATTTATGCTCCAAAGTGCTGCCACCTGGAGGAATCATCCATTGCTCCCATCCAGCGCCTGTGAAATGATGGCAGCTCTGG
The DNA here is from genome assembly GCA_036281575.1 of Ancherythroculter nigrocauda. Taxonomy (NCBI): domain Eukaryota; kingdom Metazoa; phylum Chordata; class Actinopteri; order Cypriniformes; family Xenocyprididae; genus Ancherythroculter; species Ancherythroculter nigrocauda. The sequence goes on along the minus strand of VTFQ01000001.1, from coordinate 58,476,674 downwards.
CAGGGGGACAAATTTTATAATCTCAGAGTGGACCCGGTGTCCTCTTGTGTGCTGTCAAAAAGGAGATAGCCACGGGTTCCCATGCCCTTTCTCTCCAAGGAGGGGATGCGAGCACTTATTGGTCCTCAGTTCTGTTCCCCAGTTAGCGAACCCTGTGGAGTTGCTCCTGCATCCTTCGGCAGTCAGACGTGGCGGATACGTCCAACGCCAGGTCCAGTACTCATGTGCATGCCCGGTCGGTCAGCCCTTGTACTGGGCTAGATACCTATATGATGTGATTCCCTACCAGTAATCCCATATGTGTAGTGTCCACGGTACGGTTTTCCTGACGGTAAACCCTTGTCTTTCCCTGGGCGCCTCTGCTCTGCCCTGTCTCTTTGCCAGTAGCATTCCTCCCTGGTTAGGTGGGACATACCTCTTCCATATGGAGTACTGCCCCACAGGACAGTCCATATGTGTACTTCCACACGTTACCTCCCTTTGAGCAGGGTGTGGTCTCCGTAGCGCTTCCCTAGCGTTTTGGTCATGGCTGAGAAATGCGGAAACTGAGTTCTGAAGCACTCTTCCCTAGGTTAAGGAGCAGCAGCTTCGACCATCCCCTGAGTAAGGCCCTGTTTACTCCATCCCCCATGGCATGGAGGACCTCTCTCGGGCTTACTTCGGACGCTGGGCAGGTTACGACATTTTGAGTAGCACTTGCCCTGGGCATGCCAAAGCTTGTCACGGCTTGCCAGCATCTGCATCTCCCACACTCGTAACACAGTTCAGTTGCTGTGGAGTTTGTTGTGGACATTATGTCTGCAAACAGTAAGATGTAATAAATAAAAGAAAATAAATAAAGGCTTCCATTAAGCCGTCAGACCAAAAGGACCAAAAAAGCAGTAAAACAGTAAATTATAATATAAATTTAATGAAAATAACAAAAAGAAGTAGCCATAAAGTAGTACAATTCATCAGAGACCCACGACCCGGAAAATACTAACAATAAAGTGTTACTGTTACCAAAACCACAGCAGAAAAACCCTCTATCAGTCTTTCAGTTTTCTATCAGGAAAGTAAGGTTGCAGCAAGCTCACACAGACATAATAAGTGTCACAATTGGCATACAAATTATCAATACATAATTCAATAAACTAATTTAATAAATAAGATTTGTCCAGACCAGCTGGCTAATCAATTGATATCAGAAGAAATAGAATTTATAAATGTAATTGCTTGGGGGATAAAAGAAAATTTGGACTTACAGTTTTTCATACACCAAGGGACACGGTACCGTCGACCGGATGGCAACAATTCAAAGGCACAGGATATAGGATGTCTCTTAACTTTCACAATATTGTTAGCTTTATTCAACACTATCTTTGTATATACTTTCTATACTCAGCAAAGAAATCCCTAACAATTTACTTGCCAGAATCACCTCTTTCCTTAGTAATTTCTTCTGTGCCTCTGAAGCATTGCCATACCAGCAAATTAAACCAAATGTTATAACACTCTCAAAAAAAAGCACCATGAAAAAAGGGCCGGTTTCTCCTACATTTCTACCACAGTCTAAATGGATTGAACGACATCAGCAAATTGAAAGAAACACTTTGAAAGAAACATGTTGGTCTGGCGGCTGACAGGAAGTCTGGATCATTGCGACCGGCCCGGAGTCACAGCAGCTCATCTCTGTTAAGAGGAAGAGGCGTTTAAAAGAGCCGGCAGCTGAACACCCAGAAGACACCAAATAACAACAATGAAAGAACACAAAAATCATCAAAACATAATGAAAAGACTCGTAACTTAACATACATCTCCAAAACTGACTAAACTAAAATAAAAACTCAATAAAATGTCACTCTAAAAATAAATAAAAATAACTGATCTAAAACCAATAATTATAGTGAATACTAATGGAATCTGAACTAACTAGACAAATGGAAAATAAAATAGAAATTAAAACTAAATTCAAAACGAATAACCTTGCATGACACAAATAATATAAAGGGATGGAGAAAATAAATAGTTTACAAATTAGATGGATTTTGTAATTTTACAAAACACAGTTATTGCAACAGAAACCCAGTGTTGATTATGATTGAAGGTGATGATAAAACATGAATGTGGTTCATGATCTGCTGGACAGATTCATCTCTGGGACTCTGATGGGCGAATTCTTCAAAAGTGTTCACACCTGTTACCTCAACATCTCTCTAGATCTGCATCGGTTGTTTCACCGTCTTGTTGATTTCAGAGAGAGTTTATTGGCTTCACCAGATCTCAAATCGTGGGTCTGTGAGGAAGAGCTGTCTGAATTCAATTCTGTTGTTGAAGAGCCTACAGAGATACAAACACACACTGATATTAGCAACAGACAACTGAAACAAACACCATCATGATCAGATTTGTAGACATGAATTGCAGTAGATAGTGAAGGAAAAGCAGTAATAAAATGGCCTTGTATCAAAGAGAAAACACTTCAACTCAGAGCTCAGTTTTTTTTGAGCCTCATGTTTGTTTCATATCATAAAAAGACTTTAGAAGGGAATGTGATTCTGTGACGTTCAGACACACACCTTACTGTCTTTATGTTACTGTTGTCAGAGACGATACTGTAGATTCTCTGAGCCCCAATGTCAGTGATGCTATTGCCACTAAAACTGCAGATCAAACAAACAAATCAGACAAAATGTAACAAATATTACATTATACTACAGATTATACTTTATACTTCTTTCTCTCTCAGTCACTCACTCCATGTTTTGTGCTTTGTGGAGGTTTGGGAGCAGCAGATCCAGGCTGTGATCAGTGAGACGACACTGACTCAGATCCAGTTCAGTCAGTCCTTCAGAATATTCCAGAATCAGCACCAGACCTCTACAGACCTGCGGCTCCAGATGAGTCTGACTGAGGTCGACCTCGTCACCCAGAGCTCGAGAAAGAGACGCAGCTTCCTCAGGCCTCACATGAGCCAGAAACTGAAGCAGCAGAGATTTATCACAGCTGAAACACACAGAGCAACAGATGATTATAGATCATTTAGTCTGTTTGTGTATGAATGTAATGTGTTCGTGTTTCTCACCAGAGTTTGACAGAATGTAACACTGGGAACAGCTGGTCCATTCCAGCTGTGTTGATCTCACAGTCCTGTAGAATCAGCTGTGTGTGTGTGTGAGCTCTCTGAATGACTGTGCTCATCACACGGCAGTCCTCAGTGGTCAGATGTAGAGTCTCAGAGTCTGTGTTTGTGGTCAGATCCAGAGCAGAACGGCAGGAGAAATCCAGCTTGTGCTGCAGGACGGAGAGCAGAACTGCTGCTGCCTCCTGCTGGACATCAGAGACACTGCAGCAGTGAAGCATCTTCAGTAACAGCCGCCTGTCAACACTGAACACAGACACACACCAAATCAACAGATTCTGTTACCAGTACCAGCTGAGAGTCACAGCATCTTAAAACATGAATGTATTTTTCCAGTACTTTTGAGGAAGAACTATTTGAAAAATAACAAATTCCATTGCCAAATGATGATGATAATTTCAACAAATTCAAAAGTTGACTTTTTAGAGGCACAATAAATGCAATACAATATTTATGATGTTTCCATGAACACATTTGTAGACCTCAATCTATTGTTCAATGTTGAGGAGGACTCTAGTCTAGACACCTCAGGTAAAGGAAGGATGTAATTGAGAAGCACTCATAGAGGAAAGCAGTGAGACCTGAGGCTGGAGACATGTCTGAAGAGAGGCACAATGCTCTCCAGCTCTTCCTCTGGTATGGAGGTCCACAGCAGGTTGAGTGAAACTGCAGTGCAGTGCTGCAGTGTGAAGCGCAGGGCGGCGCAGTGGACAGAGTCCAGCTCTCTGCTCTGCAAGTTGATGTATTTCTTCACTGAACTCAACAGACTGGACACAAATCCACCAAAGCCGCTCTCATAGATCTCTCTGATGACAGACAGCATGAAGCTGGAGCTCAACCTGTACAGACATCATACAAATCATTATTAATCACTAAAAATTATTTAATCATTGTTTCTTCATGATAATAATTTGAGTTTATATGGGTAAGAAATATGAAGCAATAAATCTTAAGAAATCTCACCATTCATTTGAAAGTTTTCTATCAAGTTTAAAGTGTTTTACATGCAGATTTAGTGAAAGAACTCATTTACTGAGTGATTTACCGTTTAAACTGAATCCTGTTCAGAAAAGGCAGAATTTCTCTGATTTTGCATTGAATGTTGCTCTTTCTGAAGTTCACAGTGATTTGTTGAATTTTGTGCTGCAGGAAATAGTGAAGCTCTTCCCAACTCAAGGAACAGGAAGTCAGATCTCCACCGAATTTCTGCAGGAAATGCTGAGTCAGTTCCTCTTCCTGAGCTTCAAAGACACATTCAACCAGCTTCTGGAGACTCTCTTTAGATGGTCTAAACACACAGAATTAATAGTTTTATTTTATGTCATGATGAATATAAAGTCAAACACTGCTGAAATGTGTCTTATAGTCTCATACCTGAGAGTCAGCGGTCCCTGGTGACACAGTAGGACACACAGAGAAACAGACTCCATCTTGTATTCAGTCAGGTTCAAACACTGGACAGTCCAGAGTCTCAGAAGGATGGCCAAACTGCTCAGGACTCTGGACCGCTTCCTCTCTGACAGCGGTTTATCATTCGGATCAAGTGTGAGTTCATTAACAGCGACGGGAGTTTGAAGCCTCATAAACCTCAATGCCTGCACTATTCTCAGCACCATATAACCACTCAGCCTGAAAAAAACAACATGAACTGTGAATATAAGCAAATCTCAGTTCAGGAAAATTAATCAAGATCAATATTTGAAATGTTTGTTTCTAATCCTGTCTGTACCTGAGTGTGTGTATGTGTGTGATGTGTCTGAGGAGAAGTCTTGTTCCTCTTATAGAGATGGCTTTAGGTTTCAGAGTGAGGTTGAGTCTGTCAGCAGAGAAACGTAAGATCTTCCCCACAAACCTGCAGGATTTACTGGGTAAACTTTCTTCCAGACTGAAGGAGAAGTCAAGAACCTCCAACAGTAAAGTCACCAGGTCTGGATTCTCTCTGAGCTGAACCAGTTTAATTAGAGGTAACAAACACCGCTCAGAACAGCTGGAAAATACAATAAATACTTGATTAAAATGACTTACATTAACATGACCCATTACAGTTGAAAAAAATAAATGAACAATGCATTGTATTTCATGTGTAAAAAATGGTCCACACACACACACACACACACACACACACACACACACACACACACAGAGTTTATTTTATTTTTTTGTCATGATACAGTCAATATTAAGACAATTTGTCAGACCTGAGTGTTTCTGGAGACACAGTAGGATAAATAGAGAAACAAACTCTTGTTTTCAGTCATGTTCAAGTCGAGGTCAGATCTCAGAAATTTGCTCAGGATGCAATAATTTTACAAAAGTACTTCAAAATGTCTAGGGGGTCTGTGGCATGTTTGCTGTACATTCACCTTTAAGATTTTTATGTCAAAGTCTTTTATACAGTCGTCTTATACGTATGTCTATTTCCACTAATGTAAATAGGCTCATATAACCCACTGTGTGTTGGACGAGGATTAGTTTAGAACTACAAACATGAAAAAAGTGTAAAAAAACAACAAACATGGCGGATGTACGAGACCGATGGTTCAGTAGAGAAGTTTAGATAAAGGGGTTTGAGTGATTAATAATCAGTATCAGTAACAGCATTGTAAACTTTATAAAGATACAGTTGGTCATTAACTTTTAAATGCAAATGTTATGCAAATACATGAGAAGAGTCTCGACATGAAACTCCTGCCTGTTTGAGTCTCATAGTACTTCACATGTGAGCAAATATCAGGTACCTCAGCTGTGAGATGTAGGGCAGACACTGAAGGAAACTCTTCATTTCACTCTCTTCCTCTGAACATCCTCTCAGCTTTACTGGTTTCTTCTCTGTTTGGAGTTTCAGCACTTCCAGGAGGATGGAGGTCTTTCTCTGTGAGAGATCTATGATCCAGACATCAGGTGACTGGAAAACTGACTGTAATGCTGGAAGGAAACTCCTGCCTGTTTGAGTCTCATAGTTCTTCATCTGTGAGCAAAGATCCAGCAGGAAATCTCTCTGATAGTAATCATAATAATCACACTCTTGATCTAAAGGGAAGGTTTTGTAACTGCACACAGATGACAGCAGAGTAGAGAATCTTGTTCCTGTAACTGTGTCATTTTCAGCTGCAGCAACACTGAGATTCAGCAGGAAATTTACTGCAGATATCTTCATTTCTTCATTATAACTGAACCAAAACCTGAAGAAATACAGAGAACAGGACAGCATCTGATGACATATTTCAATTTTTTCAAGGTCCACAAATAATGTTAGTTGAAGTCAGTGTCTGAAATCACCCTTATAGTCTTAAATACGGCACTATTTAAGGGAACAGCCATTTGAGACTGAGAGAGTCGAGGTGAATTAATTCCTGCGTCTCGTCAGAAGATGGCGCCGCAGCTGAATCATCCCTCCATCCATTTTCCAAACCGCTGGTCCAATGTGGCTACAGCGTAATATCATACAGGTATAAATTCATTTTTCATTTATTATTAAATTGATTCATTAAGGTTTTTACATGCTAGTTTCCATGACAGAGTTCAAGATAAATATTTTCATTTCTACTGGAGCTGCAAGTTTGCTGATTTTCAAATGATTATTAAACAACAAGCACAAACTATGTGAAAGCAGCAGTCCTTCCAGCCCATTCAGTGTCTGAATTCACTCGTTTTCATTCACTCCTTCAAGTGCATCATATTAGTGGAGTAATGTAGGGAATAGTGAATGAGGGTTTAGTGGTGACTTTGAACAGTTTAATTTTCATGACTATTTTAAGTCTCTCTTTGACAATTAGAATTACAGGTTTTCTCAACCAGTTTTATAGATTTTCTATCCAAAGGTCAATACAAAACAATTAATTATTACATTTGCAAAAGTTTTTCACATTCATTAAGAGCACATACTGATCTTAAAAGTATTGAAATGTTTTTTATTGATTTCATAACATTCCCAGCTATAGACACAAATATTAGAATGAAAACCATGAAGTTTCACAATGAAGATCTTTTATCTATCATGCTTTTTTAAACTCTGTGAATGTTTGTCCACCACAAATATTGCAAGAACAAATGTATATTAAGTCTACTTCAAGAAGACTGCATTTGCTAAAGTAACATTCATAATTCAAACCCACTATGGTTGTTCTTGCTCTTCCTGTATAAAAGGATTAAGTTTACTCTAAAAAAATAAAGACATATTGAATGACTCAAAGAGGGCAAAACACAGATGATGATGTTGATGTTGTTCAGAGACAGTGACTGAGACACACTGACCAATGACAATCCTCCTTCTGCTGCTTTTATTGTTGAGTTATACTGTACATTAGAGCTGGGACAATACTATCAATACATCACCATTCGTGGATTGTTTCTGATATTTTCCAAATGCATCGCAGATCGATTCTGAGCTTAGTTTTTAACAGCAGATGGGGCTCTAAGCTATTTTTAACCTCATGCTCAAATGCTCATGAAGAAGAGCACTTGTGCATTTGAGAAAGTTTTTGGGAAAGATTGAGGTTTTTTTATGATCCATTTAAATCACAGAGACACTCCAGCTTTTTAAACATGTCGAGCAAGAGGCTGTTCAATATCTTACCTCAGCTGTGAGATGTAGGGCAGACACTGAAGGAAACTCTTCATTTCACTCTCTTCCTCTGAACATCCTATCAGCTCTACTGGTTTCTTCTCTGTTTGGAGTTTCAGCACTTCCAGGAGGACGGAGGTCTTTCTCTGTGAGAGATCTATGATCCATTCATCAGGTGACTGGAAAACTGACTGTAATGCTGGAAGGAAACTCCTGCCTGTTTGAGTCTCATAGTTCTTCACATGTGAGCAAAGATCCAGCAGGAAATCACACTGATAGTAATCATAATCATCACACTCTCGATCTAAAGGGAAGGTTTTGTAACTGCACACAGATGACAGCAGAGTAGAGAATCTTGTTCCTGTAACTGTGTCATTTTCAGCTGCAGCAACACTGAGATTCAGCAGGAGTTTTACTGCAGACATCCTCATTTCTTTATTATAACCGAACCAAAACCTGATAAAATACAGAGAACCAAACAATTAATTTGTGACATGACACAGCATTAATAAATCAACTATACAGCATACAGACACAATTGTTCTGAACATTTTTTTAGGTTAGCATCTAATGACATATTTAAATATCCACATATAATGTTAGTGTTTTTAAGATGTATTTACTTAATTTTCATCAAAACAGAGAGACAAACAATCAACAAAAACAAACATAAAACTCCACATCAACACATGTTCATTCACTCTAAAAAATGCTGGGTTGAAAACAACCCAAGTTGGGTTAAATATGGACAAATCCAGCAGGTTGGGTTAAAGGGCACCTATTATGCCCTCTTTCACAAGATGTAATATAAGTCTCTGGTCTGCTCAAGTTTCAGCTTAAAATACCCCACAAATTTGCCCCTATTTGGGGGTGAGCAAAAACATGCCTTTTTCTATATTACTATATTGCTGCCTAAAAAAATAAATCCAAAATTGGTTGAAAAAAATGGCTGGGTGAAAACAACCCAATCCCTGGGTTTGTCCATATTTAACCCAGCATTTTTTAGAGTGTTGTATCTAAATTTAATTGGCAATCAATTGTTGAAGCTATTAAGGTGTGCTGAACCAAAAAACCAGTAACCAGGCATCCCAGCTGGCAAAGGACTTTGACGTGTATATATTGCCATTATTATGTAATCAAAATGAAAATTATTATTGCTGGTCTTCAATGATAATGTCAAGTTACTTTGATGTATTTGCACCAGAAAAAGATTAGGATTTATGCTGATATTGTCCAAAACCACACTTTGCCAGGAGTGTTTCCAAACTTTTGGAGAGCAGTGTATTTCTAGATGTTATTCATGTTTTATGTCTCTATGACATGCAAGCAAACAACCAAATAAAGGATTTCAAGAAAAAAAGTATTCACTTCCTTCCTGTCACATGAGGCTGTCAGCTTCCCACCCCTACTATCAGGAAGAATGGCGAAGGCAAACCCTCCCAAAGAAAGGTCATTTTCATGTTACTAATAAGTATTTTTTTTATATTTACATAATCATGAAAGTCTCTAGAATCATCCAAACTAAACAAATCTTACAAGAGATCTGTAGTTTTTTTGTACACTTAGTCAAAAGTCTAACTGGTAAATATAGTCTCCGGTGGGTAAATGACTTGTAAGTACATATATCATGGGGAAATGAGGTATACTGTGTTTATAGGTTAATAAATCAAGGTTACTGGTCTTGTTTAGTGCTTTTTATAATATCCCACCTAACATAACTTAACCGTTTAACTGACATCTCTGCTGTACAGTAGATAATTCAATGTCGTCTCATTTTTTGAGAAAGTTTTTGGGAAAGATTGAGGTTTTTTATGATCCATTTAAATCACAGAGACACTCCAGCTTTTTAAACATGTCGAGCAAGAGGCTGTTCAATATCTTACCTCAGCTGTGAGATGTAGGGCAGACACTAAAGGAAACTCTTCATTTCACTCTCTTCCTCTGAACATCCTCTCAGCTTTACTGGTTTCTTCTCTGTTTGGAGTTTCAGCACTTCCAGGAGGACGGAGGTCTTTCTCTGTGAGAGATCTATGATCCAGACATCAGGTGACTGGAAAACTGACTGTAATGCTGGAAGGAAACTCCTGCCTGTTTGAGTCTCATAGTTCTTCACATGTGAGCAAAGATCCAGCAGGAAATCACACTGATAGTAATCATAATCATCACACTCTCGATCAAAAGGGAAGGTTTTGTAACTGCACACAGATGACAGCAGAGTAGAGAATCTTGTTCCTGTAACTGTGTCATTTTCAACTGCAGCAACACTGAGATTCAGCAGGAGTTTTACTGCAGATATCCTCATTTCTTCATCTTCAATGTACCAAAACCTGATAAAATACAGAGAATCAAACAATTAATTTGTGACAACATAAAGCATTTATAAGTCAGCTATACAGCATACAGACACAATTGTTCTGAACATTTTTTTAGGTTAGCATCTAATGACATATTTAAATATCCACATATAATGTTAGTGTTTTTAAGATGTATTTACTTAATTTTCATCAAAACAGAGAGACAAACAATCAACAAAAACAAACATAAAACTCCACATCAACACATGTTCATTCACTCTAAAAAATGCTGGGTTGAAAACAACCCAAGTTGGGTTAAATATGGACAAATCCAGCAGGTTGGGTTAAAGGGCACCTATTATGCCCTCTTTCACAAGATGTAATATAAGTCTCTGGTCTGCTCAAGTTTCAGCTTAAAATACCCCACAAATTTGCCCCTATTTGGGGGTGAGCAAAAACATGCCTTTTTCTACATTACTATATTGCTGCCTAAAAAAATAAATCCAAAATTGGTTGAAAAAAATGGCTGGGTGAAAACAACCCAATCCCTGGGTTTGTCCATATTTAACCCAGCATTTTTTAGAGTGTTGTATCTAAACTTAATTGGCAATCAATTGTTGAAGCTATTAAGGTGTGCTGAACCAAAAAACCAGTAACCAGGCATCCCAGCTGGCAAAGGACTTTGACGTGTATATATTGCCATTATTATGTAATCAAAATGAAAATTATTATTGCTGGTCTTCAATGATAATGTCAAGTTACTTTGATGTATTTGCACCAGAAAAAGATTAGGATTTATGCTGATATTGTCCAAAACCACACTTTGCCAGGAGTGTTTCCAAACTTTTGGAGGGCAGTGTATTTCTAGATGTTATTCATGTTTTATGTCTCTATGACATGCAAGCAAACAACCAAATAAAGGATTTCAAGAAAAAAAGTATTCACTTCCTTCCTGTCACATGAGGCTGTCAGCTTCCCACCCCTACTATCAGGAAGAATGGCAAAGGCAAACCCTCCCAAAGAAAGGTCATTTTCATGTTACTAATAAGTATTTTTTTTATATTTACATAATCATGAAAGTCTCTAGAATCATCCAAACTAAACAAATCTTACAAGAGATCTGTAGTTTTTTTGTACACTTAGTCAAAAGTCTAACCGGTAAATATAGTCTCCGGTGGGTAAATGACTTGTAAGTACATATATCATGGGGAAATGAGGTATACTGTGTTTATAGGTTAATAAATCAAGGTTACTGGTCTTGTTTAGTGCTTTTTATAATATCCCACCTAACATAACTTAACCGTTTAACTGACATCTCTGCTGTACAGTAGATAATTCAATGTCGTCTCATTTTTTGAGAAAGTTTTTGGGAAAGATTGAGGTTTTTTATGATCCATTTAAATCACAGAGACACTCCAGCTTTTTAAACATGTCGAGCAAGAGGCTGTTCAATATCTTACCTCAGCTGTGAGATGTAGGGCAGACACTGAAGGAAACTCTTCATTTCACTCTCTTCCTCTGAACATCCTCTCAGCTTTACTGGTTTCTTCTCTGTTTGGAGTTTCAGCACTTCCAGGAGGACGGAGGTCTTTCTCTGTGAGAGATCTATGATCCATTCATCAGGTGACTGGAAAACTGACTGTAATGCTGGAAGGAAACTCCAGCCTGTTTGAGTCTCATAGTACTTCACATGTGAGTAAAGATCCAGCAGGAAATCACTCTGAGCAACAGCATCATCATCATCATAACACTCTTGATCAAAAGGGAAGGTTTCATAACTGCACACAGATGACAGCAGAGTAGAGAATCTTGTTCCTGTAACTGTGTCATTTTCAGCTGCAGCAACACTGAGATTCAGCAGGAAATTTACTGCAGATATCTTCATTTCTTCATTATAACTGAACCAAAACCTGAAGAAATACAGAGAACAGGACAGCATCTGATGACATATTTCAATTTTTTCAAGGTCCACAAATAATGTTAGTTGAAGTCATTGGCTGTGTCTGAAATCACCCTTATAGTCTTAAATACGGCACTATTTAAGGGAACAGCCATTTGAGACCTAGAGAGTCGAGGTGAATTAATTCCTGCGTCTCGTCAGAAGATGGCGCCGCAGCTGAATCATCCCTCCATCCATTTTCCAAACCGCTGGTCCAATGTGGCTACAGCGTAATATCATACAGGTATAAATTCATTTTTCATTTATTATTAAATTGATTCATTAAGGTTTTTACATGCTAGTTTCCATGACAGAGTTCAAGATAAATATTTTCATTTCTACTGGAGCTGCAAGTTTGCTGATTTTCAAATGATTATTAAACAACAAGCACAAACTATGTGAAAGCAGCAGTCCTTCCAGCCCATTCAGTGTCTGAATTCACTCGTTTTCATTCACTCCTTCAAGTGCATCATATTAGTGGAGTAATGTAGGGAATAGTGAATGAGGGTTTAGTGGTGACTTTGAACAGTTTAATTTTCATGACTATTTTAAGTCTCTCTTTGACAATTAGAATTACAGGTTTTCTCAACCAGTTTTATAGATTTTCTATCCAAAGGTCAATACAAAACAATTAATTATTACATTTGCAAAAGTTTTTCACATTCATTAAGAGCACATACTGATCTTAAAAGTATTGAAATGTTTTTTATTGATTTCATAACATTCCCAGCTATAGACACAAATATTAGAATGAAAACCATGAAGTTTCACAATGAAGATCTTTTATCTATCATGCTTTTTTAAACTCTATGAATGTTTGTCCACCACAAATATTGCAAGAACAAATGTATATTAAGTCTACTTCAAGAAGACTGCATTTGCTAAAGTAACATTCATAATTCAAACCCACTATGGTTGTTCTTGCTCTTCCTGTATAAAAGGATTAAGTTTACTGTAAAAAAATAAAGACATATTGAATGACTCAAAGAGGGCAAAACACAGATGATGATGATGTTGTTGTTCATAGACAGTGACTGAGACACACTGACCAATGACAATCCTCCTTCTGCTGCTTTTATTGTTGAGTTATACTGTACATTAGAGCTGGGACAATACTATCAATACATCACCATTCGTTTACATCATCATTTCTGATATTTTCCAAATGCATCGCAGATCGATTCTGAGCTTAGTTTTTAACAGCAGATGGGGCTCTAAGCTATTTTTAACCTCATGCTCAAATGCTCATGAAGAAGAGCACTTGTGCGTTTGAGAAAGTTTTTGGGAAAGATTGAGGTTTTTTTATGATCCATTTAAATCACAGAGACACTCCAGCTTTTTAAACATGTTGAGCAAGAGGCTGTTCAATATCTTACCTCAGCTGTGAGATGTAGGGCAGACACTGAAGGAAACTCTTCATTTCACTCTCTTCCTCTGAACATCCTCTCAGATCTACTGGTTTCTTCTCTGTTTGGAGTTTCAGCACTTCCAGGAGGACGGAGGTCTTTCTCTGTGAGAGATCTATGATCCAGACATCAGGTGACTGGAAAACTGACTGTAATGCTGGAAGGAAACTCCTGCCTGTTTGAGTCTCATAGTTCTTCACATGTGAGCAAAGATCCAGCAGGAAATCCCTGTGAGTATCTATGTCACCCCATTGATAAGGAAAATATTCATAGGTAAAGACTGATGTTAACAGTTTCAGCATCTGCTCTCCTGTCTGTGTCTCAGTCTCTGCTGCTTTCATGAAGAGTCTCAGAAGAAATCTGCTTTGAACACTTTTACTCAGATGAAAGAATCTGTAACAAATGAGAAATATGAACAGAGATATCATATACCTGATTATAATTATGTTGTGACTAAATAATACAAATTAATAATAACAGTGTGTTGTTTCTTGTATTAAGCTCACATTGCTGTAGACACTTGAGAGCATCAAATCAGACATGAAATGACAATGAATTCACAACTCTAATAACTGTACAAATATTTAATATTAGATTCAGACACACCAGAATAACACTGAACTCAAGTCTTGTTCTTAAAGGTTCAGTAAAAGTTAAAGCTTCAGAGTCCCAGCAATGCAGAAGAACAACAGTTGAATAAGGAAATTCAATTATACTTAATCAAAATGGGTAAACTGATTCAAAATCAGTATATCTGACACTGAAATTGATCACAACAGTTTTGATGGGAAAAAAATATTAACTCCCACAGCTTACTAAAGTCACATAAATAGGTGCTAACTCACAAAATAACACTTTATAATATTTTTCCCCAAATGTATTTGAGTATTTCACATTTTTATTTATTTTTATCTTAATTCCAAAACATGTTTAGTTATTGACCTTTTAGTTATTGACTAATTTATTAACTTTTTATAAATTTACACTAGGGCTGCGTATCACCAACAATGTCACGATACGATACGCATCACGATACTAAAGCCACGATACGATACACATCACGATATGGTTCAATTTGGAATTTAAATTTCTTTTGAGCAGAGTTTAGTAACAGTAATATGCACTTATTGAATAACCAGTGTTATAACAGTCGTGATAACTGAAAAACAATTTTGTTTTTTTCATTAAAATTTCACTTGCAACGGTAAGTTGACTATAAGAAAACTAAGTTAATTATATCAGCTATTATATTATATTATATTTATCTAAAAAATACAGGCTACATGAGTTTACAATACACACTTTGCAATAAGGTTCATTTATTAAACATCAGATAATGTATTAATTTACATGAACTAACCATGAGCAATACATTTGTTACTGTATTAGTTCATCTTTGTTAATGTTAGTTAATAAAAAAACTACAGTTGTTCATTGTTTGTTCATGTTAGTTCACAGTGCATTAATTAATGTTAACAAGATTTAAATAAAGTATAAGTAAATGTTGAAATTGTTATATAACTAACAAAGATTAATAAATGCTGTAGATGTGCAGTTCACGATTAGTTCATTTAACTAATGTAGTTAACTAATGTTAATTAATGAACCTTATTGTAAAGCAGAGGTGGGTAATCCAGGGGTCAAAGAGTAAAAGTCCTGCCATATTTTTATTCCATCCACTGAAGCATTAATGAGATAAATAAGTGATTAATTGAGTGATGATTGAGCATTATTGAAGAAAATCACAATTTTTAAGTTACCATCATCGAGGTCAGGGTTTGCTTTAGTTGAGCTCTTGACCCTTGCCTTTTTAATATTAGATTTTGTTTGGGCAGTTTTAACTGTGTTAAAACCAACCAAACAAGCAAAGTTAAAAGATGATCAGGTGTTGTTGGTTATGTTTTCATATAATCATTATTTGATCTGAATCACTGAACTCATTTAGAGCCCAATCTCTGAGTTAGATTTACATTATTGATTACAGCAGCACTGTGATTCTACAGAAGATCAGTTTATACAATACAGATTTTTTTTTTTTTTTTTTTTAAAGTTGTCCTTATCACAAAAAAATTTTTTTTATACACACAGACATCAAGAATCAGCCTGTGAATCTCAACAACGGTGACAAGCAACATATTCTGATCAACAGATCAACTCTGAACATTAGAAAACAAGCTACTAAAAAATCACAGAAAAACAGCAACATTTTAATAGTGAGAATAAATGAAATTACTAAAACAATTCAGCTCATAATTTATTCATGCAGCAATGCATGATGGGAGCCATGGATGAATTTTGATTGGTGGCTCCCAGAATGCACTGCAACATGCTTTATGATGGCCACCACTGTTGAGATTCACAGGATGATTCTTGATGTCTGTGTGTTTAAATGAGCTCTGGTTTTTTTTTTTTTTTTTTAAATCAGAACTCTAAAAAAAAATTGTATTGATAAAGCTGATCTTGTGCTGTAGAATCACAGTGCTGCTGTAATCAATAATGTAAATCTAACTCAGAGATTGGGCTCTAAATGAGTTCAGTGATTCAGATCAAATAATGATTATATGAAAACATAACCAACACCTGATCATGTTTTAACTTTGCTTTTCTGGTTGGTTTTAACACAGTTAAAACTGCCCAAACAAAATCTAATATTAAAAAGTCAAAGGTCAAGAGCTCAACTAAATCAAACCCTGACCTCGATGATGGTAACTTAAAAATTGTGATTTTCTCCTTTGGTGATTCTGCTTGTTATCATCAGGTGTCTTCAATAATGCTCAATCATCACTCAATTAATCACTTATTTATCTCATTAATGCTTCAGTGGGTGGAATAAAAATATGCCAGGACTTTTACTCTTTGACCCCTGGATTACCCACCTCTGTTGTAAAGTGTTACCAAGTTATAAATTACAAATGTCATGTTATGATCATTTCAAAATCAGAGTAATGAAGCAGATCAAAACAGAAAGAATGCTGAGACAGATCTGTCGCCACCCTGCAAGAGAAAGAATGTGGATATGTAGTGGCAGGTTATCGTGACATACAATTGGGTTGCTCTCGATGTCCAAGCATCGCAGGAAATTGAAACTCTCTGTGTAGAAGAGAGTGACAGCAGAACGTCTAGCTTAACTTCATCATACAACCGGGAAATTGCCGTTTCTGTTAAAAACTGACATGTTGGTATTGTGTAGTGTGGCTCACACTCGTGAAGCAATTGTCTGAAGCCGTTATTCTCGACAACGCTGTATGGCCGTAAATCCTGACATATGAAGCGCATTAATGTATTTGTAATCTTTTGATATTGCCGAGATGTGGGTAAGAGTTTTGAGATGAAAGCATCGGGCATCGTTGGCTGCTTCTGGGATGACAGATACAGTATGTGCTACTAGGCCTACCTGCTACGACCAGGGCTGGCTGGTGTGGATGATGTCTTGTTTTGCAGTTCTTGCATATCGCATGACTCATGTTTAATGTCTGACTCTGGTTTAGCGTAAAACCCAAAATTCTCCCATATTTTTTTATTTTACTTTTGTCGGCGGTGGAAAAGTTATCCATTTTGAATGTCTCGCTCTGCTGCTTGCATTGCTAGTGCCAATTGACGTCACGTGATTGGCTACATTTCATTTCATTGGCAGACTCGATACGGCAACTGCTGTATCGATACGCGTATCGTCAGGAGTTCATGACGATGTATCGCTGTATCGATATTCTGAGCACAGCCCTAATTTACACATGCTGGCTGTAATTGTTACAATTCCACCGGTGTATCAAACACATGACGAGGAAGATAAGAGTTAAATAAGTCTTTACTTAATAATCCAACAGGAGAATACAGAATTAGATAGGAACGATACCGACAACATACTGAACACAAACAGGAACTTAAATACACCCATGAATAAACTTTAAATGACAAACAGCTGTGATGAATGTGATTGGTGTCCATGGTTACTGATTGTGGCGGAAAACTAGAACAAAGGAACACGTGACAGATGACAACAAACAAATTGAAAGTCCGTGTGGATGTAACAGTAATATAGTATTTTTCCTACTGTACATGTGTGCATTAAATTGAGTTTTGAATCATTTATTTATAATAATGTATTAAAAAACAGAATTGCAATTTAGCAAAATTACACCCAATCAAAGATGTGTAAACAAAATTTTTTTATCATCAATGGCTTCATAGAGAAATGTTTAATGGTGAAAAAATAATACATCATGAATATCACCTCAGCTTTTTTAAACATGTCGAGCAAGAGGCTGTACAATATCTCACCTCAGCTGTGAGATGTAGGGCAGACACTGAAGGAAACTCTTCATTTCACTCTCTTCCTCTGAACATCCTATCAGCTCTACTGGTTTCTTCTCTGTTTGGAGTTTCAGCACTTCCAGGAGGACGGAGGTCTTTCTCTGTGAGAGATCTATGATCCAGACATCAGGTGACTGGAAAACTGACTGTAATGCTGGAAGGAAACTCCTGCCTGTTTGAGTCTCAAAGTTCTTCACATGTGAGCAAAGATCCAGCAGGAAATCTCTCAGGTCTCGGTTGTTTCTGGGTCTCAGATCAAAAAAGGAGCAACTGCACTGAGACACTTTATGGAAGAATTCTTGAAATAATGTGATTTGCTTCAGTGGATCTTCCCAAATCTTTAATCTGCAACACAGAAATCAAACAATATTAAAATCACAGACAATTACAGGTTTAGAATTAAAGTCTAACAGTAAAAAAGTATCTTGAAAGGTCTGTAGATTGACAGCTGTAGCAGCAAAACTTCAAGAGGATGAATTTAGAGCCTCAATTTTTCTGTGGTGTCTGACAAGCTTTTGACTAGTTTGATGACGTCTAGTTTAGAGGAGACAGAGGCTAGTTGTCACAAGGTTTTCAGTCAACTGTCAAATTACAAAACTGCATTTCTCTATTTTTTAATTATGGTTTTAAATAACTATTTCAGGCATGACCAGCTAAGGGTGATGTTTTTCCTATTTTTTTTATTTTCAAATGTTAAACTAGAGCTTTTATTTTGATGGAGAGACCTTAGAGCTTCTCTTTAGTTGACAAACTATTCTCATAGCAGACGATTAAAATGTTTCTTTTTTAAATGCTTGTAACAAGCGATAAACTTACAGCACTTGCAGAGATGAGTTTGTGTGAAGCAGACAATTTCTCACAAGTGTTAATGTTGTGACCATTAAAGTGTTAAAGTAAGTTGTGACCATTATTTTTTCTCTATTGTGATGAATATCCGAGTGAAACGGCTTCTCAAATGATGAAAAATGTAAGGCAGCACTTGATTTTGTCTATCAGGAATTGATTGGGATGTTGAATCATTGTGATTTGATATTGTTATATCTCAAGTGAGTGACAGGTTTCTGGAGGGGAGAGTTTATTGTCCCTCACGATGAAGCACGTCATCAGAGAAGAGATGAGACGTCACTGCGTGGAGGAGGGAAGTTATTTTGAATAAAGATCAGTGGTGTCTTATATACAGGCGTTACAGTTTATTGCTCTGGATACATCTGTTCTCATCCTCCTGCAGCAGGTCTATGGCGTGTTCACACAGGAGATCAGGGATCCTGGACATCTTTCTTCTGGTGTTTTCAGTAGAAAGGTGTCTTTTGTGTCCTAAGTTACTGTATCTGTGACCTTTATTGTGACCTTAATTCTTATGTTTTTATGCAGTGAATATTACAGCGTTTATTATAAATTATTTATAAATTATTATTTAAAAAAAAATCATGTGCCCCTAAAATTCATTAATTTTCAATATAGTTTATCACAGGAGCTGTGTGGACCATATGCATATTTTGATCATATGCATATGGGAATGTTAGGATCCGATTTGTTCTTCAGATGCCCCTCATAAACCCACAGGAAAAAACACTATTAAAACTGAAGCTCCAGTACTGCATTTTCACTAGGGTTGTTCCGATTCCGATACTAGTATCGGAAATACCACCGATACCACAAAAATTTCTGGCATCGGTATCGGCGAGTATTTAAACTCACGTACCGATCCGATACCATTTTCTTAAACAATACCTAGTTGTGCCCGCTATCTTTGCTTAACGCAGCAAATCGGAAATCAATTCTTCGCGGCTCAGAATGCAAACACAGGAAGTTGTGCTGTGTTGCCACAAGCAACCACTGTTTAGAGCAGCGGAGAAGTGAAAACGCGCTAGCAGTATGTCTGCTGTTTGGCAGTATTTCAGACCAGTAAAACGGCGACATGTCTCATATGCAATGCTGCAATGCTGCAATTTCGAGTGGCACAAGTATTGGCAACTTTAACACAAATAACTTAACCCTTTGATGCACAAGCTATGAAAACCCCTTCTAATGCATAACATGGGTCAAAAATGACCCATATTCATTTCCTATATAATTTCAATAACGGTTGAGTGTTTCTTTGCTAAATCTTTAAAAGAAATGTATTTTATCATTCATTTATTCCAGGTATTCCTTAAATATCTTGTTTTTGATTGACAAAAATCATTATGTTCATTTTTTCTTTCTTACTTTATAAACAAACACAGTTTTTGTTTGTCTACATCAATTTTACACACATGGGTCAAAAATGACCCGTATTCGTTTCCTATGTAATTTCAGTCATGACTGAGTGTTTCTTCGCTGAATCTTTGAAAGAAATGTATTTTATCATTTATTTATTCCAGGTATTCCTTAAATATCTTGTTTTTGATTTTAACAAATCATTGTTTTTATTTTTTCTTTCTTTTTTTATAAACAAACACAGTTTTTGTTTGTCTACATCAATTTTACACACATGGGTCAAAAATGACCCATATAGAAACCTTTGCAAATTTTCACAAGTAGGAACATATTTACTGCAGACAACTGTTCATCCAACACACATTTCACCTCTCAACATGGCTGCTTTTGTATATTTGATGGATGAAAGTCATATTATATTTCATAGGCTATATATTATATTTCATAATTTGTATTTTTTGTCATAAACCAATGCTACTGGTCACTTTTTAAATCTATCAGTGTTCCTGAAAAGTAACAGTTTTGAACAAGGTTTCTGTCCAACAGTGAAAATATATAATAAGTGTATCGATCAACAGTGCTTTTGATTTTCTTTATCTAGAGTGTTAGCGGCTGGTCCTCAACAGAACTGAGGTGGATGATGACATCACTGTAAAAAAAGCTGAAAGTTTACTTTGTGCACAAACGCAATTTAAATGTGTATGTGCAGGTTGCACATACACAGTTACAGAAATCCGGCGGAAATTATAAAAAGTTACAAAAATCTGTATGCTGATCCTCACATATGCATACAAAAGTGAAGTATACTTTGGCCTTTAGAATGGTAATGACACACAAAAAAAAATCATTCAAAAAGAAAGAAAAAATTAAAATAAGGAATTGTTTATTGAGTAATAGATGGAATAATGAATGATAAAATTAATTTATTGTAATATATGCGATATAGAAAGTAATAACTCATTCAGGTCACTTTAGACCATTCTGTATATGTCCAAAACTGTTACTTTTCAGGAACACTGACAGACTTAAAGGGTGACCAATTGCATTGATTTATGACAAAAAATTTAAAATTATGAAATATATAGCCTAATATATTAAATATAATAAGACTTGCATCCATCAAATATACAAAAGTAGCCTTGTTAAGATGTGAAATGTATGGCAGATGAACAGTTGTCTGCAGTTAATATGTTCCTACTTGCAAAAATTTGCAAATATTAAAGATTTCTATATGGGTCATTTTTGACCCATGTGTGTAAAATTGATGTAGAAACTGTGTTTGTTTATAAAGTAAGAAAGAAAAAATGAACATAATGACTTTTTACAATCAAAAACAAGATATTTAAGGAATACCTGGAATAAATGAATGATAAAATACATTTCTTTCAAAGATTCAGTGAAGAAACACTCAGTCATGACTGAAATTCCATAGGAAATGAATACGGGTCATTTTTGACCCATGTGTGTAAAATTGATGTAGACAAACAAAAACTGTGTTTGTTTATAAAGTAAGAAAGAAAAAATGAACATCATGATTTTTTACAATCAAAAACAAGATATTTAAGGAATACCTGGAATAAATGAATGATAAAATACATTTCTTTTAAAGATTCAGCAAAGAAACACTCAACCGTTATTAAAATTACATAGGAAATGAATACGGGTCATTTTTGACCCATGTTGCGCATTAGAAGGGTAGTGATACAAAAATGAATTTTATTAAAAAAGTAAGAAAGAAAAAATTTAAATGAGGATTTGTGATGATCAAAAAGAAGTTAATTGAGGAATACCTGGAATACTGAATGAAGAAATTAATTTCTTGCAAATAAAAACTCAGCCGGGTCATTTTTGACCCATGTTATGCATCAAAGGGTTAATAAAGCATTTGAAGACGCGTCACCCCGCGCAACACGATGGTTACATAAAGGCTAATGCTGCGTTCACACCAGACGCGAATGAAGCGATAAGCGCGAGTGATTTACATGTTAAGTCAATGCAAAGACGCGAATTGACTCCCTGCGGCACGATTCGCGTGAATGACGCGGTGCGAATTGAGCGATTCGGGCGTTTGACGCGCTTAAGATGGAGAAGGATGAGGCGTGCCAGCTTCATTCAAACAAAGAGAAAAGTTTTCAAAAGACAAATAAAGATAACCGACAAAATTGTCGGGTTTATTGTTCTGGATGACCAGCTGCTGTCAGTCGTCGAAAACGTGATTTTTATTTAACAAAATTGTTTCTGGACTTCAAGTTTTAAAGAGATTATTTTCTTATATAGCCTAATTATATTCCTAGATTTATTTGTTGCACTGTTTTATAGTTATATTGTAAAACTGATATACCTTTTTCAGTTTACAGTGTTAGATTTGTGGCTGCATTTGAAGTTCTTTTTCACTTAAAATAAATAAATAATATAACTGACAAATGTATGTCAGATAATAAAAATACTCTAGTTCACTGTATGTTTTTGTTCTTGTTTTATTAAGGGATAAGTCTGAAGCACACCATAAATAATTCTATCAATTCATACAGGGCTAGTAGTAGCCTATATATATATACAGATACACACCCAGGTATCGGATCGGTACTCTGTATCGGTATCGGCATCGGTATCGGGAATGGAAAAGGGGTATCGGAACATCTCTAATTTTCACGACCACAGTCCTCCAAGGACCTCATCCTAGTTATAAATATATATATATATATATATATATGAAACGAACAGATGCAAAGACTAGACCCATGGAAAATATTGATCATAATTAATTGCTCTCCCTTTATAAATTAACTTACATGAAAAGAATAAACCATCTAAAATGCTTTGAATTATCATTCTACTGAAAGCTCAAAGCGTGATATGATTTAAATGTTTGTGCTTTCGATTATGCTTCAGATGATCAACACAATCAATCATCAGTTTTAAACGTGTCAAAATGAATATTCCAAAAAGAGATTTGTTCAATCAAAAATTCTGTCTTCATTTACTGACCATCATGTTATTCTCGCACCTCACACACACACACACACACACACACACACACACACACACATACAGCTATGGAAAAAATTAAGAGACCACTTAACATTGATTTCTGAACTTGGAGTGGTCTCTTAATTTTTTTCATAGCTGTATAAATGAATGTGTGTTTACAGTTTACTACAGTATGTGTGTTGATCAGTAAATCTGTTCATATAAAGCGATCGTGTCTCTTCAGAAGACTTGGATCAAATTGTGCAATTGATTATTTTTACAATGCCTTTACAACCTTTTTGGATCTTTTAAGTTTTAGGAGAACTGACTTTAAATTATATCATAAATCATAAATCATAAAAAATGTGAATAAAATCGTATGGGTTTGAATCGACATGAGGGCGAGTGCCTGATGAAAGAATTTTAATTTTGGGGTGAACTATAACATAAATAAAGTAAGCTGAGTCTTGAAGAAAACTAACTATTATTCACAAACCATGATACATGTCGTCACATTTTTATATTGTGATATATCATTTCACCCCCCAGTACCTGATCTTTGGTGAGCAGCTGAGCATCATTTCCATTCCTGCGTCAGTCACGTTACAGTCCTCCAGATCCAGATAAACCTCTTTCTCTCCACACTGACCGATCACATAAGCCAAAGCACAACACTGATGAGGGTCAAGATCTCCTTCAGGCTCGAGCTGATGGTCCATCTTCTCCAGGAACATTAAACATGCTTTAGGAGACTGGAGCTCATACAAGCACTGACACACATAGAGAAGATCAAACTCTTCACTTTCACTCTGAGGCTGGAGGAAAGTGTCCAAAAACTTCTCAATGAACCAATCAGATGTTTTCCTTATCTGATCCTCTGGGAAGAGACACTTGAGGAGTTTAATGTTGTGTTCTCCCAGAAGTCCACATATGAAAGGAAGAACATGTTTCATGTGTTTATTCTCCTCTGTCTGACAGAGTTGGAGGACTTTCTCAATTTCATCTGGATGTCCAAGAAGCCACAAAGCTGAGAAGAATTCCTGCATTGTGTTGTGGAGAAAAGCACAGTATGTTGTTTCAGAGTCTCTTTTTGTGATCATCTTCAGAAAAGCATGACAAATATCAGTCTCATCACAGCCAACATCTGGAAGGTTCAGGCACTTCTGCATAGTTGCAGTGAATGCATTTTTCATCAAGAAATGAATCTGATCTTTGAACTCTTTTAGGTAAAAATCTATTTCCTCATTTTTTTTCTTTACAACATTCTTCACAGTAAAACGGAAAATGTGGATGTACATTTCTGTGACTGTGTGTGGATGGTTGAAAACATCATTTTTAAATTGAATCAAGTCTACAATCATGAATGCATACATTGGCACATGGCTGAGACTGAACAGCTCTTGATTCTTCAAAACAACATCTAGAAGAACAGGATCGTGACCCAACATACTCTTGTAGTAAGTGTTGATAGACTTTTCACCGAATCCTTGGACATACACTTTCAGTTTCGGCCAGCTGGAGAAAAGTGGATCATATTCCACCTCTGATCTGCATGTTATTATAATCTTGGCATCAGGCAGGAGCTTGTGCTTCATGATCTTCCATAAGGTGGAATTTTCTTCTAAATCTACTACACCATCAAATACAATGACAACATTCTCAGAGTTTTCCTCAATATCTTGAAACACTTCTTTTCTGTCTTTTTCCTTGGGTTTTAAATACACGTCAAACAAAATAGACTCCAAATCATCATTGCTAGAACTGACCAAAACACTTTCATCAAAGTAAAACATGTAGTAAAACTCTCTGTCATGTTTCTCTGCCCACAGACACATCATTTCCTGGACAACTGTAGTCTTTCCTATTCCAGGTTTTCCTATGAGGAGGATGTTCTTATCTTGGCATTTCAGGAGATCCTCAGGTGAAAATGCTTTTTCCACATTAGGAATGTAAGCTCTTAGCTTTTTGGGACGAAGTTTTTTGCATTTTTTATTTTTCAGTTTTATTTTGCATCGAGGAGTTTTCCCCTCGGAGTCTGTCTCTAAAACAAGAGGTAGAAAATGGAAGTTTACATGTGACTTGTCATCCAGATATTTACTGCAATGTTCCCTTTGGTCCTTCAGAATACTTTTTGCTTTCTTTTTGAGCTTTTTCTGGTAGTTTTGACAGGGCTTTGTACCTAAAACATCAACAAAAACAAAGATTTGTATTTAAATGCATTCATTTTTTGTCTTTTTATTAATATGTTTTTAATTAATCTACTCACCAAATAAATAGTTTGCCTCTGCATCTTCCTCTTCATCTGCATCTTTGACAGGAAAACAGCTGATCCAGTAGTGTAAATCAGAATCTAATGTCCTCTTCTGAGTTGCATCTAGAATCCTGAGTAATTCATA
Organism: Ancherythroculter nigrocauda; assembly: GCA_036281575.1. Classification (NCBI taxonomy): domain Eukaryota; kingdom Metazoa; phylum Chordata; class Actinopteri; order Cypriniformes; family Xenocyprididae; genus Ancherythroculter; species Ancherythroculter nigrocauda. The sequence continues at coordinate 58,451,474 of VTFQ01000001.1, read as the reverse complement.
ACTGGCAGCTTCACCTTTGTTAATGACCCAATCCAATATAGATCTGGCTTTATCAAACTCTGTCCTCTCGGCTTTGAGAGCATCGACCTCATGGTCATTGAAAACCTCTTGCTGATAAAGATTCTCAATGATCAGAGGAAGGTTTCTCATTTGAGTCACCAGGTTTCTCCTGCAGTTTCTGAGGTATTCAGCGGCACACTGCTGTGCACACGCCATGCTGCAGACATTTCAAACCTGAGGAACAAGACAGAAGTTAAAGCATATTCATGCAACAATATTTCATGTTTTAATCATATTTATTATTTTACATGCGCATCACGATTTAGAGATGTGAAAAGAAACAAAAATAAAGAAAAAAAAAACAGCCTAAAAAAGCAGATTTACATTGTAAATTAATTCCTTGTAAAGTGTGCTGAACTCTATGTGCCTACACATGGCAGATCAAGCTTTACTTCAGATTGATCCCCACATATCAATGTGCTTTTTATTAGTAATGATTTCATTTACTTGAAATGAATGCATTTAAAAATGAATAAATCTTCTTAGCAAATATAGTTGAAACTATTTCTCTTTCGGCTTATCTGAGAAGAAATGCTGGAACAGAAGCATTCGAGAAACACATCCCCAGCATTTATTCAAACAGAGCATTACTAAACTAAATAATGACCAATGTGGCATTTATTATTATGAAATTAATTATTTAATGATAAAGTAAATCATCATTTTTGAAACCTAAAAAACATAATGCATCCATCCATAATAAAAGTAATCCATATGGCTCCAGGGGTTAATAAAGGCCTTCTGAAGAAAAGTGATGGTGAATACATATTTAAAACTTTATTAACTATAATAACTAGCTTCCAGCAGACAGCCATCCACATCAGCTTGTGGTGGAAGAGTAACCTCTGACCCGATGCATGATGTTATAATGAACACGGAAGCGCAGAGGAGAGAGCAAAACAAAACACTGGTCACAAATTAGAAGACTAAAACGGTAATTTTTAAAGAGAAATGTCAGAGGATTACGATATAAGAGAAGAGGAGCTTGAGTTTGTTGCACAGCCCTATTTGTTAAAACCAAGAGAGGCGTCCAAGCTTACGATCCTCCTACATCCTGCTTCATACATGGCTTCAAACACTTTAGGATTACAATTTCTTTATATTTTAAAATGAAATATGTTAATTGAACAATAACACCTTCATGAGCCATCAATGTAGCAATAATCTGTTTTTTAATTAATTATACAGAATTACACCACAGATCACCACTCACCACAGAAGTGCTCGTCCACAGTCACGCACGGAGGGAAAGTGCTCTATTTTGAGGTCAGAAACAGGATTTTCTATCATTTAAAATACAATAGTGTATACTATCATATATGATGACATAAAAAAATGCAGAATGAAATATATAATGAATGTAGTGGTGGTCCTCTTATTTTAAAATAAAAATGACATCACTTGACTTCCCTTTTCCTATTTCTTGAAGATCTATGAAGAAAGGCCCGTGGAAAGTCCACTGTCTCTTTTCAGTTATCAGACATTTTCTCATTTATCTCATGATTTATCTCATATATATGATAGTATACATTTTGTGTTGTTTATTATGTTATTTATTTTTCCTCAATACATATTTTGTGTTATTTTTGTCTTTTCTTTTAATAACTCGAGTTTGAAATAAAGACTACTACTATTTCATATGAAGCTATTGAACTCACTGGTATGAACTACTTTATTATTGTTAGGGAATTTAAAAAACAAACAAATAAACAAAAAAAATAGAATACAAATGGATTAAACTACTTAATTTAGTGAGTATATCATGATTGACAACATGTGGTTTGATACCTTGCAGCAGCCATTTTGTAAAATGCATTTTTCATGGAAATACCCTTCCTTATGGGAAACACCTGTAAAGATCAGTAACACCAGTGACTCCCATTTATTGATACTTGAACTGTATTCAAATCCATTTTATTTATATTTCATGATTCTTAGGATCATGGTTCTTAGAAACAGTTCCAGTGGTGTTTCTACTGGAGCCTGGTACGGCACGGCATGATTGCAAACTGTTCTCAGCCCGGAATTCTCTGCACAGTTGTGTAACAGTGCTGGTAGAATCCGTAAAGTGATGTCGACACACAGGCTTGGTCACTCTGTACCAGCAGGTCACGGATCAGCCTGATGCTGGAAAAGCGGCTTTTGGGTCACTGGTGTTAGGCTACTGGGTTTTTTTTTTCCTTCTTTTTTTTCTGTCACATTAAATAAAATGTCACATGTGAAATCATAATTTTACATCCATTGAATTCTGCTACACTCAAGAATTAAGATTTAAAGGATTGCATCGTTACTTGTTTATAACTGTTTTTCAAATATTTTCATTGCTCAGCAAATACATGATTGCGCAAATGAACTAAGATCATCACACTTTTAACACATCTGATTAAAATAAATAATACAATATATTTTTTTAATTACTATTTTTCAGTAACTGACTGCATGTGCTGAACAAAAACCTTTAATATTAAATAAATGCACAACAAAAATCATTAAGCTGTCATTTATAGGTAAATAAAGTCAAAGAGTAATATAATAATGTGGTCTAAGTTTAAATGTTAAAAAATGAAATACATTTTCAGACATCTTGCCATACCATAAAGGACATTTCTGCAGAATGACCCTTTTACTCATTTGGCACAAGTCGACTTGCGCGTTTGCGTACGGTCGTCCACCCTTAAGCTATTATTTGAATTTATAAAGTTTTAAATATGGATATTTTTTCTTACAAAAACGCATATCGCTTTGCTTTAAAAGGCCTTTATCATGGATTATTTTTTATAAGGAATGTGGCTATACATTTTTGGGGGGCATCAAAATCTGCCCCAAAATCTTTAAATATAGGCTCTCTCCAACTGTGTTCGTCTGAAAGAAGTTAGTCATATAACTTACACTTAAGATGGCTTGAAAGTGAGTAAATCGTGATAATTGTCATTTTTGGGTGAACCCTTTAATGCGATCGCCTCGCGTTCAGTCTCCGATTCATAGTATGAACCATTAAAAAAAAACTTCAACTCGGTCGGGATTTACCGGAGTGAATCAGTAAGAATGAACGGATTCGTCTGACTCGCTGAACTGCTAGTAAATTTTATTTTCTGGGACGAGACAAAAACGAAACTAAAACCAAATCAAAATGTCTCAAGCCGTTCATAGCTTTAGTCAAAGTTTGTGAGTGCTAGAACAGTTCGTGTTTCAAGTCGATTATTTCGCGAAATTAATTAGTTTCATAGCACTCGCAAAAGGCTCTGACTGGTATCAGTGTGTGTAGCCTAATGAAGGGAAACACAACAATTACTGACCGTGACAGAGGATGTGCACGTGGAAGCAAGCTTGTGGGATTATTACAGAGACAATGGGGTTAGACGCAACTACAAATACATGAAAAATGTCTTCAAAGACATACAATTTGGCAAAACATGAAAGCGTGTATCAATAAATGAAACAAACATTCATGAATAAAACAAAATGAGATCCATACAAGCCGTGCGCGAACTACCAATAAACTTGTTATTAGATTAATATGCTAGCCTACCTCTGATATAAAATAAAACGGATTAAATTAAATTCCAGCGACATATGGTCAATTTAAAAATGTTAAACGAAGATGTTAACAATTTGGATTGTATACTACCTGCTTTTCAACTCGACAGCAACTTCCGACTGTACAGGAAACTGCATGCAGTGATCGTCTCCAGGAAGTTGTAATCCTGCAGTCGTTATGTCTACATATTACCTGTAGATGTCCCCCCTCTAGTATTTATGCATAAACAACCTGATCAAACCTTTTAGGGGAAAAAACACATAATATACTTTTTCAATACAGACTTTCACTAAATTCCTCAGTCAATTTCTCCCAATATTTAAAAATAGCCCAACTTTCATGAAACTGCAAATTACAAATATTTTTTCCTGAATTATCAACTTTCATTGTCTGTTGCAAATGCTGATGATAGCAGAACATTTTTAAGGGTTAGTTCACCCAAAAATGAAAATTCTGTCATTAATTACTCACCCTCATGTCGTTCCACACCCGTAAGACCTTCGTTCATCTTCAGAACACAAATTAAGATATTTTTTGATAAAATCTGAGAGCTCTCTGACTCCTCCAACAGCAATGTAATACTGTACCATTTTCAAGGAACAGAAAGGTAGAACGTCGACTTAGGACTACAGTGGTTCAACCTTAATTTTATGAAGCAACGAGAATACTTTTTGCATGCAAAAACAAAGCAAAAATTACGACTTTTTTTTTTTTTTTTCAAAAAATTTGTCTCTTCCCTGTCATTGTCCTACGCTGTTTACATTCAGTGCTTGCAGGTTCTACGTCAGCATCACACACGTGTCATGCTGCTCAAGTAAACAGCATTGGCCTATTCATTGTTTTGTCACATGACTGTCACGGAGCCCTGGGAGGCAAAACAGCCATGTAACTGCAGCACAAGCCTGTCAATTTTCATCTTAAAAACAAAAATATGTGAACAAGATGCAAGATTTGGGCACATGTGATCCATATACAGTGATTTCAATCACTAAAAACAGCGGGACGATTTTTTAAAAAGCTAACGTGAAAAACACTATAGGGTAGGTTGTACCAATTAGGATTAAATTAAGCAAAATTTAACACTAATCAAGGATTTGTTGATCTGGGTTTTATTTTAAATCGAGTTGTGTTGCACCACTTAATTTTAAACACAGATTAACTACGCAGAAAGACCTTTAGAATTAAAGGGCTGATCAAGCAGCATAGGCGGAGGATGAACCGATGCCAGGCTAAAGAATCCTTAGTGCAACCCACCCTTAAAGTGTCTTAATGTACTGAAACAGTGATATTAAAAGATCAAATTCAGTTTAACCCCTAATTAATGACATTATTTTAATTTTTGGGAGAATTTACTCTTTAATTATGAGCAGGCCCATACAGAATATGGACTTTTTCCTCATTTATATTAAGACAATGTCAGCACGACACATTATTGCCCAAACATAGTCTCAGCCTCGGACGTCACGCCCAGGGTCGGTTAGCTTAACATCATGCAGGTTCAGAATCACGTGAGGTTGAGTAAGTAATGACAAAATTTCCAAACTGTCCCTTTAACTGGAAACACATCAGGATTTTCGAAGTCGTCATCTGGTTGGTTGAATTCTACAAGATGTCCGGGAGACGCGCTCTTTAACAGTCCGCCTGGAAACAAATGTCATGAAGCCAAACATCCTTGTGGAAGAAGAACGCTGTCGTGTTTACAACTGTGACAATGAGCACTTACCAGGATCAACTAAACACTGGATTTTCAAAAGTATGTGAACTTTGTGGCTCCAGACGAACTGTGATTGGTTTTGTTAAATGTCAGTCAAATGAACTCTTGGGTCCTTGGGCAATGAAAGCTGCGATGGAGTCCAGACCTTCTGCCGTCAGTCTGAAAGTCTTGCTATGCGAGACTACGGTGCTAGTATTGTCCGTAACCTGAGATAAAATGTCCCTGGTGCCATAAACTGATATTCATGTACATTTTTACATAAAATCTTGGTGTAGATAATAACAATCCAGCTTTTGACTTTTGTGTTGCGATTGAGAGCTATTGAGAGCTCAGAGTGGGATGAAGACGAAGATCTGACATGTGAAGCTTCTGTTGCCTCAAAAATCACCAGCACAAACATATATAGCACCATATGAATGTATTTTTATACCTAACTATACTTGGGCCTATATTGCAAAGTCATCAGCATGAACATTATTAATGTACAGAGTAATATAAATGTTCATTACGTTTAAATTTTTCATTTCAAGTCATGTGTTTTCCCTGTGCTCTTAATGGATGATTAAGATGCATCAGACTTTCAAGCTTGTAGTGACTACAGATCACCAGCAGGTGACACCCTTGATCTTATTTTAGTTTAAAATATGTCAGCAAATATATAAAAAAGTGATCTCATATTCTCTTAAAAAATATAATGACTTTGGCGAGTCACATCACATGGCAGTTTACAAGTGCACGTTGATTGAACCACATGACTTAATGGTCATGACTGATTTAATGTTGTTCAGCAAGCAAAGGTTGATATTAATAAGCAGTGAAGCAGTTTTTTTTTTAAAGAAAAAGAAAGAAATAACAGCTATAAGAGACAATGCCAAACTACAAGGTTTTCTTTTCAAGAATGACATTCTTTAAATGAGGCTTTAATCTTGTTGTAGCCTATCTTCCTGACATGACATTATTCCCCCAAAAATATCAAAATTATTTTTTACACTGAAATTAAAAATGTTATTCACATAAGAGGTGTATTAAAGTCATATCATTGACCCACATTACATTTACTCTTGCCATTTAATTTGCTCCTGTGAATATGAATTATTTTAAATAAGGTGTTACGTTTGCCATTTAAACTATGTTTAAAGCACCACTTAGTTGTCAAAAGCTGCAAATACATTTGCCGCTGAAATAGCAGCAGTACACATGGTGTCAAAAAACAAACAAATACATAAACAAACAAACAAACCTTGTTCTGGGTTGGCCACCATCTGTAAATGTGTTTGTGGAACTTTTGGAAAACTGATCAGTTTCACATTTGATCCTGTGCTGTAAGTAAATATAAATTATCTTCGTTTATTATGCTAAAATTTGGTATTAACATTAATTTGAGGTTTTGAGTGTTAATACAATGATTGACTGTGATCATAAGGTGAACGTGGTTTACAACGTGTTCCTGGATCAACATCTTTATTGATCCTGGGACAACATTCCAATCAACAAATCAGATTTGAGGGACAAGTTTAATATTTATGTCAAGTTTAGGCTTACAACCAGGGTTAGGTGCTTCTACATCAGTGTTGTTCACCTATCATTTCCCTCTGATTTTAGGGATAACTTATGGGTGAGGTTATGGACCGTGATGACAATACCTTAGACATCCTCTTCCAAGTGGCACAGCTGTCATACAGGTCATTCGCTCCACTCATAGATCATAGAATTAGACGCTTGGGAATCTGACCTTCACTTTGGGTCTTCTGATCAACTGTAAGTATTGCAATCACAAATGTGAGAGATATTGATTTGACACAACAACAGAATGCACAAATAAATGTCACCAAATGATCAAAAATGTCTAAATTTGCGACCAAAATTAACCTAATGGAGAACAAAGAAACCAGGAACAGTTAATCTGACGGGTTTTTTTGTTGTTGTTTTTTTTTTACTTAACCTAAATTCAAAACGATTTACAGATGAATGTGCAAAAATAAAGTTAGCAATTCCCTTGATTTTTGTCCAATTCTCACGTTAAAAACAGCGCTGCAGGCTCTCAGCCATCTGTCTCAGTATCCTTTTGGCATCCTGTGTGAAAACACACTCACGTGACATCATCAAAGTCCCGGCTTCTGAACATGTTAAACAGGATCAAAGCTCACGCTCATGGGGCTATTTCTTGGATGTCATGCATCAGAGATCACCTTAATGATCAGAAGGCAGACTATGGATTTCTGCTTACGAAGTCCTTGTTCTTATTTATTTTTCTTTTAAAGGTGTTTTTTTTTTTTTTCCCTTTTGTGACAAATAATGATTGTTCCCAAACATGTCTCCTTGTTCCATGTGAATGTAAAAGGTCTGTAAAACTTTAAAGATCAAAGTTATTGCCTCCTAAAAGAAAGAAAAGATTCTGAACTGCTTTTGCCCGTGAATGACGTCTGTCTTCTTGACCCTCAAACGCTGTAGTTGTAGTTGTAGTTGAGGCCTGGAAGAGTTTGGTTTGTGTTGTCAACATGTCAAGAAGACGCTTTGTGACGGCAAAATCCACTCTTATGCACTTCGAAAGAATGAGTACTTGCACTGGAATTGATATGGTAAAACCAACACCATTGTTACTGTTTGTATCCCTGTTTATCAAGCACTGAGGAAGATTCAGAGCAGAAATTGAGGTTATAGAATGTAACGGTGCCTGCCCACTTTCTCAGCAGCAAAAAATAAATAAATAAATAATAGACAAAAATACAAATGTACAAGATTGTACTTAATGGCTTTAGTGAAGGAAGAACTACAATTCTGCAAAAATGCAGTGCACAGCATAAATGAGTACATCTCCTCTGAACAAATACAAAAGATGTATTTTCGTAATGATCACTAATACAATTTATGGAAAGATGGCAAAATTGAAATGTATTAAACACATACTTAATAAAAACAGAAAAATATATGTCATTAATATCCATAAAATAAGTAAATTAGGGAATTTTGTTTAAATGAAGGACTGCAGAAATGAGTACACCCTAGATTTAAAGGTCCCCTTGAACATGTTTTTAAAAGATGTAATATAAGTCGAAGGTGTCTCCTGAATGTGTCTGTGAAGTTTCAGCTCAAAATACCCCATAGTTTTTTTTTTATTAATTTTTTTAACTGCCTATTTTGGGGCATCATTAACAATGCACTGATTTTCACTGACGCCGCCCCTTTAAGAGCGAGCGTGTTCCCTGCCACATGAGTTGTTGACTATATTACAGCCCATTTACAAAGTTCACACAACTAATATAACCCTCAAATGGATCTTTACAAGATGTTCGTCATGCATGCTGCATGCATGCTTCGAATTATGTGAGTAAAGTATATATTTGAATGTCAACGTTTTATTTTGAGTGAGTTTGAGGCTGTGTTCCGTGGCTAACGGCTAATGCTACACTGTTGGAGAGATTTATAAAGAATGAAGTTGTGTTTATGAATTATACAGACTGCAAGTGTTTAAAAATGAAAATAGCAACGCTCTTGTCTCCGTGAATACAGTAAGAAACGATGGTAACTTTAACCAACAGTAGCCTACATTAGCAACATGCTAACGAAACATTTAGAGAGTCAATTTACAAATATAACTAAAAATATCATGATATCATGGATCATGTCAGTTATTATTGCTCCATCTGTCATTTTTCGCTGTTGTTCTTGCTTGCTTACCTAGTCTGATGATTCACCTGTGCAGATCCAGACGTTACTGGCTGTCCTTGTGTAATGCATTTGAACACTGGCATTATGCAAATATTGGGGTGGAGCCCCCAAATGTTATGTTGAAATCCGAGTGTTTTCCGGAAGTCTTTTAAACAAATGAGATTTATAAAAGAAGGAGGAAACAATGGAGTTTGAGACTCACTGTATGTCATTTCCATGTACTGAACTCTTGTTATTTAACTATGCCGAGGTAAATTCAATTTTTGAATCAAGGGCACCTTTAAAGGTGCTCTAAGTGATGTCACGCGTTTTTAAGCCAAAACATTTTTTGTCACATACAGCAAACATCTCCTCACTATGCGCTAGCTGCCTGTCCCCTGAACACACTGTAAAAAAAAAACGTGGTCTCTGTAGTCGCCACAAGCTCCGAAAATGGTAACAAAAACAAACTGGTGCAGCCTGGACCACGAATCATAATAAACATGATCCAGCCAATAACCGACAAGAATGATTTTAAATGCGCGTTCATGATTGTTTCAGGAATCCACACAGTCACGCAGAGCTGAAGCACAACCAAAACAATGTTCTTCTGCAAAATGCATGCATGTTTTGTTTTATTAAAACAAAAGTTACATAGTGTACCTTTTAACTAAGATAAACAAATGCTGCAGAAGTATGCATGTAAGTTCAGTGTTCGTTAACTAGTGTAGTTAACTAATGTTAACAAATGAAACCTTATTGTAAAGTACTACTATAATATAATATAATAACTGTTCCTGTTTCAAACTCCATTGCAATCAATATCCTATACTGGTGATAACTTGCAAAGTCCTAATTTTGCATTTATTTTTATTCTATACTTCCTCTTGGTGTTGCATGATATTTTCACAACATCAGTGTTTCCAGTTTTGGGTCATCATGAGCAGCGGTGCAAACATGGCCCAATGCAGTCCAGCTGCAATCTACCTCCGCAAACCCGAGAAGGAGCGAAATGAAGCTCAGAATCTGCCTTTTTATGCCAAGACAATCTGTTTTGTTCCTGATGCCAAAGAACTGTACATTAAAGACACCATTCAAAACAGAGAAGGAGGCAAGGCTACAGTCCAGACTGAAGCTGGGGAGGTGAGAGGCCATGAAATCCGTTTTGACTGAAGAGTCTTTAAACAGCATTACACTGCAACCCATTCCATTCAAAATACAAAGAAATGTCATAGAATAGCGACTGCTTTAGAATACAGTGACATGACATTTTCTCTGCAGACAGTGACAGTGAAGGATGAGGAATGTCACCCAATGAATCCACCTATGTATGATAAAATTGAGGACATGGCCATGATGACCCACCTCAAATGAGCCCACGGTGCTGTTTAACCTCAAAGATCATTACGCGGCATGGATGATTTATGTAAGTCATGCCTCAGTTCTGAAAAATGGTCAGACTGGAGCAGTTAATATCATTTTAAGACCTACTGCAGACCAACTCTGGGCTGTTCTGTGTTACTGTGAATCCTTACAAGTGGCTCCCGGTGTATAACTCGGATGTGGTGGTGGCATACAGGGGCAAAAAGTGCCCACCTCACAACTTATCTGTGTCTGACAATGCATATCAAAATGTGCTTACAGGTCAGTCTATTCCAGAAAAACATAATTAATTGAGGGAAAGCTTTAAAAGCTGGCTTTTATGATAAAAGACACTGTTGTTTATTTTCATACATACTTTTATATATTTTATACAGCAGTTCACTGTTATTTTCTGTCGTAAAACCCCCCATTAATAATAAATAGTTAATGTTTTTGGTTAAATATCTGAAATAAAGTCTGTTGTGAACACAAGCTCAAGATATTTTTACATTTTACTCTGACATAAGATACATTAGTAACACCCCCTGTTTATGAATGATAAACTGTTGAATAATGGTATGTAGGGGTGCATTTTGGCCAATCAGATTTTTAGAACTATTTTTTTTTTTTCTTTCCAATTTGGCATCCTAACTGCTGATGTAAACAAACAAATAAACAAACACAAAAAACAATTCACCTACCAAAGCAGTCTTTAACAAAAATTACAAGAGCTTCCCATGATTTCTCCTTTTTATTTGTAGACCGTGACAATCAGTTTTACGTAAGTCATGATCAATGGCCTTGACTGTGCTGTAACTCTACAAATGAAGCTCCAGCTGTGTATCTGTAACTGTGTCATTTCCAGCAGAGAATCTGGTGCAGGAAAGACTGTGAACACCAAACGTGTCATTCAGTACTTTGCGACAGTCGCAGTGTCTGGAGACAAGAAGAAAGAGGCCATGCAAGGAAAAATGCAGGTAAGGGAAATGATCATTTGTATGAGCCGCAGGCTTTATTTTTTTTATTTTATTTTTTTTAATATATTTTACTGAAATATAACTTGCAATTACCCCACAGGGAACGTTGGAGGATCAAATAATTTCAGCCAACCCTCTACTTGAAGCTTTTGGGAATGCCAAAACTGTGAGGAACGACAACTCCCCATGCTTTGTGAGTTCAGCAGTTGTGTTGTATTATGTTTGTTTAAGAAGTTAATTAGCATTTGTTTAATGTAAGCTGCAAATTCCAACAGTGTAAATTCATACAAATTCACTTTGGTACATCTGGAAAACTCTCCTCTGCTGATCATGAAAAACGTGAGCCTTTTTTCACATGGTCAAAATGATATTCTTTGACTTTCTACAAGGTAACTGAATTTTTGTCCTTCTAGATTTGCTGGAGAAGTCCAGGGTGACCCTTCAGCTGGCCGAAGAGAGGAGTTATCACATCTTCTATCAAGTCACCACAGGCCATAAGCCACAGCTGATAAGTGAGAGTGTCACACAATACATCACATGATAGCCAAATATCTTTAAGCTCCTTTCACATTTGATCTATTTTCTTCTTTCTCCTCAGACATGCCCCTTATCACAACCAATCCCTACGATTTCCCCATTATCAGTCAACGGGTTAATGAAAAATGAAAAAAAAATGAGGCGAGGTCTTGGTTCTTCTGTCTGTTGGTTTTTGATTGGATGGAGTGAGATCTGAATGTAAAAACCCCATCTGGTGGTGTTTAGGCAGATGAAATGATGGAGAAGTCTGGCATATGTCACCAGAGTATCATTGGTAGATCATGTTTCATTTTGATTTTGAGGTCAATCTGATGAATGAATGAGTTGTTCACAATAACATCAATAACATGCATTTAGAAAACAGATTTGGGGTGGATTTTCATTTCATGGTGACTTTTAGGAAGAGTCTACAATTGAACATTTCCCGTCCGCTCTCAAATCTGATTCTTGTTTTCGTAAATATGACGTGAAGTTGCACAATGGCAGGTGTGATGTCAGTGATGCCAAGAGTCATTTGTTTGTTATTCCCAAGTCTGTAACCACAAAATCCACCATTTTTTATGGACATGTGAAACATTTCTGTGAAGTAAGTATATATATTTTTTGTGTTGTGGCTGTTGCAGTGGCTGATAAAGTTGCTGAACTCTGCCAACTTGTTGAAAGCTCTTGTCATACAAGAGTAAAAGTTGGGAATTAGTGTCACCAAGGGACAGATGGTTCAACAGGTATGTACTTTGCAATACTTCATCTCTACTTCAATGGCATTATTACATTACATAGCCAGCACTTTACTTTTATCAACCCCACAGGTCATGAATTTAGTTATGGCCTTAGTCTATGAGAAGATGTTCTTGTGGATGGTCATCCGAATCAACCAGATGCTGGACACCAAGCAGCCTCGGTCCTTCTTCATTACAGTACTTGACATTGCTGGATTTGAAATCTTTGATGCGAGCCGCGCATATTTGATAATTATTGTGCCAGGCTGTCACAGCTGTGCGAAGCTTTGATTATGAAAATTAAATGGGGATTCTTTAATGCTTCATGACTCATGAAAGTTAATTTGTTAACAGCTCAAGTGGATGGCAAAATGATTCATAGATTGATTGTTCTGAACATCTGTGCATCAACTTCACCAATGAAAAACTGCAGCAGTTCTTTAACCATCACATGTTTGTGCTCAAACAAGAAAAGTACAAGAAGGAAGGGATAGACTGGGATTTAACAAACTTTGGAATGGATCTGGCGGTCTGTATTGAGCTTGTTGAGAAGGTAGGCCATCATCACTGTAAATGAGCTTGTGAATGTTTTACAGCTAAGGTTATTAATAGTACTCAAATGATGTACACTCTCCCAAAATGTGGTCCCCCTCATGGTATTTATCAAAGTATATTTATAAAAATAGAGACTGGACTTGCAGTTAATATATTAACGATAAAAAAGGCACTTAAGTGCCCTTAAAGAGAGCACACTTTCATGGCTGTTTCTCAAAAAAACTTAAGTACACTTTTAAAAAGTGAACAAATTACATTTTAAATCATTATGTTGTAATAATCTTTTGTCATGCTTATTTTGATGTGTTAACTCAAATAAAGCACATGTAAAATACTTAATTTTAACAGTATAGGGTGTTATTTGATATTACATTTATATATAATTGTACTAAATTGCAACTTAATAATTACAAATGTGCAATTCAAAATATATTAGAAATGGGATTAAAGTATATTTTAGTTTACCATAAATGCTTGTCAGTACATTCAGCAGTACATTTTAACCCTATTTCAAAGACAATAGCAGTAATTATGAAATTACATATAAAGATGTAAGTGGGACACTCTAAAGTTCAGCTAATTACAATTACAGGGAGTGCAGAATTATTAGGCAAGTTGATTTTCTGATCATATTTTTTTTCCAAGCACATTTTACCAATTCCAATCCACATCAATCTTAATAACTACTATTAATATTGTTTTTAATCATTTATAAGTGATATATAATTGTTCATGAAGGCTGGAAATGAAGAATGCCCTATATTCAGGTGTGCAGAATTATTAGGCAGGTTTTCTTTTACAGATAAAATGAGCCAAAAAAGAGATTTAACTCAGACCGAAAAGTCAAAAATTATTAAATACTCATGAGAAGGACGCAATACTAATGTAATACTAGAAATTGCAAAGTTAAAGCATGACCATTGGACAGTGAAATGCTCATTGGGTCAGCGGGGTCATACAAAAACAGCTGGAGAAGAAAAGACACGTTAACTGCAAAATAATTAAGAATTAAGGTGAAGAATTAAGTGTGAAACCATCAGGAACACTGTAAAACTTTTCGCTGTAAATTTACAGTAAAATACTGGCAGCTGGGTTGCCAGCCACTTACTGTATTTTTACAGTACTACTTCTGTAAACAACATTTACAGTATAGTACTGTAATTACCAAATACAGTATCCTGCTGTAATATTATGTACTTTTACAGTATTATACTGTTTATCTACAGCTATTAACTGCATTTATACAGCTTTTCATACTGTACTTATATATGTCATTAAATCATTAAAAATATACTTTTGTTATGTTATGGCAAAGGAAATGGAAAGCAACATACTCTGAGTTTTAAAACTTTTATTTTTAAAAAGAAGAAAATTGCAACGTTGAAAGGTCAACATTTTAAATGCAATCAACAGTTATCAATGAACAATACAGCAATATTATTTACTTTTAACATTTTTCCAAATGTGGAGTAAAAACAAATAGTAGGCCTACAAGTTTTTCAGTACTGCTCCTTTTTTGCACAGTGTTGCCAGTCTTGGAAGTCACTTTCTCTTCTTCTTGGGCCGTGTTCATGGTTGATGTCAAAGTACCTATAAAAGAAGAAAAAGAGAAGGAAAAAAAGGAGAGAGAGAAAACAGTAATGAATATTGTGAATATATGCACCATAGCATTTCAAATGCCTAAGCATTTGATTGCAGTAAGTTAAAATATCCAATTAGCACTTCAGAAAAGTTGCAAAAAAAATAAAAAATGCTAATAATTGTATTCAATGAAATCGTTCATTCATTGAATGGACTATATGCACAACAGCTTCCACATTGTATGTCGTACTACATCTCTGGAGTTTCTGGTAAAAGCATTCAGCTCACCAATTTACACCACTAACCTGCTGCAGTCCAGTGCTCATCTTCTCATTAACTGTTTTTCTCTTACTGTTTTTCTTATATTTTTTACCTGTTGAATTTACATTTTAATTAATTTAATAAAGTAACGATAAGTACAAGCTTGTGTGTGTTGGTGCTCTTATCCCAGTCTTTTAAAATAGTTAAATAAATGGTACCTGCCTCAAGACATTTAGCAATGTTAAATATTTAATCTTTAAGGGTTAGTTTACCCAAAAATTAAATTTCGGTTTGTTGTTAATTACTTGCCCTTGTGTCGTTCCACACCCGTAAGACCTTAGTTCATCTTTGGAACACACATGGAGATATTTTTTGATGAAATCTGAGAGCCTTCTGTTCCTCCATAGGCAGCAGCACAACTTACACATTCAAGGTCAAGAATGGTAGTAAACTCAATTGTTAAAGTAATCCATGTGTCTCTGTGATATGTGACAGAAAGCTCTTGCATCACAAATATCTTAATTTGTGTTCTGAAGATGAGCAAAGGTCTTATGGGTGTGGAACGGCATGAGGGAGAGTAAATGACAGAAATGTTATTTTTGGGTGAACTAACCCTTTAAACAGTAACGCACTGGCAGCGGACTGACAAATATACTTTAAATATTAAGAATTTGAATACTAAGAATTGAGTGAATTACATACAGTGAAATGATTGTCAATGAAAAATAGGGATTAACATATTTATTAAAAATAAATTAAGGTTTGTTTTGATCTTATTCATCAGGTCTCACACACACTGCAGCATCGATCACTAAGCAGAAATAGGCAAGTTGTATTATTTCAAAATGTAAGTGTGTTACAAGCCTCAGTGCAAGTAGTCCATTCTTTGCCATAAACCTGATTACATCACATGTGAAATTAGGTGCAATACTTACATTAACAAAACCATATTTCACAGAAGGCAATTTCCCCCCCTTTCTGGTTCTTGAGCCATGTTTAGGGTGTATGTCAAAGAGCCTAAAAGCAGAAAAGCAAAGAGAGAGAGAAGTGAATATTGTGCATTCATTCACCATAGCATTCTTGTGAACACAAGGACTCACAGCTAAGCATATGATCTCAGTAATGTCTCCTGTTACACTTCAGAAAAGATGCATCTTAAAATAATGCTTAAAATAATTGACAAAATAAAATTGTTTATTCACTGAATTCTTTATCATAAACCTGATATACGTGAAAATAAGCACAACACTTACGTAAACAATGGAGCTGCATCAGATGATTCAGACTGAAACGAGAAAAAAAAAAATCAGGTTGTAAGAATAACTTAGATTTGTCTATAAGATGAAACATCAAGTGTTACTGCGTGAAGCGCTGAAAACAGAGCAACGTTAACTGTTTGCTCATGAGAAGTTTAACATTTCAAGATCAAACAATTCATGACAAAGTAAAAACGCGAACGAAAAGCTCCAGAAAAGAGTGACTTACCGTATTCTCAGCCGAACAATCGTTCCGTCTTCTCGACACGGGCACAAACGTTTTGATTAATCAGGCGGAAAATAACATCTCCGTCTTCTCAGCAGCGGCGTCCGGTCATCCCGCGTCTCAGGCAAACTGACGCTTCGAAAGCTTAAAACTGCACACAATATTCACTCAAATATCGTTTAATGATAACATTAAACCGTGAAGAGTCGAAGTGAAACACTAAAAGCGTTGGGAGAAAAGCTAAAATGTATGCCTGGCCTAGAAATTTGAAATGAGCATGGAAAAAAAAAATCAATCCCATAATGCAATGCTTCTACAGTATTATACTGTATTACGAGTGAAAAGGGCTGAAAACAGAAAACTACTGTATATTTACAGACATTCTGTAAAATATACAGAATGTTACTGTTTTATGAAAATACAGTATAATACTGTTAGAAATTAGCTGTAAATTTACAGCAAAGTTTTACAGTGAACCCTTTAGTCTCCAGCGCCACCATTTCCCAGTACTGAAACCTACCTGGAGTCTTCAGAAGTGTGAGGTGTCAGGATCTCAGAGACTTAGGTTAGGTAAAGAATCCTAAAAAATGACCCGCTCTTAATAAGAATCACAAGCTGAAGTGTTATAAAATACATGAAGACTGGGTTTTTATAGGCCTTATAGACAGACAGCTTGAGAGTGACTCCTGAAGGACCAGCACCACATCCTCTTGTACCACTGTTTGAAGAATTTATCTTCCAGAATCTGGCAGTAAGTTTTGGAAGATCATTTAGTCCATCTCTTATCCTGAAATGTCCATCTTGCAGAGATGGACTAAATGATCTTCCAAAACTTACTGCCAGATTCTGGAAGATAAATTCTTCAAACAGTGGTACAAGAGGATGTGGTGCTGGTCCTTCAGGAGTCACTCTCAAGCTGTCTGTCTATAAGGCCTATAAAAACCCAGTCTTCATGTATTTTATAACACTTCAGCTTGTGATTCTTATTAAGAGCGGGTCATTTTTTAGGATTCTTCACCTAACCTAAGTCTCTGAGATCCTGACACCTCACACTTCTGAAGACTCCAGGTAGGTTTCAGTACTGGGAAATGGTGGCGCTGGAGACTAAAGGGTTCCTGATGGTTTCACACTTAATTCTTCACCTTAATTCTTAATTATTTTGCAGTTAACGTGTCTTTTCTTCTCCAGCTGTTTTTGTATGACCCCGCTGACCCAATGAGCATTTCACTGTCCAATGGTCATGCTTTAACTTTGCAATTTCTAGTATTACATTAGTATTGCGTCCTTCTCATGAGTATTTAATAATTTTTGACTTTTCGGTCTGAGTTAAATCTCTTTTTTGGCTCATTTTATCTGTAAAAGAAAACCTGCCTAATAATTCTGCACACCTGAATATAGGGCATTCTTCATTTCCAGCCTTCATGAACAATTATATATCACTTATAAATGATTAAAAACAATATTAATAGTAGTTATTAAGATTGATGTGGATTGGAATTGGTAAAATGTGCTTGGAAAAAAAATATGATCAGAAAATCAACTTGCCTAATAATTCTGCACTCCCTGTAATGTAAATTTAAACTACATTTTCATTTAATTGCAATTAACAATTAAATTAACAATAACTTGTACATTGTGAACTTTTGTAAAATAAGCAATACATGTGTTTAATGCCGCAAATTTCAAAATGTACAGTGTTTCAATTGATCAGGTTTCCATCAGGTTGAAACGTCGCACTTGTTTAAACACTTTGTTGCACACTTTGACTAGAATTTTACTTTACTTCATAAATTCATAAATAGTCTGATTTTCCAAGTGTACACTTTGGATTATTTTGTCTGCCAGCCAATGGGAATCATTTCCATCCTTGAAGAGAATGTTTCCAAAGGCAACTGACACCTCCTTTAAGAACAAGCTGAATGATCAGCATCTGGGCAAGAACAATGCTTTCCAAAAGTCCAAGCCAACCAAAGACAAGGCTGATGCTCTCTTCTCCTTAGTGCACTATGTTGGCACTGTCGACTGCAACATCTCCGGGTGTCTGGACAAAAACAAGGACCCGTTAAATGAGTCTGTTGTTCAATTGTACCAGAAATCATCAGTGAAGTTGCTGGCTCACCTGTACGCATTCTTTACTTCCGCTGAAGCAGGTAAATCATTCAGAAACATTAGAGGAAAAACTAAACTGGTTTATTCAATCTATCACTTTTTTTTTGTTCAAAAGAGTCCAGCAGTGGAGGAGCAGGAGCCAAAAGACAGCCAAGAAGAAGTGAGGCTCTTTCCAGATGGTCTTAGCTGTTTTCAGAGTATAAACACTAATTTGAACCATTGAGGGGTTTTATATTTCCCTTTTGCTTATTAGTATTTGACATTACATGGATTATTTCACTTCTCACAGGAAAATATGGGCAATGACCAATTTACAAAGCACATATCCTCACTTTGTGCGCTGCCTGATCCCCAATGAGGTGAAAACTCCAGGTACACAAATATGACTCAACTCAGCACTGCAATGTTAAAAAAATTCTGTTAGTCATTATAACACAATGTAATTGTATTATAACCATTGGTTCATACAGGGATAATGGACAACCATCTGGTTATCCACCAGTTATGCTGTAAAGGCATTTTGGAAGGCATCAGGAAAGGTTTTTCAAGTAGAATCTTTTATGCTGACTTCAATCAAAGGTAATTTCACTAGAATAATCAATGCATTTGCTTTTGTCTGTGGAATACTTGATTGAATACTGTATAATTAACCGTCGTCTCAGTCAGCTGATTTCCCATATAGCTGTGCCAGTTTAATGTTTCTCATAACACCACACAATCTCTTTCCTCTCTCATAATAATAAGCATTGGGCTTCTATAATAACAACCAGCTTACTATTCATTTCCTTTACATATCTAAGATTTATGATGTCTATTATTTCATGGTCATAGATACAGAATCCTTAATGCCAGTGCGATCCCTGAAGGACAGTTCATTGATGGAAAGAAGGCCTCTGATCCCAAAAGCTCTTGGGATCATTTGATATTGATTACACACAGTATATGTTTGGCCACACAAAGGTCACACTACTTTATCTTCTTACTGGCCTCAATCTGTTATCATCCTAGAAAAATATTATTGTAAACATCCACATTACATCCTGACACTTAATTCATCTGACAGGTGTTTTCCAAAGCTGGCCTACAGGGGACATTAGAGGAAATGCGTGATAAAAAATTGCCATCATTGGTATCCTGCATCAAGTCCCTGTGCCGAGGATATCTGATGAAGAGTTTGAGAAGATGTATGCTCAAAAGTATGTTCAAATTAATCAGACAAGAATTTGATGTTATATACACTTATACACCTGTCAGACATGTGTTTGTGGTTTTAAATAACCCTGATGTACAAGCCTTTTTTCCAGAGATGCCATTTATACTTTGCAGTACAACCTCTGTGCATTTAGGAATGTAAAACACTGGCCGTGTATGAAGCTGTTTTATAAGATAAAGCCTCTCTTGAGTGCTGAAACAGAGAAAGAGATGGCCACCATGAAGGAAAACTTTCTAAGGTGCAAAGAGAACCTTGCTAAATCTGAGGCCAAATGCAAAGAGCTAGAGGAGAATATGGTCTCTTTGATACAGGAGGACGTCCTGCTCTTACAAGTCCAAGCTGTTGGTGATTATGCTTCCTAACTCATTTATTTGTGTAATGTGTTTTCAATATCTTAGCTTTTTTTTTTTTTTAAAAACATGCATTTGTTGGAGCCATGGCCTAATAATAAGTAAAGCACTGAGCTGTGGGTGTCACAAGTTCATAATTTCCTGACCTCTTCTTGCTATTGCTTTTAGGAAAAAGTAGCAAAAAGCAAATCTAATTCAACACTATTGACTATCTCTCATTCTGCTGCTCTCATGGGACAGTGAGAATCTCAGAGATGCTGAAGAGAGGTGTGAAGGGCTAATAAAAAGCAAACTCCAGCTAGAGGCCAAGCTGAAAGGACTTACTGAAAAACTAGATGATGAAGAAGAAATCAATTCAGAGCTGACGGCGGAGAAAAGGAAACTAGAGGATGAATGCTTGAGTTGAAGAAAGACATTGATGATCTGGAGCTCACTTTTGGTTAAAGTGGAGAAGGAGAAGCACACAACTGAGAATAAGGTTTGTAAGGTTTTTACAGACAAACAATGTATCTTCACAGGTTAAAAACGTTACAGAGGAAATATCGGTAACACTTTACATTAAGGTTCCCTTTGTAAAGGGTTTATAAAGGTGTTTGTTAAAGGGGTGATATTATGCAACTTTTATGCAACAAGATGTAAAATAAGTCCCTGATGTCCCTAGAGTGTGTATGTGAAGTTTTAGCTCAAAATACCCTACAGATAATTTTTTATAGCATGATAAATTTGACACTTTTTGAGGGTGAGCAAAAATGCTCTGTTTTTGTGTGTGTCCCTTTAAATGCAAATGAGCTGCTGCTGTCAAAAGGGGGTGGAGTTTCAGGAGCTTGTGTTAGCACTTAGCAGCGCCTCACATTATCTCTTGTCATTTTGTCATCTTGTGTTTATGACATGCTATTGCATTTGTGTTACTTACTGTTATGCAGTAACATGGCCTCAACCCTTTGTTGCAGGTTCTCGGGGGCGGGATTTATGTAAATTCTGGGGTTAGTGATGTCACCAACCCAGGAAGAAGCTTGTTGTAGTCCCTATCAGCCGTTTGTTGTAGTCCTTAAACAGATAATTTTTTAAAAGACAATATCTCCGTTTGCATTGAACTTTCAGCACTGTAACTTTGCAGATTTTTTTTTTTTTTTTTTTTTTTTTTTTGCAAATATTTATGCTCAAGCAGCAACTTTCACATTAACTACAGTGAAAAAAGTGAAATTACCCTGAACCACCCCGACTAATAACTTATTTACAAATGCATTATAATTTGTTGATAAGCAGTTATAACTGCATGAATAAAAAGGGTGACTTTAATGTAATACCTCGCCAGAGGAGGACTGGCCCCCCGACTAAGCCTGGTTTCTCCCAAGGTTTTTTTTTTTTCTCCATTTTAACACCTATTTGCCACTTGTTTGCCACCTGATGTCACCTGATGGAGTTTGGGTTCCTTGCCGCTGTCGCCTTTGGCTTGCTTAGTTGGGGACACTTGACATTTGATATTCAGTAGTATTCTTGACATTTATTCAAAAGTGCTTCTGATCTGCCTGCATTGACACTATTATTTAAGAGCTGCTGTGCAGCCAAATTATGTACCAGTTATCAATGTAAAGCTGCTTTGACACAATCTGCATTGTAAAAAGCACTATATAAATAAAGGTGACTTGACTTGACTTGACCTGAGAAATAGTGAGCCATTTTTAACTCATGTTATAAATGCTTAATCAATGTATTTATTCACACATATTTTATCATTTTATCAAATCATTGCACCTGCTGCACACATGGTACGGCAGCAAAGTTCCTTGATTATTACGCCTGAATGAGAATATAGTTCCTAGCCATATTGGCCTAGAAAATCACAACTTTTCATTTTCCGTCGGTCTTAGTACACGATATAACTACAGAAGTGTCAAGTTTTAAATAGGAAAAATATCAAAACTCTTTGGTCATTTTTGAGCGAGATGCTAACGGTCTAATCAGATTCAATGAACTATGCTAAGCTATGCTAAATGTGTTACCGCCAGACCCGGAGATCGGCTGAATTGATTCGAAAACGGCGAAACTCAACTGTTTAACTCTAGGGGAGTTTGAAAATGAGCTTATTTTCAAATAAAGTGGAGTCTTCCTTTAAGCCTTGTCTGTGAAACTGGGGGTAAATATCTTTATTTACAGGAGGAACAAGCTAATGTCCATCTAGAACGGTGGAGAAAGGCCCAATATGAGCTTGATCAGGCTAAAGAGAGAGCAGACATGGCTGAGTCTCAAGTCAACAATATGAGAGCAAGGAGCTGGGATCAAATGTCAGTGTTTTGGTGCTCTTGAGCTTAATGATTTTTTTTTTCATAATGTGTTTTGCAATGTGGTATGAAAAGTTGGGGCAGATTAAAAAAATAAATCTTTGTAAACAGGGGCAAGAAAACTGGATGGAGTAAAGGATTCGAATAGTCCATGTGTCTTTACTTAAAAAAGTAATGAAATCAGCATGTCTGAAACAGTTACTAGTGACAATTTTTTCTGAGTACAGTCATCATGCTAAACAATTTAATGCTAACATGGCAGAAGGTAAAAGGAGAAACAGTTGGATCTGTCATGTGACTATGGGAATAAACCTCATAGAGGCTTGCATTTTAAGTAAAAATTCAAAAAAACACCAGTAGAGCTGTGTGGAGGGTCTGTAGATTGCTGTCACTTCTCACTCACTCTTATAGGGTAACAGTGATCGCCTATTTTTTTTTAGCAAGTACTTTCCCATTTATTTTCTACATAAGTTGTGTGAAAAAAATCTGGAAAAAAAAAAAACTAAAGACTAATTAAATTATTTTACTGAACCTAATTATTTGAAGTTTATTGCTACATATTTGAACATTTACACACACATGAGTTGTTTGAGGTTAGAGACTTGATTACTTCATTCATAGTGCTTTATGTGGGCAATCACTGCTGAGTTCTTTTGGAACTATTCCTGTTTCCATGGGAACTGGTCTATGGATCCTTTAGGATTGTGGGTAGTGTAGTTCCTCACAAGGAACTTTTTTTTTTTTTTTCCAAATAAAGTTGAAATCATATTTGTGACGTCCTAAGCAAATGCTATATTCTATCATCTCTACATAATGCTAAGGTAACTCTAGGGGAGTATTTTATATTTAAAATATCTTCAACTATACCACCAAATATGACCATATTTTATCTGGTTTAAGAATCACATACATTAATACAATCTAATCACAATCTCATTAATTTCAGTTCATTTTCATTATTTTATACAATTATTTCAATTTAAGGAAAGATATTTTCATGATATTAATTTAAGAACTAACTTTCGGGCATAATTTGGTAAATTTGATCATTTAAATGCATACAAGTCCACTTACAGTACCCTTAATATTCAGAGTTTTTAAGATACTCTTTCATACCTATTTTACATTATGACTTGCAAATTGTTATAAAAGTAATCAGTCCTCATTTTCCTTGCCCTTTGTGTTGCTTGTGTTGATACAAGTTTCCCATGATACATAATTTTCTTGATATGAAATTCACATCCACATTCACAGTGTTTTAATAGTTACTTTGAAAAGCTGCACCAGGCATAAACAAATTTGCATTCACAAACACACTAAAAACCAGTCATGACAGCTTCCGAAACCCTGAAATCACAGTAATGCTGCACCCAAAGAAACTAATATTTTTATATTAATAACATACCCCCAAGAGTATTCTTTTTTAAACCTAAAGCTTTCTTTTACACCCATTCATGCAGCCCAGATTTTTGCAATGTGCAGTTCTTGTGCATATCAAACAGATTACAGAGAGGTGAAAAATGCTGAGCTGAGATATTTTAATATCACACAGAGAGGAAAACTCAATATTTTTCAGGAACCCACTGAAGTTTTGACCTCTATAGGGGCAGTGTTTGAGAAATGGCTGTTTTTATCATGGCATTCAATGGTTCAGCCAGCCGTATGCATTTTGATCAATCTTGAAATCTAATAAAACTTTTGCAAAAGTAAAACAAGAACATAACTATTAAATGTTTTATCAGTGTTAACAGCTGCTAATGTGCTTTTTGAACATTTTCTTCACAACGCCTGAAGAACATGAAATGTTCTGACCACAAAAATAAAGTATGTCAGTGTTACACTAGTAAAATATTGCTACAACAGATTTGTGATATTTTTCTTAAAGTTTTAGTTCACCCAAAAATGAAAATTATGTCATCACTTACTCACCCATGTCATTTAAAACCTGTAAGACTTTCATTCATGTTTAAAATACAAAAAGCTTTCTGTCCTTCCATAGACAGTCCATGCAACTACCACTTTGATGCTTCAAAAAGTTCATAAAGAGATTGTAAAACTAATCCAAATGCATCGAGTGGTTTAGTCCAAATTTTCTGAAGATATTCTATGGCTTTATATGATGAACAGATTGAATTTAGGCTTTTATTCACATATAAACATTCATCAACGCACATATCAGATATGGTAAACAGAAGCTCAGGCGTGCTATGAGGAACAAACCAGTGAGGTTCATTCTTGTGTGCCACGAACAATCTGAACTTAATGAAGCGTCAAAGTGGCAGCTGAAACTGTCAATGGAGGGACAGAAATATCTCTGATTTCATTTAAAATATCTTCATTTGATGAAGATGAATGAAAGTCTTACAGGTTTGGAATGGCATGAGGGTGAGTAATTTTTTTTTAACTTTTACTTTCCCTTTAACTCATTCAGACCTATACCAAAAATGTAGAATAAATACTGCACATAAAACCTCAAAGAATATTAGCTTGCCATTAAACTATAGTTGAAGTTGACATTTTATGTCCTAACTTGTATGAAATGTCATATATATATATCAAGCCCAGCAATTTCTCTGCAGCTTCCTTGTTGTTTATCGTAAATAGGAATAATAAGAATAATCATCTATAACAACTTAAAATGTCCTAGTGCAGGGGTGCCTAATTCTGTTCCTGGAGATCAACCTATTGCAGAGTTCAGATCCAACCCTGATTCAACACACCTTACAAAGTGCTCCAGAAGATCTTAGCTGCTTCGGCTGTTTGATTAGAGTTGGAGCTGAACTTTGCAGGAAAGTAGATCTCCAGGAAAAGGATTGGGCACCCCTGTCCTAGTGGTTAGGTATAATGAAACATACCTGTGTTTTTAGTGTCTGCATGAATTGAGCACAGCACATTTATAGACTGCTTGTTCTCAGATTAGACACAAACTCGTTCTGTTTTTTTCCTATGAATCAAGGACAATGAATTATTCATGATGTATTTTATTTATTTATTTATTTATTGCAGCTGCATAAGTATTCATGAATGAAGGGAATGGGAATGTCATCAGATGTTAAAAAGAGCAGCAGGGTCTAGGTACAGAGTCAGAGTTTTGGGTATAAAATCTTACTGCATCTTCTTCTGGCAAAGAATCACCCATTTAGACAGGAAGGAGCCATATGATTGATTTGTAAACATAACATTAAGGAATGGGTCAATCAGAAATAAACTATGGCACAATAATTGACCACTTATTGTAGAAATTAGTGGAACAAATGGACTTTGTGGTCAGACATTCCAGTGGTCCAAAAGTAATAATCACTGTTATAATTTAACTTTAAACACAAAGCAAAATATACAGTTCTGCTCAAAGTTGGCTTGCTAGTTAGTGCTTCAAATAAAACTCAGTGTCTTTCAAAAGTGCCATGAACATTCAGATTGGAGCTTGTGATGTTGGAACCATTTTTATGTAGAACAGCACAGATGGTCTGTTAGCAGATCATGGGGCTTCATCTGAGGTCGAAATTTTGGACAGATAAGTTTGGAAACTTCCACATGGAATCAGACATTATAGTTTATGTGCAAATTTAGTTTGGAGTGTAGTATTGTATATCACACACAACATAATTCAAAGCTGTTGAAAGTTCTAGAGCTTATGTATTGCTCATATTAATAATCTAGATTGCATCTAATGGGCACATGGTGAATTACACCCACGTGGATATCATGGAATACTCATTTACCACCTCACATATACAGCACAGCCAGCAGTTTCCAGCTCCACAACACACTCTGTTAAAAGCTCTTTGCTTTTCTCTAGACACTATGTGAATGTTGAATAGTAATCAATATGAATTGAAGGGTTTAGTCCAAATTTTCTGAAGAGATTTGATCGCTTTTTGTGAGTTGGTGAATGTTTATATGTGAATATCAGCCTAATTTAAATGTGTTCATCATATAAATCTCTTTTTAAATTGGACTAAACTGCTCAATTCATATGGATTAGTTTTAGGATCTCTTTATGAACTTTTTGAAACGTAAAAGTGTCAGTTTCGTAGCTGTCTATATGGAAAGACAGAAATCTCTCAGATTTCATCTAAAAAGATCTTCATTTGTGTTCATTTTGTTCACCCAAAAATGGATAATTTTGTCATTTACTCACTCTCATATTGTTCCAAACCTATATGAGTTTCTTTCTTCTTTTGAACACAAAAGAATATATTTTAAAGATTGTTGGTAATCAAACAGTTGATGCTTTTGACTTGCGTAGTATTTTTTTCTTATCCTACTATGGAAGTCAATGGCTACCATCAACTATTTGATTACCAACAGTCTTCCGAGATCGAGAGTTGAAGAACGTTCAACCTTGGTTAAAACGCAGCGCTCATCACTGTCACTTTTTACCCAGCCATCCAATCACAATAACAAAAACACATATCTTCATCCAAAACTAGTGCCAGAGCAAGTGTGTTACATTGTATTTACATTTTTATATTCAGAAACAAACTATTTGCAAAATCAGATACTCATAACAGTTCCACAGATGTTCCAACCTGATCTCATGGCAATCCATACGTATTTTATGAGGTGGCTAATTTGTGCATATTCATACGACCTCACTCGTAATTAACCACCTTGCAAAATACGTACGAATTGGTTTTGAGATATCATAGGATATTCCGTATAATACACAGCAAAATCTCCAGAGTAAAATCAACTCTACTCTACTCAGAGTACATATGGTCCCTCTCTAAATAGTGTTAAAATAACACTAAGTCAGAGTTAAAGTTAATGAGACAATTAAGCAATTAATTAAATAATGATTGCACATTAGTGATGAACACCTGCTGTTAACAAGCAGAATCACTGAAGAAAAGAGAAACACAAGAACTACAACTGACTGCAGTCACAGCCTTATTATTTGCTTAATTATCTCATTAAACTTTAATTCTGCTTCAGTGTTACTTTAACCCTATTTAGAGAGGGACCATATGTGCAGAGTTGATTTTACTCTGGAGATTTTACTGTGTAGCTGTAGCACATACATCTCAGCTGAAGAAAACAAAAACTCTGTTCTGCCAAAGCACTCTCAAGAGCCCACAGCAAGGTGTTTTCAGAAGAGCACTGGTGTTTTCAGCTGGCTAAAAATGCTTTGGTAGACACATGGCCTAATTCAAGTGTTGATCCTGTTTTTTTTAAACAGTTTCAGCTTTTAAGGCATCTTGCCTTAAAAATCATCTTGCTTTTAAACCATTGCCTTAGTAGATTTCCCGATATGTAACATTTACTGAACAATAGTAGCCAATCATATTTTAGCTGACTCACTTGGCACACACAATTGAAGCAAATTAACCAACTGCAACAGACTGCCAGTACAAAAGACTCTAAATAGATGATTGACAGAAGATTGTTTGCTGTGTCTTGACACAGCTGTTTTACCCTCTCTACACTGAAATGGAGCCCACAAGTATAGATAGCAGTGCTTGAGACTGGCTTTCCGGCATCATCGTCTTATCAGGTCTAATTTAGACACCCAGCTTTAATCAGTGGTGTGGCTGTTCTCACCTTTAATTATGATTGTGTTAATTAAAACTGGCTAAGTTTACTTCAGACTACAATGTCACAGTAAGGTGATTTTGCAGCAGGGGCAGCTTTGACTAAGCTTGGTGGGGGGAAACGATACAGGAAGGCTTTTGTTTCAGGCTAATTAATCGCTTGACTTCTCATGACAGGCGTGTAGTCTCAGACTTGCCTCAATTTGTCAGTGCCAAGATTTACAGGGTTCTGTTGCATCTGCGAGAACACATTCAACACATTGTGACTGATAGGAGAGCTTACAGTTGCAATATAATGAGCCAAACCTGCTATATAAACAAACAAACAAATAAATAAATAATTGCACATATAAATTTTTAAATATGTGGAAAAAGGACATGAAAGATATAATGCAAGCAGGTTTTTAATGTCCACTACATTTGACAGAAAAGGCCATTTTCTCTGAACTTTATTTATTATTCTATAAATTTCAATACTTTATGAGAATGAGCTGAATTTGAATAATTGTTCAATCATTTATGTATATTCTGTAATTATGTAAATGCAATTCTCTCGAAATACATTGTTTTGAAAACATTCAATATTCAAGATTGTCATTAAGCTCATGACAAAATATAGTTACATCATCAAGTGCTTCTTGAAATACAAGAACATTAAAAGAGCTTTATTTCTTTTGTGATTTAATAATGCATTCACCAAAACTGCCATCATTACCTTCATTTCTGTAGTTAGAGCATTGTAGATTAGGAGAAGTTACTGAATTTCCCAGTTAGAATTTCGACTCACTTAAAACTATAATTTTACTCTGAGCGGCTTTATACATGTGGTTTTCCCATTGTGACTTGTTTGTGGTAAATATCTCTTTGATCACTAGCTTGTTCTAGCTCCTCATAAAGTGCAAGTATCTTCATAAAGCACAGCTTCTTGGATCCTTGGGAGTGCTTGTATTATAAGGGCACTGTAATCCTGCATGTGTATCTGATCTGCACATTGTTTATTGACACTGCTTTTAGTCCTTAATAATGTGGTGTACAGTGCACAGTGCCCCCACAATCAGTGGGTGTTTTCTGCCCACAGATAGGTTTGTTTAACTAAAGAGGAGTTGCTGATGTGTCATGCACCAAAGATTCTTTTGTTCATCTCCATTCAGACCAGGAATTAATGTAAATGCAGTCCTGTTTGTTTGAAAGCATGCAAGGGGTCAAGGTTTGGTTGGTTAGTTTGGTCCAGTGACCCCCTCACAATTATACCATCTGGCAGTAATAAGCATCTTTCTCCATTGATGCACATTCAAAAGTATCTGTGGATGCAGACACAATCAGATTTCTGCCATTTTTCCACTCGAATAAAAATGGTCCTTTTAAAGGGATAGTTCATCCAAATATTAAAATTATCCCATGATTTACTCACCCTCAAGCCATCCTAGGTGTATAGGACTATTTTCTTTCAGACGAACATAAACAGAGATATATTTAAAAATATCCTCCAAGGTTTATAATGGTTGTGAATGGGGGGCCAAAAATAATGCATCCATCCATACAAAAAGTAATCCATACGACTTCAAGGGGGTTAATAAAGGCCTTCTGAAGCAAAACGATGTATTTTTATAAGAAA
This sequence comes from Ancherythroculter nigrocauda, assembly GCA_036281575.1. NCBI lineage: Eukaryota > Metazoa > Chordata > Actinopteri > Cypriniformes > Xenocyprididae > Ancherythroculter > Ancherythroculter nigrocauda. Next base: position 58,421,937 of record VTFQ01000001.1, on the reverse strand, counting down.
AAATATTCATATTTAAAACTTTATAGATTCAAATAACTAGCTTCCGGCGAAGACCATATGCAGAATGCACAAGTTGACTTGCGCCAAATGAGTAACCTGTGATGTGATTTATGACGCAGGATGTAAGATTATTGTAAGCTTAAGCCCGGAACACACCAAGTCGACGGTCGGCAGTTTTTGTGTGTTGGCCAACTAAGTTTCCTCAGTGTGTTCTGCACTATCGGCTGGTCCTCGTCTGCTTTTTTCGGCCGATTCAACATGTTGAATAGGCGTCGGGCCATAGGCTAGAGAGAGAACTCTGATTGACTATTTAGTATAGCAAACCAGTCAGTTCACGAGAATATAAGCAAAAGTTATAAAAGCAAGCAAATAAGTCATGACGGCACAGACAGAAGGTCTCTTGCGGATCAAACGCGGGCCTCGAACCTGGGTCTCCGGCATGGGAGTCGGACACTCTAACAAGGAAGCTAAAGGCTGCAACCTCTAGTGTCAGTCGCTAGAGCATCTCTTGAGATCAGAGGAGTGAGGTTTACTTGCACAGCGACTACTAGCTGGCCTCCGTTATGTTCGTCTGAAAGATTTTCAAGAGTGCAATAATGACATATTTTGGCGACTAGAAAAATGCAGCAGTGCAACAGTGATGACTTGAGCCCATCAGTCCACAGGAGGCAATGTCTTAAATGGCACTATTGCGGCCAGTGTTGCACAGTCTGCAGTTTATTTGCAGAACTGGGTTACTTTTACACTGTTGCTGTGATTTTTACCGGGTGACCCCCCGGAACAAGTTTTTTTCTGGGGACATCACTTTTGGCCACTACTGTATGGCATTTCTTTGACTTTCTAAATTACCTCCAAACCATGCAGCAAACGTTTTTATGAGGATTGCAAGTTTCCCTGGAATTGTTGATCTCATGTTCACATCATTACTCTAACAGCAAATGAGGAGAAATATATTGAAAGAAATGCAGGGACAGAAATATCGATATCGAAAGAAATGTTGTGTTTCCAATTGAGACTGATTCTGGATGTGCCAAAAAGAGAACATTTTGTCCCAAAACTGAAGCGAAGTGCACTTAACATTTATTGTCACCCGCAAGTATTTATAGAGAAAGTTGAGGAAAGAACATGCATCGAGTCATTTTAAAACACATATGCATTAAGGATGGAAAATCTCTAGATTTAAAACTATTAGAATTAGTTACTTGTAAGACGGGCTTGGTCTGTAGTTGCACAGCATATTTGTTTTAAATTATTTGTTTAGCCTGCTCCTTCATGTTATTTCAAGTAGAAACCATGAGAAAGTTATATTTGGTGGTCTGTGGTCATCCAATTACAAAGATAGTTGTTGTATTCATTTCCTCTAGACTTCTGTTACATCCAAGGATGTGTCAGATTCCCTGCCAGTTAGTGGACTTGAGTTTGTGCAGGAAAACCTTCCTTTCAAATGCCCCATTTAGGCTGCAGTCTCAAGACAGCATTTTGTCTTCTGTCTACTGCCCTTCCTTCCCTTTTAGCGATCCTTCACGTCAGCTGCAAGAACACAGTAGAGCACTTCTAGCTCTGTTTGAGAGTGTCATTAAAGGAGGAAGTGAGGGTCTGCATGGGCAGCAGGCGCCGCACACAAGGGTCAATTTGATTTAGTAGAAAAGGAGAGTTTGACAGCACAAAACGGGCTTTGTTGCTTAAGAGAGTGCCATCGGCCCATCCACACAGTGTCAGACATTGTGCTGCTGCTCAGTCCTCAGAGAACAGCCAGATTACGGCACTAGGTCTCTTACATCTGGAACTCCCAAACAAAGGCTTTCAGAAATCACTCCAGCCCAGAAACAGAGCAAGACATTTTTTGTCTGACCCCTTTTTTGGGAAACTTGAAAAGAAAAAAAGTGACATTCAGACTAGTTCATTCTTTCCGTGTCTTTAGCACTGACCATAGGTCACTTGATGCATGAAGGAGTGAGAAGTTCCATGTGTGAGAAGTTTGGTGCTTCTCTTGAGACACTTGGACAGCTCTTAGATGTGCACAGGGCCGTATGTACTTTAAGTGGACTACTTTTCACATCGCTGGGAATTGAAGTGAAATCAGGCTTGATTGAAGTATTATGGTAAGAGTTTTGGTTCAGTCTGATTTAAAGGTAAAATTTATGTTTATGCCTCTTTATAGATCTATTCACACATAGTAGTCATATGTGTGTTACTTAAAGGAATATTATGGGTTCAGTGCAGTCAGTGGAATTTGTAACAATGTTGATTACCAAAAACCTTTTAAAAAACCAAACAGAGGTTACAGTTAGGCACTTAAAACCTTGGAGGATTTTAGCAGAAATGTAAAGCTCAACATTTTATAAAAGCACTTAGATTATTATGCTCTTAAAACTTCAATCAGTTTAGGGTTTTAGATTATGTGATTATGACAACAAAGTTGTAAAATTGGATGTAACTTTATGCAAAAAAAAATGTTGGTAAGTGTTTTTTCATGTTAACATATGCATCATTTAGATCATATGGCGAAGAGTTGATATTTTAAAGTACCCATATTATGCTCATTTACAAGTTTACTCATTTAGTTTTATTTGGGAGGTCTGCTAGAATACATTTACAAGATTTAAAGTTCAAAAACTTGTTTTTCTCATACTGTACATTGTTGCAGCACCTCTTCCTGAAATGCTCTGTTTTAATTCCTGTCTCTTTAAATTCCACCTTTCTGAAAAGTGCCATCTGTTGGTCACCCGGCCCCAGTCATTTGTGATTGGTCTACTGCTTAGAGCATGTGAGGGAAATTTAACACACCTTACTAGAGCTGGGCGATATATCGCATGTGATTGTCACGCGCATTTCGTCAGTAAAGCCGGTTCCCTGATTACCGCTAAATCGCCATCACCTGCTTTCAAATGGAGCGGCATTTAATAGACAGAGCCGTAGATCACTGACAAGCTACGCAATATCGCGTTCATTATCGAATGCGATTCATGTGCGATAATGAGCGCGATATTGCGTGGATTGTCAGTGATCTACGGCTCTGTCTATTAAATGGCACTCCATTTGAAAGCAGGTGATGGCGATTTAGCGTTAATCAGGGAACCGGCTTTACTGACGAAATGCGCGTGAGAATAGCATGCGATATATCGCCCAGCCCTACACCTTACCATAACCATGGGTGCTTCTCAATCAGTTCATTAGTTCTGCAGTCAGGGCACTGATCTGGGAGTCGGCCATTTTAAGGGCTGTCTCAATCGCAGTACACGATATACTGATTCACAAACTCGGGAGCAAGGGAGCTGATTGAGACGCTCTCCATGTTTCAGCTCTTCAGGCATTGTGAGCAGCTGCAAACAGTATTATATCTATGGAAACAATAACAAGTCCAGTAACAAGTGAACAGTAAAGTGCTTTTTTTCTTAGTTTGAAGGACATTTTAGGGATCTAATAACCTTTTTCCACTATGAAGTACATTTTTATTGCAATTGACAGCTTCTATGTATGTTAAAGGTTCTTCGAGGAATCATAGATGCCAATAAAGAATGTTTATTTTCAATTCAAATGACACTAAAGGGTAAATTCACTAAAAAGTGTCCATTTTCTATTCATCATGCTTCACAGCCCCAGTAAAGTAAAGTCAGATTGCGGTAGTCTGCTGCTGCCATCATAACATCACTCTCAACCATCCCGCAAGATAGGAATTTCATAGTTTAAATTGTGTTCGGCACTGATTTTTTTTTGTTTGTGCCTTCACCTGATTTATAGGATTCCTTATGTGAATTGGGTGCTAAAACAACACAAACAGAATGTGCAAATAAATGTGTATTCTTTCCTTTGTGTCTGCCTCTAAGCCTGTGTTCGCCTATTTCAGTTATTTCTGCATATTCCTTAATGAAGTGCTGTCAAAACACAATAATTGTATCAAATTTCAGACCTGGCCATTGCATCTCTGAGAGTGTCTGCATTCTCAAGCCCCTGCTGTTGACCTTCCCCCTTGTCTCTTTAAATCCTCCTCTTGTCTTGAAGGAGAACAGAAGAAGCCCACATGTCAAATGAAGTCTGGTTTGTTTATAGTCATGTTCATTAGCTCTCTTCTGATGTTAGGATTTGGGCCAAAGCAAATTCCCTCATACATTTGTGAGAAGGTTCTGTATAAGTAGTAATGTAGATCTAATGAATACAGCTCAGCTTATGAATTTAGTTAATTTTTTTTAAAAAATCGGTTTCATTTAAATGCCATTGACTCTAGCTCTACTATTAGTATCCATAGAAACCAACTGGCCACATATCAGTGGCAATATCATATTATGATTTCTGCTAGAATAATATGTTTGGCTTAGTGCCTGCCCATCACTGAAAATCACAACAATGTTCAGTCTAAATTTAGGCATGGGCCGTCTCTTGCAAAACTGAACTTTATAATTAGCACACACATAACAGAATCATAATATAGTCACATCAAAACATAATAAGCGAATTTGTGTGCCAATTTTGGAATATTATTGTGTATCAACCACACCACATGTATAATGTATTTCTATGAGGTTTATTTAATGTCACAGTAGAATGATATCTTGAACTAACAGGGATACACTGTCTGATACATTTACATTTATGCATTTGGCAGACGTTTTTATCCAAAGCGACTTACATTGCATTATACTATACATTTTTCTATCTGAGTAATTGCAATCCCTGTGATCGAACCCATGACCTTGGCATTGCTAGTGCCATGCTCTAACCACTGAGCTACAGGATACACTGTCAATGTAATAAAAAGTAACTACTTTCCAAATAAAACTTTAAGAGTTTGATTAGTAAAATGACAATAACTCATTTAGATCTATTAATGCAATTTATATTAATAATTTTGCTGTTTTTATAATATATTTTACAGTATTTTTCTAACACTGCAACAGGGCTATCATCATTAATTAAAACTAAAAATATATAAAAAATATTGTGGTAATTGAAACAAAGCTAAACAAACAACAACAACAAAAAAACCCATAAATACTAGAAAACCTAAACTACAAACATTTAGAAATGTTGCCTTGGCAGCTGATTTTTTTTTTAAGATTACTAAATGAACATAAATAGATTTGAAAACCCCTCTCTTAAACAAACATAATGTTCAATTACTAAAGAAAGAAAAAAAAAATATGTAGTTAAATTCCGTCAACTATAGAGGCCGCTTAAATGCTTTTTAGTCGCTTTTGCTGACGGATACTTCCCTTATTCATGGGTTTCACTAAAATTGATTGAGTAGATGAGGGAGATATGGAAGGACAGACGTAGGTAGAGAGGTTCAGACAGAGAGAAAAATGGAGGGTGGATGGAGTGGGTGTGGAATCTCTTTTATGTTATGCATCAAAAGAGGGATCAGTCCACAGTGGTCCTCACTGACTGCTGCTGTAAAATGCATCATCGCCTATGCTATTCAGTTAATATCCCTTGATGTATTTTTGCCTTATTCTATGAGCTGTCACTCTGCTCTGTGCTGAGAAAATGGCCAGTGTTCATTCTTTTTTTTTTGCAAACACTGTTCATTTGCTGCTCTACAAATGGAATTGCTAAATTATTATTTTTTTTAAACATGTTTCCTGAACAGTTCCAAATGGTCATATTTATATGCAAGTAACACAATTGGTGACTTATATATTGCTGCTCCTTCAGTAAATACCAATTATTATTATTATTATTAACAGAATAATACAATTTTTAAATGTATCATTAAACAATTTTTTAAACAATCATAACAGGAGTAGTCAAACGTAAGAGAATTGGCATAAGCACAAAGTCAATACTGGACAAAACTGAAATAAAACAGGGCAGAGCCGAGGGGACTAACACCGTGTCTACACCAGATGCAACTTTTATCGAGTCGCACCGCACCGCACCGCACCGCACCGCACCGCAACAGCTAAAAGCTGTATACACTGAACGCGACAAGCCGACCATTGCAAAGCACTTGGACTATGTCAGAAATCAAACGGGGAATCCGTTTACTATCAGGAATTTGTCGCGTTGCGCGGTATCCAGTGTAGACATTATCACTGATTATAATGGGTTCTATTGTCTTTTGACGCGTTGTGTCAGGCCACTTGCATCCGGTGTAGACACAGTGTAAGACCCGGGGTGACACCGTAGGCCTGGAGGGCCAAGTCCTCCACCTCAAGCTGGAGAGACCGAGGTAGAGACGGGCTCGCCGGACTGGGGTAGAGCTGGTGGGAGCCAAGGTGGAGCCAATGAGTCGACAGGCTAAAGCAGAGTCCGGGGCTCAGAGGCCTGTGGTGGAGCCAGGAGATTGACACACCAGGGCAGAGCTGGAGACTTGGAAGCCCAAAGTGGCAGAATCACAGAAGGCGGAGCTGAGGGGCTGAGGGGAGACAGCTGGGGGAAGCTGAGGAACTGGATGGCTTTGGCAGAAGAGGAGGGAGAGAGAGGCTGGTTGCAACAAAGGAGACTTGGACCTGGGTGGAACCAATGGTGACGAAGGAGACTTGAAGCTGCATTGGACCAGTGTTGACGAAGGAGACTTGGAGCTGCGTGGGACCATCAGTGATGAAGAAGACATAGAGCTAGGTGGAACGAGTGGTAACAAAGGAGACTTGGAGCTGTATGGGACCAGTGTAGACGATGGAGAATTGGAGCTGCTTGGGACCTTTAGCGATGAAGGAGACTTGGAGCTTGTTGGGACCAGTGGTGATGAAGGAGACTTAGAGCTGCACAGGACCAGTTTTGACAAAGGAGGCTTGGAGCTGTGTAGGACCAGCATCTATGATGGAGACTTGGAGCTGTGCGGGACCATCGTCCATGAAGGAGACTTGGAGCTGTGTGGGACCATCAGTGACGAAAAAGACATAGAGCTGGGTGGAACCAGCAGAGACTTGGAGCTGGGCGGAACCATTAGCGATGAAGGAGACTTGGAGCTGTGTGGGACAAGAATCTACGATGGAGACTTGGAGCTGTGCGGGACCATCGTCCATAAATAAATAATATTTATGCGACCTGATGGCGGGGCAGAAACATTTATGACGTAGTCATGTGTATTTGGTAGACTGTTTCATTATAGCATTTAATGCTGAGGAAGACTCTAGTCTAGAAGCCTCCAAAGGTCTGAACTAAGAAGGACACAGCCTCAGTAGGATGCAGCCACCCATAAGGCTGGGTGGAACCAGCAGCAACGAAGGAGACATGAGACTGAATGGCATCAGTGGGGACTGTAGACCACAAAACACTACATCATCCAGCTCATCTAATAGTACCTCAGTAAGGACACAGCTCAACATACTCACTTTAGTGGCCAGAGAATGGGTGGGACACCTCTATGCCCATGAACTACCCTCTGGGATAGACATTGGGGCCGGCTCACACACCTGGTCAGACTCGGCTGACTTAGGCTCTAGGCCTGCGGTGCGCTCTGGCTTTGGGTCCATGCCGGGTGCGGGCGAGATCATCAACAACGGGTATGCGAACTCCAAGTAGAAGAGGATGAATTCTTTCCATGTGAAATTCCCCATCACTTGTAAGTCCAGCCACCCATAATTAGCTCAAATCCAGAAAAATGATTTTAGAGTGGTGTCATGAATGTTGGAGAGCTTGGCCAACTCACAGAACTGGGCAGAATACCCCAACAATATCCCTTCTCAAACAAGATCATTAAAAAGACTCTGCTAGATCCATGTTTTTTTGTGTTCCAATATTCTGTAACATCAGGTCAGGCAAAGGAGGAGGAGATGGAGAGGTGTATCCAGAAGCAGACGTAGAGCTTTATTTATAAACAAAAACAAAGAAGATAATCCTCATATCAGGAAACACAGGGGCAAATGAACTAAATTAACCAGTTAACTAAATGGCATATAATCAGAAACCGTAGCTACAGAGGGAACACAGGAAACAAGAAGACAGGAACAATAGAACAGAGTGAATATAGTCCTTTAAGAAAAACCATGGCAGACCGAGCAGACAGTGACAATGTCTTAGTAAGATGATATTTACTGTAAATGCTTAAAAGAATGTAGTTTGATTGTGGGGCTAATTCCACATTACGTTATGTGCAAAAGACTAGGGGTGGGCAATATAGCAAAAATATCATATTACTTTTTTTTCAGGCAAGTGCATGTTCCACAATTTTATCACGATTCTTTTTCATGTTGGATTTTAAGACTATTTTGAAAGTCACCGAGCAATACAGCCAAACTAATTTCCTTATTTTAAAAATGTAGCCTTAAAAGGTAACAAAATAAAAAAAGATAAACCATGACAGGCCATTTAGGCCAAAGTAGGGGTGGGGCGACTCGAATACACTGACACACATGCATATCATAATATACTGACATGCATTCAAACTATTTACATTCATTTGAGATATAAATGACTGTGTTTATGCAAATCTTGTGTGTATGTGACAGTTTAAGTGCAATAAGGCATGAAAGAGAACTGTGACAGGCTTTTATTGTGTGCGCTACGGGTGTACGCGCTCATAAAGCTTAAGTCAAGCTTAATTATAAATTAATTTATTTATATATGTTTATATTTATGTCTACTGTATGTATCATGTTGCTGCTTGTTTCTGTAGCAGCAGCCGGTAGTCTCCTGCTGTATGCCAACAGAGGAAATCGAGAATGGGTCTCTTCCTGTGGGTTGGAAGAGCTACAGATCACCTGAGGGACGGAAATACTATGTCAACACAAGCACTAAAGGTATTACTGATGTCTTCTGTGTCTTTGTATATGTCAGTAAGCTTGTTTTGACTGTCTAGAGTTTGAGCAGTATGTTTTTGGAAGATGATATATATTTTTTAACTCAAAATGTATTTAGCATTACTGACAGTGAGTGTTCAAGCCAACAGTCAGATTCAGATACATATACTGTGCAAATGTACAAACATAAGCTGCCAAAACTTTTCCTTGTCCCTCCTTAGAATAGGTTTGGAGAATCACTAGTGCTTTTTTAAGAGACGAAAACAAAAAAGAATTTCAGTGAAAGATATTAGAAGATCTTTTGTAGGGAAAAATTACAATAAAAAAACAATGATCCAAGGTACACTTCAAAAAATACTAAAATGCCTTTATTCAATTGGCTCCATAACCGAACATTTAAAAAAAAAATTACATAATTTTATAAATTAAAATAAAAAAGACAAATAATATCTCAAGAAATTTTTTCCTTGAGATTTTTTTTTGTGTGTGTTTGGAGGAAGGCATTTGAAGCAGAAACACGGGATTGCAGCCCATTATTTGTACTTTCCGTTTGAAAATTTCTATTATAATGTAGCAAAAAAGGCATTTTCATTTTTTTTTTCTTTTCTGAATTTGATCATTGTTTTTGGATTGTCTTTAGAGATTTGAGAATGAAGCAGCATATTCTCTACAAAAAAAGGTACAGGTAGGTATAACACTGCAACATATTTTGCCAGCTTATCTTTTTTGTTGCTGGTAAACTGATGCTTTAGTGCAATGTGCCATAAAGATTAGGCAGCAGGTATGTGCAATAGATGCTATTTACACTAAGTGACAATATGCGATATGCTGTTTACAGGTGAAAATAGCGATAGCGATAGATGTAAAAGTAAAAATTTTTTATAATAAGGGTAAATAATAATTAGATGCTATCTATACTTTATATTGGCAGATACTATTTGCACCTCAGTATTTTTGTACATTAACAGGATGCAATAATATCATAGAGTGTATATTATTATATTTATTAAAATTATTAAATGGATGCTGCCTTATTAAAAGAATAAAAACCCTCCCCACACCTTCCCCTAACCCTACCCAATAAACACTTTTAATATTAACACTTGTCCGCAGTTTATTTCCACTTTTACAACATTATTTCCAGTTATACTGAAAATAAATGTGAGCTCGGCAAAAGGCAGATTTGAACCTGTGACGAAGGCCAGAAAAGCCAGAACTGCGAGTCTTGGTATAGTGATGGCATTCTATATAATATTTTAATTTTAGTTAGTCTGAAACAAATGCAGTGGTTTTTAAAAAGACTAGCATTTCTGATCCCTGTGCACGTGACATTAATGGTCACAGTGTGTATATACATTTATACAATACAAACCCGATTCCAAAAAAGTTGGGACACTGTACAAATTGTGAATAAAAACAGAATGCAATGACGTGGAATTTTCAAATATCAATATTTAATTCAGAATACAACATAGATGACATATCAAATGTTTAAACTGAGAAAATATATCATTTTAAGGGAAAAATAAGTTGATTTTAAATTTCATGGCATCAACACATCTCAAAAAAGTTGGGACAAGGCCATGTTTACCACTGTGTGGCATCCCCTCTTCTTTTTATAACAGTCTGCAAACGTCTGGGGACTGAGGAGACAAGTTGCTCAAGTTTAGGAATAGGAATGTTGTCCCATTCTTGTCTAATACAGGCTTCTAGTTGCTTAACTGTCTTAGGTCTTCTTTGTTGCATCTTCCTCTTTATGATGCACCAAATGTTTTCTATGGGTGAAAGATCTGGACTGCAGGCTGGCCATTTCAGTACCCGGATCCTTCTTCTACGCAGCCATGATGTTGTAATTGATGCAGTATGTGGTCTGGCATTGTCATGTTGGAAAATGCAAGGTCTTCCCTGAAAGAGACGATGTCTGGATGGGAGCATATGTTGTTCTAGAACTTGGATATACCTTTCAGCATTGATGGTGCCTTTCCAGATGTGTAAGCTGCCCATGCCACATGCACTCATGCAACCCCATACCATCAGAGATGCAGGCTTCTGAACTGAGCGCTGATAACAACTTGGGTTGTCCTTGTCCTCTTTAGTCCAGATGACATGGCGTCCCAAATTTTGATTCGTCTGACCACAGAACAATTTTCCACTTTGCCACAGTCCATTTTAAATGAGCCTTGGCCCAGAGAAAACGCCTGCGCTTCTGGATCATGTTTAGATATGGCTTCTTTTTTGACCTATAGAGTTTTAGCCGGCAACGGCGAATGGCATGGTGGATTGTGCTTTCTGGAAGTATTCCTGAGCCCATGTTGTGATTTCCATTACAGTAGCATTCCTGTATGTGATGCAGTGCCGTCTAAGGGCCCGAAGATCACAGGCATCCAGTATGGTTTTCCGGCCTTGACCCTTACGCGCAGAGATTGTCTCACTTTCAACATTTGATATGTTATCTATATTCTATTGTGAATAAAATATAAGTTTATGAGATTTGTAAATTATTGCATTCCTTTTTTATTCACAATTTGTACAGTGTGTCCCATATATATATATATATATATATATATATATATATATATATATATATATATATGTAAAAAAGCTTTGAGCTAACTTCTTTGCCCTTTCTAAATTTATCTCGTCTATTGGTCTTTCCGCTGCTACTGCGGTATCAGCGGAAAGACACCACAGTGATTCATTCATATACCCTCAGGCTCCTTTTTACGCGTGTGTTGCCTGATAAAAAATTTGAAACGTTGATAAGGTATCTCAGTATGTTGTTGTATAATCATAGAATCCAGTTCTTCCTCGTACAGCACCACAGGCTGGAAAACTTCATTAGCATTCTCCATCATCTTTATAGCCTATTCATCTGAAGAGGGACAAATCAAGCTGATCTGGATTAATCTGATAGTCTCATGTGCCTTCTCGTACTCTGTTTTCATCTTTCTTCTTTCTCTTTTTTTGACAAACCCCAGCATGCTGCCCGGGACGTATAAAGCTGTAATGACCTCTTGTTTTCCACTGAAGCGTAATTGAAGTGAATTTTGAATTCATGGCGATTTAGTCATGCTAACTCTCAGCAATTTAGAACTGCAGATGCCAAAGAACATTTTGTATAATGCAGGATAAAGACCAGATAGAAAGACAAACTACTTTATAAAGGCATGTTCAGTGAATATTTTTCCCAAACAATATTGGCGCTGTAATGTGGTAGTTACAAAGATATTCAGCCGAATCTTGACAACTTTGTGCGACAAGCCCTTTTGTTTGGGAATTTATTTGATATCCTGATGTTATTTTTGCTCTTCAGGAAGGTTAAACTTTACTTTAAAACAGCCATGCTGTTCAAAGGTCCTTTGTAAACATGTGCTGTGTATTTCTGTTCATTCTGAGCTGGCACCCAGCATGATTCTCCAACAGTCTGGCACTAAACTATGACTGCCCTGTAAACACTGGCAGAACTGTCCAGAGGCGATCTTTCTGTACAGCACTGCAGCCATGTGCTGCTGTTCCTCCACTGTAAACACTTTCACTCTATGCTTATGCTTTGAAAAAACAATATACTGTTGTCTATTAAGGACTGCTTCTTATATGATCAACTAAAGTGGACATGCATTAATTTAAGCATGTATGTTGTATAGCCGGATGTATATTGGAAATAATTTAAAGGGGCCCTGATATGCCCTTTTTTGCCCTTTTGTTTGCCCCAGTCTTGTTTTTGTGGGCTACTAGAATTAGTTTTCATGCTTGAAAAAAAAGTACAAAAAAACAAACAAAAAAACACATTATTAATCCCATATTTGATATTGTTGCAGCACCTCTCTTCCCAATCTGTCAGTAATGCTCAGTTTAGTTCCTGTCTCTCTGAAGCCCATACAGATACAGATACAATACAGATTGTTTCAAAGCAGCTTCACAGTGATAATAGGAAAATTAATGGGCAGAGGTTGTTTCAGCTTTACAGCAGCTCTAAGAAAAAGTTATTATTGAGCTAAAGTAGGTTTTTTTAATTGAATCACTTCCCTTATTAACTTAGGGGCTGCTTAAATGACACCTTTTTAACTGAAAACGGAAGACTTTTAATGCGTTTTTACCATTCATTTACGTGTTTAGTCTATAGGATTGTGCATTTAAATGTGTATGTTCGCATATGCTTAGTTTACACATAGAACAAACACTGGGTCAAAAATTGTATTAGTTTTAGTTATAATACCAAATGAATTTGCAGGAAAATACCATACTGTAGTATTTTATTGGAGGCGCAACCTTTGGGGTCAACAACAAAACATATGGCAGCAGTTTAATTTCACTTATAGAAGTTTTTAAACCTTTTGTTTTAAAACCTTTTTGTTTTAATGTTTTTGTTTTTCTCTGCTGTTCATTACCCTATCACAACAGACCGAGAATCACTGCTGTATATCCATGGATGCCCTATCTGAGGCTGACTAGAAAATTATGTTTGCACAAGAATGTTTCTGTGGGAAAATCGTTCTTGACTGAATGCTTGGAATGAGGGATGCTGTTTTGCAAGAGTTAGCATAAAAAATCCATCTTGACTCACAGGAAACATGGGCTGACTGTGTAAGAAAAATATGGTAACAATTTTCAGTCATGGCTGCGAAAAAGAAAAATTGCTTTTGCAATGTTATTCAGTAACTGCCCCCAACTTGGGCTGTGAAGGATAGTCTGTTTTTATAGAATGTCATTCATGATAAAACAGTAAAATGACAACTCAAAGACAGAAAGACAATATATGTGTGCTCTCCTAAACCTGATGTAGTACCCGTAAGCAATCAAAACTAGTAAGCACTAACAAAATGAGTGGGGCATCATACTGTAAATAATATAAAAATGCCTGTGTTTGTGTTTGTGTTAGAGACAACGTGGGAACGACCAAGCACATCCAGCACCATCTCAAAGGCTACTGGGTCTCACCAGCACTCAGGTACTATTTTCACAAGTGCTTGGGAAAAATATTGATTTTCAATTCGATAAAATAGCCTTTACAATTCACATAATTCCAAGGTCATCATGAGTCTAACCTTAACTGAATCACAATGTTTGTGACTCAACAAGGCTGCATTTTCTAAATGCTACATGCTAAAAACTATTGGAAAAACCGTCAAAGCAAGTGTTATTTACACTAGGAGCAGTTGTCCACATCGTCCATAGAGTTAACAGATTCTACAGTTTGCATGATATATTTAAGATACAACCTAAATAAATGTGTGCACAATTATGTTATTGCTAAAACATGCAAGGACATAGACCAATACATCGAGATTTGACCATTTTAAGATGATCATCCTTGGTTCATAACTTTATCATTACTTGTTTTGGCAATTAACAGTTAAAATGAAAATGTATGTTTATGTAAGTTTTAAGAAAAAGGGTATTTAAACAGTCATCCACACACAGTACACAATTTCATAAGAATGAACTATATATGCAATGCTAATCGGCATAGCCTTGAATACTATAAAATAATATATTTTCTGTCTCATTCTGTGATAATAAGCTACATTAGGTCACAGATAGAAGTTATTTCAAACACTAGACTGATGTTATATAGTGAGTTTGGAACAAACATGGTATTTATCTAATAAATTGTTGTGTTTTGATGCAATGCTAAGATAACATGCTAGCTAACCTTTATGCAGTGATTGTTTTATGCCTAATTTTGAAGAGTAAATCCACCTAAGATCAATGAAATGTTTCTTCATTTAAAGGGCATTTGATACAAAGGCAAAGAATGTGAAATTTTGAACAAAGAAATAAGGGATTTTTATTCACACAGTTTTAATCGCCTTAAGACACTCTACCGCAGTTATCAACAAGTGTGTCATGCCGCCATCACAAGCACAGCAGTCACCTCTGAAATCACATTAAATGATCAAATAAAGCTTTGGACAAAGTCTTCCAAAATATCTTCAATGCACCAAAAAACAACCCAGAAGTTAAAAAATGGTGGACAGAGGTAGAAGAAGAAGGGGAATGTGATAGAGCTGTAGAGAGAGTACAATGTGGACAGAGACAAAGGGTGAAGACATGGTGGACAGAAATGTTGGGAGAGGACAGAGCGGACAGATCTGTTGACACAGGTCAAGGGAGAGGACATGTTGGACAAAGGTTTAAATTGAAGACATGTCAGAAGACAACAGGCTAAGAATCACAGACCAGGGAATAGCAGCAAGAATGTCCCAGTATTTCAGGAGACTGTAGTCTGTTTATCAAATGCTGGATGTCAGTGCTTATATCAGGGAAGGCTGGCTCATTAATGCTCTGACTGTGTGTGTTTCTTCAGCCCTGAGGGAAGGAGAGGGACAGCTCAAAGAAGAACACCATTGTGCAACAGCCTCCTTCATAATAATCACTCACCACTGGACACAGTCACTGAACACGCACACACAGGCTGTTCAGCCTTAGCGAGAGCTGAACGTTAGCCATCTGTGGGCCATGGGGCCAGATTCAGCGATATGATTACCGTTTGGACATAATGCATTATCGTGCACATTAGCTCCAGTGTGGTGTCAATACGGGTTTATTAAAGGGTTAATTCACCCAAAAATGAAAATTTTGTCCATAATTACTCACCCTCATGTCCTTCCACATCCGTAAGACCTTTGTTCATCTTCGGAACACAAATTAAGAAATTTTTGATGAAATCTGAGAGCTCTCTGACTTTAACCACCACTTTCAAGGTCCAGAAAGGTACTAAAGATATTGGTAAAATTGTCCATGTGACTGCAGTGGTTCAACCTTAATTTTATAAAGCGTTGAGAATACTTCTTCTGCGCAAAAACAAAACAAAAATAACGACTTTATTCAATATTCTCTTCTGTGTCCTTCTCCTATGCTGTTTAGCGTTTCTAGGTTCTACGTCAGAATGGCAGCTCAGTATTGGCTGACGCTCTTCACATGATCAGCACGACTCATGCATGTGATGCTAACGCAGGAGCCAGACAATAATGAGTCGGTGTTCTGATGTAGAACCTGGAAGCGCTGGATGTAAACAGCATAAGAGTCTTTAGTACCTTTCTGGACCTTGACAGTGGTGGTTAAATTGCTGTCTAATGGAGGAGTTAGAAAGAAATCTCAGATTTTATCAGAAATATCTTAATTTGTGTTCCGAAGATGAACGAAGGCCTTACAGGTGTAGAATGACATGATGGTGAGTAATTAATGACAGATTTTTTTGAGTGGACTAACCCTTTAAGTCAGTGTGCAGGTGTCACTGCTCGCATAGGCTGATGAAAACATAGAACATGCGTCATTCCAAAATACTGACTGATCTAAAACAGGGGTTCTCAACTCAGGCCCCCAAGGTCCACTTTCCTACAGAGCTCCAACCCTAATCGAACACACCTGAACAAGCTAATCAATGTCTTCAGAATTACTAGAAAGTTGCTGGTCAGTGAGTTTAATCAAGGTTGGATATAAACTCAGCAGGAAAGTGTTCTTTGAGGCCCAGAGTTGAGAACCCCTGGTCTAAAACATGTACTATATTATGTAAGTATCAGACACTTTTATTTAGTGTGATTTAGAGCAGTGCTTTACGAGCTGTGGGTCGTGCAGTGGAAATTGTGCAAGGTGTGAGAATGGTGGTGAGTTTATCCACCTTATTTTTCAGGTAAGAGTGGGCGCAGCCATTTGTAATTTTAATGTGTCTGACTTCCCGTGTCATTCGCTTCCAGTTATTTTTAGCTGTACAAAACAGCTCGTTTTGCTCCTTGATATTGCAGACTGGTGTTTCTTACCATATTATTTTAATGTATTGTCTTAATTATAATCACACTGGTTTGTAGCACAGACAGTTTTAGTTTACTGCACTTTCATAGTCTTCCTGTTATTTCTCTATAGTGGCTAATAAATCGAAAGTCTTGCACATTCACAGAAAACACCTTGCTTCTGTGTTGAATAATAAGGTGGATACCATGTCAGATACAGGTCTGTTGTCAATAGTGTAGCAATTTATGAAGCACAGCTCACACAGTCAAGTAAGTTTCAAATCAAGAAGCTGTGAACCAAATTGAATCTGTTCTGAAATCTGCATGGGGAACCCTTATGCCAATCCATTATACTCCTATTCAAATGACTGGATTTTGCACCATTAAAATATGGCAAAAAAACACACCTTTATACCTCTCTAGTTGGGTTCTGGCATTACAAAGTTTGCAAACCCCTGACTTAGAGTTCACTTACAGGAATCATCCCCCTAGTGATCCCACTTGTCCCAGGTACAATGGTAGTAGCCCATGGGATCCTTTCTGAGATTAATCCAGCAACCTTCTGTCTTGAGCTTCTGTCACACACCAGCATTTGAACATATTCGCGGGAGACATTTGAGGTGAATGAAGACTCACTTTCTGCCTCTATGTTTCAGTAAATGGACGTCCACCTCTCGGAGCCTCTGGGCATGTGCTGGAGCATCCAGATGTGTCCCTGAGGAAAACCAACATCAGCAACCAGGTACAGTCCCATTTTGAGAAATCACCTGATCATGAATAAGGAGTGAAGTGTCTCTCATCTTCTGTGGAAAATCTGTGGAATGCTTCCAAGAATAAAGTGCAAACAATTTACAAATACCAAATGATTTGGTCTTCCATTGCTGCTTGGATACTGACAGCAATATGTGAGTCAGTAGATCTGGTGCCATCTGCGCCAATCTGGGGACAGTAACAGTTAAAGAAGATGGTGAAGCAGGGCCAAGTAAAACCCTCCCTATCCCACGTGATCGATGAACAGCCAGACAAGGGCAGCTCATGCCATCAGCAAATGGGAGCGGCAAAGAGTGGGCCATATGGACGGCCCAGTTCTGGATCCTTGTACTCAGTTAGAGTTTGATCTCAGGCCAGGATTGGGAAGGTGTTGGGTTTAAGCGGAGCTGGGGAGGGTTAGACGGATAGGACGAGGGACGCTGGGAGAGTCTGGGGTGCGGAACATTTATCGACCGGGACAGGGTGAGCGGCGAGGAACAGAACCGCAGGTTGCGGGCCTGCGCTGACATGTTCTGCAGGACGGTAAGACAGAAAGTGTGTGGTTGTGCACGTTCATTACCTTCTCATTATACAGAGTGCTGTGCATGCTGGATTTTTGGCCACGTATATCGGCCATGTTTTTTTATTAGAAAGATGGAGTGTGTGTACATAGGTGTGCAGACTCTCGGCACATAATGCAAACACGCACTTTGCTAGTACAGTTAAGCACAGAGGGGGGGCAGTGTAGATTGATGCATGCTGGGAGATGTTTGCTTATACCCACGCTAAGCACACAGTCTCTAACACCTGCTAACACAAGGATAGTAATGCAGCGTCTGCAGCTTTAAATAAGGCACATACGGACACTCGCGCTCACCAGTCTTGGACACACACACACCTCTCTCGAAGCACCAATACTGATGCAAAATGATTACAGATACCTTAAAGCATCAGCCAGTCTGAAAGATAAGCTCACACCAGCACACGCACTCATGCGCGTGGTGAGAAATGCTTTGTTTTAGCAGGTCATGTGGTTTGTCTCTGCTGACAGCATGCTGTTGTTTGTAGCTTACCTCCAATGATAATTAGCCCCATTTCACCCATCCTCCCTCTCTCTCCTCCCCCTCTCCTCCCCTCCTCGCTGCTCAAACACATGTACGCTGTAGAGAAGGAAGGGGGCGTGGTGCCGTTTGAGTAAATCATTTGCCTCCCATAATTTTTCCCTCCCTATTTTTAGATCTTTTTTTATTTTTAGGTATTTACATTATTATTTAAATTAGCTGCGTTTGCTAAGACACATCACTATTACTTTTCTAAGACATGTGATGATCTTTTGAATGGTCTTTTTGGCTGGCATGCAATCAAACTGGTGGGGGGAAAAATAAGATTTACACTGAAAGAGAGACCCGAGACATTTCTAAAGACTAGAATATCATAGAGTCTTGGGGGTGGGCTCTTTTGACTTGGATCAGCAAGCAACTGCCTAGCAACCACATAACAGCATGATAACTACTAAGAGCACACAAAATTTGTCTTTTTTTAATCTACCTTTTTTCTTGAGTGAATTTCACAAAAGAAATGTATGTATGTATCTATCTATCTATCTATCTATCTATCTATCTATCTATCTATCTATCTATCTATCTATCTATCTATCTATATATGTATATGGGTGCAGGACACTATAGTTCATTTATGTAAGTGAGGATAGCAAAAATGTGACATATTATACCCAAAAATTCTTCATACAGTGGACTACCAGTAAAATTGATAATTTGGAACCAAAAATTATTCTGACACTTTGACCTGACCATGTTTTGCCGACATAATTAAGTGTTATCTGACATAATTAAGATGATTTTTTTTTCCCCTGACAGTTTAACTCTGAGATCTTGTCATATTTTATTACCTTTTTTTAACTATAGTGAATAAACTGTATTAATGAATGAAATGTTCAAGGTGTCTGAATAAATTTTATATATAAAATTGTGTTTTCATATTTATTCATTTATTCACCATGACTTTGTTTACATGATAATTAATCACATTTCCCCCAAAATTTCCATTACTGAAACTTAAATTTGTATTTTTTTTACATTATAGTAATGAGAATAAGATTGTTTTACAATAGAAAATATGCTATAAAAATTGGAATTGATTTCAGCGTTAAAGGATGTTCACTTCAGAATTAAAGTTTCCTAATAATTTACTCACCCCCATGTCATCCAAGATGTTCATGTCTTTCTTTCTTCATTCGCAAAGAAATTATGTTTTTTTTAGGAAAACATTACAGGATTTTTTTTCCATATAGTGGACTTCAACGGGTACCAAAGGGTTGAAGGTCCAAACTGCAGTTTCAGAGCAGCTTCAAAAAGCTCTACACGATCCCAGACGAGGAATAAGGGTCTTATCTAACGAAACGATCGGTCATTTCCTAAAAAAAATAAAAATGTATATATGTTTTAACCACAAATGCTCATCTTGCACTAGCGTCCATGACTCCACGCATTACATAGTCACATTGGAAAGGTCACGTGTGACATAGGCATCACACGTGACGTATCTCATTTTCTCCTCCAACTTCAAAATCGCCTGACATCGTTTTTACCTTTTTTTTGTGTGTGTAAAGGGCATTGTCTTTGCATGTTCGCTTTGTAAACACTGGGACGGTACTTCCGCCTACGTCACGTGTGACCTTTCCAACGTGATTACGTAATGCGTGAAGTCGTGGACGCTAGTGCAAGATGAGCATTTGTGGTTAAAAAATATATGATTTTTTATTTATTCATTAGAAAATGACCAATTGTTTTGCTAGATAAGACCCTTATTCCTCATCTGGGATAGTGTAGAGCCCTTTGAAGCTGTATTGAAACTGCAATTTGGACCTCCAACCCATTGGTAGCCTTCGAAATCCACTATATGGAAAAAAAAAATCCTGTTATGTTTTCTTCAAAAACCATAATTTCTTTTCGACTGAAGAAATAAAAACAAAATCATTTTTTTTTGCTTAACACTTTCATGAGATTCACCCTCTTTTCTGTTGACCATGTGCCCTCTTAACTGTAATCAAAGTGAACCTCACCTACTCTCTGTGCCTAGTTCTCTCTCTCTCTCTCACTCCGTCACGCTTCCACGACCCCCCTCCCCCCGAGACCCCCACCCCCCCACCGCCGCCCCCCTCCACACACACGCTCCACTCTGCATCGCTCGCCACAGCAACAGAGCCAGGCAGTCAGACTGCACGCGGGAGTCGAGCGGCAGAGCAGCGGCGTGAAAGTGCAAAAAGAGTGAGATAGCAAGAGAAAGAAAGAGAGGAGGCACGGAGCAATGGAGATGGAGGAAAGCTTTGATGCGGAGGGCAGTTTTGATGATGCCTCCTGTCTGTCCCCCCAGAGCCCAGGGTCCACATCCCCGGCCAGGAGGCAGAATAAGGAGAAGGAGATCAAGGAGACCAAAATCACTGTGAGTATTGACAATTGATTACACCTACACACTTACACTGCTGTCAATTAGACGTACAAATGAGATGCTCTTAAATGCATCAGTCAATCAACTGATCAGCTTTAATGATAACGGCGATCAGAAAGAGCAAAGATGTGCGTGCTTTGCAGAACTGGCCCCTGGGATTTCAAATCAGTGTTTCCCTGAAGTGTTTCACAGATGTGAAACATCTGCTCAGTGTTTTGTGCCACTCTCTTCATTGCTTCGCCTGTGTGTGTGTGTGTTTCATGAGTGATGTTGCTGGAAGTTTGTGTGTGTGCTTCTGAGAGTCTGAAGATACACTATGACTAGTGGATTACATCACCATTGTTTTGCTAAACCATGTTTTAAAGGATTCACTGTTCATTCAAATAATCATTCCGAGATTAATTGCTATGATGGAACTCCCGGGAACTGCTTTGAATGGAGCCAAATGGAATAAAATGGAGTGGAAAATATCAGACACTTTTCAAGAAACACTCTGTGTTTGTCGTTAAATTTCCACACTTCCCAAGAGACCACTTGCTCTTCCAAATGCTCTTGACCAGCATTAAACCACACCAAGGAAGAGAGTATTTTGAATGCCAACTAAAGCTATACGGACACTGTTTCGTGAGATGCCTGATGCTTGACAGTGGGAATCTCGTGCACGTACTCGGCGCTTGCAGCGCCGCCACTTATTTTCAAATTATGTATGCAGTGTGAGTGCGGAGACGTGGCTTTGCAGCTGTATTTGAACCTTGCTTTGATCCAGCTTCACCTGGAAACAGTGTTTAAGGCTATACGCTCACACATCCAATGTGCTTTGGGTTTCATAGGAAGAAACGGTGCATATGGAAATGCAGATATGCTTCATAAAGCAGCACACAGAAGGTCAGATGATGCAGCCGCATGCCACTGCAGGTCATCTCGCAACACTGATTTATTCACACACTTCCGAATGAGCCCTAACATCCACTTTGAGAGTGTGGGTGATATTCTTCACGGGTAATTCGCATTCATTAAAACGCACTGATGGTCAGTGGTGATGATTGGCACTTCTTCATGTAGTTACTACAGTATATATTTATATTAGCATTCAGTGTGTTTATGGCAGGCTTGGGTTGGTTAGTGTTATGTAACCTGTAGTGTGAGATATATACAGATATTCTCGTGTGTGTGTGTGTATAGGGCAGGTGAGGTGTCCGTCAGACGAGAGAGAGACCGCCCACCAGAGAGAGGGAACTAGAGAACCGGGGAAGACATGTCTAGTCCAGTTTCCATGGTGACAAAGGCAATAGTACTGACTAATGGGTGTTGAAATAAAAACACACACACAAAGAGAGAAAAAGAAAGAGAACGAAATGGCAGGAATGAAAGAAAGCTGTCATTCAACCTGTCACTGTTTGTTCAGAGAGGCAGCATGCAGTGTGTTTAGTATGCTGCAGTTTTAGCGGCAGGTATAAGACACACTGCTCCAGTTTCATACGTGGTGTGCGTTAATAAACGTGTCATTTCATCTAACAAAGGAAGTCGCTTATTAAAGCAAAAGGGATAATGTACAGTTATTATCGCAAAATAAACCCCTGAAGGATAATCAGAAGGGTCTTGATCCAGGGTTGAAGGGTTTTTTCTTTATAATGACCAGCTGGCTGTACATTATTCCAGTAATTACACATATGGATATGGAAATATATGGATATGTATGTATGTGTGTATATCATGAGTGTAACAATATATTATTTCACAATATATCATAATACAAAAATGCAACAATATGTATTGTGGATAGTGACAATATGTATTGTGTGTAGTTCACCCAAAATGAAAAAAAAAAAAAAAAAAAAAATCAAGTTTACAGTGTTTTAGTGTCAGTACGACATTAAAATATAATGTTGAATATAATACAATGAGGGAATATTTGTGGGTCCTGATAATACCAAATGTCCTGTGTTACCAGTAAAAAGTGGCCTATATTACTTTGAATAATCAGTGACAGATTGCAAACACATTCGTCTATAATAATTCTGTATTTTCAGCTTCAGAATTGTGAATATTTTTATTCTGATGTGTCACCATTGTCCTGTGCAATGGGTTACCAGGACCAAGTCCAAGCCTTTTCATTTCCACCCCCAATGTAATACCAAATTTAGCATTTTATCAAAAGTACATTTTTTGTTAACCTTTTACCACGTCTTGGAATATTGCAATAATGAGAGTATCCTTAGACCGCTAGTGTGTGTGTGTGTGTGTATATAATATATATACATATAGCAGCTTGCATTCTTGCTGGCATTGTTTTATGTACTTTTCCACAGTCTATGTTGTTACTGATTTCCAAATAGTTTCTAGTTGTTCCCAAAGACTTTCTTTTGATGAAACTTTTGTGCAATCTAACTTTTAATCCATTAAATCCCAACAATAACTATATTTTAGCATTAGAAACACTACAGTGACTAAAGAGCTTACACATACTGGTGTGGATTAACGATTACAGAAACATAAAAAATGATTTTGGTAATTAGCAATACTGTTATTTTACGGCACAATTTGTTATATAGGTATAAAGCATCACCTTGAAATATGACTGGCAATCAAATTGCATAATGTATATACACAAGTACTCTAGTACTATTTATCACTGAACCAAGGCACTTTTTTATTTTGCTTAAAAGGGACCTATAATGCCCCTTTTACAAGATGTAATATAAGTCTCTGGTGTCCCCAGAATGTGTCTGTGAAGTTTCACCTCAAAATGTGTGTGTCACTTTAAATGTAAATGAGCTGCTTACTTTAACAGCTTGCACTTCGGTTGCTCAACAACAACAAAGCTGGAGAATCTCACACAGCCAAAATGATTAAATTGTCAGTAACGGTATTCAGCCTTACATTGTTCAAACCGGAGTCAACACTGATGGAGAGACTCAGGAAGAAGTTACAACTTTTAGAATGAAACTGGACATTTCTGAACGATTAGAGGATAAATTTATGTAATTGCTGTGGAGTTGATTCAACTCATTGACTAGCATGTGCCGTCATGTTAAACTTTTGTGCAAATCCACCGTTGAATCATCCCTCGTTTGTGAAGAAGTCCGGTGTAAAATCACGGCATGCTAACAACACGCTACTACAACAACTCAAAGCAGCCCAATATGGCCTCACCCCCTTTGTTGCGTGTCGTCAGGGGCGCGGTTTATGTAAATTTTAGGGTTAGTGATGTCACCAACCCGGAAAGAAGCTTGTTGTAGTCCCTACCAGCTGTTTGTTGTAGTTCTTATACAGAGAATTCTTTAAAAGAAAATATCTCCCTTTGCATTGAACTTTGAGCGTCATATCTTTTCAGATGTTGTTTATGCTCAAACAGCAACATTACACACTGACTAAAGATAAAAAAAAGTGAAATCATAATCGACCAACCCTTTAAATGCACCATTTAGCTAAAATCTGGCTAGAAATATCAATATTACAAAGCGCATTACTGACAGTGTAATGCATATATGGATTTCTGTACATATTACAAGGTATTTTTAGCTCACTTGAAACGCACTAGTGATTCTCCATGACAACCACTGAATTGGAGACATGTTGAATCAATAGTGTGGGGTTGTTGGGTGTTTCAAAGGCTGGCCTAGAAGCTTACACCTTTTGCTCACCTTCAGTATCTTTTGAGTATCACTAATGTGGAGACAAAAGCATGTCAGTTTGGCTGACTGACTCACGCTCGCTCCTGATGCACTTCCCTGCACTTGAAATAATAGGTGGCTGTCAATAGCTGGTCGTAGTGCCCGCGCTTGTAAACAACTGAATATTGTGAACTAGAAATATCTGGAGACCCCTTTTGAGAGATGTTTGTTTGCGAAAATGTTTTGCACTTAGAAATGATGTCATCCATTATTGCACAAATATTGTTTTGTAATGGTGGGAAAATGCCTTTACAGGAAAAGCAATTTGTCGCTTAGCAACAGAGGCTGAGGAACCTACAGTCTGAGCAGCGGTGGAGATATCTGTATGTATGGATAGATGTGTGTATGTTGGAGAGAAACCTGCTGACTGGATTGGTGTTTTCTAGATTTATTTGTTTGCTTGCCTGGTGATTTTCTGTCCCTCATGCATGCTGCATGCTATCATTAGGTCCGTGATATTTGCGGCTGTTCAGCAGAAATAGTTGGTTTCCAGCAGCCGTTTTCATTACTGCATTAAAAGAGAGTAGGGCAGTGGGTTCATGGGCCGGAGCCAGACATACGCTGGGCACAGACATTCTGCTTACCCAAACAAATAATGCGTCCATTTTTTACCTTCCCCTACATGAGCGCTCACACGCACACACACACACACACACACACACACACACACACACACACACACACACACACACACACACGCATTGGAACACCGTTATATGCACATTGCTTTCAAGTGTTGTGGTTTATTTCTAAACTTCTGACTTAAAGGCAGTGATTACTGCTCTGTCTAGGGAGCTTTTATAGGGAATACAACATTTTGTCCCTGATTGCATGTCAGTCAAACACTCGCAAAATCTAAGAGCTAATTAAAGGGTTAATTAGTGTCATCTCACAGAAGGACGCTCACAGAAGTACTCACATGAACTGTTTTGAATATGTTTTTAGTATTTTTGTGGATCTTGAGAAGTTCGGTGACATTGCTGTCTATGCAGGCCTCACTGAGCCATCGTATTTCATCAAAAACATCTTAATTTGTGTTCTAAAGATTAACGAATGTCTTACAGGTGTGGAACGACATGAGGGTGAGTAATAAATGACATTATTTTCACTTTTGGGTGAACTAACCCTCTTACACCCTTTAAAGGGTTAGTTCACCCAATAATGTAAATTCATTTACTCATGTCGTCCAAACCTGTATGACTATGTTCTGTTGAACATAAAAGATGATATATTGAAGAATGATTGAGTGATTGAACGATTGAAGAGTTTTTGTTTGTTTGTTTTATGTTTTGTTTTACATTTTACACTTTGTTTTGTTTTACATTTGTTTTGTTTGATGTTTTGATGACGATTTTGTGTTTTTGTTTTGTTTTATATTGTGTGCTTTATTTTCTTTTGTTTTTGTTTTATGTTTTGCAGTTTGTTTTGTTTTACATTTTACACCGTTTTTTTTTTCACATTTTACATTTGTTTTGTTTTACATTTTATGCTTTGTTTTTTTTTCTTTTGTTTCTTTTTGTTTTATATGTTATGCTTTGTGTGTTTGTTTTACATTTTACACTTTGTGTTTTGTTTTGCTTTACATTTAACGCTGATATAGCTGATATAGTGATATAGCAATATAGGTTGACATCAGAGGCCCCCATTGACAAAACATATGAGGTGAGTAGCAAAACATACCGATGAGCAGTGACATCAGTTTGTAGACGCGCTGAAATAGTGATGGAAACAATGTTACTTTGGTCAATCTATCCCTCTCATCCTCTCTTCACTTTATTTTGTCTTTGTGCTTTACTGAGAAGATTTGTTAATCTTTTCATGTTTATATTTAAAAATATATATATTTCTAGCAGCCTTTGAACTTCATTGTGCATGTTTTCTGTGCAGGAGAATGAGTTTTAAAGTGTGTGATACATTGTTTTCTGCGATTGTGGTTCAATTGTAAAATCATTTAAGATACATTAAAACATCAATACATGTACTGATTTTCATCAGTCTCAATGAATCCAGTCTGGTTTCAGATTCTGAAAGTTCTGTTATCTATTTAATCCAATTTACATTTCCATTTACATATGCAATTATATACCCCAGTCCAAACAAAATGTAAGTACATGCGTATTGCCCCGGTCACCACATTACTAAATAAAGAAAGTCATCGCTATAATGTTACCGGAGCTATTTTGAAATCTCTTCTCCACTGACCAGTTCACAAGATGTAAATAAATGTTTGTAAGAAGTAAATTGTATGTAATCTGAGCTCTTATAATGAAAGGCCGCTGGTAAACATGTGCTTCACGGCACTGCACATTTTGAATCTGATTGAAAAGATATCAAAGCATTTTCTATTTTTTTTTTCTAATGTTTTGATTATCTCAGGTCTACACTGACCCTTTCAATCCGATCGAAATCCGATTCATGCTCAGTCAGCTTGACTGAGGTGTTTACATGTAATGGCTCGTAAATGTGAACATAGTTTATGTAAATTTACAGATGGAGAAAGATTATTTTTGCCCACATTGCCAGCATCTATCTTATTTGCAAAGCTGTCCCTGCCAAACCAGATCCCTATAGGCCATCCATAGGTATATTGTATTTCATAATTCCAGAGTATTTGGTAATGTTATTTGCATAAGAAATATAAAAATGAAAACTGATCTATATGAAATAATTGAACCCCTTAACCAAACTAGTTTACTACAATGTCAAGAATAACAGCCCTCCCTGCACTGATGCAAAGTGTCCCAAATGGTGACTTAAGTTACATTTTTGGTGGATATGAACTGACCTTACATCAGCCCAGAGGAAACTGGATTTTTAAGTATGTGGATTGGAATGTATTTCATTGTGGACAGAGGGTGTAATAAGCTCCCGATAATGACTTATCACCTCACTGAAGAGTTATAAGGAGAGGAGATGGGCCTGAATCTGATGAATGGGCTCATTTTGTGGAGGATGAGAGGCACGGATAAACAACAGGAGTGATCGATGTGGCGGCACTGTAAGGGAAAATCTAGTGGCCACGACAATCAGAGCGATCTTCCAGGCATGAAATGAACAAAGTGACGAGGCACAAATGAGTAAATCAGCTCAAACGGTATCAGATTAGGAAGTGTCTGGGGTGAGTGGATAAGGTCTTATCAAAGTGCATATGTATGGTCCATCTATCGAATGTCTTGATCGTAATTGCGTTTTGTGTGTGTGTGTGTGTGTGTGTCTTTGTGCTCAAGTTTGCACAATTTGCAATGTGCCGTCTGTGATGTAGACCTAAATATGGAAGCCCGTTTCCGCCACTTAAAAAAAAAAAAAAAAAAAAAAAAAAAAACTCAACTAAAAAAAAAATAAAAAATAAAAAGCCACTAAAAAAAAAAAGGTGAATTGCGACTTTTTTATCTCAGAATTCTGACTTTTTAACTCACAATTGCGAGTTTATATCTCACAATTGCGAGTTATAAAGTCAGAATTCTGAGATATAAAGTCGCAATTGCGAGTTATAAAGTCAGAATTCTGAGATATAAAGTCGCAATTGCGTGATATAAAGTCAGAATTCTGAGATATGAAGTCGCAATTGCGTGATAAAAAGTCAGAATTCTGAGATATAAAGTCGCAATTGCGTGATAAAAAGTCAGAATTCTGAGATATAAAGTCGCAATTGCGTGATAAAAAGTCAGAATTCTGAGATATAAAGTCGCAATTGCGTGATATAAAGTCAGAATTCTGAGATATAAAGTCGCAATTGCGTGATAAAAAGTCAGAATTCTGAGATATAAAGTCGCAATTGCGTGATATAAAGTCAGAATTCTGAGATATAAAGTCGCAATTGCGTGATAAAAAGTCAGAATTCGGAGATATAAAGTCGCAATTGCGTGATAAAAAGTCAGAATTCGGAGATATAAAGTCGCAATTGCGTGATAAAAAGTCAGAATTCTGACTTTTTTTCTTGCAATTAACTGATGGTCAGTATCTCTGTCTGTAACAGTGCATCCAACGATAGCCATGCTGCTGTGAAGTCTGAAGCTGTTGGTGTATAAAATGTGCCACTTCAGCTTTGTCTGATTTATTGCGCCTCCGCCACAGCTGATTCTTCTTCTTATTATGATTATTATTATATTGTTATTATTGTGCAAAATTCATTAGTGTATCCATTCTGTTAAAAACAACTTTTATTGCCCAAATACCTCGACTGTAATTTGCAGAATTGCATGATTCTACCCTTGAGTTGCAAAGTTAATGAAACATGATAGGTATTGGTTGTTTTAGTATTAAGCCCACTAGATGGCAGTAAAAGCTGTTTTTTCTCCTTGAAACGCTGTGTACAAGGTTACCGTGGAAACATTCTATATGCATATTCCTGCATAATGCATATGTCCGGAGACTAATCTTTATGTGTCTCCTCCAGTAAAATCAATATTTCTTTATTGGTAAATCGGCGCTAAAAATAATCCTTTATGATGTCCTCTATTTTATGTATAAAAATAACAAAGCAGCAATCCTGATGGTCTATTTAATGTATAATAATAATAACAAAGCAGTAATGCTGATGGTCAGTCGCAATGAAAGGAAACGCAAGCAAAGTAAGAACTGTGAGAAATAGCGTTTCACAGTAGTGAGAAAAAGTCAGAATATAAAGTCGCAATTGCGAGAAATAAAGTCAGAATTCTGACTTTTTATTACGCAATTGCGACTTTATATCTCAGAATTCTGACTTTTTATCACGCAATTGCGACTTTATATCTCAGAATTCTGACTTTTTATCACGCAATTGCGACTTTATATCTCAGAATTCTGACTTTTTATCACGCAATTGCGACTTTATATCTCAGAATTCTGACTTTTTATCACGCAATTGCGACTTTTTATCTCAGAATTCTGACTTTATATCACGCAATTGCGACTTTATATCTCAGAATTCTGACTTTATAACTCGCAATTGCGACTTTATATCTCAGAATTCTGACTTTTTATCACGCAATTGCGACTTTATATCTCGCAATTCTGACTTTATATCACGCAATTGGGACTTTATATCTCAGAATTCTGACTTTATATCACGCAATTGCGACTTTATATCTCAGAATTCTGACTTTATAACTCGCAATTGTGAGTTAAAAAGTCAGAATTCTGAGATAAAAAGTCGCAATTCATCTTTTTTTTTTTTTAGTGTTTTTTTTATTTTTTTAGTGATGTTTTTTTTTTTTTTTTTTTTTTAGTGGCGGAAACGGGCTTCCATACCTAAACGCTGCTGCTGTAGTCGACGATTCAGCATTCAGAGATGCTTTGCTGAGACAAGATAGAAAAGTCAATATATAGAAAACAGATCTCGCCCCCCAGTGACTACCATAGTATTTATTTTTCCTATATGGTGGTCAATGGGGGGCGAGATCTGTTTGGTTACTGACATTCATCCAAATATCTTCCTTTGTGTTCAATTCATACAGGTTTGGAACTACTTGAGGGTGAGTAAATGATAGATTTTCATTTTTAGATGAACTATCCTTTTAAATAGATAACAAAGTTAATGGAATATATTAGTCATTGAAAACTTTGCAAAATATCTAGCTTACAAGAGGTTAAGACTAATTTGTTTACAGTGGTGTATTTGAGCATAAATATGTGTGTGTGTGTTTGAGGCACTGAAGGGCTATGGTAGGGAGTACATCCTGTTTGGCAGTGGCAGGGAGGCGGTACAGATGGTGAGCATTACATAATTGCAGTGCTTACAGGCTAATTGGAGACGCCATGGACCCTAGAGTGTACACGCAAACACTTTATGAGCGCACACACTAACTGCAATCTGAGGTAGGAAAAGATAGCAGTCCAGTATGTGATTTGTTTGGGAATAATCTCACTCTGAATGACTTGTTTAGTGGTTGTCAGCAAATCTCTGGCTGTGTTTTGAATTGAATAGTGTACTTACATACGAGTTTCAGTTTTGTATATTTATATATTTTATATTTATATTTTATATATAATGTATATTTTAGTTGACCATAAATTCTTGAGTATTACATTAACTGTACTGACAAGCAAACTTAAACCATATTTCAAAGACAATAGAAGTAATTATGAAATTACATACTTAAAGGGGTCATTAAAGGGGTCATTGTCATGATCACCAGAGGGCACTCCACCCCGGACCATTACCTCACCACTCGGACTTCAATTCCCATAACCCACTTCCCGGACTCATTATCACTTCATTGCACTCAGCTGTTTTGTGTTTGTTCATTAGTGTCTGTCTATTTATGACTGGTTTGTTTCTGCTTTTGTTATTGTGGTTTCATTTACGGTCACCGGCTTCACTGTTTGTTTTCTTTGTTTTGTATGGACTGTTCTCTGGATTTTGACCCTTGCCTGTTTGGATTACGTTTTTGGATCGCCATATTAAAGCTGCATTTGGATCTAACCCTCTTGTCTCTGTGCCATCCGTGACAGTCATATAATGCCACTTTTACAAGATGTTAAATAATTCCCCAGAGTGTGTATGTGAGGTTTTAGCTCAAAGTACCCCACAGATAATTTTTTATAGCATGTTAAATTTGTCGCTTTTTGAGGGTGAGCAAAAACGATCCCTTTGTGAGTGTGTCCCTTTAAATGCAAATGAGCTGCTGCTCTCAAGAAGAGGGCGGAGTTTCAAGAGCTCCTGTTAGCAGTGCCGATTACCCTACAAAGACTCACTGAAAATGTCAGGAACTGTTGAGCCTTTTATGTTCAAAACGGAGTCGGACAATGATGGAGAGACTCAAGAAGAAGTGACAACATTTTGAATGTAACAGGAGTCAGGATGCTTCTGAATGGTTAGTTGATGAATTTATGTAGCTGGTGTGGGATATCTTAAAGTCATTGATTAGCATATTCTGTCATAATAATCTATAAATCGCTCATGTAGGAACTGTTGTAAGATGCCTTCAAAGCCAGAGAATATATGCTGCATGAAGATAGAACAGACATAGTTTAGTTTAATTAACTTATGTTGTCTTCTTGCTTTTATGACATGCTATGGCATTTGTGTTACGTACTGTATTGCAAAAACATGGCCCCACCCCCTTTGTTGCGTGTTCTCGGGGGTGGAGTTTATGTAAATTTTAGGTTTGTGATGTCACTAACCTGGGAAGCAGCTCGTTGTAGTCCCTACCAGCCGTTTGTTGTAGTCCTTAAACAGAGAATTGTTTAAATGAAAATATCTCCCTTTGCTTTGAATTTTGAGCGTCGTAACTTTGCAGATGTTGTTTATGCTCAAACAACAACATTACACACTAACTAAAGTTAAAAAAGTAAAATCATAATCGACCACCCCTTTAAATCCTATTTAAGCGGGTCAAAAAAGCAGAATGCTACTGCTTAAGATTTTAAAAAGAAATGTATGAAATAGTATTAAACATGCATTAATGAGCATTCATTCTTCACATGTGATTCTGAAGTGTGCTTTGATAAATGTGCTTGTATAGGGAAAACTTGCAGACTATGCATGCTATACATAGTGCATACTCAAAATAGCAGGCTTTTAAAATAGTTTGCCATGCTAAACATACCCTCTCTTTCTCTCTCTCTCTCTCTCTCTATCTCTTCCTCCATCTCTCTGTTCATTCTCAGGCAGCAATAGGTCACGGTCTATATGACCAGTCTATCTCTTTTAAATCATGACCTTTCATTTGTCTCCCCTCTGAGACTTTCACAAGCCAGTTCTGTCTCACTCCTCTGAAAATAAAACCATCCTGACAAAACAGCACACGCGCACACACACGCTGTGAACTGACCTCCCTCTGTTTTATCTCACCACAGATCAACTGCGTCACCTTCCCTGTGCCCATGTCTACGCCGGAGCAGCAGCTTCTCAAGCCCAGTGAATGGAGCTACTGCGACTATTTCTGGGTGAGAGACAGAGAGAGAGGACAATCGTCCATGGTGGACCGCAGTGACTGAGAGCTGATACGATACTGACACCAGGTCACATCTGACACCATTAGAAGGACAAAAAACAACTCATTGTGACAAACTTATGTTATATTGTAGCACACACAGAATAAGTAAAATGAGTAAGTAAAATTATTTAGGCAAGTAAATAAAACAGGACAAATGGTTTAAATCATCATCATTAACCGGCACAAGTAACATGAATTAAAGTGATATAGATATTAGGAAACTGTCATCATGTGGTTGTGCATGCTTATCTAAACATCCTATAGATTTTATTTCAATGATGGTTTCTTTTTACAGTGCGGCTAACATGATGCTGAAAATATGCATGGGATACTAGCATCACTATGTTGTTGAGATACAGTAGAGATGTTGAGGAGAGATGTGCTCTTATTTTTCAAAGTGATCAGACTTTTCTAATGCCAAACGATAAAAATCAGCCCAGGCTAATTCGAATAAAACATAGGCTACTTGTGGGAACATTTTTGCAAAATGGAAAATACATAGCGCCATGTGCATTTCGTGACAGTTTCAATGTAAAATGTCCATATGTTCAGTTTTTTCCCGAAATAGATGAACGTGAATATGGTACGTTTTTATTTACGCTGGTTTTATACGTATCACTGCAGTTCTGATTTGAAATGTCCGGAGATTGGTGCTAAGCTTAATCATATGCTCTCGTTTTAAAACATACATTTACACACAAACTGACCAGCAAATGCAACTTAGGGACGGCATCTTGATTTTCTAGCTCAACTGTCAAAGAATGTAACGCACAGGATTGTGGGATATCTAAGGCAGTTAGGGGAGAGTGGGGTAAGATGAGCCATTTTTTACTTATGTGGTCCTCAAGATTAGGGAAAATGAGACAGAAGTACAATGAAAGTATTTCAAGTAATTTCAGGATGTCTCCTATCAATTTAAATGATCAGAACGCATCTATGACAAAGGGTTTTAAAAATATGGCTTCTTATAAAAAAAGTGTTCCTGTGGCTCAATTTACCCCAGGTTAGGGGTAAGTTGAGCCGATTTGGTAGGTGGGTGTAAACTGACCATCTAACTGAATCTGAATCAAACTCATGTGAAATTTTAAAGATAATGTACCTATTTTAAGTAATAATTAATGTACCTATTATTAAAGTAATTTAATAATCACATTTCCTTTTACAAATATTCATACTTCTTTTTTTAAAGCTAACTCAAACAATGTAAAACCAATCAGATGAAGTTGAATTTCAATATCTTTAATTGTTTGCATTTCTTTTGAAACAATATGTTGAACACCAAAGTTGTAACCTTCCCAAAAACAGACTAAACAGAGAGTTTGTTGAGTAAAATTGGTCCCACTTTATATTAAGTGGCCTTAACTACTATGTACTTACATTTAAATTAATAATTTGATACAATGCACTTATTGTGTACATACATGTTTTTACATTGTACTTATATTTTAAAACACATCTGCATGTAATTACATCTGTAATTAATTTCTGTAATTATTATAAATACACCCATCTCTTACATTTAACCCCTACCCTTAAACCTACCCATACCATCAAAGCTTTCCCTAACCTTACCCGTACCCCACCTCAATAGCAGCAAAAGTGTTTTTCAATTCAATATGAACCCAATAAGTACATTGTACTTATTTTTTGAAGAATGAATAAATGTCACTGAAACTAATAAATATTTTAGTTTTTAAAGTAAATAAGTGACTTCCACTCCTCCCATGTGCTTCTCCTTTTTACAGTCTGGCAGAAATGATGGGTGGTTCCAAAATATATGGTCACATGACAGTGAAAGTGTACTGTTGCCAAGATACAGGGGGTGGGTCAACTTACCCACTGGCTCATCTTACCCCGCTCTCCCCCTAACGATACATCTATGCTGCCTTCAAACATCGATCAGATGAAGGTTTCTCAGGAGACAGGAAGTGAAGCTAACATTGGATTTGGATGTGCCTTGATGCCTTGAAATTTGTCCTCCGAAGGCAGCATTTTCCAGTTTTCGGCTGCAGCCATATGGAGCTGGTTAAGCGATGCAAAGTCCAAAATGTATTTGTTTATAAATCATGCGCTTTCGTAAAAAGTGTTTTAAAGGTGCCCTCGAATGAAAAATTGAATTTATCTTGGCATTGTTAAATAACAAGAGTTCAGTACATGGAAATGACATACAGTGAGTTTCAAACTCCATTGTTTCCTCCTCCTTATGTAAATCTCATTTGTTTAAAAGACTTCCGGAAAACACTCGGATCTCAACATAACACCGACTGTTACGTAACAGTCGGGGTCATTAATATGTACGCCCCCAATATTTGCATAATGCCAGCCCATTCGACGCATTAGACAAGGAAAGGCAGTATTAACGGCTGGATCTGTGCACAGACAAGGTAAGCAAGCAAGAACAACGGCGAAAAATGGCAGATGGAGCAATAATAACTAACATGATCCATGATATCATGATATTTTTAGTGATATTTGTAAATTGTCTTTCTAAATGTTTCATTTGCATGTTGCTAATATACTGTTAAATGTGGTTAAAGTTACCATCGTTTCTTACTGTATTCACGGAGACGAGAGTCGTTGCTATTTTCATTTTTAAACACGTGCAGTCTGTATAATGCATAAACACATCTTCATTCTTTATAAATCTCTCCAACAGTGTGTAATGTTAGCTTTAGCCACAGAGCATAGCCTCAAACTCACACAAAATCAAACGTAACCATCTAAATAAATACTTTACTCACATAATTCGAAGCATGCATGCAGCATGCATGACGAACATCTTGTAAAGATCCATTTGAGGGTTATATTAGCTGTCTGAACTTTGTTTATGCGATGTATATAGTCGAGAGCTGGTGGGGCAGAGGAAGCGCATCTCTTAAAGGGGCCGTGCTGAAAAAATCAGTGCATAGTTAATGATGCCCCAAAATAGGCAGCTAAAAAAATTAATTAAAAAAAATCTATGGGGTATTTTGAGCTGAAACTTCACAGACACATTCAGGGGACACCTAGGACTTATATTACATCTTGTAAAAAAACAATCTAGGGCACCTTTAAGATCATACCATAATATTGAGCAAGGAGACTTAGGAAAACAAGTCTTTATTAATCCATAATCCGAACCTGTAATCATAACTGTGTATGAAAACGATTAAAAGCGCTTGTTTTACTGCCTATAGTGTTCATTTCTGTTGGAAACTGCAGTGATATGTACATATTGGTACATGTTTTGCATTTTGCAAAAAATTTCCCACAAGTACGTTTTTCCATGATATCAAGTTGATAAAATTAGAAGAAGAAGAAAAAAAAAAAATCACACTATTTAAAATTTTTAACCGGTCATGACCATTGAGTTGTAACAAAAATGTAATTTGAGGCCTACTGATATAATACACTTCCTGTGAGAATGAGACAAAGAAAGTGAGAATGAGATCAAGAGTGAAAAAGTGAAAAAGTAAGTGTTCATTCACTAGCAGAATCTAAATGACGGCAACATTTTTTGTTTTAATATCATTGAGATTCTATTGTACTTTTCATTCATATTTTGAATTAGTTTTTATTTTTATTTTTGCATTTTTCATTTTAAGTTAAAGTTCTAGTCATTTGTAATTTACACTGTAAAACCCGATAAGTTATGGAAACTCAAACAATTTGAGGAAACTTAAACCATTTAAGTTTTAAAACCAATAAGTATGAGTACTGTGAGTACGATTATATTTTTTGTGCACCAAAAAACAAAATAACAACTTTATTCACCAATATCTATGGGCAATTTCAAAACACTTCATGAAGCTTCAAAGCTTTACGAATCTTTTGTTTCGATTCAGTGGTTCGGAGCGTTTATCAAACTGCCAAAGTCACGCCTCCCAGTGGTGAACCATTGAAATTTCGACACGCTTATGAAGTAACGAAGCCTCGTTTACTGAAATTACGCGACTTTGGCGCTCCGAACCTGCACTGATTCAAAACAAAAGATTTGTAAAGCTTCGAAGCTTCATGAAGTGTTTTGAAATCGCCCATCACTAGAAATTGTTGAATAAAGTCGTTATTTTTATTTATTTTTTTGGTGCACAAAAAGTATTCTCGTACTTATACTTATTGGTTTTAAAACTTAAATGGTTTAAAGCAATCAGTTTTCTTAAAATTTACAGTGTAGTAAGTTGTGTGTTCTTTTCAATTTTATTATATTTTTAAATATATTTATACATTTTTTTTTTTTTTTTTTTTTTTTAGTACATCAGTTTAAACTACATAAAAATGGGACATGATGCCTTAGAAACTATATTTTTATATGTATTTTTAATATATTTTTTAGTTTGTTTTGGTTAACATAAATTTTATTTCAAGAAACAAAAACTGTTTTTTATGGTTTCAGTTTTAGTTTTGGACAGAGAGTGAAATGACATGTAGACGTATGCATGTGCACAGGCAAATGCTAACAGGAGTATTTTGTTGGGATGATTCTCTCTGGCTTCTCAAGCCAAGCGTGTGAAGAGGTTATGACACTTCTGTTATGTGTGGCTTGGCACGTCAGTGGCCATCACAACAGCAGACACTTACACCTTCACACACACATACACAGAGAGAAAAGCATATTCCGCTAACTCGCTGCATCAGGAGCCCTCACGTTACATTAGTCATACCCTCAACAACCTATACACAATCTTCACTGAAACGCACACTCACAGTTACACCCGCAAGGCCGTACGCCCCCTCCCACACACTCTGATTCACGCAAACCCACGCTGTGACTCACACACACTGATGGCGCTCACGTGTTGTTGACAGTCTGGTTCTGATGATGTGGTAGCGTGTGTAACGTCTCTCTGTCCTCTGCAGGCCGATAAGAGGGACCCTCAGGGGGCCACAGTGTCAGGGTTCGAGGTGCTGCTGCAGAAACAGCTGAAGGGGAAGCAGATGCAGAAAGAGATGGCAGAGTTCATCAGAGAAAGGTGGGAAAGCCTCTCTCTCATACTGACTCTTTATATAACACCTCACTCTGTATTACACACTGCAGACAAACATTTTCTTAAAGTTGGCATGAAACGGAAGTTGCAGTAGTTTTTTCTTCCCTATTATGACATATATCTGAGTGAAACAGCTTCTTGGAAAGAAACATATGTAGGGTGGGGCTTTATTTTGTCCATGTGGAATTGATTGGATAGTGGTTTGCTATTGGTGGACCTCATGTGAGTGACAGGTTGCCCCGCCCTCACACCAGAAAACATCATCAGAGAAGAAAAGGGATGTCGCTACAAGAGGAGGGGAAGATATTTTGATAAAAAGAATGTGATGGACATGAATTTAAAGGTGCCCTAGATTCAAAAATTGAATTTACCTTGGCATAGTTGAATAACAAGAGTTCAGTACATGGAAATGACTTACAGTGAGTCTCAAACTCCATTGTTTCCTCCTTCTTATATATAATATATATCTCATTTGTTTAAAGACCTCCGAAAAACAGGCAAATCTCAACATAACACCGACTGTTACGTAACAGTCGGGATCATTAATA
Organism: Ancherythroculter nigrocauda; assembly: GCA_036281575.1. Lineage (NCBI taxonomy): Eukaryota > Metazoa > Chordata > Actinopteri > Cypriniformes > Xenocyprididae > Ancherythroculter > Ancherythroculter nigrocauda. The sequence continues at coordinate 58,384,203 of VTFQ01000001.1, read as the reverse complement.
TGTACGCCCCCAATATTTGCATATGCCAGCTCATGTTCAAGGCATTAGACAAGGAAAGGCAGTATTAACGTCTGGATCTGCACAGGTGAATCATCAGACTAGGTAAGCAAGCAAGGACAATAGCGAAAAATGGCAGATGGAGCAATAATAACTGACATGATCCATGATATCATGATATTTTTAGTGATGTTTGTAAATTGTCTTTCTAAATGTTTCGTTAGCATGTTGCTAATGTACTGTTAAATGTGGTTAAAGTTACCATCGTTTCTTACTGTATTCACGGAGCCGTCATTATTTTCATTATTAAACACTTGCAGTCTGTATAATTCATAAACACAACTTCATTCTTTATAAATCTCTCCAACAGTGTGTAATGTTAGCTTTAGCCACGGAGCACTATCAAACTCATTCAGAATCAAATGTAAACATCCAAATAAATACTAGTTAAAAAAATTTATAATAATAATAAAAAAAAAAACTATGGGGTATTTTGAGCTGAAACTTCACAGACACATTCAGGGGACACTTAAGACTTATATTACATCTTTTGAAAACATGTTCTTCAGCACCTTTAAAACACATGATGTGCACCAATAAATAATTTATAATAAAAGCTGCAAAACAATATCAATTTTGATTTCATGGTGACTTTAATCAGTATTTTTGCCTTGTAAAAACTGTCTAAACATCCTTAAGTTTTCAAAGAGAAGCAAAAATGGTTCTCACTGACCACAATATTCAAAAGACCCAACCACTATTGTTATCCATTAAAGGGACAGTACACCAAAAAATTAAAATTCTGTCATCATTTACTCGCTCTCATGTTGTTCCAAACCTGTATAAATTCCTTACTGTTGAACACAGGAAGATATTTTGATGAAAGTTTGAGGCTAGGACACTTTGGGGATCCATTGACTTCCATAATAGGAAAAAAAAACTACTATGGAAGTCAATGGTTCCCCAAAACTGTTCAGTTTCCCACATTCTTCAAAATATCTTCCTTTGTGTTCAACAGAAAGAAATTTATACAGGTTTGGAACAACCTTAGGGTGAGTAAATGATGACAGAATTTTCATTTTTGGGTGAACTATCCCTTTAAGATAGTATTTATGCTGTAATTATAACAAAATAGCTTATTTTCATCTTTTTTAATTAACACAACTGATATATTAAACTCGTAAATTAACCAAAATTCTTTCTGTGATTCCAGAAGTGTATGTTCTTCAACAAAATAGTTAGCTAATTGATTTTAGGTGGTTCTTAGCATTTTAATTTAGATTAGAGTTGTATTATTTGAATATATTAGTACTAATTTATTAATTTAACAAGTTTTCAGTCATCTTGCAGTGGAGTTATTTCAGTAGTACTGTATGATACCAAAGGCTATGCCACATTGAATTGTTTTGCTTCTTTATTTTCTTGATAATGCTTTATGTTTCAGGATAAAAATCGAAGAGGAATATGCCAAGAACCTTTCCAAGCTCTCCATGTTCCCAATGGCAGCACAAGAGGAAGGGTACGTCACAAGGATGATTTACAGTATTGAAGGAGTGAATACTAGACATTTGTTAGCTGTTTTCCATCCATTTGAGGATAAAAATGTAATAAAAATATTTTTGAGCTTTGATCTAGATCCATTTGAATAGAATGAAATCTATTCAAAAACTTCACTGGGGGTTCAAGAATAAATGAATGCATGCTTAAAAACATGCTTTCACATGCTTAATTGTATTGAATGTGCACTCAAATCTTAAAAAATATAACTTTTAAAAGCTGTACTTGCAGAAAATGTATAATTTTATTATTTACTGGGTGTACAAAAAAGAGAGAACACTTATGTACTTTTAAAAAGTGCACTTTGTATTTGTAAGTTTTACTTTAAAAGTACATTTTAAATCATTACGTTTTAATAATCTTTTGTCATGTTTTAAAGAAGTAATCTTTACTGGGCTCTGGTTTGATTTAGGACTCTTGGAGAAGCTTGGGCTCAACTCAAGAAGAGTCTAGCTGACGAAGCTGAGGTCCATCTCAAGTTTTCCTCAAAGGTGGGACTCAATTCACTCATTTCTCAGTAGAGGTGGTATAAGATCTGACTGAGAAATTGGCAGTTCAAACTCATGTATTGTCAGGGAAGATGAAGTATCTGGCCTTTATTTCATTTCTGTGCCGAACTGAATAGCTTCCCCTCAGAGATGTTATTAGCTGCCTGTATGTAATGAGCTACACAGCTTTTCTCAGTCTGCTGTGATTTGTCTATTTCCACCGCTGTGCTTTCCCGTGTTCACACTAACTTGCTCCATTTAGCGCCAGTGTGGGTGATTAATTGCAGAAAGATGGAGGTGATTCTGCAGTCTAATTCCTATGATTTACGGAGATGGCAAAACAAAAGCCCTCTTTCTTAAAGAACATCATCATCATCATCATTACTGAAGCGGAAACTTTGGGGCTTGAGCCAAATACTGTATGCGCTGAAATGAAGTAATTGTCGTCTTAGAGAACCACGCACACCCCACAGCTCATTCAGATGATGTTCACGGCTGGAAATGCCATGCAGCGGTGTAACTGATTTTGAGGACTTTGTCTTCAGCTCCAGAGTGAAGTCGAGAAGCCTTTACTGACCTTCAGAGGGGACAACTTTAAGAAAGACATGAAGAAATACGACCACCACATCGCTGACCTGAGGAAGCAGCTGGTCAGCCGTTATGCTGCGGTGGAGAAGGTGCAAACTCTATTGATGTTTTGTTTAAACCCTTGTGAAAAAGAAGTGCACTTAATTACATTGGAGGTGTTCTTGTAGTGACATTCAAATCTTAAAAGTATATATTTTTTTAAAAAGTATGTGCAGATAATATATCAATGAAATAAAAGGCCATTTAGACTTTCACTTAAAGGGTTAGTTCACCCAATAATAAAAATTCAGTCATTAATTACTCACCCTCACGTCATTCTACACCCGTAAGATCTTCGTTCATCTTCAGAACACAAATTAAGATATTTTTGATGAAATCTGATGGCTCAGTGAGACCTCCATTGACAGCAAGATAATTAACACTTTCAATGCCCAGAAAGCTACTAAAGATATATTTAAAACAGTTCATGTGACTACAGTGGTTTAACCTCAATGTCATGAAGCGACGAGAATACTTTTTGTGCACAAAAAAAACAAAAAAACAAACAAAATAATGACTTTATTCAACAATATCTAGTGATGGGCGATTTCAAAACTCTGCTTCATGAAGCTTCGAAGCTTTACGAATCTTTTGTTTCGAATCAGTTTTTGAATCAGTTTTTGGCAGTATCAAACTGCCAAAGTCATGTGAATCATTGAAATTTCAAAACACTTATGATGTACCGAAGCTACGTTTATTGAAATCACATGACTTTCACGCTTCGAAACAAAAGATTCGTAAAGCTTTGAAGCTTCATGAAGCAGTGTTTTGAAATAGCCCATCACTATATTGTTGTATAAAGTTGTTATTTTGTTTTTTTTGGCACACAAAAAGTATTCCGTCGCTTCATAACATTAAGGTTGAACCACTGTAGTCACATGGACTGTTTTAAATATGTCTTTAGTAGCTTTCTGGCCATTTGAAAGTGTAAATTACCTTGCTGTCAATGCTGAGCCATTGGAATTTATCAAAAAAATCTTAATTTGTGTTCTGAAGATGAATGAAGGTCTTACTGGTTTGGAACGACATGAGGGTGAGTAATTAATGACATTATTTTCATTTTTGGCTGAATTAACCCTTTAATCACTCACCCTCATGTCGTTCCAAACCCATAAGACTTTTGATCATCTTCGGAACACAAATGAAGATATTTTTGATGAAATCCGAGAGGTTTCTGATCCCCAAGAGAAAGCAACGTAATTATCACATTCAATGTCCAGAAAAGTAGTAAAGACATTGTTAAAATAGTCCATGTGACTACAGTGGTTCAACCTTTATGTTGTGAAGCGACGAAGAATACTTTTTGTGAGCAAAAACAAAACAAAAATAACGACTTTATTCAACAATTTCTTGTTAGTTTCCTAAAGTTAACTTCTTTTTTACAAGGGTCCATTGTGATGTTGTCTAGCATATTTAAACTTTCTTTTTTTTCAAGTCTGTTTGTTGCTGGTACAAACGGCCCTAAAATGGTTCCCAGGTTGCACTTTGTCTTGAAGCCAGTGTGTTGACATGTCTATTCACACTTGTGCACGGACAGCATATGGCTGGATGAGAAATGAGAACACATCAGTATGATGCCTTGAGAGATTCTCTTGTGTTTATCTCACTGATTAAACATCAGCAGTGACCTCAGGTCACTTATCTGTCAATCTTTTCCAGTGAGAATTGGCGATTTCTAGTGACATGAGCAACAGTAACCATAGGCAATGTGTCAAAGTTTAGCACAGTTTAACTGTCGCAATGCTGCAGCTATCAATGGGATTGCAGACAATGAAACACATGATCCACGGCTTGATATGATTTTATACAGCAGAGTAGGAACATCTACTAATAACCTAACAACCTCCAGACAACTTGAATGTGTGAATGAATTTAAATGAAAATCGCAGCCCTGTTAGCCACTGTTATGTAGTATTGTTTATTTACATTACATTTTATTTACATGCCATTTACTTGCTAGAAAATTACAAAATATCGTAATTCAGGGGTTTAAACTGTATTCAGTGTCTTAATTTAGTGTTTACAAAATGCCAATTCAATTGAAATTGAATAGAAAATCTCTCAAGTTTTGGTTTGACCTTTTAAAGTTGATGGTCAACTTTTTTTTTCCCATGACAGTTAGACACTTCCTTTCTCTGATCATTTGTTGATGAAGGAAAAATATCATGGCATATTTTGTACCATATTGGTGGAAAGTTGCCAAATGCCAAATATAATCTGGTCTTCACATGACTTGTTTTTGTTGTTTTGCAGGCAAGGAAGGCTCTAGCAGACAGACAGAAGGATCTTGAGGTGAAAACACAGCAGCTTGAGATCAAATTGAGCAACAAAACAGAGGAGGATATTAAGAAAGCCCGACGGAAATCCACACAAGCAGGTCAGAGCATCAGTACAAAAGCAGTTCATTAAGCCTGAGCTAACTACACACAATAAACCTGAAGACTCTTTTCTTTGATCTAAGATCTTACTAAACCCACAGTATTTTGGAAATAAGTGAAGTTACAATGCTAGTTTAAGTTTTTAGGGGTGATATTATGTCCCTATAGTTCCCAAAAAATTAAGGATTTTTAAAGGAATTTATCTAAGAACTGCAGTGGATGGGAAAGACCTTCAACTGTTTGGTGCCCATTGAAGTCTACTATATGGAAAAAAATCCTGGAATGTTTTCATTAAAAACTTTAATTTCTTTTCGACTGAAGAAAGAAAGACATGGACATCTTGGGTGACATGGGTACGGAAGAGGATTAGGGCCAAGCAATAATAAAAAAATAAAACCATCTCAAGATTAAAGTTGTTAAATTTCGAGAAAAAACTCGTTAAATTTTGAGAAAAAAAGTCGAGATAAAATGTTGAGAATAAACTTGTTAAATTACGAGAAAAAACTCGTTAAATTTCGAGAAAAAGGTTGAGATAAAATGTTGAGAATAAAGTCATTAAATTACGAGAAAAAAGTTGTTAGATTACGAGAACAAATTTGTTAAATTACGAATTTGTTCTCATAATTTAACGACTTTTTTTTCGTAATTTAACGACTTTGTTCTCATAATTTAACGAGTTTATTCTCACCATTTTATCTCGACTTTTTTCTCGAAATTTAACAAGTTTTTTCTCGTAATTTAATGAGTTTATTCTCAACATTATATTCAACTTTTTTCTCGAAATTTAATGAGTTTTTTCTCTAAATTTAACAACTTTAATCTCGAGATGGTTTTATTTTTTTTATTATTGCTTGGCCCTAATCCTCTTCCGTACATGGGGGTGAGTAAATTATCAGGAAAAGTTTATTTAAAAGTGGACTAATCCTTTAAGGGGAAAAAACACCTATATTTTATTCAGTGTCCCAAACTGTCCAAAATGATAAATTTCTTATAGCTTGTAATGTTAATCAATGAGTTTTTCATCAAAGTTTTGATCATGTTGATAATTTAGAAGCCTTACAAAGGCTTAGAAGTTACAAAGTTCATTAAAAAGCCTTAAACTGTGTGCAGCTACACTCCAACTATCAGAATCCTCAAGTCATCAGTCCCTCAAATTTTGCCAGCTGTCATAACACTGTAGCAGACAGACTCCTGGCTGCCCCATTGCTCAGAAGGATTGACTTCCTCAAAAGTTTCTCGTTTTAAAAAACTTCCAGCCATTCTCTTACACTCCGGACGGCTTTGCAAATGAAACAAACCCTCCATAATCTGTCATCAGTGGTTTTTACAGTGTGTTGAGTAAGGAGCTTTTTTGTGGTGAAATCTTGCACCGGGCACCAATTGCTTTCCATTGTTGTAGCGTGTGGAGATGGGACTGTGTTTTTGAGCTGTGGAGAGAGGCATCACAAACAGGATGTGAGAGAATGGTGCAGGGGATGGAAGAGGACCTTGGCTCAGTCCCAGGACTCTGTGTTTGAGAGGAGCCAGGCCGTATTGGTTCCAGACGGAGTTGGGAAATGCATGGAGTAATGATCTATTTTTGCAGTGGGAAAATGGGCCCTGTGGGAGCTGACGATCAGCATGCCAAGCTTCTTATTGCTCAGAAAGCCTACTATCAATGTCGGATTTGTCCTGAGCTGGACACTTATACATCCCTAACGCAAGAAGACCTGGCAGCGCTGAGGTTCACACGGGGTTGAATTCACTCACCCTTCGAGGTTCAGGACAACCTGTTGGCCTGAGTGACTGCTGTATTATTGAGGACCCTAACGGCGTCTTATTCAGTGCTTATAGGCTGACTCTATTAACACAGAGGGCCAAATGACCATGACTGACTCACGTATAGCCACACTGAGTGTTTTAGTCTAGCAGCACTGTGAGAGAAGTTCCTGGTTCATTATTCAATTCCAAAACCACAACATTAGTGTGACACCAATGCACTCACTTTAAAATATAATGAAAAGTACCATGATATTAACATGTTTTGTAACTGGGAAAATTGGATATGGTAACTTCATTGTTTTAGGATTAGGTTTTCCAAGCACTAAGTACCATGAAAGTCAATTTAAATACCATGGTACATGGAACACTATGGTGATCATTCAGTATCATTTTTTTTTTTTTTTTTTTTTTCGGGACCTTTCTACCATGGAACCACCACAGCAGTTTTTCTACTTTTGATCAGAATTACAATTTTTCTATCAGACAATAAAATGGGTAACAATTCATAAAATTATTGCTGATGTTCAATTTTTAGGGGTTCAAGTATAGCGCAGAAACACTACTGTAATTGTTAAAGGATCAGCATTCTCCTCTGAAAGTAATTGGGCAGACCAAACCGTAAGTCGTAGAGACTTTAAACTATGAGGGCTGGTAGTACTCGGCCTGAGGGGGGCGCTATAGCAGTCCAAAGTATGAAATGGCTAATAACTCCTAAACCATTATTTTTGGGTATTTTGGATTTAAAAAAAAAAAAAAAAAGTAACTGAGTGTAACCCTTGTTCCCTGAGTAAGGGAACGAGACGCTACGTCCAATGACGCAATGGGTTCCCATTGCGTCATTGGACATAGCGTCGATGTTCCCACGAAAGGGAACTACTTTTGCAAACTAGTCCTAGGTTTTTGGCCCTTATCGGAACCTAGATTCTCTTGAGTCTGACTGTCAATAATTGTCTGACTGAATGAGTCTGACTGTCAATATATATAAAAAAAAAGTTAAAATTTCAATTCCAAAATGTTCGAAGTGGGCAAAGCCACTTTTACTAAAAATGGCTTTAACCCATGACCAGAATGAGATATTTTCACCGAACTCAGCACACCTATGTAAGAGCTCATTCTGTGGTCACGTGAAAAAGGACAGGGCGACTGGCCATTTGGTGGTGCTATAACAGGAAAAAAAACATGAACATAGCTATAACTACTTCACCGTTAGTCCGATTGTCTTGAAAATTGGCATGCAGTGTCTTTGTCCGAGGTGCCATGATTGTCTATAGGAAATTAATGCATCTCAAAAAACATGAAGTTTGCCAATGATGTCTGAGCAGCTGTCAGACAAGATTAATGAAGGCCAATCGGAACAAATCTCGCTGGACCTGTTTGAATCACGGCCCTAGAGGCCTGTGAGAATTTCAAAAGAAATTGGCCACCTGAGGCGCCTTCGCGATTTTCATAAAGGAATGTCCAAGACATTCATACCAAATGTTAGAACTCCTCATTCTGAGCTGCTGTCCATCGAATTGTTCATTAAATATTGGTGATTATTTCAAAAAACAACTTTGGTGAACTAGTCCTAGGTTTTTGGCTCAACCTCGATAACCATTAAAAGGTTTATAAACCAGTGTAACTCACATTTGAAGCAGAATCAAAGTAGGGCTGCACAACGATTAATTGCGATTAATCGTTTGCAAAATAAAAGTCTGTGTTTACGTAATTTATGTGTGTGTTCTGTGTATAATAATTATGTGTATATATAAGTACATGCACATACATGTATATATTTAAGAAAAAAATATATTTATATATAAAATATTTATATTTATATGTAATATAAAATATATATAAATATGTATATTTATTTATACATGTATATATTTCTTAAATGTATACATGTATGTGCATGTACTTATATATACACATAATTATTATACACAGAACACACACATAAATTATGTAAACATAGACTTTTATTTTGCAAATGATTAATCACGATTAATCGTTGTGCAGCCCTAAATCAAAGCAGCCCCCTTGTCTGTTTTCAGGCCTTCCCTCTTAGCTCTCTCCAGTGCTGGAAAGCTTTTCTAATATACTGCAAATGAGGGTACTAAAGCGCTTTTTTTTCTTTTTTCTTATTTTCAAATCTCCCTCTTGCTCATTCTCTCTCCTCGACCGTCATACACCCCTAATGCTGATTGCTTACATGTTTGTTGTTGGTGTCAGCCCGACTAACAAATGGTGTTGTTGAAAAAATGCATACCCCACCTTTAAAGGTGCAGTAAGCAATTTCTGAGAAGCACTGTTGATATTTGAAATCAGCCTAAACAAACACACCCCTCCCTTCATTGCTCTGCCCACAAAATCCATAAATATACAATGTAAGAGTGGATGTCACTTTATCATAGCTGAAGCTAAGCAAAATAAAGCTTCACAAAAAAACAATGTTACTCATGTATGGAGCAGAAACAACGCAACCTCGGCATCTGTTTTCATAACCCAGTGATATTCTTCTGATGTTTCCTCATAATGTCTCTCAGCCATCTCTCTTTCTACAGTCTGTCTTCATCACTCTCTCCTCCCCCATCATGACTGATTGGCTGCAAGTACTGTATGTTGTGCTGCTCGGTCTGACCCACTTTCAACAACGCTTCTCCGAAATCACTTACTACACCTTTAATGCAAAAATGTACACATTTACTACGAAATTATTTGTGATTATTCTGTTGATATCTTTATAGTTCAACTTTAGATATATAGTTATGCATATCACTGAGGGTTGTAAAGCACTAGGAAATATCTTTCTAAATATTTGAATATATAGTTTGTTTTGCCAGGGGAAGCTGGTGCTGCTAAGCTCTTTGCGGGAATTTCTTTGGTAACATAAGCTTCTCTGATTGGTGGATCTTGTTTAAGGATTATGGGTAGTGTAGTTCTTCACTGGAAGTTCAGCAATTTCACAAAATATTTCAACAATGAATAAATAAATTATTTAAATAAATTGAATTAATTATAAGAATATATATATATATATATATATATATATATATATATATATATATATATATATAATACCTAATAAATATTCCAAATATGTGACCCTGGACCACAAAACCAGTCATAAGTCACACGGGTATATTTGTAGCAATAGCCAACAATACATTGTATGGGTCAAAATTATTAATTTTTCTTTTATGCCAAAAATCATTAGGATATTAAGTAAAGATCATGTTCCATGAAGATTTTTTGTTCATTTCCTACCGTAAATATATAAAAAATATATTTTTGTGAGTGGATATGCATTGCTCATTTGGACAACTGTAAAGGCGATTTCTCTCTCTCTCTCTATCTCTCTTTCTATATATATATATATATATATATATATAGTCTTTAGTACAGTGAAAATATACAGTTGAAGGCAATTAATACATTTTTGTAAACGTGTCTTTATGATATCATGCCTGTATGATATTGAAATCTCCCACACTGTATATATATTTTAGGAAGGTGGTCTCTCATAAGAGGATGAATATGTTTAGGAGTCTTTGGCATCATATTGCCTGCAATATTCTCGCCTTAGACTGAATGTGGAATGCGCTACAGACCAGAATATTATAGAGACTTGGGTATGGACTCTTCAACCAGTAAGCAACCTCATAGTAACCACTTAGTAACCACCCAGAACACATTAGCAATGCAAAGCAACACACTGACAGGCAGCCACATCACCCTAGCACAATTTTTAAAAAAGGACATGTGAAAATCTAGTTTATATTATCAAACTCAATTGTTATTGTTACAATAAGTCATTTGATAATTATGGAGTAAGATTTCAGTGTCAAATGGGGTCTTAAAAGTCAGCTTTGATTTTCTTTGTTTGCAGAGATCTCTTCCAGTGCTTGACTAGAGGAGATTGTTTTTAATTGTGCTGCTGCCAAGAGCTTTACTGTGTTTTCCACTGCAGCTGAGCTCAGTAGAAATACCCTGTATGATGTTATCTGCGTCTCTCTCTTTCTCAAACTCCCACGCACAGAGCGAGTCACAGTTCCCGCTATAAATCAATGGCCAAACATTAAGCAGGGCTCAAACGGCGTTTTCCTTCAATAATCGTGGCAGCTCAAATCACTAATGCAAATGTCTTTAATGCCTATGCTCATTTACATATAGATGGAGCAATCTGTTTTTTTTTCTTTCAAGGTGTCAATACTGTTTCTCTCTCGCACACGTCTGCCTCCCTTTTCCTCAGTGTACCTTTAATTATGCATTTAATTATAAAGCCCAGTAGTTGTGTGAAAAGGTTTTTTTTTTTTTTTTTTCAGATGAATAGCTTGAGATTGAATAATACCTGTGATTGTTGTTACAGAAGGGAATACAAATAATAATAATAAATTAGTTAAGGTTGCCATCTGCTGGTAAAGACAAGCATATGCTTATACAGTTTATATTGTCTTCCTTTTTTTACTTGTTTTATGCATACACCATACTACATTTTGTCTTAATTCTAATGTAACAGCATGATTGTAATGTTTTTTATCTGAATAGGTGATGATCTGATGCGCTGTGTGGACCTTTACAACCAGGCTCAGTCGAAGTGGTTTGAGGAGATGGTCACCACAAGCCTGGTAATTATTTTATGACGTTTCTCTCTAGTTTTCTTGTGCAACTTGCAAGATGATACTTCATGCATATTTATGCAGTGATTTTTGAATCTTCTTTATGAGGCTTGTTTATCATTTTGATAAATGAATTATCCATGAGATGCCTTTTATTATTATTTTACAAACATGTATTTAAAAAGTATACAAAAGTTTATCTCTTAATCATGGTAAAACTGTAGTGCACAACTTTGAGTTGCTTATTGCTTTTAAAAATGGCAGCAACATAAATAATTACATGTACTATTATTAATAATTGCAATAAATAATACTATACTTTCAGCAGAACGTGATTTCGCCAAGTATCTTCGTTGATCCTGGAACAATATTCCAATCATCCGGTCATATTTGAGGGACAACTTTAGAGTGTATGCCAAGTTTAGGCTTAAAACCAGGGTTAGGTGCTTCCACATCAGTGATATTCACAGATCATTTCCCTCTGATTTTCGGGACAACTTATGGGTTGTGATAGGTTTAAGGGTAGGGATAGGGTTAGGACTAAATTTTTAGACAGTGATTTTGTTACAGGATCAATATACGTGACCCAGGAACGCATCTAACTCTGTAAAATCAGGATGTGCATAATTTCAATAATTTTTCTTTAGAGTCTGAATTCTTTAATAAAGACTTATGAGCCATGAAACAAACCAGATGATTCATTTATATTTAATTCCTTGATTAGGCAATTAACTACACATCCCATAAAGCATTGCAAATGATGTGATCAAAAACGATGATAAATATAAGACTATTGTCTTATTATCCAAAAATATACCAAAATATAAGTATATAAGTATAAAGTACATTTAAAGTATGCCTCTGTATGGATAGAAAATTGTTATATTACAAAATACTATCTATAACCAAAGACACAATTTCAGATAGGCTTCTCAGAGGTTACTTAACATGTTTTATTATGACAAGTTTAAAAAATAACAAATTAAATAATGATAGAAATAATGTCTCTTCTGTAAAGATATAGATATTTTTATTAGTTAGTTTTTTGTAAGTTTGTGAGAGCTATTTTTGTTAAATTTGGATTGCTAATATAGCAGAGGTATTTTTTTAGTTATTTATTAGTTATTTATTTTTCTAATACTTTTCTTCTTCATCCTCATTTTCCTCTTCATCCTGTTTTCCTTCCTCATCCTCCTTGTTTGCCCATCTATATTTTGCTGTAGAGCTGATCTTTCCCAGCAGTTTTTTTGTAGCTTAACAAACAAGCATGAAAGTTATAAAGAAATTTATATAGGCCTATCAGCTGTTACATCGCAAGGTACAAAGGATAGCTGAAGGTTGCTCTGCTGTTACACGAAGTATCTGTTATTTACAGACGACTGCACAAATCATGCATACTAATGAAAACTTATAAACTGTTACCTAGAAGTAGTAAACAACTGTAGTTTAGGCATAAGTCAGCCGCGACACTGAGAATATAGTTACCTTTATGGAATAATCCACTAATGTCTTGAGATACAATCTGAACTAATATTCTCAGTTGGACGTGCAATCACGCATGTATGCGAAACTCATTTATATTAATGTATGCTCCGAAACCAAAAATCTCAGAATCGGAAAATCTCGTAACACCGGTCAATTTAATGGCCCAATGAAAAACAATGAAAACCAGGACATTTTCATCACTTTATAAAAAACAACCAGGACAGCCAGGACAGGACGTGAAAACAGGACATGTCCTGGGAAAACAGGACGTTTGGTCACCCTAGGCAACAAGGCATGTCCGAATCCAATGATTGTGCCAAATCCTGTTTCCTGAGATACCGAAGCCAAATATGGTTGCAAGTTCTGTCGTTACTAACACAATTCAGTGGAACTTGCAACCATAGTTGGCTAACAATGCTTTTGGGAAACACATCCATGATCGATTTTTAATGGCAGCATAGATGTATCCTTCGCTGCCTATGATATCCCTGTGCTTTCCATTCCGTGACAGTTGATGGTGTCTAAAAGTTTCAGCTGGTGGTCATATTGTGTGCAAATGTACATTTTTGACCAACTTTTTTCCACTTTTGATGTTATTTCTAGTGATAAATTAATATTGTAGTAATTTAGTATTCTCTTAGTTATCACCAAAGCTCTCTTTAATTTGGTGTAGCTCATTAAACCATTACACCTCTACCAGAAGTCATTTTGTGAGGTCTCATCATGTGCAAACACTGCCTACAAAGTCATTGCCTGAAAAATCAGCTGCCTAAGCTTTCCAACACATCCGTCTACTTCTCGAATTAGTGGATCTCACTTAAGGATTATGGGTAGTGTAGTTCTTCACTGGGAATTCAGCAATTTAATGCAAAATTATAAAAAATAAAGTTGAATTTTCACTGACCTGTGGCTTCGTATTATATATCATGGCAGGCATGTCTCGAGGTTTATACATTACTGTGAATAATTAATTTCACCATAAAGAAAATTAATAGGATTTTTGTCTAAGACATCAGCTAATCGTTCCACTGACGTTCCAACGACTGTAAGATTGCTTCATATGAACCTTTTATGTTATCATTTTTGTGGTTTAGTTTTAATGAATTAAACAGCTCATAAACAAAAAAACATGGAAGTGCAATAATTTATGACATTTCTCTTTATATAGAACCTTTTTTTTGGCATAAAGGGTTCTTTAAGATTGAGTCAAGAACCCTAGGGTTCCATATAGAACCCCAATGAAACTTTTTTCTTAAAGGTGCCCTCGAATGAAAAATTGAATTTATCTTGGCATTGTTAAATAACAAGAGTTCAGTACATGGAAATGACATACAGTGAGTTTCAAACTCCATTGTTTCCTCCTCCTTATGTAAATCTCATTTGTTTAAAAGACTTCCGGAAAACACTCGGATCTCAACATAACACCGACTGTTACGTAACAGTCGGGGTCATTAATATGTACGCCCCCAATATTTGCATAATGCCAGCCCATTCGACGCATTAGACAAGGAAAGGCAGTATTAACGGCTGGATCTGTGCACAGACAAGGTAAGCAAGCAAGAACAACGGCGAAAAATGGCAGATGGAGCAATAATAACTAACATGATCCATGATATCATGATATTTTTAGTGATATTTGTAAATTGTCTTTCTAAATGTTTCATTTGCATGTTGCTAATATACTGTTAAATGTGGTTAAAGTTACCATCGTTTCTTACTGTATTCACGGAGACGAGAGTCGTTGCTATTTTCATTTTTAAACACGTGCAGTCTGTATAATGCATAAACACATCTTCATTCTTTATAAATCTCTCCAACAGTGTGTAATGTTAGCTTTAGCCACAGAGCATATAGCCTCAAACTCACACAAAATCAAACGTAACCATCTAAATAAATACTTTACTCACATAATTCGAAGCATGCATGCAGCATGCATGACGAACATCTTGTAAAGATCCATTTGAGGGTTATATTAGCTGTCTGAGCTTTGTTTATGCGATGTATATAGTCGAGAGCTGGTGGGGCAGAGGAAGCGCATCTCTTAAAGGGGCCGTGCTGAAAAAATCAGTGCATAGTTAATGATGCCCCAAAATAGGCAGCTAAAAAAATTAATTAAAAAAAATCTATGGGGTATTTTGAGCTGAAACTTCACAGACACATTCAGGGGACACCTAGGACTTATATTACATCTTGTAAAAAAACAATCTAGGGCACCTTTAAGGCTGTGTATACAGACTGATGCTAGACCTGTGACTGTCTGTGTTTGTGCTCTGAAGGAGTTGGAGAGGTTGGAGGTGGAGCGGGTAGAGATGATCCAGCAGCATCTCCGTCAGTACACCACACTGCGGCACGAGACCGACATGTTCAACCAAAGTGTGAGTAACAACAGTGTGTTCTTCTGGGTAACAAACCCTTATATAAACACATTTCAGCTAAACCCAAGCTTCATATTCATATAATATCTGCAGCTGTCTGTAGTGCATTTGAATTTCATTAAAGGAGTTTTCAAATAATCTTTCATATGATCAGAAAATCTCATTACATGAGCTTTATCATGCGCTCAGTTCTCAGTGCAATTAAATGCTGAACAAGCTTATCGTTTCAGAAATAATTTTACTTTTACGAGAAATGTTTGATTTTAAGTAGATGTATGAAGTCAGTTCTCCTCAGGTTCACACAAGTGTAGCAGAGTAAAGACTCGGTGTAGATCATTACAGGGACTATTAACATTGTCCACAAATGTTTGACATCCAGAAAACATCCAGTTACTTTGTTTCATTTTTGACAGGATATCTATTGTTTTATCATGTAGAACCTATTTTTGTGTGTCTGAAAAGTGTGATATTTTGTTACATTATATAAAGCAAAGACATGGATTTCTAAGTGTCCAAAGTCTTTTGACATTAATAATTATTACAAACTTAAGTTATACCAACTTCAAATCCTTTTAAAATCCTTCAAAACAAGTTAACACCAGTGATGCAACAAAATAAAAATGTAGTTTTAACTCCGCAAGTAACTCTGTATTAACTCTGCCTGTTAATAAAATGTGTGGATCTCGGTTACATTACGATTTGCTGAATCATAGGTTAATGCGACCCAGACACATTGTAAAAACACACAGCTTGTGTTTCAGGGCAAATCCGAGTGTATAAACACCTGCTCCAGAGCCCTTGGGGTGTGTTAGAGAAAGCTGCTGTCTCCACAGGAGTCTAGCTGCCAGCGCTCTCAACTTCACATGCCCGTACAAACAGAGTAACACTTACCATCAGTCTGAGTATGTTTCAGCAGATGGATCTCAAGATGGATCTCAGCTTTAATTGACGTGTTTTCTTTAACACTTCATGAGTCGGCCAGAATAGACATGAACCTCTTAAAACCAAGTTACTCTATGCTTGAGTGAGCACATTTGAAGTCTGTCACTGGTCAGTGGAAAGAAATATTAGGCAAGGCAAGTTTATTCATATAGCACATTTCATACACAATGGTGATTCAAAGTGCTTTACATGAAAAGGAAACAAATACATAAGAATGAAAATGGAATGAGCAGGAAACAAATATACAGTATGAGCCCTAATTGCCTGAATCACTAATTTCAGGGTTACATGTAGCTGAAAGCATACAGCTTTTTCCCATATACACCTGTCCACGTTCTGTATAAAACACGTGTAGATGTTAGCTTACAGGGATAGTTCACCCAAAAATAAAAATAAAAATTATATACACAATTTATCAAACTGTTTCTAGTTCCCATTTCCCATCCCCATTCATATGGAAATCAATGAGGACCAGCAAATGTTTGACTATCAACATTCTTCAAAAGATTTTCTTTTGTGTTCAACATAAGAAAGAAACTCATACAGGTTTAGAAGAACAACTTGAGGGTGAGTAAATTTTTTTTTTTTTTTTTTTAAGGAGCTGTAGAATTACTTTCATTTAAAGTTATTTAGGTAAAGAGAATATTTGCACTATTAAAGTGCTATACATGTGGACTGATACTGCTAAGGTATTTAATTTAATATATATATATATATATATATATATATATACATGTATATATAAGTTTTAAATATTTTTAACTAGCAATAGAAATAAGTTCAGGTTGAAGCACTACAAGAAATAAAAAAAAACTAAAAATAACTTAATAACTTAAACTAAAACTGAAATGTAAATAATTTAAACCTGAATAGCAATATTTCAAATAAATAAATAAATAAAATGACAAAAGCACATAGCAAAATGAGTAAAAATTAAACATAAATTGAACCTAATTCAAAATATTAATAAAACTAAAATAAACATTGCTACACAGTTTTCATTTTAATCCCAAAACATTTGGAATTGTACTGTATTAATAATGCTACCAGAATTATAGTATAAGTATCTATCTATTTATTTTATTTATTTTAGTGCAAATGTCATAATTTCCTGAGAATTGCCCATTTATATTAAACTATTTATTTTAAATTACCACATAACCATGCACAACCAATCAAAGGTTTGGGGTCAGTAAGACTTTTTAATATTTTTGAAAGAGACCTCATATTGTCATGAAGGCTTCATTAATTTTATTAAAAAAAAAAAAAAAAATACAGTAAAAAGAGTAATATTGTTAAATATTATTACAATTTAATATAATGTGTTTTGTATTTAAATACATTTTAAAATGTAATTTATTCCTGTGATGTAATGCATCATTACTCCAGTCTTCAGTGTCACATGATCCTTCAGAAATCATTCTAATATGATGATTTGGATTTGTCATAATTATCAACGCTGAAAACCGTTGTACTGCTTAATATATATATATATATATATATATATATATATATATATATATATATATATATATATATATATATATATATATAATTTTTTTTTTTTTTTAGTAACCATAATACATTTTTTAGGACTATTGGATGAATAGAAAGAACAGCATTTATTTGAAATAGAAATATTTTGTAACATTATAAATGTCTTTACTGGCACATTTGATCTATTTAATGTGTCCTTGCTGAATAAAAGAATTTATTTATTAAAAACAAAAACAAAAAAAATCTTACTGACCCCAAACTTTAGTAGTGTATTTTTTAGCAGTGTACTTGGTAGCTAACATTGATGGCTCTTGTTTCTTAGACGTTGGAGCCGGTGGACCAGCTCCTGCAGAGTGTGGACCCAGCCAAAGACAGAGAGCTCTGGGTAAAGGAACACAAGACAGGAGATCTGAGACCTGTGGACATGGACATCTAGACCACACACACACACACACACACACACACACACGCACACACACACACACACACACACACATTATACTATATGAATCTACCTGCATGCCTGTCTACCTGAGTACTTCAACCTCTCAGCCAAAGCCATACAGGTATCATCCCTTGAAGCACTGCTTGTTTTGTGGATTTCCACTGAAAATATTAGATAATTACAAAATCAAAGCTTTATAGAAGATTTTCTTAATGTCATATGGAATGAGTGGCAGGAAAGGACAGCAGCCACATTATAAAATTGAGTAGACATCCATATAATCCTGCATGACCATTGAATAACTTCAATATGCTACTTAAGACTTCCCAGTATGTCTATTACATTAACATGAATAAAATAGTCAAGGCTCCATTGATAAAGATCTGAACAAATACTGTACAGTAAAACACCTGTTTGTTTGTTTGATTGCTGCAGTGGATGCCTGTTAAACAAATTTCATTCAATCAAATTTTTTTAATCTTTTTGGTGTTAAAGTGATAGTGTTCGCACATTCAACTACACAC
Organism: Ancherythroculter nigrocauda; assembly: GCA_036281575.1. NCBI lineage: Eukaryota > Metazoa > Chordata > Actinopteri > Cypriniformes > Xenocyprididae > Ancherythroculter > Ancherythroculter nigrocauda. The sequence continues at coordinate 58,365,526 of VTFQ01000001.1, read as the reverse complement.
CTAAGCCGCGTTTCCACCGAAATTACCCGGAACAATTTGTCTCAGGAACTTTTTTCCCTCCAGACCTATTGCTAGCTGCGTTTCTATAGCAGACTTAATGTGAAGATAGTCCGGTGACATTGGACTGTGCGCGACTTTCTAGTTCCCGCTGGATAACTTAATAATAATACTCTTACTGCATACACCGCAACAGACTTTAAAAAACGATGGTTGAAATAAAATGTTGCGTGGAGTCAACCAATCAAAATGCTGCCTGAACCAATCAGCGTGTTCAGTGCGCGAGTCCCGCCCCCAGAATTTCCAGAATTTTGAAAACGTACTACCTAGCGAACAGGTACTTTCTGAGGGGGATTTTTTAACCCGGAACTCATTTAGACCCTGGTTCCTGCGGTCGAAACACACCGAGTACCACCCTAAAGTCTATAGTTCCTGGGGAAAGTTCCTGCGGTGGAAACGCGGCTCTAGTTGTTGATATTTTCCTGGACTAAAGTGTGTGTCAATAGCTGCATTCACACTGACAGCGACTTTGTCGTTGCATGTCGCCAGTGGCTGGCGGTAATGTCGCTAGAGGGCGTTCCCTATACTGGTTGTCTATTGTTGTTTATGAATGGCATTCACGGATGTTATTCCATGTTGTAGACACAAACCAGTTTTCTTGCCCCTTAAAACAAACATTTTGGAGGGAAAAGATTAAATATAAATGGAATTAGTACATAAAATGCTTTATATTAAAGGGTTAGTTCACCCAAAAATTCTGTCATTAATTTCTCACCCTCATGTCGTTCCACAACCATAAGACCTTCGTTCATCTTCAGAACACAAATTAAGATATTTTTGATTAATTCTGATGGCTCAGTGAGGCCTCTATTAACAGCAAGACAATTAACACTTTCAAATGGCCAGAAAGCTACTAAAGATATATTTAAAACAGTTCATGTGAGTACAGTGGTTCAACCTTAACCCTTAAATGCATACCTCGGGTCTCTAGTGACCCGGGACGTCATTCACTACCCTCCTCCTCATTCATTTTTTAAAGTTAGACTTCAACCTTCTTGGTATTCCTCAATAAATTCATTATAAAGAATTTAACAAGAAAAAAATCATAAAATTATAAAAGAATGCCTATTTTTGAATCATTTTTTTGTAAAAAAATGTATAGGGTCACTAACGACCCGAGGTGTGTATGAGTGTATGTATATTTTTTTTCTGTACAACAATAATTGAATCTTAGATTATGCTCAAACCGAGCCCTTTCAAGCTCCAAAAGGTAACAAAATATGATTTATTTTATTCTTCTATAATTGCTACTCTAATATCAGAGGAGTTTTATATTATCACGACAGGTAGAAATCCTTCCGTGTTAGATATAGATCCGGGTCGATAAAGACCCAAATATGTAAGAATGATTGGCGAAACAGTCATGCATTTAAGTGTTAATGTTTGAAGCAATGAGAATACTTTTTGTGACCAAAAAACAAACAAACAAACAAAAAAAAAATAACGACTTTATTCAATAATATCTAGTGATGGGCGATTTTGAAACACTGCTTTATGAAACTTTGAAGCTTTACGAATCTTTTGTTTCGAATCAGTGGTTCAGAGCGCGTATCAAACTGCACACAGAGACATATCATAAATTATAGGAAAGCTGCTATCCAATAACTTTTCCGCCATCTTGCTGCTGACATTCTCCACTACAGGAGATGGATCACTGCGCTCCACTGACTTCACTCCAATTGGAAAGTCTAAGTTTAAGATGTGTTTTGGTCGATCAGATCACAAGTGGACAACTCTAAATACAGGTGTAAACAGGGTCTGAAAAGTTTTGAGCTTTTGAGCGGATTGCTTTCGTAGTGTAAATGCTCATGTGGTCGAATGTGTTCGAACAATGCAAAAGACCATCTACTCTCCGCCTACCTACCTAATGCATAAACATTATGAGAAGCGCACTAACCAGACAGGATTTAAACTTTGTCGGCTGAAGACCCAAGTTTAGTTTGAAGATGAAAATGTACCAAGCACAATGTTCTCTCACCATTCCTGATTTCTAAAATGCACTCACCGCGTTCGGCCGGTCTTGTGGCTATCAGAGCAGAAACAAGAGCTGATGCTCTCTGTGTTTTTCTGTCCTCTCCGGGCGCATTCATATGTAAATTGCATGAGCTTATTTTGTCCATTAGATCTAAAGATCTGAAAAAGCCCACATATTTACCCACCCATAAACCCTTCCCTCAAAGGGATCAGGACAGAAATGGTTGAAAGTGGGAAAAAAGAGACAGATTAAAACATTAGGTGTAAATGGGAATGTGTCTCCCTCGTGTACTTGTCATCCGATCGACAAAAATGTATTTTAATACTACGTGTAAACAGGACCTTTGTTGCATCGCTGAACACGCCTACATCCTATCGGCAATAATCACTGTCGCTCGTGACGCCGGAAATCTCCAGCTCTCCATTGAAACGAATGGGATCATGTTGCTTTGTTGCTGGCGGTGTGAACGCAGCTTAACATTATGATGATTGTTTCAGTCTGAACAGATTAATTGACCTGAACACATCAATTAATTCTCAGCAGAAATAACCAGCATCAAAGTTATTGGGAAAAAAAAAAAAGCTAAAGCATATCATCATTCAATGGTTATATTGTACATCTTTATTGTATTAAAAAAAAAAAAAAAAAAAAAAGTTGTTTTTTTTTTGCAACAAGGAATGCAATGGAAAGTTTTTAATGTTATTTTCACAAAATACACGTAAACTGCTGGCAAATCTACAGCCTTCCTTATGAAAGAGGGGTCAGGTTGCATTGTCGAAGTATGGAATTGATATATTTTCATATTTTTGCAGATTTATTTTACAGAAAAGCATGTTGTGTCTAAATGTAGGACTAGTTATTGTATGGTTAATGGAAAAATAGATGTGTTATTTGAGTGGTGCTGGTTAGTCCATTGATTGTGTTCATGGAAGAAGTGTCAACTAGCCAGGACTCGATAGCAAAGTCATATAATTTTTCCCAGTTGAAGCCAAGAAAATCCCTTATGCAGCCAGTTTTACTCTGATGGCATCCAAATTTCTGATGTAAGCTGCACTAAAGCAACTTATAGACATATATACTGTTTATTAATGGTGAAATTATATGGTTGGGCTGTAGAATCCGGGTGTCAATCAAAGGTGGATCAGATGTGAATTATAATGATTTGAGTTATAATGTACACCTTTTAGTGCCTAAAGGTAAATTGCCTTGGAATGTTCACAATCTATTCTGTTAAGTGTTTGTACATAACTGTAAATATGTGCGTGGCGTTTTTTGTCTGTAATTGTTGTCAAGCTCATCCTGCATCAGGCTCATCTCTCTGTAGTCTTTGTCAAAATATGTTTTAACTGATACGTAAACATTTGACTGATGGATGCCACAGTTTTCTGCTGAATGCACATTGTCATAGGCAGCTTATCACACTGTTCAAACCGCACAGCTCTAATACTGGAAGAAACATTTCAATTTTCAAACTTTATACAGTAATATGGAGAAATTTGATATGTTTATATAGCACAGGATGTCAAAGCACACTTTGGGAAAAGAAAAAATTCTGTGCTTTTATTCAAATTCCTATCAGATTTGTATTTATTTTTACTATTGGTCAATATGGCAAGAAATACATTAGTGTTTAGAGTTAGATAAATACATAGTCCAATAAAATCAAGCATGGAATAAAAATCAAAACTGCAAGTTATATAGTACTTGCTGCCTGAGATAAACTCACAGTATATGTATGCGCACCAGGACTACATGATGGGAATATAATTGGATTTTATGTGCTCGGCTAAGAACATTGTGAAATGCACATCCGCATGTCCGATAATGTGAAAGTAAATCTAAAATTTATAAGTAAAAAATGCTCTACCATGACAGGTAATGCATTCAGGTTATTGTTTACTTTATTATTTCCTTTATAGCAAGTTACTAACAATCATTCTCTTTTCACCTAACATAGGGTATGACTGGTTTACATTTGCTGTTTAGCATGTAACAAGTTTTACTGTACTGCATTGCCCAAGCTATTCTAGAACTACATGTTGCAGAAATTGTATTGAAAATTGATGTCGATGGTGTGCATTATGTGTATTCTGAAAAACTGTTCAGTTGAATGTCTGTGTTCCAAACTAGATCTTTTATATATATATATATATATAATATTGTAAATGTTGATTTATTTGCTCTCAACTTAATAGTCTTCATTGATAATATTCATTTATCAACATGTTTATGAAGATATGATGTTTACGGTGAATTTGCCCAGGAAATCACTACATTGTCTATAATAATAATAAAAAAAGAACTCTAATTATTTATCACCACTGAGGTTTCTTCTTTTGACCAACATTAGCATGTAGCATTTACGTTTAGCTCAATGTTGCCTGTCTAGCACATGCTGCCGCCTTTGCTTTATTTTAGTTTAGTTTACTTTTGTTCCATCCAAATAATTGTTCACTGAAGAAACATCTACTATAACATAATGTTTTGCCGTTTTTTTTTTTGTTTGTTTGGTTTTTTTTTTTTTATGTTGATAAATTGTATTTCTTCAGAATGCATGCCAACTTTTAAATGGCCATCAATGAAGAAAGAGTGTGTAGAGGCTAACTGCTTGTTGAAACCTTGACCCGCTGGTTCAAAACAATAGCAGACCAAACCAAAAACCAGGTGAGTCATGTTTAATGCAACTCTACTACTACTCATGATCCTCTAAGTTGTTTTGACCATTCATTGTTTTCCACTGAGTCAAAAGCAACCGTGCTGCACAGCTCTGGCCATTGTTTTGCAGCTCAGTGTTCTAGTGCTGAAACCAGGCCATGCATTAGCCCAAGACAAAGACGGCTTTAAGAAAAGAAAGAGGTAAGCCCCTGTGTTTCAGGCTTGTCCTTAGAGCTTTGGCCGTAAGCAGCGTCAACATGATAAAGGTACACTTGTGGGTGAGAGCCCTTTCTAGTGTTCAAGTTTAGTAAGTCTACACTTGTTTGGAGACTCAAGACTCTAATCTCACTCTAAACTCAATCAGATAAATATCCATTTTGAGACAGCTTTGTTTTTGTGTGATAATGTCGTGTACAAAAGTAGATCAGTGACAACAAGTGGTGGTTACATGATATTACGTTATTTGCACTGAAAATCAACTCAAAAATATATTTATATACAGTATATTGAAGTTTTCTGATTGAAAAAGAAGAACATGAACAATGCACATTAACATTTGTACTCATCTAAAACATCAGGCTGCTAATTTATATGACAAATACATGGACAGAAACCACATGGTCAGTTGTGACTGGCATGAATACTGTTGTTCCAACAGTACAGCAGTAATCTTTGATCTGAAATGGACTGAGAGTTTGGTTACACTTCATTTTAAGATGTCCTTGTTACAGAGTAGTTATAAATTTAAGTACTGAGTAACAGCAATTAACAACATGCACTTTCTGAGTAGAGTTAGGGTTTGGTTTATAGTTACGCTTAATTCACTGTTATTACTACTGTTTACATGTAGCAAGGACACTGTAAAATAATGTGTTACCCAGAGTTTTTGTATGGATAATTGCCATTGGTGGATGGACTTAGAACAGATATGTTTAACATTAATTCCTAAACTTTTCATTTAAAAATTCTCTAAAATTCTCATCACCATCACTGCATTTCCTAAAAAAAAAACAGTAAAAGAAATTTGTTCTATAAAAATTACCCAGTCACCTGCTAAACAGATTCTGATGAATGCATGTTAAATGCGCTTAAACCACCTTAACCCTGAAGGGATCTAAAAGAGGAGAGCCACTGGACCCTGCGGATTTGTCTTACCCGACCTTCAGATCCTAAGCGGATTGCATACGCTAGAGTTGGACTGTTAACATGAGCCTAATTGCTCTTATTGACTAGACTCTAAAAACAATGGAAATAGCAATGACTTTAGAGGCCATTCAGGTAGAGGTGGTGGTGGTAGTCCAGAACAGAAGTCTTGTATATATTATAAGAAAAGCTAGGTTTGTCTGGTTCATGGCCCTGATGTGTTAATGGATAGCGTATCTGGATGAGTCCAGCATTTGACCTGGAGAAGCAGTCTGGGTCATGAAGGTTTGGTGTCAAATGAATAGAAACGAAGCTCTGATCAGTCTCATGGGAATGTGGTCATTAATGCTTCTTTTCCTTGAGTTTGTCCTGAATCTTCTTTGGCTCGTCGAACTGTATCAACCTCAAGATGTCTTTGTTTTCCATGACACCCTGAATGAACTCCCCCTCTTCAATCTTATCTGTGAAGACAATGAGACATTGTGAAAATGCATTGATTATGAGCAGATGGCATGATTCATATTTTACAACAATAGCCCATAGTTTGATGAGTTATTACCTTCGTCTTTCTTTCCGAAAAAGGTCCAAATTTTGTCTGCTCGCTTTTCTGGTGTGTCCTCATCTTCCGGAAGGTTTTTCTGATCTTCCTCCGGAATCATGTTGAATATCGACTGTTCCCAAGAGAATACAATATATTACAATTCTGTCCCTTTTAACATAAAAATAATGACTGACACATTGACAACTACTGACATCAGATATGATTAACTGATTGAGACTCGTATTATCAGGTGGTGTAATCTATCCTGAGCTTCTTGAGCCATCTGGTCACAACAGTTGGACTGTTATCTACATACTACAACTTCCTACTAAATGCCATGAGCAATGGCTGCAAACCTGTAAGTTGAAGCCAATTATGACCGATACTCACCCGAACAATCTCCTGCACCTCGTTTTTACTGATGGTCCCATTGCCGTCTACGTCGTACAGAGCGAACGCCCATTCAAGTTTGCGCGTGGTCTTGCCTGACGAGGTAAGGTGCAGTGCCACAATGTACTCCTTAAAGTCCAAGGTCCCGTCGGCGTTGGTGTCAAAGCTGCGGAAGACATGCCTAGCATAGGCAGTAGGATCGGCATCTGGAAAGAAACTGGCGTAGATGCCCTCGAACTGTTCCTTGGTGATGCGTCCGGTGGGACACTCTTTGAGGAAGCTGGCATACCACGTGCAGAGCTCTTCCTCACTGTATTTGGTGTTCATCTTCAGATCATCCAGAATCTCTTTGGACAAAGCACCGCTCTTGGTGTTCCCCATATTTCTAGGCTGTACACGAGTAAAAGGGACGGATTTGCTGAGTTACCCTCCTCGCTTACCTTCTTGTCTCACGCTCTCTCTTCTTTCGCTGTTTTTGTCTCTGACCAGGACAACGGGACTGCGTTGTGCTGAGTGCTGGTGTTGGCCCCTCTTTGGGCTTGGCTCCCCCCCTGACAACTCCTCTAAGTGCTGAATGAGATTATGTATATCTCTATTTAAATCCAGACAGGCTTTCTGAAAGATTAGCTAGTTACGTCACACCACTTCTGATGAGTGCTGCATTATGTTGATTTGCTCCTTTACGACGTGGTCTTACAATACAAGGGTGGCAAACAAAACTCTGTACTTTGCTATCGAATGAATCAAGTGTGATGAGCAACACGGCTGCCATTGCTCAGAGAGTCGGTTTCTACATGTGGGTTAGGGGCTCTACAAGGGGGTTCATTTTCTAATAAGACCCACCAGCTTACAAGACCATCTGCTGTTACTCTAATTGGACTAGGTAATTAACAGGCAGCGTTGTGTTTATGTAACGCAGTAAGCATACCATGAATGGGAAAATCGAGCCCGATCACACGATAATGCGTATAAATAGTACGAGTGTGTAATCTCGTAGAATATATACGCCAAAATGAGTTTTGGCGTGCTTATGGTACGCAGTTTTTCGCGTGCATATGTTACGCACTTTATGGCGTATTATATGTACGAACCCCCCACCACCCACCCCCCACCCCCATCCTACCCAAGAGCGTATCATATACATGCCATAAAGTGCTTATCATATGCACATTTTGGCGTATATATTCTACGAGATTACACACTCATACTATTTATATGCATTTTCATGTGATCGTGTTGGGAAAATCATGCACAAGCTGGTTTGTTGTCATTTTATCTTCAGAAATATGAACAATGTGGAGTTTCATGTTATATGAGTATGGTGAAGGTCTCTTCAGGAAGCACTATTTTGGTGCTTTGCAGTTACTAACAATCTGCTTGTTAAGTCTGATTTCCGGATCCTAACCTTCATCTCCATTCTGAAATCTCAAATGGCCAGACAATGATTCATCTTTTATTATTTGTTAAAATATTGGTGTCTGGGATGCCGTGAGTCCATATGTAGTCTACAAGGATTTAATAGCATAGCTTAAATGTGTGGCATTAATAAGTAGTGCACTTTTTAACAGCTGTTGTATTCTTTAAGTCACGACTTAACAAGCAGATAGAGAATTAAATAAAGTCATGGGGCCTGACATGGGCATCCATCTTTCTTCCAACATTTTTGCATCTCTTAATGTGATTTTTTTTTTTTTTTCTCACACGTCCCATGTGTTTTAACTCTGATTGTTTCTGTCTGCATGACCAGTGTTGGAGGACAGCTTATGACCTTAATCATAGGTTTAGTTTGTCTGTTGTGAGTCATGACCTGACAGTGACCCTTACTTGATTTGCTTCCTAATAATAATAGTAGTTCGGTTTCCTTCACTCCTAAAAGTAAAGTTTTCTTTTTGGTATCTGTGGTGGAATCATTCATAAAAACTTTCCATTCCACAAAAGGTCCTTTATAATGGTCTTCAGACTAAGAAAAAGGTTATTTTTAGGACTGTTTCCTGAAAGGTTCTTTGGGTAACCAAAACTGGTTCTTCTATGGCATTGCTGCGAAACCCCCCTTTCAGAACCTTATTTTTAAGAGTTTACAGTAATAGAGTGTACTTATATTACACCACATCTGCAGCCATAAAGAAGTTGTCTGTACTGGAAGTGGCTGTTGCATTGCAATGTAGTTCTACCTGGTTTATTTTAGCATTCATCCTGAGTTTATGATGCATTCTTTTCCATTCAGTTCTGTCAAACTTTGAATGCAAGAACATGTCTAGTGTGAACGGCTGCTCACTTATTATGTGCTGCCTGCTCTTGTTGTGGTTTGAGGAGGAGAGTTTTCTTTAGTAGTAGGCTATCCGAGGGCAAGGCTTTTCTATAATTAGAATACTATTTTTTATATTTCATTTATATTATAACACATTGGATGTTGCAAGCCTTTCATACATGTCATGTTGATTAGTGTTACTTTTTTTTTTTTTTTTTTTTTTTGATGCAATTTATTTAGTTTATGCTGGAGTAGTTTTGCTGGGTGGGTGTGCTTTTGTTTGGATAGTGAACAGCTTGAGCTACTGACCTCTCTAACCTCATTAGCACACATTGCCTGTTTGTGTTAACTCAAGTCATGGAGGTCAATACTGCTCTGCTAACCAGCTTATGACTGACGAGCCAAAAAAGGGAAACTGATCTTAGTGATAGGTCATCTGCTGTGCTTTAATTCTTAGCTTTTTAGTCAAGAGCATTAGCATTAGCCACACATCCAAGTGTGAAAGCGCGATCACTTGCATTTTGATAACAACGGAAATAACTTAAAATACTCCATCACTAATTACGAATACATTATTTGAAACTGTAATTTTGTGCAAACTCACAATAACAACAAGGATTTGTGCTTTTGTGAAATAAAGAACACACAACGGACACGATTTCTGCCGTATCGTTCTCTGTGAACTGGAGTGCGTCACAAAAATGAACCGAAACTCACAGACATGAGAAATATATCTATATAAAGCTTAAATAGTCTCATTTTAAATTAACCAATTTAAATTGAAAACAAATAATCTCTGATTATGTAATCCTTATGAAGTTTTATGTGTGAGCTTGAATGCACAATAGGCTACATTACACCTAGGGTGAATTCAAGTTGATTGGGACACTTTTTGCAATTGAGATGACTTTTTGAAGAACACGGAAAGCGGAAGCACATGCAAGGCGATTATGTTTATAAACTTTGGTTTTTTTGTGTTTATAAACCATATACATTTGTATATATATATATATATATATATATATTTTTTTTTTTTTTTTGAAAATGACTGATTGTTTTGCTAGATAAGAGCCTTATTCCTCGTCTGGTATTGTTTAAAGTCCTTTGAAGCTGCACTGAAATTGCAATTTTGACCTTCAAATGTTTGGAGGCCATTGAAGTCCATTATAAGGAGAATAATCCTGGAATGTTTTCATCAAAAACCTTAATTTCTTTTTGACTGAAGAAAGAAAGACATGAACATCTTCGACGACATGGGGGTGAGTAAATTATCAGGAAAATTTTATTTGAAAGTGAACTAATCCTTTAAGTAAAGATCATGTTCCATGAAGATATTTTGTAAATTTCCTACCATAAATATATAAAAAAATTGTTTTTGTGAGTGGATATGTGTTGCTAAGGACTTCATTTGGACAACTTTAAAGGTGATTTTCTCAATTTTCTTGATTTTTTTTTTTTTTTTTTTTTTGTACCCTCAGATTCCAGATTTTTAGATAGCTGTATCTCGGCCAAATATGATTATTTATAAGCTTATTTATTCAGATTTAAAATGATATATAAAAATGACCTTTATGACTGGTCACATAGGTTTACACTCTTCAGGAAGTTGAAGAATAAATAATGGAAAATAAGGCCTGAAAAAGATTGGTAGATAGAACTGGCTACAACCTGTTTCACATGGTGACAGTGGTGGTGAGTGAGCGTGCAACAGGGATTATTTCATCATATCATGTCAGGCAGATATAATACCTGCCTCCTTAACACATCTTAACTGGTTAAACTGTCATGGCGTCAATGGGTTGGGAAACTGGACTTATGTCTGACGCCATGTACATTCCTATGATGACTGTTGCCCTGAAGAAGCCCAGACTTGCACTTGTCAAATCCAGGCCACACAATCACAGCTATTAAACATACCAGTCAAGTATCCAGCCTCCTACCCACACCAGAACCTAATCAAGAGTTTGTTTCCTTCGAGTTTTTTGTGTTTGAGGATAATGATTTTTTTCATATGAGCTCTGTTGTTAGGACTTGGCCTGAGAGAGGTCAAATCTGATTTATGTAATCAGTCGAATTCAGTCATTTAACAGGATTATCTAATGTTGACATTATGATTTCAAAATTATTCAGAAACATTTGATGTTTTACATGGATAAATACATGGAACAGTCTTTGTTATATTGCCAACACTCATACTGTCTTTTACAGTATAGAAGAAACAACACAAAAGTGATTAAGTTTGGCATGGGAGGATATGCAGGTAAGGATTACATGCTTTAGCTTCCCTTTTACAGCAAAAACCACAATCAAATGGGTAGCGTGGTTCTGATTACAATCTCTGTTCATGCACTTTAACATTTAACCTTGTGTACAGATACTGAAGGATTAATTCTGAAATGAATGTATGAAAAGTACAACATACAGTATCAGTAAAACTGACTCATCACAAAACTGGTTTAGACTTTTAAAAATTAAACAAAATTAAATCTGCCATGGTGTTTGACTCAGCGACAGTTTGATTAATTTTGCCTTGGTGTTCTACTCTATACATTTATGATTACTTTGATAATTATATTAGGTTGCTTTGCATATTTCATGAGAAAATCCTTGCAAAAATGCAACTCAAAGCATCTAATACACACTGTATGTAACAAAGCAAGAGCAAGTTTTGAGCAATCGCTAGAATGGCATTGAATTTAGTATGTAGTTTGTATATGACATCCTAAAAGGTCACAGTCCTCATCAAATGTCAGCGCAGATAATCCTCAAAGCATCTGAAACTCCTTTTTGAATGACATTTGTAGAAAAAATGCCTGCGTGTTATTCATTCCTGAAATTTTAATTTATTTTTTTAGCATCAGAAATCTAATGGTAATCATATGGATTACTTGTTACATAATTTCACCCCCATACTGAATACATCTGCCTCCATGTTTATATATAGCATTCAGCTTTTTAAGTTTCAGTGAATCATTATACATTTTTTGTGTAGGCCTGAACAATTTCTTAAATTATACAAAAAAAGACATTCATCAGCATTGAATTGTGTTAATATGCATAAATATTAACATGGCCGTACACTGAAAAAGAAAATTAAGAGTTTTGGTTTCCAAATGTCTCTTTTTAATTGGTTCATTGACTATTAAAGAGTGTATGTTTTGAATTTTGATGGTTTCACACCTTTGATAGGATTTGGTAAGCTTAAAGGGTTATTACTTTTTATTTATTTATTTATTTTTTTTCAAAATATCTTTTTTTGTTCTAAATAAGACCACTATACAGGTTTGGATGTAAACGATGACAGAATATCACTGGGATGAACTAGACCAAATAATTTTTTTTCCAGAGACATTTTGTTCTAGGTGGACTGATGAAAAAAATAAAAAATAAAATAAAATAAATAAATAAAAAAAACATACCATAGATTTGCCTTTAGAAAAGTAGGTAGAAGCAAACAAATATTGCATTCTGTAAAATGCATATCCAGAAACAGATAAACATCAGGATTCCATTTTACATAAACATCCTACACTGTTCTTTAATATTATGAGCTTTAATCCAGTCCTGGTACTTCTGGTTCAACAGCACCTCTGGAAAACCTGGAGGGAAAAAGTAATTACCTCCTTTTCCCCATATTTCCCTCCTTTATCCTTCACTGGGATGCATCCTTGTCAATCTCTTGTTCATATTAATGAGTTTGGAAAATCTCAAGGATAATTATTATAACCTACTGTATGAGATATTCTGCCTTAAAGGGATAGTTTTATCATTTTTACCCTCATGTCAAGGCAAACCCATATGATACAATACTTCTGTTTCTTATGGCTTCAAAACACTAGTGCATAAATGAAATATACTAGATTTTTGGTACTTTTATGGTGCTTTTTTGTTATATTTGTAGTTTGACACCCCCAGTAACCACTCAAATAATAGTGTGGAAATTTTTCTAAATATAGCATTTTGTTCCATGTAAAAACATAAGGGTGAGTAAATGACAACAAATATTTAAGCATTAAAATTGCTAAAAAAAAAAAAAAAAAAAAAAAAAAAATCTCTTTATTCCCTCCAGGATAAGTTGAATGATTCCTGAATGATAAATGTTAAATAACAATTTACAGCATAAGCCCGTGTGGGCTTGGTCCAGTGTCTGTTTATGCTGACATCTGTCAGCCGTTAAACACATTTCCCACAGCCATTTCCCTACATTTGTATGACATATCCCACATGAATCATCCTGCTGTCAAATCAGACAGTATTTGTGTGTGTGTACAAAGCAAGAATCGTTGCATGAACAAACAGATGTAAGAGCTTCTTCCCAGTATCAGAGACGTTACAGATTTATCTTTATCTTCTTTACTATAAACCATTGTTGAACATACTGTTGCACTTCATTGACATATTCACTGAGGCAGTCTTGAAAATGGAGGAAGTTCCCACTGAGATTTGGCAGACAGCCCTGCATCAGATTGAAGGATAATCTGATTGATAGTCTGTTTTATTGCTATGCTCACAAAAATGAGCTACGGGTTTAGATGGAAGAACACAACTAAGGTCTCTGATGTAATTTGCCATTTGAAATGATAAGAGTGAAAAGGATGGGGAGGTGTGTGAGTGGGTGGGGAGGGGGGCCTTAGGGGAAGTTAGAGCAAAACACAAGAGACTGATAGCATTAGAGCTGGACATGAAGCAGAGCAGCTGTCATTTGTGAAATCTCTGCGTCCGTCCAGTTGGTCTATCAAGAAGAAGAAAGCAGAGATGGAACACGCAAGCACCTGAAAACAAAAGTTTGAATGTCTGAAGCAAGGACCTCGAAGCCAGGATTACTAATCTCCTTGTGCCTCCTGGAGCACTATGGGTATACAGCGTGCTCAGAGAGCATCTCTAGCTCTCACACTCAACTATGTGGCGTTCGCCTTGGCAGTCTCGGCCGTCACCACCAGCTACTGGTGTGAGGGGACCAGGAAGGTGGTCAAGCCTTTCTGCATGGGGCCGGTGAAAGTCAAGCAGACATACTGCATCCGCTTTAACAGCTCCAACATTAATGACACGCGGCTGGTGCAGTACATCTATGAGACCGGAGAGGAGAAGTTCCTCATGAGGAAGTTCCACGCAGGCATCTGGTTCTCTTGCGAACAAACCATGGACTTACTAGGTAAGATGGCATTACTGGCTCTGCATGGTTGGATTGCCTGCAAAAGTCTATAACTTAGGAGAGTATAGTCTGAGAAGTGTTCACTGGTGTTTGCAATTAAAGTGCAGTGCAGATGTTCATTCTCTAGATCTGGCACTGGACTCGAGAGAAATGAACATGGTAGAACTTTTGAGGTTGTATTTGTTAACGTTAGTTCAAGCATTAGTTAACATTAGCAATAATCAAGATCTGTATACAACATTAATTTTTTGTTAATATTAAATGTTAACTTTAGTTAATGCACTAACATGAACAGTGAAAAAGCTTTGTGATCTATATACAGCATTAGTTATTTTTTGTTAATGTTAACTTGTTCATACACTAATGCATCTCTTAACATTCATTTTTAACATTATTAATGCAATAGATAACAAAAAGTAACAATGAATACCCCTTTTCAACATTAATCTTATTTCATGTAAATTTATATATTTACATTTTGGTAACACATCACACAATAAGGTTCAATTCTAACATGAAATAACAATTAATAATGATTTGATATTATTCTTGGGTTATGTTAAAGGATAAGTTCACTTTAAAATAAAATGATCCCATGATTTACTCACCCTCAAGCCATCCTAGGTGTATATGACTTTCTTCTTTCAGACGAAAACAATCAGAGTTAAATTAATACAGTAATTATTCGTTATAAATGTACTCCACATGGCTCCCGGGGGGTTAATAAAAGCCTTCTTAAGCGAAAAATAAAAATATCCATATTTAACACGTTATAACATATAATAACTAGCTTCCGTCAGACAGCACCGTTTTTTTTTTTTTGTTTGTTTGTTTGTTTGTTTTTTGCTCAAGTACATAAGAACAAGCCTATGATGAATCTGGAAATAAAGCAAAATAACTGAGAAAAATGAGAATTAGTCCTCAGATGCCATGCCCATAATTTATAGCAAAAAATCTAGCATTAAAGAAGTTATTACTCCACCACCTGCGTGACATCATTCACCAACTTGGCTTGGTTTGCGACAATACGGCTTCCGGAAACAGTTGAAGTCTTCAGATGCAAAAGCTTTTAAGTGCCATCTGAAATTTTCTTCTAAAATGAGCATTTTTATCAAGCTCGTATGTTTAGGTTCAGTAATTTCACTTTAATGGCAATTAATAGGTCCTTTTCATTGCCTTTAAACTGAAATAACTGAACATAAACATACAAGCTTGATAAAAATGCTCATTTTATAAGGACATTTCAGACGGCACTTAGAGGCTTTTGTATCTGAAGTCTTCCGTTGTGACTAGCTAGTTGATTTGGTCATCGATGCAGTGAAGCAGCAAGTTATGCTGTTGAACAGAAAACGCACCCCTGGCTGTGTCTGTGAATTCTTTCATTTGCGCTTTGTCAGTAGATCAGTGCAGACCTTTCCACTCCTACTGGCACTTTTTTGGAATTGCGCTCTCATGATAATTTGCCCTGTTTAGTGAAACTGACCCTTGGTTATGTAAGTTACCTTGGTTCTCATGGTGCTGACATTGCCGTCCCCGAGGAACAGTGTCACCAGCGCCTCAAAGGAATCACCTACACCATCACTCCTCAGATTTGGATGAAGGAAGAAAGCAGTAATGAAGTAGCATTGCAAGCTACACAACATATCATTCAAATCAGAAATTGAGGTCATTTCCATATGATGAGGGTTTGATAGCATCTGCGCATGACTCTTATCAGGCGGTGATAGGGCCAACAGGGATGAACATCCCAAATTTTGACCTTTGTAAATGGTCTAATCCCTGTTGAAAAAACAGCATATGCTGGTTAGGTAAGTTTTCAAGCATAGCAGCTGGTTTATGCTAGTCCTTAGTTGGTCCTTAGCTGGTCATGAGCTGGTTTAAGTTGATCAAGTACTGGTCCTAAGCAACTAACTCCAGCTCAGGACCAGCTTAAACCAGCTCATGACCAATTAATGACCTACTAAATACCAGCATAAACCAGCTGCCATGCTTAAAATCATACCTAACCAGCATATGCTGTTTTTTTCAACAGGGATGCAAATTAGGCTCTGGGGAATCACTGGTTATGCAACTGTCAAGAGACCCAAAAGTCTGTGAATCAGACTCACATTGATATCCTACCCTATTCTGAAATTATTCAGATGGGTCTGAAACAAAAGAGCACAAGCAGGAGACTGTCATGCCTGCATCGAGTGTGGGTCTAAAAACTACCCCTAGAAACATGGTCTGCTGCTTTGGCAGTAAAACTTTCTTCCGGGAATTCATTCTCAATCTCAGACCTTGCAAACGATCACGAACAGAGTCTCAATACTGACACACTAAGTCCCTGGACTGCGCTAGAGTCAGCCTGGTATTAAGATGTGTTTTGGTGGATCGGATCACAAGTAGATGAGGGAGACACATACCCGTTTACATCTGGTATTTTAATCCGTTTCTTTTGTCCACATCAGCCACTTCTGTCCTGATTTCTTCGAGGAGAGGGTCTATGGACGGGTAAATGTAAGGGATTTTTCAGATCTTTCTTTCTATCTAATTGACAAAATAAGCTTGCACAATTTGCATATTAATGTGCCCATGACGGAAATTATACAGAGAGCATCAGCTTTCGTTTCTGCTCTGACAGCTGCAAAACCGACCAGATGCTGTGAGTTTATGTAAGAAATCAGGAATGGTGAGAGAACATTGTGCTTGGTACGTTTTTCATCTTCAAACTAAACTTTGGTCTTCAGCTGACAAAGTTTAAATCCTGTTTGGCTAGTGCACTTCCTATAATGTTTAGGTCAGTAGGTGGAGAGAGTTTCTCAATACCAAGTACACAAAGTTCAGACTTGCATCTTTGGTAGCTCGGACTTGGCAAGTTTGACTCAGAAGAACGGACTCCCGAGGACCGGAGGACGCAAGTCCGGTTATTCTGCAAATGATACAGCAGCGTACTTGATAATGTCACTCAGGTCATCAGGCAAATGCATTCATTCATCATCTTAACTGCATGCTTAGTATTTATAACAAAATGGCATATAAAATGACTCTTTTTTTTAATATTTTTTTTTAAAAATATTAAAAAAGGTATAAGAAGCTATACAATAAGAAACAAAGCAAACAATTCAGTCAAACGTACAAAGCTGTAGTAGGCTACAACAGTAAAGTTAAATAGCCTAAATATATAAAGTTATGAAACTTCACTTTGCCTTCAGCCAAAACGATTTGCCAGGGAACAAATTATAGATTCATGAGATCAAAGATCGCCCGTTAGATATACAAAAGACGAATTATCTCATGTTTAACCACTACAGAGACATCACAGCCAGCGGCAAACGTCAGAAGGACTAGCCGAGGTAAGGCTGTTCTCAGCTGGGTACATGAGCGCTGAGCGCCCGGTCATCGCCTGGATCTCACAACTCCAACAACGTCAGATCAAATTTTCAAATAGGCGCTATCTTTATAAATAAACCACAGATTTGAGCTTTAAACCAGTACATGCTCACTTCAAAAACTCTTAGAACTACATATCATGACATAATAACAGTAGAATGTTTAAATAACACGGGTTTTCTCCTTTAATATTGAAGCTTGCTGGTTAGTGAGAGATGCATTCTGGGATACCTGGCTGTCTCAAGTCTGCACAAGTCACCTCTCGATGCATCCTCGATAAAAGGGGTGGAATAAGAATATCTGGGGATTTGAACTGTACTTGGCTAGATGCAAACTTTGAATTGGAACAGTACTTGGGCAGAGACTGATGACGTTTCACAAGCCACAAGAACACAAGTACAGACAAGAACGCATATTGAGAAATGGCTTTAGTAATCCTGAAGAGCTTGATTAGCTTGTTCAGGTGTGTTTGATTAAGGTTGGAGATAAACTCTGCAGGACTCTGTAGGATTGAGCTTGCCCCCTGCGATAGACCAGAACGTATCTTAATGCCAGGTGGAAACAGGGCCACAGAGTGTCTAAATGGGCTACTGGCATCAGCTACTGATGTAACATCAAGTGAACCTATGAAAGGGAACATAAGTTTATGAACAATAAACAATAATGAATTAACAATGAACAAAAGCATTTATTATTTATACATTAACAGTAGTGATTAACAGTAGCCTAAATTAAATTGTTAATAAATGTGAACCTATTTGTCTGATGCGCCAGAATCAAAATTTGTCAGAAGCCAATGTTTACCAGAACTGTCTCTCTTTATAGGATTTAACTGTAGGAGCTTTTTAGAGATTGCGCCAGACCATGAAAGAGGTGGGTAAGTGATACATGTTACTTATATGAACAATGAACACACATTACACAATTTTACTTGTGTATTGTATTGTATACTTGTGTATAAAATTACTTGAGTTAATGAGTTACAGTGTTCAGTGTTAACTGAGAATAATAGCCTAAAGGTGCATCAGTTTATCTGTGTAACACCAGACTAGTCATTCATCCCTTCTCTTAATTTGTGTACTTAGAACAAAGCACAACATTTATTGGAATTAAATACAATTTTTCTAAATAGTCTACAATAGTAGAGGAGAGGAATGTGTTCTTAATGTACGCCAATCATGTATGGAGTAATGTGTAAATGTTAATGTAAAAGCAAAAGGACAACAATGTCACAGGTGATATATTCCCATTCTTATCCCCTCTCTCTCTCTCTCTCTCTCAGGAGTGCTCTGGCTGTGTATTGTGGCTGAGTGTCTGTACATTGCTCTGCTGTTCACTGGTGGAGCTCTGATGGTCATAGAAATGTGTCCATGCTTTAACATGATCAACAGACTCAAGCTCAATGCCTTTGCAGCTGTGTGCACCGCTCTCTCAGGTAACTCACATCTATAAACAGTAGGGACAGGACATATTGAAGGGCTTATCATCTTTTTTTATTTCATAAATAGTTTTGCATTTATAGTTTAAAGGATTAGTTCACTTTCAAATAAAAATTTCCTGATAATTTACTCACCCCCGTGTCATCCAAGATGTTCATGTCTTTCTTTCTTCAGTCGAAAAGAAATTAAGGTTTTTGATGAAAACATTCCAGGATTTTTCTCCTTATAGTGGACTTCAATGGGCACCAAACAGTTGAAGGTCAAAATTAAAGTTTTAGTGCAGCTTCAAAGCATTCTACACAATCCCAGACGAGAAATAAGGGTCTTATCTAGAGAAACCATCACTCATTTTCTTAAAAATAAATAAATAATAAAAGTTTTAACCATAAATGCTTATCTTGAACTAGCTCTCTTCTTCTTCTTCTTTTTCTCTATTTGAATTCCAGCAGTGTAGACACTGCTAAGTGTATTACTGCCCTCCACTGGTCAAAGTTTGAACTAATTGTTATATACTTGCACTAGCACAGTGGTTCCCAACCACATTCCTGGAGTACCCCCAACACTGCACATTTTGCATGTCTCCTTGATCAAGCACACCTGAATCAAGTCATCAATTCATTAGCAGAGACTCCAAGACCAGAAATGGGTGTGTCAGACAAAGGAGACATGGAAAATGTGCAGTGTTGGGGGTACTCCAGGAATGTGGTTGGGAACCACTGCACTAGCATATTGTATATGACAATTTAGTTTAAACTTTGACCTGTGGAGGGCAGTAATACACTTAGTAGTGTCTACACTGCTGGAATTCAAATAGAGAAAAAGAAGAAGAGAGCTAGTTCAAGATGAGCATTTATGGTTGAAATGTATAAAAAAAAATTTTTAGAAAATGAGTGATGGTTTCTCTAGATAAGACCCTTTTTTCTCATCTGGGATTGCTGTAAACTGTAATTTTGACCTTCAACTGTTTGGAGGCCATTGAAGTCCACTATATGGAGAAAAATCCTGGAATGTTTTCATCAAAAACCTTAATTTCTTTTCGACTGAAGAAAGAAAGACATGAACATCTTGGATGACATGGGGGTGAGTAAATTATCAGGAAATTTTAATTAGAAAGTGAACTAATCCTTTAAGACACTGTTTTAAATGTATATATCTGCTATAAAGTTTATAAAGTCAACTTGTGAGCATTATTACTACATACTGTAACTTGTTGCAGCATCCATATACTCATCAATAAACACATTTATAGCATTTTTCATATAATTTTTCTCTGACCCTATAAGACAGTTGATCCTTTAAAGACATCAGACTGTTTTTACTACTGTAACTTTAAAACTTTCATATGTAAATGACATATGTTAGGATTGGCTCTGTGTAATGGTGTACTGTAGTTCACACTGTTGTGCATCAGGATTAGCCAAACTGATCTGTAAACATGGCGGTTATGTTCAGTGTTGGGGAAATTTACTTTTAAAAGTAATGCATTACAATATTGCGTTACTCCCTAAAAAGTAACTAATTGCATTACTTAGTTACTTTTTATGAAAAGTAATGTATTACATTACTTTTGTATTATTTTTTCTCACCTGGGCTGGGCTTTAATTTAATATAGTTAATTATTACAGGTTTGTGTCAAATTCTGAGATTGCATTTCACTTTTTTTTAAATTAATTTTGAGGAATATTGAATGTTTTTGCGCAAGTGAGACGAGTAAATGCATGTTCACATTCAGGCTGGAACTGCAATAACCATCATGTTCACACACGCCTCTATGCGCTTTATTTCTCTCAACATGGGGACAGGAAAGCTGTCAGTCAATAAATGCGAAAAAAGTAACTTGTGTTACTTATTTGAAAATGTAACTTAGATATTTTGCTGTAAATTGAAAAGTAATGTGTTACTTTACTAGTTACTTGAAAAAGTAATCTGATTACATAACTCAAGTTACTTGTAATGCGTTACCCTAACACTGGTTATGCTAATATTTTCATGGATATGATGTCATAGTGTCACAATGTACATTGAAAGAGTAGCAAAAGAGAAATAATATCCTGTTTTTTCATGATGTAACCCTAAAGTCAAAGAATGTGGTCCTGTGGTTTCTAGTCCTTTAATGTTTAGGCTATAATCATTAGTGGTGTGTTTTATCACTTGATAATCCAGGAATTAAGGTGTCCTCGATCATGTGAACTCACTATTTTAACATTTAGGACATATGTTTTTTTTTAATTATAAGGGAAATGGGTTGAAAAATAAATGGCATAATATAATAAACAACAAAAAAATATCAGGCCAGTTTGTTTCGTGATCATCTTTGATGTTTTGACCTGTGTGCCGTAAGACTTCCCATAGCTTCCCATACAGAAAATTCAATGTACTGTAAGAAAAAAATCTGTAGAAAATGAAAAAGGCAGTGGAAATTTTCAGCAAAGACTTTCCAATATGTTTACGGATATTTCCTATAACTCTAAAAATACAACACAAGGCAATGCATAATTCAAAATACGAGGAAATATCTGTGAAAAAAATCGACTCAGAAAACTATAAACACAGTACATTAGGCCCTATTTTAACAGACTTTTCTTCCTTGCTTTCGTATTTTTGCCATAAGTCAGATAAAAGGAACACTAGTCCCTGTTGAATGCTCATTTGCCAGAAAAGCAAAAAATCCTGCTAGCTCAACTCCTGCCAGTCAACCCCAGCTGTGAAACAGAGATGAGATTATACAGCACAAATCCAACCGCTTCATGTGTTCCCAACACTTTACAGAGATGCCACAGCGATAAACTGAGCAATGCTGTTCATTACAGGGGTGAAATTTCTCTTCTTTTTTTTTTTCCTGCTCTGTTTCCCAAACAAAAATTTGGGCACACATAAAAAATAAATAAATAAATCTCTGATTTTTGTGGTCATTTTTTTATGTTACACAGCAGAAAAAGACTCAGGATAAGGCACTTCAGGGTTTCGGCTTCTTACAACTAAAAGGAAAACAAATCAATCAATCGCCCTCAAATGGACAACGTTGACACTGCATGCTAAACCTTTTTTGACAGATAAAAAGCCTATATAGAGGGAAAGAATGTGCAGAAACTTTGAAAAAGCACTGCAATTTTGCTGTTAAAATATGTAAACATTCTTTAAAAAAAGATTGATTTACTTGAAAATCAAAATGGCATAAGATATCAAGATTAAAATATATATCAATAGAATAATATCTTAAATTAAGATGGTTTTTTGGAGGGTTATGCTCAAAACAACAACAATTGCATGTGAGGAAAGAAAAATAATCTTAATTTAAGCATAAATATTCTCTGAAAAGTCTTAATATATTACAGATTTTTTTAGTGAAAAGTTAATATTTTAAAAGAAAAAATAGTGATTAAGAAAAAGTTGTTTTGCAGTGAACGTGTATTTGTGGCAGCGGTGGGAAGAGGATACTGAGACGTTGTTTTGGACAGGAAGCTGCCTCTCTGCTCTGGTCTGAATGCGCGATCTGTCCCAACAGCGTGGGGATTTTGTTGTTTCTGCTGTAATCGGATTGGTGCGGGGGTTAGTGGTTTTGGTACGTGACATGGCCAGCGGAGACCATCCACCCTCCCCCTATTTTCACTAATCCTAGTGATAGGAATGCTCACAAACACACTTGAGGCACATCAGCACCTGTCATTAGAAGACACCACATTGAAAAAAGAAAAAAAGAAAAAAACACATTAGTGGGTTCATCATATGATTGCAGTGGTGTGGTGGGCTTCTGAAATATTTCCTTTTTTGTTTGCTTGGTTAATCAGTATCTTAATACAACATTTTTGTCACAGTAAAAAAAGAATCAAGTGTTACTTATTTTCACACCATTCAATTCAAGCTTGGTAAACACTGCAGGTGTAATGAATGTTGCAGGCACTGTAATTTAATTGTGCCGAGTGGTAATTTAACCAGCTCACAGATTTAATTCAGATGTCACTAACTGTGGTCTTAGAAAGCCATCCGTTAATGTTCTAAACAGGACTGTACTTAAATTTGTGGTATTTAGGGCAAAGCCAAGGCAAAGTCTGCAAAGTTTTTGTTTAATGTATTTAAATGTAAATTCATGTTTATGTTACACTTAAAGGGTTAGTTCACCCCAAAATGAAAATTCTGTAATTAATTACTCATCCTCATGTCGTTCTACACCTGTAAGACCTTCATTCATCATTCACAAATTAAGATATTTTTGATAAAATCCGATGGCTCAGTGAGGCCTCCATTGACAGCAAGTTAATTAACACTTTCAGATGCCCAGAAAGATACTAAAGATTTAGTTCATGTGACTACAGTGGTTTAACCTTAATATGACAAGAATACATTTGTGCTCTGAAAAAACAAAATAGTGACTTTATTCAACAATATCTAGTGATGGGCGATTTCAAAACACTGATTTGTGAAGCTTCGAAGTTTTACAAATCTTTTGTATCGAATCAGTGGTTCGGAGCACGTATCAAACTCCCAAAGTCACGTGATTTCAGTAAACGTGGCTTCGTTACGTCATAAACGTTTTGAAATTTCAATGGTTCATGTGACTTTGGCAGTTTGATACACACTCCAAACCACTGATTCGAAACAAAAGATTTGTCTTTTTACTAAATATGTCTTTACTAGCTTTCTGGGCATTGAAAATGTTAATTATCTTGCTGTCAATAGAGGCCTCACTGAGCCATCGGGTTTCATCAAAAATATCTTAATTTGTGTTCCGAAGATGAAAAAAGGTCTTTCGTGTGTGGAACGACATGAGGGTAAATAATTAGTGACCATTTTAATTTTTGGGTGAAATATTGATACTTTTTTTTTTTTTTTCCAGGTTAAATAAGCATTGCTAACACTATGAAAAAAACTGATACAATATTTTGTATATAGGCTAACAGTGTAATTAATTTCCTATTTATTAAAACAAAGTATACTAGTGCTTATTATTACAATTATTCCAAAACAATAACTCTTAAGTAACAAGTTGCATATTTTATTTGTTACCTGATGTTTGCCTGCTCTTTTTATTAGTCAACTTATTTTTGGATCACAAGTCGTTAAAACCCAGTAAACAGCTGAAACTGTCAGACAAGATGTAGCCTACCTTTAATTTTACAAAACTGATTGCTCACTAAAAATAAATAAATAAATAAACGTACAGATCATTTGTACAGGTCTTACGTGTCTTTCAAGTCATTTTACGTGGTATAAAGGGGAGATACAGTATATAAGTGGGTGAGTTGTTTACTTACTTTTTATTCCCATTAACATGTTTCTCTTGGTTTCTCCAGACTGATTCGCGGGCGCGGAACATGCACGAAAATGAGAGGCGCGAATTTTCACGCAAACAGCACAATAGCCAATCATAGCCCGATAGAGGAATTGCCTCCTCTCACGTGACTTTTCCACAATAAAATCACACTGCACAGTCAGTGTTGCCAGATTGGGCGGGTTCCCGCCCAACTGGGCTCCTTTTGGTCACGTCCGACCGGAAAAAAGTGCATTGGGCGGGTCTTTAAAATTTGGGCTGGTTTTTGATGCAACAGGCGGGTTTTTATTTTTGACTATAAACAGTATTCTTTATTATTATTTTTTTTAATGAAAACTAACTATAAAATAAATTATATAATGTAGGATGACGTTTAAATTAGGTATGGTTCAGGTTAGCCAATAAGGTTCAGGGGAATCCTGTCCAATCAGACTTCAAGCTTGATTGGCGGGTTGTTGTAGGCTAATTCGTTATATCGTCAAAACTGCATTATCATCATCAGTGATCATCATTCACCATCATCATCATGCCAAAGTGGGGTAAATATAAAAAGTCCTACAGAAAGGAATGGGGGAGCGACCCGTCTTTAAAAACATGGATTACACCTGTGGTAGGCGATTCTGATGTTTGATCATTTCTGAAACGTAGTAGCTGATATAGTGTCTAGTGACGATTCAGTGTATCATTCAGTCATTATTTTATTTAAAATTAAAAGAAGGAAAAAACGAGAATTCATGTTGATTCGCCCAGTGGTCTATAAGTTAAATAATAATAATAATTTTAATAATGATAATATAAAAAAAATTAATTAGTTGGTAATTAAGCACAAATTTGTAAGTAGCCTACTAATACAAAAAGAAAAGTATAATGAAATGATTTGAGAATTGGCCTATTAGAAAAGAACTGTAGTTCTGACAATAGTAGCACAAGAACAATAAAAAATGTTGTCCCCTTCTGAGGTTTCCGATGTAGACCTTGTGTTTTATTAAAATTATCATTTATATTTAAAAAAAAAAAAAAAAAAAAAGATGCATTGGATATACTTGGGGCGAGCCTGCGCTCTCCAATGTGCGATTTGTTAGTCTGGTTGTTTAATAATAAGAAAAAAAATTGTGTGTTTTATTCTGTAACAGTTTTAATAACAGTATGTATTTTGGGCTGGTATTTTTTGAAATGGGCGGGTTTTAAGCTGTAGTTGGGCTGGAAATCTTTAGTCCAATCTGGCAACACTCTGCACAGTATGTTGTGTGATTTTAATGGAAAGACAAGAGAGATGCTCCTCGCCTAACTTCCACTGCTGGTGTTGTTGTTGGACAGTGTCACCTTAGAAAAATTATTTCCTAACATTTGCGTTGTTCTAGTTTCATACTCATCCAATTGAGGAACCGCTGCCTATCTTGACTAATCGGAAGAAAAACGACCCTATCACTGCTTGTCATGTACATTCTTCTCGAATCCAAAACCCTAACCTTGCTCTGTGTCTTTGCACACTGGAAATACCAGTTAAGAGAGAAAATTAAAATAATTAGCCCTGTAATAAAATGACTGGTACAAGAATGTAATAATAGGGCCTATGCCTATTAATAAACAATAATCTCTGCTTCTTATTACGTTGGTTTTGCAACTGAATAGAATTTATGCTTTGTATACACATTATACTGAAACTCATACTGACATCTTGTGGACAAAGCCAAAAATGACAATGTATGCACTGTAATTTTTCTGTGCCCTAGGCCTTTTCGGGATGGTTGCACATATGATGTTCACCACAGCTTTCCAGCTGGCTGTCCAATTGGGTCCAGAAGACTGGAGACCTAAGACATGGGACTACAGCTGGTCCTATCTGTGAGTCTCATGTGTGACACATTACAAATAAATTTGCCAGCAGCCGTTCGTTAATAATTGTCAAGCCAGATGCACAAACAGGATAGTTGATCTTATAGACTTGAAAATGTATTTTATACAAATACATCAAGTTATCTACATACAGTAAGTAATGTAAACTTGTATTCATTATTATGCAATTATATGGCATATATATATATATATATATATATTATATTATATTATATTACTGTTTATTGGTATGCATCATCTACATATATGTGTTAGTTATGTTTTAAAAAAAAAATCAGTAGTAAAAGTTTAAAATAAAATATTATGGTAAATATGATCTTCTCTACACTTTTTCTTAGTCTGGCATGGGGCTCGTTCGGTACCTGCATGGGCTCGGCGGTCACGGCACTAAACCATTACACCAAAACTATCATTGAGTTTAAGTTCAAGCGGAGGACCATTGAGAAGAAACTGCGCATCAAGCAGATTCTGGAGCTGGATGAACCAGAAGACTTATGGTACATCACTTCATTGCAAGAGCAAGCAGACCAACACGCTGCCCTGTATGTAAATGGCACTGAACCGTCCTGCATCAACTCCACAATACTGGACAATTGGGGCAGAGCATACTGCTGAAAACTTGTGAAGGACACTACTCTTCTTCAGCACAGACATTTTTGTGCATTTATATCATAGGGCTGCTGTCAAGAGAGCAGGATATGGACTAAAGTTATTTTGCAGTGCCATAACTGTTCTGACAAGACTTGCTGTGCTATTGTGAACCTTGTTCAAAGGCTGATAACTGAGGTTTAAAGTAATGTTCTGAGTTTAAAAAACAAGTTAAGCTTTATCGACAGCAACTTTATTACCACAGAATATAATTCATGCTGAAACAAGGCTGACATTCTTGACAAAAACTTTGACAGAAATAGTTTGACAATCTTGAATTAGTACTTTAGAAAAAAAAACAGCAGTTTTAAAGTGCCCAATAAATCAAAATGGACCGTTTTATGGAATTTTGCAGTATTTATTATAAAGTATTCATCCAAGCACATTATTATTATTATTTTCATGTCTTCTCTTTAATGAAAATAACTTCAATTCATTTTCCTTTTATAAATATACACTATATGGACAAAAGTATCGGGACACCCGACCATTACACCAATAGGGACTGTAATGATGTTGCATTCTCAATACATAGACATTGATAAGGAGTTGGTCCCCCTTTGCAGCTATAACAGCAGCTTTCCACAAGATTTTGGAGTGTTTCTGAGGGAATTTTTGCCCATTCATCTAGTAGAGCATTTGTGAGGTCAGGCACTGATGCTGTATGAGAAGGCCTGGCTCACAATCTCCGCTCCAGTTCATCCCAAAGGTTGAGAGTCAGCCAGTCAAGTTCTTCCACACCAAACTCATCCAACCATGTCTTCATGTACACAGTCATGCTGGAATAGGAAAGGGCCTTCCACAAACTGATCCCACAGAGTTGGAAGCATAGAAATGTCCAAAATGTCTTGGTATGCTGAAGCATGAAGGTTTCTCATCATTGGAAATGTAACCCATCCTGTTCGAACCACCCGCAAGACTCAAACCCCGGTCCGCCAGCATGGAAGTTGGCCGCGCTAACAAGGAGGATAAAGACAGCAGTCTCTAGAGCGCCTCTTGAATTCAGGGGAGAGAGATTTTTACACGTACAGCTCTCCCTAGCCTACGTCTGTTACACTCACCCTCCTAAACCTCACTCCCATCCGGGTCACGGCACCAATGTAACCCCTCCTGTTCGAACCACCTGCTCTAAGCAAGACTCGAACCCTGGTCCGTCGGCATGGGAGTCAGGTGCTCTAACAAGGAGGACGAAGACCACAGTATATAGCATCAGTCGCTAGAGCACCTCTTGAGTTCAGGAGAGTGAGGTTTTTACAAACACAGCTCTCACTTGCTTATGTCTTTTACACTCACCCCCTAAACCTCACTCTCATCCAGGTCACGGCACCAATGTAGCCCCTCCAGTTCAAACCTCCCACTCTAAGTGGGACTCAAACCCAGGTCCACCGGCATGGGAGTCTGGCTCTCTAACAAGGAGGCTAAAGGTTGCAGTTGCTAGAGCACCTTTTGAATTCAGGGGAGTGAAGTTTTTACATGCACAGCTCTCACTAGTCTATGTCTGTTACAGAAGTACGGGGTCTAAACCTACCCCTGAAAAACAGCCAGTTTTACAGTTGGCATAATGCAGTCAGGCAGTTAACTTTCTCCTGGCATCTGCCAAACCCAGACTAACTCATCAGACTGCCAAACAGAGAAGTGTGATTCGTGAAGCGTGCTTTATACACTTCATTTGATGCTTAGCTTTGTACTTGGTGAGGTGAGGCTCGCATGCAGCAGTTTGGCCATGAAAACCCACTCCACGAAGCTCCCGCCACACAGTTTTTGTGCTGATATTAACCCTTAAATGCATGACTGTTTCGCCAATCATTCTTACATATTCGGGTCTTTATCGACCCGGATCTTTATCTAACACGGAAGGATCTCTCCCTGTCGCAATAATATAAAACTCCTCTGATATTAGAGTAACAATTACAGAAGAATAAAATAAAACATATTTTGTTATCTTTTGGAGCTTGAAAGGGCTCAGTTTGAGCAGATGTTTAATGCCATCATCACTGTCCTCGTCAGAGCTCATTTCCCAGTAAATTCAGCAAATAATAGGCTAGTTTTATGTTTGAGGTCATGAATATGAGCCCATTCGCGATCTCAAACATATTCTCAAAACTATATAATTTTCAACATCTTCAAAATCAATATTTTGATCACTAACAGCTTCACCAGATCCATCCAATAACAGTTACAGTCATATTTGATTGCATTCAGTACTTGTTCTGCAGTAAATCGCTGAGCCATTTCATGTTTCTCTTATTTCGTTTTCTGTCTAAATGAGTCGTCACTTCAGCATTGTGTATCAGACATTGCCACCTTGTGGAATAAAGGTGAATTGCACTTATTCCGTCATCTAAGATTCAATTATCGTTGTGCAGAAAAAATATACATACACTCATACACACCTCGGGTCGTTTGCGACCCTATACAATTTTTACAAAAAATGAATACAAAAATAGGCATTCTTTTATAATTTTATGATTTTTTTCTTGTTATATTCTTTATAATGAATTGATTGAGGAATACCAAGAAGGTTGATGTCTAACTTTAAAAAATGAACGAGGAGGACAGTAGTGAATGATGTCCCGGGTCACTAAAGACCCGAGGTATGCATTTAAGGGTTAATGCTAATGGAAGTTTGGAACTCTTCAGCTATAGAATCAGTACCATGCACCATGCTCCTCAGCACTCGGTGACCCTGCTCTGTGACTTTACGTGGTCTTCTGCTTTGTGGCTGAGTTGCTGCTGTTCCTAAACGCTTCCTCTTTTCTAATTATACCACTTACAGTTGACTGTGAAATATCTAGCAGGGATTCAATTTCACAAAATGACTTATAGCAAAGGTGGCGTCCTATCACAGTGCTAAGTTTGAATTCACTGAGCTCTTCAGAACATCCCATTTGTTTCAAATGTTTGTAAATGCAGACTGCATGGCTAGCAGTGTTGCCAACTGCTTTCAATTGAAAGTAGCTAAAACTGGTAGCTAAATGTCACTAGATGACACCATAATCATTGATCTATATAAATATGAATATATATCACTGGGCAAAATAAGAATCTAGATAAGGTGCTAGATTTGTCTCTAAACTTTTGAAAAAAAAAAAAGTCTCAAAAGGGGTGGGAAGTCACTAAATCTAGTGACAAAATCACTAAATTGCAACACTAATGGCTAGGTGCTTGATTTTACACACCTGCGTCTGATTGAAACACCTGAATTCAATACTTAAGATGTGTGTCCCGATACTTTTATTTATATAGTGTATATTAGTGTGAAGCTTTTAAAGTGAGGCTATATATATATATATATATATATATATATATATATTTAAACAGAAACGATTTTATGTAGTATGGTTTTCAATCAAAAAGCAAGGTTAGTTCAAATGGAGTAACTCCAACACTATTGAGGAACAAAGCAAAAAAAATATTTTCTGTGACTGAGAGCTTGTCACATACTGTCATGAAACTTGTTCTCTAACCAAGACTGTTATGCTGCACATTGTTTGTTGTTATACATTTTTTAAAACGTTATGCATATGCATTCATTTGAAATGTCATTATTTCTCATATGAACTTTAAACCACAGTGAGGTAAGGACGCCATCTTCTGGACCAACATTTCAGTGCCTCTGGCAGAAATAAGACTCCTTTAGTAAAACATGCTCCAGTGCCACATTTATTACAGACTTGTGTCAATGCCAGCCATCTTGTAGATGCTCTTGTTGTAGGATGAGTGAAATCCCTCAATCTCTTATGGATGTAAGCGTGGGTTTCTGGATTAGTTCTTCTGCCTTTGGTGGCACGGAAAGGGGTTGAATTTTGTATGTGATGCATGTTGATAAAGCGCTGTTTATTAAATGGTTAATTAACATAAAAATGTTAAAAAATGTGAAAAACTCATCATCAACTAACCCTCATAGCATTTTCTCATTACTGCAACGTCAACATTTAGCTATGTTGCACTCTAAAAAATGCTGGGTTAAAAACAACCCAAGTTGGGTTGAAAATGGACAAACCCAGCGATTGGGTTGTTTTAACCCAGCGGTTGGGTTAAATGTTTGGTAGTTTTATTTAAAAATTGCTATATGGCTAGCTTAAAATGAACCCAAAATAGTTGGGAAATTAAAAACCAGATGCAATTAGAGACAACAATAATAGACAAAAGGTGAATGTTTATTAATAAGCTTTAATATTTTATTAATATAAATTTAATAGTTTAATAGTTTATTAATATAAATTTATTAATAAGCAATTTAATAAATGTTTATTGTTTAATAATTATTCATTGAACATTAATAAATGTTCATTTCCAACATACTTTGGGTTAATTTTAATTAAGCAATACAGTAATTTTTAAACAATAGTTGAGTTAAATAAAACTACCCAGCAGGTTGGGCAAACATTTAACCCAACCGCTGGGTTAAAACAACCCAATTGCTGGGTTTGTCCATTTTCAACCCAACTTGGGTTGTTTTTAACCCAGCATTTTTTAGAGTGTGACCATTTTTGACAACACACTGAATAAAGATTATAATAAATCTAGTGATCCAAAAAGTAATCATATTTATTATTAAACAATAATATAGGCCTTTGGCAGCAATAATTTTCATAGTAGCCTAATTTATTTCAATAGGCCACTATAAACTAAACCACATGTCCACGTCTGTTCTCCATAAATAAACCTGTCACAACGTGCAGCCCTTAAATGCTCCTTAACATGCTATAGCCTAGTGAAAAATCAAATAACAATAGTTATCTTACTATAAACATTCCCACAACTTAAAGTCTATGCTTCATGATTTGGTGATCTGATTGTTATTTACATAAAGATATTTTTGATAGTATACATACATTGTGGTTTTGTGTGTATGAAACATATTTCTCTGTGATCTGTGCAGCTGGTGACTTCTTAACAGACGAAGTTTGTGTGTTTCAGTTCTGAAAGAGTTCAGAGGAACATCATGATTTACATAAAGCTAAAATTATGAGGCACATTGTGCAGGTGTATCCTGAGAGAGAGTCATGCGTGTCTGTGAAAGAAAATGCAAACAAATGCAGTGCCAAAGATTTTTAATTGCAGAACCAAGTATAAGTCATATTAACTGTCAGATATCACACAAATCAGATGATATGAGAAGAAATAAAGCAAAAAAAAAAAACATCTGCTATTTTCATTTAGACAATGTTTCAGTAACACTGTGAATTTGAGATGCTTTTCTTAGTGAATTTTGAACCCACAGACACTTGACATGAGAAATCCACATTATTGATCCAGTCAGAGGAGTTGATGGTCAGATAGCTGCTCATTCTGAAGGTTTTGTCTTGTTGTTTCTCAGTAGCACTGCTCCAAACTCCATCTGTAACAGAGCGTCCATCGACTGTCCAGCTGACATGAACCAGAGCTACAGAAATATCCTCAGCCAGACACACAAGTGTAGCTTTACTCTCCTTCAGAGCCTCAGTGGACGGAGACAAGAGTGTCACAACAGGAGGAGCCAGAGGAAAGTCTGGAGGAGACAGGCAGAAATATAATATAATATAATATAATATAATATAATATAATATAATATAATATAATATAATATAATATAATATAATAATATAATATAATATAATATAATATAATATAATATAATATAATATAATATAATATAATATAATATAATAAACTTGCATAAATGGGTCAGTTAAAAGATATACATAGAAATAACAAGATGTCAGTTTACTGGATAGACATTCAGGGAATGAATGAATGGAAAAAGAACATTATGTTGAATAAATATGTTGCCCCTTGTGGGTGTTTCATAATTCCCCACATATTTGTAATGATTTTTAAAATCTGAACTCAAGCTGATGAGTTAATCATCCTAAAATATGTCTGTAAAGGTCTTATAACCTTATAAACACATATGTTAGGATGATTAACTCATCAACTTAAGTTCAGATTTTAAAAATCATTACAGGTATATGGAGAATTATGAAATAATCAAATATTATTTATTTAAACAGAAAATAAAAGGCCTGTTGTGTGAACTATGACTGTGTCTTAAGAACTACTAATAGTCTGACCAGCAATTAATTGGGGCTGATCAGTGTAACTTTTATAATTCAAATCAGACCAATAAAACTGACATAAAAAAGTAATGACCAGTCTTGAAGAAGAAAAAAAAAAAAAAAAAAAAAAAAGAAAATAGATGACTGACTTGTAGGACTAGTCTAAGCAGCTTACACAACTGGTCACACATTTCAAGAACAAACTTTTTTTTTTAAGTTAATCTATATATTCAAATGTCTTTTTAATCTTATAATTTGATGTTTATTTCAAACAAATGTGAGTGAACAGTACTGAGCAGTATTGAAAGAGTGAAGTTTACTCACCGATCACATTCAGTTTTGTTCCTTGTCCGAATACCACTGTGATTCATGTCACATCTTCACTCGTACAAAAACCTCCTGAGTTTCAGAGACACAGAAATGAAACATTCACTCCAGCACAGATTATAACACACAACTCTCTTCATTAAAGCTCTTCAGTCATTATAGAGACAGTTCACCCCAAAACGAGCCTAAATTCAGTCTGTTCATCATATGAAGTGATTGTGTTTCTTCAGAAGACTTGGATTAAACTGCTTTCTGAACATCTTGAAGCATTTTGAGTGAACAGACTTTCAATGGATGGACAGAAAGCTCTCAGATTTCATTAAAAATATCTTAATTTGTGTCCTACAGGTTTGGAAAGACATGAGGGTGAGTAATTAATGACAGATTTTTCATTTTGGGGTGAGCTTATATTTTAAATGGCATAATGTCAAGAAACACCTCAATAAAACCTGGATTCCTAGATTGAAACCAAGATAAAGTGTCGGTTTGTCATTTATCAAATCTGTGTTTCAGTTTGCTGACTGTATAACATTTTAACTATAAACTGTAAACTATTAGAGGAATCGGTAACATTTCAGTTTAGGGAACACATATAAACTATTAACTATGACTTTTCCCTCAATGAACTCCTAATTTACTGCTTATTAATATTTACTAAGGTAGTTGTTATGTTTAGTTATTGGGAAGGATTAAGAATGTAACATATGTTTATGCAAAATAAGGCATTAATATGTGCTTTATAATTACTAATAAATAGCCAATATTCTAGTAATATGCATGCTAATAAGCAACTAGATAAAATAAAGTGTTACAGAGGAATTTACATAGTTTTTGTTCTGGTGTGAATCACTGTGACACATGCTCTTTAGCAGAGACATGCCATGTGCTACAATAATACATAATTAATGCATAAATAATAATGTGCTTTAGTATAATACAAACAGAATCACCCACATCCTCATTATTGATTGACAGATGACAATCAGACTTGGTTGAATAAGATACTGTAAATTTAGGAGAGGAGAATCCAGATCAATATTCAGATGAGCTCCAGCTCCAAACAGGATGAAAACATCATAAAAGATCCACAAGAAAAGAGTTAAATTACAAGACAGAGTAGTAAAGAGAGAATATTCTCAGTTTATACTGTAATTCATCATGAATGTGAGAAGTGAAGTATTGCTCTTATCATCTGTTGTCTAGAAGCAGAAGTGAATGTGAGCAGTGAGGAGGTTTTTGTCATGCTGTGAATCACTGTGATACGAACTCATTAACAGAGCTGTCCCATGTGTTACAGTAATACACTGCAGAATCACCAACATCCACATTACTGATGATCAGACGATAATCTGATTTAGATGAATGTGTTGATGTGAATTTAGGAGCAGAGAAACCAGATCCATATGATGGAGACTGAGAGCTCCAGCCATGATAAAATCTTAACACATGCTGAGGAACTCCTCCTGGAGTCTGTTTGTACCATCTAGCAGCATCACTAGTTACTGTCCCCAGATTACAGTCCAGTGTAGCCGTTTGTCCTTTATTGACTGTGATTAATGGACTCTGAGTCACTACAGTCACTCCACTGACACCTGCAGAATAAACACACCATTAATGAGACTCAATACTCACGTATGACATATTCATGATCATATCAGAAGTGCATCTTTAACTGCAGTCTAGTGACGTCTTACATGACAGAGTGATGAAGAGGATGATGAAGACTGACAGCATGATGTGAGTGTGTGATGTGAGCCGACTGAACAGAGCAGAGCGATCCGAGACGAGCCATAAGAGACTGAAGAGGGAGGAGCCTCAGTGACATCATCATTCATCATCACACACATCATCAGAAACATCACTGAGTGATTGACAGATTAACATATTTGCATAAACTCCATTATTATCAGTGGTTTTTGAGTTATAAGTCTCAAACATACTGGATTGAATCTTCCTTCTGTAAGAGGTTTGGTTTCACAAAAGTGTTTCTTCTTCATTAAAATAACTCAAGTAGCAAAAACAAAAGATTGATAAGCGTCTGATGTTCAGAAATAATCAAAAGTGTCACTTTGCCAGTATTTTTCATTCATTTTATTGCTCTTTTATTATTGTTCATGTACAGATGAAGATCATTTGTTGTTAACGCTCTTGTCTGGTTGGATGAACAGATAAAAAGAGACAGAGAAA
This sequence comes from Ancherythroculter nigrocauda, assembly GCA_036281575.1. Lineage (NCBI taxonomy): Eukaryota > Metazoa > Chordata > Actinopteri > Cypriniformes > Xenocyprididae > Ancherythroculter > Ancherythroculter nigrocauda. Next base: position 58,330,225 of record VTFQ01000001.1, on the reverse strand, counting down.
CTGATCATTTGCATGGAGCTGATTATAACAGCAGGTGTTTCCTGTGTGTCACGACTGAACTTCCTGTCCTGAAGAAAATCTCCACAGCTCACTGCGTCTGCAGAAGACAAACTTCAGCATCAACTTCACACCATATTCACATGAATGTCAGGCCATCAGGAGCATTTTGATCATTATAGTTTAGATCGTAACTTTACTGTATCAAATAATAGTCATTTCTGCATCTGTCACTAACTCTCTAGTTCATTATCAGTCATGTGATCGTCTCCATCTGTGTAATTCATCTCTCAACCATATTCAGACATTCATCTCTGATCTTCACAGATGATCTTCTCTAGCAGTAACACTAGTTTAATTTGCTCTTTCCACTGAAGATGGCAGCAGAGGCTTCATATATTTTCAAACTGAAGACGGTTTATTTGAGTCTTTGATACACTTTCATTGTTCAGTCTTTCATTGTAGAAGTGAAAATTGACTTAGTAATGAATAAGAAAACAAGAAATCAACAATAAATCTGTTTGTTTAACATGCAGTTTATTAAACAGGTTGTAAATCATCTTACATTCGCATTAAAGCCAAAATATCGTCTGCAGAAAACGACACAGTTAAAGCCATTCTTGAACTATTTTTGATAGTTTCTATATTCATGATTTCTATCACACTACGTCAGAAGATATTATTACTCTCTATCATAATCAGTCAAACAACACATCAGATTGTCTGAGTTCAGTCGCTGCAGTCAGATTTCTTGATGTTTGTTCTGGTGGTTTTTGAGGCGACAGAAGCTTCACATGTCAGATCTTTGTCTTTGTCCCACTCTGAGCTCTCAATGGTTAAATAACTGCTCATCCTGAACTTCTTATCAGGCTGCTGTTCAGCAGAGCCGGTGAAGACGCCTTCAGTGACTGAGTTCCCGTTCACAAGCCAGCGCACATCAGCAAAAGCCGCAGACATGTGATCGATCAGACACACCAGAGTGACTTTACTGGAGCTGATCAGCTCTTCTCTGGATGGACGGAGGATGTTCAGCACAGGAGGAGCAACATCAGCATCTGCACGACACAAACCACCATTAACATGATGGACAAACACATCTGCATCTCAGACACACTTCTGAAATACTGAACTATGACTACATTTAAAGCTTTCATTTCTACAATTTCACACATCACCATGTCAACAATTAATCTTTTCTTGCAATATTTAATAAATGATTACATAACATCATTTTTCATGTTTAATACATATGAAAAAAAAAAAAAAAATCTTGCAACATAAAAGTCAAGTGCTGTATTTGAGTAGTTTGTTGGATTTTTATTATCAACATCAAGATTTGATGTTAAAATGTACATGAATATATATGGCACAGTGTATATTTTAGGTGCTGACACTATTTATTTCTATCATTTTTAATAATCTTTGTAGTGAAAGTCTTTTCAGTTTATTTCAGGACTGTTTACTGGAGGTTCTTGATAAAACTGTCTGAATTCACACATTTAACTGTAAATTAACTACAAGGTAAACTAAAAAATAATGAGTTTATAAATCTATAATGAAGTGTAGATTACATGTAATACAGTGAAAAGATTTCAACATTGAAAATACAGTGTAAAGATGACTTACCCGTCACAATGAGTTTTGTTCCTTGTCCGAATATCACAGTGAAACATTTCATATGTTCAGCCGTACAAAAACCTCCTCAGTCTGTGAAGAGACACAAACAGAAGTGAAACACTCACTCAACCTCATCTGACTGTGTCCTTTACACATTTAATTCATGGAGAAACGCTTCAGATTCAGACACAGACACTCATGTTGCTGTTTTAGTCTTCATATTAGTTGTGTTTGACTGCTGTGTATTAAAGTGCTTTCTATGATTTATGGCTGTTGTTATTCTGCAGGTGTCAGTGACTGCAGTGAATCCTGCTGTTGTCTCAGTCAATGAAGGACATAAAGTCACTCTGAACAGAAACACATGAAGATCTACTGATGACGGACGCTGGAGAAACATTCATTACAAACTAGCAGGACTTTCTGTCTCCTGAAGAGCACAAAAGGAGAAATTTAGCAGAATGTGTGAGCTGCTCTTTTACAAATAATGAAAGCATATAGTGAACAGTTTGAACCAACTACAAACAGGACAAAAATATCATAAAAGCACCACAAGAGATGAGTTAAATTACAGGACAGTAAAGAAACTGTAAAATATTCTCAGCAATTATCTGTAATTCGTTTTTTAATTCATCATGAATGTGAGAAGTGAAGTAGTGCTCTTATCATCTGTTGTCTAGAAGCAGAAGTGAATGTGAGCAGTGAGGAGGTTTTTGTCATGCTGTGAATCACTGTGATACGAACTCATCAGTGTCGTCCCATGTGCCACAGTAATACACTGCAGAATCACCAACATCCACATTATTGATGATCAGACGATAGTCAATATCTGACTGAGTTGTACATGTGAAGCGGCTGGAGGTAAAACCATCTCCATATAAGTTAGGGGCGCTGTCTGTATGATAGAATCTCAACACAAACTGAGGAGCTGAATTTGGAGTCTGTTTATACCAGCTGACATAATAACCCTCATCCTTTTCAACATTACAATCCATCGTCACAGATTTCCCTTTTTGTTCTGTCAGCACAGAGGGTTTCTGTGTGACCACTTTTGCACATCTGACACCTGTAAAATTATAATAAATAAAATTAATCAACTTTGACACCCGTGAGAGAACAACATGTTTGTAGTGAAATGTGTAACTTACATGACAGAAGAGTGAGGAGAGTGAAGGAGAAAATGATGAGCATCTTCCTGTAATGAGCAGTTTGAGTTTAATGGAGAGATGAAGAGAATAAGAGAGATGGAGAAACTCATATATGAGGAAGAGAAACTCTGAAAGAGGGAGGATCACTAGAGTTCAGCCAATCATTTCATCCTCCTGATCAAACACAGACTGATTTAATACTTAATACACATTATGAGGAAAAAAATCACGTTTCCTCTATTCCTGCTGATTGAGTGTTAGTTCAAAGACAAATCATTGAGAAGTGATGTCACAGCTTTAGATAAATAGAGGACTCAATTGCAGTGAACAAAGTGATGAAAGTTTATTAGAAAACTTTAGGAACAATGTGAAAGTGATTGTGAATTGAAGACTACGGTGTACGGTGGCTCCTGTGCTCTCCACACACACACCAGCGGACACACAGAGGAAACATCAACTGATGACGAGCTCGAGTCCATTGAGTGAAACAGTCTCACTGCAAACTCCTCGTCTTTGGGTCGTGAGCACAATGTCACAGAAACACAACACATGAAAGAGAGCACAGAAACATGAAGCATCCACATGACATGAAATCAAAAGACAAAATCAAATCACAGGCTGCAGAAAATAACAGGAAACACCCTGATCCGTGACAAGAGACACATGAAATCAAATGTATATGTTACAGATTATTTCAGCTGCTAACCCACAATTCATGAATCAATCCACCATTTTCTCACAACTATAAACACAATCTCACAACTTCACACCAGTTTGTACAAACCTCAAACTTCCACGTCAAACTTGAATATTTTAATCAAAAACATATTATCTTCTGTCACAATCAATCTTTGGCTTCAGATTACACACACTTAACAAACACACAGGCTTCTAGTTTGAAATATATCACAGTATTGACAGTGACAGTTTTTACAGCACTATAGCAGTTTGTTGTTCCTCTGACAAAAGATATTGTCTACTCATGTAAACTAGTCGCCGTTCTGCAAAAATACAGTACATGTAAGTTTGGCTACAAATCAACAGGACAGTTATGAGTTTGAGGATGTAGAAGATGTGCTTCAGTATTTACTGTACAAGAACAATTTACTGAAATCTCTCTCATGTAAAGTACTGGACTGATACTGTGATTATACTGTGTGTGTAATAGTATAAATAACCCTGTAGATGATTCTGTAGTCCAGCTTCACTCATGGTCATGCTTCACACAAAAACTAGACTGCTTCATATTTCAAACGTTCTTTCAGTCCCTCTTCTTCAGTTTTTCCCAAGTGTTTACACACTAAAACTGGAACTTGAAACGCAGTCAGCAAAACCTGAAACTCGTGTATCAAATCCTTAAACCAAGTCTGCAAAATTACAGGCACAAATTCCAGCCCTGCTTTACTCTCAGTTTTCATTTCTATATCAAACTGTTTGTAAAACATACAGCCTTACAAAAAATAAGCATACTTCATTTTATTAAATATTCAGGCTACACAACTACCACTTTAAGCCCCAGAAAGGTAGTAAAGACATCATTAAAGTATTCATGTGACTCCAGGGGTTTAACCTCTATTTTATGAAGTGACACAAGTACTCTTTTGCTAAAAAATACTGCTTTATTTACAAAATATTAATCTCCAATGCGGTCAAGAGAGCAGCAGAATGCATGCGTGTTTTGTTGACATGAGGGGAGACGTTATTGCATGAACATGTTTTGGAGATTAATAATTTGTAACTTAAATGAACAGCATTAAGCGTCTTTCATCACCATGCCAACCTTGTTCCCAACAACAACACCCTTACCATCAGATTCATGGACACACTCCAGAGGGATGAACCAGAGCAGCAGATGTTGTGATCCGGGACAGTGTGAGTTTCCATTGGGCTGCTCTGGTCCACATCTGGTTCACTGATCACCCACACTTCTGTTCTTCAGCATGATGATGGAAGGTGTGTGGCCGTCATCCTCCTGCAGGTATCGTATGACTCTTCTCCAGACACTGGAGATTCATATGGTGAAGTTGATGTGAGATGAAGATGAGGTGCTTCTGACCAGAATAGGAGGCAGCCAAATTTACTTTTCCTTACATTAAGCATGTTTTTGATTTTATTTTTGTGTTTAGACTTTTAAATAGCCATTTTGATTTTTTTTTATTTGTGTTCCTTTATCTTACTGAATGCTATAGTTAAGTTGGCTTGAAAAAGCCAACTTACTGTAATCCTATTTAAACTTATTATTATTATTATTATTATTCTTCTTCTTACTTGAATTTCCAAGACTAACTCCTCCTAGAGCTTTAACTCCACAAACTCCAAACTCGGACTAGACCTTCAAACTGTTCTGACTTAGTGTGCTATATCTTTTCTAACTGATCCGACTTACGGTTTTCCTAAAAATGACTATTAAAGCTCGGAAAAATCCCATTGACTTTCATTGACGGAATGTTCAAATGAGCCAAGACATTCAAACTCCAACTGTCAAAATTCAAATTTAAACTACGGAAGCCTATTAGACTCAAAAACTCAATTAGACTCAACTGCCATTCTATGTACTATTTCTAATCCATTGAAACTCATTAAACTCTATCTATCTATCTATCTAACTCATTCAAACTAAATCTATCTATCTATCTATCTAACTCATTCAAACTCATCTATCTATCTATCTATCTAACTCATTCATACTCATCTATCTATCTATCTATCTCTATCTATCTATCTATCTCATTCAAACTCATCTATCTATCTATCTATCTCATTCAAACTTATCTATCTATCTATCTATCTATCTCATTCAAACTTATCTATCTATCTATCTATCTATCTATCATCACTGGTAGCTGCCAAGCCACTCCCTAGCAACCAAACAGAGTACCCTAGCAACCATTTTGGAAAATCTATATCTCTGCATCAGAACATCATAGAGACATGGGGGTTGGTTTATAATGTCAAGCAGCCTTTGGAGTATCATCACTGGTAGCTGCCAAGCCACTCCCTAGCAACCAAATGGAGTACCCTAGCAACCGTTTTGCAAAATCTATATCTCTGCATCAGAACATCGTACAGACATGGGGGTTGGTTTATAATGTCAAGCAGACTTTGGAGTATCATCATTGGTAGCTGACAAGCAACTCCCTAGCAACCAAACAGAGTACCCTAGCAACCGTTTTGCAAAATCTATATCTCTGCATCAGAACATCGTACAGACATGGGGGTTGGTTTATATTGTCAAGCAGCCTTTGGAGTATCATCATTGGTAGCTGCAAAGCCACTCCCTAGCAACCAAACAGAGTACCCTAGCAACCGTTTTGTAAAATCTATATCTCTGCATCAGAACATCGTACAGACATGGGGGTTGGTTTATATTGTCAAGCAGCCTTTGGAGTATCATCATTGGTAGCTGCAAAGCCACTCCCTAGCAACCAAACAGAGTACCCTAGCAACCGTTTTGCAAAATCTATATCTCTGCATCAGAACATCGTACAGACATGGGGGTTGGTTTTTATTGTCAAGCAGCCTTTGGAGTATCATCATTGGTAGCTGCAAAGCCACTCCCTAGCAACCAAACAGAGTACCCTAGCAACCGTTTTGCAAAATCTATATCTCTGCATCAGAACATCGTACAGACATGGGGGTTGGTTTATATTGTCAAGCAGCCTTTGGAGTATCATCACTGGTAGCTGCCAAGCCACTCCCTAGCAACCAAACAGAGTACCCTAGCAACCGTTTTGCAAAATCTATATCTCTACATCAGAACATCGTACAGACATGGGGGTTGGTTTATATTGTCAAGCAGCCTTTGGAGTATCATCATTGGTAGCTGCCAAACCACTCCCTAGCAACCAAACAGAGTACCCTAGCAACCGTTTTGCAAAATCTATATCTCTGCATCAGAACATCGTACAGACATGGGGATTGGTTTATATTGTCAAGCAGCCTTTGGAGTATCATCACTGGTAGCTGCCAAGCCACTCCCTAGCAACCAAACAGAGTACCCTAGCAACCGTTTTGCAAGATCTATATCTCTGCATAAGAACATCGTAGAGACATGGCGGTTGGCTCTTTTGACTCATGCTAGCAATCTGGACTTCCAACATGCTACACATGCTAGCAGTGAATAGCTACATGCTAATAGTGATTAGCCTAATGTTAAATCTAACTACTAAACTAAAACTTAAACTTTTAAACTGAAAACTCTCAAACTTCACACTTTTAAAACTACTTCAAACTTTCTGGACCGGCTTTTTCAAGCCAACTTAAAGTTTGTCCTCAAACTTTTTTATCTAGTTATTATTATTCTTCTTAGACTAAATTTCTAAATGCATCTCCTCCTAGACTGTTCAAGCTACAACCACCAAACTCGGACCAGACCTTCAGACTATTCTGACTTAGTGTGCTATATCTTTTCAGACTGATCAGACTTACGGTTTTCCTAAAAAAGCTGATCAAAACTTGGAAAAATCCCATTGACTTTCATTGACGGAATGTTCAAATGAGCCAAGACTATTCAAACTCCAACTGTCAAAATTCAAATTTTGACAGTTGGAGAGGCTCATCAGACTCCATTAGCTGCCATTCTATGTACTATTTCTAATCCATTGAGACTCATTCAAACTTCCATTCTATCTAATATGTCTTATCTATCTATCTATCTATCCATCTATCTATCTATCTATCTATCTATCTATCTATCAAACTAAATCTATCTATCTATCAAACTAAATCTATCTATCTATCTATCTATCAAACTAAATCTATCTATCTATCTATTTCTTTTTCTAATCTATATCAAACTAAATCTATCTATTTCTCTTTCTAATCTATCTATCTATCTATCAAACTAAATCTAGCTATTTCTCTATCTATCTATCACTTCTCATCTATCAATCTATCTATCTTCTCATCTATCACTTCTCATCTATCTCTCTTCTCATCTATCACTTCTCATCTATCTCTCTATCTATCATCTATCTATCAACTCATTCAAATTCATAAACTCTATCTATCTATCTATGATCAACTCTCATAGCAACCACCCAAAACAACCTAGCAACCACCCAAAACAACCTAGCAACCACCCAGAACACCATGGCAACTGCATAGCAACCACACAAATCACCCTGGCATCATCCTAGCAACCAGCCTGGATACAATAGCAACCGCATAGCAACACCATGGCAACCACCCCGAGTACCCTAGCAACCGCATAGCAACACCCTAGCAACCACCCCGAGTACCCTAGCAACCGCATAGCAACACCCTAGCAACCACCCCGAGTACCCTGGCAACCGCATAGCAACACCCTAGCAACCACCCCGAGTACCCTAGCAACCGCATAGCAACACCATAGCAACCACCCCGAGTACCCTAGCAACCGCATAGCAACACCCTAGCAACCACCCCGAGTACCCTAGCAACCGCATAGCAACACCTTAGCATCCACCCCGAGTACCATAGCAACCGCATAGCAACACCCTAGCAACCACCCCGAGTACCCTAGCAACCGCATAGCAACACCTTAACAACCACCCGAGTACCCTAGCAACCGCATAGCAACACCCTAGCAACCACCCCGAGTACCCTAGCAACCGCATAGCAACAACTTAGCAACCACCCCAAGTACCATAGCAACCGCATAGCAACACCTTAGCAACCACCCCGAGTACCCTAGCAACCGCATAGCAACACCGTAGCAACCAAACAGAGTACCCTAGCAACCATTTTGCAAAATCTATATCTCTGCATCAGAACATCGTACAGACATGGGGGTTGGTTTATATTGTCAAGCAGCCTTTGGAGTATCATCATTGGTAGCTGGCAAGTCACTCCCTAGCAACCAAACAGTACCCTAGTAACCGTTTTGCAAAATCTGTATCTCTGCATCAGAACATCGTCCAGACATGGGGGTTGGTTTATATTGTCAAGCAGCCTTTGGAGTATCATCATTGGTAGCTGGCAAGCCACTCCCTAGCAACCAAACAGAGTACCCTAGCAACCGTTTTGCAAAATCTATATCTCTGCATCAGAACATCGTACAGACATGGGGGTTGGTTTATATTGTCAAGCAGCCTTTGGAGTATCATCACTGGTAGCTGCCAAGCCACTCCCTAGCAACCAAACAGAGTACCCTAGCAACCGTTTTGCAAAATCTATATCTCTGCATCAGTACATCGTAGAGACATGGGGGTTGGCTTTTTGACTCATGCTAGCAATCTGGACTTCCAACATGCTAGCAGTGAATAGCTACATGCTAATAGTGATTAGCTAAGTGCTAAAGTGGGCTAAGAACATGCTAATAACTCTATAAAAACTCCATAGTATCCATCTGTGACTATCTATCTATCTATCTAATAAAACTTAAACTTTCAAACTTCAAACTTTTAAAACTTCTCAAACTTTCTGGCTATGCTTTTTCAAGCCAACTTAAAGTTTGTCCTCAAACTTTTTTATCTAGTTTTGTTTAGAGTTTTTTGAACAATGGACCAAAGATTCAACAAACGTGTAACCAGTTGGGGAATCTGTATTTTTCTTTCTTTTTTCCCCTCTTCTCTTCCTCTTCCTCTTCCTCTCTCTCCAGTGTTAGGACACATTTTCCAGAGCACATGATAACCTGATATTTATATGATCTTGAGATTCTGATAATCGTCTCATCAGTTTTGCCACATAATATTTACACATGGATAAATGTGTGTTATTTGAGTTCACATTATTGTGATGGCTTGAGTTCATTATATTCTGTACTTGTGTCTTCTGAAGAAAAACATAGTTCAATTTTGCAAACATTGTTAAAATCTGTGTAAAGTTTTGGAGAATTTTAATGTGTGTGAAAATGTGTTTATAGTTTTGAGAAACTGTGTTGAGAACTGAATGAACGGTTCGGGAAATTCGTCCAAATGAATCAGTTATAGTGTGTTAGAAAACAAGAAAAACTGTAATACATTTAAAATATATTTACTTGTAATATGGAATAAAACACTATAGTTAAAATTATGATCAAGTATTTTACTTGTGCTGTAATAATTTAGTCAACAAATCAAAATAAGTGTTCTTCTTTAAAGCACGACAAAGGATTATTAAAACATGATTGGAAAAATTTGGTGGTCTGATTGTCAATTACAGAAAGATAAAGTATTTTAAAGTTTGCTGAGTATTTGAAATATGTGACTTCTTAACAGACTTCTTAAGTTTGTGTGTTTCAGTTCTGAAAGAGTTCAGAGGAACATCATGATTTACATAAAGATTTTTAATTGCAGAACCAAAACCAAAGAGTGAAGTATATAGTCATATTAACTGTCAGATATCACACAATTCAGATGATATGAGAAGAAATAAAGAAAAAACATCTGTTATTTTCATTTAGACAATGTTTCAGTAACACTGTGAATTTGAGATGCTTTTCTTAGTGAATTTTGAACTCACGGACACTTGACATGAGAAATCCACATTATTGATCCAGTCAGAGGAGTTGATGGTCAGATATAAAAATAACGCAGATTAATAAAATATATAATATAATATAATTAGGGCTGTCAATCGATTAAAATTTTTAATCTAATTAATTACATACTCTGTGATTAATTAATCTAAATTAATCGCATACATAATTTTTGCTGTGAAAGTATTAAATATTTCAATTCAAATGAATCAATGCAGGGTTTTTCTTGGGTCAAAAATGGTCTTCGGTGGTGACAGACATGGTCATCCACACAAACAGTAAAAAGTGCCCTACCCACGTGATCTGTGAGCCCGATACTGACAATAAATTACCCGTCACTCTCACTGTAATTCTTTCTTGCCCTCTTTGCAAAAAAAAATTGATTTTATAGCTTTGTAAGAGAAGATGCTTTTTTGCTAAACCTGAAAAGTATTAAAAAGTAGCATTTAGAAGTTATATTAACTAATAATATACAATTGAATGCACATAGCTAACAACAACTTGCTTTGTTCTGGTTTCACCTCACTCCAGTCTAAACTAACTGATTTTATAGGTAGGCCTAATTTACTACACATTGTCATTTAAATAACCTGAAAATATTGTGGATTATTAAGGCTAATTTTACTAACCACTCTTACTAAATGGGGTAAGCACACTTATGTTCTCATTTCAGAGTTGTTCGAGTAAATGATTCATTATAGACCGTGTGGACAGACAGATCAGTTGTTGTCATGATTCATTCAAATGAATCTGTTCAAATGAGTCATTAGGTCGCGAATCGGACATTAGCGGACGTTGACCGTTGCGTGCGAATCGCGACTGTTATTAGGACATCGCAAAAGATTTGTCAACACAGAAAACACTTCACCACTGGATAGGATTTTCTTTTTGTTTACTGAAAGTGTGGTTTATGTCAGCTGCACGCGCAGGGCGCCTGTCAGAGAAGATGAGGTGACGTTCTTTTGAGCACTATTCACACCCAGCGGTTATTCAGGAAAAACATTCTCCGAATGCGCCTCGTGAAACATGGATTCGGTCTTACGAACTTTTAGCATCGTGTCAGTTGATTTAGATTATTATGTGTGAGGTAGAGAGAGTGCAAAGATGGTGCTTACTTTGAAAGAGCTCACGCGCACGAGAAATGCTCCAGGTTCAAAGGTCAATACGGAATGGATTAATCTGCGTTATTTTTTTTTTATTATATTATATTATATTATATTATATTATATTTAGGGCTGTCAAAATAATGTGTTAATTTCGAATAATTAATCTGAGAAAAAATAACGTGTTATTTTGACAGCCCTAAATATAATATAATATAATATAATATAATATAATATAATATAATAATAAACTTGTGTAAATTGGACATATATATGGAAATATATGGATATATATGGAAATAAAATACAAGATTTTAATACAAGGCTAATTTTGAAATATTCAAATATATTTATACAGGAAATACAATTTCAAGAACTTTTTTTTTAAGTATATCTATTTATTTCATTTTTGTATGATTTGACCTTTATTTGTGAAACAAAATAACAAGTGATTGAGCAGTATTGAAAGAGTGAAGTTTACTCACCGATCACATTCAGTTTTGTTCCTTGTCCGAATACCACTGTGATTCATGTCACATCTTCACTCGTACAAAAACCTCCTGAGTTTCAGAGACACAGAACTGAAACATTCACTCCAGCACAGATTATGACACACAACTCTCTTCATTAAACCTCTTTCACTCATTAAATGTCAAAAAATGACAAAAAGTGAAAAACTGAATCATCACATACTGTAAGTCTGTTAGTGAAGAAAACATGCTGGTCACTTCAAAGAAGTTTGTCTTTTACATCTGAGAGTCGAGAAACCTGCTGTATAGATTCAGAAGACCTGAAATAGATCATGTTTACTGTCCTGTTATATGTTTGTTTGTTTGTTTGTTTTGTAAAATTGTTGCTCTAAATAATTACTTACAGGACAGAATAGTGAAGAATATTCTTAACATTTGTAATTAGTTTTTTAATTCATCATGAATGTGAGAAGTGAAGTATTGCTCTTATCATCTGTTGTCTAGAAGCAGAAGTGAATGTGAGCAGTGAGGAGGTTTTTGTCATGCTGTGAATCACTGTGATACGTACTCTTTAGCAGAGTCATCCCATAATACACTGCAGAATCACCAACATCCACATTATTGATGATCAGACTATAATCTGATTTAGATGAATGTGTTGATGTGAATTTAGGAGCAGAGAAACCAGATCCGTATTTAACTGAGCTCCAGCTATGATAAAAATATAACACAAACTGAGTAACTCCTCCTGGAGTCTGTTTGTACCATCTAGCAGATCGGTCAGTTACTGTCCCCAGATTACAGTCCAGTGTAGCCGTTTGTCCTTTATTGACTGTGATTAATGGACTCTGAGTCACTACAGTCACTCCACTGACACCTGCAGAATAAACACAAGCTTTATATGAGATTGTGTGTCAAAACACTTGAAATCTGACATCAGATCTGATGAAAACTTACAGGTCAGAAGAGTAAAGAAAGCACAGAATATTGTGATCATCTTGTGATTTGGTCCGTGTGACGTGTAAAGATGAGCAGTGCTGTAGAATAATGCTGAGATGATCAGAGAGAGAAACTTTAAGACAGTCAAGAGCTCTGAGAGGGAGGAGCCACTGAAAGACCCGCCCACCTCCTACAATAGACCCGCCCACATCTGACAAACTACATGTGTGCTTCTCACTTCAATGTTACAGTTTTTCTCAATAGATTTGACACATTTCTCCAAACTCAGATCACTGCTCTCAAAATTGAGTTGCTAAATCACTAAACTCTGTTCTCAATATATCCTAAACCAATTTGTTGAATAAATCACTCTTTCTGTAAAACCTTAAACAAGTTCAGGCAGTTAGACACTATTTGCAAATCTCATGCAGTCTTTTTGCAAACCTCTAACAACAATCTCACTCACTAAAACACATTTTGCACAGGCAGGCAGAAGTTAAACTGAACTACAACACAGTTGTCATCGTTTACACTAAACTCAAAAGTGTTCACACTCGTTCAAACCAGCTGTATGAAATAAGCCAGTTCAGATCAGAGAGCACAGGTGACACAGGAGCACTGAATGATGAAACCAACAATAGATGGAAACAGTCTGAGAGCGAGAGGAGGAAGAGTTTGTGTAAGAGCTGGTGGACGAGGAGGAAGAGGAAGAGGACGAGAAAGAGCAAGATGTGGAGAGTGTTGTCAAGGCTGGATCCGACACACTAGAGGGATTTTCCCTTTGCCGGCAAGAGACGACATTTCCTGTGATGTGGACGAAGTCCTGAGTCTGAACTCAACATGAAGACGTGATGCTGAGGCAGAATGAATCTCTCACTGACTTTGATTTTGCAGTTGCACAACTTTATTGAGTGTAACATACTTTTCATTTATAGTTTTTTATAACATTTTTGGCTTTTGAAGTTGGACTGTATTTTTACAGTTTTTCTCAATTGCTAACACACTATAACTGCTTCATTTGGCACAATTTCCCAAACCATTCATTCAGTTATAGAAACAAAGAAACATTTCTCAAAATGTTTAACACATTTCACATTCCAATGTTATCAATGCTTTCTGCAAAACTACACAAAAATGCCCTCATTTAGCACAGGTTTAACATGTTCTCATTCAGAAAACACAAACACATCATATAATTCACTCAAGCGTCACACTGTGAACTCAAATAACACACATTTATCCATGTGTAAACATTGAGTAGCAAAAATGACGACACACAAATCAGAATCTCAGGATAATATAAATTGGTGATTATGTGCTTCGGAAAATGAATCCTAGTGGTGGGAGACAAAGAGGAAGAGGAAGAGAAAAGAAGGGGATGCGGTCAAAGGACATTTTGTTCCTGATGAAGAACAAATCATTATAGTTGACCGTGTTCTTGTGTAGGATTGACCATGAGGGCAGTGGGTCTACAGGCTCGTCTACAGGGTTTTATACTCCTTACACACACACAGTATAATTACAGTAAACAGCAGCAGCAGTTAAGATGAGAGAAATTTCACTATTCTCTGTACAGTAAATACTGGAGCACATGTTGTTCGCCCTAAAAACTCATAATTGTCAAATTGATTTGCAGTCATAAGTACTTCTTATGTTTGATATTTTTGCCGAACTGAGGGGAGGGAGAGAAGATCTTTTGTCTGAAGACTAAAAAACTATGGCAAATATTACCAGTACTGTAATGCAATTTGGCTGAGGATGCTGTGTTTTTTTTTTACTGTACTGTGATTGACAGTATACTGTATTGTATTGCAATTCCAAGTTCATGTTCATGTCCTTTAGTATTTCAATTGTTTTTCTAGTGCTTTTCATCTACTGAAAGATCTCTATACAGTAGTGTAGGCTGTAATGAAAATAAACTATCATTGAACATGTATCTGCTCTATTTATGTTTTATAACTGTGATAGATATTGATCTGTAAAATGATACCTGATTGCCGAAAGGAGGTTTTTGTAACAGTGTTTTGAATTGATCTCACTTGTGTGTGAGACTATATTGTAGTGTGTTTTTGAGGGTTAGTGTGTTTTATTTGAAGGCATGAGTTTTTTTTTTTTTTTTTTCAGTTTTGAGTGGAGAGCTTCATTTTGAGTTTCAAGTTTCGCTAACACTTTATAATAACTCATGCTATGAAGCATTAGTAAATAGTCAAATCATCACTTATAAAGCATTAATAGACATTAGTAAGCAGTTTATAAATACAGCTATAAATGCTTTATTCTTGATTTACAAGCATATCCATAATGTTTTCAATAATTGTATTTTCATGCTTTATTAATAATCAATTTATCATTTCTAAATTAAGTACATTATTTAAAAACCAGGTATTTAGGAGTTGTCAGTGGTTCAAAATATCATTTAGGAAGTGTAAGTAAATGATTAAAAAACTATTTAAACATTCATTTATACATCTTATTATTTAGACATATAGTAATAGTTACTTAGTGTGTTAATACATGCTTTATTAACACATATTCCTACTGCAATTTATGATTAATTCAGGTAGTTATAAAACTACTAAAATAAAATAAAAATAGTTAACTATTAAAAATAGTTAACACTAGAAATGATTAATTGATCATTAATAAAGTATGAAAATACAGTTATTGAACACATTATGGATATGCTTATAAATCAAGAACAAAGCATTTATAGCTGTATTTATAAATGGCTTACTAATGTCTATTAATGTTTTATAAATTATAAATTGACTATTTACTAATGCTTAACTAATGATTCATAGCGTGCGTTATTATAAAGTGTTACCCAAGTTTAAAGTTTGGGAAATTTAGTGAGAAGTTATGAATTTGTGTTTAGCTTAGTTTTGAGAAAAGGAGGCACAATTTCAAGAAATATGTTTAAGCAATCTAGAAAAACTAAGATATTTTTAATGAAATCTGAGAGCTTTCTGTCCATTCATTTGTAGCGAATTAACTCAAAGGGGAAATATTAATAATTATTCATAACTCAATATGATTTATTGATTATGATTAATTATGAATATGTAAATCGGTTAATCAGATTTACTGGATATAGCTACATTAATCTTAATATTACCATCAAATAACCTGTTGTCCAGGGAACACTTAGTGTTGATTGTTTAATAATTCTAAGAAATGTTCATTTCCAGGTTATGGAAAAATAACATTCTTATCGCACCGTGCTACTTAGAGCATAGGTTCGGGTCTATATCACTTAAGAGGCAATTCATTAGCAGATAAAGTCAGAACCAAACATGTATTGTGCACAATCTTTATTAACTAACTCACAAACACATAACTAAACTAACAAACACATAACATAACACAACATAACATAACATAAAATAACATACACAAAGGGTCACACACATATGTAGGTCAGAATGAGTAATGATAGAGTTGAACCGGAAGAGGTACTGTTACTAGAGCTAATAGGAAAGTCGAAGACACTCTGGAAAGGACTCATCAGTTTCTTTTAGCAATAGCAAAGGTAAGTCTTACAAATCAATACTAAATCGCTGTTTAGCATTAAAATGTACGATACATGCACTGTGCCCTTAGGCTGAGGAGCGTCAGATCTGCAGGTTGAGGATAACTCTTGAGGTTATTGTCTGAAGTTGTTGTCAGTCTGTTGGGTGATGAGCACATGGCTGGGTGTTGTAGGCCGGGGGCCTACCGGCCTTGCGGGCCGGGCCTAGAGAGGCCGGCCGCAAGGAGACCTGTTCGGTTGTCCAGAAGCAAAGAAGAAGAGAGGGAGTGGCACTGTTCGCTGGTTTTTAACCTCTGGTCAAAGTCACACCTCTCAGTTGTTGACCAGACCAATGAAGATGTTGTAATTCTGGGTGGCAACACCCCTCCTGTCAGGGCTTTTACAACCCAGAAAGATTAACAAGCTGAGTTCTTGAATCAGAACTATTAAAGATTCTTGTAATACTGATGTGTTGCACATATGGACATACCGCATACACAAGCATTTAAATCTTCCCGCTACGAACGTATAGACACTAAACATGGCATGATTGAAGTTACCTTAAATGTCATATAACTTAAAAATCATAAAACATGTAAATACAATGACTGCAATACAACACAGTAATAATAGATACCATTTCCTGGGAATATGCCTGTTCATTTATAGAATTAATGCAGTAACGTCTTTGTTCTGTGTGGAAAATGCAGGGAAGATGCAGATTTCCTGTGTCTCTTCTCTGCTCTCAATGTGGAAGCACATTCCTCAGTGCAATAAACTTCTCGGGGGATGGGGACAGTCAAATCCCAGAGTGAGCTTAAAACTATTGGTGAACTAACACATAATTGTGTCTGATTTGTTTCAGTCATTACACATTGAAAGTCTGTTCACTCAAAACTGTGATGCTTCAAGATGTTCAGAGATTTTAAAGCAGTTTAATCCAAGTCTTCTGAAGAAACACAATCACTTCTTATGATGAACAGACTGAATTTAGGCTCGTTTTGGGGTGAACGGTCCCTATAAAATAAGGGCATTTTTGTCTAGAGTTTTGCAGAATTCATTAAGAAAATCATAATGTGTGCGAAAACAAGTCAAACGTGTTTATAGTTTTGAGAAATGTGTCTTTGTTTTGAGAATTGAATGGTTTGGGAAATTGTGTCAAATGAATCAGTTATAGTGTGTTAGCAATCGAGAAAAACTGTAATTTGTGTTCTGAAGATGGACGGGTTACAGGTTTGGAAAGAAATGAGAGTGAGTAATGACAACATTTTCATTTTGGGGTGAACTAAACCTTTAATTGGCCTAATGTCAAGAAACACTTTAATAAAACAGTGTTGGTTAAAGTGTTGGTTTGTCATTTAGCAAATCTGTGTTTCAGTTTGCTGACTGTATAACATTTTAACTATAAACTGTAAATTATTATTAGAGGAATTTTTCTGGTGTGAATCACTGTGACACATGCTCTTTAACAGAAACATGCCATGTGCTACAATAATACACATATAATTGATGCATGAATGATAATGTGCTTCAGTATAATACACAACAGAATCACCCACATCCTCATTATTGATTGACAGATGACAATCAGACTTGGTTGAATAAGATACTGTAAATTTAGGAGAGGAGAATCCAGATCCATATTCAGATGAGCTCCAGCTCCAAACAGGATGAAAAAACATCATAAAAGATCCACAAGAGAGGAGTTAAATTACAGGACAGAGTAGTAAAGAGAGAATATTCTCAGTTTATACTGTAATTCATCATGAATGTGAGAAGTGAAGTATTGCTCTTATCATCTGTTGTCTAGAAGCAGAAGTGAATGTGAGCAGTGAGGAGGTTTTTGTCATGCTGTGAATCACTGTGATACGTACTCTTTAGCAGAGTCATCCCATAATACACTGCAGAATCACCAACATCCACATTATTGATGATCAGACTATAATCTGATTTAGATGAATGTGTTGATGTGAATTTAGGAGCAGAGAAACCAGATCCGTATTTAACTGAGCTCCAGCTATGATAAAAATATAACACAAACTGAGTAACTCCTCCTGGAGTCTGTTTGTACCATCTAGCAGCATCAGTAGTTACTGTCCCCAGATTACAGTCCAGTGTAGCCGTTTGTCCTTTATTGACTGTGATTAATGGACTCTGAGTCACTACAGTCACTCCACTGACACCTGCAGAATAAAAACACCATTAATGAGACTCAATACTCACGTATGACATATTCATGATCGTATCAGAAGTGCATCTTTAACTGCGGTCTAGTGACGTCTTACATGACAGAGTGATGAAGAGGATGATGAAGACTGACAGCATGATGTGAGTGTGTGATGTGAGCCGACTGAACAGAGCAGAGCGATCCGAGACGAGCCATAAGAGACTGAAGAGGGAGGAGCCTCAGTGACATCATCATTCATCATCACACACATCATCAGAAACATCACTGAGTGATTGACAGATTAACATATTTGCATAAACTCCATTATTATCAATGGATTTTGAGTTATAAGTCTCAAACATACTGGATTGAATCTTCCTTCTGTAAGAGGTTTGCTTTACAAAAGAGTTTCTTCTTCATTAAAATAACTCAAGTAACAAAAACAAAAGATTGATAAGCGTCTGATGTTCAGAAATAATCAAAACCCGTCATAGATGAGTGTCACTTTGCCAGTATTTTTCATTCATTTTATTGCTCTTTTATTATTGTTCATGTACAGATGAAGATCATTTGTTGTTAACGCTCTTGTCTGGTTGGATGAACAGATGAAAAGAGACAGAGAAACTGATCATTTGCATGGAGCTGATTATAACAGCAGGTGTTTCCTGTGTGTCACGACTGAACTTCCTGTCCTGAAGAAAATCTCCACAGCTCACTGCGTCTGCAGAAGACAAACTTCAGCATCAACTTCACACCATATTCACATGAATGTCAGGCCATAAGGAGCATTTTGATCATTATAGTTTAGATCGTAACTTTACTGTATCAAATAATAGTCATTTCTGCATCTGTCACTAACTCTCTAGTTCATTATCAGTCATGTGATCGTCTCCATCTGTGTAATTCATCTCTCAACCATATTCAGACATTCATCTCTGATCTTCACAGATGATCTTCTCTAGCAGTAACACTAGTTTAATTTGCTCTTTCCACTGAAGATGGCAGCAGAGGTTTCATATATTTTCAAACTGAAGACGGTTTATTTGAGTCTTTGATACACTTTCATTGTTCAGTCTTTCATTGCTTGTAGAAGTGAAAATTGACTTAGTAATGAATAAGAAAACAAGAAGTTTGTTTAACATGCAGTTTATTAAACAGGTTGTAAATCATCTTACATTTGCATTAAAGCCAAATTATCGTCTGCAGAAAACGACACAGTTAAAGCCATTCTTGAACTATTTTTGATAGTTTCTATATTCATGATTTCTATCACACTACGTCAGAAGATATTATTACTCTCTATCATAATCAGTCAAACAACACATCAGATTGTCTGAGTTCAGTCGCTGCAGTCAGATTTCTTGATGTTTGTTCTGGTGGTTTTTGAGGCGACAGAAGCTTCACATGTCAGATCTTTGTCTTTGTCCCACTCTGAGCTCTCAATGGTTAAATAACTGCTCATCCTGAACTTCTTATCAGGCTGCTGTTCAGCAGAGCCGGTGAAGACGCCTTCAGTGACTGAGTTCCCGTTCACAAGCCAGCGCACATCAGCAAAAGCCGCAGACATGTGATCGATCAGACACACCAGAGTGACTTTACTGGAGCTGATCAGCTCTTCTCTGGATGGACGGAGGATGTTCAGCACAGGAGGAGCAACATCAGCATCTGCACGACACAAACCACCATTAACATGATGGACAAACACATCTGCATCTCAGACACACTTCTGAAATACTGAACTATGACTACATTTAAAGCTTTCATTTCTACAATTTCACACATCACCATGTCAACTATTAATATTTTCTTGCATTATTTAATAAAGATTTGTGTAACATCATTATTTATGTTCAATACATGCATCTGAATGTTCTTGATAAAAAATATCCTGCAACATAAAAATCAAGTGCTGTATTTGAGTAGTTTGTTGGATTTTTGATATCAGCATCAAGATTTGATGTTAAAATGTACATGAATATGTATGGCACAGTGTATATTTTAGCTGCTGACACTATTTTTTCTATCATTTTTAATAATGTTTGTTCGTTCACTAGTTCATTTTCAACTGTCCTGCAGTGTGAAAAATACAGTAAAAATATTTTATGAAGTTAATCAGTTTTATTCAAATGAGGATTTTTTTTTTTTTTTTTAAATCCTTCAAATTAAACACAAAGCAGATGCTTTTCCTTAAATCACAACATGAGTACAGATTTTTCTGTAGTAATAATAATAATAGTAATAACAGCTGAATATAATTATGAACCATATAGAAATCACAGATGAAAGTTAAAGCTGTAGTGAAAGTCTTTTCAGTTTATTTCAGGACTGTTTACTGGAAGTTCTTGATAAAACTGTCTGAATTCACACATTTAACTGTAAATTTACAACAAGGTAAACCAAAAATAATTAGTTTATAAATCTATAATGAAGTGTAGACTATATGTAATACAGTGAAACAATTTTGGTAACACTTCAGTATAGGGAACATTTATTCACTATTAACTACGACTTTTCCCTCAATAAACTCCTAATTTACTGCTTATTAATAGTTAGTAAGTTAGTTGTGAAGTTTAGTTATTGGGTAGGATTAATAATGTAATAAAGTCAACATTCATTACAAACTAACGGGACTTTCTGTTTCCTGAGAAGCACAAAAGGAGAAATTTAGCAGAATGTCCGAGCTGCTCTTTTACAAATAATGAAAGCATATAGTGAACAGTTTGAACCAACTACAAACAGGACAAAAATATCATAAAAGCACCACAAGAGATGAGTTAAATTACAGGACAGTAAAGAAACTGTAAAATATTCTCAGCATCTGTGATGAGTTTGTAATTCCTCATGAATGTGAGAAGTGAAGTATTGCTCTTATCATCTGTTGTCTAGAAGCAGAAGTGAATGTGAGCAGTGAGGAGGTTTTTGTCATGCTGTGAATCACTGTGATACGAACTCACTAACAGAGCTGTCCCATGTCTTACAGTAATACACTGCAGAATCACCAACATCCACATTATTGATGATCAGACTATAATCTGATTTAGATGAATGTGTTGATGTGAATTTAGGAGCAGAGAAACCAGATCCATATTTAACTGAGCTCCAGCTATGGTGAAATCTTAACACATATTGAGGAACTCCTCCTGGAGTCTGTTTGTACCATCTAGCAGCAGAATTAATTACTGTCCCCAGATTACAGTCCATTTTAGCCGTTTGTCCTTTACTGACTGTGATTAATGGACTCTGAGTCACTACAGTCACTCCACTGACACCTGCAGAATAAAAACAAGCTTTATATGAGATTGTGTGTCAAAACACTTGAAATCTGACATCAGATATGATGAAAACTTACAGGTCAGAAGAGTAAAGAAAGCACAGGATATTGTGATCATCTTGTGATTTGGTCCGTGTGACGTGTAAAGATGAGCAGTGCTGTAGAATAATGCTGAGATGATCAGAGAGAGAAACTTTAAGACAGTCAAGAGCTCTGAGAGGGAGGAGCCACTGAAAGACCCGCCCACCTCCTGCAATAGACACGCCCACATCTGACAAACCACACATGTGCTTCGCACTTCATCACTGAGGAAAATGTTACAGTTTTTCTCAATCGATTTGACAAATTTCTCCAAACTCATATCACTGCTCTTAAAACAATTAACAAGATCTGAACACTTAAAAGTCCTAAACAGATTGTAATTTTTCATTTATGGCAAACAAATTATAAATCATATGCAGAATTTTAAATATCTGTTCATTTCCTGTGTTGTGTGTATATATTTTATTTTTTTTACACAGCTTATATACAAACATTTTCAAAAGTAACAAACAGTATGCAAAAAAAAAAAAAAAAAAATTAAGAATAAACGAGAAGGTAAAAAGAAAGAGGTTTAAGAAGTGGTGGAGAGAGTTGAAGAATAGTTGAGATGTAATGAGAGGAAGAGTGGAACAGGTAGAAAGAGATGAAGGGAGAGAGACTGAGAAAAGCAGAGGGCAGAGAAAGAGTAGAATGGAGAAAAGGAGAGGGAGAAAAGATGAGTAAAGTGCAGGACTTGGTGTAGAATAAGAGAAGATATTGTAAGAAGACATGAACAGAGAGGAAGAGATGGAAGAGGAGTGAAGAGACGTAGAAGGTTCAGACTTTCAAATAAAATGGGAATCACCTTAACTGACCATGTAATAAATTATGAGCTCTTCTTGGGAGAAACAGGAAACAGATCCAAAAGGCTTGTTCAACTTCATGCAACGCTGCTCAGACTGACTTGAAGCAGTGCATGTTAGTTAAAAATTTTGTCCGACTTGAGACAGCACCGACACAATGTGACTGTGACGTATGTTTCAAAGTACAGCGAGAGCGATTCGAGAGCAGTCGGATGAGTCAGCCAGCGCAGTTTCATGACTGGCCAGATTCACCGCATGACAACGATCACGTGTGTTTCGTGTTTATTCTCACACCTTCAGTTCTACTAATGCTCACAAATCTGTATTTTTATAACAGTTAAAGCTCTTTTCATGTGTATTGTGTCATGTTTATCAAAATAAAACTAATAAAAAACAGACCCCACTTTAATTGTATTTAAATATATAAGCTTATGTTGAACTTTATTCTTGTACAAACAGATGCTGTAAAAGATGCCGAAAGCAACTCTGAAGCATCTGTGTATTTGACAAATAATGGCATTTAATTCACTTTAGCTGTGATAAAGTACTGTATGCAACCACCAGGCAAGTATCTCTACAGGAAGCAGAAAGTGTCTGACTTCACGTCTCCGTTTTCAGCTCCAGCTGCAAGCGACAACTCTTGCTGATCCGTTACATCCAGCCACAGCCGAAGTCGAGCACACTTATACCCTGCGTTCCAATGTCCATACTATCCATCCTAAATAGTATGTGAGATTAAAATAAGTGTGTCCCAAAGCATAGTATGTTGAAAAGAGTATGCCAAAAGTCCCCGGATGGTCTACTATTTCCGGTAGATTTTCGAAGTGTGGATCCGTGCACACTATAGGCGTTTCTCAATGTCAAGGAAGGATCCTCGGAAGCCACGTCATCGACATCCAACTGAGTCCTTCGTTCGAAAAATATCCCATATGCAGGAAAGGATGCATATGTGTAGCCTTTACGCTCTTCGCGCTCTAAAATCACCCACAATCCTATGCGCGCAGATTTGCAATCTTGTTCAAAAAAAAAAAAAAAAAAAATGTCGGACGTTAGCGGGCAATATGCTTTCAAATGTAAGTACATTTACGTTACAAGACATTTGTTATAACTGTAGTAAATATGTCAGATAAATAAAGTTTAACGTTTAAATGCCAGTACAAATTACTACCGTATTGATATTATAAATCATACAAATACAAATTACGTTATTGATGGCTAACTGAACCGGACCGTCATTTAATAATTGTTAGCTTGGTTGCCGTCACGGCATTTCTTTTACCTTTTCACTGACGTAATGACGCAATGACGTGCACTTGCTAGTCTGTTCCATTTACGTGTTCTCCGAATGCTAAAGAGGAGCCTCGCCTAGCCTCTGAAGGAAGTGACTTGGAAGGACCAGTCCTGCCAAGGAAGTATCCTTGACATTGAGAAACGCCTTATAAAGGCTAATATTGCCCACAACCCATTGCGCATTGGACGAGGATTCAGTTCAGAACTACAAACACGAGTAAAAAGTGTTAAAAAACTACAAAACATGGCGGATATACGCGATCGACGCTGAGAGATTTGAGTGACTAATAATCAGTTTAACCTGATAGAAAATATATATTTAATGTTACCTGTGTTATTTTTCATCTGCAAATACCAATGTGGACTTTTATAAAGATCCGAATGACCATTAACTTTTAAATGCATCATTATGCATTAATATAAGGAGAGTTCTCCACATGAAAGACCCGCGACTGCAGATCAACGTGCTGCATTTCTCTCCGATATGGTAGGAAATTAACTAAATGAAATGTGGAGGATGTAAGATGATTGACAGGCCAGTTTACGGTGACAGGATGCGACAGAGAGAAAAGACGCGATTGTATGACGTGATAGTATGTCCCAAAGCTTGTCTACTCTTTTGCTACACACTCAAAAGTAAGTACTATTTGTTCACAGAAAGAGTACATACTTTTAGGGCGTAGTATAAGTAGGCGAATTGGAAAGCAGCAAAAGTGTTAAATCTGCCAGCTGGTGTGCCCATGATCTCCACTAGAGGGCACTCCATCTGACTCCTTTGCTTTCCCATCATGAACTACATTGTGCATATCCAATTAAAATTTGATCAAATTTAGTAAGTGTGAACGTCCAAAAAGTTTTTACAAATCTGTTTCGAGCTTCATTCAGGCTGAGTTCACACTGTCAGTCCAAATCTGATTATTTGTGTATCTGATTGGAATCTGATCTAAAATGACTGACTTCCTCATTGTGTATCACAACTGTTCAGATCCGATTTGTGTGTACATGCCGCTCTTTTGTTTTCCGGGATATTTGCATGGGTTTCTATGGCAATGACGTTTGTTAGGCACATGCTAAAAACAACAACAACAACTGCAGCATGGAGGGGTTTGCAATACAGATGTTGTCTACTGGACTATGATGAGGCAGTGACTGAAACATAGCAGGCTGGTATGAGCGGCTTTATTCTGTACTGTCGTCTTCGTTTCAAAACATGTCTTCATTATATTGTCATTCTGCAGTCCGCCACTTCGTAACAACACAACCCTGTTTCTGCTGCGACTTTCATCATGTTTCCTAGAACAACATCTGACGTTTATGTTTTACGTGTTGTGAGAAAGTCACATAAACCACATGAAATCCAATCAGAGCGGTCAGACTGAAACGGATTTCCAGAAATGTGATTTGAATAGGATTTCAAACCACATATGAATCCGAAATGGATTTGTAAAAATTGCATTTCATGTGATTTTTGGCCTTTCAGACTTGCTAAATCTGATTGGATTTCAATCGGATATGCACAAAAGTCGGATTTGGTCTGAATGTAGCCTCATGTGGTTTGAAATCCTATTCAAATCGCATTTCAGGAAATCCGTTTCAGTCTGACCGCTCTGATCAGATTTTGCGTGGTTTATGTGACTTTCTCACGCCATGTAAAACATAAACATCAGAAGTTGTCATGGGAAAAATGCTGAAAGTCACTGCAGAAACAGGGTTGTGATGTTGCGAAGTGTTGGCTGAGCAGAATGACATGATCAGATTTCCAATCGGATACACAAATAATCAGATTTGGGCTGACAGTGTGAACGTAGCCTTTGACCTTCTGCCTGTTATTTGGATTATGATTGTGGATTTCCCTTATGAAAGCAGCGTTTGGATCTTCAACCCGTATGTTCATAACACAGTGTTTATATGACAATGATCCACTTCTATATTTATTAGTATTGTAGGATATATTATGATTACTGATAGTGTATTAATACAGCCTTAGATTGGCACGTTCTGTAAATGTCCAAACATTTTTCAGAATTGAAGTTCAAGAAGACTGAGGATGACCAACTTTTGTTTTCAATGGAATAAGAAAATGTAATTTTTAACAATAAATTTCAATGGAAGAGGCCTGTGGAGATGTTGAGGCAGAAGAACTGGATTCAACATTCACTATATCTTTCTTTTTCTTCATAATGCATACAAATATATTTTGCGATAAAATTCTCAGGCCAGATATAAATCAGAGGCGTGAACAATAAAGTTGAATGATCACAGTACTGCAGTAAACATTTGCTGCATATTTGTGTAAGTAACATTTTGGAGTAGGGGAAATAAAACGTATATATCAAAACTCCTCATTAAAGAATTTTACAATAAACATGCATTGTCATTAGTATATTTGTGTATCTATTGCTGAACATGTTATAATATCAACAGAGAACATGCCTATGATAGCATTTACTTTTCATAAATGCATTACCATTAAAAATACAGAGCTTCATTATGCAGTAAAGTACAATTGATTGAGATGAGTGTTTAGATGAGTGTTGATTGTTCTGAGAGCAGTGAACTGAGTTTAGAGAAATGTGTCCAATCGACTGAGTAAAACTGTAATACAACAATTAAAAAAAAAAAAAAAAAAAATTGTAATATATCTTGTTAATCAGTGGTGTATAGAATGGTTAATATATTTTTAATAGCTGGTTTATGGTATGGTATTATTAAGCTTTTTTTTTTAAAGTCTATAATAATAATAATCTTCTCTTTAATAAAATTAAATTATATGAAAAAAAAGTAATAATGTGTCAGTGAAGCACAGTCACAGCTCACTTCTTCCACTAGAAGATAATCTTCATCTGTCACTACTGCACATCTTTTCTTGTTTTAGATATGCTATATATTTGCTTTATATAAAATATAGAAAACACATATCCAAAGTAAATGTATGCATACATCAAAACATTACTTTTTTAATGTTTACTGTACTAATGTTACTGTACAAAGTGCCCATATTGTGTTTTGAGTTTAAGAACGTATAAAAGCAGAAGTGAATGTGAGCAGTGAAGAGGTTTTTGTCATGCTGTGAATCACTGTGATACGAACTCTTTAGCAGTGTTGTCCCATGTGTTACAGTAATACACTGCAGAATCACCAACATCCACATTATTGATGATCAGACTATAGTCAATATCTGACTGAGCTGTAGATGTGAAGCGGTTGGAGGTAAAACCATCTCCATATTTGTTAGGAGAGCTGTGTGTATGATAGTATCTCAACACAAACTGAGGAGCTGAATTTGGAGTCTGTTTATACCAGCAGACATAACCCTCATCCTTTCCAACATTACAATCCATTGTCACAGATTTCCCTTTTTCTTCTGTCAGCACAGAGGATTTCTGTGTGACCACTTTTACACATCTGACACCTGTAAAATTTTAATAAAATATTTTATTTAATCAACTTTGACACCGTGAGAGAACAACATGTTTGTAGTGAAATGTGTAACTTACATGACAGAAGAGTGAGGAGAGTGAAGGAGAAAATGATCAGCATCTTCCTGTGATGAGCAGTTTGAGTTTAGTGGAGAGATGAAGAGAATAAGAGAGATGGAGAAACTCATATATGAGGAAGAGAAACTCTGAAAGAGGGAGGATCACTAGAGTTCAGCCAATCATTTCATCCTCCTGATCAAACACAGACTGATTTAATATTCTTACTTAATTCATATGTGGGGGGAAATCATGTTTCCTCTATAAATGAATATTAGTTCAATAACAATTCTCTGATCAAATTTATACTAAAATTAAAATTGCACAAAAACACATTATTTTCAAAGTATTTATAAATTCAAACAATACTGCTGAATGTTAAAATGAAAATTGTTCATTTAATCATTTAAACTAAGAAGACAAGAATTTCTGCTCTTCTGACAGAACGATTACATGATTCTTGAAAAGATTCATCTGTCAACTATTAGCTGTTAGAGTATATTTGTGATGAATGAACATGATGTTTAACCATTCTTGACTATTTGATCAGATTTCAAATGTTAAAATCACCATGAAATCAAAACTGACAATTCTTATTTTTTTATGAAATAGTGCAGTATTTAAATTTATGCTCCCTGATTGTCAAATAGAGAAAGATATTTTTAAAGTTAAATGAGATGCAAAATAACTGCATTGATTAGACTTCACAAAATCATGTTAATTACAATGTAGTTTTGTGTGATATTTCTCTGTGATCTGTGCAGCTGGTGACTTCTTAACAGAGTAAGTTTGTATGTTTCAGTTCTGAAAGAGTTCAGAGGAACATCATGATTTACATAAAGCTAAAATTATGAGGCACATTGTGCAGGTGTGTCCTGAGAGAGAGTCATGCGTGTCTGTGAAAGAAAATGCAAACAAATGCAGCGCCAAAGATTTTTAATTGCAGAACCAAAACCAAAGAGTAAAGTATATAGTCATATTAACTGTCAGATATCACACAAATCAGATGATATGAAAAGAAATAAAGAAAAAAAAACATCTGCTATTTTCATTTAGACAATATTTCAGTAACACTGTGAATTTGAGATACTTTTCTTAGTGAATTCTGAACCCACAGACACTTGACATGAGAAATCCACATTATTGATCCAGTCAGAGGAGTTGATGGTCCCACACACACAAACACGTTTATTTGTGTGAATTGTGGGGACATTCCATAGGCGTAATGGTTTTTATACTGTACAAACCATATTTCCTACACCAACTTTACTCCTAAACCTACCTATTTCATATAAATATATATATAAACATGTTTCTTTAAAGAATTAAGTACAGGACAGAATAGTAAAATTACATTGTAAAAGTGAATCTGAAGTGAAGTATTGCTCTTATCATCTGTTGTCTAGAAGCAGAAGTGAATGTGAGCAGTGAGGAGGTTTTTGTCATGCTGTGAATCACTGTGATACGTACTCTTTAGCAGAGTCATCCCATAATACACTGCAGAATCACCAACATCCACATTATTGATGATCAGACTATAATCTGATTTAGATGAATGTGTTGATGTGAATTTAGGAGCAGAGAAACCAGATCCGTATTTAACTGAGCTCCAGCTATGATAAAAATATAACACAAACTGAGTAACTCCTCCTGGAGTCTGTTTGTACCATCTAGCAGATCGGTCAGTTACTGTCCCCAGATTACAGTCCAGTGTAGCCGTTTGTCCTTTATTGACTGTGATTAATGGACTCTGAGTCACTACAGTCACTCCACTGACACCTGCAGAATAAAAACAAGCTTTATATGAGATTGTGTGTCAAAACACTTGAAATCTGACATCAGATCTGATGAAAACTTACAGGTCAGAAGAGTAAAGAAAGCACAGAATATTGTGATCATCTTGTGATTTGGTCCGTGTGACGTGTAAAGATGAGCAGTGCTGTAGAATAATGCTGAGATGATCAGAGAGAGAAACTTTAAGACAGCCGAGAGCTCTGAGAGGGAGGAGCCACTGAAAGACCCGCCCACCTCCTGCAATAGACCCGCCCACATCTGACAAACTACATGTGTGCTTCTCACTTCAATGTTACAGTTTTTCTCAATAGATTTGACACATTTCTCCAAACTCAGATCACTGCTCTCAAAATTGAGTTGCTAAATCACTAAACTCTGTTCTCAATATATCCTAAATAAACCAATTTGTTGAAAAAATCACTCTTTCTGAAAAACCTTAAACAAGTTCAGGCAGTTAGACACTATTTGCAATTCTCATGCAGTCTTTTTGCAAAACTCTAACAACAATCTCACTCACTAAAACACATTTTGCACAGGCAGACAGAAGTTAAACAGAACTACAACACAGTTGTCATCGTTTACACACGTCTCAAAAATGTTCACACTCGTTTAAACCAGCTGTATGAAATAAGCCAGTTCAGATCAGAGAGCACAGGTGACACAGGAGCACTGAATGATGAAACCAACAATAGATGGAAACAGTCTGAGAGCGAGAGGAGGAAGAGTTTGTGTAAGAGCTGGTGGACGAGGAGGAAGAGGAAGAGGACGAGAAAGAGCAAGATGTGGAGAGTGTTGTCCAGGCTGGATCCGACACACTAGAGGGATTTTCCCTTTGCCGGCAAGAGACGACATTTCCTGTGATGTGGACGAAGTCCTGAGTCTGAACTCAACATGAAGACGTGATGCTGAGGCAGAATGAATCTCTCACTGACTTTGATTTTGCAGTTGCACAACTTTATTGAGTGTAACATACTTTTCATTTATAGTTTTTTATAACATTTTTGGCTTTTGAAGTTGGACTGTATTTTTACAGTTTTTCTCAATTGCTAACACACTATAACTGCTTCATTTGGCACAATTTCCCAAACCATTCATTCAGTTATAGAAACAAAGAAACATTTCTCAAAATGTTTAACACATTTCACATTCCAATGTTATCAATGCTTTCTGCAAAACTACACAAAAATGCCCTCATTTAGCACAGGTTTAACATGTTCTCATTCAGAAAACACAAACACATCATATAATTCACTCAAGCGTCACACTGTGAACTCAAATAACACACATTTATCCATGTGTAAACATTGAGTAGCAAAAATGACGACACACAAATCAGAATCTCAGGATAATATAAATTGGTGATTATGTGCTTCGGAAAATGAATCCTAGTGGTGGGAGACAAAGAGGAAGAGGAAGAGAAATGAAGGGGATGCGGTCAAAGGACATTTTGTTCCTGATGAAGAACAAATCATTATAGTTGACCGTGTTCTTGTGTAGGATTGACCATGAGGGCAGTGGGTCTACAGGCTCGTCTACAGGGTTTTTATACTCCTTACACACACACAGTATAATTACAGTAAACAGCAGCAGCAGTTAAGATGAGAGAAATTTCACTATTCTCTGTACAGTAAATACTGGAGCACATGTTGTTCGCCCTAAAAACTCATAATTGTCAAATTGATTTGCAGTCATAAGTACTTCTTATGTTTGATATTTTTGCCGAACTGAGGGGAGGGAGAGAAGATCTTTTGTCTGAAGACTAAGAAACTATGGCAAATATTACCAGTACTGTAATGCAATTTGGCTGAGGATGCTGTGTTTTTTTTTTACTGTACTGTGATTGACAGTATACTGTATTGTATTGCAATTCCAAGTTCATGTTCATGTCCTTTAGTATTTCAATTGTTTTTCTAGTGCTTTTCATCTACTGAAAGATCTCTATACAGTAGTGTAGGCTGTAATGAAAATAAACTATCATTGAACATGTATCTGCTCTATTTATGTTTTATAACTGTGATAGATATTGATCTGTAAAATGATACCTGATTGCCGAAAGGAGGTTTTTGTAACAGTGTTTTGAATTGATCTCACTTGTGTGTGAGACTATATTGTAGTGTGTTTTTGAGGGTTAGTGTGTTTTATTTGAAGGCATGAGTTTTTTTTTTTTTTTTTTTCAGTTTTGAGTGGAGAGCTTCATTTTGAGTTTCAAGTTTCGCTAACACTTTATAATAACTCATGCTATGAAGCATTAGTAAATAGTCAAATCATCACTTATAAAGCATTAATAGACATTAGTAAGCAGTTTATAAATACAGCTATAAATGCTTTATTCTTGATTTACAAGCATATCCATAATGTTTTCAATAATTGTATTTTCATGCTTTATTAATAATCAATTTATCATTTCTAAATTAAGTACATTATTTAAAAACCAGGTATTTAGGAGTTGTCAGTGGTTCAAAATATCATTTAGGAAGTGTAAGTAAATGATTAAAAAACTATTTAAACATTCATTTATACATCTTATTATTTAGACATATAGTAATAGTTACTTAGTGTGTTAATACATGCTTTATTAACACATATTCCTACTGCAATTTATGATTAATTCAGGTAGTTATAAAACTACTAAAATAAAATAAAAATAGTTAACTATTAAAAATAGTTAACACTAGAAATGATTAATTGATCATTAATAAAGTATGAAAATACAGTTATTGAACACATTATGGATATGCTTATAAATCAAGAACAAAGCATTTATAGCTGTATTTATAAATGGCTTACTAATGTCTATTAATGTTTTATAAATTATAAATTGACTATTTACTAATGCTTAACTAATGATTCATAGCGTGCGTTATTATAAAGTGTTACCCAAGTTTAAAGTTTGGGAAATTTAGTGAGAAGTTATGAATTTGTGTTTAGCTTAGTTTTGAGAAAAGGAGGCACAATTTCAAGAAATATGTTTAAGCAATCTAGAAAAACTAAGATATTTTTAATGAAATCTGAGAGCTTTCTGTCCATTCATTTGTAGCGAATTAACTCAAAGGGGAAATATTAATAATTATTCATAACTCAATATGATTTATTGATTATGATTAATTATGAATATGTAAATCGGTTAATCAGATTTACTGGATATAGCTACATTAATCTTAATATTACCATCAAATAACCTGTTGTCCAGGGAACACTTAGTGTTGATTGTTTAATAATTCTAAGAAATGTTCATTTCCAGGTTATGGAAAAATAACATTCTTATCGCACCGTGCTACTTAGAGCATAGGTTCGGGTCTATATCACTTAAGAGGCAATTCATTAGCAGATAAAGTCAGAACCAAACATGTATTGTGCACAATCTTTATTAACTAACTCACAAACACATAACTAAACTAACAAACACATAACATAACACAACATAACATAACATAAAATAACATACACAAAGGGTCACACACATATGTAGGTCAGAATGAGTAATGATAGAGTTGAACCGGAAGAGGTACTGTTACTAGAGCTAATAGGAAAGTCGAAGACACTCTGGAAAGGACTCATCAGTTTCTTTTAGCAATAGCAAAGGTAAGTCTTACAAATCAATACTAAATCGCTGTTTAGCATTAAAATGTACGATACATGCACTGTGCCCTTAGGCTGAAGAGCGTCGGATCTGCAGGTTGAGGATAACTCTTGAGGTTATTGTCTGAAGTTGTTGTCAGTCTGTTGGGTGATGAGCACATGGCTGGGTGTTGTAGGCCAGGGGCCTATCAGCCTTGCGGCCGGGCCTAGAGAGGCCGGCCGCAAGGAGACCTGTTCGGTTGTCCAGAAGCAAAGAAGAAGAGAGGGAGTGGCACTGTTCGCTGGTTTTTAACCTCTGGTCAAAGTCACACCTCTCAGTTGTTGACCAGACCAATGAAGATGTTGTAATTCTGGGTGGCAACACCCCTCCTGTCAGGGCTTTTACAACCCAGAAAGATTAACAAGCTGAGTTCTTGAATCAGAACTATTAAAGATTCTTGTAATACTGATGTGTTGCACATATGGACATACCGCATACACAAGCATTTAAATCTTCCCGCTACGAACGTATAGACACTAAACATGGCATGATTGAAGTTACCTTAAATGTCATATAACTTAAAAATCATAAAACATGTAAATACAATGACTGCAATACAACACAGTAATAATAGATACCATTTCCTGGGAATATGCCTGTTCATTTATAGAATTAATGCAGTAACGTCTTTGTTCTGTGTGGAAAATGCAGGGAAGATGCAGATTTCCTGTGTCTCTTCTCTGCTCTCAATGTGGAAGCACATTCCTCAGTGCAATAAACTTCTCGGGGGATGGGGACAGTCAAATCCCAGAGTGAGCTTAAAACTATTGGTGAACTAACACATAATTGTGTCTGATTTGTTTCAGTCATTACACATTGAAAGTCTGTTCACTCAAAACTGTGATGCTTCAAGATGTTCAGAGATTTTAAAGCAGTTTAATCCAAGTCTTCTGAAGAAACACAATCACTTCTTATGATGAACAGACTGAATTTCACTGGTGTCAAAAGTATTCACATTCATTACTCAAGTAGAAGTATAGATACTAGGGTTTAAAAATACTTCTGTAGAAGTTGAAGTATCAACTCAAGCTTTTTACTCAAGTAAAAGTATAAAAGTACTGGTTTCAAAACTACTTAAAGTATAAAAGTAAAAGTAAGGGGGAAAAAATGCCATTAAGGACAAAAGCTTAGGCCGCGCCACAGGGGCCTATTGTGCACTCCACCTTCTCAAAAAACATTTTTCTAAAGGCCATAATGACTATAATGTTATATTAAAATGTTAATGTTGAAAAATTTGGGATGCACTAGGCTAACTGTTTCAGCCGCATATATGCCCATTGAAAATGAACGCATTTTAGTACAATGCAAATACATTAAAGCACCATATATGTTTACTAACTGAGCATTAACGTGTTTCGTGGAGTGAAAGATATGATGACTAGTTGCCTATAAGTATTGTAATGGTGCAACAAGTCATACTTCAGTTCAGAGGCATGTCATCAATGACCTTTATTGGAATGTAAAAGTACATCCAAGCTTAACTGCAGGAATCTGTGAGGGCAACGGTCAAGAAAAGTTTTGGTGTACCCGGGCAGGCTTAGTAACAATCAGGGCTTGACATTAACACCCGCCAACCCGCCAAATGCGGGTAGTTTTCAGCTGTTTCAGTGCACACCGCACCGACAAACGCCAACAAACTCGTCTGTTGGAGTTTGTTGGATAGGTGTGATAACCCTGTTGGCGTTGGTCGGAGTCTGTTTTTACCCGACTGAAAATGTTTAATCGGCGTTGGTTTGGTCGTCTGAGCCATAGACATATAATAAACACTAGACGCCCCATTGGCCGCTTTGGACTGTTGCTGCGATACGTCAACGAGTCCGCCATATTGTGCGGGGCAAGACTGCGCTCTTCACAAACACAAGTAAACGGACGAGCTGCGGTTTTTCTGGATAAAAACAAAAGTAACGTTTACATTTATCAACCAATTTCAGTGGTTTATAATGTACGTGGTGTACAAAAAGTTCTAGTTACTTAAGATCTCTATAGTTTAATAAGAAAGTCAAAGTTCAGGCTTGTCATGTATTTGGCTGCTTTATTATTGCATAAGAATTGTAAAGACGCCCATACTGGGATATAATTTAATTTTCACATTAAATTAAATAAAGTTTTCTTATTGTGAAAAGGGGATTTTCTGTCTTTAACGCAACTTTAGCTTTTCTTGAGCTTTGAATTGACCACCATTGATAAAATTAAACAAATCATCAAATACAAATCACACAGGCTGCTTTCTGTATTTTTACAGCACTAAAATGATACTGATATATTACAGATAGTTACTGCAAAAACATACAACAAAGATAACTGATGGATCCTTTATGGTAATACATATGATATGGTACAACTACAGTTCAAATGCAAATAGTAAATATGATATTAAGTGAGAATAGTGAATAGTTATAGCCTACAGCAAATAAAATAGTAATGAATAGAACATTTATATAATAGTATAAGTACAATAATATAATATCATAATATATAATCTCAAATGGTATAATAATAATAGTATCGATATAATAATAATAATAATCGCAAATACAATGTAATATCAATTGCAGAATAATATAGACAATAATAAAAATAGTAAATTAAATAGTTACTGGTACGATAATAATATAGTATTGGTATAATAATAATAACAAAATGCTATATATTTTCCAGTCTCTTGGAAATGGTGAGAACAGTGAACTGACAGGCTCTCCTCAGCTTTCCTCGAGGCTTGCGTAACGTTAGCCCTGGGTGCAACGGGCTGAAAAGGAAATAAAAATATAAACAAATCATCATTTAATGGCAAACTGTGTATGAGTATAGTCGGGATTTTGTATATGAGTCGGGAAAATTTCCTTCTAGCTACTTCCCACTGTCTCCTCAACTTGCTGTCTTTGTGAAACCTTAAATGTGTGAAAAGCTAGCCAACTAACTAACATTACAGTAAGATTAACAAAATATCAGTCACCTAGCCGTAACGAGTACTTGTCATAAAAGTCGGTTTTATAAAATAGAGATGCATATTTTAACTTTAGGAAATTTTGTTGATAAAATAACATATAAACATATAAGCTAAAACTATATTAGAAATCATGTAAACTCATGTCTCAACTTTCACAGCTAACTAGAGTGACATCGCTATCTATTGTCTACTGTCTGACTGACTCCGGTGGCCAACTACTGTCAATTATATAATGATCAAATACAACCAGAAACAAAATGTTCAGTCTTACCTGTAAAAGGTCATTCCCCGTGAGCGGTTTTTTAATTGTGCCGCGATTTGTACAGCCACAGCCCCAAACAGCACACGAAGCAGGCATTTTTCTCAATTCCAGTTATGAGCGTTATGCGAACGTTGCCCCGCACAACATGGCGGCGCCGTTGACGTGCGGTCCAGCGGCCAATGGGGCGTCTAGTGTTTATTATCTGTCTATGGTCTGAGCATCCAACAAACGGCAACAATCTGACCTGTTCACGAACCGTTGCCATGACGATGAGGCAAGTGCCCTGCAAAGACAGATGTTTGATCGCGCCCGCGCCTCACGCACACACAACAAAGCACTGGAAACGTGACATCGCAGCTTATTCGTTATAATATATATAATATATATATATATATATATATATATATATATATATATATATATATATATATATATATATATATATATATATATAAAACATATAAAAGGTACAATAGTCCGTAGTGCAATCCGTGCCATTCAGCAAGAGCACTGCTCCACTTCACCGAAAGAGAGAGAAATGCGATGGATCGCGTACAAACCAATAGGATGTCAGAATGGTATATGTTTATACTTCTCATCCAACCACAGTCAAATTCAGTCTATCCGGATGGCACGATTTATCTGGATAGTTTTTTTTTTCTCAAGCCGGAATGAAAACAAGCCGAAATGAAATACGAGTAACGAGGCTATTTTTAAAATGTAAGGAGTATAAAGTACAGATAATTGCGTGAAAATGTAAGGAGTAGAAGTAAAAAGTCGGCTGAAAAATAATTACTCCAGTAAAGTATAGATACCCGAAATTTCTACTTAAGAGAATTGAATGGTTTGGGAAATTGTGTCAAATGAATCAGTTATAGTGTGTTAGCAATCGAGAAAAACTGTAATTTGTGTTCTGAAGATGGACGGGTTACAGGTTTGGAAAGAAATGAGAGTAATTAATGACAACATTTTCATTTTGGGGTGAACTAAACCTTTAATTGGCCTAATGTCAAGAAACACTTTAATAAAACAGTGTTGGTTAAAGTGTTGGTTTGTCATTTAGCAAATCTGTGTTTCAGTTTGCTGACTGTAGGGTGAATTCAGGTTGAGTGGGACATCAGGTTGAGTGGGACACTTAAGCTTTTGGGTACTGTAAAGGGTTAATTTTGTAAGTCAATCACAACAATTGTTACTGTGTTGTAGCTGAATGTCTATTGGATATGAAATAAAGGTTGTGATTGGTGTGACATCACAGATGTGGTCCAGTTGTTATTTTTCAAATTGCTTGACTCCTGGGACCTCACGGTAAACCACCCGGCAAGTGTAAATCTATTTCAGAATAATAAGGTTGATAATTCTGTCACTTATGATGTAACAATTAATCTTTTACTTTTACATACATTTATACTGTCTGTGTATTAGAGATTAATAACAATGAGCATCTAACTGTATAAAATATTTGTGAAAATTAGATTCACAGCACTGTCCCACTCAAACTGACAGTGTTAGGTTGAGTGGGACAGTGCATTTCAGGTTGAGTGGGACAGTTTTTAGGGCTAATGCTAGCAAACACAGTGCAGCCATTTCATGAACAAGAAGATAACATTTTAAAGTTATAAGTTATAAGTAATAATAATGTGCCTGAATATAAAATTTTTATAACATTTTTATTTTTCAATATACACAAGATGGCACCCATACAGAGAGGAGAGGGACAGAGAGAGAGAGAAAAAAGGAGTGACAGGGCAATACAGAAAAGGAAAAGACAGCAAAGTAGGAAAGGAAGAAAACTAAACCAGTGGAGTGAAGAGAGAATGGCAGGGGCTATTGAAGAATATGAGCAGGAGGTGACTGAAGGACACAAACCAAAATTAAGGTTTCTAGCCAGGGCATGGAACATCCCAAAATCAACACTGCAAAGGCGAGTGAAAGGGCTGGTGAGTGGCTACCGCCATGCCTCAGGTAAGAGCCCCCTGCTCTCAGCTCAGGCTGAGAGTGAATTGGCTAGCCTTGTTAAAATGTTAGCTGAAAGGGGGTTCCCCCTGGAACGCAGTGATATACGGCGTATTGCGTTCCAGTACGGCAAAATTAATGGCATCCCTGGTTTTTCTGCCGGTTTCAATGCATGTATTCTGGTTTTATTTACATTTTACACAACGTCCCAACTTCATTGGAATTGGGGTTGTATTTCTCATGTTCATTTTAACCATAAAATAGTGTCCCACTTTCCCTAACAAAGTGTCCCACTCAACCTGATTGCTTCCAGTTTGCTGAAGAGGGTGTCAGATGGTGTTTAAAGATGAACAGTTTGTTAATAAATACATACATTTGGAAAATTTCACCATAGTGGCCTTCATTACAATCTATTTAAACAAAACACATACAATATTAATACATTCTAACTGATTTAGGTTGTTTAAAATGCAATTTACCAAAAAGTGTCCCACTTTACCTGACTTCACCCTATAACATTTTAACTATAAACTGTAAATTATTATTAGAGGAATTTACATAGTTTTTGTTCTGGTGTGAATCACTGTGACACATGCTCTTTAACAGAAACATGCCATGTGCTACAATAATACATATATAATTGATGCATGAATGATAATGTGTTTTAGTCTAATACACAACAGAATCACTCACATCCTCATTATTGATTGACAGATGACAATCAGACTTGGTTGAATAAGATACTGTAAATTTAAGAGAGGAGAATCCAGATCCATATTCAGATGAGCTCCAGCTCCAAACAGGACAAAAACATCATAAAAGATCCACAAGAGAGGAGTTAAATTACAGGACAGAGTAGTAAAGAGAGAATATTCTCAGTTTATACTGTAATTCATCATGAATCTGAGAAGTGAAGTATTGCTCTTATCATCTGTTGTCTAGAAGCAGAAGTGAATGTGAGCAGTGAGGAGGTTTTTGTCATGCTGTGAATCACTGTGATATGTACTCACTAACAGTTTTGTCCCATGTCTTACAGTAATACACTGCAGAATCACCAACATCCACATTATTGATGATCAGACTATAATCTGATTTAGATGAATGTGTTGATGTGAATTTAGGAGCAGAGAAACCAGATCCGTATTCAACTGAGCTCATTCTGTGACCAAACATTAATACAAACTGAGGAACTCCTCCTGGAGTCTGTTTGTACCATCTAGCAGCATCAGTAGTTACTGTCCCCAGATTACAGTCCAGTGTAGCCGTTTGTCCTTTATTGACTGTGATTAATGGACTCTGAGTCACTACAATCACTCCACTGACACCTGCAGAATAAACACACCATTAATGAGACTCAATACTCACGTATGACATATTCATGATCGTATCAGAAGTGCATCTTTAACTGCGGTCTAGTGACGTCTTACATGACAGAGTGATGAAGAGGATGATGAAGACTGACAGCATGATGTGAGTGTGTGATGTGAGCCGACTGAACAGAGCAGAGCGATCCGAGACGAGCCATAAGAGACTGAAGAGGGAGGAGCCTCAGTGACATCATCATTCATCATCACACACATCATCAGAAACATCACTGAGTGATTGACAGATTAACATATTTGCATAAACTCCATTATTATCAAGGGTTTTTGAGTTATAAGTCTCAAACATACTGGATTGAATCTTCCTTCTGCAAGAGGTTTAATT
Source organism: Ancherythroculter nigrocauda (assembly GCA_036281575.1). Classification (NCBI taxonomy): domain Eukaryota; kingdom Metazoa; phylum Chordata; class Actinopteri; order Cypriniformes; family Xenocyprididae; genus Ancherythroculter; species Ancherythroculter nigrocauda. The sequence continues at coordinate 58,290,638 of VTFQ01000001.1, read as the reverse complement.
TACAAAAGAGTTTCTTCTTCATTAAAATAACAAGTAACAAAAACAAAAGATTGATAAGCGTCTGATGTTCAGAAATAATCAAAACCCGTCATAAATGAGTGTCACATTGCCAGTATTTTTCATTCATTTTATTGCTCTTTTATTATTGTTCATGTTCAGATGAAGATCATTTGTTGTTAACGCTCTTGTCTAGTTGGATGAACAGATGAAAAGAGACAGAGAAACTGATCATTTGCATGGAGCTGATTATAACAGCAGGTGTTTCCTGTGTGTCACGACTGAACTTCCTGTCCTGAAGAAAATCTCCACAGCTCACTGCGTCTGCAGAAGACGAACTTCAGCATCAACTTCACACCATATTCACATGAATGTCAGGCCATAAGGAGCATTTTGTTCATTATAGTTTAGATCTTAACTTTACTGTATCAAATAATAGTCATTTCTACATCTGTCACTAACTCTCTAGTTCATTATCAGTCATGTGATCGTCTCCATCTGTGTAATTCATCTCTCCACCATATTCAGACATTCATCTCTGTTCTTCACAGATGATCTTCTCTAGCAGTAACACTAGTTTAACACTTGAAATCTGATCAAATACACAATAATGGTTAAACATCATGTTCATTCATCACAAATATCCTCTAACAGCTAATAGTTGAAAGTTGAATCTGTTTAATAATCATGTAATCGTTCTGTCAGAAGAGCAGATCAGTTTGACTAATGCAGATAACCAGGAATCTCAGCTGAAGTGAAGAGAGACAAAATACAGTCAAGTTCATTTCATTATGAAACACATTCAGTATCATCTGCTGTTCACTGATGTGTTTGAATGTAGCAGATTATCCATGTTAATACAGTTTACATAATATACTGGATAATGCAGCAATAGTAAAAGCGAGATTTTAAAAGGAGTGTCGATTACTTGATCTTATGAAGATGACAAATGATATCAATATTAACTGTATTTCACGAGTTCGTTTCCTCATAAAATCTTTAAGCTAATAAGGTTAAGCGTATTTGGCTTGCTGTCCGCTGTGGAGGGGCTCGAGGAAGCAGCTTCAACTCGAGCTTGGATATACCCCCCAGGGACTACTATTGCATGAAAGAGGAGTACGATAGATGAGATGCCTAAATTATGTGGTGGAGTTGGGGAGGTGGAGGGATATCGAAACAACTGATGCCAGAGCAGGGTGAGTAGCTGCTTATATGCTCTGGATGTAATTGAAAGATTAGGGTTCCCTCCTCTTGAGATTATGTTTGAGTTTCACTAATTTAAAGATTAGATGGGTTCACTCCTCCCGAAATTACGTTGTGAACTTCACTAATGAGAAGTTTGTAGGTATTGGTATGTATTTTGCGATTTGCAAAAATGTTGACATACATAGGTATGTTTTTTTCCAATAAGCCAGTATTGTATAAACCAGGCTGTAAAAAAAAAAAAAAAAAATCCTTAAAATGTACAGTAAAAAAACAGAACTTTACCGTAAAAATATAGTAGCTATATGTTTTAGGTTTTACGGGACAGCACTGAGTTTACGGTCTATTTTACAGCTTAAAACTTTATCATTTAAAGGTTTAGATTGTAATAATTATTTCTGTCACGGTGCACACAAAAACAAGAAGATAGGATCCAATTGCAGCGGTTGTTTATTGGGTAATCCAAGGTCGTATTCCAAAAACAGGCAAAGGTCAGAATCCAGAAAGGCAGTCCAAACAAAACAAGCACAAGCACAAGCAAAAAAACAAGAAAACACAAGGAACAGAAGTGTGTGTAACATTAAACAACGAACCACAACCAAAGACAGAAACAGCTCACTATATATAGACAGACACTAATGACATGATACAAAACAGGTGAGTGCAATGATGTGAGATGATTAGTCCGGGAAGTGTGTATTGGGATATGTAGTCCATGTAACAGGTGGAAATAAGAGTCCGGGATGGAGTGCCCTCTAGTGGCTGAAAAGGCACTCTCACTGGTGATCATGACATTACCCCCCCTCAAAGGAGCGGCTACCAGAAGCTCCACCAGACAAAACACAAAAACACAAAAAAAAAAACTCAGGAGGAGGATCAGGGGGAGGGACGGCGGGCCAGATCCAGGGTGCCCCCACTGAAATCCAGGGCGGTGCTGGAGGAACTGACCAGGCTGGTACCGGCAGGTCTGGAGTCCCGGCTGTTTGCCAGGTCGGCGCTGGAGGAATTAACCAGGCGGGCGCTGGAGGAATTAACCAGGCGGGCACTGGCAGGTTTGGAGTCCCGGCTGATTGCCAGGGCGGCGCTGGAGGATTTGACCAGGCGGGAACTGGCAGGTCTGGAGTCCTGGCTGTTTGCAAAGGCGGCGCTGGAGGAACTGACCAGGCGGGCACTGGCAGGTCTGGAGTTCTGGCTGATTGCCAGGGTGGTGCTGGAGAAACTGACCAGGCAGATTTCAATGGTTCAGGCGGCCTGGGCAGAGGTAGCAGGGCAGAAGGCTTGGGCGGTGGTGGCAGAGCAGAAGGCTTGGACGACGGCGGCAGGACTGGCGGCCTGGGCGGCGGCGGTGGCGGCAGGGCTGGCGGCAGGGCAAGGCGCTCGTTGGCGCCGGCAGGGCAAGGCGCTTCGTTGGCGCCGGCAGGGCAAGGCGCTTCGTTGGCGCCGGCAGGGCAAGGCGCTTCGTTGGCGCCGGCAGGGCAAGGCGCTTCGTTGGCGCCGGCAGGGCAAGGCGCTTCGTTGGCGCCGGCAGGGCAAGGCGCTTCGTTGGCGCCGGCAGGGCAAGGCGCTTCGTTGGCGCCGGCAGGGCAAGGCGCTTGGAGAACCCACGAACAACCCCTAGAGTGGTCTCCAGGCCTTGTAGGACAGAGGAAGCCCTCTTCCTCCTTCTCCTCCGCTTATGAGGGTGAGGCGGTGGCTCACCCAAAATGGACTCACTGGCTGGAGCGAGCTCTGGAGCGGACTCGCTGGCTGGAACGGGCTCTGGAGCGGACTCGCTGGCTGGAACGGGCTCTGGAGCGGACTCGCTGGCTGGAGCGGAATCACTGGCTGGAGCGGACTCACTGGCTGGAGCGGGCTCTGGAGTGAACTCACTGGCTGGAACGGGCTCTGGAGCGGACTCGCTGGCTGGAACGGGCTCTGGAGCGGACTCGCTGGCTGGAACGGGCTCTGGAGCGGACTCGCTGGCTGGAGCGGAATCACTGGCTGGAGCGGACTCACTGGCTGGAGCGGGCTCTGGAGTGAACTCACTGGCTGGAGCAGACTCACTGACTGGAACGGGCTCTGGAGCGGACTCGCTGGCTGGAACGGGCTCTGGAGCGGACTCGCTGGCTGGAGCGGAATCACTGGCTGGAGCGGACTCACTGGCTGGAGCGGGCTCTGGAGTGAACTCACTGGCTGGAGCGGGCTCTGGAGTGAACTCACTGGCTGGAGCAGACTCACTGACTGGAACGGGCTTGGAGAACCCACGAACAACCCCTAGAGTGGTCTCCAGGCCTTGTAGGACAGAGGAAGCCCTCTTCCTCCTTCTCCTCCGCTTATGAGGGTGAGGCGGTGGCTCACCCAAAATGGACTCACTGGCTGGAGCGAGCTCTGGAGCGGACTCGCTGGCTGGAACGGGCTCTGGAGCGGACTCGCTGGCTGGAACGGGCTCTGGAGCGGACTCGCTGGCTGGAACGGGCTCTGGAGCGGACTCGCTGGCTGGAGCGGAATCACTGGCTGGAGCGGACTCGCTGGCTGGAGCGGACTCGCTGGCTGGAGCGGAATCACTGGCTGGAGCGGACTCGCTGGCTGGAGCGGGCTCTGGAGTGAACTCGCTGGCTGGAACGGGCTCTGGAGCGGACTCGCTGGCTGGAACGGGCTCTGGAGCGGACTCGCTGGCTGGAACGGGCTCTGGAGCGGACTCGCTGGCTGGAGCGGAATCACTGGCTGGAGCGGACTCACTGGCTGGAGCGGGCTCTGGAGTGAACTCACTGGCTGGAGCGGGCTCTGGAGTGAACTCACTGGCTGGAGCGGACTCGCTGGCTGGAACGGGCTCTGGAGCGGACTCGCTGGCTGGAACGGGCTCTGGAGCGGACTCGCTGGCTGGAACGGGCTCTGGAGCGGACTCGCTGGCTGGAGCGGAATCACTGGCTGGAGCGGACTCGCTGGCTGGAGCGGAATCACTGGCTGGAGCGGACTCGCTGGCTGGAGCGGGCTCTGGAGCGAACTCGCTGGCTGGAACGGGCTCTGGAGCGGACTCGCTGGCTGGAACGGGCTCTGGAGCGGAATCACTGGCTGGAGCGGACTCACTGGCTGGAGCGGGCTCTGGAGTGAACTCACTGGCTGGAGCGGGCTCTGGAGTGAACTCACTGGCTGGAGCAGACTCACTGACTGGAACGGGCTCTGGAGCGGACTCACTGACTGGAACGGGCTTGGAGAACCCACGAACAACCCCTAGAGTGGTCTCCAGGCCTTGTAGGACAGAGGAAGCCCTCTTCCTCCTTCTCCTCCGCTTATGAGGGTGAGGCGGTGGCTCACCCAAAATGGACTCACTGGCTGGAGCGAGCTCTGGAGCGGACTCGCTGGCTGGAACGGGCTCTGGAGCGGACTCGCTGGCTGGAACGGGCTCTGGAGCGGACTCGCTGGCTGGAACGGGCTCTGGAGCGGACTCGCTGGCTGGAGCGGAATCGCTGGCTGGAGCGGACTCGCTGGCTGGAGCGGACTCGCTGGCTGGAGCGGACTCGCTGGCTGGAGCGGAATCACTGGCTGGAGCGGACTCGCTGGCTGGAGCGGGCTCTGGAGTGAACTCGCTGGCTGGAACGGGCTCTGGAGCGGACTCGCTGGCTGGAACGGGCTCTGGAGCGGACTCGCTGGCTGGAACGGGCTCTGGAGCGGACTCGCTGGCTGGAAAGGGCTCTGGAGCGGACTCGCTGGCTGGAGCGGAATCACTGGCTGGAGCGGACTCACTGGCTGGAGCGGGCTCTGGAGTGAACTCACTGGCTGGAGCGGGCTCTGGAGTGAACTCACTGGCTGGAGCGGACTCGCTGGCTGGAACGGGCTCTGGAGCGGACTCGCTGGCTGGAACGGGCTCTGGAGCGGACTCGCTGGCTGGAGCGGAATCACTGGCTGGAGCGGACTCGCTGGCTGGAGCGGAATCACTGGCTGGAGCGGACTCGCTGGCTGGAGCGGGCTCTGGAGCGAACTCGCTGGCTGGAACGGGCTCTGGAGCGGACTCGCTGGCTGGAACGGGCTCTGGAGCGGACTCGCTGGCTGGAACGGGCTCTGGAGCGGACTCGCTGGCTGGAACGGGCTCTGGAGCGGACTCGCTGGCTGGAGCGGAATCACTGGCTGGAGCGGACTCGCTGGCTGGAGCGGGCTCTGGAGTGAACTCGCTGGCTGGAGCGGGCTCTGGAGTGGACTCACTGGCTGGAGCGGACTCACTGGCTGGAGCGGACTCGCTGGCTGGAGCGGGCTCTGGAGTGAACTCACTGGCTGGAGCGGGCTCTGGAGTGAACTCACTGGCTGGAGCGGACTCGCTGGCTGGAACGGGCTCTGGAGCGGACTCGCTGGCTGGAACGGGCTCTGGAGCGGACTCGCTGGCTGGAACGGGCTCTGGAGCGGACTCGCTGGCTGGAACGGGCTCTGGAGCGGACTTGCTGGCTGGAGCGGAATCACTGGCTGGAGCGGACTCACTGGCTGGAGCGGGCTCTGGAGTGAACTCACTGGCTGGAGCGGGCTCTGGAGTGAACTCACTGGCTGGAGCGGACTCGCTGGCTGGAACGGGCTCTGGAGCGGACTCGCTGGCTGGAACGGGCTCTGGAGCGGACTCGCTGGCTGGAGCGGAATCACTGGCTGGAGCGGAATCACTGGCTGGAGCGGACTCGCTGGCTGGAGCGGAATCACTGGCTGGAGCGGACTCGCTGGCTGGAGCGGGCTCTGGAGCGAACTCGCTGGCTGGAACGGGCTCTGGAGCGGACTCGCTGGCTGGAACGGGCTCTGGAGCGGACTCGCTGGCTGGAACGGGCTCTGGAGCGGACTCGCTGGCTGGAACGGGCTCTGGAGCGGACTCGCTGGCTGGAACGGGCTCTGGAGCGGACTCGCTGGCTGGAACGGGCTCTGGAGCGGACTCGCTGGCTGGAGCGGAATCACTGGCTGGAGCGGACTCGCTGGCTGGAGCGGGCTCTGGAGTGAACTCGCTGGCTGGAGCGGGCTCTGGAGTGGACTCACTGGCTGGAGCGGACTCACTGGCTGGAGCGGACTCGCTGGCTGGAGCGGGCTCTGGAGTGAACTCACTGGCTGGAGCGGGCTCTGGAGTGAACTCACTGGCTGGAGCGGACTCGCTGGCTGGAACGGGCTCTGGAGCGGACTCGCTGGCTGGAACGGGCTCTGGAGCGGACTCGCTGGCTGGAGCGGAATCACTGGCTGGAGCGGACTCGCTGGCTGGAGCGGACTCGCTGGCTGGAGCGGAATCACTGGCTGGAGCGGACTCGCTGGCTGGAGCGGGCTCTGGAGCGAACTCGCTGGCTGGAACGGGCTCTGGAGCAGACTCGCTGGCTGGAACGGGCTCTGGAGCGGACTCGCTGGCTGGAACGGGCTCTGGAGCGGACTCGCTGGCTGGAACGGGCTCTGGAGCGGACTCGCTGGCTGGAGCGGAATCACTGGCTGGAGCGGACTCGCTGGCTGGAGCGGGCTCTGGAGTGAACTCGCTGGCTGGAGCGGGCTCTGGAGTGGACTCACTGGCTGGAGCGGACTCACTGGCTGGAGCGGACTCGCTGGCTGGAGCGGGCTCTGGAGTGAACTCACTGGCTGGAGCGGGCTCTGGAGCGGACTCGCTGGCTGGAGCGGAATCACTGGCTGGAGCGGACTCGCTGGCTGGAGCGGGCTCTGGAGTGAACTCGCTGGCTGGAGCGGGCTCTGGAGTGGACTCACTGGCTGGAGCGGACTCACTGGCTGGAGCGGACTCACTGGCTGGAGCGGGCTCTGGAGTGAACTCACTGGCTGGAGCGGGCTCTGGAGTGAACTCACTGGCTGGAGCGGACTCGCTGGCTGGAACGGGCTCTGGAGCGGACTCGCTGGCTGGAACGGGCTCTGGAGCGGACTCGCTGGCTGGAGCGGAATCACTGGCTGGAGCGGACTCGCTGGCTGGAGCGGGCTCTGGAGTGAACTCGCTGGCTGGAGCGGGCTCTGGAGTGGACTCACTGGCTGGAGCGGACTCACTGGCTGGAGCGGACTCGCTGGCTGGAGCGGGCTCTGGAGTGAACTCACTGGCTGGAGCGGGCTCTGGAGTGAACTCACTGGCTGGAGCGGACTCGCTGGCTGGAACGGGCTCTGGAGCGGACTCGCTGGCTGGAACGGGCTCTGGAGCGGACTCGCTGGCTGGAGCGGAATCACTGGCTGGAGCGGACTCGCTGGCTGGAGCGGACTCGCTGGCTGGAGCGGACTCGCTGGCTGGAGCGGGCTCTGGAGCGGACTCGCTGGCTGGAACGGGCTCTGGAGCGGACTCGCTGGCTGGAACGGGCTCTGGAGCGGACTCGCTGGCTGGAACGGGCTCTGGAGCGGACTCGCTGGCTGGAACGGGCTCTGGAGCGGACTCGCTGGCTGGAACGGGCTCTGGAGCGGACTCGCTGGCTGGAACGGGCTCTGGAGCGGACTCGCTGGCTGGAGCGGGCTCTGGAGTGAACTCGCTGGCTGGAGCGGACTCACTGGCTGGAGCGGACTCGCTGGCTGGAGCGGGCTCTGGAGTGGACTCGCTGGCTGGAGCGGACTCGCTGGCTGGAGCGGACTCGCTGGCTGGAGCGGACTCGCTGGCTGGAGCGGACTCGCTGGCTGGAGCGGGCTCTGGAGTGAACTCGCTGGCTGGAGCGGGCTCTGGAGTGGACTCGCTGGCTGGAGCGGACTCGCTGGCTGGAGCGGACTCGCTGGCTGGAGCGGACTCGCTGGCTGGAGCGGACTCGCTGGCTGGAGCGGACTCGCTGGCTGGAGCGGACTCTGGAGTGAACTCGCTGGCTGGAGCGGGCTCTGGAGTGGACTCGCTGGCTGGAGCGGACTCGCTGGCTGGAGCGGACTCTGGAGCGGACTCGCTGGCTGGAGCGGACTCGCTGGCTGGAGCGGGCTCTGGAGCGGACTCGCTGGCTGGAGCGGACTCGCTGGCTGGAGCGGGCTCTGGAGCGGACTCGCTGGCTGGAGCGGACTCGCTGGCTGGAGCGGGCTCTGGAGTGAACTCGCTGGCTGGAGCGGGCTCTGGAGTGGACTCGCTGGCTGGAGCGGACTCGCTGGCTGGAGCGGACTCGCTGGCTGGAGCGGACTCGCTGGCTGGAGCGGGCTCTGGAGTGAACTCGCTGGCTGGAGCGGGCTCTGGAGTGGACTCGCTGGCTGGAGCGGACTCGCTGGCTGGAGCGGACTCGCTGGCTGGAGCGGACTCGCTGGCTGGAGCGGACTCGCTGGCTGGAGCGGACTCGCTGGCTGGAGCGGACTCGCTGGCTGGAGCGGGCTCTGGAGTGAACTCGCTGGCTGGAGCGGGCTCTGGAGTGGACTCGCTGGCTGGAGCGGACTCGCTGGCTGGAGCGGGCTCTGGAGCGGACTCGCTGGCTGGAGCGGACTCGCTGGCTGGAGCGGACTCGCTGGCTGGAGCGGACTCGCTGGCTGGAGCGGACTCGCTGGCTGGAGCGGACTCGCTGGCTGGAGCGGGCTCTGGAGTGAACTCGCTGGCTGGAGCGGGCTCTGGAGTGGACTCGCTGGCTGGAGCGGACTCGCTGGCTGGAGCGGACTCGCTGGCTGGAGCGGACTCGCTGGCTGGAGCGGACTCGCTGGCTGGAGCGGACTCGCTGGCTGGAGCGGACTCGCTGGCTGGAGCGGACTCGCTGGCTGGAGCGGACTCGCTGGCTGGAGCGGACTCGCTGGCTGGAGCGGGCTCTGGAGCGGACTCGCTGGCTGGAGCGGGCTCTGGAGCGGACTCGCTGGCTGGAGCGGACTCGCTGGCTGGAGCGGACTCGCTGGCTGGAGCGGGCTCTGGAGCGGACTCGCTGGCTGGAGCGGACTCGCTGGCTGGAGCGGACTCGCTGGCTGGAGCGGGCTCTGGAGCGGACTCGCTGGCTGGAGCGGACTCGCTGGCTGGAGCGGGCTCGCTGGCTGGAGCGGGCTCGCTGGCTGGAGCGGACTCGCTGGCTGGAGCGGACTCACTGGCTGGAGCGGACTCACTGGCTGGAGCGGACTCACTGGCTGGAGCGGACTCACTGGCTGGAGCGGACTCACTGGCTGGAGCGGACTCACTGGCTGGAGCGGACTCACTGGCTGGAGTGGACTCTGGAGCGGACTCACTGACTGGAGCGGGCTCTGGAGCGGACTCACTGACTGGAGCGGGCTCTGGAGCGGACTCGCTGACTGGAGCGGGCTCTGGAGCGAACTCGCTGGCTGGATCGGGCTCTGGAGCGGACTCACTGACTGGATCGGGCTCTGGAGCGGACTCACTGACTGGAGCGGGCTCTGGAGTGGACTCACTGACTGGATCGGGCTCTGGAGTGGACTCACTGACTGGATCGGGCTCTGGAGTGGACTCACTGACTGGAGCGGGCTCTGGAGTGGACTCACTGACTGGAGCGGGCTCTGGAGTGGACTCACTGACTGGATCGGGCTCTGGAGTGGACTCACTGACTGGATCGGGCTCTGGAGTGGACTCACTGACTGGATCGGGCTCTGGAGTGGACTCACTGACTGGATCGGGCTCTGGAGTGGACTCACTGACTGGATCGGGCTCTGGAGTGGACTCACTGACTGGATCGGGCTCTGGAGTGGACTCACTGGCTGGAGTGGACTCACTGGCTGGAGTGGACTCACTGGCTGGAGTGGACTCACTGGCTGGAGTGGACTCTGGAGCGGACTCACTGACTGGAGTGGACTCACTGACTGGAGCGGGCTCTGGGGTGGACTCACTGACTGGAGCGGGCTCTGGGGTGGACTCACTGACTGGAGCGGGCTCTGGAGTGGACTCACTGACTGGAGCGGGCTCTGGAGTGGACTCACTGACTGGAGCGGGCTGGAGTGGACTCACTGACTGGAGCGGGCTCTGGAGTGGACTCACTGACTGGATCGGGCTCTGGAGTGGACTCACTGACTGGATCGGGCTCTGGAGTGGACTCACTGACTGGAGCGGGCTCTGGAGTGGACTCACTGACTGGAGCGGGCTCTGGAGTGGACTCACTGACTGGATCGGGCTCTGGAGTGGACTCACTGACTGGATCGGGCTCTGGAGTGGACTCACTGACTGGATCGGGCTCTGGAGTGGACTCACTGACTGGATCGGGCTCTGGAGTGGACTCACTGACTGGATCGGGCTCTGGAGTGGACTCACTGACTGGAGCGGGCTCTGGAGTGGACTCACTGACTGGAGCGGGCTCTGGAGTGGACTCACTGACTGGATCGGGCTCTGGAGTGGACTCACTGACTGGAGCGGGCTCTGGAGTGGACTCACTGGCTGGAGTGGACTCACTGGCTGGAGTGGACTCACTGGCTGGAGTGGACTCACTGGCTGGAGTGGACTCACTGACTGGAGTGGACTCTGGAGCGGACTCACTGACTGGAGTGGACTCACTGACTGGAGCGGGCTCTGGGGTGGACTCACTGACTGGAGCGGGCTCTGGAGTGGACTCACTGACTGGAGCGGGCTCTGGAGTGGACTCACTGACTGGAGCGGGCTCTGGAGTGGACTCACTGACTGGATCGGGCTCTGGAGTGGACTCACTGACTGGATCGGGCTCTGGAGTGGACTCACTGACTGGATCGGGCTCTGGAGTGGACTCACTGACTGGAGCGGGCTCTGGAGTGGACTCACTGACTGGAGCGGGCTCTGGAGTGGACTCACTGACTGGATCGGGCTCTGGAGTGGACTCACTGACTGCATCGGGCTCTGGAGTGGACTCACTGACTGGATCGGGCTCTGGAGTGGACTCACTGACTGGAGCGGGCTCTGGAGTGGACTCACTGACTGGAGCGGGCTCTGGAGTGGACTCACTGACTGGAGCGGGCTCTGGAGTGGACTCACTGGCTGGAGTGGACTCACTGGCTGGAGTGGACTCACTGGCTGGAGTGGACTCACTGGCTGGAGTGGACTCACTGGCTGGAGTGGACTCACTGGCTGGAGACTTCTTCCTTCTCCTCCTCCTCCCTTTACCGGGGTGAAGCTGAAGCTCAGTGCCCACCTCCCCTGTGCCTTCTGAAACGGATTCATGTGCTGGAGCATGCACACTGCCTGGTTGACTCGGTGAGGTCCATTCTCTCCGATGGCGGAGATATGCGGCGAATCTCCAGAAATCTAAAATCCGTAGCCCTTCCATCTCACATTGAGGCAGAGGATCGTCAAGGCAGCAATTAAACACATCCTTCAAAGCCGCGTCATTGTAACCCAGCCCCACCGCCATCGTCCAAAAGACCTTGGCGAAGCATCCTACCTCCCATTCCTCTTGGCGTAGAGCCCTCAACGCCCGCAGTTGATCCAAACGCTCCCTGGTAGTGGCTGGAGGAAGGATTCGGAACCCCACACTGCTGGATCCTTGCATGGGTGGTTCGTTCTGTCACGGTGCACACAAAAACAAGAAGATAGGATCCAATTGCAGCGGTTGTTTATTGGGTAATCCAAGGTCGTATTCCAAAAACAGGCAAAGGTCAGAATCCAGAAAGGCAGTCCAAACAAAACAAGCACAAGCACAAGCAAAAAAACAAGAAAACACAAGGAACAGAAGTGTGTGTAACATTAAACAACGAACCACAACCAAAGACAGAAACAGCTCACTATATATAGACAGACACTAATGACATGATACAAAACAGGTGAGTGCAATGATGTGAGATGATTAGTCCGGGAAGTGTGTATTGGGATATGTAGTCCATGTAACAGGTGGAAATAAGAGTCCGGGATGGAGTGCCCTCTAGTGGCTGAAAAGGCACTCTCACTGGTGATCATGACAATTGCCCTATTGTTTATTTTAGCTATTAAAATATATTAACCATTCTATACACCATTGATTAACAAGATATATTACAAAGAAAAAAATAATTTTTAAATTGTTGTATTACAGTTTTTCTCAATCGATTGGACACATTTCTCTAAACTCAGTTCACTGCTCTCAGAACAAACACTCATCTAAACATCAATTGTACTTTACGGCATAATGAAGCTCTGTGTTTATTTCTGCTAATGCATGTATTAAAAGTAAATATTATCATCAAAACTACAGGTGTGTTCTCTGTTGATTTTATAACATGTTCAGCAATAGACACACAAATATACTAAAGAAAAAACATGTTTAAATCATAAATTCTTCAATGAGGAGTTTTATTTCCCCAACCACAAAATGTTACACAAATATGCAGCAAATGTTTACTGCAGTACTGTGATCACTCAACTTTATTGTTTGCTTCTGATTTATATCTGGCCTGAGAATTTCTTTACAAAATATATTCGTATCATGTGTTATGAAAAAAAAAAGTTGTGAATGTTGAATCCGGTTCTTCTGCCTCAACATCTCCACAGGCCTCTTCCATTGTGGTTGTTTTTGTCTAAAAATGACATTGAAAACAAATTTTGTCATCCTCAGTCTTCTTGAACTTCAATTCTGAAAAATATTTGGACATTTACAGAACGTGCCACTCTAAGGCTGTCTTAATATCTGCATTGGTTTCAGTAGCAATGATGACATTATGTTGGTAGACTGAAACAGATTTCCAGAAATGTGCTTTGAATAGAATTTAAATATTTGAGGCTACAGGAGCGCAGGCAAACATGAACAGAAAACAATGACAACTGATTACAAGACAAGAACACAAACTAAACTAGAAACACATGAACAGAACTACACAGTTACAAAAAAAATCACATGAAATATGATTTTTACCAATCCGTTTCGAGTTTCATTCATGTGTGGTTTGAAATCCTATTCAAATCGCATTTCTGGAAATCTGTTTCAGTCTGACCGCTCTGATTGGATTTCATGTGGTTTATGTGACTTTCTCACAACACGTAAAACATAAATGTCAGACGTTGTTCAAGAAAACATGCTGAAAGTTGCTGCAGAAACAGGGTTGTGTTGTTACGAAGTGCTGGACGAGCAGAAAATGACAATATAACAGAAATGTTTTGAAACCAGCAGAGACGACAGTACAGAATAAAGCCGCTCATATCAGCCTGCTATGTTTCAGTCACTGCCTCATCATAGTCCAGTAGACAACATCTGTATTGCAAACCCCTCCATGTTGCAATTGTTGTTGGTGTTTTTAGCAGATATCCTGGAAAACAAAAGAGCGGCATGGACACACAAATCGGATCTGAACAGTTGTGATACACAATGAGGAAGTCAATCAATTTAGATCAGATTCCAATCAGATACACAAATAATCAGATTTGGACTGACAGTGTGAACGCAGCCTGAATGAAGCTCGAAACGGATTTATAAAAACTTTTTGGACGTTCACACTTACTAAATCTGATCAAATTTTAATCGGAAATGAGATTAAGAAAAAACTATGAGAAGTGAGAAGCACTTGTGTAGTTTGTCAGATGTGGGCGGGTCTATTGCAGGAGGTGGGCGGGTCTTTCAGTGGCTCCTCCCTCTCAGAGCTCTTGACTGTCTTAAAGTTTCTCTCTCTGATCATCTCAGCATTATTCTACAGCACTGCTCATCTTTACACGTCACACGGACCAAATCACAAGATGATCACAATATCCTGTGCTTTCTTTACTCTTCTGACCTGTAAGTTTTCATCAGATCTGATGTCAGATTTCAAGTGTTTTGACACACAATCTCATATAAAGCTTGTGTTTATTCTGCAGGTGTCAGTGGAGTGACTGTAGTGACTCAGAGTCCATTAATCACAGTCAATAAAGGACAAACGGCTACACTGGACTGTAATCTGGGGACAGTAACTGACCGATCTGCTAGATGGTACAAACAGACTCCAGGAGGAGTTCCTCAATATGTGTTAAAATTTCATCATAACTGGAGCTCAGTTAAATACGGATCTGGTTTCTCTGCTCCTAAATTCACATCAACACATTCATCTAAATCAGATTATAGTCTGATCATCAATAATGTGGATGTTGGTGATTCTGCAGTGTATTACTGTCACACATGGGACAACACTGCTAAAGAACATGTATCACAGTGATTCACAGCATGACAAAAACCTCCTCACTGCTCACATTCACTTCTGCTTCTAGACAACAGATGATAAGAGCAATACTTCACTTCTCACATTCATGATGAATTACAGTAAAAACTGATCACAGATGCAGAGAATATTATCCAATTTCTTTACTGTCCTATTAATGAACTCGTCTCTTATGGTGTTTTTTTTTTTTTGTCCTCACTGTTCACTACATGACTTCATTGTATGTAAAAGAGCAGACATTCAGCTTTTTTTTTGTGCTCTTCAGGAGACAGAAACTCCTGCTGGTTTGTAATGAATGTTCCTCCAGTGTCCGTCATCAGTAGATCTTCATGTGTTTCTGTTCAGAGTGACTTTATGTCCTTCATTCACTGAGACAACAGCAGGATTCACTGCAGTCACTGACACCTGCAGAATAACAACAGCCATAAATCATAGAAAGCACTTTAATACACAGCAGTCAAACACAACTAATATGAAGACTAAAACAGCAACATGAGTGTCTGTGTTTGAATCTGAAGCGTTTCTCCATGAATTAAATGTGTAAAGGACACAGTCAGATGAGGTTGAGTGAGTGTTTCACTTCTGTTTGTGTCTCTTCACAGACTGAGGAGGTTTTTGTACGGCTGAACATATGAAATGTTTCACTGTGGTATTCGGACAAGGAACAAAACTCATTGTGATTGTGTCATTGAGTCATCTTTACACTGTATTTTCAATGGTAAAATCATTTCACTGCATTACATAATCTACACTTCATTATAGATTTATAAACTCTTTATTTTTAGTTTACCTTAATTTACAGTTAAATGTGTGAATTCAGACAGTTTTATCAAGAACCTCCAGTAAACAGTCCTGAAATAAACTGAAAAGACTTTCACTACAGCTTTAACTTTCATCTGTGATTTCTATATGGTTGAATGTTATATTCAGCTATTATTATTATTTTTTATCATTATTATAGAATAATCTGTTCTTATGTTGTAATTTAAGCACAACCATCTTCTTTGTGTTTAGTTTGATGGATTTTTTTTTTTAAATCCTCATTTAAATATAATAGTTTATGTACAGTATCTGTGAAACAGCATATGAAAAGTTGACCTGCTGTATTACACCTTAATATGTTTTGCTATTTTTATAATTATTATACTTTTTTTTTTTTTTTTTGTCTTTTATGAACTCATATTAATTGATAAACTACATGCGAATATTGGTACTTTATTTTTCACACTGCAGGACAGTTGAAAATTAGTCACTGAAGGAACAAAGATTATTAAAAATGGTAGAAAAAAAACTGTGCCAGCAGCTAAAATATACACTGTGCCATATATATTCATTTGTACATTTTAATATAAAATATTGATGTTGATAATAAAAATCCATTAAACTAGACAAATACAGTACTACCTGACTCTTTCATTTATTTTTTGTCAAGAACATTCAGTTGCAGGTATTAAACATGAATAATGATAATTCTTTATTAAATAATGCAAGGGAATATTAATTGTTGACATGGTGATGTGTGAAATTGTAGAAATGAAAGCTTTAAATGTAGTCATAGTTCAGTATTTCAGAAGTGTGTCTGAGATGCAGATGTGTTTGTCCATCATGTTAATGGTGGTTTGTGTCGTGCAGATGCTGATGTTGCTCCTCCTGTGCTGAACATCCTCCGTCCATCCAGAGAAGAGCTGATCAGCTCCAGTAAAGTCACTCTGGTGTGTCTGATCGATCACATGTCTGCGGCTTTTGCTGATGTGCGCTGGCTTGTGAACGGGAACTCAGTCACTGAAGGCGTCTTCACCGGCTCTGCTGAACAGCAGCCTGATAAGAAGTTCAGGATGAGCAGTTATTTAACCATTGAGAGCTCAGAGTGGGACAAAGACAAAGATCTGACATGTGAAGCTTCTGTCGCCTCAAAAACCACCAGAACAAACATCAAGAAATCTGACTGCAGCGACTGAACTCAGACAATCTGATGTGTTGTTTGACTGATTATGATAGAGAGTAATAATATCTTCTGACGTAGTGTGATAGAAATCATGAATATAGAAACTATCAAAAATAGTTCAAGAATGGCTTTAACTGTGTCGTTTTCTGCAGACGATATTTTGGCTTTAATGCGAATGTAAGATGATTTACAACCTGTTTAATAAACTGCATTTTAAACAAACAGTTTTATTGTTGATTTCTTGTTTTCTTATTCATAAGTCAATTTTCACTTCTACAAGCAATGAAAGACTGAACAATGAAAGTGTATCAAAGACTCAAATAAACCGTCTTCAGTTTGAAAATATATGAAACCTCTGCTGCCATCTTCAGTGGAAAGAGTGAATTAAAGGTGACATAAAATCGATTTTTTTTTATGAAATTATTTTATTATAACATTTAAAAAAAAAAAAAAAAATGCAGTTATTATAAATGACTTATCCAAGCACAAAATTATTTTATTATTATTTTGATTGTCAATTACAGATATATTTTGATAGTATTCAGTAAAAGTTATAAATATGTAATAAATAAAGATTGAAAATAACAGCATTGATTAGAAATCACAAAATCATAGTCTTGTGTATGAAACATATTTCTCTGATCTGTGCAGCTGGTGACTTCTGAACAGACGAAGTTTGTGTGTTTCAGTTCTGAAAGAGTTCAGAGGAACATCATGATTTACATAAAGCTAAAATGATGAGGCACATTGTGCAGGTGTATCCTGAGAGAGAGTCATGCGTGTCTGTGAAAGAAAATTCAAACAAATGCAGTGCCAAAGATTTTTAATTGCAGAACCAAAACCAAAGAGTAAAGAATATAGTCATATTAACTGTCAGATATCATACAATTCAGATGATATGAGAAGAAATAAAGAAAAAAAAAAACATCTGCTATTTTCATTCAGACAATATTTCAGTAACACTGTGAATTTGAGATACTTTTCTTAGTGAATTTTGAACCCACACACACACACACGTTTATTTGTGTGAATTGTGGGGACATTCCATAGGCGTAATGGTTTTTATACTGTACAAACCATATTTTCTACCGCTCTACACCAACCTAAACCTACCCATCACAGAAAACATTCAGCACTTTTACTTTCTCAAAAAAACTCATTCTGTATGATTTATAAGCCTTTTGAAAAATGGGGACATGAGGTAATGTCCTCATAAGTCACCCACTTCTTGTAATACCTATGTCATACCCATGTCATTATACAGATTTGAGTCAAGATATGTCACAAAAATGCGCACACACACACACACACACACACACACATATATATATAAATACGCTTCTCTAAAGAATTACATACAGGACAGAATAGTAAATAGTGAAAGTGAATGTGAGAAGTGAAGTATTGCTCTTATCATCTGTTGTCTAGAAGCAGAAGTGAATGTGAGCAGTGAGGAGGTTTTTGTCATGCTGTGAATCACTGTGATACGAACTCACTAACAGAGCTGTCATATGTGTTACAGTAATACACTGCAGAATCACCAACATCCACATTATTGATGATCAGACTATAATCTGATTTAGATGAATGTGTTGATGTGAATTTAGGAGCAGAGAAACCAGATCCATATTTAACTGAGCTCCAGCTATGACGAAATATTAACATAAACTGAGGAACTCCTCCTGGAGTCTGTTTGTACCATATAGCATGATAATTAGTTACTGTCCCCAGATTACAGTCCAGTGTAGCCGTTTGTCCTTTATTGACTGTGATTAATGGACTCTGAGTCACTACAGTCACTCCACTGACACCTGCAGAATAAAAACAAGCTTTATATGAGATTGTGTGTCAAAACACTTGAAATCTGACATCAGATATGTTGAAAACTTACAGGTCAGAAGAGTAAAGAAAGCACAGGATATTGTGATCATCTTGTGATTTGGTCCGTGTGATGTGTAAAGATGAGCAGTGCTGTAGAATAATGCTGAGATGATCAGAGAGAGAAACTTTAAGAGAGTCAAGAGATCTGAGAGGGAGGAGCCACTGAAAGACCCGCCCACCTCCTGCAATAGACCCGCCCACATCTGATAAATGTGATGTAATATCTAGTGCAAAACCTTGCTGTACAGTATGAAAATGGATAGAATATATTTGGTCATCGTGAAAATATTATTCATGATTGCAGTTTGTCTCCTGAGAACCTGCAGGTCAGTAAGATTCGGTCTGTTTCTCTCCATCCAGAGTGAAATCAGAGAAAACACACAATTTACACACAGATATAAATGAGAGTCATTATGGAGAAGGACCTTTGATCTAAAGGACAGAACAAAACACATGTAAATGAAGCTCAGGTTTACTCATGTTGCATGTTTTAGATATCTAAGTGTCACGGTTCACTAATCCGCTGTCTCATACTGTTGTCTGTGTGTAGGTTTTTGGATGTGACACTTGATTGTTCTGTGTGGGCGTCGCCGCTGATTGCTGATCAGCGGCAGCTGTGGATCATTACACCTGCCTATATAACGCCTTGTCTTTCGTCTCATGTTTGTCAGATCGTTTGTTGAAGTCCTGGTGTTGTCCCGTTGTTTTTCGTGTTTCTTGTTCCTGGATTGGATTCTCGTCGCTGTTCCCTGTTACCTGTCTGTCACGTTGGATTACTCGTTCTGGATTTCATGCACGGATACTCACACGGACACACGGACTCACCATTCAGGACCATCATTCATCACGGACACTTCATCGCCCATCGAAGTCCCTGTGTTACCCCTCTCCTGCTGTCTGTGTTGCTGCTGTGTGTTTGTTATCTACTTACCTGGCGTGAAGCTCTATTAAAGAGATATTAACTTGCATTTGTATCCAGTCTTCTTTTCCGTGACAGAACGATCTGACCAACCATGGATGCAGCAAGTTCAGCAGCTATCACGGAGTTCATCAACCACAGTATTTCTCGCATGGATCAGCAACAGGAGAGCATCTCTTCCACCGGACGCGCTGTTCAGGCGTTGGTAACACAGGTGTCCGAGCTCTCCCAGCAGCTGCAACAACTTCGCGCTCCCACTGCGCCAGCCCCGCCGCCTGTTCCCCCACCATCACCAGAGCAGAGAGACCTGCCTGAGCCCCGCCTTCCCGTCCCACAGAGCTATGCTGGTGAGCCAGATTTTTGTCGAGCGTTTCTTAACAAGTGTTCTCTTCACTTTGCTCTGCAGCCACGCACCTTCGAGAAGGAAGAATCTAAGGTAGCGTTTGTTCTAACCCTCCTGACCGGAAAGGCGGCACTCTGGGGAACGGCGGTGTGGGAAAATCAAGATCAATGCTGCTCCTCGTTCCCGGCACTCTCCGCCGAGATGAGGAGGGTGTTCGACCGTGCGGTGGCAGGAAAGGAGGCCGCCCGTCAACTCACCGCCCTGAAACAGGGCAACCGCACGGTCGCCGACTATACCATTCAGTTCCGCACCCTCGCGGCGGAGTGCCGGTGGAACGAGGAGGCGCAGTGGGATGTGTTCCTGCATGGGCTGGCCGATCGTATCCACCGTGAAATCTACGCACTGGACCTACCTAAGACCTTCAATGGACTGGTTGAACTCGCTCTACGTGTGGACTCTCGTTTACAGAGGTTAGAGCTTTTAGACGAATCTGGAGAGAAGCACAGCGGAGGCGGCAGTCGTTTTTCCTCCGTGGTGGATACGGTCGGTCCTGTTTCCGATCCTGAGCCCATGCAGGTGGGGAGATCTCGGCTTTCCCGGGAGGAGAGAGAGAGGCGGAGGTCCCAGGGTCTCTGTCTGTACTGCGGGGCGTCAGGACATATCATCAGGACCTGCCCGGTAAAAGACCAAGCCCGATAGTAAATTCGAGGCTACTATCGGGCGGGATCTCCGCTGAGAAGTCCTCGCCAGCCACCCTCCTCCCGGTAAGACTGAGATGGGCAACGCATAACATCACCTGCGACGCACTTCTGGACTCTGGGGCGGAGGGCAACTTCATGGACATTTCTTTCGCACAACAACACGGTTTACCCACATCACCTCTGACGCACTCCATATCAGTCAACGCTCTCAATGGACAGTCTCTTCCCAGTGTTTCCCATACTACTGACTTCATCACCCTCGTCACATCTGGTAATCACATTGACAAGTCCCAATTTCTGCTCATGGACTCACCTCATGCACCTGTTGTTCTAGGACATCCCTGGCTAACTAAACACAATCCCCGCATCGACTGGCAACAAGGAACCATCACTGAGTGGAGCACCCAGTGTCACAAGTCTTGTCTTTTGTCTGCTTGTCCCACGGTGTCTGTTTCTGTTTTGCAGGAGGAGGCGGTGGATTTGTCTAACGTGCCCATGGAGTACATCGATCTGAAGGATGTGTTCAGTAAGTCCCGGGCTGCTTCTCTTCCTCCTCATCGTCCCTATGACTGTGCGATAGATTTAGTTCCCGGTAAGTCTCCGCCTAAAGGCAAATTTTACTCTCTGTCTGTTCCCGAGAGGGAGGCCATGGAGAAATATATTTCTGATTCTCTAGCGGCTAAGTTCATCCGCCCTTCCTCATCTCCAGCAGGGGCGGGGTTCTTTTTTGTGGGGAAGAAGGACGGATCTTTGCGACCTTGTATTGATTACCGGGGGCTGAACAACATCACGGTAAAGAATACCTACCCTTTGCCGTTGATGTCTTCAGCCTTCGAGAGGTTGCAAGGAGCGTCCGTTTTCACTAAATTGGACTTAAGGAACGCTTATCATTTGGTCCGCATCAGGAAGGGGGATGAGTGGAAGACCGCTTTTAACACCCCCAGAGGGCACTTTGAATACTTGGTCATGCCCTTCGGGCTGTCCAACTCACCTGCGGTCTTCCAGGCACTCGTCAATGACGTGTTGAGAGACATGGTTGACCAGTTCATATATGTCTACCTGGACGACATATTGATTTTTTCATCGTCTCTCCAGGAGCACGTTCAACACGTCAGACGAGTGCTTCAGCGGCTGCTAGAGAATGGGCTTTTTGTCAAGGCGGAGAAATGCGAATTTCATGTACAGTCTGTTTCTTTTCTAGGGTACATCGTCTCGTCTGAGGGAATTCGCATGGATCCTGACAAGGTTAAGGCTGTGGTGGATTGGCCAAACCCAGATTCCCGTAAGGCCCTACAGCGGTTTCTGGGTTTCGCTAATTTTTACCGGCGTTTTATTCGCAATTTCAGCCAACTAGCCACGCCTCTGACCGCCTTGACCTCCCCCAGAACGACCTTCAGGTGGTCAGATGCAGCCCACGCTGCATTTGCCAAACTGAAGAGCCGCTTCGTTTCGGCTCCTATTTTGATTGCCCCTGATCCTTCGCGTCAGTTCGTGGTGGAGGTCGATGCGTCAGAGGTGGGGGTAGGTGCAGTTCTTTCCCAGCGATCTCCCTCAGACGACAAGATGCATCCATGCGCGTATTTTTCGCATCGTTTATCTCCCGCCGAATGCAATTACGACATTGGTAACAGAGAGTTGTTGGCAGTCAAATTAGCGTTGGAAGAATGGCGTCACTGGTTAGAGGGATCGGGGGTTCCCTTTATTGTTTGGACTGATCACAAGAATTTAGAGTATATACGATCGGCTAAAAGGCTCAACTCTAGGCAGGCTCGGTGGGCACTTTTTTTTTGGACTTTTGACTTTACTCTATCGTACCGCCCGGGCTCCAAAAACATCAAGCCCGATTCTCTTTCTCGTATTTTTGACCCTTCCGAACGCCCGTCCACTCCCGAGTGTATTCTTCCCGAGACGTTAGTGGTCTCCACTCTTACATGGGAGGTCGAATCGAAGGTCCTAGCGGCCTTAGAAGGGGTAACGCCTCCGCCCAGATGCCCACCGAACCGTTTGTTTGTGCCGGAGGGGCTAAGGTCCTGCGTTATCAAGTGGGGTCATTGTTCCAACGTGGCTTGCCATCCAGGGGTTAATCGAACTAGGTTTTTAGTCAAGCAACGATTCTGGTGGCCAGCTATGGCTCGTGATATTCACAGTTTTGTTTTGGCTTGTTCAGTTTGTGCCACTGGTAAGACTTCCAACCGACCTCCAGATGGTTACTCCAACCTCTGTCTGTCCCTTCGAGACCCTGGTCCCATATCGCACTAGATTTTGTTACCGCCCTCCCACCCTCCCAAGGGTATACGGTTGTTTTGACCGTGGTGGACCGATTCTCGAAGGCGACCCATTTTATACCCTTAGCCAAATTACCCTCTGCTAAGGAGACAGCGGTTGCGGTCATTGATCACATCTTCCGGTTATATGGCCTCCCGGTGGATGTGGTTTCTGACAGGGGTCCCCAATTTGTGTCCAAATTCTGGCAGGAGTTTTGTAAGTTACTGGGGGCGACGGTTAGTCTTTCCTCTGGGTTCCATCCCCAGACCAATGGTCAGACTGAGAGGGCCAACCAAGATTTAGAGCGAATGTTGCGATGTTTGGCGTCCAAGAATCCTTCCTCCTGGAGTCAACAACTCTCTATGATTGAGTACGCTCACAATTCAAAAAGTGTGGCTTTCTACTAAGAACATTCCGCTCCGCTCCGTTGCCAATAAGCTTGCTCCCAAATTCATTGGCCCGTTTACTGTCACTAAAATTATTAGTCCAGTGGCAGTCCGCCTCAAATTGCCTCCGGCGTACAGGAGGATTCATCCCGCCTTTCATGTGTCCAAAATTAAACCTGTTTTCCGTTCTCATCTTAATCCGCCTACTCCGGTTCCTCCTCCGCCGCGACTCGTAGACGGGGAACCAACCTATTCGGTTAATCGTATTCTGGACTCTAGGCGGAGGGGACGCGGATTCCAGTACTTGGTGGACTGGGAAGGTTACGGTCCGGAGGAGAGAAGTTGGGTTCCTGCTAGGGACATTCTGGATCACTCCCTTATTGATGATTACAATCAACAGGTAAGGAGTTCTGGGAACGCCGTGAGGCGTTCCTAGGAGGGAGGGTACTGTCACAGTTCACTAATCCGCTGTCTCATACTGTTGTCTGTGTGTAGGTTTTGGGATGTGTCACTTGATTGTTCTGTGTGGGCGTCGCCACTGATTGCTGATCAGCGGCAGCTGTGGATCATTACACCTGCCTATATAACGCCTTGTCTTTCGTCTCATGTTTGTCAGATTGTTTGTTGAAGTCCTGGTGTTGTCCCGTTGTTTCTTGTGTTTCTTGTTCCTGGATTGGATTCTCGTCGCTGTTCCCTGTTACCTGTCTGTCTCGTTGGATTACTCGTTCTGGATTTCATGCACGGATACTCACACGGACACACGGACTCACCATTCAGGACCATCATTCATCACGGACACTTCATCGCCCATCGAAGTCCCTGTGTTACCCCTCTCCTGCTGTCTGTGTTGCTGCTGTGTGTTTGTTATCTACTTACCTGGCGTGAAGCTCTATTAAAGAGATGAAGAGTTCAGATGCAAAAGCCGCTAAACGCCATCTCTGTCAAAAATGAGATACTGACATTGAACGAATGCTTACGGCACGTAGTACACGTTCAACAAATCACGTGCTTCAAATCCTCTAAATCGCAGCGTCAGCCCATTCAGAAATATCGGTTTGTTGGCAAAAGCCTCTAGACGCCACTTCCCTTTGGCAGCAAAAGCCGCTATATTCCGAGAACCAATCAGAAGGCGCGAATTGAATCATATGATTCCGAGCGGTTTTAATATAGCGGCGCGCTGAGGAGATTTTTTTAGAGTCAGATTCAGATTGAGATTTTTTAAATAAAAGATGGAGTACGATGAAATGAATCAGCCTGTCCTACTAATATTGAAAGACAGAAGAAAACGTTATTTACCTCAAAACTCCGCCTGTCATAAGGCAAAATAGCCTACAGTGGAAATGGCTTGGTCGCAATTGTATCATGCACTCATAACAGTTCTTCGTGCAGTGCCGTTACTTTGACGGAATCGGATTTATTATACATCAAACAACAGCTTTATTTCGCCAAAGACAAAGTCAAACAAGATGCTATTCTTCTGTCTCATATGGAAGCTGTGCCATATAAACGGAGGAGGCAAAAAGTGGAGGCTGAATAGAAGAGACATGTGTTAGATCCCTGTGTAAAGAGGTTTGTCTACTGTTTAGTTTTTAAGTGATAAGTGCTCTCATCTTTTTCAGGGTTTTTAGTTGCATCTTTAGTGATTTTTCAACTATTTACCATGTCTTGTCCCAAATAGGTGGATTTAGAGGTTTTTTTAAAAAAAAAAGCACAAGTGGATTTAGCTGGTTTTGACGCAAAAGAAAAACTAACTTGTTAAAAACCAATAAATTGTCTAGAGTGACATTTTTGAAAAAAAGTTATTTTATTCACTAGCTAATAACCTTATCATTACCTTTAAAATGAAACTCCTGAACTTGATTGTAAAAGCCTGGTAAAAAATGCTCATTTTAAAGAAAAGAAGTCTGATGGATTTAGAGGGTTTTGCATCTGAACTCTTCAGATATTAACTTGCATTTGTATCCAGTCTTCTTTTCCGTGACACTAAGTAATTTTGACTAGTATGTAAATTCCAGATATCTACACTGAAATTCTTCCAGTCACAAAACTAAACGCAGATATCTCCAAAGAAAGGTCTGACTAGTAAAAATCAATTTGAGATATTCATAATTAAAGGGATAGTTCACCCAAAAATGAAAATTTGATGTTTATCTGCTTACCCCCAGCGCATCCAAGATGTAGGTGACTTTGTTTCTTCAGTAGAACACAAATGATGATTTTTAACTCCAACCGTTGCTGTCTGTCAGTCAAATAATGCATGTGGATGGGAACTTCTACTATAAGAGTAAATAAAACTTGCATAGACAAGTCCAAATTAAACCCTGCGGATCGTGACGACACATTGATGTCCTAAGACACAAAACAATCGGTCATATACTCTCGCGCATATACTTCAATGAGAGCGAGACATCACTTCCGTTGTCAGAGCGCAATCAGACCTTACTAACGAGTGCTGAACGCGGTTGGACATAGTGGTGAATTAGAGTTAAAAAATGATATAAATACTGTTCGTTTTCTCGCACAAACCGATCATTTAGTGTCTAAGGACATCAATGTGTCGTCACGAGCCGCAGGGTTTAATTTGGACTTGTCTATGCATGTTTTATTTACTCTTATAGTAGAAGTTCCCATCCACATGCATTATTTGACTGACAGACAGCAATGGTTGGAGTTAAAAATCATCATTTGTGTTCTACTGAAGAAACAAAGTCTTGGATGCGCTGGGGGTAAGCAGATAAACATCAAATTTTCATTTTTGGGTGAACTATCCCTTTAAATTACAGATATCTTTAAATGAGATTTCAATTGCCTAGTCAAAAATCCAATTCAAGATATTAACTAATTTGAGAAGTCGTAAATTAATTTCAGATATCTAAAATGTATTTTGAATATCTTCAAAAGTTATGAATTAAAGACATCTTAAATATGATTATGAGTCAAACACCAGTTAGTGATACTGTATCTCATATTATAATTTTTACTAGTGGTAATTCAGTCAGAGAAATCTCTAAATTAATTATTACTAGTTAAATTGTAATTTGAGATATCTATGTACAAAATCAATTATAAATATCTTTAATCACAATTTCTAATAGTCAAAACTCATTTGTAGATATTAGGAAATATATTTTTCAATGGAAGTCAATGGAAGAATGTGACTAGTCATAATCATATTGTCGAAATCTTAATTCCCCTTACAACAATTCACAATAGCAGAATAGATAACTGGAACTGGAATTTTGAATAGACAAAAATAAATTTAAACTTAATTTAAACTAGATGGGCAATAAATGCTAAAATGGCTTGCCATAGTGGAGGACAACTGTATTTGCCTGTGTGACATGTCACAAATCTCACAATATCTATTATGGGGAAAAACAACTGTTTTTAAAATATCTTATTTTGTGTTCAGCAAATGAGAGAAACACATACAGGTTTGGAACTTGAGTGTGAGTAAATGATGACAGAAGTTTCATTTTTTGTGTGAACTGTCCCTTTAAGAGTGTTTTTGACAAACAGTAGTGTATGTATTTATGTACTTCTGTTCTCTCTGAAATATGATTAAAGTGTCCTGCTGAATGTACTGACAACAAGCATTTATATCAGACTAAAACATACTTTTAATATAATTTCTATGAATCGTGAATGTCATGTAGCCTATTTAAACATACACATTTGTAATTATCTAAGTTACAATTTAATACATTTAAAACATATTTAGGCTGTTAATAACACACACTACAGTTAAAATACATGTGCTTTAGTAGGCCTATGCAAGTCAACACATTAAAATCAATTTACTATTTTTCTTTTTAACATAACGATCCAACGTACTTTAAAGTAGCCTAATTTAAAGTAAACAATAATTTGACATTATTACAATGTAGTTTTTAAAAGTATATTTAATTGAAACAGTCATGAAAGAGTACTATAAGTGGCCTTTTCCGTTAAAATTATATTATATGCAACCTCTTTTTTTTTTTTTTAAAATATAGGGCTACTTTTATGATATTAAGTATACTAAAACTATATAACACAATAAAACACTCCTCTTTCACATAGGATATTGGGTTTCGACATGTTACAGCTCACTAGAGGGCGCGAAAAACCCTCAAAAATAATCATTCAGGACATGGAGACTTTTAATTTGTAAATAGCGTCGTTGCCGTGGCGACACAGGAAATCTCTCCCATGTAATGCTTGTATCAAGTCAGTCGTTACAAAACAGGAATATTTCAAACATTTTGATACAGTAACTGTGATCGAGAAGATGTGTTTATTGCTCGGTGCAACTGGAGTTGGAAAAACGCTTTTACTGAAACGACTACAGAATATCCTTTACCAGCTGTTTATATAAGACACACTGCCTCCATAAATATCTGATAGATTGTTATTATAATTTCACATCGAGTGTTAATGAATATGACTTCTTTATCTGGACTAACAGTTGTGTCAAATGGAGGCGGATTTGGGAGAAGCGCCCGTCACTCTTCCCACGGTGAGAAGCTCTCCTGATGATGTTCAGAGGATCAAGTGAAGCTTTTGAACATTTTAAACACAGAATAAGATAAACTGTGTTTGAGTGTGACAGTATATTGATTTGGGCTGTCTAAAGCTAAAGTAGCCTCAAGTATATTAAAAGTTTTAAAAAGTTTACAGAAAGAATACAAAATGCTGTCTTTTATTTTAAAACATATTTTTTATTTAATGTGCATGTGTTTGGAAAGAAGGTGTGGACTGGTCAGAAAGGTTCCTGTATGGAGAATGAAAAAATAAGGATTTATTGTTGATGTATTAAGACTTAAAGATTGAAAATGTCATACAAATTATTATTTTTGTCTGAAATATCTTATTCTTTCTTTTTTTAGGTTGGCACGAACCTCACAGACCTCATATTTCGAAAGAAGAAAATAACAATACGAGAGTTGGGAGGCTGTATGGGGCCCATTTGGCCAAAATACTACTTAGATTGCACATCTGTTATAGTGAGTATCAACAAAAGATTCAGCAACCTTCTCTCCATTTTGTGTTTGGTCCTCTTGAAATGTGTCAAATGTTACACCTTTCCATCTGCTTTTGCTCCTGTACAAAATGTAAGGTAAAATATGAATTCATAAAATTAAGACCTAAAGTTAAATATGACAGGGAAAAATTGAAAGAGAAAAAAATATGTTTTATAAATATATAATAATAAGCCAAAATAGAGGTTTAAGGGAGGTTTGATTTGCTTAACATTTTTGGTCACTGCTCAATTCCCATACATCCATATGTGTTATGAGTTATTATGAATGTACTAGTATATAAACAGTCCTGTTGAAGATTGAGGTGTGGCAGGTTTTCTTGTTGGACCAGAATCCCTCGATTAGGATCCACTGGACGTGAAGATTGTTTCTGTTCTTGCTGGTTTTCTCTTCATTGCTTTGAGAGTGCTGGAGGTACATTTACAGTATGATCATGTTGTCCATCACGATTGATATTTGTTTGTTCTTTATGCATTGTAGTTTGTGGTGGACTGTGCCAACATTGCCCAGATTTCCTCGTCCTGCGTACAGCTGCTGTCTGTCCTGTCTGCGGAGCCGCTTCACTCTGCTGCTGTTCTCGTACTCTTCAACAAGAGGTCAGCTGAACTCACTCGCTATGTTTCATCCAAAGGTGCGAATTTAGCTTGTGCGCAAAATTGGAATATCGCAGAAAAGATTTGAGAATAAAGCAGCGTTTGAGGTGTTCAAGAGAACAAAATTAGAGCAGGAAATTAGAAATTAGAGCAAAATATCTGTAATAAAAATGGAAGTTGCTGCAATCGGGGAAGAAACAAAGGCTCTTTCCTAAATCATAAATGACTTGCGTCTTTGTGAGCGCAGTCGAAACGCAATAAACTCTGTCATGTTATCTTGTGTTTGGATGCTGGTGTTTGGGATCTCAATCAGGTGAGACGCTTCTGGGAGGGAATTAAAGGGTTAGTTCACCCAAAAAATTAAAATTTCTGTCATTACACACCCTCATGTCGTTCCACACCCGTAAGACCTTCATTCATCTTCAGAACACAAATTAAGATATTTTTGATGAAATCCGAAAGTTTTTTTTTTTTTTTTATCCCCCATAGGAAGCACATTCAAGGTTCAGAAAGTTACTAAAGACATTGTTAAAACAGTCGACTTGACTACAGTGGTTCAAAGGTATTTTTGTGAAGCGACAAGAATACTTTCTGGAAGTAATACTTACCTGGAAGCGCTGAACATAAAGCGTATGAGAATGACAGGAGAGAGACGAATTTGTTGAATAAAGTCGTTATTTTTGATTTGTTTTTGCACACAGAAAGTATTCTCGATGCTTCATAAAATTAAGTTTGAACCACTATATTCACGTCGACTGTTTTAACAATGTCTTTAGTACCTTTCAGGACCTTGAATGTGGTAATTTCGTTGCTTCCTATATGGGATAAAAACCCCCCCTCTGATTTCATCAAAAATATCTTTTTATGGTTTTACGGGTTTGGAATGACATGAGGGTGAGTAATAAATGACAGAAATTTCATTTTTTGGGTGAACTAACCCTTTAAAGCAAATCATTCTGATGACAGACTTTGGCTCAGGCATTTCAGAACGACCAAACAAACATTTGAGATGCTGCAATGTGATTGGTCCGCTGGTTAGTCCAGCTATCCAATCACACACTCTGTTGAGGCAAAGTCACGCGAGTTTGTTGTTCTGCATTGAGAGATTTATTCGGATAAAAATAGTTAGATAAAAAAAATCATATCATCGGATAAAAAATGTATCCGCCTCAATTGAGTGCATTTGTTTTTTATGCAAATTTTTAGAATTTATGCCTATTTTTTTAATGAGATTTACCAAAATGGACATAAAAATAGGTGGATGGAAACATATCTACTGTCTCTCTTGTTGTTATAATTAAGTAAATCCAGTAATAATAAGTCATGTTAAGCCGATCACTCCTCACTGCATTTAGTGCATCTCTTTCCTCAGGGATCTTCCATGCACCATGTCTCTTGTGGAGCTGAAGTCGCTGTTCAGGATGGATGACGTCATCAGAACCGCGCCTCAGTCAATCACAACACTAGAGATCAGTGGCCGCTCCGGACAGGGTCTTCAGGATGTGCTCGCCTGGCTCTTCTCAAACCGCTCTGATACATGATAGATGTGGAAGCAGAGAACTGCAGGCTGATGTTATATCACAGGTCACGTTTAACATCTGATACGTGTGATGTGAAGATGTGATTGTGATTTCCTGTCATCTCAGCGCTGCTGTGTTAGCTCAACTCAGTCCCACGCCACATTCATTTGAGAAACGGCTGTGGAGAAATGTAGAACCGGTGGTCTTTAGACGACCATCAACCCTTGTGACTCCCTGTGCTCTGTGGAATAGTTAGTTTGAAGAATCTCTGAGCGGCTCTTTTCCACACAATGAAAGCATATCGTCATCATGAGCTGTCAAAACACAACCATTAAACGCTTGGATTTTGTCCTCCACTGTAAGCTCTTAAATCCCACGTGTTCCACAGAAGAAAGAAAATGTATTGGCTGGAGTCTTGAAATATTGTTTCAAATGCATCCCAGGATGTATTTAAGTGAATGTAATTAGTTACTGTACTTAAGTTATCTTTTGGCTACTTTGTACTTTGACTATCAAAGATATTGGCAACTTTTACTCTCTACTTGACTACATTTTTGAATAAGTATGTGTACTCTTTACCCCAGTACATTTGTGATGAGGAATGTAATTATTTGTTACCTTTCGATTGGCACCTTTTTTTCTGCAGCAGTTTATTTCTGCTACAAAAGAAGCAATATCGCCATCTACAGGACATTGAAGGTACTATCTTGTGCGTTTTGCCCTTAGTCAAACTTGTCAACAAAACTACTTTATGCAAATACAGGTGAGTTATCAGGCAGTTTCTGAATCACAGGGGTTTCATATATTAGAAAAAGACATGGCTGTAGCTGAAACCAGCTTTTGACTATTTAATTTCACTCAACATTATTTTATATAAACGTTATATTGAAGATAACTTTTTAAAGGATAGTGGTTCACCTATGCTTTTTTTGGACACAAGCTTAACCAAGACTTGACTGTTTAAGAGACTGTTGTTTCGACCTTGTTTTACTGCAATATTCAGGTGTTCAGTTTCATTTCAACTTTAAAAAATAAACATGTGATTGCTCTCCTCACAAATCAGCTATTTCTTGGTTTTCACTGGCATGTCTGTTGGATGTTGAGAACTAGTGAATCTTTGAGCCTACAATCAGTAGGAGTAAAATACTTAATGGGTTAGTTCACCCAAAAATGAAACTTCTGTCATTAATTACTCATCCTCATGTCCTTCCACACCCCTAAGACCTTCGTTCCTCTTCGGAACACATATTAAGATAATTTTGATGAAATCCAAGAGCTGTCTGACTCCTCCACAGACAGCATTTTAACCAAGGTCCAGAAAGGTAAAGACTTTGTTAAAATAGTCAACTTTGAACAGTGGTTCAACCTTAATTTTATGAAGTGACGAAAATACTTTTTGTGCACAAAAACACAAAAAGTTATTTGTGTATTGTTTTTGCGCACAAAAATTATTCTTTAAAATCTTTATAAAATGAAGGTTGAACCACTGCAGTCACACAGACTGTTTTAACAAAGTCTTTAGTACCTTTCTGGACCTTGAAAGTGGAGGTTAAATTGCTGTCTGTGGAGGAGTCAGACAGCTCTTGGATTTCATCAAAAATATTTGAGAGTGAGTAATTAATGATTTCATTTTTGGGTGAACTAACCCTTTAAGTACTGTTAAAATCAGACACTCTAAGGCCTGGTTTCATAGACAGGTCTTAAATTAAGCCAGGATTAGGCTTTAGTTCAATTAGGACATTTAAGTAGCTTTTATAAATGTGCCTTATATACATTACTGGTGTGCATCTTGAGACAAAACAATGTCAAAGTTGCTTTCATTTAAAACAGCTCAAAAATGCATTTTAGTCTGGGACTAAGCTTAAGCCTTGTCTGTGAAACTGGGGACTTTTTCTCAAGTTGTTTTGGAATTGGTGTCTTGTAATGGAGTCATTTTCACTGTAAGGTATCTGTACTTTTATTCAAGTATAGTTTTCAGGTATTCTTTACACCTATGTCCAGGATGCACCTCATCAAGTTAAAGAATCTAACATATTAAAGGCCGCTCACACAGAATGCATTTTGTGAGACATGGACAGTGGAATGGGTAAAAACAAAAATGTCTTTTTAGAAAGCCCTGTCTTGCGTGAGATGCTGTACATGTTGTAGGATGTGAGTGCAACAGTCAAATATGTCAGTCTAGTGCATGTTTACATAGAAAACAATGGAAAAGCAATGCAGCGTAATGCAAAAATGCAAGATGCAGGACAGTGTAATGGGGAAAAAATGTAGAGGAATGGAAGAAAATGCAAGGTCTAAAAAGTCATTTTAACTTAAACTGCGTGTCGAAGATTATTGGTCAAAGATGCCCGTCGACTGCATGTTTACATCAAAAAAAAAAAAAAGTTGGAAAAGTAGTGCAGTGGAAATCAATATATATATTGAAGGCTATATGAGACGTTTATCTCACTACTTGATTTCCATCCTTTAATTTATATTACAGTTTTCTAGTTTTCTGAAACCTTTGAGTAGGTGTGTCCAAGCATTTGACTAGTACAGTATACGGTAAGTGCAAGAAATGACAAGCCAGAGGTGGAGAGCATGATGTATGAACCATAAACAAACATAAACCAGACATGCCATTCAGTTTCATCTCCATCCTTGTATTCGATGAACAACATGTCATGTGCAAGTCTCACATTCTTACATTCTGTTAGTATGTGGCATCAATTCATTCTGAACACCACGTAAGTACATTCTCTTGCTGGAGGTCTATTCATTCAACAGTCAATGCCCAATATTACAAAATCATTATACTTTACATTTTGCTGCTTAAATTATTGACCCCTTCATACTGGTGAGAGTGACTGATCAGGATGTGTTCAGTTTACAGATACCAGTAAAGAAAAGGACAGCATTGAAAGTCATCAGATACTCCAGACCAATAAGGGGACACTAAAGAAATTGGTGTGAGAAATCAGAATATGATAAGTGGCATTGGACTTGTGCTTAGTTATGTAATAGGTTTGATGATACAAGTAACAAGTGCGTTGTCCTTTCCAAATCTATTATAATACTTAAAGTATGTGGTGTTTAAAGGAGATACTGATGCTGCAGGCGATGGATTAAATATTCTCAACTTTTAAATTGTGTCATTTATTTGTCATTTCCTATAAAGCCAGCATCAATCTTTATTGCCATGTAATGCATAGTTGACAGTGACAAATGATCATAAATAAAGGGCGTTCACACATACAGTGGTTTATGACTGGAGGTCGACGAGTGGCTGTATTGTTGGCTGTGGTTGTTGCTGGATGCCCTAATGTTATCTGTCAAAATCTTTTGAAAATATGATCACATCTGGGACATAGTGTCGGTAAACAATTGAATCAACATCGCATTAAATTGAGCAGAATAATGACTCCACTGTCTTCTGTAAAGCTGCTTTAAAGCTGGTTTCATAATTGATTCATTTTACACGATTACTGTTATTAAAAAAAACAAAAGTGACGATAGCAAACAAATGGCAAAGTAAAAATGGCACACAGAAGGCTGCCTCCAAAACAAGTTAAATCCTCCCCCAAATGGCACTTTGGAGTGAGAACAATCCTGTCCACCATGTAGAATTTTTTGACATTTTTTTGCACTGATGGCGGAAGTACCCAATTTTTGGGCTATTGGCACCACAGGAACTGGGAACGAATGAGGGGGCTCCTACTTCAGAGTAGAGTCTAACCCAGCACAATAGGAACTACCAGTGACGTAATTTGATTGGCTCTGTAAACACAGAGTTTATAGCCTATATATTTATTCCACGAACATGGAAAACAGTGATAGATGGAAAACTTTTTTGCATACTGTTTACTTCCTTTGTTTAACAGTTCCATCTAATAACATATAAAACTGTTAAAACAGATCATAAACTAATGAAGATGGAGAATATCAGTGCTGTGTGCTCAAGCTCTGGCTAAGCCGTTCTCAGCTCCGTCAAAATAAAAGTTCCGCACAACAACGAGAGCAGCAGGATTGTTAGTAACTGCTTACATCCCTTCAGAGTTCCTACTGGCGGTGTGAATGCAACCAGGAAAATGGTCAAAGGGGAAGATTTAGTTCTCGGGGGACCACCCTGGCCGCAAGTTCCTATAACTGAGTTCCTATAAAAGCCCCTAGTGAAGGGTCGTTCCTAGTCTTTGTCTGAACGTCTGATGCATATAGCACTTAACTAGAAACACTTCAGGGTTTTCGTAGTCTTCACCTGGTTGGTTGAATTATACAGGATGTCCGGGAGACGTGTGTGTCCCGTTCTTTAAAGGTCTGCCTTGAAACAAATGCCGTGAAGCCAAACCCCCTCATGGAAAAAGAATGCTGTTGTGTTTACAACTGTGACTATGAGCACTTATCAGGATCTAAATGCTGGATTTTGTATGTGAAGTTCGTGGCTCCACTGTTGTAGTAAACTTGCACGACGTTCTTAAATGAATAATTTATTAGATGCATGCCGGTCTGCCCAATGAAAGCTGCGATTGAGTCCAGACCTTCTGCCTTCAGTCTGAAGGTCTGGCTACATGAGACTAGGTCGTTCCAAACCAAAGTGTTGACACTGATAAACACTTTTCTCCCATAATTCTTTAAGCAGCGTACACAATTGTGCAATGACAATGCCTTCTTAATTGGCTCAGCGTTCCAAGGAACAGTTTTTTTTTGGTCCACTACTACACCCATCATCCCTTTGAAGCTCTCACTCCAAAGAGTAAACCCTTTGAAGGGATTAGGGCATAGGGAGGAGCTCCTCAGAATAGAACGCAAAGTTTGTTTACGGTTTGTAAATCCGCAGTTCTTCCAGTTTCCCTATTTGAATGCCAAATACAGACTACTGCCACCTGCTGGTATGGAGAGTTATTTCCTCGCACACAGGTGCAGAATGAATGTGCCAGTTGGCTGTAGTCTTTGCATTGTGTTTAAACACAACATTTTGGCCCAGACGCAGGCGACATGAGGCAACACCACAGTTGGTTTTCGTTGCCACTAGTTCTTTGATGTCGGTTTGGTGTGCCTGGGCCTTACCAAACTTCTCCATCTTACAACACTTAACTACAGTATCTCACAGGAGATGGATCATGTGTGCGCCAGTGTCTATTGCTCTCAACATTGCATGGACACTCATATGTGCATAATATTGAACTTTTCTCAACTTTGCCACATTGCATTACCAAAGGCTGCCGTTGTTGAACACAAATGGTTTTTGTCACTGAAAACCTCTGTATGTGTGAACGCCTCTTAAGAGTGACTGCATAGAGCAAAACCAGGAAGCTGTGAAAGAAGCAAAGACATTAAAAAAAAGTGTGTTCCAGTTTTAAGTCAAGTCGGTGGTTAAATTGTCCTTTCAAAAGCTTGTTTGGATCTGCTTACGCTGTCTTTCATAGGAACGGATTCTGATTGTGTTGGTCTGGATCTCCAAGCGTGGATGTCGTTGACAGGGGTAGCAGCGGTTGAGGGAGGTGTCCAGGGATCAGCGGCGGGACCTGTGCAGACTGTGTGAAGGTACTAGGCAGGGAGCTGGGCTGGTTGCTGGCAGCCATGGGTAGAGAGGGATTAAATGGGAGGGATGTAGGCAAAGGGGATGTGGAGCTGGGACGCATCTGATTAAGTGTGAGGCGGGGTTGTGGTTCGTGTTGGAATGGATTAGAGGCCGATGGAGCACTCAGCCCTAAATGGGATAAAGTCCAAAATGAATTAAAATAATATGGATTTTGACGCACATGACAAGTAGTAGTTTGGTCTAGTGGTGCGCTCTAACCTGATAAAAAAGGGTTGAAGTTCTTGGAAGGAGGGTTGGAGGGTATCAGAGAATCCAAGTTGACGAGTGATGCTCCGGTGGGACCCAGAAACGCCTCTGGAGTACTGGAGGTTAGAGGAGCTGTTTTTGGTAGACCTTCGCCAAGGGAAGACATATTGAAAGGCTCAGGACTACCGTGGCCATTTACATTTGCCTGACCTCCGTCCATAGCCTCATCAAATAGATCATCATCTATATAAGTATAAAACAAAAGAAAAATAAATTCAGAAATTAATTTATATACATACACTACCATTCACTAATTTGGGGTTGGGATGATTTTTTCATGTTTTTGAAAGAAGTGTCTTATGTTCACCAACGACCAAGTCTGCATTTATTTGATCAAAAATACAGTTAAAATATTATATTATATTTAAATTTAATATAAAATATTATTACAATTTAAAATAAGTTTTTTTCTATCTGAATACATTCTAAAATGTAATTTATTCATGTGACAAAGCTGAATTTTCAGCATCATTACATCATTGATGTAACATCATTACATTCAGTCTTCATTGTCACATGATCCTTCATGTGATTTTTTTGTGTTGATTTTTCAGAGTGGGGAGGGGATTATTGTGTTGATTTTTCAGGGGTTTTTTTTATGAAGTTCAAAAAGATCATCATTTATTTGAATTAGGAATCTTTTGTGACATTATAACTGTCTTTAATGTTGTTTTTTGATCAGTTTAATGCATCCTTGATGAATAAAAGCATTCATGACTTTCAGAAGCCCAAAATTTTGAAAGGTAGTATAAATATGAAATATTTCCATGGCATAAAATCAAACTATTCACAGGCAAACAAACAAACAAAAACATGAAAACATTAAAAGGAATGAGTAAATGAAATAGAATATTAAGTAGTGATTGTTAATGTTAATAATATATTAATATTAATAGGAAATAAAAAATAAGAATTTAGTTCAAGAAGAGCAGAGTGCTGTGATTGCCTGAGGGACTTGCTGCACGAGGGGAGGGAGTTTTGAGAGGCCCGATAGATCCTTGTATGTCTGCAACTGGGGGAGAAAATGGATCCACTCCAGTTCCTAGAGAATTTAAAGACCCATGAAACACTGGAGTTTGTGATCTGTAGTTCACGTCTAACTCGAGGTCATCTCGCTAGTGTACACTTGTTGACGATAAACATTTAGCAGATACACACATTTAAAATTGACTTTCTCTTCATGGAAAACAAACCCAGATTGTTGTGCACAGTAAGAACAGGAACATTTATTAGCAAAGTAAATTTTTTAATAGCATCTTTAATTAGTATATTTAGTATATTTAGCATCTTTAGCTTGTATGTGTTATTGTATTCACTCAGTGTGTCACCATGCATTCATATTTACATCAGGTGTGGCCAGTGATATAATCTACAGGTTTATGTTATACCATGTGCAGAGGAGATCCAAGTCTGACTGATGGACAGAGGGCTTGAGGCGTTCTGAGGGGCGTCCCATGGGTCAGGATGTGGCTGCGGCTGGGACCAAGGCTGGGAACGAACACTTGTTGCAGGCGGTGCCATCCATGAGCTTCCACGGCCATGGCTTAAAGAGCTGGGCTCTGCTTGAACACAATCCAGCAGGTGTGTGAAGTTCATTATTGCTGGACGTTTATGCTCATTTTGCAGAAAGGTGCACACTTAAGTAATTTTTTTGTTGAAATTTCATTGGCTGAACCAACAGTCTTGGGCTTTATACTGACATGTATCAGGGTAAGGTAAATAAGTGGTTCTCAACCAGGGGGCCTCAGCACACTTCCAAAAAAGCTGCATATATATATATTATACACACAAACACAGTCAAACCAAAAATTATTCATACATTTTTGATATATTTTTACTAGTGGGTGCAGGGCACTATAGTTCATTTATATAAGTGAAGATAGCAAAATAAAAGTAAACTGTGACATATTATACCCAAACATTCTTCATACAGTGGATTACCAGTAAAATTGATACAAATTTGGAACCAAAAATAATTCAGACACTTTGACCTGACCATGTTTTGCTTAAGTGTTATCTGACATAATTAAGATTAATGTTTTCTGACACAGTTTAACTCTTGTCATATTTTATAATATTATATTTTTTAAACTATAGTGAATAAACTGTATTAATGAATGAAATGTTCAAGGTGTCTGAATACATTTTGGTTTGACTGTGTATATATAATGTTATTAGATAGAAATTGCTATTTGTGAGTAATAAATATTTTGAAAAGTGAAATTATTCAAATATTTAAAAATATTCAGTGTGTGTGTATAGTGTGTGTGTATATATATATATATATATATATATATATATATATATATATATATATATATATGTGTGTGTATGTGTGTATATACACATATATACCCATATATATATATATATATATATATATATATATATATATGTGTGTGTGTGTATGTGTGTATATACACATATATACCCATATATATATATATATATATATATATATTTATTTATTTTTATTTTTTTTATTTTTTTTATTTTTTTTTGCTAACTATAATAACCATGATTGCCACTCCTAGTTTCTTTATATAGAAAATCTGAAAATGAGCAGCTTTGTCATTCTAGCATAAGTATCTGAAGTATCTTGGTGGGCCTTCAAATATTGTCTTTGACAAGAGGAGGCAAAAAGGCTGAAAACCACTGGTGTAGGTGGAGCAAACATTTCTGGTTACCATGGTCATTGAGGAACGCCTAATCTAATCGCTTTTCACAGGCGTATTTGTCACCCATGACTCATTTATTTCGCAACCTGAAAGAGTCCATCTGCACCAAATGCAAGTAAAAACAGGTTATGGGGATTAAAAAAATGACTGCAGTTGGCCAGGAGCACCCAAGTTTGAAACCCTCTTGGGTCAAATCTCCTTACAATTTTACTACTTTCGCATATGTGCTTTGTCAAGAAGAAAAAAAAAAAAAGTAAAGTTCCAATAAAATAAAATAATATGCAAAATAAAATTTTGTACTGTTAGGGAACATTTATGGACAAAACATTTTCTTGAATTAACAGCCTTTGGCTGATGTGGCTAAAACATAATTTTGTAGAATATTATGTAGATTAAATGCATTTTATTTTTTTAAACATATCTGTCAAAAGAAAGTGGGTGGACTTTTACTGATAAAGGGTTAGTTCACTCAAAAATGAAAATAATGTCATTTATTACTCACCCTCATGTCGTTCTACACCCATAAGCGACAAGAATACTTTTTGTGTGCCAAAAAAAAAAACAATATAAAAACTTTTCAACAATATGGGCCAATTTCAAAACACTGCTTCAGAGCTTTACGAATCGAATCAGTGGATTGGAGCGCCAAAGTCACGTGATCCGAATCACTAATTCGAAACAAAAGATTCATAAAGCTTCGAAGCTTCATGAAGCAGTGTTTTGAAATCGGCCCATATAATTATTGTTGAAAAGTCTTTATTATGTTTTTTTGGCGCACAAAAAGTATTCTTGTCGCTTTAAAACATTAAGATAGAACTACTGAACTCGCATGAACTGTTGCAAATATGTTTTTAGTACCTTTATGGACCTTGAGAGTTTGAATGGCTTTGCTCTCAATAGAGGCCTCACTGAAACATCAGATTTCATCAACAATATCTTAATTTGTGTTCCAAAGATGAACAAAGGTCTTACGGGTGTAGAATGACATTAATAAATTACATTATTTTCATTTTTCGGTGAACTAACCCTTCAAAGAGTGCAAATAGCTGAGATACATACATATTCAATCACATGTGGTTGCTGATCTTACCCAGACTATCCCAGGGGTCGGATCTCAGAGGACCAGCCTGGGCTAAAGCGCTATGGCCGGCAGATGAGTCCCAAGGTTTGGCAATAGAGGGAACGTCAGGAGCTGGAGCAAAAATATCTGCAAGATCCAACATGGCAGACTGCCAAAGGAAAGGACAGAAAAGCACTTTCAGCACATTCAGAAAGAGAATTTAGGTCAATACGGTATGCATCTACACACAAGCGTTCACGAAAAATCCTGCAATGGGGACATCTAACTGCAGTATAGTACCTCAAACTCAAGTTTCTAACAGCCCGAAGAACAATAATAAGGACGGCCTCAAAATTTCCATCTCTCCAGACAAATGATTTGTCATAGTAACTATTAATCCATTTATATCTTCTAAATAAATGCATCAGAAGAGTCATTTAGAAGAGTTTGTAAACAGCCAACAGGTTAAAAGAGTTGTCTCATACTCCTGCTCCTTTGGCCTCCATTTCTCGTTTGCTCTCCTCAAGTGCTTTCTGGAGCAACGACTCGTCTCCCTGGCGACTTCGCTGTTCCTAGCAAACAACAGACATCCTTAAGAACACAACTAGAGAGAAAGTCTACACACACAAAAAAAAAAAAACATGTATGCACATTCATCCTATCATACTTTTTTTCTGGAGATGCACCAGTTGACCGGCCATAAATCGGAAATTTTATTTTGGCCAATCTCTATTCCGGACTTGCACACAAACTTATAATAAATGCAATAAATTCCCAAAATGTCATTTGTGTGGAAATATTACGAAGTCTGTAAACAGGACATTAACACAGGCCAGAGACAGAACACACTGAAGATGGACGCAAAGAGGAGAACAGAGACGTGCCAGCAAAGAAAATATTGCAAGCTCACTGTTCTTGATGCTCGAAATATAAGAAGAAAAATATGAATATAATATTTTAATATTGAATTGGGGGGGGGGGGGGTATATGAATGTGTGATCTAACAGTCTTCAGAAGTTTTGACGACATTTTCTTTTCCTCTTATCTTCGTATAAAATATCATTTATAACCTCAGCGCTGCTGTTCCATAAGCGCCACCTACTGTTGGAGAGTGTAAATAACTATTTCAAAAGCTCAGTTAATAACTAAACTCAAAAAACTATTGGTGCTTGAAAAGCTTAATATGCCACTCATGCTCCAGGTGCCTACCTGCTGATGTTCCTCTTTACTGAGACTCAGAGCCAGCTGAAGTTGAGCCTCTTCATCCATGTCCAGAGCAACAACAGCAGCAGCAGCAGGAGGAGGAGGAGCTGGCTAGAGATTTACAATCAGACAATACACAAGCAGTGTCATTCACAACATACAGGCATGTTACTGGAACTAGCGGGCAACTAATGAATGAAGGTCGGGAGTAGCTGTGACTCCTGGTAGTGCTGTACCTTGTGCGCCTCCTCCTTACTGAGACTCATTGCGATCTGAAGCTGTGTCTGTTCATCAATATCCACAACTGGAGCGGGCTAGAGGAGAAGAGGATTGGGGTTAGTGAAGAGCAAATCAGAGTGCAATTATATCGTTGAGCTCAAACAAACAGCTCCACTCAGCCTGATTTATGAGCATTGGATCAATGCTCCAGTACAGTAACACACTAAGAGTCACAGTAGCTTCACTTAGACCTGCATTATCAGTGAGTGCAGATGCTAATGTGCTCTCTTCACACACTGGAAACACTGTCAGATCATGACTGAGCTCTTTCTGGACAATGCTGATGGAAGACAGCAACATGTCACCCTCATCTTCAGTCACTCCAAAAACAAACCATTTGTTCACATGCCAATTGGAAATTTGGTGCTGTACTAAAGCCTCCAAGCAAATAATGAGTTGTTACAAACTTCTAAATGAAGACAAATTACCTCCATGAAGGACATTACAAAAAGGACATTTTAATCTCAGACAAGATGGATGTTTTCATACAGCCTCTCCCCATGAAAGTGCTGCTTCTTTTCTGTGATTACATATTTCCTATTTATAGTGTTTAACCTTGTTTGTTACATAGCCAATAGCCAATTTAATTTAGATTTTCTACTTGGAAGTTGGTGATATAATGGGAAGAGGACAAATATACTCAAACCTGGGTCTCAAACCTGGGTCTCTGGCGTGGGAGTTGGACGCTCTAACAAGGAGGCTAAAGGCTGCAACCTCTAGTGTCAGTCGCTAGAGTATCTCTTGAGATCAGAGGAGTGAGGTTTACTTGCACAGCGACTACTAGCTGGCCTCCGTTACACTCACCCCCCAAACCTCACTCCCATCCGGGTCACGGCACCAATGTAACCTCTCATCCAGGTCCTACTCGCCCCGCTCTGCACGGGCCTCAAACCTGGGTCTCCAGCATGGGAGTCGGAAGCTCTAAGAAGGAGGCTAAAGGTTGCGACCTCTAGCATTAGTCGCTAGAGCATCTCTTGAGATCAGAGGAGTGAGGTTTACTCACACAGCGACTTAACCCTTAAATGCATGACTGTTTCGCCAATCATTCTTACATATTCGGGTCTTTATCGACCCAGATCAATATCTAACACAGAAGGATCTCTACCTGTCGTGATAATAAAAAACTCCTCTGATATTAGAGTAAAAATTACAGAAGAATAAAATAAAGCATATTTTGTTACCTTTTGGAGCTTGAAAGGGCTCAGTTTGAGCAGATGTTTAATGCCATCATCACTGTCCTCGTCAGAGCTCATTTCCCAGTAAATTCAGCAAATAATAGGCTAGTTTTATGTTTGAGGTCACGAATATGAGCCCATTCGCGATCTCAAACGTATTCTCAAAACTATATAATTTTCAACATCTTCAAAATCAATATTTCGATCGC
Organism: Ancherythroculter nigrocauda; assembly: GCA_036281575.1. Lineage (NCBI taxonomy): Eukaryota > Metazoa > Chordata > Actinopteri > Cypriniformes > Xenocyprididae > Ancherythroculter > Ancherythroculter nigrocauda. Next base: position 58,248,521 of record VTFQ01000001.1, on the reverse strand, counting down.
TAACAGCTTCACCAGATTCATCCTGTGACAGTTACAGTCATATTTGATTGCGTTCAGTACTTGCTCTGCAGTAAATTGCTGAGCCATTTCATGTTTTGCTTATTATTTTGTTTTCTGTCTGAATGAGTCGTCACTTCAGCATTGTGTATCAGACATTGCCACCTTGTGGAATAAAGGTGAATTGCACTTATTCCGTCATCTAAGATTCAATTATCGTTGTGCAGAAAAAATATACGTACACTCATACACACCTCGGGTCGTTTGCGACCCTATACAGTTTTTACAAAAAATGAATACAAAAATAGGCATTCTTTTATAATTTTATGATTTTTTTCTTGTTATATTCTTTATAATGAATTGATTGAGGAATACCAAGAAGGTTGATGTCTAACTTTAAAAAATGAACGAGGAGGACAGTAGTGAATGATGTCCCGGGTCACTAAAGACCCGAGGTATGCATTTAAGGGTTAATAATGGACAAAGATTTGAATATGCCTGTAAGTGCAAGATCGTCAATATCTTTTGTTCATTACAAAATACCTAATGTACTAATGCTAAAAAAAAAAAACACTTTAATGTTCTCATAATATACATTGCAGCATCAGCTCTTTTCTCAGTGTCTGAATTGGCTTGATCAAGGATTCGGCCTCTCTAAATCTCTTCTTTCTGCAAGCCTACTCTGCTCTGATTGGTCAGACAGCCCAGTCTGTTGTGATTGGTCAGATGGCAGAGTTTGTTGTTCTTTGGTCGACTCCTTACAGCGTGTGTCGGAAACCTAATGGCCATTTACCATAATTATCTGAATTTCACCTCAGCACTTGATGCACAGTGATACAAACAATAACAATGATGTTGGTTTCGCTTTGAGTTGGAGTCCTCATTCTTTGGAAGTGCATGCAAAGCGACAACCTAAACCAAACTCTTCCAGGCCTCAGCTACAACTAGTGTTTGAGGGTCAAAGTAAATGTTGTTTGTAGGCAGCCAACAAAGACCACAGACTGACATTATGCAAACTTGTTACAAACCAACGTAGTTTCGAGGCTAATGTAAGACTGGAATTACTGACGACTTGTTTCAGGCAGTTCAGAATTGATTCTTTCTTTTCGGAGACAATAATAGGGGCACTTTAATCGTTTTTAATTTTTTGTTAACTTAAGCCGGGGACACACTTAACAACTAGCCGAAACATTCTAAGGCTGTGCTCAACACACAAAGACTGAAGCAGATTTAAATACTTACACACAGAATTTAAACACCAACTGTAAACACCGACTGAACGCAACTGGCTCTGACTTGGCGCGTTTGGGCATGATCAGTCGTAAGTATCAAATTACATTCATAATCGGCCTTACAATCATTAGGTGATACACCTAAAAAAAATTAGGTGTATCCCCAGCTTTAATCAGTTGGTCTTGCTGCTGGACAGTGCTCTTAGAAATATGAATGGCACTGTGTTGGGTCGCCACACAATGTCTGTAAAACCTGCATCCTGAAGCAAAACCAGTAGAGAACCACTGATTCTGATCCAGTTAATAGTAGATCTGTGTGTGTGTGTGTGTGTTTGTTTAAACCTCACCTTCTCGCTCTCCTCTCGGCTCATGGCCAAGGCCAGCTGCAGCTGAAGTTCCTCCTCCCCGCTCGTCTGCGGCCGGGCCCGCTCCAGATCTGGGGCCAGATGAGGAGAGGAAGAGGAGGCTGGTAGGAAGAAAAGAGAAAATGCTTGATTCAACTTCTTGGTTTGGAAGAGAAAGGACTGGCACCACCACCACTGAATGTTAAACAAGCACCCAAATCACTGTTGTTCCATGCCCGGGCTGGAATTGCTTTCCTGTGCCTGTTTGACTCTGCTTTTGAAACAATGGGGTGTCTGTGTGGGGCGGCTGAAGAGGGACGGGGTGATGGGGCTTACATTATAATAACCCCCCATACAGGTTTTATCTGACAGTTCACCCATCTGTGCCATGGCATTCTGATGCATCATAATTAATAATAATATTAATAATAAATAGTAGTAGTAGTAGTAGTAGTATGTATGTATGCATGTATGTATGTACAGTTTAATGATTAATAATATTTCACTTTCATACATGGTGACATGCTAATGCTACTTTCATGTCTCTACATTAAAGGTAGGGTAGGCAATTTTGGAGCAGCTAGCAATAGCAAGCTAGCTTTGAAAGCATTAGATCCCACCCTCCCTTCAGAGCGTCTCGAAAGCCACGCCTCCTTCAAAACACATGAACGCACAGGTCGCACACAGCCAGAGAAGATTCTACAAAGCATCACGAGAGAAGGCGTAAAATTACCTCATGTCTCAAATCACATAACATTACAATAATAATGAACATAAACAACTTACAGAGCGCTAACTTGTACCACCCGACTGCTGCAGATTTATTTTGCCGTTGATAGCGTTGACATAGAAACACTTAAATCTGAGTGTGAGGACCTGAACAACTCCAGGTAGAATGTCTCAGGTTGCCATCTCGTAATTATGGTTACGACATGTTTGAACGCAGCATAAGCTCATTTTGGTTGAGGATGAACTGTTAAAGGTGGCTGCTGTTCATTTGCAGCGCTCTGTGACTGTCTATATTAGGGCTGTACAATTTATCGCGAATAAACCGCATGCGATTTGGCAAAGGCTGCAATTATTTAATGCGCAGCTTGTCAGAGCTATACGGCTCTGTTACCAATAGTAAATTCTTCTCCATCTGAAAGCCAGAGGGCGCTCTTGCACAGAAACTCCAAATATGCCCTGCCGCAGAAGAAGATAACGCATCATATCGCTGTAGTTTAATAAACAGAAGACTGTAACACATTAAACATAACTAATAAATATTCTGTGTAAAGGCTGATTTATACTTCTGCGTCGAGTGTACGGCGTAGGCTGTGTGTAGCACGCGTAACCTACGACGTAGCCTGATGTGCACCTCTTCAAAAATGTAACAACGCATCAATTCTACGCGGACCACAAGCGCTGTGATTGGTCTGGTAGAACCCCTCCCACGGGTCAAAAAAACTGGCGTGGAGAAGAGCAAGCGTTTTCAACTTCCATAGGAATGAAAAACGCTCTTTTTCTGGGGACACATGCAGTCATACTGCAACAAAAGTCATTACCTATTTGCCACTTCTCTGCCGTTTCTATTTGTAAGCTTCTCTGAAAATGTACATGACAAGCTGCTTCTTCTTCGGCTTTTGACTTGATGCTCAACATGACCGCGGACACTGCCTACTAGTGGTCTGCATGCACGTCGACGCGAACAACGACGCAGAAGTATAAATGAAAACAGACGCATAGCCTGCGGCGCAGAGGCTCCAGCGTAGGTTCAACGCAGAAGTATAAATCAGCCTTAAGAAGCCACATCATCTCACAGAAGGATGCTCAGCTGTCGTTATGAAGTGAGTTTGGAGTAAAAACATGTTATTAAATGTTGTCTTTTGTTAGACAAGATGTTAATAAATGCTTCTCATGTCTGGAAAGATGTTTGACGTGTGTTGCTTTTTCAATTGCACATTATAAGCGACTCAAACTCGCAGAGCTTTCAGATGGATTAGCATTTGGAGACATACTTCATTGCAGCCTTTGTAATTTCATAATCACACCAAGAATCGTGTTTAAGCAATAATCGTGTTTAAGTTCAATGTTATTTTTCGTATTGTGCGATAAATCGTGCAGCCCTAGCCTATATGTACATTTTTTCATATGTAGACCACTTTTATTATTGATTTCTTTCAGGATGTGAAGAGCGTTTCAACCAGAATAACAAAAAGTGTTTGTGAAGAAAATTGCCTACCCTACCTTTAACCCTTACATAATTGTTGTTTTATTTTCTGCACTGTGAATTATTTCCTCATCTGAACTGTTTGAAAGAAGCAGTGCACCCATACAGAAAATAGCCCAGAAAATGGCATTGCGGTTTTCCAGTTGCAATCACTTCCACTACAGTGCTTCTGAATGGCTGCGTCTGGCCTGGAATGCACTGGTGAAGAGACATGGACAACTCAACATTACCATTGGCTCCTGTGAGGCACAAATCACAACTTTTAACATTATCTACTCAAAATCATGACAATCTGACCCTGTAAACTGTGTCAATCAACACACTTTTCATAAAGTGACCATGTAAACAAAGGATGGGAAATTTCTGTACTTTCCCAAAATACCTGGCATCATGACAAACAAGTTGGTCTATTGTAAGTAAAAATGAAACTGAGCTGCACCTTATGTCATCAAAGACTTGATTTCAGAAGATAACTAAATATGTGGTCTGTTGTACCATATGAGAGAGGGCCTGTAGTCTAGAAAAATGTGACTATCAAATTAGATTAAAATTAAGGACTGTCAGTCAATTACATATTTTAATCAAATCAATTACATGATAAGCTGATTAACTCACAGAAAGTAATCTTTGTGTTTAAATAGATTGTCATGCATATACATCAGCCAATGAAAGCATATGACAGTTTCAGCTGATCTAGAAGTTTCACTCTAAATGCACTGTAAAGTCACAGTAAGTGTAGTGATAACTACTCAATGCTGGAGAAACACATTCCCCAGATTCATATTTTGGAGTTACTACTCCATATATTTGAGGAATTCAATGAATCAGAAAATACAACAGAATAAGTTTTTCTGTTTCACTGTAGACATGCAGGGGAAGGACATATTTGATCACCGCAATGCATTTTAAGAGTTTTGGCATGCAGCACAGCTCATCAATGTCAGTTTCAAAAGAGTGGACCACACAAAAGAAGCCAGTTGGCATTTCCTGTCCAACAGGTGAAAGATAGAGTTTGAAAAGAACTAGCATTGTTTACAACACAAATCAACCTGAAGCCTCCAAAAAAATCAACACAGGCCTCAAGCTAGTGAGAAAATGAATGAATATGGGAAGAATGTAGATGCGTATCAGATCCACAGTTACACATGCATCATGTGATCAAGCCTACATGGAGTCATCCACACCCTCATGAGGCACTTCACATTAGAACGTTAAATATCACACGTTTACAAAAATGAGGAAGTAGAACTTCCAAAAGAATGAAGCATGTCTAATATGGGTTAAAAGCACAAGGCCGTGTGTGATACACCTCTCTATGTACACAGTGTGTGTACACATTTTTCACTACTGACATTGATTAACCATTGGTTTAGTTAACTTCTACAGCTGATTGATTTCCAAATCCCAAGTCAAAGAAGGAACTATCCATTCCAGTGAAGTCAGTTGAAGTCAAACGTTTCTGACATACATTAAACAGTGAGTTAATACAAACATGAAAATCCTGTCCTCGTCTACTCAACCTCGTGTCACTCTAAGACTTTTCTTTATCTTCAAAACAAATTAAGATATTTTTAACGAAACCTGAATGATTTCTGTCCTACCATTGAAAGTCCATTACACCAAAACTTTAAAGCTTAAAAAGTTAAATATGGGATTACCTTTGATGTCATCTAATGCTGTGAAACACTAGTAATAGTAGTAATAATACCACTAGTACACAAGTAAGTACAACACAGTTTACTGTAATATTCAGCAAATCTCAAAATATCTATACATTTTTCATACTGTACATTATAATGTTCTGATGCCTAAATTCACTTCTATTTCAATATCGGTGCATCCCTCAAAAAATCACTTAGTGATCAGTGCATTTATCCACTGACCTGTTGTGGTCTACTCTGCTCTGATTGGTCAGGTGAACTGCTGTGATTGGTCTATTCTGCTCTGATTGGTCAGATGGCTCAGTCTGTTGCAAAACCAAACTATTCCATGCATCAGCTACAACTACCTTGTTTGAGGGTCAAAGTAGACATTGTTTGTGGGCAGTCAATGAAGACCACAGGCTGACATTATGAAAATGTATTACAAACCTACGGAGGTTCCAGCAGGAATTAAGGCTGGAATCATTGCACTTTGATCTTTGAAACTATGGAGACGTTTACTTTCAGAAACAGCTACAAGAAAAAAAAAAAAAACATAATAGGGGCACTTTTAATTATTGTTTATAACCATTTTCGAATCCATTCAGTCGATCTCCAGGTCTGGCGGTACCACTTTTAGAATAGCTTAGCATAGTTCATTGAATCTGATTAGACCGTTAGCATCTCGCTCAAAAATGACCAAAGAGTTTCAATATTTTTCCTATTTAAAACTTGACTCTTCTGTAGTTACATCGTGTACTAAGACCGACTGAAAATGAAAAGTTGCGATTTTCTAGGCCGATATGGCTAGGAACTATATTCTCATTCCTGCGTAATAATCAAGGAACTTTGCTGCCGTACCATGAGTGCAGCAGGCGCAATGATATTCAAGTTTTAAATAGGAAAAATATTGAAACTCTGGTCATTTTTGAGCGAGATGCTAACGGTCTAATCAGATTCAATGAACTATGCTAAGCTATGCTAAAAGTGGTACCGCCAGAACCGGAGATCGGCTGAATGGATTCGAAAACGGCAAAACTCAACTGTTTAACTCTAGGGGAGTTTGAAAATGAGACTATTTTCAAAAAAAGTGGAGTGTTCCTTTAAGTGAGTGACTCTGCATTCATCAACAGTAAGAACAGACATACTCACAGTTGAAGGAGGAAGGCGAGCCCCTCGGCCTGCTTTGCTCTTCACCATACAGTGCTTCCATGCTTGGTTGACTGGTGGGGCGTCCCGGATAGGGAGGTGGTAAAGATCCATAACCACCGCTTCCTGCCACGCGCTCGCGGGTCTTTAGTGCCTGTGATCGCTCCTGCTTGAGCTTCTCGTCATCCCTGAGCAGAGCCACCAGCTGCTTGGACTTTTCCCGGACGCTCATGCCCTGGTCCTGCCCATCCCGGTCGATGTACTGGAAATCCCGCAGAGTCTGGATGGCGTGGATGTTCTCCTTGCACTGCTGAGCCACTCGCTCTGATCCGGACTTGATCAGATAGTCCAGCAGAGTGAGGGCCTTGTACACGTGCCGCCAGTTCTTGCCATGGTCATTGAGCCTCTTCCAGATAATGCCCATGACTTCGGTGAACGCCACCACGTTGAACGTCAGGTCTGCAATTTCCATCAAGAGCGAGGATGGAGGACCCCACGGATCATTGGACGTCGCCTCCCTGACCTTGATCTCCGCGTCCGTGTAGTTGTTCACAATGTTCTTCATCTGGCGCCGTAAAGAAGAGGTCGTCATGATGACTTTGGGTTTGGGGTGATGACGATGGATGCACTTTTGTTTATGATAAGGAGCGCAATGTTTGCCACAAAGACGAAAAGTTCAGCAATCTCCTGTTACAGTTTTGTTAACCTGAAGAAAAGAGAGGCGAAAATAAAAATGTTATATTTCACACTAGAAACATGCCTCATCTCAATGGAACATACCGTAGATGGATTCCCTGGACTTCTTTGGAAAAATACCTACCTGATATTTCAATGGATTCATTAGCTTTTTGGCAAAACCGACCCTTGTGAAAAAGTACACTTTAGCAAACTTGTAAAAAAAAAAAAGTACTTATTACAGAAATGATACACTTGAGCAAAGTTCAGATAACCTACCCAATCAGCCAGAGGCATATTTATAAATAACCAAGTCACCTCTGTCCCACGACAGTTTTACAACATCCCTCCTTCACCCCAACTCCTTACTCTCAACTGTTCCTATCCTAGCCAGGAATGGGGGGATGCTCTGGGTGCCAAATATATATACTCTTTACTCTATTTGATTATTTGTAAGTGTAGACTTGTGAAAGAATATACTCAAGCGTGAACTGAACGTAATGTTTTTAGACATTTAATTGTTATAAATGTTATTTACAATTAAATTAAAATGTATTACAGTTTAAATGTAAATCAAATGCAATTAGCTGAACTTTAGAGTGCTTTTTGACCCACTTGAGTAGGACCTAAGTGAATATAGATTACATACAGATTTGAAGTCCAAGGGTACCATTTGACAGTTCTTCTAATATGGAATCAAAAGACATAACTCAGCTCCTCTCTACAATATAACACAAACCATCTGCATCCAACATGTCTTCAAATAAATGAGCACCAGCTGAGGAACGTGGACTTGAAAAAAACATCCCGAAAATCTGCTCTTTTGGTATTTAATAATTTCAGCTATTTTTACCAATAATCATGGGTGTTAAAATGGTCAAAAAGGCTGAAGTGTGCAGTTAAAAACCTGTTTGATGCCACGAGGTTCCAAAAGACAGGTTTCTCAGCGATGCCATATAGAAGAACCATTTTGGTTTGCCAAAGAACCCTTCAGTGAACAGTTCTTAATGGGTTAGTTCACCCAAAAATGAAAATTATGTCATTATTTACTCACCCTCATGTCGTTCCGAACCCGTAAGACCTTCATTCATCTTCGGAATACAAATTAAGACATATTTGATGAAATCCGAGAGCTCTCTGACTCATCCATAGACAGCAATATAATCACCACTTTCAAGTTCTAGAAAGGTACTAAAGACATTGACGTGACTGCAGTGGTTCAACCTTCATTTTATGAACCGACAAGAAGAGATTGTTGATTAAAGTCGTTATTTTTGTGTTGTTTTTGCACACAAAAAGTTTTCTTGTCGCTTAATAAAATAAAGGTTTAAACCAGTCACGTTGACTATTTCAACAATGTCTTTAGTACGTTTCTGGACCTTGAAAGTGGTCTATTGGTCTATAAGTGTTCTGAAGATGAACAAAGGTCTTACATTTATGGAATGACATGAAGGTGAGTAATTAATGACAGATTTTTTTCTTTTTCTTAGTGTGAAGAACATCTAAAGAACCTTTTTCCACTATAAAGAACCTTTTGTAGAATGGAAAGATTCCATGGATGTTAAAGATTCTTCATAGAACTATTGATGCTAATAAAGAACTTTTACTTTTAAGAGTGTAGGGCTGCAGAAATGACAGCAAGAAATGTCAGCAAAACTTTGACACCCAACTTCACTGGTGAAAATAGCTTAGAACCAGCAAAACTTGAAATTCACATTACACATCAGTGTAAAGGCCACGTGGACTTGCATCACAACATATGACCCGAGATAACGTAGGCTGCCATTTCAAAAGAGAAAGGGAAAAATGTGAACATGTCCATAACCATTAACAAGCTTTAACCAAATCTAAGTGCGACCTAATTGGAAGGAACAACTTCCTTGTGACTGACGCAACTAATCAAACACAAACCATCAACTGTTACAAACTGTACAAACATCAGTCAACCAAATGTGCAGCAGGAGTTACTACATTCAAATAAATCATTTGAAAAACAAAGTCTTACAAACCATTCCAATTCTACAAGAATCAATGGATATATATAAGAAGGGTTTTGGTCTGACAATGGTTGAACAATTTACACACAAATTCTGCTAGTGTTTCATGAATAAGGCCCATTAAACATGGATTTTTTTAACAGATACTGTTACCAGTCTACCATATTTATGCTTTCATTTGTAGTCTTAAGCAATACAAATAATTATATTATCTTGATGATACACAATATCCACAGTGTTGGTAAAATATGTCGCTGCTTAAAAATCATGAGCTTATACCATTTTAAAAGCATACTGCTATAGATTAAACTCTCAGTGTTTCATCTCAGTATAGGAACGATTGTATGTAAAGCATTCATCTAGCTATTGGAAATCCATCACTCACTGATGGAAAAAACACCACAGCTTCAGTTGCACTCTAATGAAAGTCTGTCAAAACAAACGCAAATGTTGGATTGACAAAGCCTGGCATGTAAACTTAAAGGGATAGTTCATCCAAAAATGATCATTTTCTCAGTAGGGTCTAGTGTTGTTCGAAACCCAACATACTTTAAAATATTTTGTGCTCATAGAAGAAAGAAAGTCATACAGGTTTGGAACAACATGAAGGTGAATAAATGATGACAGAACTGTAATTTTTGGGTGAACTATTCCTAAGTCAATATAATCATTCATTTTTATTAGACTAGAAATATCACTGCTCTTTTTATGTTGTTGATTACATGCTATTGCAGTAGTCTACATTGTAGTTTGAATAGCAAAACCATAGAGTTAGTGTTAAGTTTCCTCTGAAAAATTATTAATAACTTTATATAAACAAGACCACACCCTGAATATATAAAAACACACACACACACACGTCAGCCATATGCTTCTTACAGCAATGAGAAACGGATCTCATAGTGCACAGGCCGTGACCTTGATGTGGTGACACATTCCACTCTCGCTGAACTGGCTTTAGACGCCAATCAATAACAGCAGTTTGCTTAACATCACATTTCTGCTGAGAGTCTGTTGGATCACACAGTGCTGCGCAAAGAGGGTGGAATTTCAAAAACAAGCCCTGCTGACACATGGGCACAATACACAATGAACCTGTATGCAAGTCTTTCTCTTAAAAAAATAAAATCAGGTCTACATCCATCAGGGGGTTAATATAGTACAAGAAAGAGGGGCAGTTTTACTATGTGATATATAGGCATATTTATAAAATAATTTTCTTTATGCACACACTCATATACATCATATGTGAAGTTATGAACTATGTAACTACAATGAACTTAGAAAAGGTTTGTCATAGTGACATCATCATGCTTGTCAGGAAGTAAATTCTGTAATGACGAGCAAATATCTCGTTTTTATCACTTAATGCAGGGTTTACGTTTGAAGGGGACAGTCCTACAATATCGACCCTTTTACCAAGGTTTTGTATTCGTTTGTTTGTTTTTTAAGGTTTGCTGATCATAATTTTATCGCATAATGTATTAATGTAGACTGAGATGACACACAAAGTAGCTAATCTTTGTAAATAATCTTAAACTGAAAATGGTGCATTTCATTTCATTGAATAACCTACAGAATTTCCACATGAAAAGTTGCATTATTGATTTTGTGTATATGGCTATATATACTTTGTCTAAATGTAAAATAACGTAGCGTAGGCTACACTCACGTTATATTACAGATAAATCATATGGAAATAACTAACCTTATTAACCAAATGTTCTCTCATACATTTGTTTACTTAGTTGTCCACTTCACAAGATACAAATTAACTTTCAATCCAGGTAAAGAACCAGCTCTCCCACATTTCAGTATACTTGTTTTAAGATTTTCATCCAGCAAGAAGGTAAAGCAGACCCTTAAAGTCGTTTAAATGCATTTCGATGTTGTGGGACAGGAATAAAGAGGCGCTTTCGCAGCGTTCGCATCTTCATAATGCGGTATTGCGGCAGGAGAGGCTAATGTTGAAAGGCGGCATTTGGTTGCGTGACTCAGCTGGAATAACAGAGTAAGATTTGGAAATCTTATTTCGGCTCGCGAGAGGTAAAATCGTATTCATCTGAACGTCCTTTGTGTCCTTACCTCTCATTGCTTGACATAAAAGTCCCAACTGTGGGATCCTATCTGTAGTTGTCCTCCCCTCGACATCTCCGCATGCTTCCAGTGTTGATAGTTTTGGAATCTGGTTCAAATACACCAGACGTCCAACTCAGTCAAGCGCCGCAAAGTTTTGCCTTTGTGATTTTGTTGTTTCGTTCTGTGGAGGAGGCCTATCCGGTTAGGAGTTGTTGGTATATATCCCAAAAAAAAAGTCCCGGGCGCCAACCTCGCTGGCAACAGAACCCCCCCTTGTTAAAGGCCAGTAAAGTGAACCGAGGGAAGAGGCTGATGGAGGAAGGGAGGGCTGCTCAGTCAGTCAGTCAGTCGGTCTTAACCCGTTCTGCTCCAAAACGACACACACGAACCTGTCACTGACTGACTGAGATATGCAGCTCTGCTTGGGAATGTGCTCTCAAATGACAAATAGCACTTCCCACTTATAGGATACACAGATTGGTATGTTTACAACCCTTGCAATTTGTCTACTAGCCTAATAGTCTACATAAATGTCAAAAATAAACAGGCAAAATATATTAATGAAACAATAAAACAAAAACAAATGGGTAACATTTAACCTCTTAATTGCCTTTTCCTCCATCACATATTTTAGTAATCATCAAATTTGGTATCATTCGAAAGCTTAAAAACTCTAAATTCTTCCTGTGAAAACAGATTTTTAGCCGCCTTCTATATATTCAACTTAATAAAAAAGTGTAACTGACATCGCTTCAGTTAAGCTTTTTTCGCAAGTTGAATACGGAAGGTGTAGGACGTAGTGTAAGCATTTTATGGAAGGCGGGCTGGTAGAAGCTAGATATTTTACTTTATAACTTGTTAAAGGTGATAAAGAGGATCTTTTCGTCGACTGAGAAACCAAAGACTGTTACTGAGTTTTTTAAATGAGCGCATGCGTAAGCACAACCCCTCCTCCTTTCGAGGGAATGCCTCCCAAAACTCGTAAGCACTCGTATTGGAACACGAGTGTTTACCACCGGCATTCGCTGTGTAGTGTTAGTGGATTCATTATGTCGGACTCACCGCAGGTAACTCATAATCTGCAGTTGTTACTCCTGTCTCCTGACAAAAACATCGCATGCGGCGCCTGTGGAGTGTGGAAAGTTACTGGAGCGCGCAGCCGCGCTCGTCTCTCACAAGGAACATCATGGCAGTGATTGACAAGCCAGAGGGCCAATCGTTTATGCGATGATCGCGTAAACGATTGGCTGATGTTTTTAAGGCCCTACCTCGTGCACAGATGATGTATATTAATATTATTACTTTCAGTGCACCTAATAAATAGTCTTTTATCAGTTAGTAAAGACAGTTTCAAGTAATATTGCAAAAATATATAAAACAAAACATCCTCTTTAGCACCTTTAAATGTGGATATTTTTCTTACACAAACGCATCACTTCGCTTCAGAAGGCCTTTATTAACCCCCCGGAGCCGCGTGGAGTACGTTTATGATGGATGGATGCACTTTCTAGAGCTTCATACTTATTGGTCCCGTTCACTGCCATTATAAAGCTTGGATGCATCAGGATATTTATTAATATAACTCTGATTGTGTTCATCAGAAAGAAGAAAGTCATATACACCTGGTTTGAGGGTGAGTAAAGCTTGGGGTAATTTTCATTTTCACTTTCGCAACAATCTGCTAAATGTGTGTTAATAAAACGATTGACCAACCTAGGCCTGAATTCAATAATTACAACCATTTAAGTTTGATGGTGCATTTTCATAACTATTCTTAAAGGATTAGTTCACTTTCAAATAAAATTTTCCTGATAATTTTCTCACCCCCATGTCATCCAAGATGTTCATGTCTTTCTTTCGTCAGTTGAAAATAAATGAAGGTTTTTGATGAAAACATTCCAGGATTATTCTCCTTATAGTGGACTTCAATGGCCTTCAAACGGTTGAAGGTCAAAATGACAGTTTCAGTGCAGCTTCAAAGGGATTTAAACGATACCAGATGAGGAATAAGCGTCTTATCTAGAGAAACGATCGGTCATTTTCGAAAAAAATACAACTGTATATGCTTTATATAAACAAATGATCGCCTTCCAAGTGCTTCCTCCAAAACCGCATTTCCGTATTCTTCAAAAAGCTTACGCTGTACTTCCTACGCGTTCCCTATTCAACTTGCGGAAAAAATGTAACTGCCGCTGCGTTTGTTCCGTAAGTAGAACAGGGTGTAGGACATACAGCGTAAGCTTTTTGAAGAATACGAAAGAAGAATACGGCGGAAGCACTTGGAAGGCGATCATTTGTGTTTATAAAGCATATACATTTACATTTTTTTTTTAAAATGACCGATCGTTTCGCTAGATAAGACCCTTATTCCTCGTCTGGTATCGTTTAAAGCCCTTTGAAGCTGCACTGAAACTGTAATTTTGATCTTAAGGAGAATAATCCTGGAATGTTTTCATCAAAAACTTTAATTTCTTTTCGACTGAAGAAAGAAAGACATGAACATCTTGGATGACATGGGGGTGAGTAAATTATCAGGATAATTTTATTTGAAAGTGGACTAATCCTTTAAGGGGAATAACAGTTAAAGGGTTAATGTGTTTAATTAGCTAGCTATTTATAGTATAGCTACTTTTTAATTTTAAACTGGATATCTGTTAGATAAAATAATTTGGAGATCAAATATTTCGAGATGATCTTTTCTGGTTGAGCAATCTAGCACAGAAAAGCTGGTACCAGGGTATCGAATTGAAGACTCAGACACAGAGAGTGCAGTTCAACCAAGATACAAAGTTTATTCGGCCAGAGAGCCAATTATATATTGAAAATATAGGAAGTGAAAATGACAACTCTGCATTAATACAATCAGTAGGGGTTGTGCACAACTCTAAGAAAAGAAACATGTTCTCTAAGCATGATGTATTGGCTAGACAGAGATACAGAGACACAGAAAACAGGCACAGGATGTTCTTAAAATCTTACAATATTATCTAAAATAACTAATGAGTCTCAAAACAAGCATGTGATTTGTGGCTATAATTCCAGAAATGTGAAATGTGCTCTATTGGAAATGAAAGGGAGGTGGAAATGATGGTTGGTGTTAAATTACTTATGACTCTTCCCACAAACCTACCTACCATTTATGTTCATGATTTATTCATTATTTTCTAGAGAAGGGTGAAGTGTGATGTAATGGCATACATAGACTAGAAATGTGTTTCCTAACCTCTTTTGTCTTCTGTACCCCTGCAGCCCCATCAATAACACTCATCGACACCAAACTACAATGTGCGATCTTATTATAGCATTATAATCTATAGACTATTATTGAAGTCACAAAGAAAATGGTAGGGTACAAAACATTTTAACTATACTGCACATATATAGGCCTATATGCTATTTTTTTTTTCATTAACTACAAAGAAATGAAACCGTGTGTGTGTGTCCCTACCTTAACCATATTTTGAGGATAATTTGTAACCATAAGTAAAGTAAATCTGAAAAAACATCCAAAAACCTCCTTTTGATGATGTTCTCATTTGTACAAATAAATACAAAAATAAATAAATAACAAAGGTTTTTGGTTGTAAAAATGCAGAAAATGTTCTGTTAGGGTGTAATTTAGAGCTGTATATAAAAACAACAAAAGTTTATGGAATGTCCACATTTAGCTAAGCAAACGTGTCTATGTGTGTGCGTGTTTAATGGGTTTTATTGAAGGAAAAACAAAAATCTTTCCAAGTGCACATACCCTTGGTTGGGAATCACTAAAACATTCTGACTCTTTATCATAAATGCACAAACGGCAAGAATGAAAGAAAGCAGGTGAAAGACTAGAGAATTCCTGTGCAAAGCTTCCTTGTGACAAGTGTTTTGGCCAAGCAAGTGTTTCTGGAAAAACCAGCTCTGTTCTTGCCAAACGGATACTCTCCTTTTTCTGTTGGATCACATTCTGAAGAAAGGCTGCCAAAGTAGAAATCATTTCATTTCTTCTCCTTAAAATTGACTGAAGACAAACAGAGTTTAATCTTAAGCACATTACTTTCGGCACTTTCCACAAATAGGCTAAACTTTTGCATTAAATTGATCATATAAGTGACTGCTGTCACGTTTTGCAAGGAAAAGTTGAGTAGTGGATCTTTGCAGCAGTTTGAAACAATGGGTAACGAAGAAAACAGAAGAATTAAACACAGACCGTCCAAACACACAATATCCAACAATATAAAATAAGAGTCTTAGAATGTATCAACATAACCACCCGTGACCAGTGTTGGGGAAAGTTACTTTAAAAAGTAATGCATTGCAATATTCCCTAAAAAATTAACTAATTGCATAAACTTAGTTACTTTTTATGGAAAGTAATGCATTACGCTTTCTTTTGCATTACTTTTTGCTCACCTGGGCTGGGCTTTCTTGCTTGCTTGTTTGTTTGTTTGTTTGTTTGTTTGTTTAATAATAAAAAATTCTATTTTTGACAAATGTAAATGCCTTTTCAGACCAAAAGTGAAATAAATAAGCCTCAGGCTGAATGAAATGCAAATTGACGTCTGTACAGTAGAGGGCGCAGCTCAATCAAACCTTTCAGCTGTGCTGGACTGCAGAAGAACAGGATACAGGAGATGGTATTTCAACACTCTTACTTCAGCAATCAAAACAAAAAATGAAACGCAAAAGTGATAACTAAAGTCATTTTTGTTTATGGTTGAATTGGATCATCAAAGGTCAGCAGCAAAGACATTGGTTAATAAAGTGTGATTTAATACTTAAAGTAGCCTATATCTGTGTTATTTGGAAGGGCGTTCATGTGCAGTTTTTACCTAGGAAACTTATATTTAAGATAATCCCGAGAGCACGTGAAGGCATCATAACTCCCGATTTCTCTCAATATGGGGAGTCAATAAATGGGAAAACAAACTAACTTGCATTACTTATTTATTTGAAAAGGAACTCTGATATTTTGTTGTAAATTTTAAAAGTAATGTGTTACCAGTTACTTGAAAAAGTAATCTGATTATGTAACGTGCGTTACTAGTAATGCGTTATACCCGTTAAAATGTTTCAAATAAATAAATGCTTTTCTTTTTGCTTTCATCGAAGAATCCTGAAAAATGAATGTTTTCCACAAAAATATTAGGCAGAACAACTGTTTTGAACATTGATATAAGAAATGTTGATATAAGAAGAAAAAAAATGTCTTGAGAATCAAATCAGCATATTATAATGATTTCTGAAGGATGTGACACTGAAGAGTAATCCTGAAAATTCAGCTTTACATCACAGAAATAAATTACATTTTAAAAGTTTCAAGCCATATCTCGTCCCTAATGCTTTTAAGATAACATGGACGCGTATGAGACCAGGGATGTTATTAGTGCAAATCTGGGTGTGCCATTAAAACATTTCCTATTGAGTAAACTGTATACATATTCCACGTGGTGAACTTCTTTTCATGTTTTGTTTTCACATTGTTGCTTAATGGCCTTATTTTTGTGTTTAACATTACATAACATCTCATCCTGTCAATCCATTCCAGTCTTCTTTTCCACTGAAAACAAACTCCTGGCCAAACTCTTTGTTTTCTTTCCTCATACTCATAAACTCAGGACACACGTGTTTCTTTCTGCTATTCCATCCAGATACAAATAAATTTATTTCTCCATGTATTTTTACAATTCACTTTAGAAATATACAAACAGACAATGTACATGTATGTTTTTCCTGTGACAAACATGATATGGAAACACGAGTTGGCCTTAAACCCATCATGCCTTTGCTGCCCTCACATGGTAACACTTGTTTTGTACAACAACCTCAAATATTTTTTGTTTATTATGAGGCTAAATCATAAAATACTGTATTAGTTCCATAATAGAACAGCATTCTTACATTAGTAGCTGACATAATACACGGTTACAAATTATTCTTTGCGTAAGAATTATATATTTTTTTTAATTATTAAGCAAGTATTTTCAGTAACAAAAGTTAAGTATCTCAAAGAAGATTTGTCACAATATACTGTTTTTTGTTTTTTTTGTTTTTTTTTAAAGCACCAAAATAGCAGGTGATTTGGATTAATGCCTTTTAGTTCTATTAAGCCTACACTGAAAAAAATATAAATTAATAATAATAATAATAATAATAATAATAATAATATATATATATATATATATATATATATATATATATTTTTTTTTTTTTTTTTTTTTTTTTTTCCTTCTTTTTTTTTTTTTTTTTTTTCTGTGGCACAGTTCCATTTGTTCTGTTCCCTGTTCCCAGCATGCTTCAGGGCATGAATTATTAATATGGCTGCATCAGGTGACTATTTTCCAGTTTACACTCTTGTTGTTAATTTTGTTGTCACATTTAGTAAGTTGCTGCCTTATAAGTCACATATAATTTATTTAGTAAATGTATTTGTGTCAAGGTGTGTTTGTATATAAAGGTACACTATGTAACTTTTGGCCCTCTAGTGGTTAAAAAAAACCCACATGCTTTTTGTTTTGGCTGTGCAGGATGAATATGATTCAATAATTATGGAATATAAGTTTACCTACCTCAAGAACCGCACAGTTATTTCCTCACTGGTGAGAAATGTCATGTATCTTTTAAGTTGCTAAACAATTTTGATTAATTCATCAGAGCAGTGCTGACAACACGTTTCTGTGCGAAATTCGAAGTGGCCGTTACACCTCGGGTGTGCATTATTTTCTTATAATTCAATGGCCGTCGTCAATTATTCCGCTTATACTACTGTTACCACACCTCAAAGACGCTGTTCCGATGTTCTATTTCAAGACATTTGTCAGGTTTTTGTCCTTAAAACACTCTTGTGTGTGGGATTAATTTCTTACGCATCTCATCCCAAACCTCCGTTGCTAATTCCAAAATGTCATTTCAGAACTAGTAACGGAGGATTAAGCCTTGATAGCAGAATAATACAGTTGATTGATTGATTTAAACTTTTTTAATCCTGAGGGGAAATTAAATTGTCATGGCAGCTCAATACAGTCATTAAGCACTTAGAATATCATGTGACTATATACCTATTAACAAACACAGGTCTATCCTAGACAGATGAGTTATATACTGTAATAGCACTAGGCAGGAACGATTTCCTATATCGTTCCTTCAAGCAACTGTTGCTAAAACTACTCTTGAGTTTGTCCAGAGTTTTATGGAGGGGATGAACATCATTGTCCATAATCGCCAGCAACTTTGCCAGCATTCTGTCCGTAACCACGTCCTCCAAAGTACCAAGCTCAGAGCCGACGACAGCCTTTTTGATGAGTTTGCGTAGTCTGTTGGCATCCTTTGCTTTGATTCCTGCACCCCAACACACCACAGCAAAGAAGATAGTACTCGCAACAGCAGTCTGATAAAACTTCTTGAGTATCCTGTTACACACGTTGAAAGACCTGAGCTAACTCAAGAAATATAGCCGACTCAGGCCCTTCTTGTAAACAGCCTCCGTATTTGTAGACCACTCCAACTTGTTGTTCAACTCGACACCTAAATACGTACAAGTTCCACATTAATCCCACCAATGCAAACTGGAGTGGGTGGTGCCTTATTCCTGCTGAAATCTACCACAATTTCTTTTGTCTTCGCCACATTTAACTGTAAGTGATTTTCCCCACACCATTTCACAAAGCAGTCAACCAGACGTCTGTACTCCTCCTCCTGGCATTTCTCCACACAGTCTAGCCTGCTATGGCTGTGTCATCCGAGTATTTCTGCAGATGACATGACTCAGAACTGTAATTAGAGTCCGCAGTGTAGATTGTAAACAGAAAGGAAGATGGCACAGTTCCCTGGGGGGCCCCGATGTTACTCATCAGTCGTTCAGACACACATCCCAGCTGTAATCTCACAAACTGAGGCCTGCCCGTCAGATAATCATGGATCCACGTGACTAAGGAAGCATTTACCTGCATTTCTTCCAGTTTTGCCTTCAACAAAATTGGCTGTATGGTATTAAACGCACTGGAAAAATCAAAAAACAAAATGCGAACTGTGGTATTAGATGTGTCCAAAAAACAATATACCTTCTGCAGTAGATATTTAATTACATCTTCCACACACACACACCTGGGGCTGATAAGCAAACTGCAGAGGGTCAAGTGATGGATGCACTAGTGGTCTAAGGTGTGCCTCTCCATAACCTTCATTAAATGAGAGGTTAGTGCACTGGGTCTGTAGTCATTTAGTGCCATGGGATGTCTATTCTTAGGCACTGGAAGATACAGTTATTAATGCAGTAAATTAGCCTCCCTGAGTCTCTCATAGCAGCAGTGTCTCTACTAATAATGAAACTTTAAGTTTAAATACCTCAAGAACCACACAGTTATTACCTCGCTGGTGAGAAATGTCATGTATCTTTTAAGTTGCTAAACTACTTTACTGATTAATTCTTCAGAACCGCGCTGACAACACGTTTCTGTGGGAGTGTATGTCCGTACTGTGTGTGTCCATTCAAGTGAGAGAGAGTGTGTGTATGGGGTTTCAGGACACAATAAAACGCATTTTGCGGCAAAAACCATGACAAAAATTTGATGTTTACTATATTAATTTGCTTGGTCGTTGTGGGTTTTGTTTCTTTTGCGGTTGTAGGCTGTAAGACCTATTAAAGGTGCCGTAGAATGCATTTTCAAAAGATGTAATATAAGTCTAAGGTGTCCCCTGAATGTGTCTGTGAAGTTTCAGCTCAAAATACCCCATAGATTTATTTTTTTTATTCATTTTACTGCCTATTTTGAGGCATCATTAAATATGCGCCGATTCAGGCTGTGGCCCCTTTAAATTCTCGCGCTCCCTGCCCCCGGAGCTCACGCTTGCCTTTAACAGCATAAACAAAGTTCACACAGCTAATATAACCCTCAAATTGGATCTTTACAAAGTGTTCGTCATGCAGCATATCAGATCATGTGAGTATTGTATTTATTTGGATGTTTACATTTGATTCTGAATGAGTTTGATGGTGCTCCGTGGCTAAAGCTAACATTACACACTGTTGGAGAGATTTATAAAGAATGAAGTTGTGTTTATGAATTATACAGACTGCAAGTGTTTAATAATGAAAATAAGGACAGTCCTGTCTCCGTGAATACAGTAAGAAACGATGGTAACTTTAACCACATTTAACAGTACATTAGCAACATGCTAACAAAACATTTAGAAAGACAGTTTACAAATATCACTAAAAATATCATGTTATCATGGATCATGTCAGTTATTATCGCTCCATCTGCCATTTTTCGCTGTTGTTCTTGCTTACCTAGTCTGATGATTCAGCTGTGCACAGATCCAGACGTTAATACTGGCTGCCCTTGTCTAATGCCTTGAACATGGACTGGCATATGCAAATATTGGGGGCGTACATATTAATGATCCCGACTGTTACAGATTGAGATTCGCCTGTTCTTCGGAGGTCTTTTAAACAAATCAAATTTACATCAGAAGAAGGAAACAATGGAGTTTGAGACTCACTGTATGTCATTTCCATGTACTGAACTCTTGTTATTCAACTATGCCATGGTAAATTCAATTTTCCATTCTACGGCACCTTTAAAATAACAAAAATCCTTTGGCAAAGTGATATGTAACTTTAATGCAGTTAAGACCTATTAACACTTATAATAGGCTTAACATAGTGAATCAGGGTAGGAAAAAAGACTGATGTATTGACCTATTATTTACATTTTGTTAATTGTGAACAAAAAGTTACATATCTTAAAGATTATGTTGATTGTTAAACAAATGTTAAATCTATGTTAGGTGATTGCTACTGTCACATTTCATTTTCCAGTTCTGTGAGTGGCATTTTAAGGTATTTTGTGCATGTTTTTTGTCTAACGAGTGTTCATGCAAAGTCTTTAATTTCTACTTTTTGTATAGAAAGAAAACAGATGAAAGTGATAAAAGGAAACAATTTGCATCTAACTTTTTCAAGCTGACACAATTTAAGATATTTTAGGACTTAATTTAAATAGGTATTTTTTTCAATGATGGAACATTTTAGGCTATGGTAACTTTACATTTTATGTTCTGTGAATACATTTACTACTTTACTTTAAATAAGTGAATTCAGCTCAAGAAGAAAAACATTCATGCTGGACGTGCCTTCATTTTGTTTTTTAAGTCTTAATAACATCTCACCACAATGTAAAGCAGGAGCATAGATTTTCAATACGAAGCCTTATAGAGAAGTGAGCGATATTGTGATGGCTCACAAAGACATGTTCTCAGCTCATCAGATAGAGTCTGGAAACCAGTGTTATAAAGTGCACAGTTGCCATGGTGATGTATATTTTATTCTCAGCAGAGAACATTTAGTCTCAAGCACTCCAAGGTAAGTACTGTAAAAGAAAACCAAAGCACACCATGCACCGATTCAGTGCATTCAGAGTGGCCTTGATCGAATGAAGTCGAGCTGCCTGAGACTGTTAGATATGTAGGTGTTCATGCTGCACAAGATGGGAATTTGTCTTCTGTTAAGTAAGGACGCTTTGCCCAATACAGATGTGCTGATATGCTCTAATAATAGCCAGAATGTTCTTGATATTTCTTGAAAATGGTATTATTCCTCCTCAAAATAGGATTAAAATGTTTTGCATTATTACATTATTTTTTGTGACAGTTCCATTACTGTTAATCCCATTGTTCTGGTAATTCCTATTAGATTCTCATTCTGTAATACAGTGTTTTTCACACTGTTGAATGTAACTGACTATGCACTTAAGAAGTGCACTTGATTGTACTGAATTTGCTCTTTTAGTGTACTTCAAATCTTAAAACTGCACTTCTTGATAGATTATTATTAAATAAAAGACCATTTTCATGACTATGTTTCTTAACACACTTTTAAAAAGTGCATTTTGTAATGATGTCAAATTAAATGTTTATTTTAAAGGGGTGGTTGATTATAATTTCACTTTTTTTAACTTTAGTTAGTGTGTAATGTTGCTGTTAACAACATCTGCAAAGTTACGACGCTCAAAGTTCAATGCAAAGGGAGATATTTTATTTTATAGAAATTGCTGTTTAAGGACTACAACAAACGTCTGGTAGGGACTACAACGAGCTTCTTTCCAGGTTAGTGACATCACTAACCCTAAAATTTACATAAACCCCACCCCCGGGAACATGCAACAAAAGGGGGTGAGGACATATTGGGCTGCTTTAGAGAAGAGGAAGAGTTGTTGTAGTAGAGTTTTGTTGCTATGCCGTCATTTTACGCCAGACTGCTTCACAAACGAGGGTCAATTCAACACTGGATTTGCACAAAAGATTAACATGACGGCAAATGCTAGTCGATGAGTTGAATCAACTCCACAGCAACTACATAAATTTATCCACTAACCGTTCAGAAACATCCAGTTTCATTCTAAAAGTTGTAACTTCTTCGTGAGTCTCTCCATCAGTGTCCGACTCCGGTTTGAACAATGTAAGGCTGACCACAGTTACTGACAATCCTCATTTTGTCTGCGTGAGATTCTCCAGCTTTGTTGTTGTTGAGCAACCGAAGCGAGAGCTGTTAAAGCTCCACCACCCTCTTCTGGAAAGGGGGCCAGGAGCAGCAGCTCATTTGCATTTAAAGGGACACACACAATAACAGCGTGTTTTTGCTCAAACGCAAATAGGGGCATATTTGACAAGCTATAATAAATAATCTGTGGGGTATTTTAAGCAGAAACTTAAAGTGAAAGTGCAAATATATTTTAATTCATAACATACAAGTGACATTAACGTATATTTTAGATTACCATAAATGCTTATCATTACATTCATAACCATATTTTAAGGACAATACAAGTATTTATGAAAATACATATTAAGTACTACATAAGAGGGTCAAAAAAACACTAAAGTTCAACTAATTTATAACTGTAATACATATTAATTTAACTGTAAGTATAACATGCTATTAAGTGTCTGAAAGCATTACATTCAGTTCACACTTAAGAATATTCCTTTAAAGTATATTATTTCCATAATAAGTACTTTTCAGAAGTTTGCTAAAGTTCTTTTTCACAAGTGTCGTTCTCTAATCAACCCAAAGTCAGCTGTAAGAGAGAATCGTGGTCGTGATCATATATCTATATAGATTATTGTTATGATTGTCGTGACGCTTTGTATAGTTTCATTGCGCTATTAATGTCAGTTGTTATTCTATTTCTATTAAAAGAGAGCCATCAACATAATTACACAGACAGTGATTAATGGAATGTGAAATCATTCATATAGATATAATTCCCGAGGTACCCGTCTCATCTAGACACACAAAAACAGACGCCGATAAACCTTCACCTCTTTGACCAAATGTTTCCGTGTGCCCACACAAATAACACGGGCTTTCCATTGAAAAATCATTGAGTAATTGAAAAAAAAAGCTTGTGTTCAATAATTATGCAATTTGTAGCTGGAAAAGTCAGTCAATTAGCAACCCCACAATTATCCGGACGACTGAGGGAAATAAACTAAAATGTTGCCACCCACATGCTACTCACGCCGCTATACATCACATCAAACTGAAAGCTGAAAGAACATCATCGTAGACTTTTAAAAAACGTCATTATACAACAATTGGTTCAGGTCCATGTGTTTGATTGGTTGAGCAGTGTTATAAGAGTGCTGATATTTAGCACAACAGCACTGGGACTTTTAACTGTCTATATCGTTCTGGTTATCTGCTCATGACATTTCAGACCAGAGTATGTGAACTTTTAGACTGTGTTTTTCTCTCTGACATGCAAAGCTTGGTTTATTTGGAACTACATTCATTAGTAGAGAGGAACTAACTGGCCATTTTTTCAATGACTTCCAGTCAAAAGATTGGGGGGCTACTTTTATTCAGGGAGCTACTTTTTATTTAGAAAGGACAGATTAAATTGAACAAAAGTGACAGAAAAGATATTTATAACCAGTGTTGGGGAAAGTTAATTAAAGGGTTAGTTCACCCAAAAATTAAAATTAAGTCATTAATTACTGACCCTCATGTCATTCCACACCAGTGAGACCTTCGTTCATCTTCAGAACACAAATTAAGATATTTTTGATGAAATCTGATGGCTCAGTTAGGCCTCTATTGCCAGCAATGTCACTGAACCTTTCAGAATCCATAAAGGTACTCAAAACATATTTAAAACAGTTCATGTGAGTTCACTGGTTCAACCTTAATATTATGAAGCGACTAGAATATTTTGTGTGCGAAAAAAACAAAATAACGCCTTTTCAACAATATCTAGTGATGGCGATTTCAAAACACTGCTTCGAAGCTTTACCAATCTTTTGTTTCGAATCAGTGGTTCGGAGTGCCAAAGTCACGTGATTTCAGTAGACAAGGCTTCGTTTACGTGATCCAAACCACTGATTCGAAACAAAAGATTTGTAAAGCTTTGAAGCTTCATGAAGCAGTGTTTTGAAATCGCCCATCACTATTGTTGAAAAGTCATTATTTTGTTTTTTTTGACGCACAAAAAGTATTCCCGTTGCTTTATAATATTAAGGTTGAACCACTGTAGTCACATGAACTGTTTTAAAGATGTCTTTAGTAGCTTTCTGGATCTTGAGAGGTTCAGTGACATTGCTGTCAATGGAGGCCTCACTGAGCCATCAGATTTTATCAAAAATATCTTAATTTGTGTTCCGAAGATGAACGAAGGTCTTACAGGTGTGGAACGACATGAGAGTGAGTAATTAATGACAGAATTTTCATTTTTGAGTGAACTAACCCTTTAAAAGTATTGCATTACAATATTACGTTACTGTCACACATCCACTGCAGGCAAGTATAAGTGAACCCATGAGCAGTTTATTAACGTGAACATGAAATCAATACAAAATACTTGAATAATAGACTAGAAACATGAACATAAACGTGAACAAAACAAACTCACTAACAGGGAACAAAGCTAGACAAGAGACAATGGAAACATGAGGGCTATTTATACACATAAGGCTTGTTCAAGATAGCCTGCCATGGGCTGGCGAGATCTGCCGGTTGCAGGCGGGGGAGTACAGAGACGGCCGTCAGGTCGGACACTTCGTGCTTTCTGTAGTGTGCTGAACTAACATCATTCATGGCAGACCACGCAATTTTTGTATCAAGGCTTTCGCAGCCAATTTTGAGCAGAGCCTGACATAGGCGGCTGGTCTCGTTTTACTCTTGTGGTACTTTGATGGCACATGTGATCATAAGGCGGCTGTAGCGCCAATCAAAGTCGGACAAACTTTTTTAACCGGAATGCATTGCTTTTGTCAGGCGGCAGCTGATCTGTGCGGCTTTGCATGAAGTCAAACAAGCCTACAGACTAATGACTAAACAAGACACACCTGAAAACAATGAACCAATGAGAACATGACACATAGGCGAGGGAACTAATCAGAACGAGGCACATGAACAGGGGAAGCACATGACAGGATCACATGAGAAACAAGGGAAACACATGACAAACAGGAAACATGACTACAAAATAAAAGACCTGAAAACATGAACATGAAAACATAAACGTAACCCAAAACCAAATGTAACAGTTACTCCTTAAAAAGTAACTAATTGTGTTAGTTACTTTTAATAGAAAGTAATTTGGTATGTTACTTTTGCAATACTTTTTTTCTTATCTGGGCTGGGCTTGATTGTTTGTTTTTTAATAATAAAAAAAAGCTTTTCAACATTGATAATCATAAATGTTTCTTGAGCAGCAAATCAGCATATAATAGGTAATAGGCTTGTTCAAGATGCTTCGCGCTGCACAGACCGATCGGCGTATGACATCAAAGTACCGCGAGAGCGACTGGAAAGCATATGTACTCTCGCGGTACTTTGATGTCATACGCCGATCGGTCTGCGCAGCACCGATGCATCTTGAACAAGCTTTTTCAGAAGGATCATGTGACACTGAAGACTGGAGTAATTATGCTGAAAATTCAGCTTTGATCACAGGAATAGATTAAATTTTAAAATATATTAAAGTGGAATACATTAAAGTTTTTTTTTTTTTTTTTTAAATATTTCGAAATATTACTGTTTTTACATTCTTTTAGAGCTTATAAATGCAGTCGTTGGCATAAGAATCTTCTTTCAAAAAATCTACCCTAAACTTCTGAATAGTAATTACTCTTCATTAATTGTTTTTATTTTTAATTATAAAGGCAATATCTCACAATCATATTGCAAGCTTTTTACTTCATGATTATTTATGACAATACTTATGCTTTTGAAGCGTGTTTCAATCCAAATTAAGCTGGAAAACGTTTGACTTCTTCAGTAATGATATAAGCAGGTTTTAAGTTACATTTAACTGACAATACTTCGAGAATCTGCAGCTC
Source organism: Ancherythroculter nigrocauda (assembly GCA_036281575.1). Taxonomy (NCBI): domain Eukaryota; kingdom Metazoa; phylum Chordata; class Actinopteri; order Cypriniformes; family Xenocyprididae; genus Ancherythroculter; species Ancherythroculter nigrocauda. Next base: position 58,221,872 of record VTFQ01000001.1, on the reverse strand, counting down.
TACATAAGAATGGCTCAGATCCAAGTAACACTGCAGTAAGCAATACCTTAAATAGGCAGCAGAATTGTTCAGATTCACCAGAAGAAACCAAATCCCAATACGCGTTGAATGACGCACCACACGAGACCTCCCATCCATCATCAGCATATAAAAAGCATTGCGGGGAGCGCGTACAAATCACTGCACCGAGAGCACAGAACCAGTCATTCTGGATGATACCAGCCAGGAGCATGGAGGTGAACACAACTGATAAAGCTCTTCTTTCAGTTGGTGGCACCGCGACGCTCTCCTGTTGCAGCTATCATTCCGTAGGCACCGCAACAGTTGATATGCATTTGCCGTGCGCATCGCATTGGAGACATCCAGAGCCAAAGGCACGAGTGGTGCGCTCCTCCAGCACTGGAAAGCGACCCTCGTCGTCTGAACGCAATCCACGGAGATCTCTGGACCCCTTCTCCGCTTCTCAGCTCCATAAAACAAAGTATATGAGATATGAGAGTAAACACGACGATCTGGTCAGCGTAAAACCCAGTCATTACAGGCGCATAGTTGTGCTCGGCGCGCCCCGGGTGGGAAAAACGGCGGTTATACGCCGTTTCCTCGGTGATGATGGATTTGAGGAACATTACGAGCCAACGACCGAAGACTTTCACAGCAAACTGTACCACATCCGAGGAGAGAGATACCAGCTGGATATCCTGGACGCGTCCAAAGAGAGAGACTTCCCTGCCAGACGAAGACTGTCTATTCTGACAGGTCAGTGTGTGCACCGTTTTTTTAATCGTTTAATAGTGTCCATGATTTACAAAGTTCTAATTTATTGTGCTTTATGTCCTCAACAGGCGATATATTCCTGCTGGTGTTCAGCGTGACCGACAGAAAGTCTTTCACTGAGGTCTGCTCCTTGCGCGAGGAGATTTTCACTGCCAAATCCAAGCTGGCCAAGTCCAAAGAAAACAGACAGCTTCCAATTATAATCTGTGGCAATAAAACTGACTTAAACTCCTCGAGAGCTGTGCAACACTCAGATATCAGCCAGTCTCTTGGGGAGGACAGTGTCTTTTTTGAGGTGTCTGCTAAAGACTCCACCAACCTGGAGGAGATGTTCGAAGCCCTGGCGGTGCTGGGAGGGCTCCCCACAGAAACCAGACCCTCTCTCCATCGAGACATCTCAATCCACACGTATCAAGCGCTCAGCAGCAGAAAGAGAAACAAAAGATCCATGAATGAGCCGTGTGGTGCGGTGCAACCGCTCGCGCGTAGACCGAGTTTCAGTAGCGATCTGAGGCGCGTGATGGGGCCGACCACCCCTAAAAGATGTACACCTATTGAAAGGTGCCAAATACAGTAAAAGAGTAACGTTAGGGACTCTGTTTCAAACCCATGAATAATAATTATTCAGCTATGTAAGAATTATTAAATTCTACAAGTCCCTGGCTGGACCAGAGGACAGATTATAATGTATTTGTGAAATGTCTTTAAAACCCTGCTGGAAAATCAGGCTTAAGATGGTATAACTGGTCTAAACTGGTCATTAGCTGGTGTAAACTGAAAGGCCAGCAAAAAACCAACTACACTCTTAAAAATAAAGGTTCTTTAGGGTTCCATGTAGAACGTTTAAAATGGAATTTAATGTTCCTCACACTAAAAGAATGGTTCTTTTAAGAACAGTTCACTGAAAGGAACTAAAAATGGTTCCTTTCAGTGCAAAAAAAAATGCTCTTTTGTAAATTTTTAATTGTGAAAAAAAAAAAAAAAAAAAAAAAAAAAACGTGGTAACCTGCAATTACCTTAAATAGCATTTTCTACCAAAATTTAAACTATACAATGAGTTTTGCTGGTATACGTCAACGTGTTCATGTTGATTCAATGAAGTTAATGATATTTTGACTTGATTAAAACCATAGTTACCACTTTTTTCAGTGCAGTTCATAACTAGTTTGGACCAGTTTCAAAACGCAGATACTAACGCATGTATTTTCCTATTAGGAAATGTTGTTATATAAGCGAGTATGCATGTGTATGTATGTATTTCTTTATATTGAGGGTATTTTACCTCACATTTGTTTCCATTTTTCTTATTCTACTGACAATAATAAAAGACGCAGTGTCGCACTGTTTATTCTCAAAAATGAATACGAATCCATTACCTCAAATGTGTTTCCACTTTGTCTTGTATAACAGACAACAATAAAATCGTGCTCAAGAAATACTGCGTCGTGTTTTCCTCAGTCACTGCAAACAACGTATCCGTTCTTTTCAGCCAATCGGGTGACAAACGAGAGAATGTAACGTCACCTAATTAATATTCATGAGCAATCCTGTACATATTTATAACGTGTCCCCGAGCTCACCTCACCTTTGCAGCAGTATCCACGCCTCTGCTTTAAGGTGAAACCTCACAATATGTCCATTTATGGATGAACAACGGGAAGAAAGTTGTGGGTGGTGAAGAATTGCTCCTCATCGTCTGCAGTGGCTTGAGTCATCATCGTTGTGCTGGTGTGAAACTCTCTCACATTAGTAAGAAAACGCGCCAACGCACTCATATGTGTGAATCCCTGACAATACAATCACCCTTTGTATAATAGACATTACACAACACGATGCAGAAAGAAATAAAACCCCGTTCGACTCTGAATATTCATGAATGCAGTGATGAATGTGCCTACAAAGAAACGGCGACCTACATTAACAATAAGACAAACAAGCATAGCTCTGACGTTTAACGTTTATATTTGCACAATCATTTGTTTAGTAGCGTTACGCAGACGGCGCTCAGTACCATGGACAGCGGACTGCTAGTGTAAGTTATGAACAGCCTTGATGAAAGCAAAGCATTTTGCTACTATATTATAATTTCTCAACTACACTGCTAACTTTTAAAATGACAACGAGCTATCATATAAGGTGGAGTAAGAAAATATACAGTAGTCAACATTTGAAGTGGATCAAAAAAGTTAATCAAAGTTGTCCTAAGAACCAAGTTGACCTAAGAAGAAAGTTTTAGGACAACCTTGATGAAAGGTTTTGATCCACTTCAAATGTTGACTACTGTATTTTAATTGTGCTTCTACATGAAATAAGTTCAGTAAGTAGGGAGTAACATCATGAATAATTCATGATTCTTTGGTGACCTTCTCTCTGACTGAGCATGTGGGTGGATTGGAGAGGAGTAACTTCAAATGGCAGATGCAATAAGAAATCAGTTCTAAGCCAAATTGAATACCACTCAAGATAATAAAGCCCCCAGGATACAATCACATCAGATTTCATAGATCAGAGTAGTAAGACAAACCTCATATGAGTCAATACGAAAAAAGAAGTGTTCACAAAAAGAAAAATATTTTTTAAATCTTGTTAAAGACACATGCCAAGTTATAGAAATGTGCTCTGTGTAACATATAGATGTTGGTTTCTTATGGTTTTTGAAAATGAAAATGAAAATTTTTCAGAAATGTTTCAGATTCATGAGTCTAAAAATGTCATGTGGTGTAAACAATCAGGTAAAAATAACGTTTTCCTTACACATTGAATATACATGTGTGTACACATCTTAATCATTTTTTTTTTTAAGTTTTCAATATATTTTAAATGTAAAAAGTAATCCCCCTGCAATCAATAATTTTATCCCTTAAAACTCATCTTTGATAACCAGAATGACATATTAATTTTTTTTTTCCTGTGAAAATAATTTCTTCATGCCTTATAATACCTTGAATGTAACTCTACTCTTGCTTCATTTAGTATACGCAGAAACATGACTATGTAAATGAGTCCCCGCCTCCACTCAATCACAGCAGCTTAGACTGCCTGATTCACTCTGCCAACTTTACTGTAGTAAATGCTACACAATGGCAAGTGCAAATATCGGCAGTTGGGAACTGGTTCTATGTATCTGTTGTTTAGATTTTGAGATGTGGGTGGGGTTTAGGCAGACTAAATGATTGGAGAAGTCCTGCATATGTCACCAGAGAAAAGTTTGTCATTTTCAATGGAAAATCCAGTTATGACATCTTGATTAAATTTAAAAATTCCAAAGTTCAAAGCAAAGGGAGATATTTTCTTTTAAATAATTAAATTGTATAAGGACTACGACAAGGCTGGTAGAAATTTACATAAACCCTGCCCTCAAGAACACTCAACAAAGGGGGTGAGGCCATGTTGGGCTGCTTTAGAGAAGAGGAAGAGTTGTTGTAGTACAGTGTTTCTCAACCAGGGGTCCATGGACCCCTAGTGGTCCTTGACATAATGCCAGGGGGTCCTTATAAAATATCTGAATATGCATTTTTGTATATTTTGACATTTGACATGTTCCCATAAAAGAAGATAATATATGTATAATATAACTGATGATATGACTGAATATTGGACAAGTCAACTAACGTAAATTACACTTGATTGCATTTGGTCGTCACAAAGACATTAATGATACCAATAAGCCAATTTTATTCTAGGGTCCTTGAGGATGGTTCCAAATATGATGGGGGTCCATTACTCAAAAAAGGTTGAGATTCACTGTTGTAGTAGACCATGCCGTCATTTTACGTCGGACGTCTTTATAAACGAGGGTCAATTCAACGCTGGATTTGCACAAAAGGTTAACATGACGGCACATGCTAGTCGATGAGTTGAATCAACTCCACAGCAACTACACAAATTTATCAACTAACCGTTCAGAAACATCCAGTTTCATTCTAAAAGTTGTAACTTCTTCCTGAGTCTCTCCATCAGTGTCCGACTCCGGTTTGAACAATGTAAGGCTGAACACCGTTACTGACAATCCTCATTTTGGCTGCGTGAGATTCTCCAGCTTTGTTGTTGTTGAGCAACCGAAGCGTGAGCTGTTAAAGCTCCGTCCTCAGCAGCTCATTTGCATTTAAAGGGACACACACAAAAACATTGTGTTTTTGCTCACACCCAAATAGGGCAAATTTGACAAGATAATAAATGATCTGTGGGGTATTTTGAGCTGAAACTTGAGATACATTCTGGGGACACCAGAGACTTATATTACATGTTGTAAAAGGGGAATTACTTAATTTAAAATATGAAACATATTTACGGATTGTTTACAATGAGACATTTAGAAAATATAGAATTTAATTATTTTTCTTAAATATATAAAGATAATATCATCCTGTCTTTTACTTTATGCACCCCAAACCTCCTAAAATATTACATTGCATTTTAATTCAGAAATTAAAAACATGTTCACATTTAAGGTGCATTTAAGCCATTTTTAATGTCCTGTATTTGTGAATAAATTAATAGATAGGAAAAAAATGTGTCATGTCATTGACCCATTTTCCTTCTTCAAGAGTAAACACTTCTCCACATGGATGCATTTGTTTCATGTTTACCTTATTACCTATTATCTCTGTCTCATGTGTCTCTGATGTAAACGGTCATCTGTGTCTCTGAATGTCTGTGTTTCTGCTGCTGTTCTGCATCCTCCTGATACCCCTTGCTTTGGAAAAACATCTCTAATTCTAGCAGCATTGTGGGTAAGATGCTGTCCAGCAATGCTAATCCTTTCCAAGAACATCGCAAACCCCTAAAAAATAAAGGTAAGCATCAGTAGGGAATTTATATATAAGTGAAAATGTACCATCACTCTTGGGTTACTTAAAAAATAAAAATTTCTAAGCCATAAACATTACCTGTCATTAAGTATTAGAAGCCCCCCTGCTTGAAATTCCTGAATGTTTTCTGACATCCCAAATATTTGTTGGAGGTCAGCTTCTGGGCTGAATAACTCCCAGTGCTACACCATTTCATAAGCAAAAGAAAAAAAAATCATTGGATTGGTCAGTACAGCATTTTTTAGGAACATTACGGCTTTCTTTTTTACTGCATTACAGTTTAAACATACTGTAACATACTAACATGATGTATAAATAATAAAAACAAACAAACAAAACATAATTGAAATGTGACCTGGATTTATAAACCCTAAGTTGTGTTAAGAAGTGGTCCATTTTACCTGCTGGGTGATTCCTTCATTCATCCGCAGACCCATGACCAAAACCTCCTCCAGCCTGCAGATACAATTACGATCTGATTCAATAACTCAGCGACAGACTGTGCAATTGTTGTGTGTGGACTACATGCCAGATACACTTACAGGCCACGGTGGTCAAGCTGTATTCGACGGCGTGTCCCGTGACCATGATGCTGAACCTCCCGTATCCAAACATCTGGTTCTAAAGTCTGGGTTCGTGCTTCCCTCTGAGCTCCTCCCAAAGCACGTGGCACAAAGCGCCCATGAGCCCCTAACAGATAACAAAGAAATCTTACTTGTGTGTTAAAGAATGTTGAGTGTTTTTGTCAGATTAGTTCATCATAGTTTGAAAAATCATAATTTATAATAATTTATTTGTCATTTAATTGATAACAAAAAAAACAGTAAAAACAGTGATATTGTGAAATATTATTACAATTTAAAGCTGCAGTCCGTAACTTTTTTTGGTAAAAAATTATCCAAAATCAATTTTTGAGCAAGTACATAACCAGCCAGTGTTCAAAATTATCTTAGCTCAATTCACAACGTTAAGCTTGTAATAATGTTTTATAATAAGAGCGACCTGGTAGATTTCCGCAGGAAATTTAAGCATGCAGCAGTTCGTCTGTGCGTCATTACGTCACGTCCGTAAACAGAAAGGAAGGAGTCCAGGCTAATCGGTTTTATCATGTGAAGATGCTGCTGGTAGCGAATCATTTATAGCCTGTTCCCACAGCAGCTGAAATAATTAAAAGTGCCGTAGAACGTGTTTTCAAAAGATGTAATATAAGTCTAAGGTGTCCCCTGAATGTGTCTGTGAAGTTTCAGCTCAAAATACCCCATAGATTTTTTTTTATTCATTTTTTTAACTGCCTATTTTGGGGCATCATTAAATATGCGCCGATTCAGGCTGCGGCCCTTTTAATTCCTCGTGCTCCACGCCCCCGAGCTCTCGACTGCCTTAACAGCATAAACAAAGTTCACACAGCTAATATAACCCTCAAAATGGATCTTTACAAAGTTTTCGTCATGCAGCATGTCTAATCGCGTAAGTATGGTATTTATTTGGATGTTTACATTTGATTCTGAATGAGTTTGATAGTGCTCCGTGGCTAAAGCTAACATTACACACTGTTGGAGAGATTTATAAAGAATGAAGTTGTGTTTATGCATTATACAGACTGCAAGTGTTTAATAATGAAAATAGCGACGGCTCTTGTCTCCGTGAATACAGTAAGAAACTATGGTAACTTTAACCACATTTAACAGTACATTAGCAACATGCTAACGAAACATTTAGAAAGACAATTCACAAATATCACTAAAAATATCATGTTATCATGGATCATGTCAGTTATTATTGCTCCATCTGCCATTTTTCACTATTGTTCTTGCTTGCTTACCTAGTCTGATGATTCAGCTGTGCACAGATCCAGACGTTAATACTGGCTTGTCTAATGCCTTGAACATGGACTGGCATATGCAAATATTGGGGGCGTACATATTAATGATCCCGACTGTTACATAACAGTCAGTGTTATGTTGAGATTCGCCTGTTCTTCGGAGGTCTTTTAAACAAATGAGATTTATATAAGAAGGAGGAAACAATGGAGTTTGAGACTCACTGTATGTCATTTCCATGTACTGAACTCTTGTTATTTAACTATGCCAAGATAAATTCAATTTTTAATTCTAGGGCACCTTTAAACTTATCATTTTGATGGTGGATTGTAATCCAGAAAGGTCCAAATGACAGTCATCAGTGACAACTGGGGATTCACCTTTAGTCAAAAAGCAAAAGATTTTGGACTGTGGAGTGGCTACAGAAATTGAAATCTACAGGTAACGCTAATATATACATAGTCATAGTAATGCTGATGTTGTTAACATTAACGATTTGAGAACAAAGTATAACAGTAATAATAATTTGCACGGTTTGACATGATCCAAGCTAAGCGATCGTTAGATTTAATCATCATTGGCAGCGTGATTTATTGTAGGCCTAATGCTTTTTTCCTCAGTTGGTCAAAACAAAAGTGGTAGACATGTTACTTATTGTTCAGATGATATTTTCCAGTGAAAATTCTTATATTGGTCATGCTTTCAAGACGTAGAATCTGTGATTCTGAAGTACAGTATCCACACCGGTGCGGTGACTGACAGCAAGCATTAGATTCATCCGCGCTGATGAGCTGTGCCGAGGCACAACGCACGTACAGATAACTGTTCCGCATATGACTGCAATTGCAGGTTTCAAACAAGAGATGGCGGCAAAGAGGGAAAAATCGCGGACTGCAGCTTTAAAATAACAGTTTTCCATTTGAACATATGTTAAAATATATTTATAATATAATTTTCAGCAACATTACTCCAGTCTTCAGTGTCACATGAACCTTCAGAAATCATTCTAATATGATGATTTGATGCTCAAGAAACATTTCTGATTATGGTCACATTTTAGGTTCCAAATCTCACTACGACTTTTACCGCAATAAACTCCTAATTACTGCTTATTAATAGTTAGTAAAGTAGTTGTTAATTTAGGTATTGGGTAGGATTAAGGGATGTAGAATTTGCTTATGCAGAATAAGGTATTAATATGTGCTTTATAAGTACTGATAAACAACCAATATCCTAGTAATATGCATGCTAATAACCAACTAATTAATAGTGAGAATTGGACCCTAAACTAAAGGGCTACCCTGATTATCAATGTGGAAAACCATTGTGCTGCTATATATTTTAATATATTCTTGCTAATGTTTGAAGAGTAGTACATGTGCATGAATGTACCTGGGCCTACACCGATGTACTGATGTCCCCTCCAGTACCCGATATTGTGTTCACTGACAGCGTTCTATAATGAGCACATAATCAATAAACCATGATCACAATTCAAACAATTATATAATGTAGCATTCATTCATTTGGGATGCAATTTATCTAAAGCGACTTGCAGTGGATTACATTTTATTTGTGGGAACCAAACACATGACTTGGTGTTGCTAGTGCTACTTCTTATTTTGATACTTTTTACAGCTTATAAGTAATAGAATATAAGAAATTATAACTTACATTTTTGGCAAAGTTGGACACCTCATACTGGCAAAACCCAGCCTTCTCCAAGTCTCTGCGTGCCGACTGGTACATGACAGCAGTGACATCGTCACCAGGCACGCTGAGCTCCCCGCTTTCAACCTGTTTAAAAAGCTGGGTGCCCCTTTCCAAAGTCAGCTGATATAGTGAAACGTGATCATCACAAACCGGCAGCAATTTCTCCAGCTCACTCTCCCATGATTTTACACTTTGGCCTGGAAGAGCAAACATGACATCCACTGACACTCGTCCCGGGCAGAGCGTTTTGGCCTCTGACACTGTCTGGAGAGCATGCTGGGAATTGTGATCTCTCCCTAGTATCCTCAGGTGATCGTCATTCAGTGACTGTGGAAAATAGCATTAGATCTATGGAGACTTTGAGCTACATAACATCTGACAGATTGTGGAGATGTGTGCATGCAGCGCACCTGAATTCCTATAGAAAACCGGTTAACTCCTGCTAACATGAAGTCCTTCAGACTAGCTTTTCCAGCAGGTGTAGGATTTACTTCCAGGGTGACCTCTGCATCATCTGAGAGATGGGCGTTTTTGGAAACTGTCTCCAAGACAGCAGCGATTGTGGAGGGCTGAGCCAAGCTAGGTGTTCCTCCTCCAAAAAACACTGAGCTGATCCTAGGGAACAGTACAGCACAAATTAAAGGGATAGTTCACCCAGAAATTAAAATTCAGTCCTTATTTACTCACCCTCAAGTTGTTCTAAACCCGTATGAGTTTCTTTCATCTGTTGAGCACAAAAGAAGATATTTTGAAGAATATGGGTAACCATACAGTTCTAGTCCCCACTGACTTCTATAGTATGGAGGATAAAACATACTATGGAAGTCAATGGGGTCCATCAACTGTTTGGTTTCAGACATTCTTCAAAATATTTTCTTCTGTGTTCAACAGAAGAAAGAAACTCATACAGTTTTAAAACAATTTAAAGGATTAGTTCACTTTCATATTAAATTTTCCTGATAATTTACTCACCCCCATGTCATCCAAGATGTTCATGTCTTTCTTTTGTCAGTCGAAAAGAAATTGAGGTTTTTGATGAAAACATTCCAGGATTATTCAACTTATAGTGGACTTCAATGGAGCCCAAACGGTTGAAGGTCAAAATTACAGTTTCAGTGCAGCTTCAAAGGGCTTTAAACGATACCAGACAAGGAATAAGGGTCTTATCTAGCGAAACCATTGGTCATTTTCTAAAAAAAAAAAAACTAAATAACAAATTATATACATTTTAACCATAAATGCTCATCTTGAACTAGCTCTCTTCTTCTTCTCTATTAGAATTCTAACAGTGTAGACACTGCTAAGTATATTACTGCCCTCCACAGGTCAAAGTTTGAACTAATTGTTATATACTTGCACTAGAATATTGTATATGAAAATTTAGTTCAAACTTTGACCTGTGGAGGGCAGTAATACACTTAGCAGTGTCTACACTGCTGGAATTCTAATAGAGAAGAAGAAGAAGAAGAAGAAGAGAGCTATTTGAAGATGAGCATTTATGGTTAAAACGTATAAAATTTGTAATTTTTTTGTAGAAAATGAGCGATGGTTTCTCTAGATAAGACTCTTATTTCTCGTCTGGGATCACTGTAAACTGTAATTTTGAACTTCAACCATTTGGAGGCCACTGAAGTCCACTATAATGGAGAAATATCCTGGAATGTTTTCATCAAAAACCTTAATTTCTTTTGGACTGAAGAAAGAAAGACATGAACATCTTGGATGACATGGGGGTGAGTAAATTATCAGGAAAATTTAATTTGAAAGTGGACTAATCCTTTAAGGGTGAGTAAATGAGGACTGAATTCTTATTTTTGGCACTCTAGAGTTTTGCTAATTGCATTTAATTTAAATGCAAACTATAATACATTTTAATTTAATTGCAAATAACATGCAATTGTGTCCGAAAACATGACATTTAGTTCACACGTATATTCTTTCAAAAGTAAATCTTTAGTTTTTCACTAGTGGAATCTCTAATAAACTGACCGGGAGACTTGACTGAGTTGCAGTAAGGTTTGCGTCTCTTTCTGCAGACATTCTGTCATGACCGCGTGGTTTTGACTCCGAGGAATATACTTGTTGAAGTTGCAGTAAGAGCATCTCTTTAGGCAATATGGCCACTGCAGAAAAGGAGAAATACAGATATAATAGGCTACATTTCCCTTCTATATATTTGCCAGTGGCTGGCTTTAACGCTCAGATTTTGACATGACTCACTCACGTGGACATAAAGTGACGCTTCATCTGTGTGAGGAGGCAGCCTGTGAGTAGCGATAGATCTCAGCGGAACAGAACCGACCGCCGCGCCCAAACACTGCAGAGCCTGATGTTGTTTGAGTAATGCTCGTCTCGACATTTTTTTAGTCTATGGTCTCGACATACTGTACTAGTCAAGTTATACTTTCATGTATGGTGCTGCTTCTGCCATGGTTTCTGCACGGCGCTATTTCCCTGCAACAACCCACACTGCGTCACAACGCTCTTCTTCAGGCTTTTGTTTGTTTTGTTTTTATAGTTCATATATTTATATAGTCATATAGTTTGTCATCTGTAATAAAAAAATGTTAAATTAAAAAAAAAATTAAAAAGTGCATACCACAAACGGATTAAATAAATAATAATAATAATAATAATAATAAAAAAAAAAAACAGCTAAACGCAAGATGGCGTGGTTTATTTTATTTTTTACAGTCCGTTTCAACATCAGGGCAGCATTAAAAAAAAATAATAATAATAATCAGACCACATTACAAAAATAATATATATTGTATATATTTTGTATTTTGTATATATATTGTTTTGTGATATCTAGGCCTTCTGTAGTTTCCTTTGTTTAAACAAACAAACAAACAAACAAACAAAAAAAATCCTTCACCCACAATGTCTACTTTATTTATTCATTCATTCATTCATTGTTTTTATTATTTATTACTTTTATTGTATTTATTATTATTTATTTTCCATGTTATTAAATCCACTTTCACATCTATTTGTACCTTTAAGAATTATGTAATAAGCTGTACATTCGTCTCTTAGCCATGGTCAGTTATGTTCAGAGGATATTTAGATCAATACACATTGATAGTAGGTCATATGAAAGATAAAGGAACACAACCTCTAGTGTCAGACATACCCCAATATTATAATCTTTTAACTTGCTTATTGTTTGTGTTCATGTTTGTTAACCATATTTTGGTACTGTTTTGAAAACATTTTTTGTTGTTCAAAAGGGACAGGACAATTAATGTTTAAATCTATAAGAGACATGCATTTCATGCAATACAGTATATCTTAGAAACACACAAAAACCAGCATAAATCATATATAAACAAAATGTTTTGTCAGTCAGAACTGTGATTTATATGCCATATTAGCTTGTGCAGTCAAAATCGAAGTCATATGTTTGTGTGGGGTGGGGTTGGGTGTTTGGGCAAGTGCATGAGTGAATTCAATTCCCTGTGTCTCCAGGCCATATTCCATCCAGTATTAGAGCTTGTCCATTATCAACAGAGATGAGGGTTGAGATGAGAAAACTAATGTAATGTGGCATCTGACTAATATTATTTTTAATACTGAGAAAGAAGCTCTTCACATCAATAACAACAAAAACATACGGACAACAACAATAAAACAAAGAAGCCTCTGGAAACATGCCTAAAAGAGCAGGTAAGTTTGAAATTAATTCACAACATGATGCAGATAAAATTTTTGATGAAGTAAATGTATTGAATGTGTAGTTGTAGTGTACTTCAAATCTTAAAAGTATATATATATATATATATATATATATATATATATATATATATATATATGTATATATGTGTGTATATATATATATATATATATATATATATATGTAGAGAGAGAGAGAGAGAGAACAATATATATTATTAATGAAATAAAATTTCAGTGTTCATTTTCATGACTGTTTCTTAATGCACTAAGTACACTTTTAAAAAACTGTAAAAATATGACAAATTAAAAGTTAAATCATTCTTTGTTTTGATGTTGACTAACTTACTAACACATGAAAAGTACTTGATTATAATTTTAACTGTTTTATTTGATATATTTGAAGATAATATGTTTTAAATTTACTAATTTGCAAATTAATATTTATGTGTAATTAAAAATATATTTAAATACATGACAAAAGTTTCAATAGAAATTACATTAAAGTATATTTTACATGCAATTAAGTGTCTGAAGCATTAAATAATTAATCATTTTCATTTAAAGTATATTATTTCTGTAATAAGTATGTTGATGTTTACTTTTTCACAAGGGTATTTCTGGCTTTAAATGCATCTGTATATAAATATGAATTCTGAACACATGCACTGTACATATTTATTTCTTATTTATTCAAGGAGTCTAATTTACAGTTAGTGTTCTATTATTATAAAACAAGTATAACAAAACAGAAGAATATTATTTAAATATTATTATAATAAAATATTTCACGTGTAGGTAACCTGGCTGTATAATAAAGATGTAAGATACATACTAATCTTAAAGAGATAGTTTACAAAAAAAAATTAAAAAAAATCTGTCATTATTTACTCGTCCTCAAATTGTTCCAAACCTGAATTATTTTCTTTCTTTTATGGAGCACAAAGGGAGATATTTCATGCTGCTCCACACCTCCAAAATGTTCAAATAGGACAAGAAAAAGCCCCATAAAAGTAGCCCAGTATGAGCTATACTCCGAGTCTTCTGAAGTCATATACATAAATTTTGATTTATTTACAAAATAATCACAGAAATGTACAGATAATATTCCCCTCAACTGCAGCTCTCAAATGTCATAATGAATATTTGAACTGGTGTGTTGTGTCCTGTTATTGCCAAACATTTTAAATCAAACCTGGCATGAGGCTTTCTATTTTTTAATCTGGCTCTGGGGGTGTCAGGAGTTGCAGTATATAAATCCAAAAATACATAAAATACACAGAGGATGATGATTAACAGAATGGAGAACAGGTGAAGATTAATCAAAAACCATAGTAACAAATGAAAACTCAGGCAGGGACAATGACAAAGATAGACAGTAGCTCCCACTCTCGGAAGGCGCATCCTCACACCAATGAAAGTCCCAACTGAGGATGGAGGGAGGGCCGGGGGCTTCAGAGGAGGACAAGGAGCAGACTGAGGAAGACACCACAGAGACAACAATCCTAGGAACCATGGAGGCAAAGAAGGTGGGAGGAGCCAGGGCAGAGACTGGAGGATAATGCAAAGCCAAGCCAGGATGAGGACCCACGATGGAGTCGATGGAGAGGATGAGCCATGGTGGAGATTTGGCTGTAGACACCAGGGGGATGAGGGATGGAGATGGAGCCAAAGAACGTGGATACCTTGATGCAGATGAAGAGCCACGGAGACCGGGCGACACCGATAGTCCTGGAGGCCGAGCCGCAGTAACGAGTGTCCGAGGTGGAGCCAGAGTGCCAGAGGACTGAGGTGGAGCCGGTGTGACTGAGAATCAAGGGAGAGCTGGAGGGAAGGCAGAGAAAGACAGAGCCGAAGGGGTAGAGGAACAAAGCATAGATGAAGACCCGTAAGTCTGTGGCGCAGGGATGCTGGGTGTGATCTCTGGAGACATAGGAGACGGAGCTGGGTGGGACCAAAGGTGATGGGAAACTTTGGGGATAATCCTCTTCTAAATCCTCATTCAAAGTTACAGAGGCCAGCTGCAGCTCACTTTCAGCAGTGGGACAGACTGTAATGCTGGCTCACACACCTGGTCAGACTTCTTGTCAGGCTTGGGCTCCAGGGCGATGGTCGGCTCAGTCCATTCTTATGCCTCATTCATCACAGCAGGCTCGGGCTCCACATCTGCAGTGGGTGTTCACTCCATGCAGAGTTGGGTGGGTAGCTTGGTTGGGCTCTGGGTCTGATTCTGTTGTTCTCAGCAGGGCAGATGGTGAATGCTGATCAGTTATTCACCAGCACCCACTCCACAAACTTAGCGAAATCCTCTCAAGGACACCAAGCAGGCGTACCTTAGATCGCTCATTTAGGCTGGTTTGAAAAAAACACACACAGAGAGCTGTCAGGAAAGGTGTTGGGTCTCATGTTTTGTCAGGCGCTGCAGTAGTAAATCCAAAAGGAGAAATGCATGATGCAGAATGAATGATAAACACAGTATTTATTAATCCTGGAAGGGTGGTAAAAAAAAAAAAAAAAACAAACACAATGAACATAACTTCAACACGAGACAAAGAACAGAGGAGAGCTCAGGGATTAAATACATAGGATGATGATTAACAGAATGGAGAACAGGTGAGGATTAATCAAAAACCATAGTAACAAATGAGAACTAGGACAGTGACAATGACAAAGAAGCTAAACAAGACAATGAATCTGAACATGAACATGACAGGGGGAAGATTTTCAGTGAATAATGACTTAAATTTCAGACTCTCCCTGACTTCAGAAGAAAAAAAGAAGACTTGGAATATAGCGCACAAGACATATTGAAATACTTTATAGTGTTTTCATCCTTCTTGACATGGTGTTTTTGTGTTCCACTGAACAAATACAGCAAATGAGTTTGAGACAACATGAGGGTGAGTTAATAATGACACCATTTTCATTTTTAGGTGAATTATTCCTTTTGTTCAAATCACTGTGTTTTGTCCCCTAGGGTTTGGTGATGTGGAACTAAGGATATTGGTTATCGGGAGCAGTGGTTCATCTCAGTTCCTTCTCACCAACTTCATTTTGGGAAGGCAGGAGTTCTCTGAGGATGTTTATAGCATTTCAAGCAGCCAGAAAAATGTGGGAGAGTTTGTAGGAAGACGGGTAGCAGTAGTCAACAGACCAAACCTGTACAACAAAGATCTGTCCAAGTCCAAGATGAGGAAAGAGATGAGAAGATCAATGTGTTTGACGTCTCCTGGACCTCATGCCGTACTCATCGCATTCGACCTGGAGAAGATCTCCCCTAATGACATGAAGACTCCCAAACTGGTTACGAATAAATTTGGGGAGAATGTTCTCAATTATACAATGGTCCTCTTGGTTTACGACGGGCATCTGAGAGGCAGAGCACTCAACGACAAGGTCATGCGAACTGACTGGCACCTGCGGGAGCTTGTGGAGCAGTGCAACTGCCGTTATCATGTCTTCAGTAAGAACTGGAGGAACCGTGCCGGGAGCAGGGAGCTCTTACATAAGATTGAGCGGATGCTGCAGGCAATGGGCGGACACCATTACATTAACCGATCTTACAAGAGGGCAGAGGACAGTGTCAGAACCGAGGAGAGAAAGCTACGGAAGAAGAGACAGTCTGAGATCACGAGGACGTGCCGAGAACTGGAGAAACAGTTTCAGGGGGATGAGCTGCGCTGGCAGATGGACAACTACAATGCGAGCGTTGGGGCAGAAATCAGGGCTAAGGCCGAGCTGCAGAATAGGTGGCTCAGGACTTCACTGGCTGTGGGACTGGGACTGGGGTTTATAGCTGGAGCAGCCATGGGAATGATCGTGGGCTCTGTGGAAGGGCCGGGAGGAATGGTATTGGGAGGGGCAGTGGGAGGAGTTGTGGGCGGGGCATCAGGTGCTGCTTCACAGCTGGCCATTCAACACTTGGATGAAAGAGTGGGATCACATACAGCCAACTTTAATACAGCTTTTATTAACCGCTTCTTTCGGGCTCCTCCGGTCTGAATACAGGTATTTTTTTTTTCTTTAAAGTGTGTCCTGAACTGCAAAAAAATAATCCCTGCATCTGAATATGCCTACATCCCTACTATATAGAAGGCAGATAACAGTATGTGAGATGCGTAGCATGTCCCAGTATTCATAAATCATATTCAATAACATTCTTCGAGCGTCTTGGATACATGGCCAAAGTTCTTCTGGATTCAGTTTCATCACAGAGAGACTCGATGATGGTGAGATCAGATCTCTGTGTGGAGCACCGGCTGTTGTCAGACTCCTTGTGCATATAAAAATTTCACTAGGATTATTACAATTAATGGCAAAATGAATGTTTGGAAATGTAAACTGATATTTCCTACTGCACACTACAGCAAAATAAATAAATAACAGGCTTAAACCCATTTTCTTGGGGTGAAAATACTGGTGTGCCTAAGACTTTTGCACAGTATATGTATATTAGAGAGGCACCAATATATCGACCAATAATCTGTATTTGCCGATAAAAGCAAATTTTCACACTGTCGGCTATTTGTTCTTAACTGATATGTTACTCTGAAACAAGTTGATGAAATAGAGAGTGAAGTTATTAAATTCTCATTAATTTAAAAGATGGTATAAAAGGCAAATTCATATATATATATATATATATATATATATATATATATATATATATATATTAATATATTTTTTAATTACATGTTATAACAATTTACAGAAAAGTTGAATTGTTCAGTTGTATTGAATTGTACATATTCTAGATTGTCTTTTGTGGTTTATCCTCTTTTTGCTTTGCCTTTTTACTGATGAAATGTTATCCAACCCTTTACTGTTTTTAATAAAGCTGTATCTTGCATAGCTGCATGTTTCAAGAAATGATGGTAGATATATGTAAGGCAGTATTTTGAATTCATATTTTGAACCACATTAGGGCCGTGGACAGACATTTTGAGGGGCAGTGGTCCAAACCAAGAAAACCAAGTCCCCTCTCTGAAGTCCGATATGGTGAGGCAATAGTCCGGGGTGGAGTGCCCTCTGGTGGCTAACCAGGGCACTCCAACTGGTGATCATGACATTACCCCCTCTCTACAGAGCAGATACCAGACACTCCAACATGGCAAAAACATAAAACAAAAAAATCTCAGGAGGGAGGTGGACTGGAGGAGGACCAGAGGGAGGGATGGTGGGCCAGGTCCGTGGAGGGGCAGGGGAACTAGGGACGAAGGTTTTACAGGTAGCCAGGATGGAACAGGCCAATCAGATGGCCAGTGCGGGCCAGGCTGCCACCATAGCAGCGCAAACGGGCTTGAAGGCCTCCACGGTAGAGCAGACAACCACCACTGCAACACAGATGAGCTTGCAGATCCCCACAGTGGAGCAGATGACCACCACAACCACAATGGGTCTGAAGATCCCCGCGGTGGAGCATATGACCACCATAGTCATGAAGATGGTCTTGTAGACCTCCACGGAGGCGCAGACATCCACCACAGCAGTGCAGATGGGCTTAAAGGCCCCCACCGCGAAGCAGATGACCACCACAGCAGTGCAGACAGGCTTGTAGACCTCCATGGTGGATCTACAGCCCAACACAGCTGATCAGACAAAACTGAAACATTGAACACAAAAAGGTTTGTGTTGGCCACTAGATCCATAACAAGACAGGCAGGGGGCTCAGGAACACCCTTCAAGGCTCTATCAAGAACCTCCTCTCTAGTCTTGTTGAAGCAGGCAGACAGTTCAGGAATGACCTCTACGGTCATGTCGAAGCAAGCAGACAATTTAGGAACGACCTCTATGGTCATAACAGGGTAGACAGGGAACTCAGGGACAACCTTTGTGGTCATATCAAGGCAGACAGGGACAACCTCCTTGGTCATATCAAGGCAGACAGGGAACTCAGGGACGACCTTTGTAGTCGTATCAAGGCAGACAGGGACCTCAGGGACGACCTCCTTGGTCATATGAAGGTAGACAGGGAACTCAGGGACAACCTTTGTGGTCGTAACAAGGCAGACAGGTACCTCAGGGACGACCTCCTTGGTCATATCAAGGCAGACAGGTACCTCAGGGATGACTTCCTTGGTCATATCAAGGCAGACAGGGAACTCAGGGACAACCTCCTTGGTCGTATCTAGTCGTAACAGGGAACTCAGGGACTAGAACAGGCTCTGAAGCGGGCTCATGGGCTGAAGGCCCAGGCGTGGCAACCATCTCAGCTGAGGGCTCAGGCATGGCAACCATCTTGGCTGAGGGCCCCGGCGTGGCAACCCTCTTGGCTGAGGGCTCAGGCGTGGCAACCCTCTTGGCTGAGGACTCAGGTGTGGCAACCCTCTCGGCTGAAGATTCAGGAGCGGACTCACCGACTGGAGCAGATTCTGGAATGAACTCATGGACTGGAGCAAGCTCTGGAGAGGGCTCATGGACTGGAGCTAATGTGTCCGCAGCCCACACACACCAAATGGCTGTGGCCACAACGGCCAGCGCTGCAATTTCTTTGGTGAGTTTAACTACAAAGCAGAAATTTCCATAACAAAAATAACTGAATGAAAAAAAAAAAAAAAAAAAAAGTTACTTTCTTACATCAAAATTAGTTTTTCTCCTCTAAAATCTGACTTTTCAATATGTGGAATAAAGACTAAATCGAGCATGTGTCAAGTGAATCAGGTGATTTGTAACTTGCTCTTGATTGGAGAAATTGAAAGTGTTACAAACAACCCGTGTTGCAACCATCCCGTCTCAAACAACACAAACACAAACAAACACCCAACGAATAGTAAGATTAATCACCACAACAAATTAAAAAGAACATAAGGACATAACAGAATAGGCTTGCTGCAGCATGTATAAGACAGCATCATCCACTCCAATACGTTCTTGATAAGCAAACTGGAGGGGATCCTGTGCAGGTTCAGTTGCTGGTCTTAAAAGTGGAGGAGAAGCCGCTCCATAGTTATCATAATGTGCGAAGTAAGTGCAACTGGTCTAAAATCATTAATCCCTTTCGAGTGCCCTTTCAACACTTGGATGAAAGAGTGGGATCACAAACAGCCAACTTTAATACAGCTTTTATTAACCGCTTCTTTCCGGCTCCTCCGGTCTGAATACAGTTTTTTTTTCTTCTTTAAAGTGTGTCCTGAACTGCAAAAAATAATCCCTGCATCTGAATATGCCTACATCCCTACTATATAGAAGGCAGATAATAGTATGTGAGATGCGTAGCATGTCCCAGTATTCATAAATCATATTCAATAACATTCTTCAAACGTCTTGGATACACGGCCAAAGTTCTTCTGGATTTAGTTTGTCTCAGTTTCATCACAGACAGACTCGATGATGGTGAGATCAGATCTCTGTGTGGAGCACCGGCTGTTGTCAGACTCCTTGTGCATATAAAAATCTCACTTGGATTATTACAATTAATGGCAAAATTAATGTTTGGAAATGTAAACTGATATTTCCTACTGCACACTAAAGCAAAAGAAATAAATAACTGGCTTAAACCCATTTTTGGGGGGTGAAAATACTGGTGTGCCTAAGACTTTTGCACAGTACTGTATATGTATATTAGAGATGCACCGATATATCGGCCAATAATTGGTATTTGCCGATAAAAGCAAATTTTCACACTGTCGGCTATCAGCCAATAGTTCAAAAACAGCCGATAGTCTACCGCCATCAGCATCGGTATCGGTGGAGAAAAGTCTAACACCACAAGATGCCATTTTGCATTTTTTTCTAATTTATTATATTTTTAATTACATGTTGTAACAATTTACTGAAAAGTTGAATTGTTCAATTGTATTGAATTGTACATATTCTAGATTGTCTTTTGTGGTTTGTCCTCTTTTTGCTTTGCTTTTTTGCTGATGAAATGTTATCCAACCCTTTTCTGTTTTTAATAAAGCTGCAAAGTTGTGTGTTTCAAGAAATGATGGTAGATATATGTAAGGCAGTATTTTGAATTCATATTTTGAACCACATTAGGGCTGTGGACAGACATTTTGAGGGGCAGTGGTCCAAACCAAGAAAACCAAGTCCCCTCTCTGGCCATTTCCAATATGGTCCCCCACTTGAAGCCAATACATCATGCCGTTCACTGTAACTGCATGACTACCTTAACTTCCAAACAGGCAATAATATTAAAACATTTTTGCACATTTCTAAAGTTTCATAAACAAATTAAGCTATTTCACTCAAAGGCTAATAGATGTAAGTGACGCTACAGTGAAGCAAGGCAGCACACAATATTATTGAGAAATAGTCTATGTAGGCATACAGTAAGGGAGACCAGGGATGGTTGTAACATTTTTGACATTTCTGTCTGTATCTTGGAGTTCTTTTAAGCCAGTGTCTTCAAAAT
Organism: Ancherythroculter nigrocauda; assembly: GCA_036281575.1. Taxonomy (NCBI): domain Eukaryota; kingdom Metazoa; phylum Chordata; class Actinopteri; order Cypriniformes; family Xenocyprididae; genus Ancherythroculter; species Ancherythroculter nigrocauda. Next base: position 58,200,723 of record VTFQ01000001.1, on the reverse strand, counting down.
GTGATTAAAACTAGTTACAAGTATCAGCTATTAAATGATAAAGCTGTTATCTTTCTGTCATGGTGCTCTGAGACTTGAGGATAAGATCCAAGGGCAGCATTTATTAAGGGAAATCCAAAATCATAGTCACAGCCAGGCAAGAGTCAAAATCCATAGAAATAGTCCACACAAAAACAAGAAAGCAAAACCAACAAAGCGCTCAGAACGAGCATGCAACAGTAAATTAAACCTTGATGACAAATGACTGAAACAACCGGATATAAGTAGACAAACACTAATAACATGAGTGGGAACAGCTGAGTACAATTTGAGTAATGAGTCCGGGACAAGGGATTATGGGAAGTGAAGTCCGATATGGTGAGGCAATAGTCCGGGGTGGAGTGCCCTCTGGTGGCTAACAAGGGCACTCCAACTGGTGATCAAGACACTTTGCAGCACAAACAGAAAATGTGTGGTTTAGTTTCAAACATGGGGAGTGAAATGTTACAATTCACCCCATAGTTGTAACAGTCCCTGGGGTGAGATGTAACATTATGATAACCGGGGTGAGATGTAACATTATGAATTAAGGATTATAACAAAAAATCATTTTTTTGAAAGCTTTTTATTCAACACAGACTTTTTAACATAATTGGTGTTTGTGCGTGTGTGTAACAAAAAATGAATAAAATGAGAAAATGCTCATTTTATATCCCTCAATTTGTCTTTCTCTTCCAAGACTTTGGCCAGGGGTGTCCAATCCTGCTCCTGGAGGGCTACCGTCCTGCAGAGTTTAGCTCCAGCCCCAAATAAACACACCTGAACCAGCTAATCAAGGTCTACTAGGCATAATAAAAACTTCCAGTCAGGCGTGTTGAGGCAAGTTGGAGCTAAACTTTGCAGGACAAGGCATACTGAAATTAGAAAGTAAAAGCATAAATGCAACTAAAAAATTACTTGGGGTAGGCTGTAACATGCTTCATTGATGTTACAACTAACCCTGAGTCTTGTAGCCATTAACTAATTCACCTTACAGCTAACAGCCAAAACATTAGCACTAACAACTTGAATGAAAAATATCTACACAGACACACAATAAACATAATTTAACTTTGGTGAGTTTAACTACAAAACAGGAATTGCCATAACAAAAATAATTTAAGTTAAAAAAAAAAAAAAAAGTTACTTTCTTACATCAAAATTATTTTTCTCCTCTAAAATCTGCTGTGTCTGTCACAGACTTTCCCACGTGTGGAATAAGCATGTGTCAAGTGAATCAGGTGATTTGTAACTTGTTCCTGTGTTACAAACATCCTCTGTCTCCCCCTACTTTCATTCTCAAGCATTCTGTCATGTCTTTTCTCCAAACAACTTGTGTCGCACTTTCAGCAACTTGTACCTTGGTGTAAACCACAGGAAATGGGTATGTGCAAATCTATAATTTACTTAAGTAGCCTATGTTACAGAAGAAATGATTTGACGTGTTTAATCCTGCACTTTTTACCGTTCGTCTGCTCTTGTGACACATCCGTTCTGCTGTTATTGCGTGCTGACAGCTACCATTAAATGTATCTCTGAATATAATATTGTGAACTCATAGTTACAGGATTACTTACCTGGCAATTTTTTCAAAATAAAGTTTTGAAAAGCTTTTTTGACTAAATAATGCATATATATTCAAAACGAAAGCAGTAGAGAAAGACAGACAGGCGGTCTAACCAATCAAAAGTCAGAAAGAGGGTGGGGCTCTTGTGAAACGTAGGCTACTCTAGTGTTTTGCTGATTATAAAGAGGAGTTGTTATGATCAGCACCGTTGTTTATGGAAGCTGTGTTGGCTTTTACATATTTTTGTCTTTACACATTTTTAAAAAAAAAATCATCAAGCAGGCAATGCATTCGTTTTCCATTCAGAAGACACCGGATGAATCCTAGTATGCTTTCACTAGACCCATTTCTTATGTATACACGGCGCTGGTGCATACTGGGAAATACTTAGCAAAGTATTGGGTATAGTAATTAGTTTAGTTGTTAGATTACCACAGCAACTGTAGAATTACCACAACAAATTAATTCAAGTACTTTACTATAGTACGGTTTAAAAACACTGTAGTGTTTACTATACTAAAGTATTTTTTCGTGTTTTAATCATAAAAGTGCTTATATGAAATCTACCTGCTTTGGAATGATTTTATATGTTATTTTTATGTCTTGTGTTGTTGTAGTGGAGTGCTAAGCATAAAATCTAATAGTTTAACCAAACAGGGGATAGTTCACGCAAAATTAAAATTCTGTCATCATTTACTTACACTTATGTAATTCCAAACCTGACCTTCTTTCTTTTGAGGAACAAAGAAGATATTTTAATGAATTTTGATAAGTGCTATTTTAGTATTTTAAGTGCTATTTTAGTATTTAAGTAATTAAAAATTCTGTCATTTATTACTCACCCTCGTGCCGTTCCCGACCCGTAAGACCTTCATTAATCTTCAGAACACAAATTAAGATATTTTTGATGAAATCCGATGGCTTAGTGAGGCCTCCATAGCCAGCAATGTCATTTCCTCTCTCAAGATCCATAAAGGTACTAAAAACATCTTTAAATCAGTTCATGTGAGTACAGTGGTTCAATATTAATATTATAAAGCGACGAGAATATTTTTGGTGCCCCCCAAAAAAAACAAAATAATGACTTATTTAGTGATGGCCGATTTCAAAACACTGCTTCAGGAAGCTTCGGAGCCTTATGAATCAGCGTTATGAATCAGCGTGTCGAATTAGCGGTTCAAAGCGCCAAAGTCATGTGATTTCAGCAGTTACGACACGCCGATTCATTGTGCTCCGAAGCTTCCTGAAGCAGTGTTTTGAAATCGGCCATCACTTTATAAGTTGTTATTTTGTTTTTTGTTTTTTTGGCACACCAAAAATATTCTTGTCTCTTTATAATATTAATATTGAACCACTGTACTCACATGAACTGATTTAAATATGTTTTTAGTGCATTAATGGATCTTGAGAGAGGAAATGTCATTGCTGGCTATGTAGGCCTCACTGAGCCATCGGATTTCAACAAAAATATCTTAATTTGCATTCTGAAGATCAACAAAGGTCTTATGGGTGTGGAATGACATGAGGGTGAGTAATTAATGACAGAATTTTCATTTTTGGGTGAACTAACCCTTTAATGTTTTGAATGTATTTTTTTTATAGATATTGTTTTCATTTTTATTTTAAAGTTTTAGTAGTTTTGTATATACTATTGCCATCTTTGTATTACTTTGTAATTTACATTCATTTTTATTTTAAGTTATTTTAGTACCTGAATTTAAACTAGATGAAAATTAGAAAATTGTGTGTGTGTGTGTGTGTGTGTGTGTGTGTGTGTGTGTGTGTGTGTGTGTGTCAGTGTGTGTGTCATTTGTTTCTTAAAATATATTTTTCTTTAGTAGGATAGCATATCCTGAATTCTTCAACCCCGTCAGTGACTGCTCTTAAAATGGCAACAGTCACAGGGAGGAGACGGAGAAGAGAGAGTTTAGACAATCCACCTAACTGTGAGTTGACGAACAAATCAGAACATTTGACAAATTACAGTTAATACGATTAATAATGAAAAATATTCTTCATCTCACAGTGAGCATTGAATCCCCATTGAGGATGCTGGTCTTTGGCAGCTCAAGTCGTGATCAGATCGCGCTGACGCAGTCTGTGTTGGGGCCAGATGTCTTGAGAGATGAAGTCAATATTTCAGCCACCAAGAAAAGTTCAGGCGTTGTGCAGGGGAGAAACATAACCCTGGTCAACACTCCAAATCTTCAGGATAATGACTTGCCGGACAGTGTGCTTCAAAAGGAGCTCAAAAAGGCAGTTTGTTTTTCTTGTCCAGGTCCTCATGCTGTAGTGTTTGTTTTAGACCCTTTTAATTTGACCTCTGACACTATGGACATACTGAAGCCTGTGGTCCACTACTTTGGAGAAAGTGTCTTGAAGCACACATTGATTGTTTTATACCATGAGAGAGGTCTGAAAACCCTGTCCATAGAGGACGAGGTTAAGAAGAACAAGAGCTTTAGAGAGCTTGCTGAGAAATGTGGCCAGAACTACCTGTTCTTCGATGAAGAAATGAACCGGACCGAAGGCAGCCAGACACAAGCATTGCTTGCCAAGGTAGATGAGATAGTCTCGGAGCAGGGAATGTATTCAAATGTGGAAATTAAGGATGCAGAAAAAAGAATTCAGAAAGAGGAGCGTTTCATCAGAAAATCAAAGGAGAAGGAGATCAGGGAGACTGTGAAGATGCTGGAGAACGAACATTCAGGGGAGACGCTTGCCGGTGAGATTGTGAAGTATGATGAAAAGGTACAGTTGGAGTGCAGAGAGAAAGCAGAGCTGGCCGTCGCAGACAAGCTTGGCTTCACGCTCAGAGTTGTCGATTATGCTGTTGCAGTTGGAAAAGGAGCATTTGTAGGTGCACTTCTTGGATTTGCGATTGGATATGACGCTATGGCAGTAGGAGCTGCTATTGGTGCTGCTCTTGGTGGTGTACTTGGAGGTGCAGCTAATGCAGCAAGGAGCTACATTTCCAATTCCTTCGCAGATGCCCACAAAGGGACTGCTTAGTGCATAGTGTCAGCCTCTGACACCGCTGGACCTGCTGCAGTCTTTATAGGGCTTTTCACACTGGGCTTAAAGGATTAGTCCACTTTCAAATAAAATTTTCCTGATAATTTACTCACCCCCATGTCATCCAAGATGTTCATGTCTTTCTTTCTTCAGTTGAAAAGAAATTAAGGTTTTTGATGAAAACATTCCAGGATTATTCTCCTTATAGTGGACTTCAGTGGCCTCCAAAAGGTTGAAGGTCAAAATTACAGTTTCAGTGCAGCTTCAAAGGGCTTTAAATGATACCAGACGAGGAATAAGGGTCTTATCTAGCGAAACGATCAGTCATTTTCGAAAAAAAATGTAAATGTTTATGCTTTATATACGCAAATGATCGCCTTTGTAAGTGCTTCCGCCAAACCGCATTTCCGTATTCTTCAAAAAGTTTACGCTGTATGTCCTACGCCTTCCCTATTCTACTTACGGAACGAACGCAGCGCCAGTACATTTTTTTCCGTAAGTAGAATAGGGAAGGCGTAGGACCTACAGCACAAGTTTTTTTGAAAAATACAGAAAGCGGAAGCACGTGCAAGGTGAACATTTGTGTTTATAAAGCATATACATTTACATTTATTTTGAAAATGACCGATCGTTTCACTAGATAAGACCCTTATTCCTCGTCTGGTGTCGTTTAAAGCCCTTTGAAGCTGCACTGAAACTGTAATTTTGACCTTCAACTGTTTGGTGCCCATTAAAGTCCACTATAAGGAGAAAAATCCTGGAATGTTTTCATCAAAAACCTTAATTTCTTTTCGACTGAAGAAAGAAGGACATGAACATCTTGGATGACATGGGGATGAGTAAATTATAAGAAAATTTTTATTTGAAAGTGAACTAATCCTTTAACCCTGGGTTATAATCACTCTAAACCCTGCTTTTAATTATAATAATAATAATAATAAATACTTTATTCATCCCTTTTAGGGAAATTCAAACATACCGTAGCTCACACTTAACAATTACAAACAAATAACACAAACAAACACCCAACCAATGCTAAAATTAATCACCACAACAGCTCAAATTAAATAATTCATATAATAAAGAACATAAGGACATAACAGAATAGGCTCGCTGCAGCATGTATAAAACAGCATCATCCACTCCAATACGTTCGTGATAAGCAAACTGGAGGGGATCCTGTGCAGGTTAAGTTGCTGGTCTTAAAAGGCGCTCCATAGTTTTCAAAATGTGCGAAGTGAGTGCAACTGGTCTAAAATCATTCATCTGCCCTGCCTTACACTGGAACAAGACATGTTTTCCACAGCAGCTGCACTTTCCCCGCCTGAAGGCTGAAAATCCTCTGGAGAGGTACAGCTAATTGGGCTGCACACTCCTTGAGCAATCTCGGGCACACACCATCTGATCCCGCTGCTTTTCCTGGGCGCAGTCTTCTAAGCTCTGACCTCACCTCTTCTACTGTAAAGGTCAGGGAGGGAGAGGCAGGTTTATAAGTTTCTACACATACAATAGTAATGGAATTGCAGCACGAATGAGACGGTGATGACACTGATGATGGAATAGCGGGCAGGTTTACAGCTGCAGTACAGGTAACCCTAAAGGACCATTTCACACTTGTAATTTAGAAGCAGGGTTGGCACCGAGTTTTACCCAGGGTTATGAAACCCTGCTCCAGAGCAGGATTAGAGCTGTTTTTGCACCATTAACCCACCATCATTGAGGTACCAAACATGTGCCGTATGAAACGATGTGGTGTTACGACTAGATGCTTAGCAACCGAAAACCAATCACGTGCCTCATGTTCACAGGCTTTGGACAGTCAACACAGCGCATTGTATAAACTATCGTTTTAGGGTTTGAAGGGAAAAATGTCAAATGGCAACAGAAAATGCAACAATTTGAGTGAAGAAGAGAACATTTCATTCTTTATAGTCTGAAAAGTCCATTCAGAAAAGTCCATAAAATCCATAAACTTAATAGTAGAGTCGATAATTAATAATATGAGGATACACTATGCTAGAGCCTTTATGTAAACATATCGCGTGCTGCGTTCAGTGACACTCATGCAAATATGCAAATAAGAATGTTAACCCAGGGTATAAGAGTGTACAGTGTGAAATGGCAGCTTATGAAACCCAGGATCAGTTTTTAAAGGTTCTCTAAGCAATCCTGGGTAGAGTAACTTTCTGTTGACGTTTGAAGTGTTGTCAAACAAAACAGAGGCTAGCTAGACCCTCCCTCCTCCTCCTCCTCCTCCTCCCCCTCCCCTCCGTGCTTCCTGAAACAATCATGAATGTGCATTTAAAATCATTCTTGTCAGTTATTGGCTGGAGCATGTTTATTATGATTCATGGTCCAGGCTGCACCAGTTTGTTTTTCTTGCCGTTTTCGGAGCTTGTGGCGACTACAGAGACCGCGTTTTTTTACAGTGTGTTCAGGGGACAGGCAGCTAGCGGATAGTGAGGAGATGTTTGCTGTATGTGACAAAAAATGTTTTGGCCTAAAAACGCATGACATCACTTAGAGCACCTTTAACCCTGAGTAAATTATAGGCCTAAGCAGTGTAAAATGTGAAGCAAGATAACCCAGGACTCCGTTTACCCGGGTTTACAATGACCCAGGATTAACTATTTAACTATAAGTGTGAAAAGCCCTTCTGATGCATGTTGCTAATTTAGGGTGCATTTCTAGTACAACAATGTAATTTAGAAATTAAACAATTATATGAAATTTAGAAATATCAGTCGTTCAACCACGTTGGTTAATAATGTCATGCAGGTAGTGGAGTAATAACTTAAGGATTAATTCTCATTTTTCTCAATTATTTTTGATTTATTTCCAGATTCAATCATAGACTTGTTCTTATGTACTAGAGCAGTGGTTCTCAAACCTGTCCTGGAGTACCTGCACATTTTGTATGTCTCCCTATATCTGACACACCCATTTCAGGTCTTGCAGTCTCTACTAATGAGCTGAATCAGGTGTGATAGATGAGGGAGACATACAAAACGTGCAGGGCTGGTGGTACTCCAGGACAGATCTGAGAACAACTGGAGCATGTATGCACATGTGCACTCTTCAAAAACACATTTCTTAGCAAACTAAATGATGTAAATGACATTTGTACAGTATGTACTATTCCAAATGAAAGATATAGGATTACTGAATGTCAGCTTGCTTATTTTGCACAAGATAAGGATTTATTAAGTCCTCATGTCATGCAAACAAGAAACTATGCTTCTAACCACAGGTTGAGTCTTGAAGTAAGAAAAGTATGTTTTAATCTGATACAATGGGTGTTTTTGAGAATGAAAAAGTCACTAGATTTGCCACAGATAGTTTGCTTCACGTGATATTAGTTCTAGAGATCCGCAAAGGCATTAAACAAAACCGGCCCATACCTGAGATAGTTTGAGTGTGTTACAAACTTTAAAGATCTTGGGGAATAGAGCACAACATTAAGATATTATGCTACATTACTCCTGAATGTGAGTGGATGAAAAGTAAGCAATCATGATGCATAGGTACTGTATAAGTGCCAAAAGACTTTTGCCCGGTTTCACAGACAAGGCTCAAACCTAGTCCCAAACTAAAATGCCTGCCTGCCAAAATAAAAATGTAGAAAACAAACTCAAATTCTTCAGTGTACACAATGGCTTAACTAACCTACTCTCTCTAGCTAAGAAAAAAAACACAAAAGTACAAGGGATGGCACATACTCCTTACCTAATGTGTCTAACAGACATACACCATGTATATCACGTGACCAGTTGTAACTTAATAAAATTGTCTTAGTAACTTTGAAAATGGCCATTGGATTCCTATTTACCATGCTGTTATGTTTGACTCTAAAAATAGTTGGAGTTTTTGTGCTGAAGAAAGCTCAGGTTAGGTTATGGGTGGCTGTAGGCATGCACTACATTGACATATGAGCAATAACTGCTAATGCAGTGACAAATATCTTACTTATTCAGTAAATGTAGGTGCTAAAAAAGTTATGTTCTCCATGTGCTAGCTGTTGATTGTTTTTTGTTATTTTTTGCTATAAATTAAGCTCCTTCCTTTTTTTTAGAGTGTAGGAAAACTGAGTTCAGAACAGAGAAAAATATTAGAGCTATTTATGAATCAACTCTAAATGTGTTCTGATTGGTCTGATATGTGCAAATTGGCAGTCAGTCAGTTAAACTATAAAAGTGTTCTGACCCAATCATCTTTACTGCTGCCAAATGGCCATATCTGATTGTGACATCTATATGTAGCCATTATTTTGTAATCAAAATTGCTGGTCTTCAACGTCAATAGTTGTAAGTCACTTCAATGCATTTACTTTTTTTAATACATAAACTGTAAATACATGTATAAAAGACTAAACAGTATATGAGATGTTGTTTATTTCTAACTATTCAGTTTTACTGAAATGTTTTGTACAAAGTTATACATTTGATATTGTTTAAATAATAATAATAAAATCTACTGCAACACTTTAAAGCTGTTTGAGTGTTTAATCTCCTAATATGTGCATGACTCAGTGTAAAGTCCAAAGCTCCTCCCCTTGCTGAAAACACACCTGTGTACTTTATGGTCTGGTTCACTTTATGAACCTTACCGTAAGAGACGTGAACGACTCTCTTCATACGCTGAAGTACAGGTAAGATCCAATGAGATTACTGTAACTTTTGACTTGTAACTTTAAATGTTAGCTCACAATGTAAAGAGCAACAGATACAATACAGATTTTAAATAATATCCAGCTGAGTGGCAGATATTTTAATGATGTAAATGTATAATACAGTTCCTGTTTGAACTATCTCTGTTCATTTTTAAGCTCGACCAACTGCTAAATGTTTATATATATACTTTTTGAGAAACATGTCTGAAAATCTGCCCTGAAACCTGCTAGATAAATATTTAGAGTGGTCTGATGATGACATGGGGTTTCTGGTTGAACTTGTTCTTCCTCATACCACACTGTGTTGACACTGAATAGAGGTCTCTGGAGAGCCCCATTACACTGAATGGAATGCACATTATATAAGCATTGCAAATATTTACATGGGCACAAAGCTGAAGCTTTGCTCTATAAATTATATAGTCAATGAAGAAAGTCAAGTTAAGAGGACAGCATAATATGATTTTACCCTGGTATGTTGTGTTAAATGAGTCTGACGCATATCAACAAGAATTTTCTGATCTCTTATCTTAGCTAATGTGTTTCCTTCCTACATCAGACCATCACCGGTCCCTTGTTCATGAGTACTGGGATAAAGCAGGCTATACAAATGTCCTATTTGGGCACACTTTATATTAGGTGTGTTATGTACATATAATAATTAGGTACGATGTACTTAATGTGTTCATGTTGTAGTGCAAAAGACTTGTGCTGTAATTGAGGTGGGATACAGTAAGTTTTGGTGGTATTGGCATGGGTTAGTTCAACCAAAAATGAAAATAATGTCATTAATTACTCACCCTCATGTCGTTCCACACCCGTAAGACCTTCGTTCATCTTCAGAACACAAATTTAGATATTTTTGATAAAATCCGATGGCTCATTTGAGACCTGCATTGACAGCAAGATAATTAACACTTTCAATGCCCAGGAAGGTAAATACATCTTTAAAACAGTTCATGTGACTACAGTGGTTCAACCTTAATGTTATAAAGCAACGAGAATGCATTTTGTGTGCCAAAAAAACAAAATAACTACTTTATTCAACAATATCTAGTGATGGGCGATTTCAAAACACTGCTTCATGAAGCTTCGAAGCTTTACGAATCTTTTGTTTCAAATCAGTGGTTAGGAGATCCAAAGTCACGTGATTTCAGTAAACAAGGCTTCGTTATGTCATAAGTGTTTCAGAATTTCAATGGTTCACCACTGGGGGGCGTGACTTTGGCAGTTTGATACACGTTCCGAACCACTGTCTCGAAACAAAAGATTTGTAAAGCTTCAAAGCTTCATGAAGCAGTGTTTTGAAATCGCCCATCACTAGATATTGTTGAATAAAGTCGTTATTTTGTTGTTGTTTTTATGACGCACAAAAAGTATTCTCGTCGCTTCATAACATTAAAGTTCAACCACTATAGTCACATTGACTATTTTAACAATGTCTTTACTACATGGGCCTTTAAAGTGATAATAACGTTGCAGGTTATTATCTGGGATTTCATCAAAAATAGTTTAATTTGTGTTCCAAATAAGAATAAAGGTCTTACAGGTGTGGAGCGACATGAGGGTGAGTAATTAATGACAGAAATTTCATTAATTTTTAACACAATTAAAAGTGGGACCCGATTTGTTTTATAAATGTTGTAATTAAATGTGATATGCAATACAGAATAGTACTTTCAGTTATTTTCGCCGTTGTGATCTTTCAGGGATGGAATCTAGCATCAGTCTCCTGTCCGAGAAGCACTTCCTGTGCTCTCTGTGTGAGGACATCTTCAGCAACCCAGTGACAACACCCTGCGGACACAGCTTCTGCAAAACTTGTCTGCGCGTGCACTGGAGCCGCAGCGGGACAGATGAGTGTCCGCTCTGTAGGAGGGCCTTTGGCTCCAGACCACATATCAGTGTGAACCGCATACTGGCGGATGTCACTGAAAACTACAGAAAGACACGTTTGGCTGCTAAATCGAAGTTCTTTAGTATGGATGAACTTCAGGATGAACCTGTGAGTACATTATTTAAGTAGCTTAATCCTTTAATTCTCTAATACAACATTCCTAAAAAAAGTAATTTGACAATTTTGTGGTTTTGTTCTTCACTCATGCAAACAGAAAACTGCAGGGGAGGTGGATCAAATGGTTCAGGAAAGAGTTCAGAAGATTGAGAGACTTCAGAGTTCCTTAAAGATCCTAAAGGTACGTGACCGAGCACGACACAGCATTTAAAACCATGACAACGATTCAAACATCAATAAATGAAAAGCAGCTGTTTTATTTTTTTAAAATTTGCTTGGTAATCTCATTTTTTGAACCAGATTGTTTCTTAAAGAAAAACTGTTCTTCCTCAAAACAGAGCTCATGTCTCCGAGAGGTTCAGGAAAGTCAGAGGGTGTTTTCTTCTTTGTTGAGCGCCTTAGAGAAGAGCCATAAACTGGTAGTGGCAGCAGTTGAGCAGAAACAAAAAGAGGCGGAGAAAAGAGTTGAAAGACTTGTAAAAGACCTAGAGAAAGAAATCCTTGAACTGGAAAATGGACACACCAACCCAGAGCACTTGAATGACAAGGAGCGTCTTAAAAAGGTAATCACTCTTTGCTTTGTGTTCCTTTGTCTAGTCTTTGAATTCATTGTTAAGAGTAAAGGAATTGCTCTCATGTTGTTCCAAAACTGTATACTCTAATTTTTTCAGTAGAACATGAATTTTTTTGAAGAATCTTTATGCTGCTTCCCACACAACTACAGATTAGTGATAATGTCTGCTCCTATAATAATCAACTATAATTACTTTAACAGCTTGAAATGAAGAACAGACTGCAATTTACTCTTGTTCTTATCATTAAATCTTCCGCTCTGCCATAACTCTCATGTCTCATTCTCCATCCCATAAACTGCCACATCACATTTGGTTATGAAATCAACACAATGATTTACATTGAATCATGTTTTTATATCAGTCTGATCCTCTCATGGCTTCAGGAGGCTTGGAATATAGTGCATAAGTCATAGTACATGTGCTAACATAATTAAGAAACCATCAATGCAATGGCACACACATAGTTACTGCTTTTAATGCACTGTAAAGCACCATGCAGTTTGTTTCTTGGCCCTCCCTCAATCTATGCACAGGCTCTACTCTTCACCACAATGGTAACCTCCACAAAATGACAACATAACAGAAACCCCTAGTACAAAATCCCATTAAATTAAACATTAAACACCTCCTATATTAACACACAAAATAACTTTCAGGGTTAGTTTTCCCCAATACCGTTTGCTTGAGTTCCCCATCCTTATTAGTTTCCATGGTTTTTGATTAATCATGTACCTGTTTCTGTTCCAGTTGATTAGCTCACTCTGTGTATATAGCCTTCATTTTCCGTTCATTGCTGTCCGTTTTTTCGTCAATTTTAAATTGGTTGTTTTTATCTCGTTTTCCTGTGTTTATTCAGTGCTCCTGAGTTTCTGTTATCTTATGAGTTTCTGTTATCTTATTTGTAAAGTTATAAATAAACGACTGCTGTATTAGATCCTGCCTCTCAACTCTCCTTGCTGCAACCACCCCTGACAGAAGTATGGACCAACTACAAAGAGGATTAAAGAAAAATGGATCTACCAGCAGTCCAGCTTCTCTGCTTAGAGCAGGAAGATCATGGACCACACGAGAGACTGACGTTTTTAGATCTGACGTGTCTTACCAACTTTCCTGATCGATCCATATGTATCAACAAGTTTAAACGAGCGACCTAAGGCACGCCTGCCCGGTGGTGGTCCTATTGGCACATTCATTGAGTTTGTGGAGTGGATGCTGGTCAACTGCAGGTCCCCGTTTATCGTTGGACTCGCAGAGGAAGACATCACCAGCTATACCAGCTCCGGACCCTGAGCCTGCGTCTGCCATGGAGCCGGACCCGGAGCCTGCGTCCGCCATGGAGCTGGACCCGGAGCCTGAGCAAATGCTGAAGACCCTCTTCGTCCCGGAGCCCACGCACAAGATGGAGTCTGACCAGGTGCTTGAGCTGGCAACATTATCCATTCTTGTGGATGTCCTCGTTAAGTACGAGGGGATGGATTGGCGCCCCGCCCATACTCCCACCACTGAGGATGAGCTGTGTCTGGCCTCTGTACAGTTTTATGAGGAAGTAGAAGGGGTTATTCCCCAAAGTCTCCTGCATCCCCACTGGTCCCACCTAGTACCAAGTCTCCTGCATCTCTGATGGTTCCAACCAGCCTCCCTCTCCCGCCTCCTCTACCTAAGTGGAGTTCTGCCTATGCCACAGACTACTGGGCCTCCACCCCTCCGGCTCCGCCTTGGTCTTCAGTCCCTCCAGCTCTGCCTCAGTCCTCCGGCATCCTGGCTCCACCTCAGCTGCTCGTCATTGCAGCTCCGCCTTGGCCTCTAGGACCTACAATGTCACCAGGTCTCTATGTCTCCTTGGCTCCGCCTGGGTCTCCAACTCTACTGGCTACACTGTTGGTGGTCGGACCTCTGACTCCACCCTGGCTCCTCCCACCATTGGTTCCACCGTGGGCCTTCATCATGGCTGTGCTTTTGGTCACCTGTATCCTATCATCACCTTCCTTGCTCCTCCCTCCGTCATTTCCACCATGGTGTTTCCCTCTGCCAACTTCTCCCAAGCCCATCTGTCTCTTGTTCTACGTCCACCTCCAGAACCCCCACCCTCCATTCTCTGTTGGACTATATTGTTACAGCGCGAGGACGCGCCTTTTGGGAGAGAGATGTAATGTCAGGGTTATGTTTTGTTTCATTGCATTTTGGTTTAGTTTTCTGTCCATGTCCAAAATTAACTGTTGGATTTTGAGGCATTTATTTTGGTATGCCTAATTTAAGAGATATTCCTAGATATTATTACAATAGCATAGTTATTAATTTTTGTGATATTTGCAAAGCAACTGAATTAATTTTTTTAGACTGTTGACTAGGTTTTAAACTTTCATTTTATGGAAAAGAGCAGTGTGAAATTCTTTAAAAGTTTTCCTTTGTGTTACATGGATAAAATATGGATTTTAAACAACATGAGAGCAATGACAGAATTTTCAGGTTAGGTGAACTATTCATTTAATCATGTATTGCATAGTAAAGAATAATTGGTCTATTTTCATCTACAGAGCTTCAGTCATATACCTCAAGTGATGAGAGACTGGTCCAAAGTCACACTGGAGACTGATCCTTGTGTTGGCTTCACCAGCCAGGCTATGGTTGACTTCATGGATACAGTCACAGTGGAAGCTAAAAGACTTTCTAAAGCTGGTATGATTGAAATGACAATTTAACAGGCTTTTGCCTGTTAGTACTATACATAACATATTTCTCACAGCTTCTTCCATTTATGAAGCTTATGCTTTTTTAGCAGTTAAAGCATTTATACGTCCATGCTCTGGGGTCAAAATCTGTACAATTTCAATGCATAATCACCTTTTGCTTCTAAAAAGGGCCATTAACAATATTTCCGCCACAGAATGAAAAAATAATTATATTAAAAATGCTACTTTTTATCCCACAAGTCTGACTTTTTCCTCGCAATTGTGATTTTATATCTCACAGTTGAGTTATAAACTTCGAATAGCAAGAAATAGAGTCAGAATTATAATTTGTAAAGTCGCAATTGAGTTATAAAGTCCAAACTGTTGAAGATAACTAAATCTTAAACTAAACTGTGACCTTTGAGTGCAGCTTAAATGTAAGAATGTAATACTTTTAGCAAGCTAGCATACTTTTTTTATGCCATTTACTGTATGATTCATGTGCAATTTGTTACTTTTTTTCAGAACTGAAGAGGCTGCAGAAGTACTCAGGTGTGTTTTCATTGATGTTTTTATAGAATTGGTTTTCTGTCATTGCGAGTTTCTCTAGAAAGCCAATCATCTGTCTTCCTTTTCAGTTGATATTAATCTGAATCCCCGGACAGCTCACGCTTACCTCTACATCTCTGAGGACCGAAAGGAGGTGAGACATGCGAACAAGAGACAAGAAGTCCCAGAGAACCCAAAGAGGTTTGACCGAGTGGCCAATGTAATGTCTAAGGAAGCCTTCAGCTATGGAAGACACCTTTGGGAAGTGGATGTTGGAGACAAATCTGACTGGGATTTGGGCGTAGCCAAACAATCTGCCAACAGGAAGGGAAAATTCACAATATGTCCAGCCAATGGCTTCTGGACACTTAGCTTAAAGAATGGCACACAGTATGTTGCTAACACTTTCCCTCCAACTTCCTTTAGCCTCAGTCAAAAGCCCAAAAAAGTGTCTATTTACCTGGACTACGAGGAGGGACGCGTGTCTTTCTATTGTTTGGATACCGGGACTCATATCTACACTTTCAGAGATACTTTCACAGATAAGCTCCACCCCATCTTCAGCCCGGGACGACCCCACGGGGAAAAGAACACTGCTCCCCTTATCATCAGCAGCAGCTGTTGCAGCATCTGAAACAATATGCTAGCCATTACAGCTTTCACTTTCTTTACCACTGCCATTACAGGATTAACTGTTATTATATAATTATTATTACACATATTCCTTTTTATTTATTATCGGTGCTTGATAAAGCCTTATTTTAACTGTTATTTTAATGATTACAGACATGAAGGATACCTCAAACTGTGTGACTTTTTCAGGAGAGGCGGATATTTTTTTGAAGGCGATCAAACTTACCCTTGACCTATGGTGGACAATATAACAAGCAAAAAATCCCATTGACTTGCATTAAAGGAGGGAGCGAGAGACTAGTCTAGAGACTAGAATATCGTAGAGACCTGGTGGTTGACAATTTTGACTTGGGTTAATAAGTACCCACCTAGCAACCGTCCAGAATATTCTAGTAACCCCTTGTGAAAAATAAGTGCTCTTAAAATTACTGAATGTACATAAATTCTTTAAAGTATATTTTTTAAAAAAACTGTACTTGCAGATAATATAAAACGAAAGGCCACAGTAAGTCAAAGTACACTTTCAAGACTGTTTCTTAGAAGACTTTTAAAAAGTGTTCTTAGTAACAATGTCAGTTTTTTTTTTTATTTTTACAAGGGATTGCTTAGAAACATGCTAAAAAAATCACTCAGAACACATTTTCAACACTGGCAACCACAAAACACTGTAGCATCATAGTGATGAGTTTTGTGCGGGCAAGTACCACTATAGATATTCTCATGAAAATGTAAAAAATATGGTTATTATGACAATTTAAAATAATCAATTGATGATGATCCATTTCTTTAAATGAACAAAATGATTTGAATCCAAACTTTTGAAAATGTAAAAGTTTCTATAATCCAAAATGTACAATAGCTTCAATTGTACTTTCTTATTTATTTATTACTTAAATGTTATTTATAACATTACACATATTCCATTGTCATACAGACATGAAAGTAAGAAGTTAACATACTTGTGCTTGTGCTGTGAACTTTTATGAAAGCGAAATGAATGAAAGGTAGTAAGAAACGATGGAGTTCACTTCAAGGAACAAGAAGGCGAAGGATGAAAAAGGACTGGACGGATGGATGGGTTGGGTTGGGGATCGAGGAGCGCGAGGGCGAGAGAACAGCGAGTCATTGTGCTGGTACACCAGGCACTGGGAGACACACTCAAGACACATTAACGCATTCACACAGTGACACGAACATAAGCGCATGCTTCTGCCCACCGCTACACAGACCCGAGCTGGCATCCCAGAAGGCAGCACTTAACTCCTATCCTTGCCTCTGAAACATACAACCCAAGTGACATTCACCCAGGCTGAGCCTCTCCAGAGCTCTGAATCTATAGGTTTCACCTCCATCGCAGGTTTATGGCATTTCAGGTCAAGCTCTGTATCCAGATCGAAGGCACCCAACGCAAGAAGGTGGAGGATTAGCAGATGAGTGGCTGTGGAAGGAGTTAAACTTCAGGAACTTCCTTGTCAATCAGGTAACAACAATTTCAGTCATTTATCATGGAAATCAGAGGTTAATAGTTCAGTAAATAACTTGATATGTTACTTAAAGGCTATTTTTAAACAGCATTTGAGTGTTCTTCAAGGCTAAATGCTTATGCAGCATTGTTACAGCAGCATTCAGATTTCGGACATAAACAGACCCAAGTCTGCTTGGCCCACTCTGAACGTTTCAAAGAAAGCTTCTTGTGTCCAGAGGCTCCTCATGTTTTTCTGAGATAATCCACTCACCCCACCAGGCGTAGCTCTACACCCACCACAGTGTGAAAAGGACCCATTCTCTCGGATGTATAGTGAATCCAGTAACACTCACTGTACATAACAGTGCCTAAATATTTATGTGTAAAACCACATGAATATTTAAAGGAATGTTTTGGGTTACAAGTTAAAATGCATAAACAGCATTTGTGGGATAATATTGATTTCCACTGACAATTATTTTCTTAAAAAACAAACAAACAAATAAACAAAAACACATGGCACAGTGCAATACAATACACTGCAAAAAGAATTGTTGGTTTAACTTAAAAAAGTAAGTTACCTGGATGCCTTAAAATTGAGTTAACACAATGAAGGTGACTGGTTTAATCAACAGAAACTCAAGATATTATTTTTTCTGAACCACATTAATTATCTAAGGACATCAGAGATGACAGACAGTTGTGCGGTGTGAAAAGAATCTTTAAAATCTTGAAAGTCATACAGTGTGTGGGTGGCACTAGACATTACGCTTGTTAGCATGTGACTAGTTTTGACATAACCACTTACTGATCTTGTCTTTCTGTAATCTAATCTTTCATCTTCAACGTCATAACCACATAACACTAGTAAACCAGACGAACAACACACGCATTAACACAAGAAATGCACCTGTTGACCTTCTATTAACAGGAACGCATATCCTGAAGTTCATTCACCTAGTAGTAGTTCCACTTCAAGGTCGATTAAAACAACTGTACAGCTTACATAATAAATGTTTACTGAATAATATATAAGAACATTAACAGAAACCCCCGTTTCAAATTTAAACTCTCTGGAATGCTGAAACACATTTACTTATTTATTTATTACTGTAAAAGCAAGTTTTGCTCATTCTAAAACAAATTGAGAGACAATTCAAAATTATGTTCTATTATTGTTATTGACATTACTTTCAGAAAATAAATTTGGACAAATTTTACCTTTAGTGGTACAACAGCTTGACATTAGGGTAGTACCCTCAAAGGGACATCTTCGTACCCCTAAACAATTTACAGTTTTACCTTAAGGATACATAAAACTATTCTAAGGTATTTATATGAACCTTTTAGGGGTAGATAAGGTACAAAGTCCCTTTGAGGTAAAGGTACAATGCTTTCTGGTAGATTATGCCATAAATTCGGTAGATAGAGCTTAACTCAGGAGTGTCTAATCCTGCTCCTGGAAGGCCACCACCCAACAAACCTTAATTCCAACCCTAATTAATCACACCTGAACCAGCTAATCAAGGTCTTCCAGATTAAGTATGGATATCTGCAGGTCGGAGTAAAGGGCGAGCCAAAAGGTAGCGGGTGTCCCGAAAGGTCTTTACAATTGATTGCAAAACCTGCCTGTTAGGGAGTGGAGTAGGGTTAGGGGTTAGTTTCTTTTGTAGCACTGTGTACCTTTCGGCACGCCCCTACCTTTTGAAAAACCTTCTTCATTCTGCAGCTATTCCAGTCTCTTCCAGCTTATGAGAAACTTTCAGGCTGGTGTTTTGACATGTTGGAACTAAATTTTGAAGGACATTGGCCCTCAAGAAGCAGGACTGGACACCCCCGGTTTAAATTGACCCCATACCCTATCTTCAAGACAAGGGCTTCCAGTTCTGCTCCATGAGGGCCACTTTTCTAGAGTTTAGCTCCAAAACACCTGCCTGGAAGTTTCTAGTCATCCTGAAGGCCTTCATTGGCTGGTTCAGGTGTGCTTGATTGGAGATAGAGTTAAACTTTGATGTAAAGTGGCCCTCCGGGAGCAGGAATGGGCATGCCTGATTCTGAATGTTTAGTACGATTTTGAAGAGTTTGAAGAATTTTGAAGAATTCATGTCAAGATTGCAAGTTCTATCAGTATGTGTTCTCAGAGCAACAGTAACTTATACTCTTTCATCTGTTCCAATCTTTAGGTCCACTTGCCAGTCTACGCTGTTTCTTTATTGGAACCTACTTACGAAGAAAGGGAAAGGACTTTGTCTTCGCGCTTCTCGCTGACCTTGAAGTGTATCGAAGGTTTTCTTCTGTGCCATCCATTGGACTCTTCCAAGTGATCATTCTTGGAAAAGATTCATTATGGCAACCACCGGCATGCAGCTGCTCGGCCTGGTCCTGTCCATCATCGGCTGGGTGGGCGGCTTCCTGGTGTGCACCCTGCCCATGTGGAGGGTCACAGCCTTCATCGGCAACAACATTGTAACGGCACAGATCACATGGGAGGGCCTGTGGATGAATTGCATCTGGCAGAGCACAGGGGAGATTCAGTGCAAGGTGTATGACAGCCTGCTGGCTCTTCCCAGTGACATGAAGGCCGCCCGAGGTCTTACGGTTCTCGCTTTGCTCATCTGCACCCTGTCGCTCACGCTGGGTGTTCTGGGAATCAAGTGCACCGAGTGCGTGGGCCTCCCAAGCCTCAAGGCACGCTTGGCCCGCGTGTCCGGTGTGCTCTTTGTCATCGCGGGGTTCCTCATCCTCGTACCCGTCTGCTGGACGGCCCATTCCATCATCAGGGATTTCTATGACCCCTATGTGGCGGCCCCTCACAAACGTGAGCTCGGCCCCGCTCTATACCTGGGCTGGGGAGGTTCTGCATTGCTGTTGATTGGTGGATCACTCCTCTACGCAGGGTCCAATCCACCCGGGATTCCCTCCTCTCCTACATTTAGCAGTGGTGAGAGCAGCCCACGCCGAGCGGGTGGACCTGCCCAGGTCAAGGGTTATGTTTAACGACCAGCAGCGGCATGCTGGTTCCCGAAAGCCTTCTCTGCTAGAGTTTCCCATTGTGATAGATTCAAGTTAATTCTCCTCTATTTTTTATCATTCAGAATATTTCTGTAGTATGATGGAGGTAGTGAATAGAAATGTGAAATCAAGTTTCCTTGCCACCTCTAATGTCCACTTATAAGTCTGTCTTTTTCTGTATTTGTCTGTTATGTTATTCAATAATAAAACCTTAAATCCTTTAGTGTCTTCTCTGAATTCTTTGGATGTCCGTCGGTTCAAGAAGAAGATGCTGATGATTCCACTTAGTATCCCACATCCTGTGTAGCACAGACACATTTACTCATGTTAGATACAGTAAGATACTTAAAGGGACAGACAGTTCAAATAAAACGTTCTCATCATTTATTCACTCTCATGTCATTCCAAACCTATATGACTTTCTTTCATATTATAAACACAAATGAATTCAACATTTTTGTCCCTCCATTGAAAGCCCATTGAAAGCTCAACCATGCATGCCTGATGCATACAAACCTCAGCTTCCTACCATATTTGATGTGCTCTATATGTGTATGCATTGATTCATGTGAATAAAAGCCTAAATCTGTTAATCAGATAAACTTGCCTCTTAGGAAGACTTGTATTAAACGGCTTGATTCATATGGATAACTTTTGCGATGTCTTTATTAACTTTTTAAACCGTCTTAAGTTTTGCTGGAATGGAATTTCAATGGAGGTACAGAAATCTCTCAAGTTTCATTAAAAATATCTTCCTTTGTGTTTTGAACAAAAGCTTATAAGTTTGGGATGAAATTAGGGTTAGTAAATTATGACAGAATTTTAATTTTGGGGTGAACTGTCCCTTTAAGGTGTTAACATTATTTAAAGGAATACCACACATAAAATCTTCCTACTATCTAAGAGTTGTCAATCAAAATAGTTGTTCTTAAAGGAAAATTAACCTAAAAATTAAGGGAAAAAATTGTTCAAACCCTGTATAATTTTCTTTCTTCACAAAATAGATATTCTGACATTTTTGTCCATACAATGAAGGTCGATGGAGCTCAAAGAACATTATAATAGTTTACAACATAATAGTGATATGGTGTAGAATATCTAATGTTCAGATGTGTTCATAATTTAATGATAGCAAATGTGCAGATGTACAGATAGTTGAATTGAAACTAACCCTTCCCAGGTGAAAAAATACTATAGTAATTTATAGTAAATACTACAGTGTTTTTGAACCATACTATAGTAAATTGTAGTATACTGTATATTATTGTATTTACAGCACTTTGTTAATGAATGCTACAGCATACTGTAATATTAATTATAGTGAATTGATCAACTGTAATAAATACTGTAGTATACTTTAGTTTTTACTTCAGTAAAATGTAGTGTATTGTAGTATAATATACCCTATAGTTGTAGAAAACTGAGTAAAGTAATTTATTTATATTACTTTAGTTGTTATATTATCACAGCAACTATAGAATTACCACAACAAATTAATTCAAGTACTTTACTATAGTATGGTTCAAAAACACTATAGTGTTTACTATAAATTACTATAGTATTTTTTCACCTGGGTTATTTTACAAAAAAGTATTCAAAATTTGAAAATGTGCACTGTCCTTCAACAAGCCTGTTGGTAAGTTTCATAACTCACTCTGAGTGGAAAAACTATTATATTTGAGGTTTTTGGTGTTAATTCAGACCAACAGACCGATGAGTCTGCTAATGCTAACGCTAGCACAGCTTGAATAGTCACAGCTACTGTCTTTATGTTTCTTTCCGCTGGACATTCAACACACAAACTTTAACATGACATTGAGACAATCCTTTTCAGTTCAATTAAACCTAATGTGTTGTTATTGTCTTAAATCAATTATCTTACATTAGCTTGTCAGTGCATCTGAGCTAAAGCTATTTTCAGGCCTCTTTTTCACAAGCTATAGAAACATGATCAAGTGTTTTAAAATAACACTTTTGTTAATCAGACAACCTAAAATTAGGCCTGAATGATGTATTGGTCTTTTACTAGACATGTCTATAAAACAGAAGGATCTTTTGATAACAATGAAAGGCAAAGTAATGAAAAGAACAGCTGGAATTATCCAATTAACTTTTGATTTTACTCATTTAATGAATTCAAAACTGGAATACAGAATGCAGATTCTCATTTTACCGGATTATATCATGCAATAAGATCTTAAATGAGTCTTTTTAAGTTAAAGATCATTCACAAGGTTTGGGATTTACAGAATCACTGATGCACATTTATGTTGCATATATACTGTAAACCTCTGCCCTATCTCATGTAAAATCTGATGAAGACATTCTTGGCTCATGTTGTCTTGACTCTCTGAGCATCTCTGGCTGTTGTTATGGGGGCTGCTTCTATAGACAGCAGTACAATACCACTGTATGCTGCAGCACCAGCACAGCTTTTACAATAGCTGCATTGTTTACTGCGCCAGGTAGTGACTCATGTATGACCTAATGCTACGAGTGAATATCCGGGGTAGTAAAATATAGAAAAGTGCTTATTGTTGTCTTGACTGCTGGAGAATAAGGGATGAAGAAGCCTAAGGGGGGGGTGTGGTTGGCACAAGGGCTTATTTTATATTTGGGACAACGTGTCTGCCAGGGTGACACAAGTTGTGCCCCAGTTGACCTATACACTACATACTTATACTATGCATTCTTCCATCAAGTGTATGAAAGTTATTAAAAATATGAAGGTTATTTTGTCATCCAGCATCAGTTTCACTCCTGCACTAAGTTAAGCTGTGACAGTTGAGTGCACGAAGTGTTCAACATTCTTGTTGGATGTAATTTTCAGTGGGAATACACACAAAATGGCTTAGTGTGTATAAGTACACAAAGTGGGACGCACCTATATGGTCAGGGCATTGTTACATTCAGGTAGCTCTTTCAAAGTACTTGTACAGTTGTTACAGCATTGTTTTCATGCAACAAATATACAAATGATGCAACTGAAGCACTGAAATGCTCGATTCTCAACTATGATCAATAAAACATTCATTTGTTTTGTTGGTATAGCACTAGAATGGGCAAAAAAATAAATAAAATAAAATAATAATAAAACAAAGTAGGCTACATTTTCCACATGCGCACATGCACACACACACGTAAAATGACAACACATCAAAAAATGATAATACTACTGTTTTATTCTATTAAATATCCTAAAGAAACAGAAATTATAATGTAAAAACTGTCAGGTGAGGGATGAGGTGAGGACAACAGGCTTTTATTTAGGGTAAAACAAAACAAAATAAAACAAATACTAGTGAGGATATGTTTATTATTACGCTTTTTTATTATAAATACTAATGTCACCTAATACCAAAGCAGACTCTTTTGGCTAATCACAGTGAGCGACTCATGTTTCTGTCACTTGGACTTTTATTGACATTTGCGTCTTTCTTGTGCGCATGCGCGTGTTACCCGGCAGTGAAACTCGCTTATTCACACAGGTGAACAACAGCAAAACAGACGCACAGATCGTCACGACATCAGAGATTAGACATGGGCAAAGGCGGCGGAACATTTGAGAGACTGTTGGGTATGTATTATATTTGATGTTTTCGTTGTTAGTTCAGACTGACAGACCGATGAGTCTGCTAATGCTAACGCTAGCACAGCTTGAATAGCCACGGTTACTCAACATCTATTTTCTTTATTTTACATTAATACACCAGAGACACGAGCTTAAACATGACATTGCGACTGTCCTTTTCAGTTCAGGTCAACTTTATGGTGTTGTTATTGTCTTAAACAAATCAATTATCTTATATTAGCTTGTCAGCGCAGCTGAGCTAAAGCTATTTCCAGGCCTCTTTTTCACAAGCTATAAAAACATAAGCCAGTGTATTGAAATAACAAATCATGTATGCGGTTCTCCCTTTATGTGCTCTGTCTTGTGTGTCTGAAGCCGTCGACAGTAAATTTTGCTTGTCTTTGTCCAAATTCGCTGTTAACCAGGCAGTTATACCGCACATTTAATTAACTTAGATATATATTGCCGTTTCATACTTTCATATGTTTACAGTTGCTCACACCCTTTGGAAAACTTGTCACTGGGGGATTTTGAAGGCGTATTTAATGTATATCTGTTAGTCACGGTTGGTTCTTCCTGTTTGCTCATGTAATTGAGAGCTGCTGTAAAGATAGAGAGGATGTTTTGGCCCAGTTGCATTAAGGTTCACCACATTACAGTAACTTCCTGTTTCAAACATCAGCTCCATTTTCAAGACTTCACAAAAATCTTATCTTATCTATCTATCTATCTATCTATCTAATTTTGTACATTTCTTATTTTGATTTTGCATTAGGCAACTTTAATAATCAAAATAATAAGATTATTTTAAAATGAAATATTGGATGTCAAAAAATAATTATAAATATAATGAATTTTATGTTAATATTGTGCAATTTGTGTTTTAAATATGTAGGTATATGCTGTTTGTATTTGGTACATATAAATGAAGAAGATTAAATGTGGTTATAAAAAACTAAACATTAAAGAATATTAAATGAAAACATGCTGTTAAGTAATTTAAGAAGAACATAATATTAGGAGTGTAACGGTACACAAAAATTACCTCGGTATTGAAGTCACGGTTCGGTACGGATTCAGTACAGCAGGAGGGAAACATAAAATTGCTTTTTTCTTTTTTTTTAAACAGTTGTTTACTGAACAAATTGTGTCTCTGTCTTTAAATAAATTCAATTGATTAAAATTTTCTTAAGGATTAAAAAAAATCTGTATCTGCTAATGCTGTAAACTATATTAAACGTTACAATTAACTACAGAGCCCAAATTTTTAAATTAAGTTTGGATTTATTTTTAGACATAATCATCAACACTGACATAAAAATTGTATGCAAACATATAAATTGCATATAAGGCAGTTTTTGCATTAACTTCTGTATCTGTTTCTACTCCAATTCAGTGTTAAAATCTATTTATTCACACAGTGGCCGTCATAACTTGTTTTCATGACAGATTTATTTAAACGTACAAGGTTAAGTGAGACAGGTTAAGTAAAATATAATGAATATATAAGCTAATATAGTGCATGTAGCGAAAGAGTTCATTTTTGGTATCACAAATTTCTTACTATACTGTCAAACCTGAACATGGTCTTTTCCTCTTCCTTTTCCCATGTTTTCAGTAAACAGACATTGAGCGAATTGATACTGATCAGACATTTGCTCCTCCAATCCTTTACAGATAAGGCAACCAGCCAGCTGCTGCTGGAGACCGACTGGGAGTCCATACTGCAGATATGTGACCTCATTCGGCAAGGCGATACACAGTAAGAGCATAAAACATTTAGTCATGTTTGCATGTCAGTGGAAGAGCAAGAATCATAAATATTGTGATAAAAATTGTCTTGACTTCATTATATAACGTTTTGCTATTTCCCTCCACCAGGGCAAAATACGCAATTGGTGCCATCAAGAAAAAACTCAATGACAAAAATCCACATGTAGCACTCTATGCTCTTGAGGTAAGTGTCATTCAACTATAATGCTGAGCACTGTAGACCAGGGGCTTTCGAAATGTTTAATGTAAAAAAAATAAATAAATGAAATAATCTAAATGAATAAATAACAAATACATTAAAGTGCCCCTCTTAAAATATGCTTACATGCATCCATGTTTAATTATTTCATATGTGACCCTGGACCACAAAACCAGTCGTAAGTCGCACAGGTATATTTGTAGCAGTAGCCAACAATATTGTTTGCTATTGCTACAAATATACCCGTGCGATGGGTCAAAATTATCGATTTTTCTTTTATGCCAAAAATAATAAATTTTCTACTGTAAATATATCAAAAATGTATTTGTGTTAGTAATATGCATTGCTAAGGACTCCAGTTTGTGTGTCTCACTTTAAGAGCCAATAGTAACTGAAACCAAGTAGATTGCACAATAATACTTTTTGCATACAAAATCAGAGACTTTAAACATTCAGATCGTGCCTCCAACATGCTCATGTTGTGTTATCTTCATCATCTAATGAGTCTGCACAAATTGAGTTTATAACAAAAACAGTGCACAGGCGATAACTGTAAACAAATATGTTTTATGGGCGATTTGCTCATATTAATGATTCTTACGATTAAAATGAGCCCCAAAACAACATAATCCATTGTGGCGATCACGAGATATTACTCATGTAATGATGTAACATATTTGGCTAAAAATATGTCTCTTGTCTTTCTGGGATGCAATGTGTTATCCACTGTTCCCGGAACCATCCATGCTTATTTTCCAATGTGGAATAACACAAAATAGGTATAATTTTAAAGCTTAGAAACTCTGCTTTTTAATGCATCTAACCATTTTGATCAACTCTTAAAGGAACACTCCACTTTTTTTGAAAATGGGCTCATTTTCCAACTCCCCTAGAGTTAAAGGTGGTACAGAGGATGTTTTGTTTTATACATTTTTGCAATATTACTTGAAACTGTCTTTACTAACTGATGAAAGACTATTTATTAGGTGCACTGAAAGTAATAATATTAATATACATCATCTGTGCACGAGGTAGGGCCTTAAAAACATCAGCCAATCGTTTATGAGATCATCGCGTAAACGATTGGCCCTCTGGCTTGTCAATCACTGCCATTGTGAGAGACGTGCGCGGATTGGCCTTCTGGCTTGTCAATCACTGCCATGATGTTCCTTGTGAGAGACGCACGGCTGCGCGCTCCAGTAACTTTCCACACTCCACAGGTGCTGCATGCAATGTTTTTGTCAGGAGACAGGAGTAACAACTGCAGATTATGAGTTACCTGCGGTGAGTCCGACATAATGAATCCACGGCTTTAGGTCACGCACACACTTAACGATTGTAAGGCCGATTATGAATGTAAATTGATACTTATGACTGATCGCGCTCAAACGCGTCCAGTCAGAGCCAGTTGCGTTCAGTCTGCGATTACAGTCGGTGTTCAAATTCCTTGTGAAAGTATATAAATCTGCTTCAGGAGCAGGAAACAATCACTGTATGTTGAGCAAAGTCAGAATGTTGTAGCTAGTCGTTAAATGTGTGCCCGGCTTAATAACACAGCGAATGCCGGTGGTAAACAAACACTGAAGGAGGGGGGTTGTTCTTCCGCATGCGCTCATTTCAAAAACTCAGTCGACGAAAACATCCTCTGTACCACCTTTAAACAGTTGAGTTTTACCGTTTTCGAATCCATTCAGCCAATCTCCGGGTCTGGCTGTACCACTTTTAGCATAGTTTAGCATAGTTTATTGAATCTGATTAGACCGTTAGCATCTCGCTCAAAAATGACCAAAGAGTTTCGATATTTTTCCTATTTAAAACTTGACTCTTCTGTAGTTACATTGTGTACTAAGACCGACGGAAAATGAAAAGTAATATCATTGCACCTGCTGCAATGGGGTTCATCATACATAGTTTATACAAGAGATTATATAAAAAAAAAACATTTTATTGTGCCCTGATCAGTTAAGGTCATGTGTGTAAGTCAGCATTTGCTTGTCCACAGGTCCTGGAGTCAGTGGTGAAGAACTGTGGCCAGACGATTCATGATGAAGTGGCCTGTAAGCAGACAATGGAAGAGCTGAAGGAACTGTTCAAGGTGATTGCTGCTAAACTCAACCTGTCTGTCTTGTAGACTGTTGCTTTAAGAGTCTTTGGCCCTGCCTTTGTGATCTTTCCAAGTGGGTCAGGCCCAGTGACTCATGCTGCTCTGTACTTCCTGATTGTGTCATATTGTCACATGGTTACTTGGCTGAGGGGAGTTCCAGCAGAAATCAGAAACAAAAACTCTGCCGTTGGATTCCTTTTGTTGATTTTCTGTGATATTGACAGCCACAGAGAAGGATTTGAGGTGGCTTATTAGAGGCTTTGTTTTCTTGTTCTTGTGTGTTTTCTTTTTTTCTTTTGAACTGTTTAGACAACTTTTGAGTTCAGAACTCAGATGTTGTTTTTTAAGCTATCACTGAGAGAGTGTGACTCTTCTGTGTTTAGAAACAACCTGAACCGAACGTGAAGAACAAGATCCTTTACCTGATCCAGGCCTGGTCTCACGCCTTTCGCAACGAGCCCAAGTACAAAGTCGTCCAGGACACCTATCAGATCATGAAAGTGGAAGGTAAGATTCATAAACGTAAAATACATTTCTAAAGGGCATTCACACATACAGCAATTTATACTGCTGCAATTTATATACAAACACTTGCCAATGCAAATGTATACTTTAATAGCAAAAAAACTAAGAAAATGTCAAACTGTAATCAGATTTTCAAAAGTTTTGAATAGTAATCGTCTAATATTCGCTTTCCACTCCATCTCGCAGCTTTCAAAGTAAAGTGGATGATGAAAATTGACTCACATGGACAGCAGAACTATACAAGTTTTGTTTTGTGAAATTAGAGGCTTATTACATATTCAAAGACTTGTTTAAATGATATAAATGCTTATGGTAGATGAGGAAGAATTGTAGCGTTTGCCATTCTAATACTAATAATAGAAAAGCAAACACTAATACTTTTTCATATCCCGTTTACATTATGACTTTACTTAATAAAGTATTAGACAGTAACTAATGAAGATGAAGAATCAGGCATTGGCAATCTCAGTCCCACTTCCAACACATTGTCTAAAGAGAGAAACGTATCGGCCAGTGTTGATAAATAAAAAATGCCAAATATCGTCCGATATATCGGTCAGCCACTAGTTTTGAGCATTTGTGCTGCCCACCAACAATGTAAGGGGATCCAGCTGTACAAACGCCTGCTGCTTAATATTCATCAATTTTATTGATCAGATGAGAACTGAACTGAGCTGGACGATGAGGTTACTGTTTTCTGCAGAGCTGCTTTATAGATGAAATAAATTAATTATTGATGATCTTTATGAATCAACACTGAACTGACTTCAGCTCAACATTAGCCAAGTTTCCATCTAATTTGTTTTTTTTTATTGACAAAGCAAATATTCGCAAAAAATATTTGCAAAATTTGCTGTCTCGAGGCTGTTTCCATCCAGTTGGCTTTTTACCAATAATGGTGTGCGTGATGTCATCCCTAAAAAAATTGCATTGTCGCATAAGTTTTGCTATATCGCTAAAAAAACTGCCCTTGAGCTGTTTCCATACCTAATTTTGCGTATATCATACATTCTTATTGTTTGCATCTCAAATATTTGTAAAATATACAGAGTAATGAGACAATTAATTTGCCAGTACTGTGCATTTTGACATATAATGTATTAAATTGGAAATATAAGAAGACGACGGTGAAGTGGAGCAGTTCGTCTGACAGGACTTTACTGCCTTTATTTGAAGAAGTGCAGGTTTGGACACAGAGCAGCTCATTTGTCCTGTATGCAAAAATTTTTAGGGTAAATAAAAAGACAGTACAGTAAAATATTCAGTCTTTGCATATTGCAAAAATCTTAAACGCCTTGAACATGCAGTCAAGCCAGTCGTGGTTTGACATGGCTGGGAACGCATGCAAAGCAAAAGAGTTATTCATCCTGGTTTCAGAGTTCAATAACATCAAACCGACCAAAAACATCAAATCGCTGTTCATTTTTTTTCAAAGACAGATGCAGCTGTGACCTAAAACAATTTATTTGTGTATTTAACCATATAAAAGTCATCTGCATTAGCTAAACTGTGGCTTATTGTCACATAACATTTCTAAAATTCTATTAGAGCTTTAGGAGTCGACCACTTTATTTTCCTAATTTGAGATAAAATTCTATATTAATAAATTGCACTTATAAAATAATTTCATTTACAAGTATCATGTTTGTGATTTTCATTTGTCATGTAGCCTAGTACCGCTTCTGATAATGAAATCAAAACAGAATCATGATTTTGGATGCTGCATGTATAGGCTAATTCTGTCAAGTGACACATTTATTTTCATTAAAGCCCTTTTTCTCGACAAACAGTGTTTCCAAAACAACTTCTGCAACATGTCAAGTATTGAATTTGTGCACTAAAGATAAACGGAAAAATATTGTGTTGACATATGAGATCTAATCGACAAATGGCATTTCCATCAGCAATATTGCTAAATATTTTGAAGCGATAAACCTTTTTCGCAAAAAAATCCTTGGATGGAAACTTGGCTATTGACACTTTTAGAGCTGCTGTACAGCCGAAATGAACTCTATTTGCGTCATTGAATCCTTTTCCTGTTATCACTGTAAGGCTACTTTGAAACAATCTTTATTATATAAAGTGCTATATAAAATAATAAAGGTGACTTGACTATGACAACAATACAGAATGCTAAAAATGCTGTATGTGTGAATGTGGCATCTCAACACCTGTAGTTTCCTAATTATTGCTGTGAAACGTTTTAAAGAAAAGAAACAATCGCTTCTACTTGTTCAGGTCATGTCTTCCCAGAATTCAAGGAGAGTGATGCCATGTTTGCGGCGGAGAGGGTGAGAATAACTGTTGAGTAAAACAAATAAATTCTGCACACTCTCTGGTTTTTGGTTTGTCATCAGTTTATCATGTTTTTTCCAGGCCCCTGATTGGGTGGATGCAGAGGAGTGTCACAGATGTAGAGTTCAGTTTGGTGTTATGACCCGAAAGGTACATACCGCTGCTTTGATAATCTACCATACTGAGTTATTTAATGTTTATGAAGTAGCCTGTATCAGTGTTTCTCAAATATGTCCTGGTGACCCCCAACTCCTGCACATTTTGTATGTCTCCCTCATCTAACACACCTGATTCAAGTAGATTAGTAGAGAATGCAAGACTTTGGATGTGTTCGAAATCACCCCCTATACCCTTAAATAGGGCAGTATTTGAGGTGACAGTCATTTGTAGTGGTCTCTGAAACCATAGTGGATGTTATTGAGTGCACTCATTCAATCCCATAATGCACCGCAATAATGAGAGTACAACCAATGTACACTTGACGGCTAGAGAATACACATAATGCACTGTGAGAGTTGAGGTGAATGAATTCCTGCGTCTCGCCAGAAGATGGTGCCCGCAGCTCTATTTTCCAAACCGCTGGTCCAATGTGGGTACAGCATAATATCATACAGGTTTACATTCCTTTTTAATTGGTTATTAAATAGTTTAATTATGGTTTATACATGCTAGTTTCCATGATAGAGTTCAAGATAAACTTTTCTTTACTGCTAAAGCTGCAAGTTTGCCAAGTTTCAAATGATAAATCTGTTTTCTTCACTCCCTCAAGTGGACTATATCAGTATTATATTAATGTAGGGAATAGTGACTGAGGGTATAGGGGGTGATTTCGAACACAGCTTAGAGTTGGGTGTGTCTGATGAGGGTGACATCCAAAATGTGCAGTGATCCCCAGAATAGCTTTGAGAAGCACTGGCCTATATAAGCTGATCTTATGATGCATGATGTCTGGTGGCTCTTCATTCAGCACCACTGCAGGGCATGTGGGCAGATTTTCTGTGGGAAGTGCTCTTCGAAGTACTCTACCATTCCCAAGTTTGGCATTGAGAAGGAGGTGCGAGTGTGTGAGCCCTGCTTTGAGCTTCTCAACAAGTGAGTATATGTGAAGACGGATATCTATAACTAGCTATGTTTCCATCCATCCATCTATCCATTTAATTTATGCACAAAATTGGAATATCGCATTAAACATTTGTGAATAAAGCAGCATTTCCATCCCATGTGTTCAAGAGAGCAAAGTCGTCGCTTGATATGATTTGGCGCAAAATATCAGTAATAAAAATGGAATTTGCTGCAATCAGGGAAGACACTGTGGCTCTTTTATCCTTCATTATAAATGACTTGTGTCTCTGAGAGTGCAGTCGAAACTCTGTAAACGCTGTCATGTTATATTATGTTCGGATGCCAATATTGTGAGATGCTTCTGGAAGGGAATTAAACCAAATCATTAATGACAGACTTTAGCTCAGACATTTCAGAACGACCAAACAACATGTTTACAACATGTTTTTGAAGTGTTGATCATTGTAGCCAATCACAGACATATCTGTTGAGTGCGTGAACCAATCAGAGGTGTTTAAAGGTGCTACAGAGGATGTTTTCGTCGACTGAGAAACCAAAGACTGTTAGTGAGTTTTTGAAATGAGCGCATGCGTAAGAACAACCCCCCTCCTTCACAGCTCATTTTGAGGGAACGCCTCCCAAAACTCGTAAACACTCGTATTGGAACACGAGTGTTTACCACCGGCATTCGCTGTGTCGTGTTAGTGGATTTATTTTGTCGGACTCACCGCAGGTAACTCATAATCTGCTGTTGTTACTCCTGTCTCCTGACAAAAACATGGCATGCGGCGCCTGTGGAGTGTGGAAAGTTACTGGAGCGCGCAGCCGCGCTCGTCTCTCACAAGGAACGTCACGGCAGTGATTGACAAGCCAGAGGGCCAATCGTTTACGCGATGATCGCGTAAACGATTGGCTGATGTTTTTAAGGCCCTACCTCGTGCACAGATGATGTATATTAATATTATTACTTTCAGTGCACCTAATAAATAGTCTTTTATCAGTTAGTAAAGACAGTTTCAAGTAATATTGCAAAAATGTATAAAACAAAACATCCTCTTTAGCACCTTTAAGTTAGTCAAAATGCTAGAGGGAAATGCCAGTATCATCACATTTTTAAAATTTTAGTACTGACTTGGTACCGAAGTACCGGTACTTTTGACAACACAATCCAGTTATCCAATCACATCCTCTGAGGCAAAGTCACTTGAGTTTGTTGTAGCACATTGATGGATTTATTTGGTAAACGTGTTTCCGTCGTAGTTTATGCTCACGTCTTCGTATCGTATAAAAACAAAAATCCACACATTTTTAGAATTTACTCACATCTTGACATTTCCATTCCTTCCATTTTTTTTATACGATATCCCAAAATTCTTATAAAAATGGGTGGATAGAAACACAGCTACTGTGCTGTTCATTTTGTTTTTTGAAGTAGAGCTGTCATGCCTTATAATTGTTCACACAAAAATGAAATCTCTGATTAGTTATTCACCCAAACCCATACTTTGTTCAAATTCGACTTTCTTCTGTGTAAGAATTTTAAAATCATGTGTGAGTCCAGTATCATGTTTGGGGTGGGGAGCGTTATTAGTTTGACTTTGAATGTTTTGAATGCCCCCCCACCCATGATAATTTCTATCTGTGTAATAATATCTGTTGAGTTGTTCCTCATGTTCATAAGCCTGCTGACTTCCAGAAATTTACCAGGTTGATTGTGTCTCCTAAACCCTCCTCTTCACCAGCAACCCCTCCCTCTCTCCCCCTGCTAGAAAAGCTGAAGGGAAGGCCGCCAGCGCTGGGCAGTCCGAGCTTCCCCCGGAGTACCTGACCAGCCCTCTGTCCCAGCAGTCTCAGGTAGTGCCCACCGAAGCAGTAAGTAGTTACATTTCATAGAGGGCTCACACTCATGGGCGTCACAATTATGAAGCATACCACCAAAATTTATTGACACGGACAATAAAACAAGAGTTTAATCATCATCACCGGTTTATTTGGAACTCAAATGCAAAGCAATTTTGAGGCTCATGAGTGAGAGCATGTATTACTGTCTAGTTTGTGTGCTTACTGTCAATCCAACTCCAATCAGTAATAAACGCAATATTTAAAGGTGAATTGTGTCATTTCTGCACCACCAGTTTGACCAAACAGAATTGCTAAATTATCATGACTGGCTGTTTTCGGAATAGTTAATTATTTGCTATTATAATTACACTACTGTTCAAAAGTTTGGGGGTCAGTAAGATTTTTTTGAATGATTTTGAAAGAAGTCTCTTATGCTTTGAAAAGTTGTTTCAGACTCTCGAAACGAACACAAAATGAACTTCGATTTAGCCTGATTTTGTTCAAAATTACGTCACACCGGTTCTCCGATGTCACTTGAAGTATATTAGGTCTTTACTGTCACTTTTGATCAATTTAACGCATCTTTGCTGTATAAAAGTTATTATTATAAAAACTTATTGACTAAAAGCTTTTAATTGTAGTGTATATTCACACCATTTAACCAGATTCATACCAAAGGTAGAGAGTATGTTATGTCAGGCAAACAGACAGATTGCAGTTTCGTTTGGTGCCATTAATAGTGTAGAAATTACACTCTTCACCTTTAGTATAGATGTACAGTATATCAGTGTTGGTGTTTTAACTTTATTATTTTTTTAAACTTGTGCGAATCGGTGGAAGGCAGTGATTTGACCCCTTATTAATCACTAATTATTATTCATTCCAAATTTAAACTGTAAAATCTTTTTTTAATATTCTCTTTTTATTTATTTATTTATATATTTAGGTAGACCAAATAGTATAGGATTATATACTGGCTAATACTGTTATTAAAAAAATCTGTCAGCCAAAATTTCTATATTTGTGCATTGCTAATATTTAAATTCAAGCAAATTTGAATGAAAATGTGTCCAGCTCCCTTTCCCCACATGCCTGTTGTTTCGTCCTGACCATCTCTGGCTGCTCTGCTCCTCAGATGCCGCCAAAAAGAGACGAGGCCGCGCTGCAGGAGGAAGAGGAGCTGCAGCTGGCCATCGCGCTGTCTCAGAGTGAAGCGGAGGAGAAGGAAAGGATGGTGAGATGTCTACAAGTGAATGCTGCTCTCAACATAAATGAAGGGTCACATGATGATTATGTTTGTGTGTGTTTGTTTACAGAGACAGAAGAACCCTTACTCTGCGTACCCTAAAGCAGATCCCACCCCTGTGACTTCCTCTGCCCCTCCTGTCAGCAATCTCTACTCCTCACCTGTGGTAAGAGACCTTTATTTAAGTAATGAGTTGAAAATAACATTTATCTTTAGTGGGTAAATTGTTCCTGTTTTTACATTTCAGAACTCATCGGCTCCATCAGCCGAAGACGTGGATCCAGAGGTAAAATCATTTTAAAGGAATAGTTACATTTACTTTTTTTCATTTAGCAGATGCTTTTATCCAAAGTGACTTACAATTGAGGAATACAACGAACTATTTGAAGCCACGGAAATGAATAGTTGAAAATCCTCATTTATTTACCCTCACATTAATATTATGAATGTGTATTAGTAAAGTAAATATGCTGTAATAGGATTGAGTTATTCAAACTGCTGTTCAAAAGTTTGGGCTTTGTAAGATTAAAAAAATATATATATATATTTTGAAAAAAGTCTCTCAAAAATACAGTAATTTTGTGAAATACTGCAATTTAAAATAGCTGTTTTCTATTTTCATATATTTTAAAATGTCATTTATTCCTTTAATGTAAAGCTGAATTTTCAGCATCATTACTCCAGTCGTCAGTGTCACATGATCCTTCAGAAATCATTCTTATCATTTCTTATCAAACGCTTTTATTCAGAAACATGCTTGCATGGAATATTTCAAAATGTATCACCTGAATGTATTTTAGATTTTCTATCTTATGTTAAGTTGAAATGTTTTAAATAATAATGTAAATTTTATGGATGATACTGACCTTTTTATTTGCCATGTAAATAGCCATGATGCTAACATGCCGTAAAAACTTATAAATAAATATCAACAGTGTTTTTAAACATTATAAATGATTTTACTGTCATTTTTGATCAATTAAATGCACCCCTGCTGAATAAAAGTATTTTTCTTTTAAAAAAGTTGTGAAAAACCCACTGTGTATTTAAATAATATCTTGATGGTTTTCAGCTGGCCCGTTACCTGAACAGAACTTACTGGGAGAAGAAACAGGAAGAGGTTCGCAAGAGTCCCACCCCCTCTGCTCCGGCTCCCGTTTCACTGGCTGAGCCCGTGCCAATCAGCCAACCAGTGGAAAGCCACACTCCAGTCCAACCCATCAACATAGTGGAGGTACTTGGAGCACTAAAATAGATGGTCATTTTGTTTTAATTTTAATCATGTCCTTCACTGAATGTCTTGCGTCTGTTTCTTCAGCAGCAGTATCAGAATGGAGAATCCGAGGAGAACCATGAGCAGTTCCTAAAGGCATTGCAGAATGCCGTCACCACTTTCCTTAACCGCATGAAGAGCAACCACATGCGTGGACGCAGCATCACCAACGACAGCTCTGTGCTCTCCCTCTTCCAGTCCATCAACAACATGCACCCACAGCTGCTGGAAATACTCAACCAGCTGGATGAAAAGAGAAGTGAGTCATGTGTGCATGTGTTTCAGGCCCATTTCCATCTGATATCAACGTGCACGAACAGCGCTAAATATAGGTGCAAAGCCGCATTTACTATTCAATATAAAACCATTTGATTTTTACTGTTAAATTCTTATAAATTCAATTTATGTTTTGCAAAATCATTTAGGCAATCATTTAGTTAAAAAAACAATATTCAGAGAGGTTGGTAGGTTGTTATTGAGAATGAAAATAATATAAATATGGTTTCATTATCAGTTAGTGAGGTCTTTTCTGTGTGCTCAGAAAACCACCTCAACATCGATTAGTGACATTTGATTTTTACTGTTAAATTCTTATAAATTCAATTTATGTTTTGCAAAATCATTTAGTTAAAAATCATTTAGGCAATCATTTAGTTAAAAAAACAATATTCAGAGAGGTTGGTAGGTTGTTATGTTGGTAGGATGGAGTGGTTGTTGGGTTGGAAGGTAGATTGGTTGGTAGGTAGGAGGGTAGTTTAGTTGCTTGCTTGGTAGGTTTTAGTAGTTGGTATGTAGTTTGGTTGGTTGGTAGACTGGTTGTTAGTTGGTAGGTAGTTTGTAGGTTGGTTGTTAAGGTAGGTAGATTTGTTGGTTGGTAGACTGGTTAGTTTGGTAGGTTGTTAAGTTTGTA
Source organism: Ancherythroculter nigrocauda (assembly GCA_036281575.1). Lineage (NCBI taxonomy): Eukaryota > Metazoa > Chordata > Actinopteri > Cypriniformes > Xenocyprididae > Ancherythroculter > Ancherythroculter nigrocauda. Next base: position 58,163,737 of record VTFQ01000001.1, on the reverse strand, counting down.
GGTTGGTTGGTAGGTAGGGTTGTTGGTTGGTAGGATGGAGTGGTTGTTGGGTTGGAAGGTAGATTGGTTGGTAGGTAGGAGGGTAGTTTAGTTGCTTGCTTGGTAGGTTTTAGTAGTTGGTATGTAGTTTGGTTGGTTGGTAGACTGGTTGGCAGTTTAGTTGCTTGCTTGGAAGGTTGGTTGGTTGGTAGGTAGTTTGGCTTGTTGGTAGACTGGTTAGTTGTTTGGTAGGTAGTTTAGTTTGTAGGTTGGTAGGTAGGTAGGGTTGTTGGTTGGTAGACTGGTTAGTTGTTAGGTAGGTTGTTTAGTTTGTATTTTATTTGGTAGGTAGGTGGGTAGTTTGGCTGGTTGATAGACTGGTTAGTTGGTAGTTTAGTTGCTTTCTTGGTAGGTTCATAGATGGGTATGTTGGTTGGTAGGTAGTTTGTAGGTTGGTTGTTAAGGTAGGTAGATTTGTTGGTTGGTAGACTGGTTAGTTTGGTAGGTTGTTAAGTTTGTAGGTTGGTTGGTAGGTAGGGTTGTTGGTTGGTAGGATGGAGTGGTTGTTGGGTTGGAAGGTAGATTGGTTGGTAGGTAGGAGTGTAGTTTAGTTGCTTGCTTGGTAGGTTTTAGTAGTTGGTATGTAGTTTGGTTGGTAGGTAGACTGGTTAGTTGGTAGGTAAGTTGGTTGGTAGACTGGTTAGTTGGCAGTTTAGTTGCTTGCTTGGAAGGTTGGTTGGTTGGTAGGTAGTTTGGCTTGTTGGTAGACTGGTTAGTTGTTTGGTAGGTAGTTTAGTTTGTAGGTTGGTAGGTAGGTAGGGTTGTTGGTTGGTAGACTGGTTAGTTGTTAGGTAGGTTGTTTAGTTTGTATTTTATTTGGTAGGTAGTTTGGCTGGTTGGTAGACTGGTTAGTTGGTAGTTTAGTTGCTTTCTTGGTAGGTTCATAGATAGGTATGTTGGTTGGTAGGTAGTTTGTAGGTTGGTTGTTAAGGTAGGTAGATTTGTTGGTTGGTAGACTGGTTAGTTGTTTGGGAGGTTGTTAAGTTTGTAGGTTGGTTGGTAGGTAGGGTTGTTGGTTGGTAGACTGGTTAGTTGTTAGGTAGGTTGTTTAGTTTGTATTTTAGTTGGTAGGTAGGTAGTTTGACTGGTTGGTAGACTGGTTGGTAGTTTAGTTGCATGCTTGGTAGGTTCATAGATGGGTATGTTGGTTGGTAGGTAGTTTGTAGGTTGGTTGGTAGACTGGTTAGATGTTTGGTAGGTTGTTTAGTTTGTAGGTTGGTTGGTGGGTAGGTTTGTTGGTTGGTAGACTGGTTAGTTGTTAGGTAGTTAGTTTAGTTTTTTAGGTTAGTTGGTAGGTAGGTAGTTTAGCGGGTTGGTAGACTGGTTAGTTGGTAGGTAGGTAGTTTGGTTGGTAGGTAGGTAGTTTAGTTGGTTCGTAGACTGATTAGTTGGTAGGTAGGTCGTTTGGTTGGTTGGTACACTGGTTAGTTGGTAGTTTAGTTGCTTGGTTTGTAGATAGGTATATTGGTAGGTTGGTTGGTTGGTAGGTAGGAGGGTAGTTTGGTTGCTTTCTTGCATGATAGGTAGTAGGGCTGCTGTATTATGGCAAAATCATAATCTCTAGAGGTGTGACGATAAACTTAGCTCATGAGATGAGACACAAAACATGTCAGACTTTGTGTGTTCCCAAATGCATGTTATTGGAAACCCAAACAAACAACACATGCAAAGACTGAGTTTGTGTGGAACAGTATTTACTGCAAACTGAGATGCGCAAAGAAACACATTACCTCCACGCATGTAAATTAATGTGTCGCTTCAGTTCTACTTTCTGAGAATGAATTATCATATGCAGTAAAAGACAAAACAGTATAATCCAAGCACAAGGTTTTGCCACAAACTCAAATCCATTATGCTGATATCGCAAGATGGCTTTTCATTTTAACGAGAGAGGCCCCAACGTTTTCGAAATTAGCTTTTACTAGTGTATTGTAGCTTGTGGTTAGGTGATTTTAAAGTATTGTGCCTAACACCTCTCAGTGAATTATAAGGTCTTGAGATGCTGAATATTGTCTTCTCTCTCTGACAGTGTACTATGAGGGTCTTCAGGACAAACTGGCGCAGGTACGTGATGCGCGGGCGGCACTGAACGCCCTGAGAGAGGAGCACCGCGAGAAGCTGCGACGGGCTGCTGAGGAGGCAGAGAGACAGAGACAAATCCAACTCGCCCAGAAACTGGAGATCATGAGGCAGAAGAAACAGGCATGTTGCTTTTCTTTTTACCGCTGAATCACGTGATGAGGGAAAACTGACAGTGATTGCATACTGCAGGAGTATCTGGAGATGCAAAGGCAGCTGGCGATTCAGCGCCTGCAGGAGCAGGAGAAGGAGAGACAGATGCGCCTGGAGCAGCAGAAACACACTATTCAGATGAGAGCACAGATGCCTGCCTTCTCTCTGCCTTACACACAGGTGCGCACTGCTACATCTACACTTTTGACACAGTCAGTCTGCCATAGTGTGCAGAAGATACAATCAGTCATGATAAATTATATTATAACATTATTAACAAATAAATTCTGTATAATTTGTATTAGGGGTGGGCGATTATACATGATTTACCGGTAGAACCGTTAGAGATTTTAGACTATCGTGGTTACACTCGCGTGACATTGCTGTGCTGCGCAGTCATGAAAGCTTATCATTTGGATCCGTTTTTAAGCATTGTGGTTTAAAAACAAGTGGTTTTAAACAGTTTTAAAGCCGGGAGTTTGATTGACAAGCGATCTAACCAATCATAACGCCAAATCTGCCATTTTCTCTGACAAAGCAGTCAAGAGTTAGAAGATTAACCTTGGTGGAGTTGAACTTGAAAAATGGTGTGTATTTACGTCTTTCCGCGTTTGAAACAACATTCATTCTCATGTTCATTCATGTTTATTTGATGCTATAAATTAACTAGTACGAAGAGATGATCGGTTTACGAGCCGCTTGAGCTGAGGCGGTACAGTGATCTGTCACGACACATTAAAGAGCCACAAAACTCTTTGTTTTTATTGTTCACATTTTTTAACAAATTACACAACTTAAAAGCTGGGGCTTTGTTTAATATCATAAGTAACCTGCTTTGTCTTGTCTGTCGACGTGTTGTCAGTGTCCTCTTTGCTCCACAATGTATTTTTCACTGCGTGTGGCGTGACAGCGCCATGGCTTGTCGGACAAAGCAACAGTAACTAAGGGGGGCGGGTCTTTGCGAAGGGTCAATTAGCAGCAAAAGACAACTCATTTCAGTATGAAACATTTTGATTTCATAACCTTATTTAAAGCAAAAATAACTATATTGTGATATATCTTTATCGTGATATAAAATTACTCATATCGTGATATAAGATGTTGGTGATATCGCCCACCCCTAATTTGTATATCTTTGTAGATATCTTAAAGTTTGCTCTTGCTGAGAATTGTATTTGAGTTACTTTTTATCAATTCGTTTTTGCAGCCTTGTCTGTGATGTTCTGTTTGCAGATGCAGTCTTTGCCTCCTAATGTGGCCGGAGGGGTGGTGTATCCCCCCACTGGCCCTCCCAGTTATCCAGGCACGTTCAGTCCTGCTGGTTCAGTGGAGGGTTCGCCTATGCATGGAGTCTACATGAACCAGGCCGGACAGCCCACTGCTGGTGGCCCATACCAGGCCATGCCTGTGTCAGCTACAGGTCACCCAGACATCCTCTACCTCTACCTTTTTTTTTAATGATTAAACCAGATAAGCTTATAATGTGGTACAAATGTTTTTAATAGATTCTCTAACCACTCTTTTTTAGATCCCAACATGGTGAACGCTTACATGTATCAGCCTGCAGGCACCAGTGGGCAGCCAGCTGCCCCTGGACAAGCCCCTCCCACAACCACCCCTGCCTACACTAACTACCAGCCCACACCCACACAGGGATACCAGGTCAGGAGATCCCTTTCAGAATCAAAGCCTAACATTTACATCTTTGCATTCACTGAAAACAATCAAATTCTTTTACTGCTTTACAGGTATTTGGTCTTGGTTGAAAATATCGATTTCTCGATTTTAATCATTTCTCATTTTGAGGAACCGATAGTCTTTTAGTCTATGCTGATTTCAGTTGATGTGTGAACAAAATTTCACTAAACATTATTTGCATCATGCCTCCCATCCAATAATCACAAGAAGCTTTGTGCTTTTTGTGATTTCTGAAAAACAGATTTCAAATTGTCAATTAAATATGCGATTAAAACAATAAATGTTGTTTACTACTAGTTATAGCACAAAATAAACATGAATGAACATTAGAAGGTATGTTGAAACATACATTTATATGTAATCGTTCAGTCAGTGTTTCAAATATGGAAAGGCATCAATAAAACAGTTTGTTACATTTACCTCAGAAAAGCCATCAATTTGCATAACTCAATAGATAGGAAAAAATAACTCTAGAGGCGCATTTTGCCAAATATATGCACTATAATACATATTCATATATAACTTGCACTTCAATATTTAATGTATTTTTGAATAAATCTGTCATGAAAACAAGTTTTTGACAGCCACCATAAAAAAATGAATTGTATAAACATAATTATCATCAAATGTTTATTAGTATAAAAACTACATTAATTGTAATTTTAAATATTTGTATACAAATCAGTTTAATTTTAACCTTTAGTAGCATAGTAATGTACCAACTAGGTTTTTTCTCCTTGAAGAAAAAATGATATATATCCAAATGAATCGATATTAAATTGAAATGAAATAAGATCAGAATTGAATCTAATTGCAAGCTCAATCAAAACCGAATCATGAAATTTGTGTCAATACCCAGCCCTAACAAGTACTGTTATTTCCTTCAGGAAGTTCAAGTCTACTTCATGTAGTTTACAATGCATATGAAAGTTGGACATGAATGTTTTCATGTTGTTTCTGTAGAATGTGGTGTCCCAAGCTCAGAGTTTGCCCCCTATGTCACAGGCTGCCCCCACCAATGGTATTGCCTACATGGGCTACCAGCCGTACAACATGCAGGTATGTTTTACTGTATCAGAGCACAATCGTGGCTTGCATTAAACCTGTATGTCTCAGATCTGATTTTCTTCACTACTTCATAAAAACCATATGGGATGTTACATTCTGTTGCAGAATATGATGAGCGCTCTTCCAGGACAAGACCCCAACATGCCTCCTCAGCAGCCCTACATGCCTGGTCAGCAGCCTATGTACCAGCAGGTCAGCAGATTTATGGATAAACATGTCATTGTGTGGAATAGCATACTCGCATACTAATTCCATACCATTTTGACAGCGTATATATTTTAATGCATCTTAGACATATTATACCTTATGGTCACATTTACAAAAAGTAAAAAGCGGTACACTCACCGGCCACTTTATTAGGTACACCTGTTCAATCTCTTCATCTAATCAGCCAATCACATGGCAGCAACCCAGTGCATTTAGGCCTGGTCAAGACAATCTGCTAAATTTCAAACTTCCACAGAATGAGGAAGAAATGTGATTTTAGTGACGTTGTTGTTGGTGCCAGATGGACTGGTCTGAGTATTTTGGAAATTGCTTATCTACTGGGATTTTCACGCACAACTAGGGTTTACAGAGAATGGTCCAAAAAAGAGAAAATATCCAGTGAGCGACAGTTCTGCAGACAAAAATGTCTTGTTGATGCCAGAGGTCAGAGGAGAATGACCAGACTGGTTCAAGCTGATAGAAAAGCAACAGTATCTCAAATGACTAATCGTTACAAATGAGGTCTGCAGAAGAGCATCTCTGAAAGCACAACACGTCAAACCTTGAAGCAGATAGGCTACAGCAGCAGATGAACACACTGGGTGCCACTCCTGTAAGCAAAAAACAGGAAACTGAGGCTACAATTCACATGGGCTCACCAAAATAGAAGATTGGAAAAAAGTTGCCTGGTCTGATGAGTCTCAATTTCTGCTGCTATATTCAGATAGTAGGGTCAGAAGTTGGCATAAACAGCATGAAAGCATGGATCCATCCTGCCTCATATCAACTGTTTAGGCTGCTGCTGGCAGTGTAGTGGTGTGGGGGATGTTTTTCGGCACACTTTGAACCCCTCAGGTAGGCTGTGGTGTTTAAACGATGTTCAGTTGGTACTGAGTATTGTTGCTGACCATGTCAATCACTTTATGACCACAGTGTACACCAGCACTTCTCAAAGTCCGGACTCAATTCAATCCGGACCCGCCTCCATTTCGTATTTCAACAGCAGTAATTGTGTGTAAGGGATTAAAAATCTGGATTTCCTACTTTGATAAACGCATGTCAAAATCATTTGTTTAGTGTTTTATGTCTTTTTGGAGATGGTCCGAAATTAAAGCGAAGGCGAGATATTTAAAGTTTTCCTCCGTGATTCAGTTGCCATGACATCCAGTGAGCATATACTTTTGATGTAATTGGACACGAGTCGCGCGACGCAGCGTTTGAATGGGTGTGGAGCAGTGGTTCTCAACCTGCGGCCCGTCACAAATGTAAATGCGGCCCGCGATATGCCGACCACAATAATAATAATAATAATAATAATAATAATAATAATAATAATAATAAAATTAGCATACAATTTATTTTTGTTTTAAAATTTAAATTAAAGTGAATTAAATAAATATAAATGAGCTATAATGCTTTAGTTGTCATATAAAATAATTTTGGTGAGCATTTATTATTTTCAGACATCAGGCAATGTAGGCTAATGACGCAATCACTCAGTTAACGAAACAAACACAAGTGCGCGCTTAGGAAGAATTCAAACAGTAGCCATTAATTTTGTAAATTTAAGCCTCAAAATGGTCAAATTTGTTATTAAAGGAGAAAAGCTAAATGTGGAACATAAAATGAAGGAACACATGCAAACAAGAAGAGTCGCAGCATCAGCAGTAAAGGTAAGAAGAATGGAAGAATCAGTTTGCTGTTAATGAGCGAGATGGGCAGCCTTCCTGTTTGCTCTGTAGCAAAGTACTTGACAAGCAAAACCTACAATTTCAAAAGACTGAACTGTGAATTCGATGTGTTTGATGTATTTTAAATCAGTAAAAATAACCGCATCAGCGCACCCGCGGCTGGATGAGCATAAAGGGCCTTTCACACAGGACGCGGTATGCGCTGCGCTGCGCTATGAAACCCATTCATTTCAATGGCTTGCGCCGCGCACAGCTTGCGCGCACGCCGCGGTCAAAGTTCAAAATAGTTCAACTTTTGCCGCTGCGCTCTGTGACGATTACCCGCGCGGCCAATAGAAACGGAGCATCTAAACAATCGGAAAGCAAAATGGATGAACAGCTACTGAGTTGTAATTTCCAGAGCTATACAATACAAGTTTGCTGGTCGTATAGTGACATCGGGAGAAAAGCTGTGTCATGGAGATATGACAGACACTGTCAAGAGCTGCTCTCTTTCTTCTTCTTACAAGCAGGTCTATTGCTATTGCTCACTTCTTAGCACGGCCCGGGACATATACTTTACTGCTGACCGAAAGGTGGAACAACAATCAAATGACTATGTATAAAACTCCCGCTACATGTTTGGAAAACTCCGCCTACTGTGCTCTGGCCAGCGCAGCGCAAATCGCTTTGTATCTGAAGGGCTGCGCTGAACCCAGCGGCGAGCGCAGCGCATGCCGCGTCCTGTGTGAAAGGGCCTTAACTCAGCCGCGCGCTCGCGGATCCGATGCGATGCTGCGCGAGGGATTGCGACATGACAGGATCTTGATATCGTCAGAGATTGTAATTAGCCTACAGTTCGCTCAGTGTTGTTTGTAAAAAGAGCTGAGTAACATTTGCTTATTAAGGCGTTTATGTGATTGTTTGGTGACTATTGCGATGCTGTTGAAGAGAGTCATAAAGTCATACAGAATTAAATAGCAACTTAAAGTGATGTATATACAGTTTGTGTGTTCATTGAGCATTACTGATTATTATTGTAAAGCTAATGTCAGTAAGTTCGTTTTTATTTGTTATTTATTGTGTGCAACATCTTGGTATAAAATAGTATTATCTGCTAATACCATAACATTAAATCTGATTGGTTTGCATTGGTGACGTCATATGTAAATTATATGCGGACCGTGAGACTTGCACTTGGACCATTGTGCGGCCCACTGGGGAAAAAGTTTGAGAACCACTGGTGTACACTTACTTCCAGCAGGATAATGTGCCATGTCACAAAGCTCAAAGCATCTCAAAATTGGTTCTTGAACATGACAATGAGTTCACTACTCAAAAGCCTCCACAGTCACCAGATCTCAATCCAATAGAGCACATTTGGGATGTGCTGGAAAGGAAGAATTGCATCATGGATGTGCAACTGTGTGATGCTATCATGTCAATATGGATCAAATATGAACCAAAATCTCTGAGGAATGTTTCCAGCGCCTTGTTGAATCATCTGTGTCATGAAGAATTAAGGCAGTTTTGATGGCAAAAGGGGGTCCAACCCGGTACTAGCAAGGTGTACCTAATAAAGTGGTCGGAGGTAGAATACTATATTTCAAAATGCAATGCGCTCAACCTTCAATTTCAGTTGTGACAATTCAACCTGAAGTAATTACATTTTTTTTTTTAAATTTTGGTCATGTGACTAATGTAGTGTACTGCTTTTTGAAATGTTTATTGAAGAAAACACCTACAGTTTCACTGACAAGGAAGGAAGTAAGCTATGCAGTGCAGTAAACTTGTATTTCATTCTGAGAAAAGCCATAGTTTTAAGTTAAGTTTCCCTAAAGAGTGCAACAGGAAGTAAAAATTCAATTTTCGCGACAGGGGAATTGATTTTTAACGATAACTTATAAACCTTTAAAGACACACCTACTGTGAGCGCAAGGTTGTTAATCAGTGGTATATGCTTTTGTTGCAGCCATCAGTCCACATGATTTTAATGTACTTTTGTAATTAATCATGTTGAACAGCTTAATTTCTGGTGGAAAACTACATTACCCATGATTCTATAAAGAAATCCCCACCAATCAGAGAATCACAAAAAGCAAATTGCTCTTAAAAAAAAAGAAAAGCACTCTCCCATGAAGCACTGTAAATGATGTAATAGTCTTTTAAACAAAGTAAAACTACTTTTGTATGTGTATACACATGCAGATGCATATGCACGCATTTGCAAAAAACGTAAATACATTCTCAAACCTGATTTTCAACCAGGTTTTTTGCTTCAAATCAGTGTTTGTATTGTTGTGATTCACCTTGTAGCTGGTTGGTTTGATTTGTGGCGTATATAGCTACACTTTAATGATGACTTTTTAAAATCCCTATGGGAAAACTTTATGGAAAAAATACTTCCAGAAGCAAGGGTGCTGAAAAGTGTGGGCACTAATGCACTAGTAATCTAAATCATGTTGTTTGTTCATGTTTTTGAACAGATGGCTCCCCCTGGTGGTCCACAGCAGCAATCGCAACAGCAGCCCCCGCAGGCTCCTCCGGGCAGTGCAGAGGCTCAGCTCATTTCATTTGACTGATAGCTCATCATATGCCTTTACCCACCAGGTCCAGCACACTACATTCAACCCTCCCTCCCACACCCTGCCGGTTCTGGGTTCATTACCTCCTCTCAAATACCTGCTCTCGCTTCACAATGTTCCACAAGTATTGAAGGTGTACAAATATAGTAAAAGCATCTGGCTGTCTGAGTCCCCCTCCCTTCCCTGTCTCTTTAAATGGAGGAGGAGAGGCTACAGATGGAGCTGGTGGGGAACCTTTTGTCTCTCAACTAGATGAATCTCACAAAACTCAATGTCTGGATCATGTTTTACCCTTAAAACAAAAGAAACACTTTTTTAGATCTTTTGTGACATTAGTTATGGCAATTAAACTAGTCTTCTCACCCCATTCTCATTATTGTCATGCACAAAATTGGTGTATTATTTCTGTGAAGTAGTTATACATGATGGTAATATTTGTTGTACTGCCTTTATACTGATTTCAGTTTTTAAAACAACTGTAACGGAAATGAGACTCAATATTGACAATTATGGGGGAAAAAAAACCTCAAAAACAACAAAAAACTCATCTTGACACATTGATATGAATTTTGGGGGAAATGTGCTTAATTGTCATGAAAATAATGCAAAAAAATCTTAATGGTAAAGCCCATGGAAACCTATTTCCATCACATAAGATAGTCATGCTTTGGAAAATCATAATTGTGACATGAAAATCTGAATTATGAGATACTAAGTTATAATTGTGAGATTATAATGAACATTTATGACATAAGTTGAAATGTGAAAATTATGAGATACTAAGTATTGTAACTATGACTTTACATCATAATTTTGACTGTTTATCTCATAGTTATGGGTTAGTATCTCATAATTTATCAATATCTCAGAAGTTGATATGACAGTCATTGAGTTTAAAAACTTGAAACTGTTATAATTGACAAATTTAATTTGACTTTTTTATAATTTGAACTTATCTCAATATTATGACAGTCATAATTGAGTTAAAAAGTTGAAATTGTTAAATTTATAATTGAGAAAATATAATAATTACTTAGTATCTCATAATTTCTCAATATATCTCAAAAGTTGATGACATTTATAATTGAGTTAAAAAGTTGAAATTGTTATAATTGACAAATTTTACTTTTTACATTTTACATTTTTTTATGGCAATTTTGACTTTTTATCATAATTATGACTTGGTATCTCATAATTTCTCAGTATCTCAGAAGTTGATATGACAGTCATTTAGTTTAAAAGGTTGAAATTGTTATAATTGACAAATTTAATTTGACTTTTTACATCATTTGAATTTATCATAATTATTAGTATAATAATTATCTTGTAATTTCTCAATCTCATTTCAGAAGTCGATACTATGACATTCATAATTGAGTTGTTGAAATTGTAATAATTGAAAAATTTGACTTTTTACATAATTTAAACTTTTTATCTCATAATTATGACTTAGTATCTCATAATTATTAATGTCATAATTATGATTTACCAAAGCGTGAATTTTTTCTCATGTGGCAGAAATGAGCTTCCATAACAGTGTGAACTGGACAAGTTTGTGAGATTCCCCCTACTGATATCTTTCCTCTAGATTTTTTCAAATTTAGTTTTTCCTTATAAAACTGAGCTTGTGCGAAAGTTAGTCAGTCGTACTATAGAGAAACAAACACAGTATGATTTAAAAAGACAATACTTTATAACCATCTTTTGTCTCATTTTGTTAAAATGTGTTTGCATGAGTGAATATGTAACAGCCATTTTTTTCTTCAGTTAGGAGGCTTACTGGCTTTAGCAGAGGTCACTGAGGCATCACACACCATTTTTCAGCACCGATCTGCTCTAAAAAGATCACGTGACATTCCAGTGCTGGTTTCCATGTGACAAAACCATCCTCTGCAATTCTAGAAATATTTGAGAAGCTCTGCGTTTAGGATCAGTTTTGTGGAATCCTTGCTAATGATTTATGCGGTAGATGGTGCACACATTGGCTTCTGTCGTGTAATTAACAGCCAATGAGATGTCAACTTTACTGCCATTTGCATATCACCAGTCTATTCAAATGGGCTGGTGTTTCCAAGTACTGCATGTAAGTTTGCCAGACGTCATGTGCGTTTGTCTTTGCTCTATGTGGATCTTCACAGAATGGCATAGCCAGGGGTTCAGAACCAGATGAATCAATCAATTTCAAAGCTGCAGTTTCATCACTAATTAAATGCAGTGTAAAATTGAACATCAAATCAATGGCAGACAAAGGAAGTCTATTTTTAACGGTGGCTGTGGGTGGTTTTGAATAGAGATGGACAGCTTTTGAATGACATGAACGCTGCATGTTTGCTACATTCTCACAAAACCGGTGATGTCTGTAACTCCTTTAATATTCATCTTTGTTCCATACTGATCTGCCTCATCTTAAAAAGAAGTAATTTTAAAATCATATTTAATAAATATCTTGTTCTTTTATTGGTCATACATTAGTGGAAATGTTTCTTTTCTTGTCTCTGAAAGTATGTGCACAATAAAACAATGTAAATCTGTTCAATTTGTGTTGTTTGATGTACAAACAATGTGAAAATGAGTGATTGATAGAAAGTGAAGCATCGTGGCTGCTTTATCCTGAAAACTGGATCCATGTGCTTTGAATGAACGGATTTCCTACAGTCTTCTGAAGACAAGGCATTTGTTGCTTTCAGGCATCTCAATCTGTTGAATAATGAAGTAAATAACAATATCAATAACAGGTTTTGAAACTTTTTTTTTTTTTAGTCAAAAGGAATAAGTGAATCTCATGAAAACTGTCAAGAACGTCCTGCTCATCTTTCTAATATCATCATGAGAAATTATATTTGGCTTAAAGAAAATGAAGCCTGTATTTATGACCAAGATCAATATTTAGGGTGTTGTGAGGTTATTTTCATGATACTTTAGCAATTAAAAGCCTCCACCCCCTAAATCCCATTACAAACACACTCACACACACACACAAAAAAAAATATTATATATATATATATATATATATATATATATTTATATATATATATATATATATATATATATATATTTATATATATATATATATATATATATATATATATTTATATATATATATATATAATATATATATATTGTAGTATTTTATTGCGATGTGAATAAAACAAAAAATAATCGTCACTGAGAATGAGAATTACCCCCTAATTACCCCCTAAATCCCATTACAAACACACTCACACACACACAAAAAAAATAATTTATATATATATATATATATATATATATATATATATATATATCCTGATGAATCCAAACTTTATAATGGCAGTGAACAGGACCAATGAGTATGAAGAAAATGACTCCATCCACATCCATTCATTATAAACTTAGTCCACACGGCTCCAGGAGGTTAATAATGTCCTTCTAAAGTGAAGCGATGCATTTGTGTAAAAAAAAAAAAAAATCCACATTTAACAAGTTATAAGTAAGCAATTAGGTACTCTAGGCTAGTGTGTATCGTGAATAAGTCACGGTTGAAGGGCGTTGTTAGGCACGACGTGGAGCCCCTTCAGCTGTGACTTATTCACGATACAGCACAGCCTTTTGTACCTTATTGCTTTTATAAAATGGTTACCAACCAATACAAATATTAAAGCCAGAAATATGTATCAATGCAACTTTCATGAAGTAAACTTTTTCTAAAAGCCTTCCTTCCGCCGGAAAAAGTAGTCCCTGACCGTGAACAGCAACAGAAGTTACATTATTACGCCATTAGATGGCAGCAAAGACTGTCTATATGAGTGTGTCAGTCAGTAGCAAAGACTTTTCCATTGAAAAGACTGAATTGTTGTGAACACGGAACGAGACGCAACTGACAAATGCTTTGATTAGCGCTGTCAGTCACAGGAAAACCGCTTAACTGTTAAAAGGACAAGATAATACATCTGACATTTAAACAGATTTTTTATTATGAACATTGGACTGACCTGAAGGAAAATGCTAAATCTGAATGCAGGTAATAAACTCACTCGATCGCTTTCTCACAATACTCTTCTACATAATACATTAAGCTTCAAGAGTGGTTGCTAAGGGTGTTGTGCAGTGATACACAGAACTGTTGAGTGAAGCGGTCATAGCCATGTTTTATTGTGAATAAAACAGCTATTGACCAATCAGAATAAAGAATAAAGGACAGGAACTAACCGTTTTATAAAGTAAAATATCTAGCTTCCGCTAGATCGCCTTCCATATTCAACTTACGAAAAAAGCGCAACTGACGTGACGTCAGTCGCTTTTTTCGTAAGTTGAATATGGAAGGCATTGTACGTTTATGATGATGGATGCACTTTTTTGAGTTTCAAACAGGTGGTTTCCGTCCAATGCCATTATAAAGCTTGGATGTGTCAAGATATATATTAATATAACTCTGATTATGTTCATCAGAAAGATACACCTAGGACGGCTTGAGGGTGAATAAAGCTTGGGGTAATTTTCATTTTAAAGTGAAAATACTTTAATTGTCGTAAGGTTAAAAAAAATAGGCATCATTAAAAAACAACATTTTAACATACTGTACATTATTGCTGAACCTCTACTGCCAGTCTGTCTGAAACACTCAGATTTCTACAAAGCCCCTCCTCTGGTAAAGCCCAGAGTGCTCTGATTGGCCAGATGACTGTGTTTGTGATTGGCCGAAAACCTGAAGCGTGTATCGGAAATGTAACACCCTTACCATAATCATAAGCTTGGGGTTCCGGCAAGATGGCGGCGTGAATAGTCAAAAGTTTCGAGCTCTCAGCACCAAACTTTTAACAGGAAAGTAATAGACGTAACTGTCAGCAAAATTCATAAGCGTTTTGGTTTATAAGATAGTTTTTGCTTAAAGCATGCCCAAATCTGCACAAAAAAGAGTCAGTGACTCCGGAAAAAGTGATTCACATGTGCCTGCTAATAACGATCATAGCTACGAAAGTGGTTTGATTCGAGACAAACATATGACGGAAGATGAAGACGATTTTCCGCCATACCCTGTAACTCCGTCTAAACCTCCACTTGCGAAAAAGCCAACATTCACCAACGTGAAAACAGGGAATTCTAATCCCGATGAAATAATCTCGACGCTCGCTAACCTTATCAATACAAGAAGTGATGCTCTGGAATCGATGGTCCAAACCGCCTGCGCAGAAATAAAAGAGTTGAAGAGCAAAATGCTTTACATGGAAAAACGTATCGACAGGGGTGAACAGACAACCAGGCTGTGCATGAGTCGGGTGACGGATTTAGAGCGGTACGGTAGGCGTTGGAATTTGCGGCTATATGGATTATCAGAGGCGATAAAAGAGAACGTGCGAGAAGAAGTTATCCGTGTGTGCCAAGAGCTGCTTCCACATGAAGCGACGAAACTACCAGATGCTATAGATGTCGCTCACCGACTGGGTACCAAGCGCGCTAACGAATCGAGGCCCCGTGCAACAATCATTCGCTTCACGGCCAGGAGATTCAGAGATGCTGTTTGGAAGGCGGCTAAGAGCAGCGAGTTTCTTCGGAACCAAGGCATGCAATTTAAAGAGGATCTGACGAAGGAGGACAGAGACAGTAGACTAAAGTTATGGCCTATGATCAAAAAAGCCCGTGATGATGGAAAATCTGCTTACTTTGTCGGAGGTCGCGGATTCATTGAAGGCACTGAGGTGACAGGGTGAGAGGAGCAGCCAAGGACTGATTTCGATTTTTTCTCAAGATTCTCAAAACGTTAATTTCTATGTTTCCATTGCTGCTATAAACTCCAATAACTACGGTTATGTTTACACTCAAGTTCGAGTCGCAACTTCGGTTTGAAAGGGTGTGACCTGCCCTTTGGAATGTTTCACAGTATTTAAATGCTGTTTGTTTAGTTTTTTCATAATATGGATGTTTAAAGAGACATGTTACGTTTCGTCAGCCACCGTTGGTAATCTTGTGTTTAAAGATTACTTTCCTTATGTTTATTTAGTGGTGTTAAAGGTGCTGATCTTGATACTACTTTGATTTCAGCGTTTATACACTGATCAGACGTTTTATTTGTTTAATATTCTTTAACTACTTTGACATTTCTATCACTTGTTTCGTTTAATGCTAGGGGGTTAAGAAATAACGTTAAAAGGAAAGCTCTTTTTCTTTTTGCTAAACAATTTAGGGCAGATTTTTGTTTTGTACAAGAAGCTCACTCTACTAAAGAGGAGAGTAAATTTTGGACGTCACAATGGGGTAATTTGGTATGGTTTTCTCACGGGTCTGAACACTCGGCTGGAGTTATTACCTTAAAGAATAGATTTAATGGAGAGGTTTTACATACACAATGTGATCCTGCAGGGCATTTTATTTGCCAAGTAATTAAATATGTTGATAATATATTAATCTTGGGGAATTTATATGGATATAATCACAATCTGGATAATAATAATCTTTTTGAATCCATAGAAAATATTTTTATTGTTTGGTTAAATAAATATCCAAATGCCACTGTATTACTTGGAGGAGATTTTAATATTGTATTGGATGGTTCAATTGATAAATGGCCACCAGGTCGACCAAACATAAATAACAATAGTCTCAGAAACTTCATGGATAAATTCAATCTCATAGATATTTGGAGAGCCAAATTTCCACATAATAAGTCATTTACCTGGAGCAATAAAACAGGGTCCATTCAATCCAGAATAGACTTTTGGTTAATGTCTGAGAACTTTAATAAAGATGATGTGGTAGTTGATATTACTTCTACTCCATTAACAGACCATAAAGCTATAAGTATTAATATTAAGTTATCTAATACGAATTGTTTCAATAATGGATCATACTGGAAACTCAACAATTCATTGTTGATGTTTGATGAGGTAAAACAAGAGATTTCTAGATTGATAAGCCAATTTTGGGGTAAAGCCAACAAGGAGAATTCTTTTTGTTCAAATTGGGAACTTCTGAAATTTGAGGTCACAAAATATTTAAGAAAATTTGGAAGCCGTTTAGCCAAATACAAAAGAGCTGAAGAAACCAACATTATTGTTGAAATTACAAAATTAGCAAATAAGTGTCCAGACAGTTTATTAGATGAAGAAAAATTATTATTATCAGATCTACAAATTAAACTAGATGAACTCTATAGAAGGAAAGCTGAAGGTGCATTTGTTCGATCAAGGAGACGTTGGCTTGAAGAAGGCGAGCAAAATTCACAATACTTCTTTAATTTAGAGAGGCACCATATTAATAGTAACATTAGTAAATTAAATGTGAATGGGGTTGTAACAAAGGACCATAAACTAATTTCTAGTTATTGCTGTGAATTTTATAAGAAAATATATACCTCTAATTACTCCCCAACTATTTCTGATGCTTTTTTGAGTTCTATAGAGGTGAAAACTATTGACAAAAACGTAAGTGAACTTTGTGATATGCCTATTTCTGCTGAGGAAGTGATCAAGGCGATTAATCATCTGAAAAATAATAAATCGCCAGGTACGGACGGTTTGACCGGAGAATTTTATAAGCTATTTGCTGACGATTTGGCCCCTTTTTTACTCAAAATGTTTAATGAAAGTATTATTAATCAGTGCCTTCCTCCCACCTTAACTCAAGGATTAATCACACTAATTCCCAAACCAAAAAAAGACTTATTTCTTCTTGATAATTGGCGTCCAATTAGTTTACTCAATAATGATTATAAAGTATTTGCCCTGATTTTTGCTAAAAGACTCAAATCTGTGTTAGATTCAATTATAGAAGAAACACAATCTGGATTCATGAGGAACAGGCATATTACAAACAATATAAGATTAGTATTAGATATTTTGGATTATCCAGAATTTAATGTAGACGATGGATTTATTCTTTTTCTTGATTTCTGTAAGGCCTTTGACTCTGTAGAGCATCAGTTTATTTTTGAGTCACTTGTAAAATTTGGTTTTGGAAATTTCTTTACTAACGCAATTAAAACCCTTTATAAGAATTGCAACAGTTCAATTAAGTTGTTGGGTGGCACTTCTAGTAGATTTCATTTGTCTAGAGGGATTAGACAGGGTTGCCCTGCTTCTCCATATTTATTTTTGATAATAAGCCAACTCCTTACAAATCATGTTAAAGCCAGTGCGATTAAAGGTATGTCTATTATGAATAGAGAATTGGTTATAACGCAGTTAGCAGATGATACCACCCTTTTTCTCCAAAATGAAAACCAAATCCCTATCGCAATCAATGTTATAGAAGAGTTTTCTAAAGCATCTGGTGTCTACTTAAATGTAAAGAAGTGCGAACTTATGGCAGTTAAAGAATGTTCTGTGGCATCTTATTGTAACATTCCAGTCAAAACGGAAGTCAAATACCTAGGAATTATAGTAAGTAAGAATGAACAGAATAGAAGTTTTTCTAATTTTAATCCTATTATTCAAAACACTCAAAAGAGGTTAAATCAATGGCTTTCAAGGGATTTATCGTTAAGAGGAAGAGTTTTGATTTCCAAAGCAGAAGGTATATCTCGACTAACTTATACAGCTATGGCTCTTCATGTTGATAATAAAATATCAAAGGAGATTGATAAGATGCTGTTTAATTTTGTTTGGAGAAATAGAATACATTATATAAGGAAAAATATTTTAATGAACTCTTATGAGAATGGTGGCCTCAACTTCCTAGACTTTACTACACTAAACAATACATTTAAATTCAATTGGATTAGACATTTTGTTAAATATCCAACTTCTATTTGGAATGTAATTCCCTTTCATATTTTATCCAGCCTGGGCGGTATACATTTCTTTCTTGTTTGTAACTTTGATATTAACAAAATACCAGTGAAGCTCTCTGCATTTCATCGTCAAGCTTTTCTTGCATGGAATCTGATCTTCAAACACAACTTCTCACCGCACCATTACATTATTTGGAATAATAAGGACATTTTATATAAACAAAAATCTATTTTCTTCGAAAATTGGTTTCACAATAATATTGTTTTAGTAGATCAGCTATTTAACTCAGAGGGTCTTCTTTTTACATATGAGGAATTCTTAAAAAAAACGAATATTCCCATAACACCAAAGGATTTTTCAACTGTTTTTGGTGCAATTTCTTCTAGAATATGCATGTTGTATAAACAACAAAAAAGAGTTAATTATCAGCAACTTCCATGCCTCTCACCAAATTATTCCCCTGTAGGTAAAATATGTTTCTCTTGTAATAATTATAATAGATCAATAAGAGCTCTTTTCCAGAAGGATGTTGTGTCGAAACCAAATGTAATTCTATATTGGAATCAGTTTGTGAGTGATGTTGATTGGAAAAAAGTCTGGCTTCTGCCTAACCGGTATCTCTTAACAAACAAGGTTAAAGAAGTGTCTTTTAAGCTTCTCCACAAAATATACCCTACTAAACATTATTTAATTAAGTTTAAAAAAGATATAGATGTAAGCTGTAGCTTTTGCAAGCAGAAGCCAGAGACAGCTGTTCATTTATTTTGGCACTGCCCTTATGTATCTTTTTTTTGGCAAAATGTACTTGACTTTATTGTTGGAAATGTTGATGGAAATTTTATTTTACAGTGGTAGGGATGGGCGATATTATCGTTTGCGATAAATACCGTTGAAAATTCTCCTCACGATAAAAATTTGTCTCCTCGCGATAATTACGGTAAGTCTAGTTGTTGACGTATTTCGTGCGCGACCGATTCACTGTTCACGTGTGGAGTTAAAACAAGCATGACGAAAGACGTGAGGCTGAGGAGCAGCTTGTTGTTAAGCGAAGAGTTCCCTTCACAATTTGGAACTGGTTTGGTTATAGAAAATCAGATGTGGAGCAAACTACGGTAATCACTATAAACAAATGTTCAATGAATGAGCCGTATGTCATTCACGCCATCATCACCCGGGTTTTGATAGCGCGCGAGTGCAGGTGAGACCTGAACATCTCACGTTGCTACTGTTTAAACTAAACTCATTTAAACCTTGCCAGTTGCCACTTTAAACATTCAACTGTAAGACGCAAAAGAGAACTTGCGCGCGCTGTGAGGAGATTTGTGTGTACTCATCCGAAGCGCGTACACGGAGAGCTGCGTCAGATATATTTTGTAAACTATCTGAAGACATAGTTGGGATTGTTACTTTTTGATACAGTTAGGGCTGTTACGGTCGGCATGACAATCGCGCCACCGCGGTCGTGTGACATTATATATAATATATATATATATATGAGGTCGCGTTAACTGTTTTTGTTTTTTAGCAATGACGGAAAAAATATGAAGGCCGTCCGTCATTTTGAAAGATTACTGAGGCTGATGTAGCTTGTAAATGTAATTCCCACCCCTGCCCAGTAGGTGGTGAGCGCGCTCCAGTGTGGCAGCAGAGCGCGAGTTCAGTCTCCAGAATAAAATGATGCGTTTGATTCGATTACAAGCACTCAGTTTAGGTATATTTTATAATAATAAAGTTATGATACTTATACTTAAATAATTCAGTTTCTAATCCAGTTCGTTTTGTTTTAAATGGTTTGTTTTCTTATTTTTCTTGCTGACTAATGACTATCAAGTTTATGGTATATATATATATATATATATATATATATATATATATATATATATATATATATATATATATATATATATATATATATATATAATTATCGTCATTGGTATCGTTATCGCAATAAATACCTGAAATTATCGTGATAATTTTTTTAGGCCATATCGCCCATCCCTATACAGTGGAAAGATGTTCTTTTAGGCATTATTGTAAACTCCAAAAATAAACAGACTTGCACTTATTTTATTAATTTTTTTATTTTAATGGCCAAATTTCATATCCATAAATGTAAATTTTCAGGTAAAAAACCATGTTTTATAGCATTTAAAAATGAAGTGAAATATTATATTGAATCTATATTGCCCTCAAAATTTTGCAAGCATGTACACTTTTCAATGTATTCCTATAATTTTTTTATTTTTTTGTATATCCCCCTAGCATTTGAAATTTCTGGATTGTTGTAACTGTATGGAATGTGTTTTTCTGTTCAATAAAAAAAAAAAAAAAAAAAAAAAAAAAACCCAGTGTAAAACTGATAAATAAAAAAATCACCATTGTCACTAAAGTGTCAAAAAAAAAAAAAAAAAAAAAAAAAAAATAATCATAAGCTTCAACTTCCAAGTCTTCTAAAGCAGTTGTAAACACGAATGGTTAATAATGTCATCAGCTTTTCAGATTCTGAAAATGTAGATGTTCAGTCGGGGGTGTGTTTCCCGTACAACAACGTAACTCATACGATGCATCATTGAAGCAATAAACTAGCTAGTCAACAACTGTTTCCCGAAACCTTATTGTCACAAATTTGTCATTAATGATGTAATGTGGGTGGGGAAGTAATATCTTCTTTTAATGAATCTGTCTAAGATTGAATTAATGCCAGATTTTTTGCTATAAATTATGGACTTCATCTGAGGACTAATTTTCATTTTTCTCAGTTATTTTGCTTTTTTCCAGATTGAATCATAGGCTTGTTCTTACGTACTCTTCAAAAATGGGGCTTTAATTCTCTTTACAAACTAAAAGATGTAAATTATATTTGTATATATTCAAAATAAAAGACATACACTCAAAAATCTGTAAAAAAAAAAAAAAAAAAAAAAAAAGGGCACAATGTGCTGTATTAAAATTTATACTTCTTAACCGCAGGTCGTGAGCTGTCGTTAAAACCACACAACTTTGCAATGCTGTTTGCATATGTTCGTTGGAACTAGGGATTCAGGAAACACAGACTCATTGAACTGTGCTGATAATGACAGAACTTGCAACCATAATTGGTTAACGGTGCTTTTCGGGATCGATCATGATCCTGATTGATCGGAACAAATATCATAATGCCACAACATTACAATTCACTGAAGCCTCATCTTATTTCTCTGTGCGTGCCTTTGGGTGGCATTGTCATCAATGCCACATTATGACGTAGACATTTGCGGAAGTAATATCTGGACTTGCATCGAGGCGTTTGAGTTTGCGTTTCTTACACACGCACGAACAGACAAATTACACACTAAAGAAAAAGGAAAACTTTAAAAAGCATCATTTAACCCCTTTAAGGCTCCAAAATTGCATAATTAAGTGTCCCTCACCATTCGTTCCATTCTCATTCCATTACTGAAGGCCAGCTGTCTGAGCACATCGATGTCTGGAAGACCCCACTCTGGATTCCTAGTGACATTTGGTGTAAAACAGGGCAAGTAAGACAGTAGGTTTGTAAGCAGTGCACCTGAAACATGTGTCTACATGTTTCATATTTATGCATTAATACCAGAATATTGAATCTTGAAATAAAGAGGAAAAAGTAGTCTCAGTTTGAAAACCCACATCTGGCGTAACGTCTGGTCCAGTTGTTCATTGCAGATGGGAGTGATGGTGCCATTGATAGCATACGGCTGAGAGACAATCATTCCATGAGGTTATGATGTTTATAGTGAGATTTCTCTTATGATAAATGTTGTTATATTGTTGATCAAAAACATGTTGGACAACATGTAGAACTAATCAAACTCACTCCGTAAGTCATTAGAAGGCCGTTCTGTTTCAGTATCTGCCCAGATCCTTTAAACACACCCTGTGGATACAAGATTTTTCTTTAAATTCATGTGCCTCATATTAATCAAAATAACTTCCTGTTCCTCTTGCAGTGACTTCTCTGATGATGTGTTTACTGGTGTGAGGGCGGGGCAACCTGTCACTCACATGAGATCCACCAATAGCAAACCACAACAATCCAATCAATTCCCAATGGACAAAATCAAGTCCTGCCCTACATTTTTTCTTGTTCGAGAAGCCGTTTCTCTCGGATATATGTTACAATAGGGAAGAAAAGATGATTGCAATTTTTCTGCTATAGTCAGATCTCGCAATTCTGACTTTTTTCTCAGAATTGTTTATTTCTCGCAATTCTGACTTTATAACGATTGTGAGTTATAGTTAGGATAGTCAGAATTGTGAGATATATACGGAAGAGGATTAGGGCCAAGCAATAATAAAAAAATAAAACCATCTCGAGATTAAAGTTGTTAAATTTCGAGAAAAAACTAGTTAAATTTTGAGAAAAAAGTCGAAAAAAATGTTGAGAATAAAGTCATTAAATTATGAGAAAAAACTCGTTAAATTTCGAGAAAAAAGTCGAGATAAAATGTTGAGAATAAACTCGTTAAATTACGAGAACAAATTCGTTAAATTATGAGAAAAAAGTCGTTAAATTACGAGAACAAATTCGTTAAATTACGAATTTGTTCTCATAATTTAACGACTTTTTTCTAGTAATTTAATGACTTTATTCTCAACATTTTATCTTGACTTTTTTCTTGAAATTTAACGAGTTTTTTCTCAAAATTTAACAACTTTAATCTCGAGATGGTTTTATTTTTTTATTATTGCTTGGCCCTAATCCTCTTCCGTAGATATATACTCGCAATTCTGAGAAAAAGTCTTTTTTTGTTCAGAATTGGACTTTATAACTCGCAATTGTGAGTTTATATCTTGCAATTCTGACTTTATTTCTCGCAATTGTGTTTATATCTCGCAATTCTGAGAAAAGAAGTAAGAATTGCGAGATGTAAACTAGCAATTGTGAGAAAAAAAGTCACAATTATTTTTTATTTAGTGGCGGAAACAAGCTTCCATAAAAAGCAGATCAGTATGTGTATAGGTGTCATACCTCTGCAGTGCTGAAGGCGCTGTACTGAAGCAGGTTGATTGCTATGATAATGTCACAGGAGCTTTGTGGCAGTCCTGCCCACTTCTCCCAGGGTTCACTGGCATCCAGATACACAGGCTCCAGCACTGTTTTCGCCTTGGTGGCCCCAATGTAAGCTATGATACTGCAGCAGAGACATTACACTAAACAAACCCAGATCATTCCATAATACACACTTAAACATAAAGGTTCCAGAACTGGGTTTTCATAGTGATGTCAAACAAAGAATCATTTTTGGTTCCCCAAAGAACCTTTCAGTGAACTATAAAGTACTGTTTGTGGAATGGAAAGATGGAATGTTCACATCCATGGAATCTTTCCATTCCACAAAATGGATGTTGATGGTTAATTTCATTAAAATCTTTAATGGACTTCATTGAACCATCAATGCCAATAAAGAACATTTATTTTTAAGAGTGTATGACATTTACAATAACAGTAACTGTGTACCTGTTTCGCGATTCCTCCGTGATGTCTGACGGCTGCCATGTGACGAAGGGCATTTCTTGAGCGAAGTGTACCACATGCTGCCCTGTGCCAGATCCTAACTCAAGGCCAAACAGCTCGTGATGAGACTGATCCTCCAGTATCTCCCACAGTACCGACAGCAAGCTGTCCTGACTCCGCTCGGCTGCCGGCGAGAGCAGCATTGTCTGCAACAGAAAGAATATTTACTGTACTTTTGCTAAATGTTGAAAATGTATTTTTATGTACAGTTAGTGGTTGATCAAGGCTATTGCCACAAGGCTGCGGTGGTAAATAAAACCCAATCACGTGTGAAACAGTTCGCAAAATCAGTTCAAAGGCCCCCCAGACAACAAAATAGTGTCTGGTAAATGTGGATTACACGCGGACCAGATGTGGGCCGGATCTGGGCCACACTATGTTGCTGTCAGGGGCAAATGGACGGTTGGCACCATTGATCAGTGAGGCTGGAATTGTGACATTTTCATTTGTGAATGAAAATTAAAGTCACCACGAACAAATGGACAATTCTTGTTTATTTTTTTTTTTTTTTTTGAAAATAGTTTTTATTACACTCTAAAAAATGCTGGGTTAAAAACAACCCAAGTTGGGTTGAAAATGGACAAACCCAGCGATTGGGTTGTTTTAACCCAGCGGTTGGGTTAAATGTTTGCCCAACCTGCTGGGTAGTTTTATTTAAACCAACTACTGTTTAAAAATTGCTATATGGCTAGCTTAAAATGAACCCAAAATAGTTGGGAAATTAAAAACCAGATGCAATTAGAGGCAACAATAATAGACAAAGGGTGAATGTTTATTAATAAATTTATATTAATAAAATATTAAAGCTTAATAGTTTAATAGTTTATTAATATAAATTTATTAATAAGCAATTTAATAAATGTTTATTGTTTAATAATTATTCATTGAACATTAATAAATGTTAATTTCCAACATACTTTGGGTTAATTTTAATTAAGTAATACAATAATTTTTAAACAATAGTTGAGTTAAATAAAACTACCCAGCAGGTTGGGCAAACATTTAACCCTACCACTGGGTTAAAACAACCCAATTGCTGGGTTTGTCCATTTTCAACCCAACTTGGGTTGTTTTTAACCCAGCATTTTTTAGAGTGTATAAATGAGTTACCCATGCAATTTTTAAATTCCTCATAATCTTTAATCAAAATAACTTCCCCTCCCTCTCGCACCGACATCTTTTCTGTTCTCTGATGATGTGTTTACTGGCGCGAAGGCGGTGCAACCTGTCACTCACATGAAATCGACCAATAGCAAACCACAACCATCCAATTAATTCCCAAGTGGCGAAATCAAGTCCTGCTCTACATTTTTTCTTGTTTGAGAAGCTGTTTCTCTCAGATATATGTAACAATAGGCAAGAAAAGACTATAGCAACTGTCGTTTCATGCAGACTTTAAAGTAATGAAAAAAAAAAATACTATAATAATAATAATAATATAGCATTATAGCATTTAACATTGATTTATCATATAGGTATAGCTATGTTTCCAGCTACTGTTACAGTGAAATATTACAGTGACGGCAGTGCTTGAAGTGTGCTTATTTTTTGTAGTCTGTATTTAGATTATTAAACATTATAGAGGTGTGAATTATACCATAAAATAAAAAAAAATGATAGATGGGGACATTATGTGACAGCCTATATTTTTCTAATACATATATATTTGCTCTATGTCAATTCTGTAATCACATTATTTAATGTCACACATAAAATTTTAAGCTTAGGCTACATTTGATAATGCCTTGATGCATTTCAACAAGTTACGCACATACTTTGATATTTGTTATCTGTCCTTTTTTGAGACATCTATTCCATACTACAGCCCTCCAGACTTCATGACATGCCACAAACATAGGCTAATTTCCATGAATTTAGAAATCATTGGCCACTTAAATGGTCCTTCATTTTTTGGTAAAACGAAGAACATTATAGCTAATCATTTTAGGAACAGAATTCAGCGACACATGATAAATGTTGCTGATACTCACGCTGCGCTGTTGTTGGGTCGGTGCAGTGAGTCCAGTGAAGAGCTCAGTGAGCGCTGATGAACAGCAGATGGGTCAGGAGATTACCTGGGTAAGAAGCTTCTGTCCGCTCCTCCCCTTTTATGTTCTGCACAACCAAATGGCAAATGTTTTGCCTCAAGATAAACAAAGTATGCAAATAACATTTATACCTTTAAATAACCTAACCTTTTTGTTGAGCTACATAAATAATTAAATAATGTGATTACAGCATTTTCTTTTTTGGGTGAACTATCCTTTTAATACTTTGGTTAATCCAACCCTAATGGTTTCCAAGTGTCACTACTAGGTATTTTAAAACAACTATAGTTTTTCGTTTTAATTTTGCTTGGTTTAAGCACACATAGTGGCCATTTCCAGGATCAAGATGGCCTGAGCTCTGAAAAACTGACATCTAAAGAGCACTTCACATGTACATATATACAATATTCTTGTTTCTTAAACTTACTTTAATGATCCAACCAAATTTAATGATCAAAAATTCCACTTTTAAGGGCAGTTTATAATAAAAAGGATTTGAGTGTCAGACCATCTTTTAGGAAACATCTAAGAAAGTATAGTGTATACCTGCAAAACATTTCTGAATTATTACTTTATATTTTATTTATATATATATATATATATATATATATATATATATATATATATATATATATATATATATATATATATATATCATTTATTTATTTTACATTTCCCCTCTTTTTTAGGTTGATTATATCTGGTGGGACAAATTGAACATAAAATTTACAGATAGCAAAAACCTCTATGCTATAGCATTTTTTTTACTAAAAAATAATATTAGGCAATGCCTTCTCTAGAGAGAATAATGCTTCTTATAAAGTCTGACAAGGTCCATTAAAAATGAAAGTTAATATATTAAATATTAGGAGATATTACCTTCTGTCAGTGGGATAAAGAGCGTTTCTAGGACTTGTTTGAGAAACTTTTATGTAATTGTTGTAATGCGTCTAAATTTAGAGACTTTTTGTTAATCCATGCATGAAGGTTTTTATTTCTGTATTTCAGTTTAAATAAATAGCCTACGTAGTTCACTCAAAAATTAAAAATTCTGTCATGATTTACTCATCGCTAAGTTGTTCTAAACCTGTATGAGTTTCTTTGTTCTGTTGAACTCAAAAGATGTTTTGAAGAATATTGGTAAAAGTTAGTCCTCATTGACTTCCATAGTACGAAAGAAATACAATGGAAGTCAATGGGGACCAGAAACTGTTTGGTTACTGACGTTCTTCATAATATCTTATTTTGTGTTCAACAGAGGAGAAAAACAACTTGGGGGTGAGTAAATGATGACATAATTTTCATTTTTGTCTGAACTATCCCTTTATGAAACAGCTTTTGTGACAGGAGGTTTTTAAATAAAGTTTTGCCCCTCCTTCGCGATGCATTGTGGGTAGGTCAGGAAGCACCGGTGGAGGACGCCATGTGCTTCTGTTAGAGGAGGACTGTCAGTCAGTCACACACAGAGAGAGAGTTGTGTTGCGGGCGCTGCTCGGACGTTCACGGAATCGGTGAGTCGCGCTCTCGGGTCATGATGTACTGCAGCAGACACTGCGTCCGGATCGCGCTGCGGGCCGCGGCCAACACACACCGGTAAGAGCCAGAAATCAAACTCCCTGCGTCTCTCAAGGACAGACAACTGACACATTCTATAAGCATCACTCTTAAGAAAACACACTCTTAAGATCGTAACTGTGGCGTGCTGAGATGAGATGAGCAGCATCTTTAATATTCTGCACCAGATCTGATCCATCTGAACGTCAGAAGTCAGGGACGTCTGTAATTGTATAATGCATGCACTGATTTAATACTTACTTGATATTCTATCTAATAACTAAACAAT
Source organism: Ancherythroculter nigrocauda (assembly GCA_036281575.1). Taxonomy (NCBI): domain Eukaryota; kingdom Metazoa; phylum Chordata; class Actinopteri; order Cypriniformes; family Xenocyprididae; genus Ancherythroculter; species Ancherythroculter nigrocauda. The sequence goes on along the minus strand of VTFQ01000001.1, from coordinate 58,136,109 downwards.
AATGACCGTGTATCACTGTAGAAGGTCACGTGACTTCTGTTCATAAATCATAAGCGTATATAATTTCCTCCTATGCATGTCTGGCAGTGGTCAACCGAGGGTGCCGACAAGAAAATGTGTGGTTTATGTTTTCTTTTACAGCCTTGATACTATTTTGAAACTTTAGAAATGTAAAATGAACAAATGTTTAATATTTTGTGTTACTGGGTCACTAATCAAATATAAGTAAATGTGTGACATTGACCGTGGGAACTCTTGTAATAAAGGTCAGCAGTGGGTACACCAGCAGCACCCTTACTTAAGAAACCCTTAATAATAGCAGTTCTAACCGAGGGTTTGCTTGAGGGGTTTGATGCAACAATTTCTTTAATTGAAGCTCAGATGCTCTTGATCCTCACAAATCATGCCGGAGAACGTGATCTTCAGGCTTCATGCAGCTCTTGACTCAAATTGCTATGCTGCTAATATATTGTGTAATAATAAAAAAAATGCAAAATGGCAGCTTTTTCACTAGTTTATTATAGTTTACTGAATCATAAAAGAAATTGTGTATCCATTTTAATACAATCAAAAATGTATATTATGTAATATACAAAATTATAATTTATATAATATTGATGTTTCTGAAAGAAGTCTATAATGCTCAAATGCTGTTTCATAAATACAGTAAAAACCATAACCGTAATATTATTACTAATTAAAATGGATGTTTTCTATTTGAATACATTTTCTGTGATCAAAGCTGAATTTTCAGCATCATTACTCCAGTCTTCAGTGTCACATGATCCGTCAGAAATCATTCTGATATGATGATTTGATGCTCAAGAAACATTTACTATTATCAATTTTGGAAACAGTTGTGCTGCTTCATATTTTTGTGGAAACTGCAATACATTTTTTTCAGGATTCTTTGATGAATATATAGCTGTTCTTTTGAACTATGAAATAGTAAATGATGCATTTTCTGTCACTTTAGCTCAATTGAATGCATCCTTGCTTTCTTTAGAAAATATTACTGCCCCAAATTTTGAATGGTAAAATAATAATTATTAGTAAAGACAGACGTTATTTGGAGTATTAACAGTGTTACAGCCACACATTGATTATTGCTAACAGAGAATCAGAATAGTATGATATTTCTGCTCATTATTGTTGTTAATGAACACATTCACAGACACAAGCTACAGATGACAGCACTGTGTGCCCTGAGGACACTCAAGACCAGCTCTGTCAGACCGACGGATGCCATTGCTACACCTCCTCTTGATGGGGCACCCAAGCAATACTCACCCAAAATCCAACAGCTCGTCAGTGACATCGCCAGCCTCACGCTCATAGAAGTGTCCGACCTCAATGAGTTACTAAAGGTACAGCACACTGTAACTGTTTAATGCAGGAAATGAGATATAGTACAAATCTAGTTAAATATTATCAAGATGTTTCCTACTAAGTGAACACAAGGAAGAACGATATTTAATTGTTTGAATTAAGACACAAAAGACTTAATTATGACAAACTACACTGTTTTGTTTACCTACATGTATTTTATAAGAAGTGCACTTAAGTGTATTGAGTGTGCACTTGTAGTGTACTTCAGATCTTAAAAGTATATTTTTATTTTGCAGATAATATTAATGAAAAAGTGCATTTAAAGAGAGCACACTTTCATGACTGTTCATTAACATACTTAGAGTTAAGTTACTATGTTATTATGATGTTATGCTATTCAGTGTTACATTTAAACTAACTACATTGTATCATTACACATGTATTTTTAATACAGGCATGTTTCCGTATAAATTACATTAAAGAATTGCTTAGTTTAGCATAAATACTTCTTGTCAGAACATTCAACAGTAACTTTAACCATATTTGAAGACAATAAAACTAATTATGATAACTTAAGTCCTGCACATTAAAGTTAATTGAATTTAATATTAATTTAAACTAATACATTTTATTTCATTTTAATTAACATTCAGTTATGTGTCCGGAAACATTACATTTAGTTCATACTTCAGTATATTATTTTAAAGTATATGGTTTCTATCATAAGTATCTTCAAGTGTTAAGTGCATTTAAGTGTATGGGCTGTTTGAATTGATTCACAGAAAATAATTAAACTAAAGTTTTAACTCTGTAATACTTGTAAGACAAGAAGAGATTGCAAAATTAGTCTTGTTATCGACATCATCTTTTGTAAACTTATTGGTCAAAAAAAAAAGTCACTTTCTTCTTCTTGCGAGAATGAAGTCGATCGCTACTTTCCGGCATACACCAGGCCTATCAAGTAAGGGTACTGTAGGTGTTGGAAACGCAAGCCAGATTAGGGTTTACCGTCCCGAGTTGCACTGTACTGTACCACTCAGTGGAAAGGAGCCGTAAATTGCCTAGCTCTAACAGAAATGAAATCATAATGTGTTTTTGTCCCCATTAGAAAACTCTGAACATTCAGGATGTTGGAATGATGTCGATGGGCTCAATGGCAGCAATGCCAGCTGCTGCTGCTGAGGTAAACTTTACTAGTTCTGTATTGTGTGTGGCACAATCCATATGTCCCATGAATTCTTTTTTTATTATTATTTTTTTGTGGAGTCAACTATTAAATACAGAAATTTTGATTAGCTATTATCTAACATAACCTAGCATGGACAGTAGTTTTAAATGCATGAAATGGGTTCTCTAAAATGGGTTTTGTATTCAGAGGAACTTTCTTTAATGTTTTATGATTTTAATTGTAATTAGAAGTGAAAATTTATTAACCAAAAATAATTAGCTGTGTCCCACATTTTGTGTGCAATTGAAAATAAAAACCGTCATATTTTTACTGACCATTTGTTGAAAAAGAACTTGTATTATCTTAAAAGAAATTGAAAGCGTTTAAGTCATATTTTGTGTCTTTTTTGTGGAAAAATTGCAGTGTAATGGTTTTGTTTGTGAGGTTTTTGCTGTAATGTTTTAACTGAATTTGCAGGCGGTGGAGGAGGACGCAGCACCTGTAAAGAAAGAGAAAACCCATTTTACAGTCAAACTGACAGAACTAAAGGCGGCTGATAAAGTAAAACTCATTAAAGAAGTGAAGAACTGCATGGAGGGCCTGAATCTTGTACAGGTGAGGTGTTTTACATGAACTCACAGATGAATGATGTGAGGAATGTTTTTATACACTGTAACAGTTAGACTAATGTAAATGATTCTCTTGTTGCTGCACATCAGTTAGTTGCTCTCTATATACAGCTGTGGAAGTATTGGCAGTGACATACATTTTGTGTTTTACAAAGTTTCCTTCTGCAGTTGTGCTGTTGATTCATATTGTTTCTAGATTATTGTGAAGACTTATCAGATGCATTTTAAATCATTGTAAACATCATTGGCCAAAAAAAATGAACTTTATTACAAAAAGCCCACATTTCACTGCTTGGTACAAAATGACCTGCTAATATTTCACTAATCTTTTCATCGGCACATGGGAAAATGTAAACAAGTTCTAGTCAGGAGAAATCACTCTATCATTCTGATTGGATTATAAGAACAGATTGATTTTTATAAAAAAAGGGAAAAATCATTGTGTTCTTGTGTTAGAAATGGTTACCTCCAAAAAAAAGAAGTGCAGCCATCATCGCTTTGCATCAAAATGGCCTCACATGCAAGGAAATGGTTACAAAGAATATCACACCTGAAAGAACCAGCGCTTGCTCAATCTTGGCAGCAGGTGGTTTCAAGTGCATCTGCATGCCAAGACTTTTGGACAACGGCCTTTTGTCAAGAATAGTAGCAAAGACTCCATTTCTCTCCAAGAAAAACATCAAGGACAGACTGAAAATCTGCAGGAAGTACTACGATTGGACAGCAGAAAACTGGTGCAAAGTTGATTTCTCTGATGAAGCCCCCTTCCAACTGTTTGGGACATCTGGAAAATCAGTTGTCCGGAGAAGAAAAGGCCCTACAAGAGCAACTTCTCTCAGCAATCCAGGAGCAATTTAATGATGATCCATGCATTCTTAAGCATGAATGGAGCACCATGTCACAAGGCAAAAGTGAAAATGAAGTGGCTTGGAGATCATTACACTGAAATTTTGGATTCATGGCCAGGCAACTCCTCGGATCTGAATCCCATAGAGAACATGTTGCTTTTGGTCAATCCTCAAAAGGCGAGTGGAAAAGCAGGAGCCCACAAATTGTGATAAACTCTAAGCACTAATAAGACAAGAATGGATTCACCATCAGTCAGGATTTGGCTCCAGAAGCTGATATCCACTATGCAAGAGCGAATTACATAGATTTTGAAGAAGAAGGGTCAACACTATAAATATTGACTTTGCATATACAAAATTTGTCACTGCCAATACTTTTGTCCATGGCTGTAATTAATGTTCATAATCTGTCAAAAGGCTACAGAGAGCAATGCATTTCACTAGATTCTGCAACCCATCAATGAATTTTCTTGTCTAACAGGGCTTGGATCATGCTATAATGTCCTTCATGAATGTTTTTTCTTCAAATTACAGGCCAAGAAGCTTGTGGAGTCCCTACCTCAGGAGATCCGGGCTAATGTGTTTAAAGATGAGGCAGAAAAACTGAAAGCAGCACTTGAAGCAGCAGGAGGCACTGTTGTGCTGGAGTGAATATCTGCGCTGGCTCTTCACTTCTTCAGTTGTTACCTGTCAGTCATTGTTTTGTTTGTTTTTTTTATATATAAAAAAAGATTAAAGGAATTTGAAGAAAACAAATAATGCCTTTAAAAGACCACTTGGTCCACAAGAGACTGGATGGTGAACTCAGACTGAACTCTAACAGGCTCTGAGCCTGCAAACACACCACCGGTCACTGACTCGTCCATTTGTCATTTAGCTACACGTGCTGTTCTGGGCTGGTCTGTCTCTCTGAAGCTGTGTCTCTCAGGAAACTGGGGCTGCCCTGACAAAGGGATGTGATGGCTTGTGGTTAAATAAACGTTATACTGTACTGTGTATCGTAATCAATACATTTTAAAAGACCGTTTTTTTCCAAAAGTATATAGTTGGTGATGACTGCATACTCACTGAAAATCCCCTTGCATCTTTTGCCATGATTCAGGCATGACATGCTGTTCTAAAGTTAAAATAAGTTTTTAAAAAAAGCTTAAAATCCTTAAAAAAAATAAATAAAAAATCCACTGCTGTCATCTCATTTTTCAGCGCAGAACACATTCTGTGTGAATGACCACTAAATGTTCTGCTAAGTTCTTCTGTGTTCAAATGAATAAAATACAGGTTGGGTACAATATGAGAGTCAATAAATGAGGACAACTTTCATTTTAGTGTGGACTATACAGTTAAATGTGATACATCAAGCATTTTATCTCAAATTTGGTAGTGGGGAGAGAAATGTATTTCAGTTCAGTATTGAGTGTGCTGCCTGAAGAAGTGAAATTTGAATGACCTACAAATATATGACTATTGAAAACATTCTCTACATCAAAGAACTTGCATTAAAAAAAGATGAATATCTTGCTAGTTAAGTGTACCATATGAGGTGTTACGTTAAAGTGAGGGGGCTACAGAGGAATTCGTATTGCAGGCATTGGTTAAAGAGGAAGGAATTTCCACTAAACAGCATTTTTTTAAACAAACAGAACACTCAGCATATCACAGGAACCAGTATAAGAAGCAAACCACTCAACATACAAATGTAAATGCAAATGAAAACTGATAAAAACTCAAATGGGAACTCGGGGCTATACGCTATATGGACAAAAGTATTGGGATACACCTTTTAATTATATAATTCAGGTGTTTCAATCAGACCCATTGCCACAGGTGTATAAAATCAAGCACCTAGCCATGCAGTCTGCATTTGAAACAAATGGGTTGTTCTGAGGAGCTCTGAATTCAAGCATGGTACGGCGATAGGATGACACCTTTGCAATAAGTCAGTTTGTGAAATTTCATCCCTGCTAGATATTCTATAGTCAACTGTAAGTGGTAGTAGTAGAAAAGAGGAAGCGTTTAGGAACAGCAGCAACTCAGCCATGAAGCAGAAGACGTAAAGTTACAGAGCGGGGTCACCGAGTGCTGAGGAGCATGGTGTGTAAAAGTCGTCAGTGCTCTGCTGATTCCATAGCTGAAGAGTTCCAAACTTTCACTGGCATTATTATCAGCATAAAATTGCTGTGAGAGATTCATGGAGTGGGTTTCCATGGCCGAGCAGCTGCATGCAGGCCTCGCCTCACCAAGTACAATGTCAAGCATTGGATGAAGTGTTGTAAAACATGCTGCCACTGGACTCTGGGACAGTGGAAACATTCTGTGGAGTGACAAATGGTGCTTCTCTGTTTGGCAGGAAGGATAATGCTCTGGGGCTGTTTTTCAGAGGTTGGGCTAGACTCCTTACATCTAGAGAAGGGAAATCTTAATGCTTCAGCATACCAAGACATTTCAGACAATTATATGTTTCCAACTTATTGGGAACTTTCCCTTTCCTATTTCAGCATGACTGTGCTCCAGGACACGAAGCCAGGTTAATAAAGACATGGTGGCATGAGTTTGGTTCGGAAGAACTTGTCTGGCCCGTACAGAGCCCTGACCTCAACCCCATCAAGCACCTTTGGGTTGAACTGGAATGGAGATCATGAGGCAGAGTCACGGGCCTAGATGCCTGAGCCGGGGAATCTACAATACAGGGTCGAGCTGGAAATCGTGACGCCAAAGGCTGAGCTAGATGGATCCAGAGGAGAAGGCAAAGCCGAAGCCGAGGAGCTAAATTGTATCAGTGGAGAACCAGGGGACAAGACCAGGGAGCAGAATGGGCCTGGTTGACATGGAGCTAGGAGGCTGACTGGGATCATTGGGGGAGGAAGGACTTCAGATTGAACCTGCAGCCTGTTGTCTTCTTGACTTGTCTTTTCTTTTAGTTAATGTCTTCAGCCCTTCTGATTCCAGAACACAAAATCCAATTGATCTTAAGTCATTAAATTCATTTATCTCTCCACAAGTGAGGAATCTGGGAGTGGTAATTGGCAACTACTTGAAATTTGACAAACAAATAAGCACTGTTATTGGTTCAAGTTTTTTCTATCTTCATTCTCTCTCGAAAATCAAATCCTTCCTTTCGGAGGGCTCTTTAGAGACTGCAATTCATGCCTTCATTACATCACGACTGGACTATTGCAACTCCCTGTGAGTATAAAATCCTACTACTTGTTTGTAAATTTTTGAATAATCTAGCTCCTTCTTATCTGACTAACCTACTTCACCCTTACACTCCTGTGAGAGGACTAAGATCGGAGGGAAGATTACTCCTTAAGATCCCCAGAACCCACCTAAAGACAAGGGGTAATCGAGCTTTTGAAGCGGCTGGCCCCACACTCTGGAACAATCTTCCTAATTCTATTAGAATGGCTTCCAGTTCATCAGAGTTCAAATCATGCCTTAAAACTCATCTTTTCTCTCTTGCATTTTGTATGTAATATGTAGGTATGTGTGTATATGCATGTATATATATGTATGTATATACAGTGGGTATGGAAAGTATTCAGACCCCCTTAAATTTTTCACTCTTTGTTATATTGCAGCCATTTGCTAAAATCATTTAAGTTCATTTTTTTCCTCATTAATGTACACACAGCACCCCATATTGACAGAAAAACACAGAATTGTTGACATTTTTGCAGATTTATTAAAAAAGAAAAACTGAAATATCACATGGTCCTAAGTATTCAGACCCTTTGCTCAGTATTTAGTAGAAGCACCCTTTTGATCTAATACAGCCATGAGTCTTTTTGGGAAAGATGCAACAAGTTTTTCACACCTGGATTTGGGGATCCTCTGCCATTCCTCCTTGCAGATCCTCTCCAGTTCTGTCAGGTTGGATGGTAAACGTTGGTGGACAGCCATTTTCAGGTCTCTCCAGAGATGCTCAATTGGGTTTAAGTCAGGGCTCTGGCTGGGCCATTCAAGAACAGTCACGGAGTTGTGAAGCCACTCCTTTGTTATTTTAGCTGTGTGCTTAGGGTCATTGTCTTGTTGGAAGGTAAACCTTCGGCCCAGTCTGAGGTCCTGAGCACTCTGGAGAAGGTTTTCGTCCAGGATATCCCTGTACTTGGCCGCATTCATCTTTCCCTCGATTGCAACCAGTCGTCCTGTCCCTGCAGCTGAAAAACACCCTCACATTATGATGCTGCCACCACCATGCTTCACTGTTGGGACTGTATTGGACAGGTGATGAGCAGTGCCTGGTTTTCTCCACACATACCGCTTAGAATTAAGGCCAAAAAGTTCTATCTTGGTCTCATCAGACCAGAGAATCTTATTTCTCACCATCTTGGAGTCCTTCAAGTGTTTTTTTTAGCAAACTCCATGCGGGTTTTCATGTGTCTTGCACTGAGGAGAGGCTTTTGTCGGGCCACTCTGCCATAAAGCCCCGACTGGTGGAGGGCTGCAGTGATGGTTGACTTTCTACAACTTTCTCCCATCTCCCGACTGCATCTCTGGAGCTCAGCCACAGTGATCTTTGGGTCCTTCTTTACCTCTCTCACCAAGGCTCTTCTCCCCCGATAGCTCAGTTTGGCCGGACGGCCAACTCTAGGAAGGGTTCTGGTCGTCCCAAACGTCTTCCATTTAAGGATTATGGAGGCCACTGTGCTCTTAGGAACCTTAAGTGCAGCAGAATTTTTTTGTAACCTTGGCCAGATCTGTGCCTTGCCACAATTCTGTCTCTGAGCTCTTCAGGCAGTTCCTTTGACCTCATGATTCTCATTTGCTCTGACATGCACTGTGAGCTGTAAGGTCTTATATAGACAGGTGTGTGGCTTTCCTAATCAAGTCCAATCAGTATAATCAAACACAGCTGGACTCAAATGAAGGTGTAGAACCATCTCAAGGATGATCAGAAGAAATGGACAGAACCTGAGTTAAATATATGAGTGTCACAGCAAAGGGTCTGAATACTTAGGACCATGTGATATTTCAGTTTTTCTTTTTTAATAAATCTGCAAAAATGTCAACAATTCTGTGTTTTTCTGTCAATATGGGGTGCTGTGTGTACATTAATGAGGAAAAAAAATGAACTTAAATGATTTTAGCAAATGGCTGCAATATAACAAAGAGTGAAAAATACTTTCCGTACCCACTGTATGTATGTATGTGTGTGTGTGTGTGTGTGTATATATATATATATAATTTATGTGTGTGTATATTTCTCTGCTTTTTTGTGTTTTTAACTGCTTCTTGCATATTTTATATACATTTATCTTCTTCAGCACTTTGGTCAGCCTGTGGCCGTTTTTAAATGTGCTTTAGAAATAAACCAAACTTGAACTTGAATTTGTCACTCCCCCTTTTATGCCTCCGAGGTCATCCATGAGTTACAAGACCAGTATAAGCACAGGTGACGCTCATTAGCAATCACTCATCCTGCTTGCCACACTAAAAAAAAATTCTATTACTTATTTATAAATGGTATTACAACCTATTTATAAATAGAAACAAATTGTGAAAGTTGAGAGATTCACACTATTCACTATATTTTCTCACCTATCAGTGTCACAACACAGCAACACATTTATCATCTAGTTTTGAACACATAAACACAGCAGTAAAGTCACTCTCCTTGACCAGGATTAAGGAAGCTGCTTTACAGACACGCCTGTTTTCCACACGTCACTCAACCACAGAAGCAGGAAACTATTTCAGCTCCTCAGTTCAGAGAAACAGAAACTGAAGTATTGTTGAGCTGTTGTGTGTTTGTGTCTCTCTGTATTCATGCAGAAAAATGGCAGAAGCCAGAATTTCAGTGGATCAGAATGTGTTCATGTGTCCAGTGTGTTTGGATCTCCTGAAGGATCCAGTGGCTATTCCCTGTGGACACAGTTACTGTAAGATCTGTATTACAGGCTGTTGGGATCAGGAGGATGAGAAGAGAGTCTACAGCTGCCCTCAGTGCAGACAGACCTTCAGTCCAAGACCTGCTTTAGCTAAAAACACCATGCTGGCTGAAGTGGTGGAGAAACTGAAGAAGACTAAACTTCCTGCTGACTGTTACGCTGGAGCTGGAGACGTGCCGTGTGACGTCTGTCCTGGAAGAAAATACAAAGCTGTCAAGTCCTGTCTGCTGTGTCAGGAATCTTACTGTCAAACTCATTTTCATGAGGAATCTCACTCTCGTAAACCACACAAAGTGATTGAAGCCACTGGACGACTGCAGGACATGATCTGCCGTAAACATGATAAAGAGCTAGAAATGTTCTGTGTCACTGATCAACATTGCATCTGTGTGCTGTGTAAGGAGTATGAACATAAAAACCACAACACTGTATCAACTGCAGCACAGAGGACAGAGAAACAGGTATGAAATGAGAGGAATTGTTCATGCAGAAATGAAAAACTGTCTTCATTTACTCACTGTCATGTCACTCAATTTAATTTCTTCTGTGGAATGTAAAATATGATATATTAAATCTATATTTCATCTATTTTAAAAGTTGTAGTTTATTTTATTAAAAGTATATTTTAAGCACATATTTTGATTAACAAATCAATAAAATCATTGATCAACTCATGTATATGGAGTCCAAATCAAATAAGGTGAAATCAAAACCATCAAACTTCACTGGTGTTTGTGTCATGACATCATGATGTTTAGTCATGTGACTTGAACATTTAAGAACCAATGAGGTTTGATGTTATTGAGGCGTCACCATATTTATAGCTGATACATTCTTCAAAATATCTTGTGTCCCACAATAGACAGAAAGTCATACAGGTTTGGAACAACATGAGGGTGAGCAAATGATGACAGAATTAAAACTTTAGGGTGAAATAGTCATATAAATCTAGGTACTTATAAAATAATGCTGACACTTTCATATTCATTCATAATCTCATTTCAGGAAGCTATGAATCTGTCGATTAAACCTACAGTATAACCTGCTTGATCTTTAGCCACTCCACCAATTCTGGATTCATGTAACTTTAATGTTTGTGTGACAGTAGTTTTCTGTGTCATTTATTGGTTTGTCCTCCAGAAACAGCTGAAGGAGATGCAGATGAAGCTCCGTCAGAGAATCCAGCAGAGACAGAAAGATCTTCAGCAGCTGAAAGAGGCTGTGGAGTCTCATAAGGTGAGTCTGGAGAAGAAGAGAAGTTTGAGACGTCTCAGTTTAGACTCTGTCAGTCCAGCTGAAGCCACTGTGTGATTGTGTGTCCTAACAGCGCTCTGCACAGACAGCAGTGAAGGACAGTGAGAGGATCTTTACTGAGCTCATCCGCTCCATTGAGAGAAGCCGCTCTGAGGTCACACAGCTGATCAGAGATCAGGAAAAGGCTGCAGTGAGTCGAGCTGAAGGACGACTAAAGCGACTGGAGCAGGAGATCAATGATCTGAGGAGGAGAGACGCTGAGTTGGAGCAGCTTTCACACACACATGATCACATCCATTTCCTGCAGGTAACAGAGATCTAGAAGAACAGGATCATAGTGGACTTGAGCAAGAGAAACATTTCATGAGAGCAGAATGAGACCAACTTAAACAGGGCAAAACAGCACTCTAAGTTCAGCTAAATACATTTCATACAAATTTAAACTTCCACATTTATTTAATTATGCAAATAACATGCAATTAAGTGTCTGAAAACATTACATCCATCTGCACTTAATTATATTTTTAGTATATTTTAAAGAGGAAAATACAAGAGTTTGTAACATTAAATTATTGTTGGGCTGATTGTGTGAAAGTGCTGGACTGAAGTGAGTTTCTGAAGATAAATCAAGTCAACAAGAGTCACACAGATCTGATATAGTGCAGGTTATTGTGTGGAGCTGATGAGTTTTGATTTGTGTTTTCTGTAGAGTTTCCAGTCTCTCTCAGCACCTCCTGAATCTACAGACAAACCCGACGATCCCTTCAGTTCTCTCTTCGTTTTTGATGGCATGAGAGAATCTGTCCGTCAGCTGAGAGACAAACTGGAGGATTTCTGTAAAGAGGAGATCAAGAAGATCTCTGACAGAGGTAAAGTCCTGCACCATGTTTAAACAGACGTGTGGAGAAAGATCTGAAAGCTGAACATACAACAGTTTCCAAAACATTCCTATGATTTATAAAACATCTATACACACAAAAAAATATATTAAATGCATCCCACTTTTAAAAATACAGTACAGCTTAAATTCAAATGTAAAAAAGTGCATCAACTTCACCTACAGAACGGCCACAAATATCTCTTTATGGTATATACAAACCCGATTCCAAAAAAGTTGGGAAACTGTACAAATTGTGAATAAAAACAGAATGCAATGATGTGGAAGTTTCAAATTTCAATATTTTATTCATAATACAACATAGATGACATATCAAATGTTTAAACTGAGAAAATGTATAATTTTAAGGGAAAAATAAGTTGATTTTAAATTTCATGGCATCAACACATCTCAAAAAAGTTGGGACAAGGCCATGTTTACCACTGTGTGGCATCCCCTCTTCTTTTTATAACAGTCTGCAAACGTCTGGGGACTGAGGAGACAAGTTGCTCAAGTTTAGGAATAGGAATGTTGTCCCATTCTTGTGTAATACAGGCTTCTAGTTGCTCAACTGTCTTAGGTCTTCTTTGTCACATCTTCCTCTTTATGATGTGCCAAATGTTTTCTATGGGTGAAAGATCTGGACTGCAGGCTGGCCATTTCAGTACCCGGATCCTTCTTCTACGCAGCCATGATGTTGTAATTGATGCAGTATGTGGTCTGGCATTGTCATGTTGGAAAATGCAAGGTCTTCCCTGAAAGAGATGACGTCTGGATGGGAGCATATGTTGTTCTAGAACTTGGATATACCTTTCAGCATTGATGGTGCCTTTCCAGATGTGTAAGCTGCCCATGCCATACGCACTCTTTGTTCTCCACACCAGGATTTACTTTAAAGGCTAGTCCAGCAGCGTCACACACACTCGGCTGGTACAACAACAGGAAGCAGGAGAGGGAACTCATCGAGCAGTCTTCCCTCCAAGCTTTTATCCACTGAACGATTCCCGGCTCCACCCACATAAACAGCTGCACCTGTGTTCACAATTAGCACGAAGCAACAGGGGGAGAGCGAAAGAAAGACAGAGAGAGCACTTCACACACAACTTTTGCTCCACACAACAATGTTACACGACACAAGTGAACACTCAGCGACGTTCAGACACATAACACCTGATTGCCGCTAAATCGCCATCACCTGCTTTCAAATGGAGCGGCATTTAATAGACAGAGGCGTAGTTCACTGATAAGCCACGCAATATCGCGTTCATTATCGAAGGCGATTCATCTGCGATATGAGCGCGATATTGCGTGGATTGTCAGTGATCTACGGCTCTGTCTATTAAATGCCGCTCCATTTGAAAGCAGGTGATGACGATTTAGCGGCAATCAGGGAACCGGCTTTACTGACGAAATGCGCGTGACAATCACATGCGATATATCGCCCAGCCCTATTCACCGACAATGTTTTCTGGAAGTATTCCTGAGCCCATGTTGTGATTTCCATTACAGTAGCATTCCTGTATGTGATGCAGTGCCGTCTAAGGGCCCGAAGATCACGGGCATCCAGTATGGTTTTCCGGCCTTGACCCTTACGCACAGAGATTGTTCCAGATTCTCTGAATCTTTGGATAATATTATGCACTGTAGATGATGATAACTTCAAACTCTTTGCAATTTTTCTCTGAGAAACTCCTTTCTGATATTGCTCCACTATTTTTCGCCGCAGCATTGGGGGAATTGGTGATCCTCTGCCCATCTTGACTTCTGAGAGACACTGCCACTCTGAGAGGCTCTTTTTATACCCAATCATGTTGCTAATTTACCTAATAAGTTGCAAATTGGTCCTCCAGCTGTTCCTTATAATGTACATTTAACTTTTCCGGCCTCTTATTGCTACCTGTCCCAACTTTTTTGGAATGTGTAGCTCTCATGAAATCCAAAATGAGCCAATGTTTGGCATGACATTTCAAAATGTCTCACTTTCACCATTTGATATGTTATCTATATTCTATTGTGAATAAAATATAAGTTTATAAGATATATATATAGATGAAGTGATATATAGATATTTGACGTAGGATGAAATTAATTGGAATTTAGGATCAAATCCAATACACATCCAATAATATTTTATAAAAGAGACACATGAAGATTCATCTGCTCTCAGAAACGAATCCTTCATCATATCATACAACATATTAGAATCATCTAGATAGAAATGTCTTAATGCATTTAATCTTGTCATTTCTCTTCACACTGTTCATGTCTGTTTATTTCCACAGTCACATTCACCAACATGAATCCCAAGACCAGGAACGACTTCCTACAATGTAAGTCACTGAGAAAACAAGCAGAAAAACTCACTGAATGTGTTCATGTTCTTCCTGTAGAAGGTGAAAGAAATCATGATAGAAGAGTTTTATGATTGATCATGTAAATTATGATTTGCCCAGCATATCTGGTCATATCTGTACTAAGAAACTGATGATACACTGAACATTGAGCCATGAAGAGTTCAGATAAATTAAAAGATCAGATTCATAATTCCTGATTCTGATTGTTTCTCTCCATCAGATTCCCATCAGCTCACTCTGGATCTGAACACAGTGTTTAAAAACCTCTGTCTGTCTGAGAGCAACAGAGTGATTACTAACACTGGCACAGTTCAGCCATATCCTGATCATCCAGACAGATTTGATGGGTGGTGTCAGGTGTTGTGTAGAGAGAGCATGTGTGGACGCTGTTACTGGGAGATTGAGTGGAGTGGGAATTATGTGTATATATCAGTGTCATATAAGAGCATCAGCAGGAAGGGAGGGAATATTAAGTGTGCGTTTGGATTTAATGATCAGTCCTGGAGTTTGTACTGCTCTCCCTCCAGATACATATTCAGACACAATAACAAAGAGACTGACCTCCCTGTAGTATCCTGTCGTAGAATAGGAGTGTATGTGGATCACAGTGTAGGAACTCTGTCCTTCTACAGCGTCTCTGGAGACACAATGAGCCTCATCCACACAGTCCAGACCACATTCACTCAGCCGCTCTATCCTGGGTTTTTGGTTGGTTCAGGATCATCAGTGAAACTGTGTTGATGTTTCAGAATAGATGGAGAGAGATTTTACCCATAATACTTTGAGCTGCATGATAAATCAATAACAATGAGATGTTACCGTCTTTTATTTTCTCTTCTTTACATTTTCACATGATTTCCCATGGCTTATTTTTTTGTGAATAATCTGCAAGTTTTCGGGGGTAAAACTGACTTCACACAAAAATGTATATAGTCTGAAACCACATTCGTTTCTTTATCCAGATCTGGGGAATCAAGTCTTTGATATTTGCATTGAAAATTAAAGTTATGATCAGATCGTCCCAATGGAGACAACGTGGAGACAGAGAAAGAGCCTTTATGTTGCCAGAACACTTGTCAGATGTCTTTTTTTTCCTGGTGCAACAATTTTGATTTGAATTTACAAAATGTCTTCTGGGTGATCAAATTGCAGACGGATCATTTTAAGGCTTTTTGAACTCTGACACGCCATATTTGAGGGTGCGATGTGATGGCATCCGCATTCCGGCTGGCTCATGGTCATTTTATGATGCTCTCATCTCTCTGTCTGTGCAAACAATAAGCAACACGAGTCTAGAAACAGTTGGATTAAAAGAATAAACATATTTTATGAAATAGATTACACACATTTCAGTCATTCTGTTCTTTTAAGGAAGTTGGTGATAAAATTATAATACACTGAATTACAAACAGTTACTAAATTTACCGATACCATTTAATTTTAGTTTTAGCTAAATGAAAAATGCTTATGAAATATTAAACACCCATCAAGTAGCTGAATTTTCATTTTAACTTTGTCAAAGCAAAAGAGGTTTTTGTGGACATGTCCATGTTTTTGTGGAGACCTTCCAATGACATCACTATTTTTCTATCACTTATCCCTAAACTCCAACATCACAGTAATTCAAACAGTTGATTACTAAAAATGGTGTTTAGTATATTATATTTCAAAAAGTTAATTGAATAACATTCACTTCTTTTAAAAGTTTATAAATAAATTGTATAAAATTAAACATGCTTCTAAAACAGTATTAAACATTTATTTATAAAGCAACTCACATTTTTCAGAGCGCAGGGGAAAAACACTCCTTACTTTTTTTGATGTCCTTAACATGAGTCTAAAAATCTCTCTCTCCAAGTAACTTCATGCAACTGTGCTGTGAAACCTGAGACAGAGGGGGTGGATGAAACATTGTTTTGTCCGTGTGAACTTTTATTTCAAAGCATAAAATGTAAAAGTTTAAATTACATCTTTTAAAAAGTCTTAAGTCAAATCTACCTAGAAGACTGATTATCTGACTTAAAACCTAAAGTATAATTTTTATTTATCAGTGTATGTGTAAAATGTTGGGGTCTCACACATTGTGTAACATTTTCAATAATTCCTTAAGAAAAATCCATTTTTTTTAGAAAGAGAACCTGTAACGTCTCAGGCAGGTTCTGTAAAAGAACTTATCTCTATTCAAATTAAATGATTCTAAATAAATGTGTAACATTAAACATGATGCTAAAAAATATATATATATTTAAACAAATTAAACATAGTTTTAGCTAAATAAAGAATGTTTTTGACACTGTTTTCAAAGCACAATCTTAAATATGATCTGTTAAAATAAAAAGGTTGTTTAAATCCATTCTTTAAAGTTTTAATTAAATTCAAATACTCTTCCTAGAAGTCTACTGTATCAGGATAATATCTGATGCTGTACGGTGGAAATGATTTTGCCTGAATTTAACCTAAAGTATTATTTATATGTATGTATATAAGTATTCCATGTTTCAAAGTTTAAAGCAACAACTTGTACTTAGTCATCTTAGATCTCAATAATACAAAAAAAGATTCAAGCAACATTTTTGCCCATGAGACACACAATGTTTTAAGAAATCTGTATGTTTTTAAAATAAACTGCAAATATTTAATTAATTTTTTTTTTTTTTTTTAATCCAAAAGTGAAGGTGTCTCACAACTCGCACGTAACTCAGAACGAGGGCTCAACGTTGCTCTTGTTTAGTTTAAGTCTGTTGCCAGATTTGGCTAGGCTTTGGATGTGCAGATTTGGACCGATTTGCACTGAGACACGCACATTTAGCCACATTTGGCCCGATTACGGACCATAACTGGCTGGTCTGATTTTGAATGAGATATGGCCACACAGACTCGGACCAGTTTAGGTTGAGTGCTGTGGGTCTGCTTTTACAATGTGGTAAATTGTATGTAGCAGTAATCCTTAAACTTAAACGTAATATCCTTTCCCTGTCAATGTTTTATATTACTGCATATATTTTTTTTAAATTCCTATTTATATAATATGTTTTTTTCCCTTTTTCCCTGCATTCTCTTTTTTCTTAACTTAATAAATTGGGATATTATTTAATTCATGTAATGAAACGAGCTTAAAGTGATTAAAGGGAACATAACATTATTTCTGGTATATGAGTTTCAGGGCATGTGCTTTAGCTTTGACATCTAATGATGACACCCGGCAGGCTTTTTGTGCTGCTAATTCCAGAAGACCAGAAGAATTTGCTACCGTGGTGAGTAAATCTTTGATAATCTAACAAGTAATATCATTTTAATAAATCATTCTACATATAATAACAAAGTAATGGTTATTTATTGGTATGACTATAATTGTGAGTTGGCTGACATTATTAAGATTATAATTGTTGTACTATAGACAAGATTGGATTTGTCATAGTAATGTTGTGTAGTACAAACACAGTATACCACAACACAAATGTATTAAAAGAGCAACAGAACAGTTGGTCATAAAACAACTTTTCACTTTATTGTATGATGTAAAACTTCTCTTCCAGTAATAAACAAGTTTCTGGAGCCATGTGTTGTAACTGGGGTTGTGGAGCAGCTTCACGACTGAAAGCAGTTTGGAGCAGTTCAAAATCCTATTTTGACAGGTCAGCTCGTGATCTGCCAGAGCTGAACATAGGAGAAAGGGTCCGTATGAAGTTCCCATTCTAGGGGATAACCCTGCACTCTGGAAGGTCATCACCTGCCTTCAGAAAGTGGCACCACAATCTTATCTTGTGAATGTTGGTGGATCCCTATATAGACGAAACCGAGTGCACTTAAGAGCGTCAGAGTCAACTACCACACAAGCATTAGTCAGGACCAAACCTGAGTTGCTGGAAGAAAGTGTTGCAGGGGCCCTTTCACCTGCTGACTCACCTGACCTCGTCAAACCCTCATCATCAGATGGACACACTTACACTAGGGCTGGCCGATTGTCCAAACCACCCAAGAGGCTGGATTTGTAAGTTAGAAATGCTGCTGTGGCAGTTTTTGAAAAGGAGAAGAACTGTTAATGTAACAAGGACCCTATAGTCAGCGATACTTCAGGTAATTAGTGTAATAGGTAATTTGAAGTTTATTGCAGTTGCTTTAAAGGTGCCCTAGATTGTTTTTTTTACAAGATGTAATATAAGTCCTAGGTGTCCCCTGAATGTGTCTGTGAAGTTTCAGCTCAAAATACCCCATAGATTTTTTTTTAATTAATTTTTTTAGCTGCCTATTTTGGGGCATCATTAACTATGCACTGATTTTTTCAGCACGGCCCCTTTAAGAGATGCGTTCCCTCTGTCCCATGAGCTCTCGACTATATATACATCGCATAAACAAAGTTTACACAGCTAATATAACCCTCAAATGGATCTTTACAAGATGTTCGTCATGCATGCTGTATGCATGCTTCGAATTATGTGAGTAAAGTATTTATGTAGATCAGTGGTTCTCAACCTTTTTTCCCAGTGGGCCGCACAATGGTCCAAGTGCAAGTCTCACGGTCCGCATATAATTTACATATGACGTCACCAATGCAAACCAATCAGATTTAATGTTATCGTATTAGCAAATAACATTACTATTATTATACCTAGATGTTGCACACAATAAATAACAAATAAAAACTAACTTACTGACATTAGCTTTACAATAATTATCAGTAATGCTCAATGAACACACAAACTGTATAAATCACTTTAAGTTGCTATTTAATTCTGTATGACTTTATGACTCTCTTCAACAGCATTGCAATAGCCACCAAACAATCACATAAACGCCTTAATAGGCAAATGTTACTCAGCTCTTTTTACAAACAACATTGAGCGCATTGTAATTACAATCTCTGACGATATCAAGCATTCTGTCATGTCGCAATCCCTCGCGCAGCATCGGATCCGCGAGCGCGCGCAGAGTTGGGCTCATTCCAGCCGCGGGTGCGCTGATGCGGTTATTTTTACTGATTTAAAATACATCAAACAAACACATAGAATTCACAGTTCAGTCTTTTGAAATTGTAGGTTTTGCTTGTCAAGTAGCCTAGTTTACTACAGAGCAAACAGGAAGGCCGTCCATCTCGCTCAACTGATTCTTCCATTCTTCTTACCTTCGATGCTGATGCTGCGACTCTTCTTGTTTGCATGTGTTCCTTCATTGTATGTTACTCATTTTGTTTTTCTCCTCTAATAACAAATTTGACTATTTTTGACCAGGCTTAAAAATTAATGGCTACTGTTTGAATTCTTCCTAAGCGCGCACTTGTGTTTGTTTCCTTAACTGAGTGATTGCTTCATTAGCCTACATTGCCTTATGTCTGAAAATAATAAATGCTCACCAAATTTATTTTATATGACAAATAAAGCATTATAGCTCATTTACATTTATTTAATTCACTTTAATTTAAATTTTAAAACAAAAATAAATTGTATGCTATAATTTTTTTTTTTTTAAATTGTGATCTGCATATCGCGAGCCGCATTTACATTCGTGACGGGCCGCAGGTTGAGAACCACTGCTCCACACCCATTCAAACGCTTGCTGCAGTGAAGTGTCGCGTCGCGCGATTCGCGCCCAATTACTCACTGGATGTCATGGCAACTGAATCATCGAGGAAAACTTTAAATATCTCGCCTTCGCTTTAATTTCGGACCATCTCCAAAAAGACATAAAACACTAAACAAATGATTCTGACATGCGTTTATCAAAGTAGGAAATCCAGACTTTTAATCCCTTAACACAATTACTGCTGTTGAAATACAAAATTGAGGCGGGTCCGGATTGAATTCCCTCCGGGTCCGGATCCGGACCGGAGTCCGGACTTTGAGAAGTGCTGATTTAGATGGTTACGTTTGATTTTGTGTGAGTTTGAGGCTATGCTCTGTGGCTAACGGGCTAAAGCTAACATTACACACTGTTGGAGAGATTTATAAAGAATGAAGTTGTGTTTATGCATTATACAGACTGCAAGTGTTTAAAAATGAAAATAGCGACGGCTCTCGTCTCCGTGAATACAGTAAGAAACAATGGTAACTTTAACCACATTTAACAGTATATTAGCAACATGCTAATGAAACATTTAGAAAGACAATTTACAAATATCACTAAAAATATCATGATATCATGGATCATGTCAGTTATTATTGCTCCATCTGCCATTTTTCGCTGTTGTTCTTGCTTGCTTACCTTGTCTGTGCACAGATCCAGCCGTTAATACTGGCTTTCCTTGTCTAATGCGTCGAATGGGCTGACATTATGCAAATATTGGGGTCATACATATTAATGATCCAGACTGTTACGTAACAGTCGGTGTTATGTTGAGATCCGAGTGTTTTCCGGAAGTCTTTTAAACAAATGAGATTTACATAAGAAGGAGGAAACAATGGAGTTTGAAACTCAATGTATATCTTTTCCATGTACTGAACTCTAGTTATTCAACTATGCCGAGGTAAATTCAAATTCTGATTCTAGGGCACCTTTAAATGTTATGTGGCCTAATATAGTATTTTATTCTTATTTAGTTCTTATTTGTAAAAAGGGGAGGTTATGGGATGTAATGGATCATGTGATTGGCAGTCGATTGCTTTTGTAATGTTGTTTTCTTGCTGCTCTTTTGTCAATACAGTTTCTGAGCTGCACTCGCATGTCTGCCATTTATTTTATGCTTAAACTGCTGCATAAACATCCCTTTTGCTTTATAAAGATCAGAAAGATAGGGTTGCAAGGTTATTCACACACGTGTGAAGATTTTAAAATCAACTCTAAAATGAACCAGCAGCCAATGGAATGATTCTAAAATATGGTCATGTTTTCAGATTTATTTTTATGATTTTGCTGCTGCATTTTGTCTGTCTGGAGTCGTGCCAGGGTAATGGAGTTTGTACTATAATACAAGAAGTTACAGTCTAAGCAAGATGATAAAAGTGCATGAATCACATGTTCAAAAACTTGTGGAGAAAGTAAAGTCTGAACTTTGGTCAAAAGACGAAGAGAACGATGTCATGGTCGGCCATCTCAAAAACAGAGCTAAGCTCTAAGAGCATTGATATAACATTATCTCCAACATCAGTTGTTATACAGATATAATTCAGAGCATCAGAATCAGTCCAAAACATCTCATAAAGATAATTGAGATTTAGAAAAGGGTGTAGCTGAAGTTAAACTAGAAATTTTAAAAATCTAAAATTTTGAGTTTCTCATTCATTATCGGTCATTCATTTGATCAGAACTCACATTACAGTATATTTCACCTGAAGGGCACATAAACACAGTAGTAAAGTCACTCTCCTTGAGCAGAAATGAGGAAGCTGCTTTACAGACACGCCTGTTTTCCACACGTCACTCAAACACAGAAGCACAAAACTATTTCAACTCCTTAGTTCAGAGAAACAGAAACTGGAGTATTATTGAGCTGTTGTGTGTTTGTGTCTCTCTGTATTCATGCAGTAAAATGGCAGAAGCCAGAATTTCAGTGGATCAGTTCACATGTTCAGTGTGTCTGGATCTCCTAAAGGATCCAGTGGCCATTCCCTGTGGACACAGTTACTGTAAGATCTGTATTACAGGCTGTTGGGATCAGGAGGATGAGAAGAGAGTCTACAGCTGCCCTCAGTGCAGACAGACCTTCAGTCCAAGACCTGCTTTAGCTAAAAACACCATGCTGGCTGAAGTGGTGGAGAAACTGAAGAAGACTAAACTTCCTGCTGACTGTTACGCTGGAGCTGGAGACGTGCCGTGTGACGTCTGTCCTGGAAGAAAATACAAAGCTGTCAAGTCCTGTCTGCTGTGTCAGGAATCTTACTGTCAAACTCATTTTCATGAGGAATCTCACTCTCGTAAACCACACAAAGTGATTGAAGCCACTGGACGACTGCAGGACATGATCTGCCGTAAACATGATAAAGAGCTAGAAATGTTCTGTGTCACTGATCAACATTGCATCTGTGTGCTGTGTAAGGAGTATGAACATAAAAATCACAACACTGTATCAACTGAAGCACAGAGGACAGAGAAACAGGTATGAACTGAGAGGAATTGTTCATGCAAAAATGAAAAACTGTCTTCATTTACTCACTGTCATGTCACTCAAAACCGGTTTGACTTGCTTTCTTCTGTGGAATGTAAAAGATGATATATTATAGAATGTTTCATCTATTTTGGCTTAAACATTAAAAGTTGTAGTTTATTTTATTAAAAGTATATTTTAAGCACATATTTTGATTAACAAATCAATAAAGTCATGTATATGGAGCCCAAATCAAATATGGTGAAATCAAAACCTTCAAACTTCACTGGTGTTTGTGTCATGACATCATGATGTCATGTGACTTGTACATGCAAGAACCAATGAGGTTTGATGAAGCATTATATTGAAGCATCACTATATTTATGGCCAATACATTCTTCAAAATATCTTGTCCCACAATAGACAGAAAGTCATACAGGTTTGGAACAACATGAAGGCGAGCAAATGATGACAGAATTAAAACTTTAGGGTGAAATAGTCATAAATGTAGACACTGATATAATAATGCTGACACTTTCATATTCATTCATAATCTAATTTCAGAAAACTATGAATCTGTGGATTAAACCTACAGTATAACCTGCTTGATCTTTAACCACTCCACCAATTCTGGATTCATGTAACTTAAATTATTGTGTGATAGTAGCTGTATGTGTCATTTATTGGTTTGTCCTCCAGAAACAGCTGAAGGAGATGCAGATGAAGCTCCGTCAGAGAATCCAGCAGAGACAGAAAGATCTTCAGCCGCTGAGAGAGACTGTGGAGTCTCATAAGGTGAGTCTGGAGAAGAAGAGAAGTTTGAGACGTCTCAGTTTAGACTCTGTCAGTCCCGCTGAAGCCACTGTGTGATTGTGACGTGTGTCCTAACAGCGCTCTGCACAGACAGCAGTGAAGGACAGTGAGAGGATCTTTACTGAGCTCATCCGCTCCATTGAGAGAAGCTGCTCTGAGGTCACACAGCTGATCAGAGATCAGGAAGAGGCTAAAGTGAGTCGAGCTGAAGGACGACTGGAGCGACTGGAGCAGGAGATCAATGATCTGAGGAGGAGAGACGCTGAGCTGGAGCAGCTTTCACACACACATGATCACATCCATTTCCTGCAGGTAACAGAGATCTAGAAGAACAGGATCATAGTGGACTTGAGCAAGAGAAACATTTCATGAGAGCACAGATCTGATATAGTGCAGGTTATTGTGTGGAGCTGATGAGTTTTGATTTGTGTTTTCTGTAGAGTTTCCAGTCTCTCTCAGCACCTCCTGAATCTACAGACAAACCCGACGATCCCTTCAGTTCTCTCTTCTCTTTTGACGGCATGAGAGAATCTGTCCGTCAGCTGAGAGACAAACTGGAGGATTTCTGCAAAGAGGAGATCAAGATGATCACTAACAGAGGTAAAGTCCTGCGCCTCCTTTATAAAGATGTGTAGAAAGATCCGAAATGTGAACATATGAAAATTTCTGAAATATTCCTACTATTTATAAAACATCCATATGCACAAGAAATGTTTCCACTTTATAAATCACAGTTCATCTTTAATTCAAATGCAATGTGAACAAGCACATCAACTCTACAGAACAGCCACATATATCCCTTTATGGATCAGTCCAGCACATATGATGTAGAATAAAATCCATGGAATTTAGGATCAAAATTGATACGCGTGTTTCATAAATGAGGCACCTGAAGATTCATCTGCTCTCAGAAACGAGTCCTTCATCATATCATACAACATATTAGAATCATCTAGATAGAAATGTCTTAATGCATTTAATCTATTTTTTTGTCTTCACACAGTCCATGTCTGTTTATTTCCACAGTCACATTCACCAACATGAATCCCAAGACCAGGAACGACTTCCTACAATGTAAGTCACTGAGAAAACAAGCAGAAAAATTAACTGAATGTGTTCATGTTCTTCCTGTAGAAGGTGAAAGAAATCATGATAGAAGAGTTTAATAACTGATCATGTAAATGATGATTCAGGATATCTGGTCAGCTGTACTGAGACACTGATGATACACTGAACATTGAGCCATGAAGAGTTCAGATACATTAAAAGATCAGACAGATTCATAATTCCTGATTCTGATTGTTTCTCTCCATCAGATTCCCATCAGTTCACTCTGGATCTGAACACAGTGAATGAAAACCTCCGTCTGTCTGAGAGAAACAGAGTGATTTCTGGCACTGACACAGTCCAGCCGTATCCTGATCATCCAGACAGATTTGATTATTTTGTCCAGGTGTTGTGTAGAGAGAGTGTGTGTGGACGCTGTTACTGGGAGATTGAGTGGAGTGGGAATGATTCTGTTCATATATCAGTGTCATATAAGAGCATCAGCAGGAAGGGAGAAGGTAATGAGTGTTTGTTTGGATGTAATGATCAATCCTGGAGTTTGCACTGCACTCCCTCCAAATACTCATTCATACACAATGACATAAAGACTGTTCTCCCTGTAGTATCCATCAGTCGTATAGGAGTGTTTGTGGATCACAGTGCAGGAACTCTGTCCTTCTACAGCGTCTCTGACACAATGAGCCTCATCCACACAGTCCAGACCACATTCACTCAGCCGCTCTATCCTGGGTTTTTGGTTGGTTCAGGATCATCAGTGAAACTGTGTTGATGTTTCAGAATAGATGGAGAGAGATTTTACCCAAAATACTTTGAGCTGCATGATATATCAATAACAATGAGATGATACAGAGTCTTATTTTCTCTTCATTACATTTCACTTTATAGCTAAATTTGTCTTGATTTCTTTTCGGATGTCCATTTCAGCTAGAACACCATTATGGAAATAAGCAAATTTCCTCTAATAGATGTAGAGTTTCTTTGATACCCATATATAGGCCTAATTTGTAATTTGTACGTTTTGAGGGGTAAAACTGACTTCACACAAAATCTTTATCTTATTCTTTATCTTATTCACACTAAATCAACCAGATCTGGGGAATCAAAAGTTTCCACAAAATCTTTGATATCTGGGTTGAAGATTGATGTTATGATCAGATTGTCCCAATGGAGGCAGAGAAAGTGCCTTTAACATTGCCAGGACACTTGTCAGGTGTCTTATTTTTCTTATTTCGGGTGTCTTATTTTTTTAAATTTTGATTTGATTTGAGTTTATTTGACAAGTTTACAAACTCTACAAAATACCAAGTAAAACAAAAACAAATTAACCATAAAATACAAATAATAATCACATTAAACACACACAACAATCCTAATTAAAATCACCAAACCACCCTTTTACCACTCTTTTAAAACCTTCACTATCATTTAATCTCTTTACAGACACAGGTCATTTATTCCAAGCAATTAGTATGCAAAAACATGCTTTTACCAAAAGCCCCTTTAAATGTTATAGTCTTCACTTTTATCCACCAAACATTTAAATTTACATTGACAAATATTGTAATTCCTGCCCCTATAGTGTCATGTATGTTGCGCTCTCACAAAAAAAAAAAAAAAAATCTTAAATAACCCGGAACAACATATTAAACATATTAAATAATAATAATAATAATAATAATAATAATAATTCCACCCATTTCCCCCAAATTCATATACCTATATGTAAGTCCTCAAACAGTTTTTCAAAGCTGCCTGAATCATAATAAAGCACTGTTTGCTGTTAGCCAGAGGAGAACTGGCCCCCCGACTGAGCCTGGTTTCTCCCAAGGTTTTTTTTTTCTCCATTTTACACCTGTTTGCCACCTGATGTCACCTGCTGGAGTTTGGGTTCCTTTCCGCCTTTGGCTTGCTTAGTTGGGGACACTTGACATTTGATATTCAACAGTGTTTTGATTTGTGAAGGTTTGTTTTCTCAATTTCTGATTGTGTTTATGGAGATTTTATCATCATTTCATCATTTTTATTATTACTACCAAAAGAACCTTTCAATTGAAATAATCATAATTCTCTGTCTCTCTCATAATTCACTTTTGATGAAAATACAAAATTGTGTTATAGACCAGGGGTTTTCAGAGAGGGGTCTGGGGACACAGAGGGGGCCACAAGGGATTGAAAAAGTCTAGTGGAAAACTGTTTAAATAAATAATAATAATAATTATATATATATATATATATATATATATATATATATATATATATATATATATATATATATATATATATATATATATATACTTAAAAAGGTAATAAATAAATAAACTAAAATAAATAATTAACTAAATTTGATTAAAATAAATAAATGCATAATTAAATTTTAATTTATAAATATTTACAAATATTAGAATATTAAATTAAAGATTAAAACAAATATAAATAATACATAATATAAATAAATAAAAATGGCATTAAAATGAATTAAATAAACAAATAAATACATTTGACAGTACATTACTATAGTGAGTTTAAAATGGATATAATAAATGTAACTTAATATAAACTCAATAGATTAATAATAATATTTTTTTCAGTGTATAAATTTATAAAAGATGCACATTTCTATATGTTAGGATGGGGGTCGCTCACACGAATGTGTTCATATGGCATCTAAAAAATTGAAAACTGTGTCAGACAAATTTGCACACTGTCACTGATTACATACTATGAATTGTAAATGCCTGAATATTGTATTTACATTTTTTAAATTAATTTTTAATTTTATTTTTTGTTATAATCAATAAATGAATTTGTTTTGATTGAACGGTGGTGTGTTATCTTGGTTTTATGTTGTGGCTTGAAATGAGCTGGACGTAATAAAAACTGTAAAGTCGGGGTTGGATGAACTTTGAGGTTGTTAATCAATGCTGTTTCTGACCCATTAAAGAGGATCAAAAAAGAAGATCTGCCAGATCAGAGAGATTTAAGTAATTTTGAAGATAAGAATAATAGACAAATCATTCACGAGAGAGATTGTATGTGTTTACAAGATGCTGAAATATCAATATCAGCAGTCAGTCTGTGTGATGATTCTTCTGTTTAAAGGTGATAAAGAGGATCTTTTCATCGACTGAGAAACCAAAGACTGTTAGTGAGTTTTTGAAATGAGCGCATGCGTTCAGCCCCTCAAGAACAGCCCCCCTCCTTCACAGCTCATTTAGAGGGAACACCTCCCAAAACTCGTAAACACTCGTATTGGAACACGAGTGTTTACCACCGGCATTCGCTGTGTCATGTTAATGGATTCATTATGTCAGACTCACCGCAGGTAACTCTTAATCTGCAGTTGTTATTCCTGTCTCCTGACAAAAACATTGCATGCAGCGCCTGTGGAGTGTGGAAAGTTACTGGAGCGCGCAGCCGCGCACGTCTCTCACAAGGAACGTCACGGCAGTGATTGACAAGCCAGAGGGCCAATCGTTTACGCGATGATCGTGTAAACGATTGGCTGATGTTTCTAAGGCCCTACCTCGTGCACAGATGATGTATATTAATATTATTC
Source organism: Ancherythroculter nigrocauda (assembly GCA_036281575.1). Lineage (NCBI taxonomy): Eukaryota > Metazoa > Chordata > Actinopteri > Cypriniformes > Xenocyprididae > Ancherythroculter > Ancherythroculter nigrocauda. Next base: position 58,108,308 of record VTFQ01000001.1, on the reverse strand, counting down.
CTTTCAGTGCACCTAATAAATAGTCTTTTATCAGTTAGTAAAGACAGTTTCAAGTAATATTGCAAAAATGTATAAAACAAAACATCCTCTTTAGCACCTTTAAGTCTAAGCATGTATTAGGGGTTTTGAACAGGTTGTTGTTTTTCCTCACGGTGGTCTCTGGCGCCCTCTGCTGGTCTGATGTCACTATGACCTCATTTCCTGCACTCTGTGTTGCCCTTCTTATCAAATCTGGTCACTGACCTATCTGCCTGTGGATCTTCCCTCCTAATTTAATGGTTTTACACAAAATATTTTTACAAAAATATTTTATGTAAAAAATAATAGACAAATACTAATACTTAAAATTGTGCTTTTACTATGTAGACGAACCTTTATTTCAAAGTGAAATTGAGAAAACATGATTGGGGACATAGGAATTTGGCTTCAAAAGTTTTTTTTTTTTTATATATATATTTATATTTATTTTATATATATATATATATTACTATGACTTTGTCTTAATTCATGATACATCCATGCATGAAAAACCATGTGGCAAGAAAGATGATTAAGTTTTTTTGTAAAATATGCAGTTCATGGGGACAAAAAACAAAAAACAAACACCAAACTGTAGGAATAACCCAAATTTGACTCGATGTGCCTAAGAATTTTTTGCACACTACTGTTTACTTATACATGGAAGTGCTCACAATTGTGACCAAAGGTTTGCTAAATATTAATAAAAATGAACCGAAGTCTGGCAGCAATCACTTCACGGTGAACTTTATTTGAAACCTTTAACAAACCCAACAGAGGTAAAACAATTCTCGTTTCTATTTATACATGTCACGTACACACTGAAACCAGCTGAAAGCTCGCTTGACACCTTATGAGACTTTCTCAGTGCAAATACTCTTGTTTGCTTACCGTAAAGATATTTAATTGTTTTGAAGAACCGACTGGCTAAATAATAGGTTATACTCAGCAAGGTTCAATAATTCCTCAATAAATTCAAAAGACCCCAGAAACATAGATTTGAACATAAAAATGCAAATAAAGAATAATTTCTGAATTAACACTTAACGTGCCATGTGAGTAATGCCAACTGCGTGTCCCCTTAAAGCAACAATGTAGCTGTGGCACATGATAGCCTACTTTCCTCTGACAGATGCTCGATCTTGTAATGTCGCCTGGAGCGTGCGAGACTGCAGCATGACGCTCGACTACAGCTTTAACCCGCGCGCTTCACCCGCTATATCAGTAAACGCTGTTATTGTTTACAAACGAGCGACTTTCTGTGCATTTGTAGCGCTACGTATAGCGGGTTAAGTAATACTGACAAGCTTACTTTTGACAGTACAGGTCTTCCGGCAGCATTAAATCATCAGCTGCACTGTAGAGGATTATCACTGGACTCACAGATCCGAGCGGTTAATGTCGCGCGTGAATCGCGTTATTCCACTTTATTCCTTCATCGTGTCGTCACGGAATAAACCCAGATTCAGGCATGACAGAGACGCGTGTTTCCCGCTGGTATTTCGGAGGAATTGCCTCGTGTGCGGCCGCCTGTTGCACTCACCCACTGGACTTGATCAAGGTACGAGTGAGGGGGGTTACATGAGCTCTTCTAAAGAGACCTGCAGTCTTAGTCTTCAGTGTATAACAACTTTATGTGTTTGTAGTATAGAATAAATAGTATAGTATAGAATATAATAGTATAGTATAGTATAGTATAGTATAGTATAGTATAGTATAGTAATAGCCTATAGCCTATGTTTGGTTCTAAACATTTTTAACTCCTAGGATCCCAATTGTCCAGAACAAAATTCGAAAATTCTACTCCTTAATATTTAGAGCTTGGAATAACTAGAAAACTTTAGGCTTCATGGGGTTTTATGGCTTTATTAATTTTCTAGGGCTAGAAATAACACTTAAAATGAGGCTAGGCACATATCCAGGTTTTTCAAGACAGTTGTTGTTGAGGGGTGAATTAAAATAGCCTAATACATATCTTGATTTTAGTTGTTTTGATTTATTTAATAATTGTTATGTTTTATTTTAAAATAATTTTGGTCATCTTGAGACCCCATTGGAAGTATGCTGAGGCCCCTTGTGGGCCCCTGGCTTTCTGGTTGAGAGCCACTGTAGTAGGCTATATTACATCACAAATGTTACTGTATTTATTGAACAAGTATTAGCGCATCATATAGATTAGTACAGTGGTTCTCAATCCACTGGGAGGCTTCAGCGAACTAAAAAAAATGGTAATGCTAAAATGCTAAACACACACACACACACACACACACACATACACACTATCTAGATGTAAACTGAAAATATTGTGATTATATAATATATCGTAGACAATTCAAGTTTCTGTTAACAAAAATATTAATTCAAACTGTCATATAATTACAGCAGAAATTCCAGATAAAATATCTTAGCCAATCTGCTGTAGTCATTAAGAGTAAAAAATGTTTTGTAGACCCTAATGTGTTTGTCAGTGCCATACACAAAATCATTTTACACAAATTTTTCCAAAAACATATTTTTAAACAGTTTGGAAGTGACACAAGAGGGCTATTTTTATCATCAATTTATTGGCGTTTGGCTAGTTTTTTTTTTTTTTTTTTTAAATGGTGAAATATTGTCTTATTATTTTGCCTGGCAATAAAACAGCCTTTTTTTTTATTAAGCATTTTATAAAGACAATCAAGGTCACATGTCTCATGTGCCTTATTGCTTATGTACAGTATAGTACAGTAAAATGTGTAATAATGTAGTCTACAGTATAGTCTCTGCTGCATTTTGCCTTGGTTTCCTCCTCGACCTGCAGGTTCATCTGCAAACCCAGCAGGAGGTGAAGATGAGGATGACTAGCATGGCCACGCAGGTGGTGCGCAGTGATGGGCTGTTAGCGCTCTACAACGGCCTCAGTGCCTCCCTCTGCAGGCAGGTTAGTGCCTCTGAAGAGCATTTGGATGTTTTTGAGCTAAATTTATGGTCCTTCAACAAGGCTGCCTGAATGATACAGATACTTTTGACAGTGTGGGGCCGTGTTTACTTTTTTAGATGACTTATTCAATGACCCGCTTTGCCATTTATGAAACTGTGAGAGACAAGATCTCCAGTCGAAACCAGGGTCCCATGCCCTTCTACCAGAAGATCTTACTGGCTGCTTTTGGAGGTAAAAGCGTCACAGCAGACTCTTTCTGTTGTAATCCAGTAACTGTCTTAATTTGCCAGTGAAGCAAACTGAAGATGGCTCACTCTATTTGGCATCTTTTAAAGCAGTGGTTCTCAACCTTTTGGACTCCCAAGGCCCTCCATTGTCCATAACAAATTTTTAAGGCCTCCATGTAGGCTAATAGTGAGTTTTATTTTCAACTTTTTTTTTTGTTTTAATTTACAGAAACTAGGAGTCCATAAAATAAATTAACTTACTACAATAATTGAAATCAAAATAAGTTTTAATTGTGGAATGTTCTTTAGGGATTTAAATCATTTTTTTACTCACAATTTATCTATTTATTAAATAGTTTATAGCTCAGGATAACTATCTTTATTAAAATCCCCATGGCATATTAAGAACTGATTAATTTATACAACTTTTTTAGGGCTAGAAATCACACTTTTAAAATTAGGCTACCACATGTATCAAACATTGAGAATCCTAGTTCTTCAATTTTTATTGGTTTTGCTTATTTTAAGTAATTTTAAGTCACCTTGAGACCATCTTGGAAGTTTGCTGAGGCCCCCTACTTGAGAACCTCTGGTTTAAATGGACAGTTCACCCCAAAATAGGTATGTTCACATGCACTCATTTTTGTCAATCACTAGTGCAGATTCTCAAAGTTCTGTTTATATGAACCCTAAACCTTGGAATCTGATTCCTATTTTCATTTTATGCGTGTATTTATCTGCTCCAAACAACTTAAGTCACTGCTTTGAGAACCAAAAAAAAAGCTATAATTTCACCGGAGCTACTCTGAGTATAATTGTCATTTTTGCCCTGATGACATACCTAAAATAAAAGCTGACAAATATGTAATTTATAAAACAAATATTTAAATATTCAGTCTCCACTGACCAGTTCATAAGACATAAACATATGCACGTTCGTATATAATCAGAGCTCTAATTATGAATGGCCACTGGTAAACGTGCAAGTACACTGTAAAAAAAAATAATTGTTTAATGGTTTAACTTAAAAAAGTAAGTTACCTGGTTGCCTTAATTTTGAGTTCATTGAAATTAAAAAATTGAGTTAATACAATGAAGGTGATAAATGTTACAATGAATGTCATCTGAACCACATTAATTATCTAAGTTGATTTGACATAAGAAAAAATGTTGTGATGATAACAAATCATGAAAATCATTTTAAACAGGTTATTTTTGAATCCGCAGTCGCATTTTAACATTTACATGCTTAGTTTTTTTTCCTGTTTATTGGATTATTTCACGTTTACACCTCCACTTTCAATCTGAATTAAATTAAATTTGGATCAGACTCAAACAGATGAACTGAAGTGTTACATAAAGGCTTTTCAATTGAGTCTTCATCAATTCCATTCAACAGATTTGGGTGCATGTAAACATAGCTAATGAAAATTATTTACACAAACCTATGTCATTTTTACCATGTGTAAAATTTTCTTGCCATGAAACACAAAATGAGAAAGCAGAATATTTGAGATGGTCTGTTTTCATATAATAAAATATGCTTCTTGGAGGAAAGGAAAAAAGCTGATTAAGAACTTAATTTTGTTTTCTAATCTGTAGGTCTTACTGGAGGGTTTATTGGGACGCCAGCAGACATGGTTAATGTCAGGTGAGTGACACTGATTTAGGGTGCGTTCACACTTGTCATGTTTGGTTCGATTAAAACGAACCCTGGTGCGATTGCTCGGTTAGTGCGGTTCATTTGAACATATGTGAACGCTGCCATCCGAACCCTGGTGCGCACCAAACAAGCGGACCGAGACCGCTGAAAAGATGGGTCTCGGTCCGCTTCCAAACGAACTCTGGTGCGGTTCGAATGATATATGAACGCAACACGGACCAAAGACATGTAACCGAACCAAAAACAGGAAGATGAGACCCTAAAATGGACAGAATCCTCACGCATGTCGGTTTTTCTCGTCATAGACGCGAGTTTGCCCATCACAGGCATCAGACGCGCGTCTCCACGCAGCAGATCGTTTGTCTGTGTGACGGATGGATTCCCGCCGGTGTTTTGACTACTTTGCACATTTTATAAGCTCTTTACTAGTTTCCAGCTGGCCAAAATACCATCACATGCAGGCTACGCACCGCTACACACACACAACGAGCGCATTTACCTCAGCACACAGCATTGTTTTTGGATGTTCGGTAAGTTCCGTCTCAAAATAGGCAATACGTCATAAAATCCGACCAATCACGTTGTGAATGTATCCCTATGCCTGCAGGTTCGGTATCTTTTGGTTCGGTGATAAAATTGCCAATCTGAACGCTAAACGGACCAGGACTAAATGTTTTTTTTTTTCTTTGGTCCGGACCAAATGAACCAAACGAACCGAACTACAAGTGTGAACACACCCTTACACAATAAGTGAGAACAGCCGTGCAGTTGTGAGTGTTTTTGTGGTGGAGCAACTGTAAGTGGTTTATTTTGGTACTTTTTTGTAAATAATAAAAAGTGCTGTGAGGTTGAATGATTTTCTTCTACCTTGTGTTTTATAACAGAATGCAGAATGATGTGAAGTTGCCACCTGAGCTTAGAAGAAAGTGAGTCTCAAAGATTATAAACCATACACCCAAACAGAATGATGATCTGTCATGACAGCATATGGTGTTTTGCAGCTATGCACACGCTCTTGACGGATTGTTTCGCGTCTGGAATGAAGGTGAGAACGAGCAAATCCTTTCACAATAAAAAAAATAGATACATATTTTGGCTTAGGACTAAGGAATCTGATGAATGAACTGTCTGAAAATATATAGTCACAAAATTTAGTATAGAATGAATTGCAGCGATGTTTTGGTGCCAGAGAATTATGCATGCCAAAGTCTGCACTTTAAAACCTTCCCACAGCAATTTGGAAATGTGTAATAACAGAATGTGGGGCTGTGCTACTTATTCATTCATCAGGAAAGAGTGAACAGACAAGGGTTGGGGTCATTTGAATTATTCATAGAGCTCTGTCTGTAAGATCCCTGCCTCATGAACTGCCGCCCTTTCTCACAGAGGGAATAAGGAAGCTGTTCTCTGGAGCTTCAATGGCAGCTAGTAGAGGAGCCATGGTCACTGTGGGGCAGGTAATAAAAATGGTTTGGTGGTCTGTCATTTGGCCCTTAAATGAGCAGGATAGTCTCAGTTCCTCACTAGTGTTCTGTGGATCTTCTAGCTCTCCTGTTATGACCAGGCCAAGCAGCTGCTTCTGGGAACTGGTCTGGTGACTGATAACATTTTCACCCACATTTTTGCCAGCCTCATTGCGGTGAGTTGCCTTCAGAAACACATTGAAAAATAACCTTTACTTTTTTGTCATTTTATTTTTCCACTTGTTGGTCAAGCAGTTATGTAGTAGTTTGATTTCATTTACATGACCATTTTCCACCCTCTCTCTCACTTTTGCAATTATGCACCCTTTTGCTACTGTGACTTTAAGACATTTTTGAGTGTTGTCTGTTTAAAAATGTAAAAAAGTGTGATGTTGATTCCACTAAGTAGTTCATCTTTGTTCACACAGAAACATTTTAATCTTGTCTTGTTCACAGGGAGGCTGTGCTACTGTTCTCTGTCAGCCCATGGATGTGGTGAAAACCAGGCTGATGAATTCAAAAGGGGAATACAGGGTAAGATTGTCTTTGAATTTCTCAATTTAAAAAAAAAAGTTGAAAATTTTGGGTTCTATAGGATCATATATATATACACTACTGTTCAAAAGTTTGGGGTCAGTAAGATTTTTTAATGTTTTAAAAGAAGTATCTTCTGCTCACCAAGCCTGCATTTATTTGATTAAAAATACAAACAAAAACAGTAATATTGTGAAATATTATTCCAATTTAAAACAGCTGTTTTCTATGTCAGTATACAGTAAAGTGTAATTTATTCCTGTGATCAAAGCTGAATTTTCAGCATCATTACTCCAGTCTTCAGTGTCACATGATCCTTCAGAAATCATTCTAATATGATGATTTGATGCTCAAGAAACATTTATGATTATTATCAATGTTGAAAACAGTTATTTACATTTTTATTTCATGATGCTATGATGAATAGAAAGTTCAAAAGAACAGCATTTGTCTGAAATTTAAATCTTTTGTAACATTGAACTCTACCGTTCAAAAGTTTGGGGTCAGTAAGAATTTTAATTTTATTTTTGGGGGATAGAAATACAATTAATCAATACTTTTATTCATCAAGGATGAGTTAAACTGATCAAAAGTTACAGTAAAGACAATTATAATGTTAGAAAATATTCTATTTTAAATAAATGCTGTTCTTTTGAACTTTCTATTCATCGAAGAATTTTGAAAAAAATTTGTACACAACCGTTTTCAACATTGATAATAATAATGAATGTTTCTTGAGCGTCAAATCATCATATTAGAATGATTTCTGAAGGATCATGTGACACTGAAGACTAGAGTAATGATGCTGAAAATTCAGCTTTGATCACAGGAATAAATTACATTTTACTGTATATTGACATAGAAAACAGCTGTTTTAAATTGGAATAATATTTCACAATATTACTGTTTTTGTTTGTATGTTTAATCAAATAAATGCAGGCTTGGTGAGCAGAAGATACTTCTTTTAAAACATTAAAAAATCTTACTGACCCCAAACTTTTGAACAGTAGTGTGTATATATATATATATATATATATATATATATACCGATCAGGCATAACTTTATGAGCACTGACAGGTGAAGTGAATAACACTGATTATCTCTTCATCACGGCACCTGTTAGTGGGTGGAATATATTAGGCAGCAAGTGAACATTTTGTCTTCAAAGTTGATTTGTTAGAAGCAGGAAAAATGGGCAAACGGATAAGGATTTGAGAGAGTTTGACAAGGGCCAAATTGTGATGGCTAGACGGCTGGGTCAGAGCATCTCCAAAACTGCAGCTCTTGTGGGGTGTTCCCGGTCTGCAGTGGTCAGTGTCTATCAAAAGTGGTCCAAGAAAGGACCTATGGTGAACCGGCAACAGGGTCATGGGCGGCCAAGGCTCACTGATGCACGTGGGGAGCGAAGGCTGGCCCGTGTGGTCTGATCCAACAGATGAGCTGTAGATCAAACTGCTCAATAAGTTAATGCTGGTTCTGATAGAAAGGTGTCTTAATACACAGTGCATCGTATGGGGCTTCATAGCCGCAGACCAGTCAGGGTGCCCATGTTGACCCCAGTCCACTGCCGAAAGCGCCAACAGTGGGCATGTGAGCATCAGAACTGGACCACGGAGCAATGGAAGAAGGTGGCCTGGTCTGATGAATCATGTTTTCTTTTACATCACATGGATGGCCGGGTGCGTGTGTGTCGCTTACCTAGGGAACACATGGCACCAGGATGCACTATGGGAAGAAGGCAAGCCGGCAGAGGCAGTGTGATGCTTTGGGCAATGTTCTGCTGGGAAACCTTGGGTCCTGCCATCCATGTGGATGTTACTTTGACACGTACCTCCTACATAAGCATTGTTGCAGACCATGTACACCCTTTCATGGAAACGGTATTCCCTGGTGGCTGTGGCCTCTTTCAGCAGGATAATGCACCCTGCCACAAAGCAAAAATGGTTCAGGAATAGTTTGAGGAGCACAACGAGTTTGAGGTGTTGACTTGGCCTCCACATTCTCCAGATCTCAATCCATTCGAGCATCTGTGGGATGTGCTGAACAAACAAGTCCAATCCATGGAAGCTCCACCTCGCAACTTACTGGACTTAAAGGATCTGCTGCTAACATCTTGGTGCAGATACCACAGCACACCTTCAGGGGTCTAGTGGAGTTCATGCCTCAACGAGTCAGGGCTGTTTTGGCAGCAAACGGGAGACCAACACAATATTAGGAAGGGGGTCATAATGTTATGCCTGATCGGTGTGTATATATACACATAAAACTAATACTTTTATTTAGCAAGGATGCATTAGATTGATCAAAAGTGACAGTAAAGACATTTATCATGTTACAAAAGGTTTCTATAAGGAAACGCTGTTCTTTTGAACTTTCCATTCATCAAAAAATCCTGGTGAATATGTGGGATATTTCATGGTTTCCACAAAATATTTCATGGTTTTCAACATTGATAATAATAGTAAATGTTTCTTGAGCATCCAATCATATCAGAATGATTTCTGAAGGATCATGTGACACTGAAGACTGGAGTAATCATGCTGAAGATTCAGCTTTGATCACAGGAATAAATTACATTGTAATAGATGTTTTCTATTGGAATATATATATATTTATTATAAATTGTAATAATATTTCACAAATTCTTACAATATTTCACAAAAATGTTAAAAATCTTATCAATGCTCAAATTTGTGATTGTTAGTGTATATTCTTCAGTTGTGACACTATAGTTTCTGTGGTAGGGGGTGATTCATTGTCTGACCGACACTGGAAAACTCGGACCTAAAGCTTTCTACAAGGTGAAAACCATGTTTCATGCAATGAAAGCGTGTGTTATACATTCTAAAACTGTGTTACTCTTGTAGTAACCATGTGTTTTTGGCTCCTCAGGGTCTTGTCCCAGCTGGAATCCGTCTGATTCCTCACACTGTACTAACTTTCATCTTTCTGGAGCAGCTCCGATTGTACTTTGGCATTAGAGTTGTCATCTCTACATGAACTCTGACCCACAGGCTCCTGGTATTAACATCAGTTTCAGGTGATCTGTTCACAAGAAGACAGCACTAAATCCAGGTGTCAATGGGGTCCAAAACATTCTGTGTTCAAATCACTGAAACAACATATAGTGGACAGAAAAGCATGTGAACACTTTGCTTTTGTAGTGTAAACCTATTTGGACATCCATGAAAGACCACCTATTCACCTGACAGTCATTCCATTGTGCTAAAACAATGGTTTTCTAGTCATTTGAGGCTTTAAAAGATTGATTCGAAATACTTGGAAAAGTCCATATACGTACATGCACAAGCACTTTTCTTGTGGTTAATCAGCATGGTGACCACATGTGACTGAATCAACCAAGATGGATGCTTCTACCAGGTGTAAATAGGACAAAAACAGTGTCTTAAGAGAAAATGCAGAGAGCGTGACACTCTCCACAGTAGGACGTAGAGCAATGGGCAGTAGATCGAGTAAAGTACTGGCCAAGGAATTTGATTCAGGAGGAGAAAGTTTGAGCTTTAGCTGTGTGTCCTTTTTGCTAATACATTTTTGCAGTGCCATTAATATTGACATTCAAGTTGCCTGCATGTGATAATGTATTGCCATATCATGTTATATACTTAATTTAGCATTTGTGTGATAGACCTTGACCATCATGTTTGTTTCTTTGTGATAATAAGAAAAATACTACCTTTTTTAATTTACCTGAAATTGACAGAAAGCATAATTTCATAATATCTCAATATCTTAATGTTTGACCTTTTGTATGTTCTTTTATTTGAGGACCCATCATAAACCATAAATCGGCTGGTGTCATCACTTTTGTTGCTATGAATAATGTAATACATGTAATGTCCGACAGGTGGCAGTGCTGCTTTATCACTGTAGCTCAATGGCGCGAGTGTTGACTCACACTGTCATGAAGGGGGGAAGTATTTGCATATAATAACCATGCCTTTGAGATATGATGACATAATTACAGCGATCAGCATTTTGGTATGTGTTCATTCTCTACTCATTTTACAAGGTTGAGTATGTTTTTGCAAAGATGTTTATGAAAGTGAGTAAGTTGATAGGTCAGAGAGTCGAACTGTTTCGTGAAGAAAAAAAAAAAAACCTTCATTGGATATAAATGCTTTTCTGATAAATACTATGTATAAAAATCAACATTTCATCTCGATTTTCCCTGTATGCCACCACCCAAGATCCAGTTCATCACACTTTCATCATGGTGTTGTTGATGTCCATTGATGTGAGTGTCAGGACGGGGTTCTGGTCTACTAGCCAACAGAGTGCTGCAACCCGGAAACAAGTTCACATTAGCATATGCTTCCGTCAGAAAGTTTTTGGTGAAAAGCCTGAAATAAGGTCTTTGATGAACACAAGCTCAAGATAGGTCTATTCTATGACATCAGTAACACCCCTTTGTGATTTTTTTTTAAAGCTTTTACTTGTCTTGAAAAAGGTTGTTGTTAAAAAGAGTTTGTCGGGGACATTAAAGGGTTAGTTCACCCAAAAATTAAAATTCTGTCATTTATTACTCACCCTCATGCCTTTCCACACCCGCAAGACCTTTGTTAATCTTCGGAACACAAATTAAGATATTTTAGTTGAAATCCGATGGCTCCGTGAGGCCTGCATAGGAAGCAATAACATTTCCTCTCTCAAGATCCATGAAGGTACTAAAAACATATTTAAATCAGTTCATGTGAGTACAGTGGTTCAATATTAATATTATAAAGCGACAAGAATATGCAAATTTTTGGAGTGCCAAAAAAAACAAAATAATGACTTATTTAGTGATGGACGATTTCAGAACACTGCTTCATGAAGCTTCGGAGCATTATGAATCAGTGTATCAAATCTGCTGTTTTGAGAGCCAAAGTCACGTGATTTCAGCCGTTGGCAGTTTGACACGTGATCTGAATCATGATTCGATATGCTGATTCATTTGTGCTCCGATTCTTCATGAAGCAGTGTTTTGAAATCGGCCATCACTAAATAAGTCATTATTTAGTTTTTTTTTTGGCGCACCAAAAATATTCTTGTCGCTTTATAATATTAATATTGAACCACTGTTCTCACATGAACTGATTTAAATACGTTTTTAGTACCTTTATGGTTGTCTGGCTATTACCAGACCAAGCTCAATTTAAAATTGAACATTGGTCTGGGGAGTCTGTATGTATTTTCTACTGCACAAGAGGCGTGATCAACGAGCATTATTCACGCAATTGGATAGTCCTTCAACCAATCAGATCAACGATCCAGGTGACATACTTTGCAGAGCGACGCGAAAACTCCAGACAGGTTTAGTTTGTATTGGTTTGTAGCACTGATCAGCAGTTTGCAGAAGCAGCAATGGCATTGAGCGATTTTTGCAGGTTGTGCAAAAAAACATGAAAGTGAGTGGTATTTACACCCACTCAAGCGATTTGTTTGGTAAACTAAAGAAGTCATTCAGCATCGTCGAGAGGTTAAAAGGAATTGGATTGACGGTCGTGCTTGCCGTCGCTTCTCTATCGTCATCGTGTTATACCCGCCAATAGCGAGCAAGGTGGATAAGCCAGTCTGTGATTGGTTCCCGCAAAAGTGTAACAGAAGCAGCAGAAATGAATGTACAGGTTTCCACGGGTTGCCGGGCGAAATCAAATCGCCGGCAGATCAGGCTGTGTTTACCCTTCATGGATCTTGAGAGAGGAAATGTCATTGCTCCCTATAAAGGCCTCAATGAGCCATCGGATTTCAACAAAAATATCTTAATTTGTGTTCTGAAGATTAATGAAGGTCTTACGGGTGTGAAACGGCGTGAGTGTGAGTAATAAATGACATTATTTTCATTTTTGGGTGAACTAACCCTTTAACGTCATCATGCAGAACAGATAAACTCATCTACTCACTAGTCCACTTTCACAGTCTCACAATGGTGATGTGACCGTAGTGTAGTTTGTTTAGCCTTTTACTTCTGACGATTGTATTTAGGATTCAGATTTCATTTTGTGCTTATTTTCTGCAATAATCCAAAAGCCAATGTAAAATCTTATTGGGTTTTTGTCAAGGAAACCAGGGCGATGCGAACTTATAGACTGACCTACAAAAATAGCCTACATAGGACCTCATTTTCAAAATGGTGCATAGAAACCATCCTACATTTGATCTTACATTCATTTCTTAAATGTGCGCACATGTGATTCAGTAAACGAACGTATGCACAAAAAATGTGCGTTCTCTCTTCCAGAAGACATTTATAAATCGCAAATGATCACGCTTCCGAAAAATCGGTTAATACTGCAGAAAAACTCATTACAAACAGTTCTGGAAATGTAGAAATTGTAGAATAAAGTTAAAGCTCCAATCTCCTCCCGAACATCCAGTGCTTCGGTGACTAGCCTATTTCGCTCAGAGAAGCTGTCATTCTCAGCTGTCAATCACAATGTCAAAACCCACATTTTTATTGCATCAAATAACTACCTAAAAACAAACTTATTTAAAGAACGAACACTAACATCAGTTAACTAACATCAGTGTGATAAAAACTGCTTAAAATGACAGAAACCATCTTTGGAAAAAAATATTTCACGTGTAATTTGACTGTTTAATTTTTCTCACGTCCCATTTCATTACATGGAGAGGGCAGGGTTTATGACCTATACTGCATCCAGCCACCTGGTGGCGATCGAGACGCTTTGGCTTCACTTTTGAGTGACAAGGTCCAAGTCCTTTATTTGAGAATGACAAGTGGCAAGAATTGCTAAGATTTCCTGAGATTTCCAAATACCTGCATTACTCCAACTCTCTGCCACAAGGAAAAGTACATAGGCTACGTCTGCTTAGACCCTGACTTAAAGACTTTTTCATGTCAAAGACTGTTTTTATCGATATGAATGTTCGCCTAGATTTTAGTGTACGTACGCTCTAAGTTTAAATCTGAACTAAATGAAGCCCACAATCACTGCAGTTCTCCAGCCTTTGGTTTATCTTCTCACTCTAGCCAGATTTGATTGGTCAAAACCAGATGAATCAAAAACATTGTTGGCCTGTTGTCCTGAAGACAATGACTGTAAATTTTAAAAGTGTTAGATTTTAATTAGATTTTATGGAATACAATAGCATATTATTGATTACCTCAATGCTAATAGACATTTTAGCTAACAAAACATTTTAATCAAGGACCTGACATTTAAAATAAAATACAAATGCAATATTTATGTATTAACCTACCACTGAAATACCAATTGGTACAGTTGTTGGGAATTTGTTTCTTTTGTGGTTTTGGTGTTTGAGGCCATCAGTGCTCCACACAGTATTATCTGACAGAAAAGAACAGAGAGAAATGCTTGAAGATATTATGACCATAAGAAGATATTCACTGACCTCATTGCAAACAGCAGTCAAGATAAACCCTACTACTTAAATCAATGTTGAACATGTGCTTATACTATGTGGTGACATGATCCCAAGAGGCCTGTTCATGTGTTTTGCTTGCATTTTCCATTCCCAGATCTTTGCCAAAGTATGGGAATTCTATCGTTTCCCTTCCCTTAGTGACATCAGTGGGATCTTTCTGTATTGTTTTCACATTCGAGGCAATTGTGTGGAACACTGAGATATACATCGAGACATGCTCTGCTGTGCGAGATATATGAGATACCGTGAAAGACGGACTAATCTCTATTACAATCTGTCTGGCTTTTGTGCCATCCATTTTTTTTTTTTTCTGTTTAAAATTCTTACATAACTTGGCTAAAAAACAACATACATCTATTTAATCTCAGTATCAGATTCTTACTAGGAGCCCTTTTGAAGCCTACAGACATCATCTCTATGGTGGTGGGGATGCATTTCTGTTTTAACTGTTTAAATATTATAATCTAATTGCATTTGCTGTATTTTCTACACATGCCACTAAACCTAAACTATATAGAAACATTTTGCATAACGTTTAAATATTTTAACTGTTTACCCACACTAATGTTGTTCCAATCTCATATTCTTTATCTTCAGTTGAACATTAAAGAAGTTTGACAGATGAACTGCTTGTAACCCCTGGGAATAGCCTAGGTGATTATACCAATATTTCATCAATTTGCAAAATAATTCCTTGTTTTATAATATTTTCAACATTGACAGGTTTCAGACATTTAAAAGTTTCAGACATTCTGCATTCTTCAGCCAATCAGAACACCTTGAAGCACATTCGGGATGTCCATATATGGGAAGCCGGAAGCTGAGAGTGCGATTGATGAACTAAGTTCACGATTGCTCATCTTATAAATATATAAACATGATAAAATTAATAAGATGATGAAATGAAATAAAGAGAACATTTTGTCGCTGGAGGGAGCTAAGAGCTTCTATGTGAATCAAAATAGACAGCTTCGGACTGACATAAATATTGGATTATGAAGGGAGCGTGTTTAATTTGGTTCCCAATTCAGAGATTGATATTTGCTCAACCTCACAGGTTTACAAATGGCTTGGCATCATTTACAGCACCTTTAAAGACACTATGAAATCAAAATTGACAATTCTTATTTTTATTGGAATATTCCAGTATTTATTATAAATGATTTATCTGTGCAAACTATTATTTTGTTTTTTAAATTCATTTTAATATTTAATCAAAATTTATCAAAATAACTTGCAGCATCATCTCTCCCCTGATGAGTGATAACTGGCACGAGGGCGGGACAAGCTGTCACTCACATGAGATCAACCAATAGCAAACCACAACCATCCAACATCACAACAGGGAAGAAAAACTACTGCAACTATCATTTCATGCTGACTTTAATGGGATAATCATTATTTTGAGTCTGCTTTTTTTTGAGTTGGCTTCTTTTGTTGTTTGTTCTTTGGCTAGAACTGCTCATTTTCTTTATCATGCTATATATAATTATGAAGAAACATTATTAACTCCCATATTTAGAAATCTGTGTTATTCTCAAGACTTCCTTCAGTAAACAGCATTTATCTTATCTGTCTCTTTCTCTCTTGCCTGGAGCACTTAAGTATAAATTCTTGCAAAACTACAACAACAAACCTTGTCCCAGTCATTCAGTCATAGTAGTGATGGCTCTACTCACCAGCATATGTTGTGTTTACTTGCTGCAAGGATTCTTAACTATCTTAACCAGCGAAAATGTCCTGGCTGACCACCTAAAATGTTTTGCTGGTGAACATCAGAGCCAACCTGCCTTGACCAGCATGGAATCATACTTGTCTAAGTTGGTCTTTTTAAATAAGGGTCAGGAGACCTTAAATTCACCATGAAATCAAAATGGACCAAACCTCTGTGACTTTCTTTCTTCCATGTTCTTTCTTTTCTAACAAAAAATAAAATATTGTGAAGAATGCTTTTTCATTATATGTCCATATAATAAAAGTCAACATTGGACAAAATTCTTTTCTTTTTCTTTTTTTGTTCCATGGAGAAAAGAAAACCATATAGGGTTGAAATAACATGAGGGAGAGTAAAAGATGACAGAATTATAATTTTGGGGTGAACCATCCCTTTATCTGACTTGCTCATTGTTCAATGAAACATTGAACAGGGTTTTTCCTGGGTCAAAAATGGTCTTCCGTGGTGGCCGACAATAAGGTGAGGAGAGCGAATAACCTGCATGAATGTTTTATTCATGCCAAGTAACTATAAATTTACTCTGTTCTTCTTCTGGTTCTTCAACTTAGTTTTGGGGTTTTCTCCTAATATTCCTTTGGACAAACAAGAAAGCTATATTAGGTGTATAGAGCTGTAAATTGAATGTGGAAAGCATTACTCTCAGCTGAAATACAGTAACAACCATGGCATCTCAGTTCTCAGAGTCTCTGGCTCTTGTGTCTGACTGTGTTCCAGGGGAAATCTGGCAACACTTCACAGCTCGGCTGAAAGATGACTCTACAGCAGACATGCAAAACTGTTTGAGTCAGTGGAGCCAATAGAGGCCTGGATGTGGCTCTGCAAACATTTCTACTTTGTCCCTGTCCCATTTCAGCTGGCCAAATGACCCTTGCACCCTGGTAAGCTACCAGAGGTAACATGAAAAGGCTGTTAGCTCTCAGGTTATAGACAGTGACCTGCGATAGGAACTCCTACAAATTGCCTTTGATTGGCCCATTTAATCTGAGTGACAGTGTACAGTGGGGTCCAAAAGTCTGAGACCATTTTGTCAATCTGGCATTTATGTGCCATTTAAACCTAGAAATAAAAATGCATTTTAGAAATGTTAAACAAAGAAATGTTTTAATAAAAATTTTTAAGATTTTGCACTATTTCTAGGTCACTCATCAAATTAGCAAATTTATGATATACCAATTTGTGGTATTTTAACTCAAGATGCTCGTTGTGTAATGTGTAGCCTAATCTCAGTTTCTTTTTCCATGGACTTTTATGTTAGTTTGTTCCTGTTTTCCCATATCTTAGTTCCTCTTTCAGTTAGTTTCCATGTTTATTAATAAAACAGCTACAATTAGATGCACATCTCCTTCTCCTCTTCCTTTGCATCCCTAACCTTACATAGCAGAAAACAGACCTAGAGAAGATATTACAATGGATCTTCCAGCCGTTCACCTCCTCATACAGGAAGATCGCTCCCTTGTGGGCCGCACCAATGAGTTCTTGGACCTTGCATACCAAACTCACTACCCTGACCACTCACTAATCACTTTTTGTTGGACTGGATTAATGGTCACATTAAACAACTAGATCCCCTGTCTGTTGGGATGGTCCTTGGGGGAATTTTAAGGGTTAGGGTTAGGATTTGGATTAGGATGAGGATTTATTATTTTATTTTTTTTAAATGAGTGATTACTCTTTGACTGTGGGTAAGGTGGAGGAGGACGGTGCTCGCCAGTTGCCCGCCAAGAGCCTGAACCCTTGTCTGCCACAGACCAGTCCATGCCCACAGTGAACCTCTAGCCAGTGGAGAGTTCCACCTCTGATCTAGAGCCTGCGGCCGATTATATCCCAGAGTTAGAGCCAGTTGACAGGTTAGTCACCGAGCTATAACCAGCTGTCATGTCCGTCCTAGTATAGGAGCACCAATACAACTGGACTTCCTGGAGTTAAGTCCCATCCGTAACCTCACCCCATAAGATTTGTTCCCACTGACCCCATTTGATATATTTGACTTATTGGTCCCCTCCAGTGGACAAACCCTTCCTTCTCTTTTGGCTCTATCTTGTCTCCTTTGTCTCAATTGGTTCTATCCAGTCTCCTGGCTCTTTTGTCTCCGTTGGTTCTGCTGTCTCTTGGCTTCTGTGTTTCCATTGGTTCTGCCCAGTCTCCTCGCTCCTTTGTCTTTGTTCATCCTACTCGGCTCCCTGGCTCTGCCCCCTCTGCCTGGCTTCGCCCCCTCTGCCTGGCTTCCTATCTCCTCATCTTTGGTTCATCCTGGCTTTCTGGCTCGCTCCTCTGCTGGCTCTATCTGTTTCTCTGGCTCCGTCCTTTCACTGGCTCTCCTCCAGCTCCACTAGAGTGACCACAGTCATCGGTCCAGCCCATCTAACCTTGGTCAAGAGACCCAGGGCTTCATGATCATCAGTCTCTGCCACTGTTTTCTGGGACTATTGCTCCAACCCGGCTTGTGGACCCATTGACTCCCCCATGACTCTTCACACTGTCGACTCTGGCAAGGTCCATCGCCTTGGTCAGACATCACCCTGGTTTTGCCACAGACTTCCAGGCCTCCTGCTTCACCTCAGCCCTCCACCCTTTCTGCTCCACCAGGCTTCTCCTTCCCCAGGCCCTGCCTCAGTCTTCCGAGTCCCAGGCAACACTTGGTCCTCCAAGCCTGTGGTGTCACCCTGGGTTCTTCATCCCTCCAACTTCGGCTTAAGCCCCGGGTATACTTCAGCCGTCTGCGTTCGTTCACCATCCGCATGACATAATTTTCGTCATGCGGAGGGCTCGCGGCCGGCCGCACACCCCGTCCAAGCGCAGCCCAAATTTAAAGACTGCGTAGACGGTGCGCGTGCAACAGCGCATGCGCAAGCAGGAAAGAAGAGTCCACTAGGTGGCAATACACACAGTACAAAGCACAATGTGCAGTCGTCGAAGAAGAGTGTGTAAAGAACGATTCAAAAATAAGACGAGTAAACTCAAAAGCATGCCTTCTCCATAGTATTTGATTCCTGTTCTCTTTGTGTATCTTCTGAACTATGTTGCAATGGTGGATGCACTATTTTTCTTCTCCGATCCTGCCTAGCGAATGTCCGGTTGTCTGGTAATAGTATAGAAAAAATTGCACTGCGCATGTGTCGAACTCATCCGCGCGCATCCTTGGTTTAGTATACTTTGAAACACGCGTGGACGCGACTGCGCGCGTGACGCGTCCGGGTGCGGAAAGTTAAGTATACCCGGGGCTTTAGTCTCCTGCACACCTGACTTCACCTTGGGCTTTAGCTCCCCTGACTGTGCCCTAATGCGCTGACTGCGCTTAATATTATTAATGTTTATTAATATTAAGCAGCTTTAATTAGATCCACCTCTCCTTCTCTTCCTTTGCCTGCCTTGCCTGACATAACACGTTTTCTCAAATTAGACCATTAGGTTTTCAAGAGAGAAAAACAAATACTAAAGTATTTATATTAATATTTGTATTAAATTTTATTTTTAATTTAAATTATGATGACAATATCATTTGTGGTGAAAAAATGCCCACCCAAATAACAGCACAATGCAAAATCCTTTCCGGCAGTGTAAAACTCTCTCTCGAAGCCTAAGTTTTCAAGCATTAAAAAGAAACACCCTAAAATAAATTTGCTGTGTTTTGATGTTTAGTCATCTTCGTAGAAGTCCAAACTAAGCATTTCTTACACATCACCTTGCTTCATGAAAATTCTTACAATTTTTTTTAAAAAGAGATGGAAACTTTATGGATGATCAAGCAGCAAAACTGCACAGCACTTATACTGCCATCAGCTGAATTCAGTGACTTACATGCCTCTAAAGAAGGAATTTTTAGAAGACTAAATAGTTACTGGGGCTTTCAGCATGCGCTCAAGCTTGCATGAAGTCCAAGTGGCAGCCACCCAAAACACATTTGCATTGTTTTAGTGAGTTTGGATGACAAAGCCTATGTATTTTTAAAATAGAGGAATAAACACTGAGGTGGCTAAATCACTTTTACCATTACTTTGGCTGTGTAGAGAGGGAAAAATATGCATTTTTATCATAGGTCTAAGGGACCCAAAAGTGTCTTTAACCTTTATGTACTAACATTTAAATGATTAATTTAATTCAATTGCCTTATTGTGTACATACATGATTTTATGTATATTTTATCATTTCTGTAATTACATCTATAATTACACAGTTGACCCTTCACTTTACACCATAACCCACCCTTAAGCCTACCCATACCACCAAACCTTTCCCTAACCTTACCCATATCCCACCTCAAAGTAGCAAAGCAGCAAAGTCTAGTCTAATCAAGAAACTCAAATATTCACTGATTCAACAAAAAGAAAGTTCCTCACATAAATTTCAGGGGACACCTTAGACTTATATTACAACTTTTAAAAACACGTTCTACGGCACCTTTAAATCATATGGTTTGTTGAGGAGATGTGTGCTATAACTTTTCTATGAGATCAGAACTAACTTTACTGTTAAAATTTCTGGGGTCAGTAAGATCTTTTAAATGTTTTAAATGAGCTATGTAATTACAATTTGACATTTTAAGATAATCAGAACATGAACTCTTGACCTGCCAACATCCAGCTAATTTTCTCATTTGTATTAATCTGATTAATTCCACACTAATTTGATTCAGATTGTGATGAATGTGTGAGAAAGAGATAAACAGATCACTAGATCTCAATTAGAATGATAAGTGACCCACACAATTTCATAGAGATAGCTTATACCACTTAAGATACTTCAAAAATGACCCCAAAGGACTCGGCAACCCATTAAAATCTCTGACTAGCTCAGCAAAGCAAGCAGATGAGTCAGTGCCACTCAATACCACATATGACCCCTCGGAAACCTAGATGAGCTATGAAAATTATAAATCTTTTCATTCTACAGTAGACACAGGATTTTAGAGGGAAAATGACCACAAATTGAGGAAATCCAGATTCTGTGTAATAACCTTTGGAGTCAAGCCGCCTGCTAATCTGAGTCACAAATATTTACATAATTACCCCTAAGGAGAATGCAGGAAGACTGGGAACATTATACTGGCCCATTTTTGGCCAATTGTGTTTCACACAGACTTATCCAGTATCTATAAGTAATTTAAAAACATTTATCTTTTCAGTTGTCTTTGATGTATTAAAAGACAATGTATATTAATGAATTTGGGCTAAATGACAGAGTTTGGACTGGAAACTAACATTTTACAGTCAAAATTCTCAGACACACACAGCATTAAAAGATTAGTTCACTCAAAAATGAAAATCATTCTTTAGTCATTATTTACTCATCCTCATGTCCAGACTCGTACATTGTTAGGCTTTTTTTTCCAGTTGAAAACAAGCGGAAATTTGGCACCAATTTTTTAGCACCGCAGTGTAATTTCAATTTGATAATGAAGATGAATTCTATTTTGCATTGCTCTTCTGTTTGTACTAAACCAAAGAAAATTATTTTTTATTACGAATGCTAAAAATAAGACCAGGTTTGTGCAACGAAGGTTACATATGTAAGCGAGACGTTTGTGACGCGTTTTCTTGATTTTTCACAACTTGTGTGTTTTTTCTGGGAGTAAACTAGGTGCTACTGCTAATAGAGTCACACAAACAAACACATTGCGTAGCCGTGCACTAAAGACCAACGGCCAACGTCAGGATTTTTGTTAAATAATACATTAAATTTCATATTGTGTACACCCAGAACACTTGGAATATTCGACACGAGTCACATATGATCATTCTATGATACTTTTGTGTCTTTTTTAAAAAGCTTGATGCTGGTGGATGAGTGTGAGCGGGACTTTTTTTTTCTCCTTTTGTGGTCTGAAATAGAAAGAAGGGCATATGGGATTAGAACAACACCAGGGTGAGTAATTTATAGGGCTGGGACAATACATCGATGCATTGCGAATTGAGAAATGATTCTAAATCGATTCTGATATTTTCCGTATGTATTGTGATTCTTTCTCGAAATGATTCTGAGCTTAATTTTTTAACAGCAAATGTGTGCTTTAGGAACAGATATACTCTGCTTCCTTCCAATTCCTTACACACACCACTTGAACCTTCTATAAAATAATCATTCATAAAGTTCGAAAAGGTTGAAGCGAATTAAAAGGGTGTTTGCAATGGGCTGTTTACATTAATTTTGCATCATAAAAGCATTCTGAGGTGCAAACACATTCAGACTCAGCCAAATGCACGAGCGCTCTTCTTCGTGAGCATTTGAGTGTGCGGTTAAAAACTAGCCTAGAGCGCAATGCATCAATATTGTCCCAGCCCTAGTAATTTATGAATTAATTTTCATTTTAGGGTGAACTTTAACTCAAACTCTCCCACCATGTAGCTGTAAAATGAATCAGGAGGATTCGTAACCCTGTCTCAGATGACCATAAATGATAAAATTACTTCTACCAGAAAGACTCGGGAGGCAAGATAATGAAACACTGATATTTATTACCAAACAGCAAGCAGAATATATATATAAAGTTAATGATTTTTGGCGTAGGCCCCGTCTGTAGCTCACGTCCTGAGGGTTGCAGACTTTGCATTTCCTGCCTGAAGCTGAAGGCAGGGGCGTGCCAACCCCCGGGGAGTAAGGACAGGGACCATCCTGGTGGTGGTGGGGAGGATGGAGGTGAAGTTCGCGCCAGCATCTGCAAACTCAGACAAGTGTAAATACCAATCTTTTATACTCCAAGTGTTAGATAATGATTGGTTAGATCTGAATTAATAAGTGACGTAACATTTGAGTCTTCCCGGCAGAACTTGCGCTAGAGCTTCATTTCTTTAAAGTGACTGCCACATGTACCCTTCACTAACAGCCTTGTGGAAGGGCCCTTTGTAGAGGGATTCAGGTGTTCACTTTCGTTTTGGAATGACCCTTCAAATGCCGCCCCCTTCCCTTCAAGGGCACAAAAACGACATTTGGAATTCATTCTTAGTATAAAATACATCAATCAGTCATGCAAATAATGTTCATTTCGATTTCATGTTGAGTGTAAACCCAAATCTGTAACTGGCGTTAAATAACTCTTGTGTCATTTCTTTTGAAACATACAGTTCCTCTGGGTCTTTCCCTTTGAAGTACATATACGCTCCTCCTGCTTTATAGGGATTTCACAGAGCTCTGCTCTCTTTTGTAACTTGTCCAGGCCCACTGTATACTACAATCTGCTGTACAATTTTAGGTTATGCCTAATTTGTTAAATGCATGTTGTTATTTTCTTTCAGATTTTGCCATCCATCCATTTCTCATCTCCCTAAAGATTAATTCTGATGCGCTTCCAGTTTTAGAGTTAATGCTTTCATTTCTCTGCTCCTCCAGTTTAAGAGCTAAAGCAATCACACATTAATCTTCGGTCACTTAGATGGATGATTTGTTATTTTTACACACACTCCTTTTTTAATGTAGTTCATTATCTCTTGATTTTAAAGTGGATTATTTCATTTGTTACTGCTTATTCCATCACATATATTGAATGTTAGACTACTTAAGGTTTAAATGATATTTAGGTCCTTTTTCAAGGCAGGGTCATTTTTAGCAAGTCCTTTTTAATCTTGTATCAATTTTGTGCTGACTGATTCAAGTGAGTGCTTAAGCAATGGTTTTGCACTGTGAATGATAGTGTTCATATTTTCAGGGTTTTATTTTTATTTAGAAAAAAATACAACAGATGCCTGGAAATTGCATTTCTTATTTATCTTTGCCTCCAATGCCACTCTCTAGAAATGCTCTCATGGAGCAGGTGGCCAGTTTTATGTGTGTGTGTGTGTGTGTGTGTGTGTGTGTGTGTGTGTGTGTGTGTGTGTGTTTGTGAAAGAGAGAGAATGCTCTTCAGAAATGTATTTTCCAGTCTTCTGGCTCAGCATCCCATGGGCTGAGGCGGGACAGTTTTTCTCAAAGCAATGAAAAATATCTAGCATGTCTGGGGGAGTATATGCTCTGTCTTATTACATAATGCTGTAAAAGCCTTTGGGGAACAGCCAGTCGACCCTTTAGCTGGTGGTAACAAGCCTTGTTAAACCACTGTGGTTAGTGAACCTTGACAGAGATTCTTTTCCCACAGGATGAACACAATACACACCAGCCATTGCTTATATAGTGACTTTTGGTAATAAACTTGTTAAAGACCACCATTTCCTGCTTAACTAGCAGGTTAGTCACTCCCACCATGACAAGACCAGTCCAAACACAACATTCACCTTAGATTAACAAGCATCTTTTGATCAACACAAACCACCCACCACTTACCTGAGAGGAAATATTTTTTTTTTTTCAAATCTGAATTTACCTAATATTTTTCTGTTTTGTCCCAGCACTCACAATAAATGTAATTGAAATATATAATAAATACACTACCACTCAAAAGTTGTTGTTTTTTGTTTTTGAAACAAAAAAAACAGTAAAATATGAAAATACAGTAAAATACTAAATGTGAAATACTGTTAGAATTTATATTAACAATATAATATTGAATATGTTGTAAAATAATGTATAATGTAATGCATCATTACTCCAGTCTTCAATGTCACATGATCCTTCAGAAATCATTCTAATATACTGATTTGATGCTCAAGAAACATTTCTATTGAAGCTTGTTTCTGCCATGACATTATATATGTATGTATATATATATATATATATATATATATATATATATATATATATATTTATATATTACGGAAGAGGATTAGGGCCAAGCAATAATAAAAAAAATAAAACCATCTCGAGATTAAACTCGTTAAATTTCGAGAAAAAAGTCGATAAAATGTTGAGAATAAACTCGTTAAATTACGAGAAAAAAACTCGTTAAATTTCGAGAAAAAAGTCGGGAAAAAATGTTGAGAATAAAGTCATTAAATTACGAGAAAAAAGTCGTTAAATTACGAGAACAAATTCGTTAAATTATGAGAAAAATGCCGTTAAATTTTGAGAAAAAAAGTCGAGATAAAATGTTGAGAATAAAGTCATTAAATTATGAGAAAAAAGTTGTTAAATTACAAGAACAAATTCGTTAAATTACGAATTTGTTCTCATAATTTAACAACTTTTTTCTCATAATTTAATGACTTTATTCTCATAATTTAATGAGTTTATTCTTAATATTTTATTTCAACTTTTTTCTCGAAATTTAACGAGTTTTTTCTCGAAATTTAACAACTTTAATCTTGAGATGGTTTTATTTTTTTATTATTGCTTGGCCTCTTCCGTAATATATAGTACAATTATAATGTTCAAATGTAAGGGAAAAATAAAAATTTTTTCTCAGAATTGCGAGTTTACAGTATCTCACAATTCTGAGTTTATAACTTGCAATTGCATGTTATAGAGTCAGAATTGCAAGATATAAACACAATTCTAACTATAACACACAATTCTGACTTAATAACTAGCAATTGTGAGAGTAAATCTGAGAAATAAAGTCAGAATTTAGATAAAAAGTCGCAATTACCTTTTTTATTTTTTATTTAGTGGTGGAAACAAGCTTCCATATGCTTCAATGCTGAAAATGTTATTATTATCAGTGCTGAAAATGGTTGTGTTGCTTCATGTTTTTGTGGAAACCGTGATGCAGTTTTTTTCATGGTTCTTTGATGAATAGATAGAAAGTTCAAAAGAACAGCATTTATTTGAAATAGAAATAATTTGTAACATTATAAATATCTTTACTGTGACTTTAATGTCTTATGGTCACTGATCAATTTAATGCATCCTTGCTAAAAATATATATATTAAAAGTTATATAATAAAATAGATTTTTGTTACTTTTGTAAAAGTCTTTGTCCCCTGTGAAATTACTTGTTGTCCAGTGTAAAATCATACGCATAAACAATTAAGAACCACTTATGTAATGGGCTTAAACCAGCAAAGCTCTAAATGGGCAAAGTCAGCTAATAGCCATTCATTTTTGCCATTTTGCTTCCTTCAACATGATGTCCTTACTGCTGTTAGAGATGTGGCGGAGCCATCTGTCCCTCTGTTCTCTCTGCAGCCCTCATCTCCAGAGCCCTGAGGTACGTGCCTGCGGACTGACCTCAGTCTATTACTACATTCAACGACTGTGTGATGTTTGTATTCAGACACATTAGGAGGTCGTCTCTTTCATATAGTTGGTTTCCTTTTTGTGTCCAGGGGCCAATTGTTGGTGCCATTTGGGAGGGGGAAATTAATCTGCCACATGAGCAGGAAAACATCGCATTCATATGTATGAATACATAGGTTGGTATATCATAATAACTGTAGGGACTGAGCCATCTCCAATAAAGTCTGTAGTGCCAGAATGGTCCTACTGGTCGCATCTGATTAGGCGGGGACAGAACAGCGCTGACGTCTGAAACCCGGTCATTACTTTCACAATATGTTCTCTCACGTTAGACGGAAGGCGGTTGTTACGCTGAAATTGTTTTCCACATACTCTGGCCTCCACAAATATGGGCAATCATGGCTGCAGTTAGCATTAGTCATTGCCGAATGGCAGCATGGGGACTGCTTACCTCCTCATTACTATAAGAACAGGTCAGGAGGTCACTTCCCTCTCCGAACCGAAACAGGGACAGGCAGATAATCACTTCCTATTTCAATTACGCACTTAATTCCCCAGCTCCACTCAGGAAAAGCTACAAGAATTCAATCAGCACTATCTAGCACAATGTCCTGGTTAGGTTTCTGCAAAACAACAAGCTGGAGAAAAAGACTGTGTTTGAAAATGTATATCCAGAATATGTTCCAATAAGAGCACTTTTAATGGTTAGTATACAGTTATGAGGAACGGGTCTTTGGACCAGGAGTGGGCGGGGCTACCCAGCATCTCAGAAATAGCAACGTAATGTCAGGATTTGACTAGTTACTGTAGCTTCGGCAGTTAGTCTCTGCTGGTAGATGAACCATTATGGAGGTAAATGCATCCTTCTACATAAACAGCCATTCAAAAGCAAGCAAAATATAATGGCAAATGTATCATTCATTGCATTCTAAATGTTCTACCAGTGACCTTTTTTGGGGGGGAAACTAATGGACAGTGTGAAATAGATTTGAAAATGAAGCATAATGACACCCAGATTGTGCTCTTCCTTTCATGAGTTAGCTGGCATTTTGGTTAATCCTCCATATGGGTAAGTACATAATTCCTAAAAAAAAAAAAAAAAGTCCATAGTTTTTAGTATGGGGAACAAACTTTGGAAGATACTAAAAACGATTCATTTTATATTAATGTTTTTAAGTGTTTTTAAGAGATATGACCTTTTTTTTTTAAGTACATTGTAACACCTTTTGTGTTCTGGGTCAAATTTGACCCGTATATCAACTGAGGCTTTACACATGATGTTATGCAGACTACTACTAATTTGATTTATTTAATTTTCAATCTGTATTCACAAAAGACATTTCCAAAGATTATTTTGGTTCAACAAATATTTCAATAACATTAATGGAAAAATACTACTTGCATTTCTAAGCATGCACAAGTACAAGAGCTGAAATTTAATATATCCTGAACTTTCCATGTCTTTCAGACAGTAATTACTCTAATGGCGAAGCTTCGGGTCAGTGTGTGCTGAAACACAATGGGGATCATGATACTTCTGAGCAATTTTAAGTTGGATAGAAGTTGACTCCGCTGAAGTAAATCCATTAGATTACTTTTCCTGTCACATGGCAATGCAGATACTCCAGTACACCAATTCCATTTTTTTTAAAAGCATATTTTCTTCCTCGCTCAAAGTAAGAACAGCTGCTCTGATGTGGAACAGCGGTGTGGGTTTCCACTCAGCTGAACTTCATCATTCACTTTATCATGGATGGGCAGAGAGCAGTGCACCCACATATATCACCAATGATATTCATACACTGCAGTCAAATGCTTTTATCTGGTGACAGCAAACTACTCATCCCATGTTACTAGAGCTTGACGGATATGTCCTCAATATCTGCTAGCTTCTCTAACATACAGTAGATTCTAACTTAAGGCCCGTTCACACCAAGAACGATAACTGTATTTGCATCCACACCAACAAATGATAGCGGTCTGTTTATTCTAAGCTCACATATTGCGGTTTCAAAGTGTGTACAACATGTTTTTGGTGTTCTTGTTGCATTTACAGGCTTTAACCAGCATGCTATGTTTTGAGTGAATAGCTAGTGTAATCGATCTAATCTAGCAGTGAATTTAGCTGACAAACTCAATATAGTGGACTAAAAACAACGCCTAGTCTTTTTCACTGCAACTTCAAAGGAAGCAAGACAATGTTGTCGAAACTAGCACTGGATTCCTGAGGTAATTTTACGCTGTTTGCTAGTCTGGCATAATGATCTCAGCGTTAATACTTCTCACCATTTATTCCGGAGTATGTTTTCACTATATTCATTTTCTTTAAAGTATCCTTGAAAACTGACTTGTCAAACAGTGGTGGATTTTTCTGGACCTCATCAATTAACTTCTCTGCAATTTTGTCTGCCATTTAAAATGCACGAGCCCTTAAATTAGAATGGATTCAGGATTCTGTGTTTTATCTTTCAGCAGCTGGGAAAAAAGTTTTATCGTTCTGAAAGTGATCCCAATTATATTGTTTCTCTATATCGTTATGTGGACAGTGCCATTCTTTTATATTTAGAATGATTTTTAAAACTATATATTCATCATTATCTATATAGTTATCTTCCTCAAGTATTATATAAAACATTTATTCAGTTACACCTATAACACACATTATTTGACCTTCAGTTCATTGCAATAGTGCTAAAAAAAAGCTCCCTTTTTGTTGAGAAAAAGAAATATGGACCAAAATCACTTGAATGCACATCACGTCATAATTGCGACTACATAATTAGTCAAGGAGGATTAGTTATAAATAAAGAGAATCAAAATCTTGTGGTTTGTCTTTACATTTTGTGTATCCTCAAACATTCTACGCTATATAAAATTACACAACAGCAATTAACATATCATTATGTTATAAGCTTGTTTCTGAAACATTTTCTTGTAGATTCCAAATATCTGAAATTAATCCTTCCTGTGTTGTTCACCATTCTCCGGTGCTGGGAAATTGCTTTCATTTCCATGCAGTCATTTATCTCATGGGCTGAATTTTAATTATGATGCATGGTGAATTTGGGCGTTATGAACATTATGCTAAATATGGCCTATGTATAGCATAATTAAATCAAACAAGCTAAAGGTTTGAGAGAGAGAGGTGGAAATTCATGGAACAAATACTCTGAAAACAGACCAAATAAGACAATAAAACACAAGAGATGTGTTACTGATGTAACCATGGTAAAATCATTAAAATACTAGCTACATATATACAAACTGTACAGTTCTCTGAAGACATTAAGGCTATTGTGACCTTATACATTTAGGGTTTATGCAGTAGTTCTAAAATATAATGCTTGTTCACAGTGTCCTAAAGCTGCTTGATGAAGGGAAATAGTCAAATTTATAACACCAGACAAAATTTGGTGAGAGCAGATAGTATGTGCTTTTGCCTGTGGCTAAATTTACTTCTGAGAAAGCAACATTTATTATAATTTAACATATAATTTAGATGGCAAAGCAGTTCAGTCAGCAAAAGGTGAAAAAAATCATTGAAACTGCTTACAAGTTTCATAATATTGAGAATGTTTGGCAATTATGAACGGAGCAGTTAATCCTGGAATGCATTGCCCGGTTTTCAGTAATTACTCACAAATAATGCCAAACATTATTTGTATTCAACTAAATATTATTGTTATGTAAAAGATCATTTCCACCACTTTACTGCATGTTTAAAATATTGCTCATTCTTTGTATTATTTGGTGTTCATTATTACAATTATTGTTGGTTTCATCAAGATCCTACTGAGTAACTGCGGGGAAATTTAAGCTATTTAATTCAGTCTCTCATATTTTTCTGTGTGGAGTGAAGGGGGTGTTATTAATTTAGCTGTTTGAAGCTAATTTTATTTGTTAGTCTATAAATGTGCTGCATGCTATACACACACACACACACACACACACACACACACACATGAAAGTACTTTTTAATGATAATTTTGATTGAAGGTATGTGGGTGTGTGTACCATAACTTCAGCTTATTAATTACTTTATTACTAAATCTGAACACGAAGATTATATTTATCAGTGAATGCCTATATGTAATTAAAATATAGATGATAGATGGAAGATGGAAAATGAAAAAAAAAAAAAAAAATGAGTGACATAGATTAGGGGTATTAATACAAACTTTCTTTAATAAAAAATATATTACATTTAAATATATCAATATTTGCTGAGATAAGCACAGAAATGAAGATATCATGGTTTAAAATTACATTAAAGGTGCCATCGAACGTTTTTTTTAAGATGTAATATAAGTCTAAGGTGTCAAAATACCCTATAGTTTTTTTTTTTTTAATTAATTTTTTTAACTGCCTATTTTGGGGCATAATTAGAAATGCGCCTATTCAGGTTGCGGCCCCTTTAATTGCTCGCGCTCTCCGCCCCCGGAGGTCGTGATTGCCTTAAACAGCATAAACAAAGTTTACACAGCTAATATAACCCTCAAAATGGATCTTTACAAAGTGTTCGTCATGCATACTCATGCGTCGGATTATGTGAGTATTGTATTTATTTGATGTTTACATTTGATTCTGAATGAATTTGAGGCTGTGCTCCGTGGCTAACGGCTAATGCTACACTGTTGGAGAGATTTATAAAGAATGAAGTTGTGTTTATGAATTATACAGACTGCAAGTGTTTAAAAATGAAAATAGCGACGGCTCTTGTCTCCGTGAATACAGTAAGAAACGATGGTAACTTTAACCACATTTAACAGTACATTAGCAACATGCTAACGAAACATTTAGAAAGACTGTGCACAGATCCAGACGTTCTGCCCTTGTCTAATGCTTGAACATGGGCTGGCATATGCAAATATTGGGGGCGTACATATTAATGATCCCGACTGTTACGTAACAGTCGGTGTTATGTTGAGATTCGCCTGTTCTTCGGAGGTCTTTAAAAAATGATTTATATAAATGAGATTTATATAAGAAGGAGGAAACAATGGAGTTTGAGACTCACTGTATGTCATTTCCATGTACTGAACTCTTGTTATTCAACTATGCCAAGATAAATTAAATTTTTAATTCTAGGGCACATTTAATGTGGCAGATTAGAAAAGAAGAAAACCTCAGTGGCTTATACAGTATTATTTGTTTTCCATATCATCCTACACTCCACAGTTATCTATTTTAGAAATCAAGTTTTCTGTCTTTCCATGTGCAATATATTTTTTTTTTTTAATTGGTGGTCTGTGCACAGCACACGTGCATTAGAGGACATCTTTGGCATTGCACTGTTTCTTATTGTTACTGCTTTTCAGCACAGTCATGAGTGCCGTTTTAAGACACTGTGTCCCTCATGTTGTGTTCGGGTCATTTTGACCCGGAGAGGATTTTCTTTTTCCTGAAAATGTTAGTTAAAGGGTTCACCCAAAAATGAAAATTCTGTCATTAATTACTCACCCTCAAGTCGCTCCACACTCGTAAGACCTTTGTTCATCTTCGGAAAACACAAATTAAGATATTTTTGATGAAATCTGAGAGGTATATGACTCATTCATAGACAGCAACCTCCACTTTCAAGGTCCAGAAAGGTACTAAAGACAAATCCAAATTAAACCTTGCGGCTCGTAACGACACATTGATGTCCTAAGACACGAAATGATCGGTTTATGCTAGAAACCAAACAGTAAATATAATTTTTACCTCTAATACACCACTATGTCCAACTGCGTTCAGCACTCGGTTAGTGAGGTCTGATCGATCTCTGACAACGGCAGTGATGTCTTGCACTCATTGAAGTATATGCGTGAGACATCACTGCCGTTGTCAGAGATCGATCAGACCTCACTAACCGAGTGCTGAACGCAGTTGGACATAGTGGTGTATTAGAGGTAAAAAAATAATATAAATACTGTTCAGTTTCTCGCACAAACCGATCGTTTCGTGTCTTAGAATATCAATGTGTCGTCACGAGCCGCAGGGTTTAATTTGGATTTGTCTATGTAAGTTTTTTCGACTCTTACTGATTGTGTTCCCATTCACTCGCATTATATGATTGACAGACAGCAACGGTTGTGTTAAAAATCATCATTTGTGTTCTACTGAAGAAACAAAGTCACCTACATCTTGGATGAGCTGGGGGTAAGCAGATAAACATCAAATTTTCATTTTTGGGTGAACTATCCCTTTAAGACCTTTGTTTTCTTTTTCATTGAACTGCACTATATCTAACTGTGTTTGATGTAGGACAAAGTCCTGCGTAAGCGACTCCTGACTCATTCTGTGCATCTGCTCTCGATGTGTGTGGTTCGGTGAGGCATGATGCCTGTAGTAGCAGAACTGTGAACTGTGGTGATTGCGCACTTGAAGAAACATGAACATGGCACTTTAAGCTTGAAGAGCTCAAATGGCAAGAGAATACCTTATTATGGAGTATACGTATAGTTTAGAGAGCATGATTGAGTTGTTGTTTTTTATATTGTGTTTTATAAGTCTTATTTCAGGTAATACAAATGTTTTTCCTGTTGATAGAAACTATTAAATAGCAAAATATAAAAATACATACAGGCAGGAGACTTACAGAACATGAATTATTTTTATAATGGATAAAGTGCATTACCGTCGAGCTGTAGAAACAAGTATAAGTAGTCTGATAATGGAAAAGGCGGGGAATGTGGGCATATGAGTATATGTGAGAGTGAGCTCTTGTCATTCTAGCATGTTGTGACAGATGACAGGAGACGTGCACTGGAGCCGTGGGTTATTTTTACTTCCAGGCATGTGGGCCGGGGCCAAGACCTCAACCACTGGCCAAGATGGGATAGCATTGTCCCTCAGCTGTCTCTTAACATAAACACCTGCCCAGTCTCTCAAAATTATTATACACTACACTGTTTGAGAGCTTCCTGACAGAGCGAACGCATATTCTTTTCCTCGGTTACCACTGTCAATTTCAAAATGAAAATGGCTCTTTATCTGTACCGCAATCTTAAACATTAATAACGCCGAGTTGTTGGACAAACACTTCAACAGCCTGTGACCTTCAGCTCATGGAGGGTTTTGTTTGTGCACGTTTATTTTAACTCTGTCATAACCATTGGCAAAATTCTTTAGGATAAGAATTGGGAAATTTTAGCCTTCTCTTATCTGAATGCATTTGGTGAACTTTATAATGGTTGTTTCTCTGTGGGAAAATGGGTCTCATTCACTAATAATTGCATGGATTATTCATATTTATACACACAGGAGAACTTCTCACGTAAAATTTCCACCTAACTCACAGCATGTGCATCACCACATGAATTTGTTCCTAACCTTTTTCTAATGTTAATGAATGTGGAGTTTTGTAAATGATCAACAGCACCCAAACCATCTCCATATAAGAGCTTTGTGAAGCCTTTCCTTTACAGCCTTTTGCCACTCACACGCTATCTACCAATGTTGGGGAAAGTTACTTTTAAAAGTAATGCATTACAATATTGCGTTACTCCCTAAAAAGTTACTTTTTACTTAGTTACTTTTTGTGAAAAGTAATGTGTTACTGTAACCCCTGTTCAAACCGTCCACTCTAAGTGGGACTCGAACCCAGGTCTGCCTGCATGGGAGTCGGGTGCTCTAACGAGGAGGCTAAAGACCACAGTCTCTTGTGTGCCTCTTGAGTTCAGGGGAGTGCGTTTTTTACACGCACAGCTCTTATTAGCCTACGTCTGTTACACTCACCCCCCTAAACCTCACTCCCATCCAGGTCACGGCACCAATGTAACCCCTTCTGTACGAACTGCCTGCTCTAAGCGGGACTTGAACCCGGGTCCGCTGGCATGGGAGTCGGGTGCTCTAACGAGGAGGCTAAAGACCGCAGTCTCTAGTGTCAGTCGCTAGAACACCTCTTGAGTTCAGGGGAGTGAGGTTTACACACGCACAGCTCTTACTAGCCTACAACTGTTACACTCACCCCCCAAACCTCACTCCCATCCGGGTCACGACACCAATGTAACCCCTTCTGTTCAAACTGCCTGCTCTGGGCATGGATTGCAGAAGAATAGGATGTAGGAGAAGAAATAACCATCATGTTCACACACAGCGCACACAATGCTTCTGCACTAACTCATGATTTCTGTGCATGAGAAGACACATGGGAAAACAAAGTTACTATATTATTTTTAAAAAGTAACTTGGATATTTTGTTGTAAATTTTTGTGTATATTTTTCATTAATTTAGAATACAATTTGGTATGAAATTTAATGATAAATCATGATTCATGAATCATACGTACACAAATTTCACACACAAATTAGCGCTTGGTTTTTGAATGAGTTTTGTGTTGTGTTCAGAGAAAACTGCATTTGTTCAGCGAATTCCTTTTATTTTAGCCATGTGGACTGATACATACAGTAGCTGTGTAATTGTCATATCATCGAACACTGTAAAAATAAAACAAGCTGGGGTGCGTTTCCCAAAGCAATCTATGGTCGCAAGTTCCGTCATTAGAGTTCAATGGGACTTACGACCATAGTTGGCTATGGTCCACCCCTGGTTGTTTGATTTTCATGTCAGTCAGACAGACCTTTCCTGTCTCAGTGGTCATTTCTTGACCAGAATAAGTGTGTTAATATATATTCAATTTAAAAGTGATACTGAGGAGGACGAAGAATGGATGGGGGAAGAAATAGAAGATAAAGTGACACAATCTGCCAAAAACTGATCTTATCCCTAGGTGTCTTGCTAAGCGTGACTGAAGACTGAAATAAATGGGGGGTTTGAGTGACATACTTGTACCCTATTGCTATTTGATGGCATATGATGGATTTGTCTAGTTTTGTAAAACAATGGTAGCTGTCTAGACTGATTTCAGGAGCACAGAAGTGTGAATAACATGAGATTTGAATCATTCATAGGAACTCTGGTGGTTTCATGCCATTAAACACGTTCTGCATGAACCTCATCAGTGACTCACACTCTTCATATATAGAGCCTGAAACTCTTAAGAATTTTTTTTTTTTTTTTTTTACATTTTTCAACAAAGGGTCAAGGAGATGCACCTTTAGGGAAACTAAATATTTTAAGACCTTTTATTGCTCTATGTATTTTATATGAGGTTTAAATTAAAATGAGGAAAAAAATGTTATGCCAGGGTAACAAGGTTGCAAATAACAGTGTTGCAGATTTTGATTAAACTGTCATGCACTAGATCTAATATTGGATTTCTCATTAATTAAAAAGAGCTATTTGTTTATATTTTTATATATTTATTTTATTTTTTTATATTTATGATGTGGGTAACATGACTGAATAGGTTAGCTTGATGAATATATACAGCTGAATAGTAGTTTTTACTATGATGAATTGGATAAGATTTTATCAAAATTATGATAATGTCATTATGATAATGTCACGAATTCTGAGGTGGGACATCCCAAAAACAGGATTTTGAGGTGATTCAAACATGTTATGTCCTACTTTTATTTATAGGATAAGTTTATAGTAGATAATAGTTTATCTAGTCTACCGATCTGTTCATGGAATTTGTGCTTACACTTCTATAGCCTAGTAAAATGTTCACTATTTTGGTCACTACATTTTCAACAATTTGCAATCTAATATAGTTATTTACAAATGAATTTCTAAATTATGAAATTGCTAAACAGTAAATGACCTACCGCTACACCAATGTGGCACAGAAGGGTGAATTATGATAAACGTTTTAAGAGGATTCATTCTGATTATAGCTTGCACATGACATTGAATCAGTCTCATATTGATGAACATAAAGTCATCTATGTCTGTTTGCACTGACAGTGACTTACAGTGACAAATTCACATTACATCATATATTTTCAATGAGAGTTTGTGATTTCATTAAATTTTTAAATTAGTATAAAAAATAATGAATATAAAAAATACACAGCACACACAGATAACGGGTCAAATGGCCCATTTGCTTTGATGCTGCTGCCTGCTCATCTCCTTGATGGAGACAAATGAAAGTTTTCTCTGTGTCCCCCAACCACCTCCACCCAAAAGAGATGTGCCAAAAAACCACTGATCTAAATAAATGAAATCATCCATCTAAAAACAGTGCTTAATGCTTTCTTGTACTGACTAATGTTGCTTTATGAATATCAACACAGCGAATCTCTTTAGTTGAACTAATTGTTCCCTTTAGATTGTATGACAGGTTGCGTTGAGGCTTGCAGAGAACGTGGAAAACTGAGAGGCAGAGAAATCACTTACAATTGCAGTGCTGTGAAAACATGATAATTAGAGCAAAAAGCCCTGATGCCCTCTTCTAGTCAAGCCATCCAGAACACTCAGTGTTTATCTATCATATTTAGAAACCATGTTGATGCTCATTTGCACCAGCCATGCCCATTTACGAATGCACATTCTTATTCTGACATGACCTCAGTTCAAGGATTCCTGATGGTTTGGCTATTGGTTACAAAAAAAAAGAAAGAAAAAAGCTTCAGTGTTTAGGTTTATTTAATTTAGTAGCTGTGGTTTTTATGTTTTTTTTATTATAATTATATGAGTGCTATACAATGTATGTAATGTATATCAAAAAACAAAAATACAAATATAAATAGCATCAAAAGACTTTTAATTGTTCTAAAATCTTTTGAGTTTGGAGTGTTTTTAATACAAATGTTCATTCCACAATA
The DNA here is from genome assembly GCA_036281575.1 of Ancherythroculter nigrocauda. Classification (NCBI taxonomy): domain Eukaryota; kingdom Metazoa; phylum Chordata; class Actinopteri; order Cypriniformes; family Xenocyprididae; genus Ancherythroculter; species Ancherythroculter nigrocauda. The sequence goes on along the minus strand of VTFQ01000001.1, from coordinate 58,071,636 downwards.
AAAATACTGTTGTTTTCATTGCAGTTTGCATCCTTTATATGCTTGAATTAATGTGTTAAAATAAAAGCCTAAATTTTATCTGTTCATCAAAGCAATCATGTCTCTTCAGAAAATTTGGACTAAACTAATTCAAACTCATCATTCATATGGATTAGTTTTACGATCTCTTTATGAACTTCTTGAAGCATCAAAGTGGTAGTTGTGTGGACTGTCAATGGAGGAACAGAAATTTCTCAGATTTCATTAAAATATATTCATTTATGGTTGAAGATGAGGGGGGGGGGGGGTAAAATAACCCTTTAATTAATAGCATTAAAAGTCCTGGTTTTCGTTTCATAGTGTGCAAGTTGAACTCAGTTGTTGCGTTGCTCATCTGCCAACATTTTAAATGAAGACACATTCTTTGGCCAGGATTCAGAGTGAAGAATAATTATTTCCAGAAAACGTGCCGTGAGACAAATGCATTTGTAAATGGCCTGTTACAATCTGGTAAAGTTTGTTTAGTAAATGTATTATTTGGCCTTTGATACAAATTTATCTTCATTTCATCCTATCTGCCAAGACTCCTTTTTTATGACCTTTCAACTGGCATTGATAAAACTACTCTGGGTTCCTTAAAGTATTAAAAACTGATGTCTGGCCAACATTTGGCTTTTTCTACTTCTCTCTTTATTGGCATTCTCAAGGCATCAAGACGAGAAAATGCTTGAATGCTTGCAGAGGAACAAATGTTGCCTTCCAGTCATATTTTACAGCCTCAACGGTGCTTTAAATGACTCCCCACTCATGTAATCCCCATTACCAGATAGAAATCACTGAAATGTGTTTCCTAAGAACTCAAACCTGGACAGAAACAGAAATTCTCTGTCTGTCAGGTTGGCAAGGTGAGGGGTTTTGAAGAGAGAGTTTGTTAGCAAAACGTCTGAAAGCGCATGTTAGACTTCATTTTGTAACTCTTTGCAACTCAAACCTGGACAGAAACAGAAATTCTCTGTCTGTCAGGTTGGCACACGTCATTGCAATGAGGGGTTTTGAAGAGAGCAAAACGTTTGAAAGCACATGCTAGACTTCATTTTGTAACTCTTTGGCCCACTGCTCAATACATTTGTGTAGTTTCTAAACAAAGTAACATTTTAGTAACATATACAGCAACATTTGTGTGAGTGGATGGCATTTGCACTGGCTCTGAACAGTAGCTCCCCCTGGCAGCTCCTTTCTGAATTGCAGTTTTGATGAAGGACATTTTATCCTGTTATCTTTCTCACCACATGAGATGAAATTCTCTGGGGAACTCTCTAATTCTGCTTTATAAATACATCTCCACAGTCCACAGAGTTTCAGCACTTAGTCACTTAACAGAATTCACTTATTTTTCTTTCCTCTTATCTGTTTATTTTACCATCTGTTTGGAAAATCTGAGCCGCTTACACTTCCATCACAGTGCCAAAACTAAAAAGATCATTGTGACCATTCAGCCTTTCCAATTGCAATTTCCATAGCATTTTAAGATTCTGAAGGGCCTGTTCATTTGAGGTTTCCAACAAACTCCACATGACACAATAGCTCAGGAATAATGGGATGTCCTTAACGGCCACAAGTCGATTTTGGTTTCTTAGCTGTGGAAGTCATTTAAGGACAATGTTCAGTAGAGTTTAGAAAACACATTTAGCATCTGTATGGATGAGACTGCAAGACTGCAGTTGTTAGGAATCAAAGAGTAAATGTATGTACGACAAATTCAATTTACTTGTTGCTGTGCTGATTTGAAACTGCCTTTAAACAGATTGAAATTAGCTTATCTTCAGTACTCTAATGCACTTTAAATTCCAGACGCTATTAATGCATTTGGCAGGATAACACTTTGATATGCAAACATTCTGGCATATGAAAGCAAAACAGAAATTTACTTGCATTGCAAACCCCAGCTTTATTTATCAGGTAGCACTTTTACTACAATTCGTAGTGTGTACAACAAAGGTCACAAGGGCGATGTTAATGTCTTCAGTGCCAATGCCTCTGAAAATTACATTTATATAATTTACCTGGCTGCTATTGTAACACGCTTTCCATAGAAATGAGAGAGCCTTTTCAAAGAACATTGTAGATTAATCAGTCTATTCCGGCGAATGACTCAAAAGCCCAAAGCAATTTGATACACTGATCTTTGGAAGACTATGGAAGAAGCATTTATCCAATTCAAAAAGCTCTTCTTTCAGAACTGAACATAATATCCTTAATGGTTCAGGCCTGATGATGGATTTTCACAGAAAACTGCAGCAGTTTTGGACCTTTAACTCAGACTCTGGAAGTACTCAGCACCATTTATAAGGAATCTCGTACTTTAACACCCACTGTCAGTTCAGAGAACTCTGTAATCCTTTAAAAAACAGAAGACATTCATTTACTGACGCCTTGATCTAAAAAAGTGGCTTGCCAGTTGTAGTCGGTCAATGTCACGTTCAGTTTTATGGCTCCTGTAGCTTTTTATCAGGCCTGAGAGAAGTCACATTTTTTCACAGTTCACTGCCGGCTTTGGTGTGCATGGGAATCTGGACAGCTGGACCTGCCAGGAAATACACCTCAGGGAATAGTCAATTCCCATTCACCTACTGTACATGCTGGCTGAAGGTCAACGTTTATTCAAAATATTGGACAAGAAATAAATATTATCAGCTTTAGTGAGTAGTAATAGATTAATTTGCCAGTATTCATTTTTTTTGTGTGTGTGTGTGTGGGATTTTACCTGCTTGGCTGATTAGCAGAAGGTGCCCTGTTCAAAAATATCCTGTTAAATTTACAGTGAAAAATTGGCCAGAAATTTCAGGTTTTAGGGGATGGCACATTGGTGCCTGTATATTTTACAACATATAACCGTATTCATATAACCGTTCACTGCAAAATCTGCTATAAATATACCTTAAAATCTACTTATAACCACCATAATAATAACAATAAAAAACCACATGATGCATGAGTTCATTAGTTCATCGTAAGTGGCCTGTCCAGAAAACATAGTGATTACTTGTATGTAGACAGTGCACATACACACATAGACAAAACATCACGGTATCACACATGACACTAAAATAATGCAATACTTAACTAAACAACAGAAAATGCAACACAAAACACACTGCTGATAACAAAAATAAGAAGAAACAAAAATATTTATTATATAAAATCATATGTGATTGTCACGCAGGGACTAGGAATGTCTTTTTTACTGTTAATTATATGGTAATTACATTCACATTTTAGATTAGGGTCCAATTCTAACTATTAACTAATTATTAACTATGACTTTTTCCTCAGTAAACTCTTAATTACTGCTTATTAATAGTAAGGTAGTTGTTAAGTTTAGGTATTGGGTAGGATTAAGGGGTGTACAATATGGTCATGCCTAATAAGACATTAATATCTGCTTTATAAATACTAATTAACAGCCAATATCCTAGTAATATGCATGCTAATAAGCAACTAGTTTATAGTGAGAATTGGACCCTAAACTAAATGTATTATTGTGACAGTATTTTACAGTGAAATTACATTTAATGCAAAGATTTCACTGTATATGGTCAGGTAACTTCCACATGTCCTGATTTTGCTGAGTTAGATGCGTTCCTGGGTCAACATATTTAGAACAACAGTCCTGTCTGAAAATTTAGTCCTAACCATATCCCTACCCATAACTTATCCCTAAAATCAGAGGGAAATGACAGGTGATGTTGAAGCACCTAACCCTGGTTGTAAGCCAGGGGGAAATTTGAACTGCGTTGCATAGATAAGATATCTCTGGAAAGGGGATTAGGGCTGTGTGGTGCAGTTTGAGGTGTCTTGGCAAAAGGGGAGATTGAAACTTTGTTTATCAGTTTGAAGTGCCTTAACAGGTAGCAGTCCTGTCGTGTGAAGAAGATCCATTCAGATCTGCTCTGATGGATAGATCCATTTAGATCCACTCTGACGGACAACAACAACAACAACAACAACAACAAACTCCCTAAGACTTCCTAGCTCATTCATCCAGATAGCAAAATTCTCTGTTTTTACTGTTATTTCTGTTCCTTATGTTCTATTTTTATTCTTCTTCTTTATGTAAAACACTTTGAATTACCATTGTGTATGAAATGTGCTATACAAATAAAATTGCCTTGCCTTGCCTTGGCTAAGCCTAAACTTGGCTGTTAACTTGTTCCTCGAATCTGATTGGTTGATTGGAATGTTGCAATCAGTTTTATTTATTAGCTCTCATGCTGTTTTTTAGGGTAGGTACCTTTTTAAAAACTTGGCTATAATTGACTATAAAAAAAAAAAAAACTACTGAACTTCTCATTAAACACACTCTGAACTTTTGTGACAATAAGCCCCAAAGCTGGACATGAAAACAAATCCACTGCTAGAGAAAAACAAACATTTGTGTTATTGGACTTTTGACTAAGAACTTTGTAGTTGCTGAAATGTTGACAACTTCTCCATGTAACACTAGCTCCACCCCAGTATATAAGGGCATATATTATAGATTTTGGTAACACTTCAGTATAGGGAACACATATTCACTATTAACTATGACTTTTCCCACAAGAAACTCCTAATTTACTGCTTATTAATAGTTAGTAAGGTAGTTGTTAAGTTTAGGTTTTGGGTAGGATTGAGAATGTAGAACAAGGTCATTTAGAATAAGGCATTAAAGGTGCCATAGAACGTGTTTTCAAAAGATGTAATATAAGTCTAAGGTGTCCCCTGAATGTGTCTGTGAAGTTTCAGCTCAAAATACCCCATAGATTTTTTTTTAATTCATTTTTTTAACTGCCTATTTTGGAGCATCATTAAATATGAGCCGATTCAGGCTGCGGCCCCTTTAATTCTTATGCTCCCCCTCCCCCGGAGCTCGCGCTTGCCTTTAACAGCATAAACAAAGTTCACACAGCTAATATAACCCTCAAAATGGATCTTTACAAAGTGTTCGTCATGCAGCATGTCTAATCGCGTAAGTACAGTGTTTATTTGGATGTTATAAAGAATGAAGTTGTGTTTATGCATTATACAGACTGCAAGTGTTTAATAATGAAAATAACAACGGCTCTCTTGTCTCCGTGAATACAGTAAGAAACGATGGTAACTTTAACCACATTTAACAGTACATTAGCAACATGCTAACAAAACATTTATAAAGACATTTTACAAATATCACTAAAAATATCATGATATCATGAATCATGTCAGTTATTATTGCTCCATCTGCCATTTTTCGCTATTGTTCTTGCTTGCTTACCTAGTCTGATGATTCATCTGTGCACATCCAGACGTTAATACTGGCTGCCCTTGTCTAATGCCTTGAACATGGGCTGGCATATGCAAATATTGGGGGTGTACATATTAATGATCCCGACTGTTACGTAACAGTCGGTGTTATGTTGAGATTCGCCCTTTTCCTCGGAGGTCTTTTAAACAAATGAGGTTTATATAAGAAGGAGGAAACAATGGAGTTTGAGACTCACTGTATGTCATTTCCATGTACTGAACTCTTGTTATTCAACTATGCCGAGGTAAATTAAATTTTCCATTCTACGGCACCTTTAATATGTATGTAATTACTAATAAACAGCCAATATTCTAGTAATATGCAAGTTAATAAGCAACTAGTTAAAAGACCCTAAAATAAAGTGTTACCTAGATTTTAAACTAATTTTTTGTTGTAATTTAATTTGTTTTGCAGTTACATTAAAAATAATTCTTGCTCTTTAAAGTTTGATCTAAAAACTGTTTTTATTCTTATATGGTGAAACAGTGAAAGAATAAACAGTGGGCTGTGTTGTTCACTCAGAATAGTTTGACTCACCAAAGCTTATCTTCAAAATGAGGCAATGAACTTTGTATTGGGACAGAGTTCACCGTAAACAGGGGCATGTAGGACCTGGGGAGGAATACTATGTCTTTTGAAGTTTTGCGATGTTGTTTTTTATCCTTCAGTGCATGTGTGTCACTTTGTTTTAAGAAGCGGTGGGGACGGGCCAGGCAATGTCACAGCAATGCAAAAGCTTAGCTCATGAATATTAATTAGGTTAGGTTGTATACCATCATGCAAACTTTCCATTGTGATGCAATATCAAACTTTGTGCTCCTGAAATATGACGCGATGTAACAAGTTTTGAAATAGTCATGTGATGCTTTTGTTTTTGTTATTGGTCTGAAGGTCAGGCTTTAGGTAGATAATTTGTTAATTTCCAATTCAAAACTGGAATGCAACAAACAAACAAATAACAGTAATTGCAATGACATCCTGAATTGCTGTTTTTCCACATTAAATATGTTTAAAGATTGAGTTTTCGATGCCAGCATTCTTTTTGACCATCAATTCAATGACTCAAACATGTGTTTAATTTGATAACATCATACTTACATCTGTCTCAGTATTTTGTGGGTCAGTGGATAAATGCTTGGATCAGATGAGCAATAGAAAAATGGATGTGAGAGTCTGGGAACATTGCCGCTTTAGAAAATTCAATGCTTATGACAACGACAGTGAACACTCAGAAAAGCAATACAAGATTCCAGAAGATTTCCCATTGTTAAAAAAGAGAAAAAAAAAGAAAATAAATGAAGACTGAATTATAAACAGCTCATAAACAGAAGGCTTTTATAAAGTGCCAGCGTATGTTTCAGCATCATCTTTGGCCATATGAAAAATACATTTTGAGTACTTCAATTTTTAAATCCGCAGTCTACCCCAAAACCCAGACCCTGATGAATCCAAGTGAAAAATCATTGTTTGAAATTAATCACTCGAACTGAGGCACAGCCTCTCCTCTCAAATTAACATGCTTGCTTGGTAATTATTAATACTTCCCTAGTAGGCTAGTCACTCATCATGGGGTCAATAACCCATGACATCGGTATTTATTTCTGCTTGGTATTTCAGTGGCACACACTAACAGATGCATCCGTGGGCCTGATGACTCCCACACAGCGGCAATTACTGCGGTGTCACCGTAAGCAGGGATCACGATTCTACACGTGAATGGCTTGAGGCTGAAGGACAGTGTTCAGGTTGAGTGGAGTCAGGCGAGCTTTATGAGGCTGTTAGTCAGGGCAGTGGGGTTAAAGGAAGAACTGTTGGAGGGAAGTGTGCAGTCGAACAGTCTTCAGTAATCCTTTAAAAGGATGGTGTACCCAGAAACAAATATTCTCTCATTATTTACTCACCCTCCTGTGATTCCCAACCTGTATGCTGTTGTTTTTTCCATAGAACACAAAAGGAGAATTGCTGAAGAATCTTCATGAAGCTCTTTTCCATTACACTGCGTAATGTCTATTGCTGAATTCGGAACTGTGTACTAGTATACTACTTGTAATAGTATGGTATATGCAGTTTCAATACCATACGAATTCAGCATATGTCAGTAGTGTCAACAAATAAAATTGTTTCCTGAACCCTCATCAGTCTGCTATTGGTTAAACAAACAGATAGTCCCACCCACAATTCATGCCGTTGGTTGAGAAACTGGAGCTACTTCAAAAATCACACACACACACACACACACACACGTTCGTAGTTGTGAATTGTGGGGACATTCCATAGGTGTAATGGTTTTTATACTGTTCAAACCGTATTTTCTATCCCTCCACACTACACCTACCCCTAAACCTACACTGTAAAAAAAATCCCGTTGTTTCTACGGAAAAATACCGGCAGCTGTGGTTACCAGAACAATACTGTAAAAATGACATCAAACCGTAAACATACTTACGGAGTTACATGTGAATTTTAAATTTTAAATATGTATATTTAACATTGGATTTCAGTACACTGTAAAAAAAATCCCAGTAAAATTTACGGTAAAATAACATATTTCATTAACTGATATAATGTTAATTTACCAACCTAATGAAGTACTAATATCTGTTTTGTACCTTTATAATACACTGACAGTCACCAAACACAGTGGTGATAAGAGTCACATGATGAATCAAAGTTCATCACAAGCAGCTTTTCCACAAGCTGAGAAGAACAACACTAACATATAGAAGGTGCACACAGTGTCATTCACACACACACTAAACACCATCATGGTAACATGCATGAAATTTTAAAAATGCAATAAACATTAATTTAACAACATTAGATGTAACATAAAACCCTAATGTACATAACTGATTAGAAAAAAATGAGAAAAACTAAGAATAAACAGAGTTATTTCAACAAAAATATATCAAATGTTAAGTGTCATGCAGGGAATTGTGGGAATGTCAATTTACGTTTTTTCACTGTAAATTTTACAATGAATTGTTATTTTTCACTTTCAAAAACTGTGAATTTAATGGTATTTTACCGTAAAATTACATTAAATGTACCGTTAGATCTATTACAGTTATTCACCGTATATAGTACGGAAACTTTCTGTAAACCAATTAACAGTTTTTCACCGCAGCATTTTTACAGTCTTTTACTGTTAAAATCACGGTAATTTTTTACAGTGTACCCATCAGAGGAAACTGTGCACATTTTTACTTTCTCAAAAAAACTAATTCTGTATGATTTGTAAGCCTTTTGAAAAGTGGGGACATGGGGTAATGTCCTCATAAGTCACCCTCTCCTTGTAATACCTATGTCATACCCATACAAATTTGTGTCCTGATATGTCACAAACACAAACACACACACACACACAAACAAACTTGTTTTTATATCTTTATGTTGACTTTCCATAGACATAATGGTTTTTATACTGTACAAACTGTATATTCTATCCCCCAACCCTACACCTAAACCTAAAACTTTCGCCATTTTTACATTTTCAGGCATTACTAGGTATGATTTATAAGCTGTTTTCCTCATGCGGCCAACCAAATGGCCCCATAATGTCAACATTTTTATGTCAAAACTCATACACACTGCCAAAAGTTTGGGGTCAGTACGATTTTTTGTTGTTATTGTTGTTGCTTTTGAACGCAATGTCTTCTGCTCAACAAGGCTGCATTTATTTGATCAAAAAAATAAATAAATAAATAAAAAAAATAATATATATATATATATATATATATATATATATAATATTGTGTAATATTATTACAATTTAAAATAACTGTTTTCTATTTTAATTTATTTTTAAAATGTAATTTATTTCTGTGATACAGCATTATTACTCCAGTCTTCAGTGTCACATGATCCTTCAGAAATCATTATATGATGATTTCCTGCTCAAGAAACATTTATTATTATCAATGTTGAAAACAGTTGTGTGGCTTCATATTTTTGTGGAAAAGGTAATACATGTTTTCAGGATTCTTTGATGAATTTTTTTGAAATAGGAATCTTCTGTGACATTATAAATTTATTTACTATATTTAAATATATATATATATATGATTATATTTGTGTGTATATATAAAATATATATAAAATAGGGTTTGAATAACCTCTGAAGAAACAATGTTCAATGATGGTATATTAACATTCAATTGTGCGACTAAGCAAATGTTGCAATTACCCAGTGTGAGACTTTCAGTGTATTGATGGACCTCCCAGCGATTCTTCACACAAAAAAATAAATCACACAGCAGAGGGGGGCAGATTTCCACAGACGAAACACAGAAATGGATCCCATTCACTGCGTGTTTTTTGCATGATGACTTTGTGATGGTTTCCATTTCCTATTCTTTAGGTTGATAAACACAATGTTTACATGCAGAGGACAGTATCATGTCGTTACACATATGACAAGTGAGTAACAGCACTGCCTGGATTTTCTTTAGGCCCCTAAATGGAGAGTTTCTTTGTGTGTATTCGATTCAGTCTTACACTTTATCATATAAAACAGAGACCATTCAGTTTCATTAAAGCTTTAGGTGCCTAAGAAGTGTGCAACGTTGTTTAATATAGCTGTTGGATAAACCCACTGACATTTAGATAACAGTCAACTATATATCGCATATAAACAAAGAGATTTTATATGTTTTCATTTTATACAATATAATATTTATAGTAATAGTTACTGTTGGCCAAAACAATGGTTTGATATTTTTTTGTTACTTTTTACATTCATGCTGGTGATTTTTTTTTTTTTTCTGTAGCCAGACTTTAAAATGTGTGCCTTTACATACATTACCTTAAATAAACCTAGCCTGAGAATTACTTACTAGAGTAAAAAGCGTGACATCTTCACACCATTTCTAAGTTGTAAATAAAAGAGGATTTTTGGAATATGAGTATTTTATAAGAAAATATTATTTCAGTTTTTCTACTTTAAAATTTCTTTAGGCTATAATTGTTTCTGAAAGTTGCTAGCAATGTCCAAGTGAAAATTGGTCCCCAGTGTGTAGTAAGCATGTTACTTGGCAGAGGATACTAGTAATATAAATAAAAGTATCACATTCAGTATCATATTTGCAGAAGTTGGACGTTATTTTCTACATTAAATTGTCTCACATTAGTCTCATTGTGTTGACTGCATAATTCGTGCCGTCCTATAGTTTAATGTATAATTCAGTTAGCAGTGGTCGCCGGGCTGAGTGTTGACGTCAGGCTGATGATGCAGACGCGCGCTCCGCAGCTTCACTTTGAGCGCTTCACTCTGTCCGCGCGCTGGAACTCACGCGTGTGTGTATGTGTGTCACCACAGACCAGTCACACCAAACCTGAAGAGCAGATTGATATTCTCTGAAGGACTCCTCTTGCATCAATCCATTCAGGATTGGATTACGTGTTTAATCCTGCACTGGGATTCAGTTTTGTTCCTCTGAAGATGCCCGCTTGTGGAACGCAGATTGGGGACTTTCGCGGAATTAAACGAGCTAAAGGTAAAACACACATTTATTCCTCAACTCTGACCTTTACGAGTAGTTTGCCCTGGATAGGTAAACTGCACAAAGTTGCTTCTTTTGCTTTGTGTTTCAGAGCAAAAGGGAAGTTCAGTTAAAGATTTATTCTGAGGCTTCTAATATCAATGCGCATGTTTTAACCTATCAAACAGTTTTTTTTTTGTGTGGAGAAAAATAAGTATCACCTAAAGTAAAATCTATCGGTGTATGTAGGTTACTCTTGCGAAAGACAACTCTTAAAAACAAGTTGTCTGATTGCTTAACCTCATTCTTATCAATGCAGGAGACTGTGATAGGACAAAACAGTACGTTATGTAAACATATACCCAGAGAAAACTATACAATATTTACTGAATTATTAGGTTATGTATTTTTGTATGCGTAGCATGTGAACACAAAGAGAAACTTTTACACGTCTATTTTGTATTCTGCATAGGTTCACCAAATGAAAGTCATTAAATTTAATTTTAAAGTTGTTTAAGAAGATAGCCAATTTACTTTAGATTAAACAATATTATCTTCCACAGTTTGAATTGAATCCACGCGGACAGGACCAGTTAATGACATTTTATTTGTCCAAAATTAAGTTGGCCATATAATTGTATTTTAATAACATGTTTGTTCATTGTAAAATTAGAGTAATAGTGTTTCCAGAGCCTTTCTTTTTTCGCCGTTCATAGGCGAAATAAGCGAAATAATCGCTTATTTCATAGGCGAAATAAGCGAAATAATCACCAAAGACGCGAAGCGCGAGCTGTAATAACTGAGGAACCACTTGTAGTTTTTAAATGTAGCGATATATTTAAACTGGGTTTAAACTCGAATATGCTTGCTTTTTGTAACCTTTATTCTATCTCAGGATTAGGCAGTCAGGTAACTTCAGGGGGGGTAATAATTTGGCAGGAATTCGGCACAGCACCGGAAACGGTAGGCTGTCTGTCACTACGTGAGTTTTCACAGTTGTGGTTGTGTTATGTTGGTATTTGTTCTATGTTCTTTTCTGTCATTAAGTGAAGCAGTATTCAACATAAACTGTCTAGAAGTGTTTATCTTTCATCCATATGTCTTTGATTGCAATGAATATTTCAACCTGGAAACTTATTCGTGCTTGAAATGCAAAAATGTTTGTATGTAACTTTATCCTGTATAGTGAGTAGATTCACTGTTTTGAACTTGAGCTCACCATAACAGAACAACACATTCTATGTGTGATACCTGCACTTTGTCCTACCTGCGTGACACAATGTGGCTAGTGTTTCTTGTTCAATGTGCGACCCCCTTTATAGTAACATTTCACCCAAAAATACATAGTTCAGTCATGAAATTCTAGATGGCACAGGCTGATAGATACTTAAAGGGGCTCTATGTAAGATTTTTACTTTAACAAAGCATAAAAATACCCTGATATGTTTGCAGATATTTAGGAAACATGCTAAGTTCACCTACTTGTTTCTCAGAAACACAATTCTACAGCCAGATATTCTACTTTGAAAATGTGTGTTCCGTGTCGGAATGTCTGTCTTTGTTTTGGTCTGTGCTAAACCGCATGTTGCCAGTTTATCCAATAGTATTCAACATCACAGGTTGCCAGTTGGCGGAAAACACTGCATACTGCAGCCATGGAAACCAGCAAACAAACTGGGTCAGAGAATCGCAAATTCTACCTGACCTAAAAAGCCTCTGAATCCATCTAAATATCTCTATGAACAACAGCATATTAAAACAGATAAATCAACTCATAAGTTTCAATGTTTAAGTCTCCTCAGCTTTCATTATCAATTACGCTTCCTCTTGTTGCTGGCAACCCGCGTCTTTTAACGAGGGGGCGGGCCAAACAATATTTTGAATTTGGACTGCAGTACCTATTTTGAACACTGGGTGTCATTCCTACATAGAGCCCCTTTAACTGCTTGCAGTCACACGATCCTCTATAGAGCACAGCTGATTGGTTCCTGTTGTATCAGTAGCCAATGAGCTCACTGCTCAACCTTCAAATACTTGGTCAGCATTTGCTGTAGCAGTTGCAGCATGCTTTCAGAAACCCTCCACCTTCCCCAGCTCCACCTGTATAGATCTATTATACGGGTAATTCATGTATGCTATATTGTACAGCAGCAGCAGCAGTGTGTCGTGTATGTATTGGCAGTAGGAAGCCTCATACTTGCTCTGCAACACCAGTAGCAGTGTAGCAGATCTATTCCACTAAGACCAAACATTGTCATGCAGAACACAAAATATGACTGAAAGGCCTGTGAAAATACTCTATGGACCAAAAAAAAAAAAAAAAAAAAAAAAAAAAAACACTTATGGCTCTTTCTCGAACTGAATGCACATGAAGAAAAGATGGAAGCATTCAGGTTGAGTTCTTCCTGGGCTGCATGCGCCAGCCAAGCAACTGCCATTGAAATGAATGAAAATGATAATGGATAGCTCTCTCCAGGTATTATATACTTCCTTGTTCAAAACCAGCCTATTTGAGCAGATAACCAGTCAAGCTGGCAACACTGGTTGCTTCTACGTCATATCTGGTCTCAACATCTGCTTTTTCCTGGCACCTAAAAAAAAAATCTGAATTAACTATGAGGAGTGTACACATGTTTACTATGTTTGCAATGCAAACATAAACCCATCCAGACTGTTTTAATGCTTGAGGAGACCTGAAGTGGCCATTAACCATTTGATGCACTTAGACTTTTACAGGTTTTTCTACCAGCTACAGCATCACACAGAAGCTGTTACAAGACAAGATAGTATTTCATAACAAGCAATTAAGTTCTAGAGAAAAGGTCTTTCGGTTCATAGGGTATAAACCTCAAGGCATGCTACACTTGAATAATCTTCAGTAATTTACATCTTATTTAAATTTACATGCTGGGATAGTGAGCGTATGTGACAAGGATTCTGTGTTGTTTCACTCTCATTTTTTCTTCTCATTGAGAACCAGACCTCAACAGTCCTCGTCTCTCATGAATTTTGCTTATTATATAGACCTTCAGGACAAGTTATATCTCGCATATGCATTACTTGTTGTTGCTGAACATGAAGGCTGAATCTCCATAATGATGATGACATTTGTAACTGGGGACCTTTTCGGTTGTTCTTTATATGGAAACCTCAAGAGACAACAGCCATAAATTTCTTCAAATACCCTGATGGCGCCATCCTTTTCATTGGCATGGGAGTCATTTTTAATTTCTTGGTTTTGCCTAATTGAGTGAACAAATGTTTTGTACATTGATAAGAATGAACAAATGTTGTTTTACATTTTTGGCACTTTTTTAGAAAACAAAAAGGTTCTATCTACAAAAGAGTATGGAATGCAAAAACTTTGAATCTGCTCAGAATGCAGGCTAACATGTGATGTGATGCGATGGCATCAGTGCATCCGAATTCTACAGACAGCAGCAGGAGACAAAACACAATTGTTGTGCACATAATTGGTTGGTGCTGCACTGTTCATTTTGGTTGTGATCTTCATCCTACTAGGGAATGTTCAGATTTTGGTGTTTAATGGTGAACCATTACGATGAAGTGCAATCAAATTATTTATGCTTGTAGTTTGCTTTGCATTAATGTACTAAACCCCAGATGTCATTCATGTCTAATAACCACCCTGGCCAAAATAAATAAATTATGAATTTCAGTAATGTAGAAAGTGTAAGCTTGTCCAATCAATGAAATGCTTATTCAGAGCTCACACTATAAAGTGATTTGCTTATGCTTTATTCATCTTTTTTTTTCAGACTTTTAAGTAAGAAATTAAGAGTTAGTGCATTGACATGAGAGAATAAATAATTTATTAATTTAGCCCATTCATTTATTATAGGTTTTGTCCACAACGAGTCTGAAGTAAATTGTAAATTGTGGAAACCACATACTTGTGGGACCTATGAGAACAGTTCATGTTTTAATCAATATTGGTACCTCTATTCCTGGAGTAGAGATGCTTTAAGCCAGACTCACACTGTAAGATTTTGGCCACAATTTGGCCGTCTGAGACAAATTTTGTGAATCCTAAAGATTCCTCAGATCCTATAGGTCAAAATCTGAAGTCTAGTTTGACATGTTCACTGACAGCAGATTGATGACATTGCGATCAAAATGTCAGTGTCAGAATATTTGACGAACAGTCCTGCAGTGTGGCTTCTATTATGACAACCATCAAATCAAAAACCAATGAGAGTGCCGAACCTGATAATGCATTTAGTGAGAAAACAACAAACCACACACATTGTCTTTGTTTTTTCCAGTTTTCTTTTCAAGTGAAGCCATGCTCATAATTGATGCTAGAGATTTGTTTTTGATTTGTTTTAGCCATCATTTCTATTCTGCATTTAAATGCAGCTCACATCTCTGAAAGTTTTTATAAATTGATGATGTAAAACTCTGGACGAGTCTTCTTGTGTGCATCCATTTTTAATACATCTTGTCTGCTGTAAGTACAGTCTGACATTAATGACAAGTGTGACATGGCTTACAACAGGGATAGTACAGTCTGACAAACAACAGTCGTAAAGGACTATTATAAATCATACAGTGTGCACCCGGCTTTAGGCTGATATATCACACTGTGTGGTGGGAAGAATCACATTGAACCTGTGATGTTTATTGTTGTTTTTCACTTTTCTGAAGGCAGTTTTCTCATTGCTACCAGTCTATGCCTAATAGGATATTTTTAGTTCTCCCATTTAAGGCAGCAAAGAGGATATTTTAAAAATATATTTTCCTCTGTGAATCATAGGACCAAATCAGGTAACACAGCAAAGGGGAAGATAGACAGGAAGATTTTATCCTCTGTGCCATGCATTCTGTCCAGACACTGCTCGTTTTCCTATTACAGTGTGTCAAACAGACAGAGGGGAGTATTTGAGGCAAAGAAAAATGTCATAGTGGAGTTCACTTCAGATTGCACCCAGTTGCGAGTTCGAATGACTGTACACAATAACCGTATCTGTTTGTTCAGACAGTGTAGTCCAACATGATCTCATGAGTATTCATGTATGTTTACATAAAGTGTGTTTCTACCACACATACATTTACTTACGTTTTCATACACACTGAAACATACAATACTGACGTATTGACAGCATTTTTTCATTTGTCAGACTCTTTTATCCAAAGCTTTTTATCTAGAACTAAAACGTAAATTATGTATGTATTAACAAATAGGTGTGCAAATCCTTATTTATCAATATTAAAATTGTGGCATTAATACTTTCATTCTATTGTATTCATTTGTCATATCAATGATATTATGTTTTCTGAATATATATATATATATATATATATATATATAATATATACATTTTATATATTTTTATATTCTTTATAAAATGGTTATGTTTGGGTTTGGGGGTAGGGTTGAGGGATCTACAATTTATCTATAAAAAGGTAAAAGGGTCTTTCACGACAAACGACAGCTGTTGGACCGTCGTGTGCAGTGAAAAGGCGGCTTGAGTCCGAAATTCGCATCCGAAATATTCGCATAATAATAAATAAATAAATATGACCTCACGTTGTATCAATCATGTTTACACACTGCCTCCGAAACTTTTGCCCATCATAAAAAAAAAATTGGATCAGGTTAGTTTTTCTGCGTTTTTCGCATTCGTGGCATGCATTTTGAGAGACGTTTTGACAATTCAGAGCCACCATACAAGTGAATGCCAAAATCCTGAATGGCATCTGACAAGTTGATCCACATCTTCTACAGCACAAAGCAGTAGCATTGTATGACAAACAAAGTGTGGAATACAAAGAGACAGAATATAAAGACAGATTTTGCCAGTATCGCTAGCAAAGCGTCTAACTGAGCCACCGATCTCCTGAAGTAAACTTTGAAACGCTCGGGATAATCACGCTCCTTAATGAGGTGGAACTCTTCTTCCTCTCTACGCAAACTCGGGATTGAATGGACCCAATATTTCCCTTCTTTTTCTCTTTTTAAGAAGTTCTCATTTTGCGAATATTTTCATAACGGATTCATTAATACGCATCAGACTCAGTGTGCAAGGTGTCTGTGCGTGACTAATTTTTAGTATCACGAATACATAAAAACACAATTTCAGACTCAGTGTGCAACGGCCTTTAAGGTTAACCCAATTATACAAATAAATCCTTATGATTTAAAAGATTTGTAAATATTTTACATTTCCTTAGCTGTAAATACGAAACAATGTTTACATTTAAATGTTTTCAATACGTTCATATTGTAAGCATCTATCCAAATGTACAAAAATGTATTTTTTGCAGCTGAAAATGTTAAGTATTAATACCTGTGGATTAACAATGAGACCAGGCTGTGTAGTCAGTATCTACTTTATATAGCAGATTTACATTTTACAGTTGCCATAGTACTGATTATCATGAGTTCATCATGAGCTCTTGAAACCAAATGGGTAAAATGCAAAAAAAAAAAATAAAGAAAAGCCATATTAATAGTTTCTGTTTGTCTCAGCACCAAAGCCTAAAAGAGAAGAGACTGCGCCAAATTTAGACATGACTCAGTACTTAATTTAGTCTCAGATTTTCTACCCAGGCTTATTGGAAAAACAATCAGATTCAAGCTTGCCAGATAGAAAAGGGGTTTGTCATTTTGCATGAAGTATGTTTTTGGCACTGAGACAAACGTTACTAACTAGGGTGGACCCCACTGCTGTTAAAACAGTTTGATCACTCAATTGGAATTAGGTGTAACACGGTGTTGCGTGAGGTTGTTAGCACCAGTTGTCCTATGAGATCTACAGCATAGGGGTTACACAGGGGTCCACAAGTTCACCTAGAGTTTCATTACAAGTTCAGTGATCACACGTGCTGCAGCACACATAACCCGAGATAATTACAACCTCTTGTATCCCAGTGTTCATGTGTGCTGTATGTGCACTTACAGGTGTTCAACAAGTACAAACAGTGCCTGAGAGCTGTAGGAAACAATAATCCTTCGCTTACTGAATTAGCATTGACTTCTCTGTTTTTAACCAGCTCAAATTTTATTGCCAATCATTCCTGCTTTCCTTCTTGTGGTGTGTTAAACGGATCAGCTCTGAGTTTATTAAATCTGGCCAAGTACATGAAACACTGTGCATAAAGCTGGATGCTGGTCAGCGCTCATTTAATAAAACGTTCTCAAACACACATGCTCTTTATCTCCCTGTGAAATCACATTACCGCTGTCATTTGTCCTGTGGAGGAACAGACACTCATGACGTTAACGCAATCTGCCTGTCATCTGTAGCTTAATCGGTCTTACCAGGCGTGATGCGACAAGTGTCCAGCAACAAGTGATTCATCCATCCAAACTGAAGCGAGTATGCAGTGTGATGACACTATCACAGCTGAACAGAACTTGTTTGATGTTCAATGTACAGTTATGTGGAGTTGGATTGTAGATCTAATAATAATAATAATAATAATAATACGGTAACACTTTATAATACTGATCCTTCATTAATGTATATGGTGAGTTTGTAAATAGAATTTAAATAGTCGAAAATAAAAAAAATAAAATAAATAAATTTTCTGATTTTTATTTAGAAAAAAAAAGAGAAAAATGATGATCGAAAGAATTTAACACTTCAAACTTGAAAATTCAACTATATTACATATATTCAAGTCTTTTTGTGACATTTGGTTGCGCAGTTTTCATTCAGGAGAATTTTTTTCATACACGCATACATATACTACATATGCACGCATCGGCACGCATACATTTACCGCACAGACACATTATACAGATGCACACACCAAATGCGAAATGCGAGTCTCACTTAGCCTCCTCCCAAGTCTTATAAAAAAATCATCCCAGTTGACGGTGTACTCCTTCGCCATGTTTTTGTTTGTTTCTTTTATTATTTATGCGATCCAAAACTTCCTAAACTGCCGTGCTCCATATCTCTCCGTTCAAATCCTCCTTCCACCCGCTCTCCCCAAAAGCGGCTGCCATTTGCTGATGGAAGGCACCGTCCAAATTACCGTAATAACCCTTATATTGCCAAAAAGCCCTTGTTGTCTACTGTCTGTAGCAGTTTGAATTATTACGATGGCGCAAATGGTTCAAGAGTTACGGTAACATGAATACAGCTGGGTTGGACGTGTAGCCGACGACACATCCGGTTTTAAAGGGTTAATACATATCCTGACACATCCAAGCTTTATAATGGCATTGAACGGGATCAATGAGTATGAGCTGAAGAACGTGTCTCCATCCACATCCATCTATCATAAATGTGTTCTCCACATGGCTCCGGAGGGTTAATAAAGACCTTCTGAAGCAAATGCGTTTGTGTAAAAAAAATATACATATTTAACAAGTTATGAAGTAAAAAATCTAGCTTCCGCCAGACCGCCTTCTGTATTCAAGTTACGAAGAATACGAAGAAAGTGTAAACTGGCGTCGCGTCAGTTACACTTTTTCCGTAAGTTGAATAGGGAAGGCATAGGATGTAGTGTAAGCTTTGTGAACTGCTAGAGTTTTCACTTTCTTCATACATTGAATACGGAAGGTGGTCTGACGGAAGCTAGATATTTGACTTCATAACTAGTTTAAATATGGATATTTTTTTACACAAATGCATTGCTTCGCTTCAGAAGGCCTTTATTTACACCCCAGAGCCATGTGGAGTTCACGTTTATGATGAATGGATGTGGATGGAGACATTTTGTTTTTGGCTCATACTCATTGGTCCCGTTCATTGCCATCATAAAGCTTGGATGCGTCAGGATATTTATTAATATTTCTGCGATTGTGTTCATCAGAAAGAAGAAAGTCATATACACCTAGGATGGCATGAGGGTGAGTAAAGCTTGGGTTAATTTTCATTTGAAAGTGAACTAATCCTTTATGGATTTTTTTCCAGGATTCCATGTGGCAAATGCATGTATGGAAAATCTAAACATTTAAGTAAAAAAATCACTGTGTCTTTAAGTTTTGTGACAGTTTCACATAGAGATGGAGGCTCATTATGTATGTGATGGTGCGAGTTTGAAGTGCCACTATTATGCTTTTACAGATATTACCTTTAATGTAGTGTGTAATATAGATATGAATGGAAAATGTCTGCAAAGTTTCAAAGATCAAAGTGCAGGATAAATTTAATTTTTCTTCCAAAAGTAATAACTGATTCTGAACTGCCTGAAATTAGTCATCAGTAATTCCAGTCTTATTTTCTGCTCAAACCTACGTAGGTAGGAACCTATGTGGTAACACATTTGCATAATGCCAGCCTGTGGTCTTCATTGGCTGCCCACAAACAACGTCTGCTTTGTCCCTCAAACACTGTAGTTGTAGCTAAGGACTGGAAGACTTTGGTTTGTGTTGACAACATGTCGAGAAGATGCTGTTTTCTGCACTGTGAAAGCAAATTCACTCTGATGCACTTCCAAGGAATGAGGACTCAAATGAGGCTTGAATTGATACAGTAAAACTGTTGGCATCAATACTGTTTATATCAATGTGTTGTACTGAGGAAGATCCAGAGCTGAAATTCAGATATCGGGTGATGGATGCACATAAAACTATTGTAGGAGACCTCCAAAACAAAATTAAGAAACTTTAAAATAGCATAAAAGGGGTACTTTAAGGAAAACAGCTGAAAGCCCATTATCATACAACAAAATGTATTTTTTAATTAAAAAAATATCCATATTTATACAGTAAAGAGCATGGAAAAGTTACTCACAATTGCTTTCATCAGAGCTTTGCATAGAGACTCAGGAAGTGTTGGCTGACAAGGTTTGAGTCTTACCTGGGTCACGTCCTGATCTCTCACTTCAATTTCCTATAAATAAAATAAAAATCTCCAAGAATAAAAAAGTTCATTTATTTTAAAAGAAATATATAGAGAGTTTAGCTAAGCTAACAACACTATAATAAACATAAAAATACCTGGCTCCAGTGGCTGATCCTTACAGTATAGGCTAAATTATCATTAATCATCATTTTCATGTTTCAGTAGATTATCCGCCTCTCTTGCTTGCTGCAGCCTCCCGTCTCTATGAAAACTGACTATGTATTAATTGCATCCATAAGGTAAATTAACCATGCTGTGGTAATCGTCCACTCCCAAATTACAACAAGTATTAAATAGAAGTGACAGCGGCAGCATGCTGTACATTTCAGTGAAATCACTAAACAATGTGCAAACAAATTTGGTCCTCATTTTTGATCCACTGACATACCACTGCAATTTTGACTTAAATAAAATAAAAGATATATGAGGGTGGAATAGAAATCTAATTAATGTTGGACTATAAAGTCATCACATGACATTAAAAACATTAAAAAATAAGATATTACCTCTGGCTTCTCACCGAGAACTTCTCAACTTAATTGTTTCTATTAAAAACCCGATTCCAAAAAAGTTGGGACACTGTACAAATTGTGAATAAAAACAGAATGCAATGATGTGGAAGTTTCTGGATGGGAGCCTATGTTGTTCTAGAACTTGGATATACCTTTCAGCATTGATGGTGCCTTTCCAGATGTGTAAGCTGCCCATGCCACACGCACTCATGCAATCCCATACCATCAGAGATTCAGGCTTCTGAACTGAGCGCTGATAACAACTTGGGTTGTCCTTGTCCTCTTTAGTCCGGATGGCATGGCGTCCCAGTTTTCCAAAAAGAACTTCAAATTTTGACCACAGAACATTTTCCACTTTGCCACAGTCCATTTTTAATGAGCCTTGGCCCAGAGAAAACGCCTGCTCTTCTGGATCATGTTTAGATATGGCTTCTTTTTTGACCTATAGAGTTTTAGCCAGCAACGGCGAATGGCACGGTGGATTGTGTTCACCGACAATGTTTTCTGGAAGTATTCCTGAGCCCATGTTGTGATTTCCATTACAGTAGCATTCCTGTATGTGATGCAGTGCCATCTAAGGGCCCGAAGATCACGGGCATCCAGTATGGTTTTCCGGCCTCAACCCTTATGCACAGAGATTGTTCCAGATTCTCTGAATCTTTGGATAATATTATGCACTGTAGATGATGATAACTTCAATCTCTTTGCAATTTTTCTCTGAGAAACTCCTTTCTGATATTGCTCCACTATTTTTCGCCGCAGCATTGGGGGAATTGGTGATCCTCTGCCCATCTTGACTTCTAAGAGACACTGCCACTCTGAGAGGCTCTTTTTATACCCAATCATGTTGCCAATTGACCTAATAAGTTGCAAATTGGTCCTCCAGCTGTTCCTTATATGTACATTTAACTTTTCCTGCCTTTTATTGCTACCTGTCCCAACTTTTTTGGAATGTGTACCAAAATGAGCCAATATTTGGCATGACATTTCAAAATGTCTCACTTTCAACATTTGATATGTTATCTATATTCTGTTGTAAATAAAATAAAAGTTTATGAGATTTGTAAATTATTGCATTCCTTTTTTATTCACAATTTGTACAGTGTCCCAACTTTTTTGGAATCGGGTTTGTATGAATCTAAACCTGTTTAAGCATACCTTTCATGCTAACGCAAATGGGCATGATGAGACAAATCCGCTGGACGCAATAACTTATGACACAGTCCTACAGCGTCACATATTTTAGGCTCTACCGGAGTACATTGACAGCAGTTACTCTCTCATCTGTCCTCAGGATACATAACATCTGTCATCATTGCTGCTAACATTTTTCAACACATTTATTGTTGTTGTGTCAATAAACTCATGCCTTATGTTGTACAACCAAGGCGAACTTCTGTAACCGGAGATTGAAACTTTCCAGTCCTTACTACAAAACAAACTCTGTCAGTGTATCAGTTTTATCACCACCAATATCACATTCACAGTCATTAAGTTGTGTTGAATATCAGTATGACAGCGATTCGGCTGCAGATAATCACAACCATGATGACATCCAGAACAGCGTCACCGTTGCAAGTGTGATATTACTTTTGTACAGAAGTTTTATCAACTCTGGCATTTTGCAAGTTTTGTGATCTGCTGAATGAATGTGTCAGCGGTACAAAGTAATCCCTCTTTGGCTTGCACACTCATGCACCAACGTCTGCCGTTCAGCAAATCAGTGTAGACATCACATAACCTAACTAATATTCATGACCCCAGCTTCTCCTGGCATGGTTTGTTCATGAAGAACCACTGGTTTGGAAGAAAGTCAATTCACCATGCCTCCGTAAACAGGAAAATCCAGAAATCTCAAAAACTGCTAAAAAAAAAAAAAAAAAAAAACATATGTAAATAAAATATCAACTTAGCAATAAAATCTGACATGAACTGACCCATAAATGTTTCCATATCAGAAAAAGCAGTACCAAACTAGTTCAAACGACAATGTGTTGCATTCAAAGTACTCTCTGTTGGCATACAGTGTGAGCTACAGAGTAAAAAGTTGTTAATGGCTGAATATCTTATCCAGATTCACTCCACATAAATCATTTAAAGGGATAGTTCACCCAAAAATGAAAATTCTGCCATCCTTTACTTATGCTCAAGTAGTTCCAGAATATCTTATCCAGATTCACTCCACATAAATCATTTAAAGGGATCGTTCACCCAAAAATGAAAATTCTGCCATCCTTTACTTATGCTCAAGTAGTTCCAAACCTGGAATATATTTATAAAAATGTCAGCAACCAAAAAGATCTCACCCCCATTTACTACCATAGTAGAAAAAATAAATACTATGATAGTCAATGGGGGCGAGATCTGTTTGGTTACTGACATTCTTCCAAATATCTTCCTTTGTGTTCAACAGAACAAAGAAATTCATACAGGTTTGGAACTTGGGGCGAATAAATGATGACAGAATTTTCATTTTTTGGGTGAACTATCCCTGTAAAATATGGCATGTTGTAGTTAGGGATGAAGAAATTTAGCACTGATATACCTAAAGTGAAACCAATGCTTCTTGAGGTTGTCAGTTTTGACAATTATTGTTGCTACTGAACATGGAGACGAAGATTGTTGAATTTGATTGAGTTCCTCACAAAATGCAATCATATGATTACAGCATAAGAATAAAATGGATTACTTTTGTGATCAATTTATGCATTTATGGTGTATTTATGGTCATTTTTGTCATGGTTAAATAATTTCATACAATTTATTCATTTTAAGATGTTAAAGTAGTCTTGTAAAATTATGTAATCCTTTCTGTAGCCACACAGAATAGAATGAAATGTTATCATTACAAATAAAGTGAATGAGGCAACTTTATCAAACTCATTGATCATAAATACAAAAGAATCAACCAACAATTCTGTAAATGAAATATTCATAAAAGGATTTGTTCATCTGTAAAGTTGTTCATATAACCCTGACAGCAACATAGTGTCGGCTCAGATCCGGCTCGCATCTGGTCCGCGTGTAATCCACATGTACCAGATGTGGGCCGGATCTGGTCCACACTATGTTGCTGTCTGGGAAATGATTTACATTTAAGATGCAGTCATTAAAGGATTTGTTCACTTCAGAATTAAGATTTCCTGATGATTTACTCACCCCCATGTCATCCAAGATGTTTATGTCTTAAAAAGAAATTAAGGTTTTTGAGGAAAACATTCCAGGATATTTTTCCATATAGTGGACTTCACTGGGGTACAACAGGTTGAAGGTCCAAAATGCAGCTTCAAAGAGCTCTACACAATCCCAGACGAGGAATAAGGATCTTATCTAGTGAAACAATCTGCCATTTTCTAAAGAAATACAAATTATATACTTTTAACCACAAATGCTTGTCTTGCACTGCTCTGCGATTTTACGTAATAATGTTGAAAAGGTCACACGTGACGTAGACGGAAGTACCAAGCAAGTGTTTACAAAGGGTGTTAAAGGGCAAGTGTTGTTTAATTATAATCATATCTTGCCTTTAGGGAGTGACTGAACCATATGATACAGCTGATGATTTGGTCTGAGACAGACTTTAAGACTCAATGATTCCAAACATGTATGCTTTTATTTTTAGGTCACACTTTATGTTAGGTGTCTTTAACTATGTGCTTATTGTGTTGATGTTGTATTGCAAAACACTTGTGCTGCTATTGAGGTGAGATACTGGTAAGGATAGGACAGGTTTGGTGGCATGGGTAGGTTTAACTCCCTCGGGTCGGCGGTCAGGCCGGCGTGATCATCGCGTTTTTTTTCTAACCAGTGTGAAAGAGACTGAAAATACTCTGTCAATGTTGCACATACAATTAAGAGTTATACACCATTTTAATCTGTGGAATATCTTCTTTTATTTGTGTACACTCAGAGTAAAAACAAAATGTTGTGCTTTTTGTAAAATAAAGAAAACAAACATGATGCGTGATCTCTCGTCTCCCTCTGAACGAAGTCCAATCTGATAGTTCTCAGAAAATGAACTGTAACTTAGTGAATACTAATCACAAAAAAATTAGACTTATGTCTAAAAAAACGTTGAAATGTCAGGTTTTAAATCATGTAAGTCAAATTGAAAACAAATATTCTGTGTTTATGTAATCTGTATGAAAAGAGAGCCATGTCAAAGTCCATGATTCAGCTCATTATCTGCTAATGCGGCCACGCCCACGGAGGGAGCGCTATTCAGACGCAAATTCAGTCAATACATGCATACATCATCTCAATCGTGTATTTATTGTCTTGAAAAGTGTTTTGAATAGCCATAGTTAGCGATCTCTGGCCTCTGTTAGTTTGGTTAGTTCCTGGATTGCCTATTCTTCTTTAGCAGGCATTTGTGGACAAAAGGGGCAGAGCGCCCTCCGGCTGCAAGTATGAATTGAAAACACAGTATCCAGCACTCACAGTGATGACAATAAATCCTGAATAAATATTACTCCTCTGTATAGAAAATTGACAAACATATGAGAATCCATCAATATTTCTCCAAATGTGCATGCTTTTAAGCTAAAAGCCTATATGAAATGCCATAGAGGTAACATAATTTTTCAGACACTTTGCATCACAGAAATACATTATATTTTAAAGAATATAATAGAATACCATTATTTTAAATTGTAATAATATTTCACAGTATTGCTGTTTTTTTCTGTATGTTTGATTTACACCATGATGAGATTTGAGACATGATCACAGAGGGTTTTTTCACAGCCTACCTGACTGAAAGAGCTCATTATTTATGCAGGTCATTAGAGCTCTTTATGCGATTCTTTTGTCTTCTCAGGTGAGAATCACCCATTATTCATGATGATTCACGCCTCCACGCATACTGTGTTTCTTGACCAAAGATGTTTTAGAAAATTTAAATCTCTCTATTGTTTTATATGAACAAGCAGGCAGCATAATTTTTACCTCATTTTGAAGCAAAAACTCTAGTCTACAACCTCAAATACCCAGAAGTCTTGTGAACAAAAATTTAATATATATTTTTTGGCTTTATTTCAGTGACTTAAGTTTTTAGTTTTTTCAATAACCACGCATAAACGTTATTCCTTCAAAAACACAAACATGTACATACATGTTCCTCACATATTATCGGATCCTAGTTTGTGCTGAATACAGTGTAATGCCACTTTTTCCATTAATATGTTTATGAGTTAAGGTGTAAGGGAAAAGTCAATAGTGCAATTATAGATGTAATTACAGAAATTAATTACAGCTGTAATTACATGGAGGTATTTTTTTTAAATATAAGGACAATGTAAAATCATGGATGTATACAGTAAGTGCATTGTATGCACTTAATATAAAGTGGGAGCATTCTTTCTGTGGAACACAAGATGTTTTGATGAACCTTCATGCAGCTCTTTACATAAAACAATAGTTCATAGGAAAGGCAGGCTATCGAGCTCCAAAAAGAACTAAAACAACCATTATAGTATTGTGAAATTATTCCATATGGCCCATATGATAGGCTGAGATTTAAGTCATTATTTAATTTTGGGTAAACTATTACTTTGAGCATCCTTTGAGTTCATCCTGCCAATTTATTATTATACATTTTTTAATAAAATGCTTAAAACTGAATTAACTGAACATGTTGGAGCCATGGTATTGTAGTGAGTGCATGTACTCTGCACTATGGCACTTTTCCAAAATGCCAAAATACTTGATAAATTGTATGCCTTTTTTTTTTTTTTTCATAATTGAACCTATTATTCATGAACAGCTTGATGAATAACAGTCATTCCATCTTTGGCTGCAATTAATTACATGTGCGTTTAATTGTGTGAGAACCTGTCAATGCACTGGAGCTCTTGCACAGACTGAAGTGTTTCTGTCAGCGCGCGTGGCATTTATTCAGTTAAATTGGACTTCCATGAGTGGCACTCAGCAAGAGGCTGAAAAACATCATGGTGACTTGCGTCATCGGAGTGGGCTCCTGATGGCCGTGATGTGTTTAGCGTGTTCTGTGTTATTGTGTAAACAAACAGGAAGACCTGACCTTGATCTATGCCCTACATGCTGATGGCTGAAGCCTGATCTACTGGACTCAAACACACACTTTATGTAAAGAGTGTGCCCTCTGCTATACTAGTTCACATTAATAGTTTCAAAGAGTTCCACACCTACACCAAACGTGTTTGAAATGTGACACGAAAGAAGCACAAGACCCTCTATTCATTCTCATTGTCAAATAAGTAATTGTCTTTGAGGTGATCCTTCTGAAGTCTGTACAGAGATGCAAACAATCTGTTTAAACTAGACATGTCAAAGCAAACATTACTTTACTCTTCTATTTGTCCTGTTGTCGACAGACTCAAGTGCATGATGTCAGAAACTGAATGAGCATCTGTATACAGTATCTAGTGTAGACAGCGTCAGTGATTATAATGGGTTCTATTTGCCTTTGACCAGTGATGGGAATAACGGCATTATAAATAAACAGCGTGACTTTTTTTAGTAAAGAGTAATCAAACAAATTACTTTTTCCCCCTTACAACGCCATTACCATTACTGACAAAAAAAATGCTGTGTTACTATAATTGAGCTCACTGAAGCGGTTTTCATCTGAGTAGGCTCTCTCTCAGCCATAGGACCTGCAAAGTTTTTTTCTCTGGTGTGTGTGTTGGACTAGTAGTTGTTCATTTAAGCCATTAGTTGACTAATCACATTTATATTAATTTGATTTCTTAAATACTGGAGAGAATAAACCATAATAATGAGCATTTACATTGGCTATATATCATTCAAGCACACGCATAAAGCTTACCATAAAGAACCGGCAAATGTAATGATTATGAATGTGACAAAAACAGTAAGAAGACATTTTAATTGTTAATTAATAAACTAATGTTTTCTGAATCTGTGTCGGCTGCAATGATGAAGTTGACATTGCTGACTATCATCATTTCCGTGGACGCGCTTAGAGAGAGAATGCACATTTCATTCAGATTACATAATCAGAGAGTAGCCTATTTCTTTTCGTCTTGAATTAATTAGTTTTAAAGTAGACATTTCAAGCTTTCTATAGATATATTTCTCATGTCTGTGAGGCAAGCAGCCTATACGCTGAGTTTCGGTTCATTTAGTCTATAAGACACACTCCAGTTCACGTGCTAGTGGTCGCGCCGGCACCATGATTATATTGTCATGATTATATTTTCTGCTATATTTGCTTCTTATTTATTAAATCCTGGCAATTGGTTGATGAAACATTGATTAAAATTAAGATACAATTTTACAAAACAAAATTCACTTTAAAGAAAGGCTTTCTACAAAACAAAATTAATGAGGTGGACAAAATCATGTCTGACTCACTCCATATTGCGCATCTTATGATGTATCCTATCTTACTCATGCTGTTCACTTTTCATAATCAAATGAATTTAAAACATAACATTAAACAAATAATAATTTATTTTTGGACATATTTAATATTGGGGGCATCCAAGTTAATTGACATATTTGATTTTTTTTTTTTAAGTAATAGTTACTTTCCCTGGTAATTAGTTACTTTTATAATGATGTAACTCAGTTACTAACTCAGTTACTATTTGTGAGAAGTAACTAGTAACTATAACTAATTACTTTTTTTAAAGTAATGTGTCCAACACTGCCTTTGACACCACGGAATACTTACATCCAGTTTAAGCAAATGTCAGCCGTTAAGTGATGAATTTCAGTGGGTGAAGCCTATGGTGTGATGATGTATAACTAATTGTCTATGTCTTGCTCTGGAGGCAGTCATATGTAAATGTATTTGCCCATGTGATGTATTTGCCCAGGTGATGCACGGACACGGTCCGTGTCCTGGTTAAAACTATGGGTTAAAACTCTGGATTTAAACTTTCTCTGGATTTAAACATTCTTGGAAACATTTGGGATAATGTAAGTACACAAGTCAACAAAATATATAACATTGTTCTAGTGGTTTTTGGATATTTGAATCCAAAAATCTTACGCATTGTGCCTTTAAGCTTTGAAACTTGCAGAATGTTTTAATTGTACTCTTATATGTATGTCAAAAGATCAAGGCCAAGGCTAGGTTGGTACAGTTATCATTCTTTGTTGAATTATTTGGGTGGAACAAACATTAGGATAATCCAACTAGGTGCAAAATTATTGAATGAAAATTTAAATCCTGTCAAAAAAGATTTAAGCTTTCACTCAGGAGCAAGTTTAATAAACAGTATTTCTTCGACATGCAGTTCCTACAGTCAAGCCTCTGCACTGAAATAGGTTACATTTTTAAAATTAACCATAAGATGGCAAACCAAATGTTAGTTTATTGCATAAGGGTTTTAAAGCTGCAGGTTTTGTGAACTAAAATGAAAAGAATAAATATCACACATGAATAAGGCACAGTTTTGCTCAGTGCACACTGTAAAGCAGAACCGTGTCTTGACACACACATCACTGGAGAGCAACACCATGATGATATGTGCTGCTGTGACCTGGATCTTAAATCTGATGGCTTGGGTGGTGGCTTAGGGAAAAAAGCAAATGAGAGGAAAGGTTCATTTCTTTTTTTCTTCTTCTTCTTCTTCTTCTTTTGGTGTGTGTGTGTGTGTGTGTGTGTGTGTGTGCGTGCGCACGTTTTTGTGACACAAATTTGTATAATAACATGGGTATTACACTGGTATTATGACGTAAACATGAAATATAAGGACATTTCATGAGTCCTCACAGGACAGCGTCATGCAGGAGGGCAAGGAATATGGTCAAGATGATTAACAGAAAGCACTGAGATAATAACTTATAGTTATATTCAGCTCTTCAGATCGCATAATTCACTGGAAGATGAATAGAAATGGTATACTGTATGACAAAATATTGTAAGATTATATTGTAAACATGTAAGAATAAATCAATATTCTGACAAATATATGCACTTTTGGATTAAGAGCCCTAATGGACGCTGTTCAGTGAAGCTATGTGAACACAAATAAACCAGAGCAGATATGACTGAATTCGTACAGAGTGTTGATATTCTATTCAATATATATATATACAAACAAAGACCCATAGGGCACGTACTGGACACAGCAATGTTAAGGATAGGTCTGCCTTCATTCTCCCTGGACTGACACTTGTCGTGACAGTGCATGTGCTGCATGGTTGAGCTTGGCTGGGATGTAAGTGGCCTGCAGCAACTTCAGTCAGGTGACATGACATGCGACATGAAGGTAAACCACCCTGACAATTATTGTATGCAGTCGTCGCCATGTTGTCCTTCCAGAGCAACACATGCTTGCCCTGGATCAATGACCAAAACCTCCACAGGGACAGCAGTACCACTAGCAACTCAAGGCAATTGATTTGCCAACGTAGTCAAGGTCCTGTCCAGCAGCCAGAGGCTACATGCCTTTTGCATAAAGCCCCCAACCTGACTTCGACACCTATTTTGTGACAACAACATGCTTGGACACTAATTCTAGGGGGTCCCTGGAAGCAAACCAAAGAAATGGTCTGTGTTGAGGTAAAATCGAGACATGGAAGTATGCATCCTTCATGTCTATTGCTGCAAAGCAATCCTGAACGCATGTCAAAATGCTCCTCTGCATCAACATCTTAAACAGGAGCCTGTGCAGGGCCAGTTTCAATACTTATAGGTCTAAGATTTGCCATAACCCATGCCTTTCTTTGGTATGATGAAATAAAAGCTGTAAAATCCCTTCTTCGTCTCGGCTGGAGGGATAGGCTCTATTGCGTTTTTCGCCAAGAGGGCTGCAGTTTCTATATTGCCTGCCACTGAAGGGGATGCCATTGAACATGTGTGGATGTCTGGTGAACTGAATGGCATAGCCGAGTCTGACTGTCCCAAAGAGCCAGTGTGACACAAACGCTGAACCAGCTAATTAATATCCTCAGGAGCACTTGATAATTACAGACAGGTGTGTTGGATCAGGGTTGGATCTGAACTCAGCTGGTAGGTAGATCTCCAAGAACAGGATTAAGCACCCCAAGTCAAGATGATTTTGCTGAAGTTCAAACTGAGCATCAGAATGTGGAAGAAACATGATTTAAGTGGCTTTGAACATGGCATGGTTGTTGGTGCCAGACGGACTGGTCTGAGTATTTCAGAAACTGACAATCTACTGGGATTTTCACGGAAAACTATTTTTAGGGTTTACTAAGAAATGATGTTTTATTAACAAAGTTTGAGAGCAAGATGTTCAAATGATGTTCAAATGATCCTCTGTGGACAAAAATGCCTTGATGATGTCAGAGGATAGTAGCCAGACTGGTTTGAGCTGATAGAAAGGTAATAGTATCACATATAAGATAGTGTTACATCTGCAGAAGAGCATCTCTGAACGTTGAACCTTGAAGCAGATACAAGCTACAGCAGCACAAGACTAAACCGTGTGCCACTTCTGTCAGCCAAGAACAGAAAACTGAGGCTACAATCACCAAAATTGGACAACAGAAGATTGGAAAAAAGTTACCTGGACTGACGACTCTTGATTTTTACTGTGACGTTCAGATGGTAGGGTCAGAAATTGGCATAAACAACATAAAAGCATGTATCCATGAACTGTTCAGTCTGGTGGTGTAATGGTGTGGGGGATATTTTCTTGGCACATTTTGGGCCCTTTAGTACCAATTAAGCATTGTTTAAATGCCACAGCCTACCTGAGTTTTGTTGCTGACAATGTCCATCCCTTTATGACCACAGTGTACCCATCTTCTGATGACTACTTGCTGCCGGATCGCGTAAGCTCGAATCATCTCAAACTGGTTTCACTATTTCACTATACTCAAAGGGCCTCCACAGTTGCCAGATCTCAATCCAACAGAGCATGTTTGGGATGTGGTGGAACGGGAGATGAGTATCATGGATGTGCAACTGACAAATCTGCATCAACTGGGTGATTCTATCATGTCAGTAAGGGCCAAAAACTCTGAGGTTTCTAGCACTTTGTTGACTCTATGCCACTAAGTATTAAGGCAGTTCTGAAGGCAGTGCTAGCAAGGTATACCTTATAACATGGCTAATGAGTGTATATACATACGTATGTTTTTGGAGTTTTGCAAAAATGTTGATAGAGGCATGTTTTGTGTTGAAAATTACCATTTCAAAAAGCCTTGTGCAGCATTTCCCATACCTTTTATCTGTTTACCACACATTTCTGAAAAAAATGAGTGAAGAAGTTTGTTATGGTTGATTGCATTCACCTGTCCTTTCTGCCTTCTCTCATTCTTACTCTGTGTGTCTCTAGTTCTGTCATATTTTTCCAGACTTGCTCTGGAATGCATCCCAGCTAATTAGCATGAATGAATGCAACCGCCTTTCACTGTCGCTCACACTAGCTTACACCCTTTACATTTCATGTCAAACTGGCCATCTTTGGACTGTCGCCCCTAGCGGAAATGTGCTCATCCATCCGTGTGAGGGATGGTCGGTTCACCTTGGCATTAGTTTTGCCATCAGCAGTCTTTCTTGTTGCAGTGAAAGGTAATCGCAGTTGTCTTTGAGAAGCTGAAGCTATCCTCACAAGCAACGTCATGCCAAGAGGATGAAAGTAATTATACATTTCAAAAAATACATGTTAAGAAAAATAGGCTGTAATGATGCTGAAAATTCAGCTTTGCCATCAGTAATGGAATAAATTACATTTTAAGATATATCACAATAGAAAAAGTTATTTTAAATGGTAGTAATATTTCACAGTATTACTGTTTTTACTGAATTTTTGATCAAATAAATGCCAAACATTTTAACGGTAGTGCGTTCCCATGGAGTTGAACTTGTGACATTGGTGTTGCTATCATGCTTTACCAGTGAGCCGGAGGCACACATTTCTAGCGTCCTTGTATATAACCAAGTGGGATAGTAAATAAACAATCATTGGAAGCTAAGCGGGTAAGAATCTAACCTGAACACTCCCTTTTTTTTAAGATCTTATCACCATTTATTTCTTAAATTATTCAAGCTCAGACTTGCAAGGCGCACACAGATTTACGTTCAATGAATAAGAAATACTGGTTGACTTCAGTGGTGGAGTGATTCTGTATAGTCCCAATAAAGTACAGCAGAAATGATGAGTCATATGCATGATTATATCCTTAGATGTATCTAGTTATTTGAATTTAGCATTGTTTTTCCTTGCATTGCGTGACCTTCTCAGAAAATACCTCCATTTTTTGGTCACAACCCCTCAAGAAACATTAGTTTAAAGGAGGAGTGAGTTGCTCTGCCATAGTCCTCTACCTTTACTAAAGGAAAATTCCATTCAGAATTGCTTTCAGCACTAGTTCGTGCTAAGGGGAGATACATTATATGGTTACTGGGAAGATAACATTGCTTGGTATGTACAGCTGAATGGCTGGCTGCTTAACTTGATAAATCCATTATTTATGTTCTGAGGCGCTTGTATGCCAGCTTCTGAAAACTTCATTGGAGAGACAAGACGCAGTGTCACCCTAAACTATGCTTCTCTCCAAAACATTTGGGAACAAATGGGACCTTCCTCACTGCCCAAAATAAGAATGGAAGTTTAAGAGTCCCCAGGCAATTCGACGTGGTTTACATAAGTGTATGTGAGAGCATCTGGCAGGGCATATGGGAGCATGTCTCTAATAGAGTAGAAGTGTGATTCAGGGAAACACAAAATGAGAAAGACAGAAGAGGAGAAACCACTTACAAAGAAAAGACCAAATGAAACAAAACAGTAGAGAAAGCAATTGTATTATTCCACAGAAGTGGAAGTGAGAGATCCATATGGGAATTTCCAGCCGATGCTACAGGAGCACTGGGCATGTCAGAGAGATTAAAGCCCTGAAAACTCCTCTTTACATGTCAGAATGCAGGGTGATTTACAGAGACTTCTGGATCACAAGGAGTGCAGAACCTTTAGCCTAGTAAAAGGTTGTTGATTAGGGGTGTGCTATTACAGTTATGATCTGGTGGACAAAACATAGACTTACATTGAAGTGTACAAGGGTAACCTGCAATTGTTGCCTTAAAGTGTGATTTCTACCTGATTTATCTTATTAAAAATTGTTTTGTTGCTTTAAATTAATATATATAAATTACCATTTTTAGGTTACCACTTTTTTTTTTCAGTATTATACCTTTGTAAAAAAAGAAGTACACTTTAGCATACTAACTACAGAAATATATACTTTAAATGATCATGTTTTCAGACAATTAATTGAATGTTTAATTGCAGAATATATTATAGTTAAAATTTATATTAAATGCAATTAGCTGCTGAACTTTAGAGTGCTTTTTGAAACACTTAAGTAAGAGTTAAGTACATATTTATATTAATTTCATAATTCCTTCTATTTAAATTTGGTTAAAATGTACTGACAAGCATTTTTGGTAAGCTAAATTATATTGTAATGTCATTTCTGTTGAAAATTGAAAAGCATGTGTCATATTTAAATGCATGTAATTTGTATTTACACATTTATAATGATGTTGCAATTTAGCACATTTAAAACGAATGAACTTTAAATGTAATACAGAATAACACTACAGTTAAAATATAATCAAGTACGTTACATGTGCTTTAGTATGTTGGTCAAAACATCAAAATAACTTGTAAAGCATGCCAAAAGATTATTAAAACACTGACTAAAAAGGTACTTTAAAGTAATACTTTCAATTTGACATTAGTAAAAAGTGTACTTTAAAAAAAAAAAAAACTAAAAAAAACTCTACTCTTTTTTTAAAAGAAAATGTACTCTTTTTTTAAAGCAGAACTAAGTAACTTTTTTTATCTTCATAAATAGTTTTCTAAGTCCTTACGATGGTTAATTGACTTGTAGTGGTGTGTTTGAGGCGAGCACTAACCCCCTCTGGCACGTCTACGCCATAAAACAGCACTTGCAAGTTGGGCTGCACCGACCCGACACAATATCGACTCATGTTCACGTTCAAAAACAATGTTCAAAAACACGTTCAAAAACAATGTATATATTATGACTTTATAAGACAATTTCGAAAATTACCCACCTCCACTGAGATTTCTTGTACTGTATTTGCAAAACTACTGCGCTGGTGAGCGTTGTAGTCGTTGTAGTCCAGAGCTCCGCTTGGAGTATTTACGACAGTGTGATTCACTGAAGGAACCTGTAGGGGGAGCTTTGCAAATCTTACTGAGTTCCACTTTAAATACACTCATGATTCAGTTATATTATATAATCAGCAAGTAGTTTTAAAAAAAAATAAACTTTAAAGATTTAAAGTACACTGCATCTTTCACTACATCTTTTTTAAAAAAAAAAAAATCCTGTATATGTATGTGTGTGTGTGTGTGTGTGTGTGTGTACACACACACTGTGGCTCTGTTTCTCCAGCTGCAGAATGCAAAACACATTGATATGGCCACATAATTGGAGTCAGTTGGTTTCAAACATGCTACCTTTTTCTTACCAGCCCAGCTCTTTAACTCTCTGGAGTCCGTTAACGCGCCGGCGCGTTTTGCAGGATTTTTTTCACATTGCAGCAAAACAGACTTAAAATACTCCGTCATTTCTTGTCATAGAGACATAAGTAATATATCAACTGAAACTATAGAATATCTTCTTTTATTTGTGTACACTCAGAGTAAAAACACAATGTTGTGCTTTTTGTAAAATAAAGAAAACTAACATGATGCGTGATCTCTCCTCTCCCTCTGAACGAAGTCCAATCTGATAGTTCTCAGAAAATGAACTGTAACTTATGAATACTAATGACAAAAAAAATGACACTTATGTCTAAAGAAACGTTGAAATGTCAGGTTTTAAATCGTGCAAGTCAAATCGAAAACAAATATTCTGTGTTTATGTAATCTGTATGAAAAGAGAGCCATGTCAGAAGTCTGTGATTCAGCTCATTATCCGCTAATGCGGCCACGCCCACGGAGCCAGCACTATTCAGACGCAAATTCAGAGTCAATACTTGTATGCATTGTCTCAATCGTGTATTTAGTGTCTTGAAAAGTGTTTATCTGGATGTTAAAGCCATGAGTTGCGTCCCAAATGACGCACTATATACTATGCACTTATACACTATGTACTTGTGTACTATGCCATGCTCATCCATGTAGTGCGTGAATTGTATATGGTTATTTTGTCATTTAACAACGGAGTCCGATCCTCCCTCCCCCTCCACTACGTAATTAAAGCTGCGACAGTTGAGTGCACGAAGTGTCCAACATTCCACACTTCGTTTTTTCCGTTAAATAAGTGCATTATCCGGGTATTTAAAGTGCACTTTTTCTTTTTGGAATTTTCTGTGTGAACGCACTACTCACACTATTTATACTTAAAAACGTCATAGAATAGTTGCACAAGTACGCGAATTGGGACGCACCTAAGGTTAGCGATCTCTAGAAGACATGCCGTTAGTTCTTGGTTCCTTTTCTTCTTTATATGAATTTGTGGACTAAAGGTGCACAGAGCGCCCTCCGGCTGCAAGTATGAATTGAAAACACAGAATCCAGCACTCATTGTGATGACAATAAATATTGAATAAATATTACTCCTCTGTATAGAAAATTGACATAAACATATAAGAATCCATCAATATTTCTCCAAATGTGCATGCTTTTAAGCTAAAACCTATATGAAATGCCATAGAGGTAACATAATTGTTCAGACACATCACAGAAATACAATATATTTTTACCGTATATAATAGAATACCATTATTTTAAATTGTAATAATATTTCACAGTATTGCTGTTTATGATGAGCTGAGACATTATTACAGAGGGTTTTTTTCACAGCCTACCTGACTGAAAGGCCTCATTAATATGCAAGTCATTTCAGGTCATTATTATGTGATTCTTTTGTCTTCTCAGGTGTAAATGACCCATTATTCATGATGATTCACGCCTCCACGCATACTGTGTTTCTTGACAAAAAGTGTCTTACAAAAACTAAATTAATATATTGTTTTATATGAAGGAGTAGGCAGCATAATTTTTGCATAATTCTGAAGCAAAAACTCTAGTCTACAACCTTCAATACTCAGAAGTCTTGTGAACACAGATTTAATATATATTTTTTTGGTTTTATTTCAGTGACTTAAGTTTTTAGTTTTTTCAATAACCACGCATAAACATTATTCCTTCAAAAATACAAACATGTACATACATGTTCCTCACATATTATGGTAGCCTAGTTTGTGCTGAATACAGTGTAATGATACTTGATTTGATTTGATTTGACTTGACTTGATTTAATGATACGTGTCATTAATATGTTTATGAACAACTGAAAAAAGCACAAATGTCAGGGCATGTCAAAACTTCTCCAGGCCCCAAATCAGCCTCAGACTCCAGAGGGTTAACCACTATAGTCAACATCCTTTTTTCTGTTTCTCGTTCCACTGGTCATTTAGGGCGATTTCTTTGGGTCCTTGTCATTCCAGCAGATCCTGCTCTCAACCCTTGATCATGATCTTACATTATTCCATAAATAATGTATATGGAGTGTAAAAGCTATATATAGTAAAAAGCTATTTCTTATTCCTGACATCCAGTATAGTGCAAGTATAAAAGACTGAGCTTTATTCACTGATAATTTCCAAACCTTTGTTAAATGCATGCATATTAATTAGTGATTTAAATGTATTAATAAACACATATTGGTCAATCTCATTAAAACAGGTTACATTTCACCAAGGTGAAAATTGTTTTGTACTTTGCACAATGAAAATGAGGCCTGTTGTTTTGCATGGCCACATCATTTTAATAACAATTAGACTAATTTGACTCTTGCTACCATATTGTGTATAGATTTGTTTTAACAGTCTTTGCAAACAATTTTGGAGATTTTGCTCTTTTCACATTCAAGAGCTGTACCTGTCTATAGCCTAGATGGAAAATAGCTGCAGGGAACTGACTTTCCTTAAAGGGATTTTGTTCATACTCACAGTCACAGTCCGGGCAAGTCACACCATGTTTGATGAAGACCAGTATCATCAGACACTGGAACATGGGATTACTATGGTATTTTGTTTAAAACAAGCACTGTTTAAAAAAATGATGTGTCATCTGACACAGACACAGGCTGCTGGCAGCTCGGGAGCTTTGCTGTTCAATAACAGTGATGTTTTGCTCTCTACATACAGACAGAGGAAATAAACAAGAGCAAGGCACTATTAATGGGAACACTATGTTTCCCAGGGAATGCACATACTGGATAAATGTGTACATTAAAAAACACTAGTGCTGCATCTGAATATGCCTGCTTTCATACTAGTAGATGAAAAAAGATGTCCAAATTCATAGTATTCATAAAACAGTAATTAAAAAGTACCCGGATAACCTACTACTTACTCAGAGATTCTGAATTGTGCATCTGATGGACACTTTACTATCCCATGAGGCCATTACTAGACAGTATACGATTTCGGACAGATTTTGGACAATGCCTCCAAATGCAGGGACCCAGGTTCAGATCCCAAACGTAATAATAAAATAATCCAAGCAAAGCTGCATCCAAACTTAACAGCCTGTGACAGCCCAAGTGATGCAAGAGGTATCAACCTGCATTACTTCTAGCTTCCTTTCCAGTAATGCTGGCTGAACGTCGTTGAAGGCACTGGATAAATCAAAGAACATTATTCTCATAGCACTGCTGTGTTGACCATGTTTGAACTGAATGAAGTTCATCACTCTTATTTCTAAATCTAATCTAAAGTAATTTTTGCTTATTGTTATGGTTGAATTAGATCAGGTCAACAGCAAGGACTTTTGTTAATAAAGTGAGATTAAATACATAAAGTATATTTGTGTAATTTAATATAGTTAATTATTACAGGGGACAGGTGAAGTGTCAGTCAATGGGAAAACTTGTGTTACTTATTTGAAAAAGTAACTAGATATTTTGTTGTAAATTTAAAAGTAATGCATTACTTTACTAGTTATTTGAAAAAAGTAATCTGATTGCGTAATCCACGTTACTTCTAATGCGTTACCCCCAACACTGGATCTTATTTTGGGGGGTATTTGCAGGCCACTTCATTTTGGAAGCCACTGTTTAATTTTGAAGCACTGTTCAATAAAAATTTTGGGGAAGTGAAACACTGTACCCTGTACATTTTAATCTCTTTTATCTGATAGTCTACCCAGTAAATGCTAGGGTAGCACACATCCCTTCTGTCACTATCATTGTGCATTTGGTGTCCAAATCCTCTCTTCCTGGCACATTCCTGGAGTGATTAGGATGATTTGATAGTGCTTCAGTACTGTGATACTCTTACCCCATTCTGTATTGCTGTTTCTCTGTGAAAATTAAAGATGAAGTGTGTCATTTTTTAATGTTAAAATACTGTATATACTGTAAATATTCCATTCAGATTTTTTTCTGAAAAGTATAAATACTGACTTTCTCTATAAAAATATTTCTTTATTTGTTTGATTGAACATCGGGCTCAACCAATAGTGTGAGTTTGAGGTGAGACTACCTGTTTGTTCAATAATTTTTCACCTTTAAAGGGTTAGTAGTTCACCCAAAAATGAAAATTCTGTCATTTATTACTTACCCTCATGCCGTTCCACAACCGTAAGACCTTCGTTAATCTTCAGAACGCAAATTAAGATATTTTAGTTGAAATCCGATGGCTCCGTGAGGCCTGCATAGGGAGCAATGACATTTCCTCTCTCAAGATCCATAAAGGTACTGAAAACATATTTAAATTTTATATTAATATTATAAAGTGACAAGAATATTTTTGGTGCGCCAAAAAAAACCAAAATAACGACTTATTTAGTGATGGCCGATTTCAAAACACTACTTTAGGAAGCATCGGAGCATAACGAATCAGTGTATCGAATCAGTGGTTCATTATGCTCCGAAGCTTCCTGAAGCAGTGTTTTGAAACCGGCCATCACTAAATAAGTCGTTATTTTGTTTTTCCCGTTGCTTTATAATATTAATATTGAACCACTGTACTCACATGAACTGATTTAAATATGTTTTTAGTACCTTTATGGATCTTGACAGAGGAAATGTCATTGCTGTCAATGGAGGCCTCACTGAGCCATCGGATTTCAACTAAAATATCTTAATTTGTGTTCCGAAAATTAACAAAGGTCTTACGGGTGTGGAATGGCATGAGGGTGAGTAATAAATGACAGAATTTTCATTTTTGGGTGAACTAACCCTTTAACTTTTCTTTTACAAAAGATTATTTTTATATTCTCAGCAACAAAGGCAAAAACCCAATAAGATATTTGGATTATCGCATAAAATAAGCTCTGTGACCAACAAAATGGTCTCACACCTTTTGTCCATCATGATAATCTTCACAAACTAAAGTTAAAAGAGTTAAAAGAGAACGACACTTCCTCAAAGCATCCTATCAATTTCTTTATAGTGTTTGCATGGCAGTGCCATATTATTATTCCTCAAACATTCAGATTAGGATTTGTTCTGAACAGCTCCAAAAACTTTTGCAATTATTTTAACCCTGACCTTTTTGCTGGAATAGGCCACCAAAGC
This sequence comes from Ancherythroculter nigrocauda, assembly GCA_036281575.1. Taxonomy (NCBI): domain Eukaryota; kingdom Metazoa; phylum Chordata; class Actinopteri; order Cypriniformes; family Xenocyprididae; genus Ancherythroculter; species Ancherythroculter nigrocauda. The sequence continues at coordinate 58,031,033 of VTFQ01000001.1, read as the reverse complement.
AGTCAGGCACGTCGAAAGAGAGAGACCTGAAAGTCAGTGCATGAAAGTGAACAAGAATGATTTGCTTAAAACCTATACCTAAGTCTAAAACCTGTACCTAAATCTTTAACACCTTGCATGCACTGGTACAGTATTCCCCTCATGAAATGCAAATCTAGTTTAACATGCCACTGTGGGGAAAAGAGCAACTGAGGCTAGATGAATTCAGAAAGGTCTCACAGAGTTAGACTTTATCCTCACAAGCCCTGGACCTTTGTAATATAGACTATTTTAACATCCCAATGGTTTACCTTTAGCAGTGTAGCCCATCTGTTCTCATAAGACCATAAGCTTGTGCAACATGTTTTTGAAGCTTCTCCTGTTGGTAACCCCAGAGGATATCTGAGTTCATCCTTATAATCCACAGCCATGCAGATTTCTCTGCTGGATACAGAAAAACCTTTAGACAACATGCTGTGTGCTTGATAATCTGTTATTTTTGTCTCTATAGTGGATCACTGGGATAAAACACCCTGTTGTCCCTTATTTCTTGTCAATTTAAGTGTAGTAAAAGTCACAACATGCATACAATGACAAAGTGACCTGGATGGAAGCGCTAGCTGACCAGAGATGCAGGAGTAAAAAGGTGCTCTCTGGATCAATTTGTTTCTTATGGATATTCAACAGCATGTGTCCGAGTCATTTGAGGTTTTGTGATGAGTAATCAGCAGGTGAAGAACGACTCAAGTTTAGAGAAGAAACGAGAGCGCCTGGGAGTCTGAGCTGAGCTCAAAAGGTCACAAGAGCCGTCGGGGCTGCAGGTCTTGTTCCCTGTTTTCATTACCAGATCGACTGCCGAAGGCTTTTTTCTGGCACTCTGTCCAGGGCACGACTGAATTAAAGTCACTAAATCCAAGGAGACCAGAGGGGAATGATTTTTTTTAGACTACTGGAGAAACACACACACACACACACACACACACACACACAAACACATTGCAGCTTATTCCTCTAAGCTGTTACTACTACTGCCATCCTATTGCCATTCTGCACATTTTTGCTTCTTTTGCTCCTATACACTTTTGAATGATAGTGTATAAATACATAATACAAACTTTATTTATAAGTCTGAGTTTGGTTATTTATTGTCATTAAGCATTCCCACTGTTTAGGTTGAGAAACAACTTTTGGGAACTACATTGCAAAAAAAAAAAAAAAAAAAATTAGAAACACAAGTCAGATGAAAATGTAGAAGATCAGATTTGACAAATCAGAACAGGATGCAAACTGTGTACCCAAAGCCAAAAAGTCTCTCTGAAGTTGAAATCTTGGCTGCCTCTGAAAGCTTAAGACAAGCTCACACTTCAGGACTGTGTGATTCACTGTGGCGCCAGGTTTTGTGTCATCTGTCGTTGTCTTGTTGTAGCAGCTCGCATACTATACACAAATCAATGCTGACGAGCAGTGTTGGGGTAACGCATTAAAGTAACTTGAGTTACTTTTTCAAATAAGTAACATATTACTTTTTTCACATTTATTGACTGACAGCTCCCCTGTCCCCATGCTGAGAGAAATAAAGTGCAGAGGTGTTGTGTGTGTGGTGTGTGAACATGATGGTTATTGTAGTTCTAGGCTAACTGTGAACATGCATTTACTCATCTCACTTGCACAAAAACATTCAATATTCCTCAAAATGAATAAAAACTGTGAAATGGAATCTCAGAATTTTATGCAAACCTGTAATAATTAACTATATTAAATTACATAAATATACTTTATGTATTTAATCTTACATTAACCAGTGTCTTTGCTGCTGACCTTCAATGATCTTATACAACCATACTAATAAGCAAAATTAATTTATAATTAGATTTAGAAATAAGAGTGATGAACTTCCTTCTCCTGTATCCTATTCTTCTTTAATCCTGGGGCACGTTCAAGCTCAAACCGGTGCGCAACGTTTTGCTACGTTTTCCGGGTTGAACGACATGTTTCCTGGAAACGGTCTGCAACGGTGTGCAACGGGTTTGAGATAGGTTTTCTCTTGTTTGGTGGGTGTGTCAGAAATGTCAGCCCAATCAGTGGCAAGATGTATATAAACCGCACGGTATTAAAGAGACAGCTTGACAATGGGTATTAATGTAACATAAAAATACTATACTTATATATTTTGCTATTGTATTGTGATGTGACACTTTAATAAACTTTTCTATAATCAGAGGAGAAGAGTTGGTAAATATTACAATATCATATATATAGCACAACAACAGTGATCAGCAATATTGATAAGCCTAATACAAACAATAAAAATAATAAAGATCAACACAGTCACAGAGGTAAGAAGTGGATTATCCTTCACCTGAAATGTTTGTCTTTTCATCATGAAGTGCAAGTCAAATGTTGTATAACAATAATAGAAGTTTCCACAAATCCCTTCACTCGATTGGGATGTTCTCTTTTATTCTGGACGGCAAGGGCAGTGACTGTAACATTGAGCGTATTTTGTAGTATTAAACACGTATTTATACCGACTTCATCAGGCTCCGAAAATTCTTCAAAAAGAACACAAAGAATGGCCTTCTCAGCTGCCATAGTTGCAACTCTTGCGTCATCAGAACAGGGTGTTCAACGCACCTCCGTTTCCGTTTAAAAAACGTTTTGCAACGTTTTGTCGGGGCTGAACGCAGCCCAGAATAGCAGCACAGCTGAAAGGTTTGTTTGAGTTGCGCCCTCTACTGTACAGGGGTAAATATGCATTTCCTTCAGCCTGAGGTGTTTTCTTTTAACTTCTGGTGTGAAAGGGCCTTTACATTTGCCAAAAATAGAACAAACAAGCAAGCCCAGCCCAGGTGGGAAAAAAAGTAATGCAAAAGTAACGTAACGTATTACTTTTCATAAAAAGTAACTAAGTAATGCAATTAGTTACTTTTCAGGGAGTAACCCAATATTGTAATGCATTACTTTTAAAAGTAACTTTCCCCAACACTGCTGACGAGGTGCTCAAACTACAAGACATTTGGTCAAGAGGCAGTCCTGACCAACAAATTGAAAGTGGAAAATTGTTGGTCAAAATCATACATTTATAAATTTAAACATACATTTAACTGACCACCAACTGCAACCTCTAGATGCCATTTTATTTATTAATTAATTTATTTATTTTTTTGGTTAAACTGTCACTGAATCAAACAGGATTGAATGGAAGCTTCTTTCCACCAATGAATAAAAAATATAATAAAAGGTAATTATGACTTTTTATCTCAATTCTGACAATTGTGAGTTTACAGCTTGCAATTCTGACCTTTTTCCTCAGAATTGTGTGATATAAACTTTCAGTTGCAAGTTATAAAGTCATAATTGCGTGATCATAAAGTTAGAAATAAAGTTAGAATTGTGAGAAATAAACTTGCAATTCTGACTTCTTTTCTCAGAATTGTGGGAAATAAACTTGCAATTGCGAGTTATAAAGTCCTGTTCTGAGGGGAAAAAATATTTTTTTCTTAGAATTGTGAGTTTATATAGGTCAGAATTGTGAGATAAAAAGTTGCAATTATCTTTTTATTTATTTTATTTTATTCTGTGGCAGAAACAAGCTCACATAGAATTGTGGGATATATAGGGAGCAAATGATAAATCTATGCTGCCTTCAAAAATCAATCAGCTGAAGGTGTCTCAGTAGACAGGATGTGACACGATCATTGGATTCGGACGTGCCTTGATGCCTTCCTACCTCTGTAAAGGTGACTCAATATTTTACCCTTTCCTGTGGTTCTGGAAAATCTTCCTGGCATTTGACAAGGGACCTGTAATCTCTGAGTAAATCCAGCCCTGCTCGCTCTGAGTGTTGAGTGTAACTGTGCGCTCCTATGTGCTTTTTTGGGAGGATATTGTTAAGCGAGCTTGTAGAGAACTTTCTTCCACTCAGAACCTTATTGTGACTATGATGTGCCCTTAAAAACTAGCAACAACTTCTTGTGGCTTTAAGTTTGCTGCTTCCTCTTTTAAGTAGTGTTAATGTTAATTAAATGTGCCATTTTCACACCATTTGTCATGTCTTATGAAGAACTGGGAGTTAACTGTCACATCACAAATTCTCAGTAAAGTACTTCTCTATATGAATTGACACTAATACAATATTCTTTCACTCTCTCTTTTCCCGTCTGTTCTCCTCGCTCTTTGTCAGACTCTTTAATTCACATTTCATGCATCCATATTTTACTTAATTGTGCACAAAAATCACCAGAGACTGTTAAGTGAGGCTAATGGAGGCTATGTTAAATATTGATGACTTGGGCTAAATACAGCCTTATGCAAAGCCTCTGTGTGTCTGCCTAATGCAATTACATCGTTGAAAATATAGAAATATTGAATAATCCATGTTCTTTTTATCATATAGCATTCATTCAGGGCATTAGCAAGCACATTACATATTATCAGCACTATTTGTACACAGAATTATGGCAGAACTAATTCTGTTTCTCAACAAGATGCTTTGATGTTTCGCCTGTGTCTGTGTATCCTGCAAAACAACAAGTCACAGAGATTCATCATAATATCAAAGGCTTATTTTTTTTAACTTAATGCCTATAGAATATTTCTAATGAACAATATGAATTCAATTTAAAGCTTCAGAAAAATACTTTATACCTCCAGATGTTCAGCATATGGGATGATGTGAAAAGTAAAACCCTTTGAAGCATCTGCAGGCAGACAGAAATCCCAGAAAATCACGGCAAATGGGCTGTTAATGGATTCTTGCATACAAATGACAGAGCTTTTCCAAATCTCAAGAACATACCTTCATATAAAACCATTTATTACATGTAGCTACATTGTCTGATGCAAAGCCTTTTGTACTTTCTGGACAACTTTGGCACTTTGTATTGCAGCATTTTTTCATGTTATTGTTATGAACACAAAAGAAGTTTTAAAGAATGTTTCGACTGTTTTTGTCCATACAATAAAAGTGAATCGGGGCCAAAACAACATTAGACCCCATTGACTCTCATTTTAAAACTTTTTTTTTTTTTTTTTTTTTTTTTTACAATATCTTCTTTTGTGTTCATCAGAAGAAAAGCCAAGTCAAGTGTATTAAGGCAGTTTATATGGTCAGTTATGATCAGTTTTCTTGTGAATTTAATGAATGTGCTGATCTTAATTACTTGAAATTAATCTCTGATGTGATGCAATTGAATAATCAGAGCATATCCCAGACATTTACTCAGTATTCAAACATTTATTTGCTTAGTAAATCAAAGTATGAGGCATGAATATGGATATATGAATGCGTGGCAGGTTCAAATGACAGTTCTCTGTTTGCTGCTAATGATTTATGAAACACTGTTGTGTAGTTGTTGAAGGGTGACACATTGCAGAGGTGAGTGTCAGGCTTTCAGCTGTCCTGGTCATCATCCAGACACTCGTAAACACCAGGGTAAGGGTCTCTAAAAATGGATTAACTGTGTCTGTGTTAGGTATGGGTGGTTTGCTCTTGTTAATTTAAGCTTGAATGACACATGCACAAAAAGTATTGCTTTGTTTGAATTAAAGATAATTTTATGCATACATAATTTTGACCATACAAGTGTGTAAAAACCTTTTCTTCATTGAACTAAATATGAAATATCTAAAATGTACTATATATTAAAATACACCTATTTTTGAATGTACAGCACTGAAAAAAAAAAAAAAAACTGTGAGAATAAGCCAATTAAACAACCTCACTATGTATTTAAAAATATGAGTATGGGCATGTTTACCATCAGACGCCCATGGAAGTTGAAGAATAAATAAAAAATGAATTCATATTGTCTAATTAAATAGATTCATGCATTTAGCTATAGGCCTTTTAAAGATGCACTATGCAGAAATTTTCAGTTACTGTTTGTAAACACAGCATTAAAACTTGGCCCCTCCCTGACATGATATCAGTTGCACATGGAGCCCAACTGACACAAGAGACTACCTGGGGGAAGATGAGTTATGAGCTATTTGGCAATTGTATTTATTTATTTATTTATTTATTTATTTATTTTCAAATATTGTGTTTATCATGCATAACTAGCATTTATATATATATATATATATATATATATATATATATATATATATATATATATATGAATAAACATGCTAATAGTTAAGGGGGTCGCAAACCGGACGCGAAGCTCAGCACCGACACGTCTTTAAAGGTGCCATCGAACGTTTTTTTACAAAATGTAATATAAGTCTAAGGTGTCCCCTGAATGTGTCTGTGAAGTTTCAGCTCAAAATACGCCATAGATTTTTTAAAATTAATTTTTCTAACTGCCTATTTTGGGGCATCATTAACTATGCACCGATTCAGGCTGCGGCCCCTTTAAATGCTCACGCTCTCCGCCCCCTCCAGAGCTCTCGACTCTATCATTGCATAAACAAAGTTCACACAGCTAATATAACCCTCAAAATGGATCTTTACAAAGTGTTCATCATGCAGCATATCAGATCATGTGAGTATTGTATTTATTTGGATGTTTACATTTGATTCTGAATGAGTTTGATAGTGCTCTGTGGCTAAAGCTAACATTACACACTGTTGGAGAGATTTATAAAGAATGAAGTTGTTTATGAATTATACAGACTGCAAGTGTTTAATAATGAAAATAGCGACGGCTCTTGTCTCCGTGAATACAGTAAGAAACGATGGTAACTTTAACCACATTTAACAGTACATTAGCAACATGCTAACGAAACATTTAGAAAGACAATTCACAAATATCACTAAAAATATCATGGATCATGTCAGTTATTATTGCTCCATCTGCCATTTTTCGCTGTTTTCCTTGCTTGCTTACCTAGTCTGATGATTCAGCTGTGCACAGATTGGGGGCGTACATATTAATGATACCGACTGTTACGTAACAGTCAGTGTTATGTTGAGATTCGCCTGTTCTTCGGAGGTCTTTTAAACAAATGAGATTTATATAAGAAGGAGGAAACAATGGAGTTTGAGACGCACTGTATGTCATTTCCATGTACTGAACTCTTGTTATTTAACTATGCCAAGATAAATTCAATTTTTAATTCTAGGGCACCTTTAAAATTCGAACGCATTGTTTTCTATGAGTGTACGCACACCGCCGGCGACATTCGGCGCCTGTCCGCGGCGCCCAGCTACGACTCAGAAAACAATAGAAAACAATGCGTTCGAATTGTAAAGACGTGTCGCGGCGCTGCGCGGCGCTGAGCTACGCATCTGGTGTGCGAACCCCTTTAGATGACTGGCTGTTATTTATGAGCAAGTTTAGTCACCTACAGTCTAGCTCGCTAATAATTTTGTCACATTGGTGACGAAGAATTCATACAATTTTGTTAATCCTTTTTTGTACAATGTGCTTTTTTTCTTTCTTTTTTTCTAAAAATTGGATGTTTTCATATGACTGAATACATATGAATTTGGCACCAAAACATAAAATAATCTCATGAGATTGGGTTGGTACAAACCATTCCAAGCCCATATTTCTCAACACAGTTTACTAATTGTATTCAACTACACTGTAACTGCTGTAATGACGTGATGGCTTTGTAGTAGTGGCACCAAATTTATACTGAAAAGGCGGCACAGAAGCAATTAGACTGTTTAAAGGTGCTAAAGAGGATCTTTTCGTCGACTGAGAAACCAAAGACTGTTACTGAGTTTTTGAAATGAGCGCATGCATAAGAACAACCCCCCTCCTTCACAGCTCATTTAGAGGGAACACCTCCCAAAACTCGTAAACACTCGTATTGGAACACGAGTGTTTACCACTGGCATTTGCTGTGTTGTGTTAGTGGATTCATTATGTCAGACTCACCGCAGGTAACTCATAATCTGCAGTTGTTACTCCTGTCTCCTGACAAAAACATTGCATGCGGCGCCTGTGGAGTGTGGAAAGTTACTGGAGCGCGCAGCCGCGCTCGTCTCTCACAAGGAACGTCATGGCAGTGATTGAGAAGCCAGAGGGCCAATCGTTTACGTGATGATCGTGTAAACGATTGGCTGATGTTTTTAAGGCCCTACCTCGTGCACAGATGATGTTTATTAATATTATTACTTTCAGTGCACCTAATAAATAGTCTTTTATCAGTTAGTAAAGACAGTTTCAAGTAATATTGCAAAAATGTATAAAACAAAACATCCTCTTTAGCACCTTTAATGCTGCTCAGAGGGGGCATAAATGTATTTACACTCAATTACAACTTTATACCTTGATACTAGGGCGTGAAGTCTTTACACTGAATTTTTGATGCCATTGTACATTATTTTTCTACACACCTTTTCTTCAGTGAGGTAAATAATGCTAGCTCATCCATATGTTTCTAATATCATATTATGCCAATAGACTTTGTAGCTAGTCTGGCAACTTTTACTTTTCGGTGTGTTCATCTGCCAGCAGTGCAGTGAAAAAAAGAACAGCTGACCCAAATTGGCATGAAACGGCATGGTTCCACAATGAAAACCTTTCGGCAAGATGATGGAAAAGCAGCTATTAATTCAGTTTGCACATCGTGTGAAATATTGATGACTCATTTTAACACAAGTAGTTTCATGGGATTTTTAATGGTGTTTCATCTGCCCTCTAAATCATGCCTCCATGCCATGCCTTCAGATAGTATTTAGACAATGCGTGTTGTCAGTGAGTTGACAGGGCTGTCGATGTGGATTAAAGTGTTGATATTACTATTTTAGGATATACAACAATGATGCCTTATAGGTAGGTGTTTTGAGGCTAAGGCCAACACACCATTCACATTAGTAACCCAGTCATTTAACCCTAACAAACACACACACACACAATTTGTTTGTCTATCATGGTGAGGACTTTACATTGACCTCTATTGTTTTATACTAAGCTAGTAATATATATTTTATCCCATACTTCTAAAAGTAACCCTTTTTACATTTTCATTAAGATATTATTTTTATGTTTATTAAGCTGTTTTCCTTATGGGTACCTCTGGCTGCTCCAAAAATGTAGGTGGTTTTAAGTTTTACTATCCTTGTCCTAGTCCTTCCATTGTATAGTGAAAACCTGAGCCACACACAAACACAGACTGCTTGCATCTATAAGCAAGTTCACTCAGCCAGTAAATTGGTTGTTGTTCAGGTACAGTGATTGAAAACCTAGGAAGATTTCCTTAAGTCATTTTCCTTGTGAACAGCTATATAAAGTACCTGAGTCTACTATTTTTAAAAGTCAATTAAAGTGTACTTTTTTTCACAAGAGCCTACCATCATTCCTGATTAATTCTTTTTCTTTACAACAATGTTCCTTGGAGGTTCATCATACATGAATAACTATATTTTTATATTTTATAAAGGGATATGATTGACATTTGCTGGTGCAAAACTTGCTCTATAATGATAGGGTGTTTATGGAGGTTTTATCACATTGCTGAGGTGATTTTGTAAAAAAGTAAAAAGAAATATGAATGATGATCAAAAATGTTTATAAAAGTTACAGCACACCTTTTCTCAACAACCTGCATGATTTGAGGCATCATTCATGTTTGTAGCACAATCGCTCCAGGATGAGTTTAATACTTAGCGCTAGTGGTTTTGGAAACCCCTTTATTTTTACAGCAGAAATTGAAGTCCACCTACACAACTGCTGAGCTGTTTTCAAGCTAAAGCAGTTGTGTAGGCGTATTACAATATTGACGTCTTTTGTAAAAATGCTCGCAATTGATGCTCAAGCTAACATAAGCGATGAATCATATAAACATTTATTTTTTTACAGTATTCTAAACAAGGCATGCTTTTCACAGCTGAAGTTGTTTCAGCATGAAGCAGTCATGTGCCTGCTTGTCCACTACAAACTCAGAGATCTGTAAAGACAGCATGAGGTAGTGGAAGAAAGGGGATGGGTGAAGATCATATATCAAGACTCTGTTCCAAAACCTAGTGTGCTGCCTACATAGGAACCATTTAAGCATCATAACCACACTGCTGAAGCAAAGGCTGTTGCAAAAGTAAAATAACTTCTTTTGGCCAAAAGTTTGTCTAAAACACCATGTAAGCATTCGTTTTGTCCAAAACATCTCTGTCTAATTCTCATTTCATTGTTTAAAAAAAAAAAAAAAAAGTTTAACCATACAGCTTTTAACATCCTACAGACAATCAAAGAAAGAATTTAAAGTGCCATCATCCCCTGACTTCACAGGAAGGTACATTTTGGTATCGTCCACATAACACATAGCATCCACATAGCAAGCTTAACAAATATTTTGTTTCGATTCAGTGGTTCGGAGCACGTATCAAACTGCCAAAGTCACGTGAACTATTGAAGTTTCAAAACACTTACAACGTAACGAAGCCTCGTTTACTGAAATCATGTGATTTTGGTGCAGTGAACCACTGATTCGAAACAAATTACTTTTTTAGTCAATATCGATGTGAAATCAAGCAATATTTTTGTAACACAGAGTTGCTTCCTACAGAGTATTTTCAAACCAGCTACTTGACATAGGATGCTGCCTATGTAGACAGCAGAAGTCAGCAGACATGGTGTTGATGGAAGTGACCTAGTACAGTTGTAGATGGAGTCAGCGGTAGTCAGTGAGTATCTCTGCTGACACAGGCACAGAAGCAGTGACATTAATCTGAACTTCGATGAAGTGACAGCATGTGGGGTGTGAAGTGACAGGGCTGTGCAGCACTGGCACTCTCAGACATTTCCTACCGCGTTCCTTACTGGCATACAACCGTGCCAACATGCTGGTTCATGACACTGGTATCTTTGAAGCCTTTGTCATCTCCTAATCAGATCATGGGCTCCTAACTGTCACGTCCCAGTGGGGAACAGACACTCTTGGAACTGCACTTACCCCTCTTATCCCAGTTTAATGGGGTAAAAAGGCATTGTGGGACAGTATTTTGGGGTCACACTGTCTGGCTGGCTGCTAATGTATACTTATTTAACTTGACCTACTGTATTTACTTATAAATTTACAACATAAACCTTTTGTTTTCTTATTTTTCTTCTTGTGTGTCTTCTTAATCTTTTATCAAAATGTAATAATTTCCCTTACAGAAAAAACACATGAATTTCACATGTGCAAAAACACATGTGGTCACATGTGACCACATATACTTATACATGTGAAAACATGTTAGAAGCACATGTGAAAATATGTGGATCACATGTGAAACATGTGTTTTGCACATGGGAAATGTGTGCTTTTGGAACGTTTACCATGTGAAAAATGTGAAACCCCATGTGATCACATGTGAAATTCATGTGTTTTTTCTGTAAGGGTTCACCTATGAAATGACTTTCTGACTTTTCTGGTACAATATGTATCATGTTTTGTTCACAATCTAATCAGTTTCTGATAGATTATAATGTCCTATCCTACATTTTGTCTTGTTGAGTTTTCTGTTTCACTCAGAAATGACTAAAATAGGTTTTATGTTGACCTTTAAAAAAAGTTGTGAAGACTCATAAAAATGCAATGCACAGTTTGTTTGTGGGCAGATTACAGTATGTAGTAACATATAGTCATGTCATTGTTTTGCTCTAAAGTCTGGAAACTTCAGATAGATATTCACCAGCCTCAAAAGCTTATTGTGTATTTGTCTGTGTATATGTTTCATATCTAAGTCCATTTGACCATCGCTGTTGTATTAAATGTTTCACTGATTGGATCCGCTCAGGTTTGGGTCACTGTGCCCAGACCACACGACAATGGGATGGCTGTAATTACACACTGCCCGCGTATCCACTAAACTCTCCCTGCGCTCTTCAGAGGGGCACGAGAGCAGCCCTGCATTGTGCACTTTAGTCAGAGAGGTTTGTTTTCTCTTTCATGACAGTTAGTGTTCCCGTTTTGCAAAATGCCAGAATAAAAGTGAGCTCTTAAATACAAATAGTCAATGGTTGTTGTGTGGCACTTATAAATTATGAGTGAATGCTCAATGCGTTGCCGCTTTGTTTGTTAAGAGATATTCACAGCCTGCTCTGTAATTACATTCAGTAGTGAATTTAAACAGTGACAATTGTTACTTAATTATTGTTAATATTTAAAATAAACTATTACTAGTATTATACAGTACCGTTCAAAGTTTTTTTTTAGGAAATTAATACTTTTATTCAGCAAGGATGCATTAAATTGACCAAAAGTGACAGTAAAGACATTTTTATTTTGTAAAATGATTATATTTCAAATGAATGCTGTTCTTTTGATGTGTGTGTGTGTGTGTGTGTGTGTGTGTGTGTGTGTGTGTGTGTGTGTGTGTGTGTGTATTTATACATTTGGAAAATAATGTGATATATATCTACGGTGCATGGCCCAGTAGTGCACAACACAATGAAATTAAAAAAGCAAACATAAGTTCACAACACAATGGAATAAAGCCACAACACAACGGAAATGCTCCCGACCACTAGGGGGCTCTCAGAGCTCGGTATTGTTAGTATTCCTTGCCAATGTTTTATAGAGTCGGCAGTGATATGAATACCACGATTAGTATATAACCACTGTACATCGACATGAAATATTAATTCAAAATCACTTGAGTGCACAATAGCTTCATATTTATACTTGTGAATGATTTGACGCGCTACCACGGCGAATGATGAAGGGAACGTCTGACAATTCCACCAAGTGGTTAAAACGTATAATTTGTATTCATTAAAGTTACTTTTAACATTTAAAAACAGACGTTCAAATTACAAAGCTTCCAACAGGAAGTAACAAGCTTTGGAATTTGAAAATGTCTGTTTTTAAATGTTAAACAAAGTTATTGTAATGAATACAAATTATGCGTTTTAACCACTTGGTGGAATTGTCAGACGTTCCCTTCATCCGTGGTAGTGCATCAAATCATTCACAAGTATAAATATGAAGCTATTGTGCACTCAAGTGATTTTGAATTAATATTTCATGTCGATATACAACGTTTACATACTTAAAATTAATCATGGTATTGATATCTTTGTAAGACTGTCGACTTTATAGAACATTGGCAAGGAATACTAATATTAACGAGCTCTGAGAGCCCCCTAGTGGTCGGGAGCATTTCCATTGTGTTGTGGCTTTATTCCGTTGTGTTGTGGCTTTATTCCGTTGTGTTGTGGCTTTATTCCGTTGTGTTGTGGCTTTATTTCATTGTGTTGTGGCTTGATTTCGTTGTGTTGTGGCTCGATTTCGTTGTGTTGTGAACTTATGTTTGCTTTTTTCATTTCGTTGTGTTGTGCACTACTGGGCCACTGTATATATCACATTATCAATGTATAATGTATATCATACATTATTATTTCACAACTAGTGGTACATTTGCTTGAATAGCTACTACTACCAAATAATTATCTTACGTCATTCATGTTAGCCAACAATATGTATCAAGGATGGGCAAACTCAGTCTTGGAGGGCCACTGCCCTACAGAGTTTAGCCAAAGAATATACACTAACAAGAAGCGACACTTAATAGAACGTTCCATTGGAACACCGGCGCCCAGCAGCAGCCCTGCGTTTCCACCATTTTGTGGTGAAAGTGATTCGGCAGTCCACTAGTTTCTATGGCAATATCAGCTGCTTTGTTAAAAAAAAAAAAAAAAGTACATTAAAGCTGAAATCCAACCTGAATGATGACAACAATGCATCATGTATTATAAGATCATTATGTTTGTAGCGTGATCCATTAAAACGTATAATAGCCTATTTCAATTCAGACCTAGATACTATTATTACTATTACTCCACTAGGTCTGAAATTGTTCGCTGCAAACATGAAGATCTTAAATGTATTAATTATTAATTTACTATTAATAAATGTGTAAAGTTGCATAAAATGAAAATACTCAATAAAGTAGGCTAACTACGTTACCTCAGATGGTTGAATGGTTGGATTCCACAACTGGTAAAATAAAACATATATAAGTCAATATAACATTTACTGTAGGTGCCATAAAATTTACTTATGATTTAATTTGAAAAATGTTCTTTTGCGTTTCTGATTTGGCAGTGAAATTCGCCAATTTTGGGTGCGTAAGATGTGAAGGATTCTATGGTCCAGTTAGTATTTTCACCCCATAATGGCGGCCACGCTACCAGAGCGCCATCTAGTGGCTGTTACCCAAAAAGTGTCAAAGTGTCGCCTCTTGGGTTCTAAGCTCTTTGGTTTAGCTCCAACCCTAATTAAACACACCTGAACCAGCTAATCAATGCCTTCAGGATTACTAGAAAACTACAGGCAGGTGAGTTTTATCAGGGCTGAAGTTAAACTATGCAGGGCAGTGGCCTTCCAGGACCGAGTTTTCCCATCCCTGATATATATAGATTTAAATGCATCAAGAGAGAGATTTATATTCTGACAGACTGTAAGAGCAGCTGATGGAGAAAGAAAGCCCTGAGGCTGCATGCATACAGCTCACATGCGGCTAATTGTGTGTTTTGTCTTTATACAATATCTCATTACCTACGGCCTCTGAGCCACTAGTCATTATTTTGCAATTTTCACAACCAATTTTAAGCGTGGCCTCGTCAAATTAGCTAATATCACATCTGTGTCCTCATTACTTTTTTTAGCTTGTTGCCAGAAATTGGCTTAAAGATGTGATATAAGAGTTGGCTAAAGTTTCAGCTTTAGGTAGGCTTGAAGATATCCCTTTGTCATTTTTTTTTCTCAGTCTTGTTAAGCGAGATTAGCCTAATAGGACTCAAGTGCTATTCCTAGGCAATATTCCCCATCTGCAACAAACTCCTAACAGCATTGCAGCGTGTGCGTGAGGCGAGGTCTCAGGTGTTGAAACTGTCACTCGGTATTAGTGCTGTCTGAGGCAATAGTGTGGGGAATGAATGAAAGTGCCTCTGGTGTACATAGACTTTCCTGACCCACTGCCTGATTTTAAATTTGCTTAAACAGCATGAAACAAAATGGAGCTGTGGTTTGCTGCTTTACATGTTGGTCAGACAGACAGTGGGCAATTATTGACAGAATTGTGGATCAAACACTTTAAAGTTAGCTTACCGGAGGTTGCGATAGTCTTTTTTTCCCCCTATTGTGACAAATATCTGAGTGAAATGGATTTACAAACAAGAAAAAATGGAGGACTTGATTTTGTTCATGGGGAAGTGATTAGAAGATTGGATGGTTGTGGTTTGCTATCTTGTGTGGGTGACAGGTTGTCCCAGCCCTCTATGGGAAGTGTTTTTCAGCCAAACTGAACAAAGCAGGTTTAAAGTGATCATGAACTGCATTTAAAAAAAAAAAAAAAAAAAAAAACTTATAATATTCTCTGAGATCCACTTATAATGTTATCAAGATTTTTACATAAAAAGCTATTTTATATCTTGATTTTGACCCTCACTTTCAAATACTCTCCATTCTAGATTATGAAGTAAACGCCCACTGCTATGATTAGGTATCAGTTACCATAGTTATAGTTAACAGGATAATTTGCTGTGTTTTGTGTAAACTAAATTATTCATGAATGTTAGTTGATGACAAAACTAGAAGATCTCTCTCACTGAAGCTTTTATTAAGGATTACAGCGAATGGCTTAGATCAAAACAATAACAAATACATCTGTAAAGCCCAGGACACACCAAGCCGATGATCGGCCGCCGGGCAACTTTGGACCGTTTTAAGCACTGGGGTTTTTTGGGCCGATTCAGCATATAGAATTGGTGTCGGGCTAGAGAGTGAATTCTGATTAGCTGTTCAGTCAAAGTACGAAACTAATATCAAAACAGTAATCAAACAAGTCAAGGCGGTACAGACAGAAGGCTGTTATAATTTTACATCATGTAACTGAGTGTTCCTGGGCGAATGTTTAATATTAACATGAGCCAAGTGAAATATAGTAAGTGTATGATATTCAAAATATCATGTAAGCATGATATTCAAAACGGTAAGCATGCGCTGCTTTGTTTACAGTTTGTGTATCTACAGCCTGCAGTGCTGGTCTCCCTTTCTGAATTACGAATATATACGAATATACAGTATATGAAAAATAGACAGCGGTCTCCTGTATGCAGGCGCAGAATATGCAAACAGTGTTTTATTGACTTGATCTGGAACTTTGTTAAAAATAAAGCTTTCTTAACATTAGCATTAGGGCTGGGCGATATATCGCATGCAGTTGTCACGTGCATTTCGTCAGTAAAGCCGGTTCTCTGATTACCGCTAAATCGCCATCACCTGCTTTCAAATGGAGTGGCATTTAATAAACAGAGCCGTAGTTCACTGATAAGCTACGCAATATCGCGTTCATTATCGCAGATGAACCGCCTTCGATAATGAACGCGATATTGCGTAGCTTATCAGTGAACTACGGCTCTGTTTATTAAATGCCGCTCCGTTTGAAAGCAGGTGATGGCGATTTAGCGGTAATCAGGGAACCGGCTTTACTGACGAAATGCGCGTGACAATCGCATGCGATATATCGCCCAGCCCTAATTAGCATCACAAGGAAGGCCATGCAAAGACTTTGTTTTTCCACAACTTGCCACTTTAAAACGTCTTGTAATCCTCAGAGGCATCTCTATCGTTTTGTTGCTGGAGTCCTGTGTTTGTGTCTCTCTTGTATTTACTACATGACATGCGTGAATCGGTGGGCAGGGCTAAAGAGGCACTGAGGTAGAAGTAGGTGTTGATTTTCTTTCATCACACTATTACATTATAATGTGAAAAAAAAAAAAAAAAAAGTTGTTTTTCCAGCTTGGTTTCAGTAAAAACTGTTTTTGGACTAACAAGGAAGTTTTGAGTTCTGAAACTTAGTACCTCTAATATGAGGTACTAAGTTTCAATATATCAAAAATTTTATTTGAATTTGAATTTGAAACCATGATTTTTCAATTATATATATATATATATATATATATATATATATATATATAGGATGACTAACTGTCTATACAATAATTCCCTGTCTGTGTGTGGGGGTTTAACAGTTGTCCTCCTCTCACTAGGAGAGTTTTGACAGAGGCTCACACTGCCTAACTAATCATTCTGATGGATTTCTGCAGGACGACAAGATCTTTAGATTTAGGGTAGAGTGCACATAATGCATTTCTGTGATCTATTGGAGGCTGTAGTTTGGAAGAGAGCTTGGTGTGTAATGACCAGTATAATGGAACAATTGCAGAATTTAAATGAACAAATTTTCTGAAATTCACTGAAATAATTTAAATTTAGAATATGGTGAAAAAACTGCTTATCCCTCAGAAGTTTAAAAAAGTTTGTGGGTTTGAGACAGGCTTTGGCTTTCTCCAAATGTAAATTCATGTGGAAGATAAAAGTACAGTAAAAGATGACTCAGCAGACTGTGTTGTTGTTGTTGTTCTTCCCATTGGTCAGGAGTTTTGCAGAAAGTTTTGTGATTCTAAAGGCCCTGATATACTTCAAGAAAAATCAAAGAACAAACCTATATAGGAGAAAGAACACTATTG
This sequence comes from Ancherythroculter nigrocauda, assembly GCA_036281575.1. NCBI lineage: Eukaryota > Metazoa > Chordata > Actinopteri > Cypriniformes > Xenocyprididae > Ancherythroculter > Ancherythroculter nigrocauda. Next base: position 58,013,643 of record VTFQ01000001.1, on the reverse strand, counting down.
AGACCACATCCTGCCCTAGGGGAGGTTTATATGTGGAGAATACATCACATGGACTTACCAATCGGGAAGTACCACACATGGAAAGAGGTCCCTGTGGTACGTTCTACATAAAAAGGGAGGAACAACTACAAACGCAGCGACTGGTGGCAGAGACGGTGCACTGCCTAAGGGAAGATGCGGATTTACTGTTAAGGAAATTATATCATGGACAGTACATCTTATGGGATTACGATCAGGGAATCACTACATATGGCGCACTTAGCTCAAGTATACAGGCTGACATGAAAAAGGGCTTGCATCATGAGTACTAGGCCTGGCATTGAATTCCTCTGCCGAATTGGACTGCTGAGGGTGTTGAGGGACAACTCACTACAGTGTTTGCTGATCCAGGAAGTCACAGGGATAAAAAAGCCTACATTATCACCTCAGGGAGGGGAAAAGCGCTTTGTGCAAGCAGTACACGGCCGTTGTCCGTAACTTACCTGTTTGTACCCAATAGCACATAAGACAAAACTGGCCCAACCCGGAGATTATAAAGTCTTGCAAAGGTATTGGGTGTCAGCCTGCTGCTCTACAGATTTCTGTTAGAGGAGGATACAACACTTCTTGTGGAGTGTGCATGCACTCCTAAAGGGCACAGCACACCTTAGGCCTGGTATGCCAAGGCAATAGCATCCACATTCCAATGGGCCATCCTTTGTTTGGAGACAGCCTTCCCCTTCTGCTGTCCCCCAAAACAGACAAAGAGCTGCTCAAAGCTTCTGAAGCTCTGCATGCGGTCCAAGTAAACACGCAGAATGTGTACTGGGCACAGCAACGACAAGACTGGATCTGCCTCATCCCAAGGCAGCACTTGCAAGCTCACCACTTGGTCCTTAAAAGGGTTAGTGGAAACTTGCGGTTGGACGGCGAAGCAGAGCATTGGCCACCATGTCGAAAAGCCATGTCCCGAGTGTGTGGCTGTACCGAAACACCAATCTTGCTCTGTAAGCCCCAACTGAAACCAGCCTGTGACAGTTGAGGAAGCTGCGCGTCCTCTAAATTCACTGTCCTTTGTGGACCTTTGTGTGAGTCTCTGTGTTTAATTACCTCTGTCTGCGTCTGGCTTCTGGTTCTGCCAAGAACTGCTGGGAAAGTCAGTCAAGAAGGTGGACTTTGTCGACTTCCTTCAACTCAGCAAGTCTAAGCCAGAGATGGCACTCCTGGACCACCATGATGGACATCGGCTTTAGAACTACCCTTCTGCAGCATTTTTAGAGCTTTGGCCTCATGGACCTGCAGAATGGGCATGGCACATGGCATGCAGGGCAGAGGTAAGCCTTCGCCATTAGAGACGAGGCCCTGGACAGGAGTCTGGGACGATTCTGCCAAGTGCCAGCATTTTGCGGGCATAAATGCACTGCAACTGCACGCTCCACCTGTGGAACGTCCATATACATCCTAGCCGTCCCACCGTTGAGGGTAGTGAGGATGGAAGAGTTTGTGAAGCAGGACTGAACGGTGAAAGGTGCCCTCCATGACTTTGTCAGCTCTTCATGCACTTCCAGTAAGAAAGGCATTGAGTCTGTGCATGGCTGTAAGTTGCGTTCAGAGCCCAGAAACCAATCATCCAGCCATGAACTCTTGGGACAGGGTGGAGGATTCCAGTCCAGCTCCATGTTCACGGCAGCCCTGGCAACCTTGGCTGCCACCTCTGCATCAGACTCTGACCTGAATCAGACCTGAATTACAGCATCTGATGCTGGGAGTCCAGCCAAGTTCTCAATGTTGGAAGCCCGCCCTCCAATGCTGCTATCGATAGTTTGTCTTCATCCAGAGCCCTGAGCCAGTCTCTAATGAGAAATCAGGTGCACCATGGTGACTCACCGTCAAAGTCACTATTATCTTAACTGCCAAAAGAAAATAGATTTTACACAATTCAAGTACATTCATCTTGTTTTAAGAATGTTCGGATATTTTTAATGGAAGACTAAAATACTGTTTTTTTTTGTTTTTTTTTACACCGCTGCTCACTTAGGATGCAAGACCAGAAACTAATTTCACACTGATTCAGTCTTTTGATCCTCGCTCTGTATGCTCATCATCAAAAATAGCATTCAGATAAAGATTGTATAAGCAGAACCCTCTCTAATTGTTTCTGCCCTGTGCCATGTTGTGGAAGCTTATTTCACTGACAGACCTTCCTGCACGTCCAGCAGTGGGTGGGATGTGCGGGTGAGATGCTTCTGGGAATGTGTCACTCTAATTTTTCTGCACCCCTGCGTGAACTGTCTTAACTGCTGTTATTTATAACCAAAACATTTCCTACTTACTGTGAAATTAATCAATGATAGTGAATCTGTAGTAGCATGGTTACCATGAATGCATACAGTAAAGTCTGAAACCTCCACAAAAGTGTCAGTCATTAGATCACCATTCCGAAGTCAACATGGAATTGTGATAATGTGGTATCTTCCCTATTGTGACGTATATATACAAGAGAAACAGCTTCTCAAACAAGAAAAAAAAAGGATGGGCAGGACTTGATTTGATCCATGGGGAATTGATTAGATGGGTGGATGGTTGTGGTTTGCTATTGGTCGATCTCATGTGAGTGACAGGTTGTCCCGCCCTCACGCCAGTATTCCAGCCCTATGGAAATACACATACACGTATAATAAATTGACTCAGAACATTCTGTGAGCAAGAGTTAACAGAGTTTAAATTGTGTATTTCCAGAGGGTGTAATGCGATAGTAATGGAATGCAATTTTTAATTTTTGTAATAATGTCAAATTAATGGCTGGTGGCTGGTGTTGCTGTTTGTTATTTTTGTATATTCACCACAATAAGGTTGAAATAAGTGACATGCCTGCCCCAACCTACTCAGAGACTGGAACAGAATGGAATTTGAAACGTTTTAGCCAAAAATGTTTCCATGGTAAAGGTGTTTTTTGCAGAAACGTTTCAGATTTCGTTCTGTTCTCCTACTACGGCTGAAGTGGGGTGGGATGTGGATCAATAACCAGGTGAGTAACTGTTACTACACTTTGGGATGCCAACATAGTGATCTACAGCATCCTACTTGAAACAGAACCTGCATGTATGCAGCAACTCTTTGTGTCACAAGTAGTATGTGAAAACCCGTCTGATTTCAGTAGTTTGCTGTTAGCATGTTGCTAAACTAAGAGTCTTATACTCTAATTTAGATGAAAATTCACGTGAATATTCAGTAAAACTGTCATATTGTAATTAGACTGTGTTGTCTTTGTATGTACACTATGGATTCAGAATAGCATACTAGCATACTAATCTTACTACTTCTTTCCTATAAAGATACTGCAGAAATACTAGGAGTAGTAGTTATTTTGAATGCATCCCATTTTTTAAACTGAGCTCATTGCAGTGTATTCTGGGATTGCATCCTACTTAAGTTATCTTGCCTTTGATGCATTAAAAGGTTAGTTCACCCAAAAAGGAAAATTCTGACATCATTTACTCACCCTCATGTCACTCCAAACCGGTTTGGCTTTCTGTTTTGCGGAACATTAAAGAAGATATGTTTAGAAGCATCTCAGTGTTTTTTTGTCCATATAAAGTCAATGGTTGCCAAAACTGTTTGGTTACAATTATATAAGCCTACTTTTATGATCCACAGTAGAAAAAAAGTTGTACAGGAACAACATGAGTAGTAAATGTAAGAAGAATGTTAGAGAGTAATGATGACAGAATTTACATTTTTGAGTGAACTATCCCTTTCATTTGCGACCTATCTAGGCAGCCTACTAGAGTCTATATCTGTACTGTCATCATATCTGTTACCATCATGTTCTCTTCTAACATCACCTCTTTTTAAACCACGGAAGTAATTGAGCTGAATGCAGTGTAAGGGTTAGTGTATCCTGTCCTCAACTATCTGCTTCATCACGCAAGCAAGCGCTCGGAGCAAAGACAGCGACGTGGTCAACAGTCTGTGCCCTTCCTTTGCCCAGAGGCTTTTGCACTCTAGATCTGTCCAGAGTGGGATAATGAGCCTGTTGTTTTTATACTGTAGATCAGTAGTCCATGTCTTAATTGCACTGCAAACATTCTTTGTTCTTGTATGCTATCCTGATTGCTCACATTTAGCAAACAGTGAAATAAGTTCAGGGAGCCAATGAGGCCCACACTGCTCGCATTATTACTCAACATGATGTTTGCAGCTTTAATCAGCAGAGCCAACATCAATTCTGGTTCCCAGTAATGTTTTGGAAGTAGGGATGGGAAAATGAGCAAAATGTTATGAGAATTTTATATTGTTAACTGCATATATTCATCACTTAAAATTCAGCCAAAAAATGTTTTATGTATTACCTGCAGTAATGCCTATTTTTAGTAATATTCTTTAGTACTAAATGATGTGTGTGTGTGTGTGTGTGTGTGTGTGTATGTATATATATATGTATATATATATATATATATGTATATATATATATATATATATACTTGATTTACAAACAAAAGTATGTGGATAAGTCTGCGATTAAAGTCTGTGACAAAGTTTGTAAATGTCACAACTGTAAATCTGCTGTTTTGTTTCATTTTCATAAATGTTCATTAAATAAATGTTCAATTCATCAAAGAATCCTGAAAAAAGAATATCACTGTTTCCACCAAAAAAAAAAAAAAAAAAAATTAAGCAGCACAACTGTTTTCAACTGTTATTAATAAGAAAATGATATTTAAGCAGCAAATCATTATATTAGAATGATTTCTGAAGGATCATGTGACACCGAAGACTGCAGTAATGATGCTGAAAATTCAGCTTTGCATCGCAGGAATAAATTTCATTTAAAAAATGTATTAACTAAAAACTGAAAACTTTTTATGAATTTTAGTTGTTCGTTTACATGATTTTGGGGGCCTGAAATGCAAATTACAATTACAAAATCGCAAATTTAAGTTACAAAAAAACAAATTTGTGAAAACTCTAACATCATGCGCATGAGTATGTACTCAGTCTATAGTGTTTCTTTACAAATTGACATCGCCAACTACTGGCCTGGCATGCATAATACCAGCGTTTTTAGTAATTTTTTGCTGATCCATGTGAACGGTGATCATTTTGACAATGCCATCTGTATGCAAAAATGCAAAGGAAAACCTTTTCCATTTTTAGTACATGGTTGTTGTGTAAATGTAACCTTATTTTTCACTTTTGAACAGTACAATTTTTCAAAATACTATGATATAAAAAAAAATTATATTGTATATGACAGTATGATCATTGTTTGCTGTTTGATAACATGTTGATCTCTTTGACTCTCTGTCTGTCTCTGTCTGTGGTTTAGGTTGTGTGGTGACAGCTGAAGCCTTCCTATGAGGTGAGCATATCCCTTTGGACCCTCGGCTCCCCTCCCAGTGCCAGCAGCAGCAGGACTAAGGGATGTCACAAGTATTCCTCCTTCTGACCCTACTCAGTTTCTCCTCCTGCATCCAGGTCAGAGATTATTTCCCTTCCTCTCTTTTTTCTCTCACTGTCTTTTAAAGTGACTAGATGACCGTGAAAATATTGTTCCGTCATTTGCGCATTTGTTACACACATGCTCACTGCATGTTTGTTATGTACCGTAGCTCTTAGTATTCTGAAGAGGAAGCAGTGGTTGTACTTCTTTATATAATACCTACTGTTGCCAATATCCGTTTAAAGCAGTTATTTATACAAAAACTAATTATCGGGACAAATGTCACCGTGTAACTCTATCGGGACGTGGGGCATGGCTCGTATAATAGGGACTGTCCTGATTTTATCTGGACATCTGGTCACCCAGACTGGAGCTTGACTAGGCCTTTTTTAAAGGGATAGTTCACCCAAAAATGAAAATTTGATGTTTATCTGCTTACCCCAGGTCATCCAAGATGTAGGTGACTTTGTTTCTTCAGTAGAACACAAATGAACACAAATGCAGAATGATTTTTAACTCCAACCGTTGTGGTCTGTCAGTCGTATAATGCGTGTCAATGGGAACTTCGTCTATAAGAGTAAAAAAAACAAAACATGCACAGACGAATCCAAATGAAACCCTGCGGATCATGATGACACATTGATGTCCTAAGACACAAAACGTTCAGGTTGTGCAAGAAACCGAACAGTATTTATATAATTTTTTTAGCTCTAAAACACCACTATGTCCAACTGCCCTCCACATCAGGTTAGTGAGGTCCGATCACGCTCTGACAACGGAAGTGATCTCTGGCACTCATTGAAGCAAAGCGCGAGACATCACTTCCGTCATCAGAACCCGTTTTCTGACCTCACCAACCAGATGTGGAGGGCAGTTGGACATAGTGGTGTTTTAGAGGTAAAAAATGATATAAATACTGTTCGGTTTCTCACACAAACCGATGTCTTAGGACATCAATGTGTCGTCACGAGCCGCAGGGTTTAATTTGGATTTGTCTGTGCATGTTTTTTGACTCTTATAGATGGAGTTCCCATTGACACGCATTATACGACTGACAGACCACAACGGTTGGAGTTAAAAATCATCATTTGTGTTCTACTGAAGAAACAAAGTCACCTACATCTTGGATGCCCTGGAGGTAAGCAGATAAACATGAAATTTTCATTTTTGGGTGAACTATACCTTTAACACACTTAAGTAGGACTTAAGTACATCCTTATAGGTAAGTGTATAATTACTTCTGTTAAAATATTGTTAAATTGTACTTGCTGAATGTACTGACAAAATTTATGGTAAACTAAAATATACTTTAATGTAATTTTGATTGAAACTAATTACACATTTGTAATGATGAAGTTGAAATTGAGTATATTTAAAATACATTAACTTCAAATTAAAATGCTCAAATTATAATCAGATACTTTACATGTGCTTTAGCATGTTAGTCAACACATCAAAATAAGACAAATACAAATATAATTAAAACATAAAGATTTAAAATGTACTTTCAAGTAAAAATTTTAACGTGACATCCTTAAAAAGTGCCAATTTTAAAAGATTATATTTTATGTATTATCAGCAAACAGTGAGCAGAGGACAAATATAAATGCAACATGCACCTCTCAGCTCTTTTTTGAGTTGGCTAAGAGTGTTATGCAACTCACTGAAGATTAGATTAGGCATTAATTCAGCATATTCGTGTGAGAAAAAAAATATAATAACATCACAGTTGTTCATTAATGAATCCCAGCTTGCAGAAGTTCTGCAGTCAAAGTGTTTTATGGTTATTTTTTTAACACACCACCTAAACCCAGAGTGAGTGACACAACACAAAAGCTTTGTTGATTGAAATGGGAGCGTTCACTTGAGTCCAAGACCCGAACTGAACTATGTTCTCATACAGTCACTAACTCATGTCATCCAAAGCTGTTGCATGGTGGTCTGACTGCTGTTATGATACTTACATAGGGCCTTTTAGTCACCATCTACTTTCACTGAATGGCAAAGTGCAGCCTTGACATTCTGCTAGCTAACTTCTTTTGTGTGTTTATTAAAAAAAATTATAATTATAATATTATTTTAAGTGACATGAGAGTGAATGCAAATAATGACAAAATGTTAACCTTTCCATGCGGTCTCACTAATCGGATCTTACAGGTGGCATCTGCTGTATCCCTCAAAACGTTGATGGCAAGATGGATGATGTACCGAGATGAATGTTTTCGAAATATCAGCAGAGAACCGCCGATGACAGGTGAGGCATGGCTTGAGTCACAGTTGACGTGTAAGTTCATAGATCATATCAACAGCGATGATGAAAGTGCACAGTGCTGTTAAGGGATGTGTGTTAGAAAACAGTGCTGAGCCCTCAGATTAGGGGTCATGTCACATACAGATCCTGTCCAGCACAGCAAGCAAAGACTAGGAGACTTTAACATTAACGGTTGTTTTCCAGGTGTGGTGTGCAATCGAACGTTTGATAAGTATGCCTGCTGGCCGGATGCTCTGCCCAACACTACAGTGAGTGTGGCCTGTCCCTGGTACCTGCCCTGGCACAAGGAAGGTATTGTAAATGTAACATTTATGTTTATAACATTTCTAGGTCATGTTTCACACCAAAATCAAATGAAAGAAAGATATTTTAAGACTATACAGTACAAACCCTTTCCAAAAAGTTGGGACACTGTACAAATTGTGAATAAAAAAGGAATGCAATAATTTACAAATCTCATAAACGTATATTTTATTAACAATAGAATATAGATAACATATCAAATGTTGAAAGTAAGACATTTTGAAATGTCATGCCAAATATTGGCTCATTTTGGATTTCATGAGAGCTACACATTCCAAAAAAGTTGGGACAGGTAGCAATAAGAGGCCGGAAAAGTTAAATGTACATATAAGGAACAGCTGGAGGACCAATTTGCAACTTATTAGGTCAATTGGCAACATGATTGGGTATAAAAAGAGCCTCTCAGAGTGGCAGTGTCTCTTAGAAGTCAAGATGGGCAGAGGATCACCAATTCCCCCAATGCTGTGGCGAAAAATAGTGGGGCAATATCAGAAAGGAGTTTCTCAGAGAAAAGTTGCAAAGAGTTTGAAGTTATCATCATCTACAGTACATAATATCATCCAAAGATTCAGAGAATCTGGAATAATCTCTGTGTGTAAGGGTCAAGGCCGGAAAACCATACTGGATGCCCATGATCTTCGGGCCCTTAGACGGCACTGCATCACATACAGGAATGCTACTGTAATGGAAATCACAACATGGGCTCAGGAATACTTCCAGAAAACACTGTCGGTGAACACAATCCACCGTGCCATTCGCCGTTGCCGGCTAAAACTCTATAGGTCAAAAAAGAAGCCATATCTAAACATGATCCAGAAGCGCAGGCATTTTCTCTGGGCCAAGGCTCATTTAAAATGGACTGTGGCAAAGTGGAAAACTGTTCTGTGGTCAGACGAATCAAAATTTGAAGTTCTTTTTGGAAAACTGGGATGCCATGTCATCCGGACTAAAGAGGACTTCCTCTGGAAAGGCACCATCAATGCTGAAAGGTTTATCCAAGTTCTAGAACAACATATGCTCCCATCCAGACGTCGTCTCTTTCAGGGAAGACCTTGCATTTTCCAACATGACAATGCCAGACCACATACTGCATCAATTACAACATCATGGCTGAGTAGAAGAAGGATCCGGGTACTGAAATGACCAGCCTGCAGTCCAGATCTTTCACCCATAGAAAACATTTGGCACATCATAAAGAGGAAGATGTGACAAAGAAGACCTAAGACAGTTGAGCAACTAGAAGCCTGTATTAGACAAGAATGGGACAACATTCCTATTCCTAAACTTGAGCAACTTGTCTCCTCAGTCCCCAGACGTTTGCAGACTGTTATAAAAAGAAGAGGGAATGCCACACAGTGGTAAACATGGCCTTGTCCCAACTTTTTTAAGATGTGTTGATGCCATGAAATTTAAAATCAACTTATTTTTCTCTTAAAATGATACATTTTCTCAGTTTAAACATTTGATATGTCATCTATGTTGTATTCTGAATAAAATATTGAAATTTGAAACTTCCACATCAGTGCATTCTGTTTTTATTCACAATTTGTACAGTGTCCCAACTTTTTTGGAATCGGGTTTGTAGATGTCACCCTAACAATATTATGTATACATAATGGCAGTATTTTGTACTGATTTTTTTCTTAAAAAAAAAAAAAAAAATATATATATATATATATATATATATATATATATATATATATATATATATATTATTACAGTAATAAGAATCTAAGTAAATGTCCTTTATAGTGAATTGCAATCTTAATGGTCTTAAAAAAGGTTTCATTTTCTTTATGCAAAATATTGTTTTTTATTTTGGGGTGAAATATTAGCAGGACATGTATTGACAGGTTTCACTAAATTTATGTATGAGTAAATTCATGTCAATAATAGTGTGAAAAAATGTATTATATGTGGCTGCAGTTTAAATAATGCACTTCTTTTAGCTTAGCTCATATTCTTCCACTAATTTGACACATTTATCTCCATATGAAGTATTCTCTTGTGCTCACATAACACTCTCTTATGCACCCTGTGTGACCACTCCATCTGTGTATGTGTTTGTGTGTCAGTTCGACATGGGCTCGTGTATCTGGAGTGTGATGCAGATGGACAGTACAGCAAGCAGAAGAATGCCAGTGAATGTCAGTCACATGACCCCACACAAATCAACGTGGTATGTGAGAAATAGGTGATTGTTGTTAAAAATATCTATACAATCTTAAACATTTTTAAGATCAATTGTGTTCATTTCTGCACCTCTAAAGGTGGAAAAAAACTAAACAACTTTTAAAATCTGAAAAGAGATTTCCTCAAAAGCCGGCTCAAAGACATGTTCTGTGAATTCTGTCAAAATCTGCAGACTGGCTGCAATGTGTCAATTCACCCCGACTGCAAATCAGGGCAAAGTTTGAGCTAAAATGTCATGTAATGGATTTTAGACTTAATGAAGAGTCTTCTTTTTTATTATCATTATGTGATACATGTCAAACTGTAACAGACCACAATTTAACTGTCTGTATTCTCTTACCAGTAACCATAAGTGACTAAAGTAATATCAAAGATGTCCATAAAACTGAAAAGTCTTATCACTTTTGACATGACAAGTGTCCAATCCAGCCACAAGTTCATCCATCATATCTTCAATAACAAACCTCAGCTTTAATATCTGGGTGGAGAGAGGAGAATATGAGTCACGCATAGCACACAAACCTGCCAGGAGCATCTTTAGTGGAGGACAGTGACTTTATCTAAAACCCTCATATCTCTGTCACTGTAAGTTACCGAAACCACACGTGATAATCGGCAACACATGGTAGACACATGTTTGTGCAGAGCAGAGTGGCTCTCTCCCACTGTATGACATGACAGACAACTACTGTACCTGTACAGTCCGGTTCCTTTCACATAGTGCTTTTTTTTTTTTTTTTTTTGAGAATGTGGTTGTGAGTCCAAAAAAATGTACGTTTATCAATTGTATGGGTGTGAATATAACTGTATTAAAGGATTAGTTCACTTTCAAATGAAAATTACCCATGATTTTCTCACCCTCAAGCCATCCTAGGTGTATACGACTTTCTTCTTTCTGATGAACACAATCTGAAATATATTAATATAAATGAATATGGAAGGCTATCTGGCGGAAGCTAGAAATTATATTTTATAACTTGTTAAATATGGATATTTTTCTTTCACAAACGCATTGCTTCACTTCAGAAGGCCTTTATTAAAGGGTTAGATCACCCCAAAAATGAAAATTATGTCATTAATGACTCACCCTCATGTCAAAAACAACCACGGCAACGTAAAAGTGCATTACCAACGCCGACAGATGAAAGGATTCAAAGGAATCAATTCAATGGAATCAATTCAATGGAAAGGATTCCGGAAGAGAAGACAATGCTGAATAAAGTTGTAGTTTTTGTTATTTTTGGACCAAAATGTATTTTCGATGCTTCAAAAAATTCTAACTAACCCACTGATGTCACATGGACTACTTTGATGTTTTTATTACCTTTCTGGACATGGACAGTCTACCGTACATACATTTTCAATGGAGGGACAGAAAGCTCTCGGACTAAATCTAAAATATCTTAAACTGTCGTTCCAAACCCTCTTACGGGTTTGGAACGACATGAGGGTGAGTCATTAATGACATAATTTTCATTTTTGGGTGAACTAACCTTTTATCCCCCCGGAGCTGTTACAGTAGCTGGTACATAAAGCACACGACGAGGAGATAGAGTCAGAATAAGTCTTTACTTGGAGAGAAACAGGAATCCACAGGAACATATATCAACATTAACACGAACAATACTGGACAACACAAGACTAGGAACAAAGGGCTTATATACAAGGGATAACAAGGAGGGTGATTAGAAACAGCTGGGTGTGATGATGATGGTGATCAGTTGCTATGGTGACTAACTGGTGGCGGGAAATAGAACAACAACAAGTCCAACAATGAGTCCAAAACGAAGTGCAGATGTATCATATCGCCCCCTCCCGGAAAGGCACGTCCTAGCGCCGTGGAGAGGGGAAGACGAAGATGAGATGGTTCTGATGGTGTAGGAGGCGGTTCAGGAGGCGGACGGTTACCCGGGAGGAGGCGAGGTGCAGGAGTCCAGGGAGGTGCAGGTGAAGGTGACCAGGGAGATGCAGGTGATGGAGACCAGAGGGGAGCCTTGAACAGAGGAAGTAGCAAAACCATCCAGTACACAGCCAAGACTGCGGCCCATGGCGGCGTCACTGACGGGAGGAGCCATGGTGGTGTATTTCTATACGCCACCATGGGGACGACTGGAGGTGGCGATGACATCAGCGTGAGAGCCCACCTTGCAGCCGAAATGCCGAAGACTTGAAGCGACCCGATGACCTTGGCGACCGCGACGGAGCCGCAGCGACGACCCCCCGAGGTGGAAGCGGGTATCCGGAGGGCAGAGGTGGAGCTGGAGCGACCGAGGGCAGAGGTGGAGCCTGAGGGAGGGCGGAGCTAGCCATCGTAGAAGGGGTGGAGGGCCAGAGAGCAGCGACTGGCCCGTAAGTCCGTTGCAGAGGCGTGGCGATGTCTGACCCAGGCGGAGCTGACGTGCCGAGGGAACCCAGCGAGGCCGAATGCCCGATGGTACTTGCTGACGATGAGGGAGGAAGGAGCATAGGTGTAGGAGCCAGGTCGACGGGTCGAGGGGGAGTGAAGAGCTCTGAGGCTGGAGGCGGAACCCCAGGCTCCTCACGCCCAGGAGGAGGTGGCTCCCAGCAGTCCCGAGGTGGAACCCTACCACTGAGAGGAGATGGGGAAACTGAGGGGCTGATGGGAGACAGTGATGACTGGATTGCAGGCATGGCTGGGGACAGAGGAGGGGTTTGGAGCGTGCTAAACAGTTCTTCAGAAAATGAAAGAGTCCCAAAAAAATTTTGAAGAGTTGGTGGGAGAGGGAGGCTGGGAGGGGCCAGAGACTGAATAAGATTGCCTCGGTGACGGATGGTACAGCCGGCTCGCACACCTGGTCAGTCCCGCGTTGCTCAGGCTCCGTGGCGATGTCCCGCTCGGTCACTCTGGTAGGCGCTGGCTCGAACGTCGTGGCGAAGTCCTCTTCGCAGTCTGCAGTGGGCTCATGCTGCCGATCCTCGCAGTCAGGGTGTTGATGGCTGTGCACTGGAGTAGGAGTGGGACTGGCATTGTCATCGGAGAAATCCACGGTCATCGAAGATCCACATGACGCCAGCACCCACTCCACATAATCACGGAAGCTCCCTCGAAGTCCTTCCCCGGACAGCAGCGCTTTGGTGGCGGTGTTGAGGCCGGCATACAGGAAGTTGCAAAGGCTGCTGTCCGGGAAATGTGTTGCTGGAGCTAAGAACAAAAATTGTCCAAGTAGGCCTCGAGGGAGCCGTCCTTCTGCTCAAGGCATAACAACAGGAATGCGGGTGTGTACATGGTGACGGGAAAGGAGAGTGAAACACAAAAAACACTGGGACGGAAAACAACAAACACACGCTGCAAACTGTATAACTGTACTGGTCCGGTATTCTGTTACAGTAGCTGGTACATAAAGCACACGACGAGGAGATAGAGTCAGAATAAGTCTTTACTTGGAGAGAAACAGGAATCCACAGGAACATATACCAACGGTAACACGAACAATACCGGACAACACAAGACTGGGAACACAGGGCTTATATACAAGGGATAACAAGGAGGGTGATTAGAAACAGCTGGGTGTGATGATGATGGTGATCAGTTGCTATGGTGACTAACTGGTGGCGGGAAATAGAACAACAACAAGTCCAACAATGAGTCCAAAACGGAGTGCACATGTAACAGGAGCCGTGTGGAGTACATTTATGATGGATGGATGCACTTTTTTGAGCTTCAAACTCGTTGGTCCCGTTCACTGCCATTATAAAGCTCGGATGCATCAGGATATTTAACTCTGATTGTGTTCATCAGAAAGAAGAAAGTCATATACACCTGGGATAGCTTGAGGGTGAGTAAATCATGGGTAATTTTCATTTGAAAGTGAATTAATCCTTTAAGGACTCAAATACAGGGCTGACAACCGTATTCTGCTGCTGTGTGAATGTGGCCATACTGTATAAAACATTTATCAACATAGAATTTAACCTGCGTGTTCCAAATATAAAAGCACATTCAAGTATTACTTTAGAAGTTGCTTTAGAGACTACAGTATATTATTAATATATTACTAATACTGTCATGTAATCTAGTTCACATTCACTTGTCCATTTGCGTCATTGTCTGATCAGATGTATTTGTATATCTGTGCGCAGCAGCAGTACGGACGGATTCTCAGTCAGTTCCGGACCATGTACACCGTTGGATATTCTCTGTCTCTTGGGGCACTTGTGCTGGCGTTGGGCATCCTGGTGGCCTTTAGGTAACATTCAAGTCATCTATTCCTTCTGCTTACATTTTAAATTGAAAACGTGTTATTGCATCAGTTTTTGGATCTGTGGATGTGTTTACGGTTAAGGAGTTGGGCTTCTTTGTGTGAACAGTGTAATGCTTTCTGACGTTTCATTCATTGCCTGTTGATCCCTGCAGGAAGCTGCACTGCATGAGAAACAACATCCACATGAACTTGTTTGCCTCCTTTATCCTGCGAGCCTCTTCTATCCTCATCAAAGATGCCATGTTGGAAAGGCCTGATACCTTCCATGTTGGTCAGGACATCACCACTGAACTGGAGGTGGAGTGGCTGGTTAAAAACGAGGTCTAATAACCTGCTGTCTTTCTTTCTTTATTAAACAATAATAATACACTACTGTTCAATTGTTTTGGGTTGTTAAGATTTTTCAATGTTTTGAATCAGTGGTTTGGAGCTTGTATCAAACTGCCAAAGTCACATGAACCATTGAAATTTCGAAACACTTATGACATAACGAAGACTCGTTTACTAAAATCATGTGACTTTCACGCTCCGAATCACTGATTTGATCCAAAGATTCGTAAAGCTTCGAAACTTCATATGTTTTGAAATCACCCATCATTAGATATTGTTGAATAAAGTTGTTATTTTGGTTGGGGTTTTCTTGGTGCATTTATAACATTAATGTTGAAATATGTTTTTTTTTTTTTTTCGTAGTCACATGGACTGTTTTAAATATGTCTTTAGTACATTTCTGGGCATTTAAAAGTGTAAATTATCTTGCTGTCAATAGAGGCCTCACTGAGCCATTGGATTTTATCAAAAATATCTTAATTTGTGTTCCGAAGATGAACAAAGGTCTTACGGGTGTGGAACGACATGAGGGTTTTTTCAGGATTCTTTGATGAATAGGTCAAAAAAGCACTATAAAGTTTAGCCAATTGCCTCTAATATAAATTTAAACTAAAATACATTTTCATTTAATTGGAATTAACATTCAAGTGTCATGAAGGATGAAAGTGTCAATTTATTGCATCCTTGTATAAATTTCATTAAAAAAAATACTAACCCAAACCTTTGAATGGTAGTGTATATCTCTAGATTCATGGACATTGTTAATAATCCTGTGCCTGTTATTATTTTAAAGGAATATTCTGGTTTATTTACAATAATTTGGACATTGACAGCATATTGTGAATTCTTCAATTAAGGGAACTTTTCTGTTCCCTTTGTTTGTTTGTTTTCGTTTTCATTCTACTTTTAAAGAATATATTTAATGCAATTTGTTAGAATCAGTGTCCCTAAAACTAAATGAAAAATTATTACTAATATATTAACTACATTCAGCATATCCAACTTTATTCTTGTTAAAAATTAACTACTAAGATTTATGATGTAAAATGTTCATTATTATTTTGTGATAATTATTATTAACATGCAGTATAAACTGTACATTTAACATAGAAGATTTCATTAAATCTGCTTCAATAAACAGCTTCTAATTTCTGCTTTTAAACTCTTCGGCATAAATAATTTTCAATGCTAATATGCTGTCCATGACCAGAAATGACCAGGAAAAGTTACAAATGACCAAGAATATACCTTGAAATGCATGTTTGTATAGATATGGGTTAAATAGCTGTTTACTGAATAGAGGCGGCAGGTTAAAAATTAGCCTAACGCTTTCAGTGACCCAAAAACACGTCAATGTGTGTGTGTTTCAGACGGCGGTCGGCTGCAGAGTTGCTGTGGTGATGATGCAATACAGCATACTAGCTAACAGCTACTGGCTGCTGGTGGAGGGCATCTACCTGCACAGCCTTCTGGTCGTCACAGTCTTGACAGAGAGAAATTACTTTGGCATCTACCTGTGCATTGGCTGGGGTGAGAGGTTCAAAGCTTTTACGCCGTGAACTCATTAACAGGGTTGAAGCGCTTCCTAATACATGGCATGTCCAAACAGAGCACGGCAGATGGTTTATGCCTCATCTCGCAAGTTTTCTCTCTCTCTTTCTCCCTCAGGTGCCCCTCTGATATTCGTGCTGCCGTGGGTAATTGTGAAGTACTTGTACGAGAATGAAGAGTAAGTTCTGGAGCCTCAGGCAGACTGATGAAAGCCAGTGCTCGTGAAGCAGTCATTGTGTTTTTGCGGTTGGAGAGTTGGCAGACAACAGTACTCTGTCATTGTAGCGTTTGTTTTATAACAAATCAAAAACATAAATTGTGAACACATGCTACCTTTAGCTTAGACGCTCTGATGCTTTGCAGATATTCAGCTTCCCTATGATAAACGAGTATTGAGCACTTTTATGTACACGCACATCCACTTTGAGCTTTGCCTGTAGCATTGCCTTTAAATTTGCAGTGCGCTATAAAATCTCATAGTGTAAATCATTCATTCAGCCTCTGTTATTGTTGCAAAGGCTTTTAAGATGTGCATTTATTTTAATGCTGGGATTACATGTATAGTAGTATCTATTTGATTCATACTTTAAAACCTGACTGCAATACGTAATTCCCATAAGTTACACTTCTATGCAGCAAATGTATTGTAAGTACAACCAAAGACCTTAGATACAAAGACGGTGCACTCATATTACTATAAATGGGAAAAAGTGAAAATTAAAATATGAAATTTAATCGTAAGCTTTGGAGAATTTGATGTTTTCCCATTCAAAGAGAAAGGAGCTGCACTTGACTGAAATAGCTGCCCTGACAGCAACAGATCCGGCCCACATCTGGTCCGCGTGTAATCCACATGTACCAGATCTGGGCCACATTATGTTGCTGTCAGGGTGCCCGAGAGGCATTTCAAAGATGGCCGCCAACTGAAATGACTTGCCTTAAAGGGTCTTTGGTAGAACTCTTGTTATAAATCTTATGACAAGAGAAATTTAGTCCCTTAAATGTCAAATATGCATGAAGCACACCGTGTCCAAATACACTGACATTGTCATATGTGACCCATGCTAGCAAAATGAGTCGGAATGTGGACGGGTTCATTTCAAGCTACAGGCAAAACAAGTCAAAAATGTAGATTTTGGTTGAATTTGAGGTTTTTAAGCCTTCATCTAGTAATCCAAATGCTTCAAATAGCAATTAAACATCTACAGGTATCTTTATTTGTATGTTTTCTGAGAGGAGTACCTTTCTGCTGTCCATGAAAAAATGCAGTTTTTCCTCTGCTCGCTTCCCCTCAGCACAAGTTTTGTATCATTTTAAAGCACAGAATTCCAACTTTGTGAATATTCATAGTGAATTCTCAATGACATGAGTCTGAACCAATGAAATGTGATTTTCAAAATCATGCTGAATTGATCTTACTCATGCTGACTGACAGATCCGAAGCGTGCAAACAAAGACGCCTCAGCGCACGATCCTGATGTACACATATAAACAGAATTACAGCATTCAAAGTGAAATATTGAAAAAAAGTTAAATATATATATTTTCCTTTAGATATTTGGTTTTGACAAGGTATGTGCCAAATTAGGTGGGATTAGATGGTTTTGATTTGGAACCTTCAGAAATCTTTTAACAAATCACACATCACTTTGAGGTTTTTTTAATAGAGATTGTGAAAATTTGCTCATTGCGACTCATTTTGTCAGCACGGGTCACATATTTATTAACATGCTAAAACTATTTGAATAGTTATCATTATTGAATTGTATTGAATGTGCACTTGTAGTGTACTTAAAAGTATATTTGGTTGCACTTTATCTTAAGGTGTCACTGTTATAGCGCATTATACATTTACTGTAAGTTCTTAGACAGTAATTTACTGTATGATCTGCAAGTCCTACTTAAGTAGGTCCAAAAACACTCTAAAGTTCAGCTAATTGCATCTAATAAACTTAAAATATATTTTATTTTAATTTAACATTCAGTTAAGTCTCTCAAAACATTACATTCAAATTTAAGTTCAGACTTAAATTTATTCTTTTAATGTAGATTTTTCCATAAAAAGTACTCTTTATAAGTAAGCTAAAGTGTACTTTTTCACAAGGGATTTTGTCCAGTCGCTTTCTAATATTTATTCTATACCTCACCAGAAGGCACAGTGACTGATATAAGTCGTGTGATTTGTATATCTTTAATGTGTCATGCTCTGCAGGGGTTGAGGAAAGGTTCATACTCTTTCACACTCATCACCCCATCCATCCAGCTGTATTAAGCAGATAAAAGAATCACTCCTTCCTGTTGATAAGCTGCTCATCATCTCCACTGTCATCAGACAGCATGCTATCTGTCTGTGATGCTATTTGTTACTGTGTCACTGCGATTTTCCACACTATCACTCCAGATACTAAGATAATGCTACATTTCCAGTATGCATTGAAATACTACTACTTAAAAAACTGCAATGCACTTGATTTGACCTTCCATTTCTAGTCTGATGAATCAGCCGGAAGTAATATCAGCCAGAACTGTAAACCTCTTTTTCTTTATGCATTATTTAATAGAACTGCCAAAAAAACTTTTTTTCACACAAAATTGGAGTGTAAAAAATTCAAAGTGGATTAACATTAACTGGATGTTCTCACTGTTATACTGAATTTAAAAAAAAAAAAAAAAAAAAAAAAAATGTGCATGATGGATTCATTTGACCACAAATAAGTACAGTAGTATTCAGTAAAAAGTAAGCTCCTTTCTGAACAATATTTTCTTCAGTGGTGTTAAATTTACTATAATTCTGGCTATATTTAAACATGGTATTTTACTTGTTACAAATTGCATGTACTTATATATCAATAAAAGTAAAATAAGAATCATTTTAAGCAACTAAACCTAAGACTAACCCTATAATAAGCATGTTTGTATGTAAGTATAAGTATGTTAAAAGGTACACTATGTAACTTTTAAACCTATAGCTGTTAAAAACAAAACGCATGCATTTTGTGGAAGAACACTGTTTTGGTTGTGCTTCAGCTCTGGCTGAGCCTTTTTCACTCGCTGTGACAATTAACCTATATGCCACTCCCACACCATACACACATCAAAGTAACCAGAGCAACTTTTCTCTATTTACGGATGTGATGAGACATGCATGGGCGAGTGACGTATGTACACAATTCCCTATGAAAATCTCCCTGCTAGGTATAAAATATAAACACTTCTAGGTTTATCATAGTGAATCAGGGTAAAAAAAAAAAAAAGTTTAAAAATAAATATTTATTATGTTTTGACACTTTAAAATAAAGTGTAACCTAAAATATTATATATTTAGACTATATCAACACTATAAAGTCTGACATAATTGAAATAACATTGTCTTTATATACAATTTTGCACATATCAACACACATGAATTCATTTGATACTCATATTTTAACATTTTTTGAAAAAAACAAAAACATTAACTAAACCTACAGTAAGGTGCTTCAGTCCAGTAAGTGTTCATAAGTGATCTATTTTGTGTGTGTTGAGTCTATTAAATGACAAGACAAGTAGGCCACATTTGCTCATTTACAGTGATGTATTTGATCTCTTGTTGTTGATCAGATGCTGGATGCAGAATATTCACATGGAGTACTGGTGGATCATTCGCTCTCCCATCCTGCTGGCCGTATTGGTGAGTGAGAGACTCGTTCATGTCCCTCATCAACCTCTCTTAGCTGTAATTACCTGCCTGAGTCTCCCACATCCAGAGCACTGTTAATGACACTTCACCTCCTGTAATGCCACTTTACTTCAACCCTTGAAGTCAACATGAATCCAAAATTGATTTTTTGCCTTGATTATCTGGAGATGGACTGGAAAGTAGAAGGAAAGAGAGGGGAATGGGTTCAGGACCTGCAAACACAACAAACGCCTCTTTAATGATGTTTTTGTAATCATTTAACATAATTTAAACAACATTTAAACATCTAATTGCTCTACACCTGCTGATGTCACAATCCCAATCAATCAATCAATCAAATCGACCGATCAACCATGGATGATTGATTGATTGATTGATTCTGAGCTTCTCATATATTTTTTGTCATTGGATTTTCTTTTTCACTCAGAATTTAATGTCTTTACAACTTCAGTGACCCAGTGTTTAAAAAGAAAAGGGCCGGGTGATTCAGAAATAATGCAATTTTAAAAAAAAAACACAATCACACAATTCATCAGTATTTGCTGTTTTTTAGCGAGCCTTGCTGACCAAACAGCAATGCAAAAGTTGTGAGAGAGAATGCAAAAGCTTTGAAATATATTTTTTCCTCCCATCACCATGTCCCTTCAGGGGCTCCATAAATAGGCATGATCAGTCTATATTAAAAGCAATATAATCACAAAATTACTGAAATATTAATAATGCAATTTCCTCTTCTGTCATTCCAATTCAAAATCCTGTAGCTATTTCAATTAAAATTCACATTTATGATTCGAAAAGAGGCGATTCTTAAATTCTGAATTTTGCCCAACCCTGACACCCATACCATATTCGTAGTAAGAATTATCATAATAATGATATTACTGTGACTCAGCCTTGACTGTAATAATTTGACATAACAGAAGGAATATGAAGAACACAGGAAGGTTAAATGTTTTATGCTGTTTTATGCCTGGCAGTTTCCATTTATGCTCACACCGTCATACCCCATTACATTGCATTTGTTTTAGCATTAAACACAGCATACAAAATTGAAGTCATTTCCATTATTCACAAAGCACACTACCATAATGTCGACTCTCGGTAAATCACGAAGCGACTACACGCAATATGTTTTAAGGTCTACTGCTATGATTTCAAAAAATAGCACTCCCCTCCTCCAGTGTCTTATTTCCACTTGATTGCATTGAAAGGCGCAATACTGTGCAAAATTGCCCAGCATCCATAATGCTTACATTGGCTATGAAGTGCAGATGAGCATTTAGCAATGTGCAGTAATGTTTCTGCGTAACTGTTCAAGTGTTCCTATAGTAGGCAGGAATTCCTGTGTTTGAATTCTCACAGGGCTGGACTGTTCGACTACTGTTCCCAGACTCTGCCAAGCATTACTGACTTCCCCCACTCTCCTTGCCGCCCCAGTCCCTTATCTGAGTCTTGAGTCATTTATTGTGCTGTGAGGGAACTGTTGTGTCAGTTTTGTCCTGCTAATATGATATAATGGTCTTAACCAGGACATTATGATGTGTTCTTCTCTTTCCAGATTAACTTCTTCATATTCATACACATCATCAAGATCCTCGTGTCCAAACTGAGGGCGCACCAAATGAGATATTCTGACTACAAGTTCCGGTGGGTGTCCTACAGTTTAAAGGGTTAGTTCACCCAAAACTGGAATGTGTGCATTATTTATTCACCCTTATTTCAAACCTTTTGCTTTAGAGAAACAGATTGAAATTTTAGTTATTTGCTGAAAATCTCATATCTCCTTCAATTCAGAGCCTACAGACATTTTGCATCTCAACTGGTTATGAGAGACTTGAAAACCAATAACATTTGGAACTATGAAGTAGTGTTGATGCACCATGCAAATTATTACATCAAAACTTTTCTATACTTGGAATATATATATAATATATATATATATATATATATATATATATATATATATATATATATATATATATATATATATATATATATATATATATATATATATATATATATATATAGCCGAACCCCTTAGCTATAGAGTACTTGAAGTACCCCTTGAGATTTTAAGTTAATATTTCAATAATTTAAGGACGCATTGATATGTTCATAGTTCTCTGATGTTGGTTAATGGTAACATGACATGCAAGTAAACAGATAAAATATTTAATCTTTTTTAGTAACACCATGTCCACAGTGGATGCGACAGATGTTGCATCACACTGCCCAGCAACAGCTTGAGGCTGTCTTCACTGGATGCGAACACGGGGCATTAGTTTCTCTTGTTGTGTCACACTGCACCTCATCCAGTGTAGACAGCATCACTGATCATAATGGGCTGTATTTGTCATGCCACGTCATGCCGCTCACGTCTGGTGTAGACACTGTAAGTTTTTTTTTTTTTTTTTTCAAATTATTGATATATAGGGTTGCACATATATAAGGCATATTATTTTGTTTTAACTCTTATTATAAATATAGGCATACTACTGTGTACTGTAAAAAAAAAAAAGATTCTAATAATTCAAATGTTTATTTTAATTTTACATTAATTTTAATTATTAGTTTTTCACTAACTCATGGACCTTCTGCAGTTCCCTCATGAACCCCTGTTAGGAAAAACCGTTGTATAGAATATTGAGTATATTCTTCAAAACAACAGAAAGTAAGTCATACAGGTTTGGAACAATATGAGGGTGAGTAAATGACGACAGAATTTACATTTTTGAGTGAACTGTCCCATTAAGCATTTGCACAATATTGTGTGGTTGTTTCCAGATGACCTGCATATCTTTCTTTTTTCTCTCATTTTCAGGCTTGCTAAGTCCACCCTCACCCTGATTCCGTTACTGGGGATCCATTCGGTCCTTTTTTCGTTTGTTACTGATGAGTCTACCTCACATGGTGCCCTACCCCTGCGCCTCACAAAGCTCTTCATTGACCTCTTCTTTAACTCTTTCCAGGTCAGAAAGCCTCAATACAATTAATTTCAGAACTGTTTTCCTTTCAGTGTGTGAATTTTCAGTTTGAATTTGCAGACAATTCAAATAATTTCAACACAGTCACACAACAGAGCAATTTCATTTCAATACATATATAATGAAACCTACTGAAACATACTGAAAAAAATAGTTATTATATACTAGGCTTATTAGTATTAGAAAAAAATGTCTCAGGTTATGACTGTAGCAATGGTGACCTGAAAAGCGGAGCAAGACATTACATCATGAGTTGATGCTATGTGAACGCACCTCGTGAGCCGGTGTCTGAAGCACGAGTTGCATGCCAATCTTGATTGGCTACCACAGTTTGGTGACATTACAGGCACGCAAGCAGAGTATATAAGGTCACCTAGAAAGAACTTCATCAGTTTCATTTGTCTGAAGGAGGACGTACAGGCATGCCGAAAGTATGGCAGTGTGACCCAGTGTCTCATTCCCCTTCTCAGGGAACCATGATTACAGTTGTAACCTGAGACATTCCCTTTCTAAGTGGAATTCTACACTGCATCATGAGTTGACACTATAGGAACAAAACACCCACTATGCCTTACTGAAGAAATGCCTTCTCACTGTGCTGTGAAATCACAGCTAAGTTGTAGAAAAAGATTGTCATAGAGCGTACCTAGTGACCCAGAACAAACAGACTGAGGCAATGTCCGCAGCTCAATACCACCCATATTATATGATCTAAATGACCCAGGGGTACAACTGAATAGGTAGATCACAGCCTCATTGTGTCTGTCAACCAAAGAGGAGGGGCAGATTAGAGGAGTGCCACCCGGACCCTCAGCCATAGTTCTAGAGGGACAACCAAAAAAAACTAAATAATGACTTCAAAACACTGCTTCAGGAAGCTTTGGAGAATAATGAATCAGCGTGTCGAATCAGCTGTTTGGAGCGCCAAAGTCACGTGATTTCAACAGTTTGGCTGTTTGACACGCAATCCGAATCATGATTCAATACGCTGATTCATTATGCTCCGAAGCTTCCTGAAGCAGTGTTTTGAAATCGGCCATCACTAAGTGGCGCACCAAAAATATTCTCGTTGCTTTATAATATTAATATTGAACCACTGTACTCACATGAACTGATTTAAATATGTTTTTAGTACATTAATGGATCTTGAGAGAGGAAATGTCATTGCTGGCTATGGAGGTCTCACTGAGTCATCGGATTTCAACAAAAATATCTTAATTTGTGTTCCAAAGATTAACAAAGGTCTTACGGGTGTGGAACGGCATGAGGGTGAGTAATTAATGACATTATTTTCATTTTTGGGTGAACTAACCCTTTAAGCATCCCATCCTAAGGACCAGGAGATGCTTCACCATCATTCTCTCAAATGCCTGCTCTATTTAAAAAAAAAAAAAAAAACATATCATTGCTCTTTGGGGAAATCTGGCAAAAGAGCATTGGGATGGAGCACCACATCCAGTTCCACCCCTCTCGTTCTCTATTGCAGATCATTACAGGAGTGTGACTGCCCATCTTCTTCTGAGGATCGAAAGACTTTAAAGCCGAACCTCTAGAGAAACGCTCTACCCAATACCAGATTGATACCCAATACCTACCAGTACCTAGAGAGCTAGTTGACGTAAAGTCGCCTGACTCTAGTATTAACCTGAGGGCTACTGAGAGAGTGGAGCACCATAGTGCTCTCTTACCATTCTCTGCCAAGTAACTATTGTCGGCTAATGGTTGCCCATTCCTACAGTTCCAGCAAACGACAAAGGGTGGGCTGCTAGCTGTGACAGAGCCCACTTTTATACTCTTTCCCAATACTCTTCACAAACCATTAGGAAAACATGCTGACATAGTTCTCCACTATGTCCGCACTTATCCCCTCCAGGTATAGACCGTGGGGGCAACAAATGCAGTGGGATGAAGAAGTGGAAAAGCTCATTCTCCTTACTGTACTGTTCATCCATACATGGAAACAGACTGATGCAGCCCCCGATCTAGGAGGGGACTCAGATAGCTGCCCCTTCCCCAAGGAAAGTGCCAGCCCGTTACTCCATATAAATGTGATTCAACAAGAAGCAGAAAAATACTTCTCAGCCCCGTGCCACCAAACTCGACGACAGAGAAAGTGAGACACTAATCTTTCTGTTATGTGTAGCCAAAAGACATGTCTAGCCTATAGATGTGATCACAGAGGGAGCACATAGCTAACACCTTTGTACTCCTAGTGCCGGAGGGAGAAGGATGACCAATGATGATGTGGGATGTGGGGATGAGGTAGCTCGCATATCCGTGTTCATCATGCCCCTTAACATTGGCTTAACAATTCATAACAGGGCGTGAACACGGGCCGAAAACAGTTTCTCCTACGATCTTGCCACCTCAGTGTGGAGATCGGGGATGAAATGAAGGCTCACTTTGGAACAATTATGACCTGCGAAGAATCACTCATCCAACCTGCTTGGGGCAGATTCCTCTCTATCCACTGACCAATCTATTTTTAACTTGGTAAGGGTCACCAGCGTGACCAGTTCCTCGTTTGTGGGGGTGAGGGAGGAGACAGACTCACAAAACTCAACTCCCATCACATCTAGTTTCATAGAACAAGATCGGGCAGGAGCTGAGCTTCCTCACTGTAAAGCGATCATAGCGAGAACAACCAGCCCCCTTGAGGGCTGATTGAGCATGCTCCGCCCAAGACATATAACACTCAGATCGTGGCCATCTTCCAGAGTTATATATCTTGGGCACAGCATTACATCCCCTAAACATTTTTTTTTTTTACCCCTAACCACCAACACAGAGATCACGTGCACAAACAAACAAACAGTTTTCTGAAAACAAAGAATCTAATGATATTCTTTCCAGGCGCTCTTATATACTCTGCTCCAGCACACCTGTGATGTCACCCAACTGCGGTAATCAGTAAAGATTTGCATGTAACACACGTTTTAGACAACGGCTCATGAAAAGTGTTCCAATAGCGTCAACTCACGACTCAGTGTAGAGCTACTCTTACAGCATTATATATTATTCACATTACAATTCTGTATCTTGTTTGTCACCTCAATTCAAAATCAGGAATTGAATTTGAATTTAAGTCATACTTAATTCAGTTTAATTCTGAATGAAACACAACTCAGACCCACACTAACATATGGACAACAAGCTCAAAGCTCAGGTGTAATAACAAATTAAACATTGTAATGTTCTCGATATGCCACTCAGTCATGGATAAAGAGAGAAATCACCTCACCTTGCCAAAATCTCCCTGAAAGCCCCATATGCTGCAAATTAGCAATGCATTCAAATGTCCCTTGATTGGGCAGCAGCTTTGAAAAAAATAATTTGACATTTTGTAGCTTATTTTACAGTGTCAGGACTAATTGCTTTGAGAGAGCAGGCGCAACAAATTGGCTGACTCACCCTTTGACAAACTGATAATGACACTCAAGTGGAGCGCAGCTGCAATGTGTCGAATTAGTATCATCTGCCTGGAGGAATTGCCCTGATGAGACTTCATTCAGAGACTCAGAGAAAGAGAGAGAGAGAGAGGCCATAAAGCTTGACTGTTATGTATCCATCTGTAGACACTTCATGCTTATTGGCTTTTGAATATCTTACTGTGGATTGCACTAATTGAACTCAAACTGTCTGTCATATTGTCAGCTTTAGCTCATTGGCAAAATAGACTGATTATTACTTTTATACATTTCTGAAAGAATTTTGTTTTTGTTTCATGATGTTTAGCTGGGCAGGACATTTATTATATACATTTAGCAGTGTGTGTTCCCTGGGAATCAAACCCATGAACTTGGCAGTTCTAATTTTACTGTACTAGTTGAGCTACAGAAATTGTATGGAATTCCCTGCTGAAAAGAATAGCCTGAATTGCTGAACCACGGTGGTTTATGATGGTTAGTGCTGGTTTAAGTTAGGATTAAGTGTAGGGTAAGAGTCAGGGTTTGGACTATTCGATAGGGATGTTGTTTCTTGACCAACAAAAGATGATGGTCCTACATCTGGTGAAGCTGGTTGATCAAGGAAGTCTCGCTGGTAAAGGCAGTTAAAAAGACTGGTTGGAACACCAACATCCTATTGGGACCAGCATTCAAAACACAACATTCAATGGTGATCAGTTTATACTGTGGTAAATTTCTCAAAAGAATTGTTTGCCAACTATTTTGTAATTCAAATATTATTTTGTCCATGAGGAATTTATTGGATAGTTGTGGCTTGCTATTGCTGCAATCTCAAGTGATAGGTTGAAATTAAAAAATTATGTGCAAAGATTTATAATAAACACTAGGGCTGTCCCTGACTAAAGATTTTTCTAGTCAACTAGTAGTCATTAATTTAAGACATTAGTCGACTAATCGCACATTTATATATATTTAATTACTTAAAGATATTCTGGGGGGAGGAATACATGCCTCACACGCAAGCACACACATAAAGCTTGCCGCAAGCATTTCAAGCTTTCTATAGATACGTATATCTCTCATGTCTGTGAGGCAAGTAGCCTATACGCTGAATTCTGGTTCATTTATGTGACGCGCTGCTGCTCAGGGAGACCAAGACTGCAGAAAGCGCATACTGTTTGTTTTCTTTATTTAACAAAAGCACAACGTTTTGTTGTTATTGTGAGTGTACACAAATAAAAGTAGTTACAGTTTGGAATGATGTATTACTCTTATCTGTATGACAAAAAATGACGGAGTATTTTAAGTTGAAAAAATGCAAGTGATCGCGCCAGCGCATTTATGTCATGCAGTAAGCGCAGCTTCCACGCTCCACATGCTTCACTTGAATATGCGCCTAATAATAATGCACATTTATCTAGGTTAATGTTATAGCGAGGAGCCATGTAAAGCAGCCATGTTTCAAATTATAAGCCATATTTGAGGGCGATGGATGATAGGCGAATGTTAAGATTTCCTGCCTGACATACTGTAATTGCAAGGACCTGTCATTAACGATCTTCACCACTTCCAGTGGAGTTTTCTTTTCTTCTTCTGTGACTAACCAACTAATAAAATCTTGGTTGACTAAGCCTCTTCTAGTCAACTAACATTTAGTTGACTATTAGAGGGCATCCCTAATAAACACTGCAATATTTTATTAAAAACAAAACAATAATTGTCAGTTTTGATTTCATGGTGACTTTAAATGATTTGCTGTTTTCATGCTCTGACATGTTCACAGGGGCTGCTGGTGGCAATCTTATATTGCTTTGTCAACAAAGAGGTGAGTTCAACTTTTTTTTTTAAATGTACATGACCTTGCAAAGGTAGTTCCATTTTCACAAATCTGTTTCCTTTCCATTCTGTGCATCTTCTGGATTGGTCAGGTTCAGTCTGAGATTCTGAAGAAATGGAGACGCTGGAAGCTTGGGAGGGACATTGAGGAGGAGTACCGCCACACTTACAGCCAGACCCTTCAGATGAAGAGTGGCAGCATCCTGGTTCATTCCTCCAACCTCCCGCGGCTGCCTGATATCGCTACTACTACCTCCCGGCTTGGCAGTCCAGAAGAGAAGCAGATGTTGGTGTCCAACAACCAGAATGGTATGGGTACTGGGCAGGGATGCCTGCAGTTCACCTCCACACCACAGGATGGCTCCACATGCAGTTCGATAACAGAGGACATAGTGGTGGTGGACAGAGGAAAGTGTTGTAGTGTTCCACAGGGCAGTGCTGAGAGAAACCTGTGAGCTGAAGTAGACTCCAGGTATCTCACCGAAGACCATTAGCCTGACCACTCTCGCCTTCTCTGGCTGAGGGCCCTGAACCCTCAGCCCTGGCTGGAGCGAGTGGTGTGTGTATGTATGTGTGTCGCTGGCACCCGTGTAAATTTGTGAGAGCACTGCCCTCTCTGAAGCTCAGCAGACAACTCATGATGGACACCTGTCCTTCGCATTACATGAGCGAGCAGAAGGTAGACATTTGTTAATAAAGATTTGCACAAATGTACATGCTAACAAATCCTTTGATGAAGAACAGAGTCTTATCTCTAGTGTTATACAGTATAGTCGTCTGTGATGTTGATGATTTAGTAGAGAAAACCCATCTGCACTGCAGGGTCCAAAAGGAACTAGAGCAAGAAAACATCTACAACCAACGTCTCTGGATTAACAGAAAATTAAAAAGATACACTTAACTGAACTTGTCAAAAACTTAACCAAACTGGTTAATGTGTTACAGAGTGTGTGAGCTCGGACTGAACCGAAGGAACCCTACACAAATTTCCATGCAAGTTTATGCTAAAATTTGGTGGGGGAAAAAATTGGTCAAAAATTGGTCTATCGGGTGAAGCTGATTGGTCAAGGACATTCTGCTGGTTAAGTTAGTGAAACCAGCACACCAGCATTTTTGTTTGCATATATTTTGGAATCAATTGATGCTTTTAGGTACATGTAAAAAGTAAAGCTGTTTGTGTTTAGGTTAATTAAAACCATCTTTGAATTTGTTAGAAATCAATTGCCAAGGCAAGGTTTAGATATTGGCTGATCAATCCCAGTATTGCCCATGTGCCTTTTTCTGTACGTCTTAGACCCCAATATTAAAACAAAAAAACACAAAAGCTGCTTCTCCATCGTTGGGCCAAACAATTCTAAGAACATAAAGGGACAGTTCTAGTTATATTTCTGCTTGAGCTTGGTTCACCAGATTGGCACAGAAAGTAACGAGAACAGTTTGGGCCGACAGTGGAAAAGCAACTAAAGTTTGACCATACAAAGTAAGTGAAGAATAAATCCATCAGTCACAGACTCAATCTTCAGAGGTGAAAGTTGCTTAAAGCAGATTCTGTATAATGAACATGACATCAAGCACACATTAGATGAATGTGTCACTATTAATCACTATTAATGATGTGCTCCCTTCAAGAAAACATGCTTGGTATACTCAAGCATGCAAAATGCAGCCATATGTAGAAGCCTTCAAAGGGTCTGGGTCAATGCCTTAATGGAGTAGTATGCCAGATCTGATTCCCTTGTGTCAGTGGTCAGAGATGACTGTCGACCAAACATGTTGATATGTTCAAGAGTCAGTATTAGTTAGCAACTGCTTCTTCTCTCGCATACTTCTCATCTCCCAAAAGGCATTCAAATCCTTTGCCATAGGGATTTGGGAAGTGTAGGAGGAACTGAGAGGATGAGAGCCAGAAAGCAAAGACAAAATTTAGAACAAATTCCAACCTAAGACATCGATCAAAATGATTCTTCACTCAGAGTATGTTTTTATGCTCAGATCAAGATAGGATATGCTATAAAAATACACAACTGCAAGACACTGAAATGAGGTTGCAGCGTAGATTAAATGTTAAGTGTGTAATTTCTGTGACATTAACACCACTAAAACTGTTTGTTTGAGTGGCTCAACTGGGACATAACAACACTGATTTAACCAATGGCTTGAGTTTGGAGTGGTACTATCCGTCTGAACCACAGGGTCAGGTTTTGTATGGTTAATATCAGCAGTTTGCCCCTGCTGGTAGATCATGTAACTACATCATTATGAAGGCAAAAACATCTTTCCTCTTTGATGGCAATTCCAAATTGTTTAATGCAAATATGATAGTAGTTATCGAGAAACATTTAAAGGTGCAGTGTGTAAATTTTAGCGGCATCTAGCGGTGAGGTTGTGAATTGCAATATAGAGAAGCTACGGTAGCCAACACCAAGAAGTCGTCATCTGAGACAGCAGAGAGTAGCCAGTCAAGCAAACCTGCTCTGTAGAGCAGTTTGTCCATTTAGGGCATGTCAACGCAAAATGACGGCTTATCATGTAATGGGACCCGTGGTGTATGTAGATAGAAATGGCTCATTCTAAGGTAATAAAAACAAAACGGTTCATTATGTAAGGTCTTTATACTCCACTGAAAACATAGTTATGTATATTATACTGCATTTCTGTCAATAGATTCTCCTAAAATTTACACTTTGCACCTTTAAGATGAATGAGAATGCTAATGAATGAGTTTCCCCTAGATATTGAAATGTCCTTGGTGTGAACATAGAGAATGGAGAACATAAACAGTTTGAAATTTGTTTCAAAAACAGTAATTTTTGCAATTCTGTTTAGTGCCGATAATGTTGTATAAATGACATACTTCACCTTTAATGACAATGAGCAGCTGATGCCCCATATTGTGGCATTTGTGTACATAATGATGCACATTTATATTTTCTTTAGATCATCAAACACATGATGATCATGATGATGATTATCGCAGATACTATGTGGGGCAATTTGCACAGTTTTAATTTATAATTATTGTAGATATTGGTAAATGCCTGTTGAGATTTGTAATGACTTTGTTTTGTGGTATCTGTTATTTGTGCACATGGTGTGTATTTTGTGCTTGTGTGTGCTTTGTGGAGAGTGAAAGAAACATTTAGCTCCTGGTTTAGTGTTCAGTCACCTAAGAAGAGGAATTGCTGGCATTTTTGCAACACTCAAGACCAATTTGCCTTTTGAGTGAAACTGTCTGAGATAAATCAGTCCTTCTGTGTTAAAGGTGAGGTCATGGTGGCTAATTTGTAATAACTGCAGTTGTACTTTCAAAGTGCTAAACATTACAAAATTATTTGGACTTTGGCCAAAAAAGGGAAATACTTTATCGCCACAAGGGATCAAAGACTGTGAGCTTATTTTCCTGAGGTTGTCTGCCAAAGCAAAACAATCCTGTTGAATATTTCAAACAGATTTTTCAAAATTGGCATCATTTAATGTTGCCCAAGCGTGTGAGTAATCTCGGAAGTCGATAAATCATGCATGGATGGGTCTGTCTTCTATTTCCATGTGAGTGTAAGGCCTCTGTTTTCTTGCAGCCAAACTGAAGTGATGCCAAAGTCTTCAATAAGGGAAGCAAAGCGCCTGTTATGCTCATCTATCTGCATTCAAACTTAAGACCCTCTTGGAATATCTAGGAATGAACTTCCCAAGAGTATCCTAGAAGAACTCGAGCCATGCTTTGGATGCAGAAGACATTGAAAGACAACATTGAAACAGAACATGCATTTTATCAATTAAACCAATTATTAAGCTTATTAACAGTAATGAAGACATCAAAAAATGTAAATATTTTGAAAAAGTCAATAGCTATATTGAATAGCTTATATAGACATAAACCATTTGGGTCACATTAGATAGTGTAGAAGAGAATATTAATATTAAATTTGTCCCTCACACAAAACTGTCATATGACAAAACTTCAGGAACAGAGCACACAACTAATTTTTATGGTGCTTTTTACTTTTTGGAGTATAAATTGTCATGTATAGAAAAGAGAAGATTGGACATTCTGTATAATGTCTTATTTTGTGATATATGGAAGAAAAAAATATGGGTTTGGAATGTCATTAAAGGATATGACAGAATTTTGGGTTACACTTTATTTAAGATGTCTTTGTTACAGTATAATTAGTAATACTAATAACATGTACTTACCATAAGTTTGGGGTTAGAAATATGGTTTGATTTAGAGTTATTTGCATGTAACTATGCATAATTTATTGATATTACTATAATAAGTACAAGTAACGTGTAACAAAAACATGCTAAAAAAAAAAAAAACATTTTGAGCGAAGTATTCCTTTTAAGTTTGTTTTTTTCCAAAATTCAGAAACAAAGATGCCAGTATATCAAAAAAAAAATCTTGCAAAATATATTAAGAGATCCTGTTTGCCCCTGAAATATGCTCTTTTTCTCTGACTGCTGTGTCTTTGGTTGAATGTATTGTGAATTCCTCGGTAAGGATTCCCCACATTTTTTTTTTTTTTTTTTTTTTTTTTGTTGTTGTTGTTTTCACAGTGTTGGTGTTTCATAGCATACACCTCAGCTACATTGCAATGCCTGATGCAAAATATTAAATTTAGAGCACTCCCTGACAGCAACATAGTGTTGGCCCAGATCTGGCCCACATCTGGTCCGCGTGTAATCCACATGTACCACTATGTTGCTGTCTAGGCTCCCATTATGATCAAAGACACTGTCCACACTGCAAACAAACAGTGTGCAAGTTTTGCTCATTGAAATGGCGGTGCTCAAGTTTTGTGTTGTGTAGCTTGCTTGTGATGTAGGTGGGCTGATGGTATGGCTGGCCAGACAGGGAGTGAAACAGAGAAGGCCTGCCATGCTGTAGATTAAAATATGTGCTTGTGTAATGTTTTTTTTTTGTTTGTTTTTGTTTTTTGATTAATTATGATATGAAGATAGTGAATAAATAAATTCAAGTAAAAAGGTTTGTGTGGTTTGTCTTTTACTGTTACCAAATAGCTCCAGTATGTCAGTCCTACGGTATGCTGACATACACAACCTTTCATTGCACCATTGAAAGGGAAATACAGATTGGCCCTGTCAAGTTATTACTAGCACTGCAAATAAAACTAGATGTATAAACACACTCTCATGGCAATTTGAAACTATTTTATGTTTTGTGGATTGGCGGCTACTTTGTATAAATTTGTACAATCTCATTCGTACATTTTCATATGATCTGTTTATGCTTACCTGATGGTTATATTTATGGGGTGGGGAGAGGGTGGACCTTCATGCTTACTTTATTTCTAAAAAATGTACATTTTTAATGTGAATCACATTGTACTTAAACTCTCATAAAACACTTGCCTCTCATGAGATCAGGTTGGTTTGTACTGTGAATTTTGGTTTAATAAAGACTTGTCTAGATGTTTAAAACTGTTTGAAGGTTAGTTTTTCTATTTTAAATCGGCTTCATGTACTTATACTTGTACAGTTATAAAAGAGATTAGAAGACTGAAGTTTATTTAAATGTATTGTAAGTGATTTCTGAGATATGCTGTTGAAAGTGGACCAGACAGAGTAGCACAAAACACAGCCAATCAGCAGTAGGGGGTGTGTCCACTCATGATGGGGGAGGAGAGAGAGTGAGATTTGAAAAAAGACTGTAGAAAGAGAGACGGCTGAGAGACATTACAAAAGAGAAAAGCTCAGAGGAATATCACTGGAAAAACAGAAGGCAACAGCTTTAGGACCCGCGTTAATATTGGAAAAGCTTTCCAGCACTAGAAATACCTAAGCAGGAAGGCCTGAAATCAGACGCCGAGGTTGAGTTGTTTCTGCTCCATACGTGAGTAACATTGTTTTTATACGGAAGAGGATTAGGGCCAAGCAATAATAAAAAAATAAAACCATCTCGAGAATAAAGTCATTAAATTACGAGAAAAAACTCGTTAAATTTCGAGAAAAAAGTTGAAATAAAATGTTGAGAATAAAGTCATTAAATTACGAGAAAAAAGTTGTTAGATTATGAGAACAAATTTGTTAAATTATGAGAAAAATGTCGTTAAATTTCGAGAAAAAAAGTCAAGATAAAATGTTGAGAATAAACTCAATAAATTACGAGAAAAAACTTGTTAAATTTCGAGAAAAAACTTGTTAAATATCGAGAAAAAAATCGAAATAAAATGTTGAGAATAAACTCGTTAAATTTCGAGAAAAAAGTCGAGATAAAATGTTGAGAATAAACTCGTTAAATTACGAGAAAAAACCTGTTAAATTTCAAGAAAAAAGTCTAAATAAAATGTTGAGAATAAAGTCATTAAATTACGAGAAAAAACTCACTAAATTTCGAGAAAAAAGTCGAAATAAAATGTTGAGAATAAAGTCATTAAATTACGAGAAAAAACTCGTTAAATTTCGAGAAAAAAGTTGAGATAAAATGTTGAGAATAAAGTCATTAAATTACGAGAAAAAAATTGTTAGATTATGAGAACAAATTTGTTAAATTATGAGAAAAAAATCGAAATAAAATGTTGAGAATAAACTCGTTAAATTACGAGAAAAAACCTGTTAAATTTCGAGAAAAAAGTCTAAATAAAATGTTGAGAATAAAGTCATTAAATTACGAGAAAAAACTCACTAAATTTCGAGAAAAAAGTCGAAATAAAATGTTGAGAATAAAGTCATTAAATTACGAGAAAAAATTTGTTAGATTATGAGAACAAATTCGTTAAATTATGAGAAAAATGTCGTTAAATTTTGAGAAAAAAAGTCGAGATAAAATGTTGAGAATAAACTCGTTAAATTACGAGAAAAAAGTTGTTAAATTATGAGAACAAATTCGTAATTTAACGAATTTGTTCTCATAATCTAACGACTTTTTTCTCGTAATTTAACGAGTTTATTCTCAACATTTTATCTCGACTTTTTTCTCGAAATTTAACAAGTTTTTTAACAACTATTTTTTTTATTATTGCTTGGCCCTAATCCTCTTCTGTATTTTTAAGTGTGTGCTGCTGGCAACTAACAAATTCTTGCTTGTATATACTCTTGTGTACTGTACATTTTTTGTTATTCCTTGCTGTTCATTCGTCGTTTTCACTTTATTTTTGTGAAGCATTATTTTGCTTCGCTTCAGCTATGATACAGAGACATCCACTCTTGCATTGTGTGTTCGTGCATTTTGGGGGCGGAGCAATGACGCAAGGGGTGTGTTTGTTTGGGTTGATTTCAAATATCAACAGTGTTCAACAATGATTCTCAGAAATTGCTTATTGCACCTTTAAGCTTTGTACAGTTTGGACAATAAGGCAGTTCTAAAAACAATTTCAAGCTTGAAAGGATGTAAGCATTGCTAGGTAGTTGTTAACTCTTTCCTCGCCATTGACAAGTTTTTCTGGCATTGCACTTTTTTACTGTAAAATGGTAGGGGGTGCTATTACGCATTTTATGAAAGTATACAGCATCTCCAGATCTAAAAACAAGTGAAGAAGAAGATCTGTGTAAACCAGAAGAAGCAGACAGAAGATCGTTTACGTACAATTACGCTTAACATGATCATCAAACATTCAACAGCATATAAATCAAAACTGCCTAACTAAATGTCGAACCCATGAAGAGGTATAGAATTGTGAATCTTTGGGGGTGTGTATGGACTCGGTCTACTCCATCTATGTTTTGATCATCGTTCTGAAACCGATCCGGGCGAAATCTTTGACAAAAATGCAATTTTCTCAGCTTTTTGTTAGACTTTTTTTTTTTTTTTTTTTTTTTTAATGAAACATACCCGCATACAAGTGTTGATAAAAAAAGAATAAATGAAGCTACAATGTTGTTTGATTGTTTAAAAGCAGAGGCTGTGTTCTTTCTTTTGATATATTGATGGTTTACATAGTAATACAAAATATTCTGGGGGGACATGAAAGTTTTGTGAAAATGATAATAACGAAATGCTGGCTAGAAACTGTTTTAGAATATGCTGGCAGGGAAAGAGTTAAGGTGTTCTAAGTGGCTGTTGGAAATTTCTGGGTTTGCTAGAGTGTTGATTTACTGAGTGGCTGTGCAGATGTTAAGGGGATCTTGGTGGTTGCTAAGGTGTACTGTTTGGTTGGAAGGCAGTTGCTAGGGTGTCCTGGATGCTTGTTGCAGAATTGCTAGGCGGTTACTATGGTGTTCTGAGTGGTAGCTATATGAAGCGTTGCTAGGATGTTGGTAGTGTGTTTTGGGAGTGTAGAGTTTGGAATAGTGAGACAACCAACCCAACAACCCAATCAAATATTTATCAACACCCAGAAAACGTAGCCCACCATGTACTAATATTCTCAGTACATCAGTACAGTGAGTGCTGTAAACCTGCCTAAACAAATCCTGTGTTTGGATTGGGCTGGAGTGTTGAGCGGACATGAATCCCTTTGGTACATTAGTGCTTGATTTTCTAATCCGTTTATTTATCTCAATCCTCTTTAAGGCCGTAGGCCAAGCTTCTGTCCTGCCTTTAACAAAACAAACCTGTCCGTTTCACCATAGGCTTCTCACCTCTGAGGCTTTAATACCACGTCCCCCGGTTAAGGACTGGTTGTGCAGGGGAAAGAGGCACAGCATGGAAAAACAGACGTGTCAAGGTGTTGATGCTCTGGAGGACTGCTGTTGTGCTTGTGTGAGACTGATGGTGGAATATGACCTGATAAGGGCATTGTTATCACATGCTGCTTTAAATGCTAGCATGAATCATCATTTATCATATCACCACACCGGTCCGCCTCACAGAGTGATTTATGTTTCACTATTAGAGCCTAACAAGGCCAATGAAACACTTGAAACACACAGTTGTCTGAAGTGGCGTGGCTGGGAAGATTTTGTTTCATAACCGTCTAGTTAGTTTTTCCTGTGTTTTAAAACCGCACTGTTTGTTTGCTTTTATCCTGGCAACTGCACTGCTACTCAAGAGTGCTGTAATCCAAATGAGGTGGTCCATTATCGACCGCTCCTGTCCACTAGGCACTACATCATTTCCACACTATTCATCATGCACTACTAGTGTTTGTGGGCAGATGGGACTTGGAACAGAATGGACCCTTCGCTAAGCCCCACCCTCCTTAGTTACTGTTGCTACGCCTGTCAAGCTTTTGCGCCTGGCAAGTCATTTACAGTATGTATGCACCGGTGTCAGACATTTCCAAGAAGATAATTAGTCATTTTTGGCGAACAGGTGAAATATCTGAGAGAGCAGGACAAAAGGGACTGCAGTATGCATTTGAGGGATATATCCACGACATAATATGCAACTGATTAGAAAATAATTTGATCAAAATTGAAGCTAAAGCTCCCAGCACAAGCTGCAGCCGCTTCACATGCTGACCATTCAAATGAGAAACACACAAATTGAGGAACAGCTTTGTTCATCCACAGCAGGTTCAGTGAAATTTGTGAAAATAACCTAATAATTATATATCAAACAGCTTATCCATAAGTCTTGTGGAATAAACACAAGACATTAGCCTGACCACTTTGCAATGATAACATTCTCCCGCTTATATTTTTAGTGCACCAGGCTACTCTGTCTTGCCTTTAATCATTTTATTTCATGTTCAAATATATGCATTATGAACAAAGAACCGTCATTATTTCCAAGCAATGATGTGCTGAGTTAGCTAGCTAGCTAACCTACCCGTCAGACTGTCCGCCGGGCTTACTGCATGTGTGCACATCAATATTACATCATTGTTGTCATGATAAATAACACAAAATTACTGTATTTGCACTATTGTAAGGGTGGGTTTAGTGTTGGGGTAACTTAGGTGTAGACATTAATAAAGCACAATCTGATAAGTAGCATTTTTTGCTATCGATTTATACTTGTTCTAACGATTGGAGTTGGAGTAGGTGTAGATGTTAATAAAGCCATAAACCATGTTAATATCACGCTGGAAGCACAATCTGATGGGTAACGTTAGCATTTTTCGCTGTCAGATTTTGCTACCTACTGGTTCAATGGGAGGTAGCAAAATCTGACAGGGTAGCACAAATTGTCATAACACCGGCATTTCTCCACTTGGGTTTTAGGTTTCGGGAAGGGAAAAAAATTCCACCACCCCGTCCAAACTTTTAGGCTTTGCGAAGGGTCAATTGCAGTCACTTATGTGAACTATATGCTTACATGAAGTCTGAATGTCATTACATAAGAGACTAATCACACCACCATAAAAATGAGGAAACCACCATGTCAGTGGTGTGTAAGAACATTTATAGTGGTCATGACATGTTTTTTTTTTTTTTTTTAGTATTTAGGGTCTGAGCACCGATAGTGTGAATACCCTACTGTAATTGCTCTGTCAATTATTCTTCTCCTAAATTAATTGCACTTTTGAGGGCAAAAACTCTCAAAAACTCATGAAACTTTGCACATAGGTCAGAAGCGGTGAAAATTTACGTCTGTTATGGGTTTCAGAATTAGGTGCGGCAAAATGGCTCGATAGCGCCACCTACAAAATTTCAATTAAGTGCCCTTTGCGCTATGTTTCACGTACAGGTATGGAATTTGGTAGACAGATATAACAGCTCGATATCTACAAAAAAGTCCCTGGGAGCAAAATCTGCAAACCCAACTGGAAGTTAGATATTTTTAATTTTCTCAGCAAAATTTTTTGCAGTTTTTGCCATTTCCAGACTTTGTACTTTGACGAACTCCTCCTAGAGATTTTATCAGATAAACATCATATTTGGTCAGTCTAATCTAAATGCCTTTAACATTAAATTGCGAAGATCTAGAGTTTTCGTTGAAGGGTGTGTACGTGGCAGCCTGACAAAATTCGATTTTTCGGCATGGAACAGGAAGTTGTTGTAATTCGGGGCTACAATGTCTGAGCTGCCTCAAACGTCACATGATTTATTAAAGTCCTGGCCTGAAGACATCTACATGCCTTTAACGTGAATGGCCCAAATGTGAGCGTTGCCATTTAGTGGAGATACAAATGAGAGCAGTCAACAGTCAACTTCAAAACACTGCTTTGAAGCTTTACAAATCTTTTGTTTCGAATCAGTGGTTCGGAGCGCCAAAGTCACGTGATTTCAGTAAACGAGGCTTTCTTACATCATAAGTGTTTTGGAATTTCAGTAGTTCACGTGACTTTGGCAGTTTGATAAGCGATCCGAACTACTGATTCGAAACAAAAGATTTGTAAAGATTTGAAGCAGTGTTTTGAAATCGGCCATCACTAGATATTGTTTAAAAGTCATTATTTTGTTTTTTTGGTGCACAAAAAGTATTCTCATCGCTTTATAACATTAAGGTTGATGAACTGTTTTAACCCTTGAACTAACCCTTTAAGGATAAGCCAGTGTCCAAAAAGTTAAATTCACTTTTGGTGCTCCTTTGAAGCATTCCTTCACATAAATTTGATAAATAATTCTTGTATAAATAAGACACATCAAAAGTGGATGAATTACCATTAACTGTAATTGTGTTGTTCACACATTAAGTAATTTGTGCTAATTAATATCAATTATCTGTACCTTGATGAACAGGCTTTAAACACTTACTTAGACCTGTTGTTTACATCTGTAGCTGCTGGTAAAAATAGCATAAATATGAGCAGCCATGCCCTCCATCAGACAATATTGGAAATGGCGGCGTGAAGTGCAATTTCCGTTCCTTTATTTCTTTATGCTCATGACGTACAGACATAATTGTCAAAAGTCATAATGACAATGATAGAGGGGCAATTTTATATCTGCTATAAATATTGCTCATAATGGGACCATTGCTTCCTCTCAGGTTGTTATCAGTTCCATTAGAGCTTAATGGACTCATTCATGATGTGATTATGGGGCACTTCTTACACATAAAGCTCTTAAACCTCTTTCTCTGAGTTAAACTGGCCTAATTTGACTCATGCTGATAAAGTAAGTGGGCTGGGTTTGTTCTGTTGTTGTGTTTGATCATTAATTGTAAATTTGTCTGATATTCAGTCCCTAGAGAAATGTCAGTGACTGCTGTCATTGTGAGATAATGCCGTAAGCAGTGTGTTGAAGGCATTATTGTTCATTACCTCTCCAGTGATAATTTGCGCAATGACTGATTAACATATTTCTCATTGTAACTCATCAAGCGAACATGAGAGCAATACGATAGGCCTGAGCTAATGAAATCTTCGCTGTGATCCAAATCTAGAGTGACCAGATGTCCTGGTTTACCCTAGGCAATTCACTAAAAATGTAAATATGTTCCAGTTTTAGCTGTTAGGCTCAGTTACTTGTAATTTAGTAACCATGTAGTGGGTAGTTCAATAACAATTAATTGTGTTCACTTACAGCATTATTTATGCGCACACACTGTGTTGTTTTAGCATTAATTCAAACATTGTAGGTTAGTTCACTCCTAATTTACTGCTTTATAATAGTTAGTAAGTTAGTTGTTAAGTTTAGGTATTGATTAAGAATGTAGAATAAGATCATGCAGAATAAGGCATTAATATCTGCTTAATAAGTACTGATAAATAGCCAATATTCTAGTAATATGCATGCTAATATGCAACTAGTTAAAAGACCCTAAAATAAAGTGTTACCCAACATTTAAAAATCAACCAAATCAGATTTGAGGGACAAGTTTAGAGTTTATGTCAAGTTTAGGCTTACAACCAGGTTTAGTTCCTGGTTGTAAGTGCATTACTATGCCTGTCATGGTGTTCCTCAGGGATCTGTTCTCTGGCCTTTACTTTTCATCATTTACATGCTTCCTTTAGGTCACTTTATTCACCATCATGGCTTTAAACCTTCATTTCTATGCAGATGACACTCAGCTACACATTAGTTCCTTTCCCTACAGATATCATATGAGCCTGCATTGATGAAATAAATGCATGGATGTCCAAGAATTTTCTCAAACTAAACACTGATGAAACAGATCTACTTTTGATTAGACTACAGTAATTCTCTTTTCTTTGGCTTACCCACTACAACTTTAAATAAGCTTCATTATATTCAGAACTCAGCAGCTAGGGACCTACCAACCAAGAAATCTTCTGCCACATTACTCCAGTTTTATGCAGACTACAGTGGCTACCTATTCATTTCCGTATTCAGTACAAAATACTCCTCATCAAAGCCCTCCATGGTCTCGTCCCTCAGTATATCTCGGATCTCATTCACACATAGACTCCTACTCGTGCGCTTCAGTCCTCTGAATCTAGCCTATTACTAGTCCCTTGGCACAAACTAACATCGTTTGGTGGTAGGTCCTTCTGTAGCTATCGCCGCCCCCACCCTCAGGAATTCTCTTCCTCAGCATATTCGCAACCTCTCATCATTACAGGATTTCAAAGCCCACCTGATAATATTTTCACTTTATGTTTTTCTAATTTTCCTGTCTCCTGATCTGGTTGTGTTCTTGTGTTCACTATATACTCAATGTTGTATACATTCTGCTGTGATGTTATGGATTAATGACTGTAAAGCATCCTTGGGTTTGCATAAAGGTGTTGTATAAAATAAACTTATACCATGTCCTAACCAGACGCGATGCGATAAGATCCCAGCGATGAGCAATTTGACTGTCCACACTAGACGCGACACGAAAATGAGAAGCGATAAAATCAATCAAAAACCTCAGCCAATCAGAAGAGAGTGTAGGCGGGCTCTCTCGGCAAGAGAACAGCAGACACAATGAAACGGGCAAGTACATAGTAAAATTCATAAATATTACACCATTTAAGCATTATTTAAAGTACATACGGAGTGACTGAACCAATCTTTGTCATAGAATACACTTGTTTCTTCACATTGAGTTGACTGTTTGAACGTTCTTGTGCCCATTTATTTATTTTCAAGATCTGAGGTGAATTAGCCAGTGTTGTTTTCATTACAGCTAAAAAGCTGGGAACACAGAACGATATTCAAACTCACATTAGACGCTTTTAACATTAAATAAAGCAAATAAACAGTACCTGATATTATCATTGTCATACTTTGTGTTGCTGTTCCAGCCGTCGTGGCTGGTTAGGACAAAAACTCAGATTAACATGGAAAATACTTTTATCGTGCGTCGTGTCGCATCTGGTTAAGCTGGGCACACATTCTAAGACTAAGCTCAACACACAGCGATTGTTTCCTTTGACTGAAGCAGATTTACATACTTACACATGGAATTTAAACGACTGTAATCGCC
Source organism: Ancherythroculter nigrocauda (assembly GCA_036281575.1). Lineage (NCBI taxonomy): Eukaryota > Metazoa > Chordata > Actinopteri > Cypriniformes > Xenocyprididae > Ancherythroculter > Ancherythroculter nigrocauda. The sequence goes on along the minus strand of VTFQ01000001.1, from coordinate 57,971,276 downwards.
GACTGAACGCAACTGGCTCTGACTGGACGCGTTTGAGCGCGATCAGTCATAAGTATCAATTTACATTCATAATCGGCCTTACAATCGTTAAGTGTGTGCGCGGCTTTAGGGCATGGTGTTAGTGTGCGTATGCTAAAATCCATATTTATAAAAACGGTCTTTGATGTGGAAAAGTGCTTAGCGCCACATCAGGGTCTTAGCTGATGTATGCATTTTTCCCTTGTCAGTGTACTGCAGGTTTTTGGAAATCTAAGCTATTCTTGCAGCACGCTATTCTAAATTAAAGAATTTGGACGATGACTGGCAATTTTTTAAATGTAAATGAAATTAATTAGGTGTTGTTTACAAAGTGGAGAACTAAAACCATTCAAAACCAACTAAAACTGCAAGTTTAAGATAATTTATAGATTTCACATCTGAAAGAGAGGTGTAGGCTATGCTCGTTTTCTGTGTGTATGTTCATTCTATGAATCACACATTTGAGAAATGATGATCAAATGTAGGACTGTTTCTATGCACCATTTTATGAGGCACATGGTTAGGACTAAATTTCAAACAGGAATGTTGTTCCAGGATCAACATTATATTTTGACCCAGGAATGCGTCTAACTTGGCAAAATCAAGACGTGCTATGCTTTAACCATATTTCAAAGACAATACAAGTAATTATAAAATTGCATATAAATATGTACTTAAGTCCAAATTAAGTGGGTCAAAAAAACACTCTTAGGTTCAAATAACTGAATTTCACAACATGCCCTCAAACCAATACGCCCATATAGGTTGTTTGTCACTTCCCTGAAATACGACCCATAGGAGCGTTTACTAAAGTTGTTTCACGTAGCTCAATTAGTAGAGCATTGCAAAATACAACAATATGCAATCATGTGATCATGCGATCTTAGGTTCGATCCTAGGGAACGCATGCACTCATAAAGTTTAAATGCACTATAAATCACTAAGGGCAGGTTTAGGGTTGGGGTGGGTGTAGTCGTTAATAAAATGAGTTTTGCTAAATGGAAATAGGACAAGTGGTGGGTAAGGGACCGTGTAAAAAAATCCACACATTGCATTTAAATGAACACGTATTTTGATTGGTAACGACAGTCATACGACACGTCATTTCATGACGACAGACGTAACACAACACTGTCATTATTTTTACACCAGCTAGAGGGCGCATGACTTTAAAACATAAATATAGGTCGCAATAAGGTGCTTTTTTTTTTGGAGGACAGTCTGGAATTTCAATCATGACAACTCTCTGAATAGTTTTAGTTTTGTTATTGAATATGGCAATGGTAATGTATTTCCTTAGTGGACTTGATCTGCTACACTGCTGCTGCTCTTGATTATTGCTGCAGGTGGAGCTGGGGAGGTGGAGGGTTTCTATTCTTTTTAAAAGTATGCTAAAATGTACCTCTTTTTCAAAAGGACTGAGTCAAGCTGTATTCTACAACATCCCTTTCCACTGTCGTTGTATGGAAATGAGAAACCACTTAACCTAAGAACATACTATGTGTTTCAATGAAAATAATACTTGGAACAATATGGGTGGTGAAATGATGAGTAAATGGTGATGACGTTTCTATAAATATGAATAGAGGAACACCGAACAGTTCATGTCTGGTGTGTATTTCAGTGACAGAACATGAAACACAGGATACAAACTATGGTATGAAACTTTAAGACTCATTGCTCAACTGCACTGCAGACACTACGCAACGGACATGCTACAGTACTAACAGTGTTTTCCATCATAAATCCACTGGCCTTGCTTTCACACACACAAACCTTCTCTTAGAACTGGTTCTCTCAACCTGGGAGCATTGATTTATGTGTAGTTATGTCATTGTGCAGTGTGGTGTACTACTTCTGTGTGACAAAAAGGCAGGACCCCATCTCTCGTTCTCTCTATTTCTGTTGTTCTGTCTCTCTTGGCTTCACACTCTCTCCGTCTGCCCGATCTCCTCTGTGCACAATTACCCCAGGGCAAAGAAGTCAGTCACTTTAAATTTTACACCCAGTGATGTACAGTGCATATTTTTGTCCAGTACAGCTAGATTCATGTTGGCCAGACCATTGAAAGGTCTCTGAGTACTGAAGATTTAAATATATGCAATGGCACAAAGGTAGACAGATTAATGTCAAATATCTACGCCGAATGTGCTATTATTCAGGTAGCTACAAACATGTTTAATAAACTTTAACCTCAGCAGGACTCTCTAAGACAGGGGTGGACCTGAAAGAAAACTGACAAGAGACACATTTAATGGCCACTATACTGAAATTGCAACATTTCACTTCTAGGTGTACGCAGTAACAATCAGGTTAAGTAATTCAGTTATGTTTAATTGATTGACAGCCTAATTCAGGAAGAGACGGTGAATCATAAAATGGTTCATTGGTTTCACTGAAATATCACACATACAAAAACATTTTCAAGGGGATTATGCAACACCACCTTTTGTTTTCACGAATGACAAGCACAAAGATCTTGCAGCTTAACATTAACATGAAGCACAGACAAAGCTTCTCTTGAAAAGCTGTGGTAAATCAAGTCATAGATTGCGTAAGTATGAGTGGAGTACCAGAAAGGGAAGAGACAGAAAAGAAAGATTGAGAGTTAGAGCAAGTGCACATTTTTACACTTAGACTAAAAGATAACATGTCTGTACTGCTCAGACAGACACTGAAAAAGAAAATGTTTCTGACCAGTCCTGCCTTGGAAACGGTCATTTTATCCTGCGATATTATCAAACAAGCTTTTGCTCATTTTTAATGTATAGCTTCATTAACATGTATGACAATTTTCAGACAACTTTAAGAAAATACAAATTTATTCATGCAACGTGCTGAAACGAGGAGAAAGGTTGCAAAAATTCATACTATGGGCTGGAAAACTTTTAATGAGTTTTTAACTACTACTTACTAACATTAATCATTTGATACAATATTTTTATGTTGTACTTACATTTTTAAAAAAAAAATACCTGCATGTTAATACATCTGTAATTAATGTATGTAATTACATCTATAATTATACTGATTATCCTACACCTTAACCAAGCCTTAAACCTAACCATACCACCAGACCTGTTCCCAGCCTTCCCCGTATCCAACCTGAACACAAGTAGCATTTTACCTAACTATAGTTAAAGACTAGAAATATAAATTGGAACCAAATTTCCATACACTAACAATTCTGTCCTTAAATTAGGTATGTTAATTAAAACTTATACCATCTGTTATAAAACATACTGTGCACCACATGCAGTCTTTGTTGTGAGCTTCTTGCCTTCTTTTTAATTATTCAGACTGGCTGTGAGAACAATGACAAAGTTCTCTCCTTTGACAAAATGAATGATAGGCTTAAGCTTTTCCTATGCGAATAATATGTTTGTTTCTTGCCACACTCACTAAACAGCTGCGCTATATTGGCATGAAGTATTTTGGTGCAAAAAAAAAAAAAAAACGCCCTCCAGCTGAATATGCCAAAACAGTGCTGCATTGTGAATTTAAAAATGAAGTCATTGTCATTATTGTCAGCTAAAACACACATCTTTTCTATGTAAATTGTGCATTTTGCAAAATGAAGTGCTATTTGCCAAGTGAATTTAGCGCTGTGCTATTATTAGCTGCAGAAAGCAGGCCTTAAATGGAATTTTATTTAAAATTGGGTTACACTTTATTTTGATGGTCTACTTTAGACATTCTACTAACTATAAATATATTACAACTACGTCAACTTTCATTCGAGTATTATTAGACTGTTGTACACTTTTTAGTTGACTTTCTATAGTAACTCTCTCCAACAGCGCCACCAGCGGGAGTTTCAGCGGGAGTTACAGCTTCTTTCTTGCCTCCACTGAGCACATTAAGTTTTAACAGACCCCCTAAAGCAAGGGTGTCCAAACTCGGTCCAGGTGGGCCACTGCCCTGCAAAGCTTAGCTCTAACTTGCCTAAACACATCTGCCTGGAAGTTTCTAGTATGCCTATTAAGACCTTGATTAGCTGGTATTCAGGTGTGTTTAATTGGGGTTGGAGCTAAACTTTGCAGGACAGTGGCCCTCCAGGAACAGGATTGGACACCCCTGCCCTAAAGTAAGCACTGGGTTTGGTGGGGGGTAATCAAGAATGAATGGGGGAATGTCGTGTGAGAGGAGACAATGTCTCCATTGCAATATGACTGGATAAGATTGGTTATGATTGGATATGAATGTTTATTGCGATAAATCCCGCCTCCCATTTCCGTGCGTGTTCGGGAATCGGTCTGAATGAAAAAAATGATGCCGTATTTTGATGTACTTTATTTCACCAGGAAAATGTGACAACATTAACAGTAAAGTCCTCACATATATATATATATATATATATATATATATATATATATATGACTTTGCCTCCTCATTTCAGAACACCACACGCCACTGATTTGTAGAATGTCTAAAGTGGACTATTGAAGTGTTACCTAAAATTTTACTAGTGAAGTATGTCAGTTCACAAAAGTCCAACCAATGTGCAAGATTTGCAGGATAACACAGGTCACTGCTTGCAAACAGCATCTGTGTGTTATAGCTTCAAAGAAGAATAAGTAAAATGAAAAGCACAGCAGGGATTGCACATCAGCTTTTGAAATTACATTGCCTGAAAATGCATTCATTATCTCTTTTTGTGTTCCATCTGTCACTGAAGACAAGTCTACATGGTTTCATTGTGATGCATTTTGTCATCTGGACAGTGCAACTCCTTCAACTGAGTGTGTTGAGCCTGAGGGGAGAAAAACAGAGGCTCAAGAGTAACTCAACAGCTGGAGAAAGAGAGCGTGACAGACAAACAGATACACAACACAACACAGAGTGAGAAAAAGAGACAGCCAGGACAGCAGTACGCCTTGCATCTACCAAGCATTAACAAAGGGATAGTTCAGACCAAAAATGAACATTTTGTCATCATTTGTTCACCTTCATATTGTCCAAACCTGCATGAGTTAATTTCTTGCTTGAAACACACAAGTAGATATTTATAACAGAATGTCCATCTGCTCCTTTCCATGCTGTGAAAATGAATGTTAACCTTGGATGTCAAGATTTTCAATGGAAGATAAATTTCAGTCTGTTCTTCAGCAGCAGTTGTAACAAAGCAATTGTATAACTTGTAATATAGTGCATGAGTCATATGGTCTACCTCTATGCTTTTCTTTTTGGAGCTTGACATATCTTGGTCACCACTCACCATTTACTTTCATTATGTGGAACACAGCAGTATGAATATTCCTTAAATCCCTGTTTGTTTCTTGTTCTGGCCATGTGATATCAATATGGCAGCCACTTTGAGTGAAATCAGGCCATTGATATGAAAAGAATCAGTGTATATATCATTTCAGAGGGGTTTTTTGTGTGTGTGTGTGTGTGTGTGTGCTTTTGTTTATATTACATTGTGGGGACCAAATGTCCCCACGATGTAATATAAACCTGAGTTCACCTACATCGTGGGGACCAGCCACCGGTCCCCACAATGTAAATTAATTAATAAAAATACTAAATGATGTTTTTGTGAGAAAATAAAGGTGTGCACAGTTTCCTGTGATGGTTAGGTTTAGGGTTAGGGGTAGGGTAGGGGGATAGAAAGTACGGTTTGTACAGTATAAAATGCATTGCGGCCTATGGAAAGTCCCCACAATTCACAAAAACAAACATGTGTGTGTGTGTGTGTGTGTGTGTGTGTGTGTGTGTGTGTGTGTGTGTGTGTGTGTGTGTGTGTGTGTATTACATTTGCTAGGACATATTTCGCAATACTTCACATTTTCAAAACTCTTCACACATTTCTCCTGACCAACTCTCAGCTTGACACAACAGTTAATTTCACATTCAAATTGCACTAAGGGGGCGTTTACGCTACACCATTTTCAACTAAAAGCGGAAAACTTTTTATGCATTTTGGCCGTTCATTTACACAAAATTTTGGGGGCCATTATTGTCTTTGTGTTAACTACAAAAACATGAATTTGTGAAAAATGCGATGTCATGTGCATGTGTATTACGTGTTCAGTCTACAGACCCGTAGTGTTTCTTTACATAGTGACGTTACTGGAATGAATAATACATCATTTTTTGTCATTTTCGCAGATCTATGTGAACAGGGATCGTTTTGACAATGTTATCATCTGTTCGCAATAAAAATCAAAGGAAAAACGTATCTGTTTTTAGTACATCGTTGGCGTACCCTAAAACAACAAAAAACTTCATAAATGTCTCAAATCAAGTAATTCTTCCATAAAAGGTTTTCACCCAACAAATATAAAACAATGACCTAAAAACACTAAAACAACAGGTAGCATTATACAATGTTTTCTTTTGTAAAATTTCTTTGCTTTTTAGAATTCACTGCATCATATGTTACATGATCCATGTTTACATTACAGTAGAAAAATGATTCCTACAGTTTTCCCTTTTGAATAAATGGTCATGAAACTTCTGTAGGTGTTCAATTACAGCTCCATCGCGGTGGAATTTAAATTCTATGTCCACCCAGAGTCACTCTGATTGGGCCTCGCGATGGTCTGATGAGGCTCTGGAGGTTTCCATACTTCCATACTTCTGCCGCTGTGGAATTTGAATTGTATGCCCACCCAGAGTCACTCTGAGTGTGCCTCACCTATTTTGACAGTATTTCATTTTTTAGATCTGGAATATATTTGAATTTGGTATCACTGTAAAAATGTAGCAAATTCTATCTTATTCTGTCTTATGTATTGTACTTAACAGTTTTGGAAAGCGTACAAATGTGCAAATTGGCCTGTAGGTACATACAGTTTTGGTGTTGGTAGTGTAATTGGAAAAAAAAAAATTGTGAATTGAAATATGTAGTAATTAGATATATTTTGTTCCAATGGAAAGCAATGGAAAATATATAGATACATAGTTCAGCCCACATAGATTGCTGTTCTGCTCACTGTGTGAAGAGTTTTTAAAAAGTGACCTAAATATCAAGAAACTGGTTCAAGAAATTGTGTATATATATATATATATATATATATATATATATATATAAAACATTTGTCAAAAGTAACACTAATGTATAAACTTTTCAAGTTGTAAAAATTAATCGGTCCACTATTAAACTGAAAAAATTCTTCCTGCACCATTAAAATTACACACTTAATATGGACATCTGGTCTCATATCCTTCGCTTATAAGCATGCAAATTCCATTAAACTGTTGGGTATCCCATTTGTCATTTTATGTTTTAGAAGGGTGTCTATGTGCCCTTTGGCTGAACCTGCACTGGTGCAGATTCCACTGCTGACTGCTGCCTGTCTCTGCTGCATTACGTCACCAAACGTGTACTTCAAGAGCCTTGAGAGGGGCTGAAGGGCAGGGCTTAGGGTGAATAAAAGTTCAGATATTTCTGTCAGTTCATTTTCTTGAACAATATCCCATCTGCTTATCAGTGCATTGCATTTCCAATGTCCTATTCAGTTTTAGCATTAAACATTAATGTGTCAGAACTCTCCACAGCATTCATTTTACCTAAGCGTGATAAAACTTTGTCATGCAGGCCATTTGTGTGAGAAACTGACCAAAAGTCAGTATTTAAGAAATATCCTGGCTCTTCCAAGCTTTATAATGGGAGTGATTAGTATCATTTTTGAAGCCCAAAAAAGCATATCCATCCATCATAAAAGTAATTCATACACAGTATATTCCCCAGTGTTAAATTAACACCGCTCTGTGTTCATATGGGATCCACCAGCAGGGTGTTAAATGTAACACAGAAGCAATATTAGAGTTAATTAGATACTTAAAGGGATAGTTCACCCAAAAATGAAAATTTTATGTTTATCTGCTTACCCCCAGCGCATCCAAGATGTAGATGACTTTGTTTATTCAGTAGAACACAAATGATGATTTTTAACTCCAACTGATGCAGTCTGTCAGTCGTATAATGCATGTCAATGGCAACACCATCTATAAGAGTAAAAAAAAAACATGCACAGACAAATCCAAATTAAACCCTGCGGCTCGTGACGACACATTGATGTCCTAAGACACGAAACAATCGGTTTGTGCGAGAAACCGAACAGTATTTATATCATTTTTTACCTCTAAAACACCACTATGTCCAACTGCCCTGTGCATCCGGTTAGTGAGGTCTGAACGCACTCTGACAACGGAAGTGATGTCTCACACTCATTGAAGTATACACGTGAGACATCACTTCCGTCATCAGAACGCGTTTTCTGACCTCACCAACCGGATGCTGAACGCAGCTGGACATAGTGGTGTTTTAGAGGTAAAAAATCATCATCTGTGTTCTACTGAAGAAGCAAAGTCACCTACATCTTGGATGCCCCGGGGATAAGCATTTTTGGGTGAACTATCCCTTTAAGTGATTGATTGTGTGGTGATTGTTCGATTATTGAAGACACCTGATGATAACGAGAAGAACCACTGAAAGAAAGAGAAACACAAGAACTACAATTGACTTCCAGCCACCGCCTTAGATTAAATCAAATGAAAAGACAATAAATCTCTTTTATTACAAACCAGACTGACTTTATTTCTGTCATTCATCTACAGTTCTTTTTGAGGATTAACATTGTTTTATTGTTTGGTCACCATTATGGTGATCAATATTCATTTAGTTGGGCAGAAAGTCATATAAATCTAGGATGGCTTGAGGGTGAGAAATTATGGGATAGTTTTCATTTTTGGGTGAACTATCCCTTTAAGACACTGCCTTAACATAATGGTTTATGCAACTGGCTCAAGGACATTGTTCAAAATGTCTCCATTTGAATGGGGAAAAGTAAGTCATATGGGTTTGGAACAATATGAGGGTGCACAGCAAAATCCCCAGAGTTAAATCAACTCTGCTCAGAGTACATATGGTCCCTCTCTAAGTAGTGTTAAAATAACACTGAACCAGAGTTAAAGTAATGAGATAATTGAGCAGTTAATAAGGCTGACTTAAGTCACTTGTAGTTCTTGTGTTTTTTCTTATTTCTTCAGTGATTCTGCTTGTTAACAGCAGGTGTTCATCACTAATGCACAATCATCACTTAATTAAATGCTTAATTATCTCATTAAATTTAACTCTGCTTCAGTGTTATTTTAACACTATTTAGAGAGGGACCATATGTACTCTGAGCAGAGCTGATTTAACTCTGGGGATTTTGCAGTGTGAGTAAACAAAGAGAAATGTAACACTTTCTTTTAATAGTTGACTTTACCAAACATCATTAAGTTTGCAACTACATGTCAATTACCAGCCATTAGAGTATTAGTCTGACACTTTATTTTGATGCTTCCCCAACAGACATTCTGACTATAAGTAACTTTGCAACTACAACTTATTCTACTAACCAAAACCCTAACACCTAACAGTCAGCTAATACTCTAATGAGAGTTAGTTGACATGTAGTTTCAAAGTTACTTATAGTTTGTTGAATGTCTAAAGTGGACAAAGTGTAACCAGGGATTTCAATTTTGGGTGTTCCTTTATATGGGCACCTCTTACGATTGCAGTATGAAACAGGCCTTACAATGAACCTCTCACAATACCTTAAAAAAAGGTGACAAATGGATTTGTGAACAAAGCTAGAATGCAGAGAGGATTCCCAGGCATTCATTTGTGCTCTCAACACTTCCTTCCTGTGTTCCTCAACATTTTTTAGCCAAGGTCCTGTTGCCCTTTCACGGCCCTCAGGGTGGGGAGGACGTGCAAACCTCATCCCACCCTCCAATGGCATCTCTCTGACACTCCACTACATATCAATAGCTGCCATAGATACAAATATAACAGCGTAAACACAATCCATCTGTTCCACAACACTTATCACTTCCGCTCGTGTCTCACGTACACAGCTCAAACATTTATGGTACAGTGAGCTCAGCATTGCTGTATAATCCTTAAAGACATGATACACTACATGCTCTTATCCCCAAAAATAACTTCCTATTCTGTTTGACTACTGAATCAATTCAAAATAGATTACCTGACCAGCATGATAAACTTCATGATGTGTTTATGCACAAAAATGGCATATTGGGTGATTTAAAACAGAAATACGTTTTAATAATTAATGCACCTTCCTAAAGGATTAACAACAGCAGCAAAATCTAGTGAGCTGCTTTGCTATCTACTGTCTACACACTTCATATTTGTGTCTTTTACTATGATGTACTAACATATGAATTAATCATTTGGTATAATGCACCTATTGTGTACATACATGATTGTACATTGTATTAAAAATACCTGCATGTAATTACAGCTGTACTTAATTTCTGTAATTACATCTATAATTACACATATGACCTAATTCAGTAACACTTTATGGTTACACTTTATTTTAAGGTGTCATTGTTACAGTGTAATTATATATTTAAGAACTGAATAATATTAATTAACAACATGTACTTACTATAGGGTTAGGGTAGGATTAGGGTTTGGTTGAGGGTTATTTGCATGTAATTACTATGGTAAGTACATGTAACATAATGTTAACAAGGACACTAAAATAAATTGTTACCCACTTTATTTTAGTGTCATTGTTACACATGTTACATATTGTAGTAATAACTATAAAATATGCACAATTACAAGCAATTAACCCTAAATCAAACCCTCATCCTAATCCTAAGTACGTTTATGATGGATGGATGCACACTCAGCTTCATACTCATTGGTCCCGTTCACTGCCATTATAAAGCTTGGACGCATCAATATATTTATTAATATAACTCTGATTGTGTTCATCAGAAAGAAGAAAGTCATATACACCTAGGATGGCTTGAGGGTGAGTAAATCTTGGGGTAATTTTCATTTTAAAGTGAACTAATCCTTTAAACCTACCCATACCACTAAACCTGTCCTAACTTTACCTCTATCTCAACTCAACAGCAGCACAAGAATTTGCAATACAACATCAACACAATAAGCACATTGTACCTAAAACTTATTCTTATTTATTCATTTTATGTAAGTACATAGTGGTTAAAACACCTAATATAAAGTGTGATCTTAAACGTCAAAATCAATTTGGAAAACTCTACATAGACAACAATTTCATTTGTCACTGGACTAACAAATTGATGGTTTTAGCATGTGTTTCATTTGTCAGGTTTTAATAAGCATAAAACATGCTATATACAAATGTTTGGTAAAAAAAGTCAACATTTTCAACATCACAGTTGAAGTGTAGCCTTAATGCAACTGGTCAAATCGGTGTTGTTTTGAGCAAATGAATTGCATTCCCGCTGAAAAAACAAGCTCTCTGGGAATATCACCGACTGGTGCAGGAGCTGCTGCTGGATGACGGCAGGTTCCAGCGATACTTCAGGCTGAAGAGGGACCAGTCTGACAACCTGCTGTCAAAAGTTGAGCCGTGAATTGCGAGGCAGGACACTAACTATCGGCATGCTCATGATTTTTTTTATTTGTTTTAATTGGTGTTGGAATGTTTAAACGTTTTATATTTTTAATCGGTTGAAAATATGTTACATTGGTTGTTTAATGGCTATTTACCAGTTGGTAATATAGTCTAATGCTGTATTTTTAGTATGCATAATAATTTATGCAGCTGAATTGTCCTATTATTTTCTTTAATTCTAACTATTTGCTTTTATTTTTTGCTGTGTTTTTTGTCTGTCTTTTAGTAGCTTTAATGGGATATCCAGAGTTGATTTGATTGTCTGAATATTTTGTTGTCACCATTGTTGAGATTCATACGCTGATTGCTCATATCTGTGTTTGCCAGTCTATTATTGTCTGCTTGTGGTTTTTATCTTCAATCTTTTAGCTCATTTCTGAAATACATTGTGGTATCATGTTACAGTAAGAAAAGGGATTGTAATTTAAATACATTAATGAAAAAATGCAATTATTATATTCAAATGAAATCAGTGATCCAGGCTATTTCACAATGCCTTTAAAACCATTAACAGCTAAAAATCATCTGATCTCATTTCAGCTTTTTTTGCTGAAAAAAACAACAAACAAACACTGTCACAGCAGCCAGAGAAGATATTATATACATATTATATATTATAACATATTATAAGAGCCCAACTAATGGAAACACCAATCGCCATTACGGTGACTTCAAATGAAACAAACATTAGCATTAAACTTCTGTTAATGAATGACAGAAATAAAGTTAGTAATATGGACGGCTGTCACTGTTATGTTTTAAATAAGGATACGTGTCTTACACAAATGCATCGATTCAATTCAGAAGGCCTTTATTAACTGCCTGGAGTTGTATGAATTAATTTTTTTATGGATGGATGCATTTTTTTGTCTTCAGAATCTGGGCTACCATTCACAACCATTATAAACCTTGGAGGACTAAGGATATTTTTAAATATATAATGCCGATTGTGTACGTCTGAAAGAAGATAGTCATATACACCTAGGATGGCCCCCTTGTCGATGACCACTCCACCCCCCTTCAAATTTTTTTACAATTTGACGTCTGGTTATACTGCATATTTAGTTATTTATTTGGTGGTGATTATTTGGTGAGAACTAACTTGAAACTCATTTTGAGAATCACTGTCACAGATATTAATCACAGAGATTTTCCAAACCAAAGTATTTTAATTGTAAGATCTATGTTGCTTGAGTTTTGTTAATGAATGTCACAGTGAGTAGCAGCTCTATCTCTGACTTAACAGCAAATCTGAACAGCTGGAGTGATGCTCTTAACATTTCAGAGTCTGACTGTGACAGCCTCATGAGGGGTTAATGAATCAAAAGTTGCAGGCAAGCGGAGCATAATTTTCACGCTCCATGACACCATCTCATAGGCATTTTTTGCACTCATTCAAAAGGCATTACACAGAGAAATATATAAATATATGCACATACACAGTCAAACAAATCACACTCATACAAACACAAACTCAGTATGAAATCAAATTGTTTTGATATGCATTTTGGTAAGCTTCAGCCTTGTTTGTCCTAGGATGTTTCTACCATCCAGTCAAGTTTTGGGGAAAGTGGAGTTTCTCTACCACTAGAATTATTGATTTTAGGGGAAAAGATCGTGATTTCACCTGTAGCCACGATCAAATAATCCACACTATTCTTTCCCAGCTGAGAAAAACATTGATTTAATTTAACTCTACATCATAATGATCTCCTGTGCTGTTTGATTGTTTATATTCTTCATATTCTTCATAACTTTAATTTCATTATTATATATTTTCCTAGTGTTAGTCCCGCTCATTTGCAGGGTTCACTTTCATCGAAATTATCCACACACACACACACACACACGTTGAATTTGGCACAGGTTTGCTGGATGCCAGAGAAAGAGAAACAGAGAAAGATTTTGAGTTAATACCAATTACAGAAGTGTTATAAAGCCCGATTAAGATCATGTATGTGCTTTTCTGACAATAGTTTAACATAATATTCCAAGCTTTATTAACAACATTAACACATATTTTCTGTCCGCTAGAGGTCACTAGAGTCCTATTCAAAACAAAGGCGTAGCTTGATGATGCCAAGTTTAAGTGCGGAATCTTGGGACGTGTGGTCTCCACCTCAACGGTCAGTGAAAAAGAAAAAGGAGGACTCAGGAAGAAATCATGTTTATGGATGTCATTATTACTGTTACTGTAGTATGAAGCAGAGCATGACTGAGTGTTGTGGGCCGCTGGAGCGATTGCACAACACACGCCTCACGAGCAGCTGAACTTTTATTATGACACAGTCGCCGGCGCCGCTTCCGCTTTTCCGGTCATGAATATGAGGTAACGCAGCTCTGTTTATCATATTAGATACATTTGAGTGTGTTGGAAATGATGTTATAACGTTACTCTGTGCGTTCACTCGGCGGCTGCTGTGAGACACTTGTTGCACACTGCAGTAAAGCTAGATCGATTTTACAATATCATATTAAATGCTGGATGCTTGTGTTGATAAACGGCATGCAATCAATTTTAAAACGTATTGTATGATGGAGAAAATACTGTATTACTGTTACTAAAAATAAAGCTGCTTCTGATTATGCTATGTTAGCTACTTCACAAAATAGTGTTTTTGGCATGGTAAAGCATGGTACTCACAAAAAAAAAAAAAAATCAAGAAAATTAGATTTAAACAATAAGACTAAACGTGTTGAGCTATATAACAATAATTCGTTTTCTGTCTACAAATATATCAAAACAGTTGTTCCCTTGTCTATTAAAACATGTAAATATTAAAGCGTCTTTGGTGTTTCCATGGTTTCTACAAAATAAAACCAGAAACCGAGGGTAACGCGGGTATGACGCAATTGACAGGCGACACGTCTCGGAGCCTTGGTTAAAATTGCAATTTTCTCACGATTTACAAATAGTTGCAAACATTTGGGATATTGTAAGTACTCAATTGAACAAAATATATAACACTGGCCTAGTGGTTTTTGGATATTTTACTGCAAAATTCTTACATATTGCACCTTTAAGAGCCAATTTAAAGAGCATGTTTGTTATGTTAATATGAAATTTATACAATATACATGATAAATTCTACACAGACATGTTTGGTTTTTGCACTGGGTCTCAATGTGATTGAGAAAAACCTGTAATAGTAACACATTAACACAATATTTTTTTGACGCAATTGGTTGATTAGCAGTGACATGGTAATCTCAAATTACATATTAAAAACAAAAATACATATCTTTCTATTTCACATAAGAAAATAAAGAAACTTGTGAAATTAATAATTTCAAACAACTTACCAACTTTACCAACTCAGTAAAGAAACATCTAAAAGTTACAATTTACAATTTGAATTTAACTTTTTTTTTTTTTTTTTTTAGTTAAAGTTTAATTTAATTGTGATGTAACAATATGAAGAATTTAAACATTCATACAGGAGATCATTATGATGTAACTGTGGGGTTAAATTAAATATTAATAACACAGAATGCTGCTCCTGTCAAGAAGAAAATGTTCTCTTCTCTTGGCATTCAGCTCGCAACAGATTGAAAGTGCACAATGGTATTCATATGGCAATCACTCCTGATAAAACACTTCTTGCTGAAGAAATGCAACCATGGGGTTCCCAGTAAAGATTAAATGGCTAAACTGTCCATAGATGCAGGGTACTACTGGTCACCTGCAGAAAATGTTTCGGAGGCATAAGATTAGGGTAGTAATGATTCTGGGTTAGGAATAGGATAGGAAAAGATTTGTTGTTTTAAAGCCAACAAAAGATGTTGGCGTAAGAATGTGTCCTATTTGGTCAAATCATTTTTTTAAGAAAAATATACTTTTATCATTCTACAACCATAAAAATATAATCCTTCTGTTCTGAAGTCATGTCCCTTCTAAATAGGTGAGTAGTTAGACATTAAATACTTTTGGAAAGTTGGTCTCCTGCAGTGTGACGTGCTACACTAATCTAAAAATAATTTTAACTTTGATAATTATTTGAAACTTATTATGCATGACTATTTGATGAACTCATATGAATTGAGAGACATGGAGTATTTGTACTTAAATGTAGAGGACTAAAAATACAAAAAAAAAAAAACCTAAGGTATACAGTTTCCTTTATTTCTATACACAGATCTGCAAAAAACAACTAAAAAGGCTGTATTATTCATGCCAGGCCAGTAGTTGGTGATGTCACTTTGTAAAGAAATACTATGCGCCTACAGACTAAACATGTAATACGTCACCGTTTTCACAAATTTGTGTTTTTGTAGTTTATAGAGAGGCAATAACAGTACCATTTTCAAAAACTTACACTTTGAAAAACGTTTTCAAAAGTTTGCATTTTTAGGCCATTGTCATGTAAATCCACGACTAAAACACTTAGACATGTCTCTGTTCAAGTTTTCCGTTTTTGGTTGAAAGCGGCATCGTGTAAATGCCCCCTAAAGTTCTTCTTTCCAAACGTTCTGCCACCTGTCCCCTAGACTCTATCCCTTCTCAATGTCTATAAGATATCTTTGCAACACTCTTACCAACATCAAGACATTTCTTTCCTACCACATTCATGCAGGCTCAGGTAACCCCACAACTTAAACCTTCAGCCTCTCTCTTGTAAAAAAGCCTGGTTTGTGGTTGATCAGCTGTCTAATTTTCTTTCACAAAACAACATACTTGATAACAACCAATATGACTTCAGAAGCGGGTTTGCTGAACTACAAATCCATGCGGATCCTGTCAACCCTTTTTGTTCTGTGCATCACAGAGCCAGACTAGGGCAAAACATCATTTTTTTTTTTTTTTTTTTACATATTTACACTTACTCCATGCACTTACAACCTACTGTAATAAATATAAAATGGCTTAATTTAAAGGGGCGGTTGATAATGATTTCACTTTTTTAACTTTAGTTAGTGTGTAATGTTGCTGTTAGAGCATAAACAATATATGAAAAGTTACGACGCTCAAAGTTCAATGCAAAGGGAGATATTTTCTTTTAAAAGCGCTATATAAATAAATTTGACTTGACTTGACTTAAAGAATTCTCTACAACTACAACAAACAGCTGGTAGGGACTACAACGAGCTTCTTCCCAGGTTAGTCACTAACCCTAAAATTTACATAAATCCCGCCCCCGAGAAAACTTAACAAAGGGGGTGAGGCCATGTTGGGCTGCTTTAGAGAAGAGGAAGAGTTGTTGTAGTAGAGTGTTGTTACCATGCTGTCATTTTACGCCGGATTGCTTCACAAACAAGGGTCCATTCAACGCTGGTTTTGCACAAAAGGTTAACATGACGGCACATGCTAGTTGATGAGTTGAATCAACTCCACAGCGACTACATAAATTTATCAACTAACCGTTCAGAAACATCCAGTTTCGTTCTAAAAGTTGTAACTTCTTCCTGAGTCTCTCCATCAGTGTCCGACTCCAGTTTGAACAATGTAAGGCTGAACACCGTTACTGACAATCCTCATTTTGGCTGAGTGAGATTCTCCAGTTTTGTTGTTGTTGAGCAAACGAAGCGTGAGCTGTTAAAGCTCCACCCTCTTCTGGAAAGAAGGCCGGGGGCAGGAGCTCATTTGCATTTAAAGGGACACACAAAAACAGCATGTTTTTGCTCACACCCAAATAGGGGCAAATTTGACAAGCAATAATAAATAATCTGTGGGGTATTTTGAGCTGAAACTTAATAGACACATTCTGTGGACACCAGAGACAAGATATTACATCTTGTAAAAACTTCATCATGTTAAACTACATGAACGTATAATAAAATAATGATGGGGCAGTGATACCATTAACTGCTTTTCTCACTGTTGGGCCTGTGCAAGCCAGGGATAACAACAGGCCAATAGTTAGGTCTAGCCCTGGAGGACTAGTGAATTCTTGACTGATTACATTTTAGGGTTAAATATGATTACAGCTTGACCTTTAGATCAGTTTAGGTCAAGTTAGACTTAGGGTCATCCTTAGGGTTAAAATTTCTGGAATGTCTACTTTCTTCTGCCGATGCCGATGGATATGCATAAAATGTGACCTTGAACTTGTTGCCATGATATCGTGTGACTTAAAAGACTTTTTGTGGGATATATTCTGCTTCTGTGCAGCTGCGGTGGAAAGATGCCTTTTAGACTTGTCTCATACTCATGGCATGATTCACAGACAAACTAAAATCCAAGGTATAGGTTTATGAGACATAAACAGCACAGTTGCTGAATGCAAAATATGTAAAAATGTGAACAGGAAACTGTACTGTTGTTGATCTGTTGAAATCCTTAAGGATTCCAAACTTCATCCATTCTTTCATGCTCACAATTATTAAAAAAAAATAACATAAATGGAATCATTAGTTAACTGGAATCAGAACCAAGTGTTACATTCCTAATGACTTGATATACTACTAATGCATTCTAAGTTAACTTTAATGTATTATGTATGTTTTCTTCACTGTCTAATGCTTTTTAAGAGTTATTTAACATCTAATGAATGATTAATAATTAATAAATGTAAATCCATCAGAAACATGACTTGCAATGTGCCTTTAATTATGCAAACAGAAAAACATCCGAGAGCTATTATATTTTTTTATGTGACTTAAATTATTTGTGCATTAAGCAACAGGGCGTTATTATTTATCCATTATCTAAATGAAAGTGCAACAATAAACTTGCCTGAACATTAAAAGTTTTTTAAAGTAATTCATGTCTACTGGTTTGTTAATGCTGAGAAAAATACACTGTTTTAGAGAGCCGTGAAGGAACATGCTGGAGCTTATACAGTTAATTCCACACAGCGTCACCTTAATCTATCAGTATTGGTGTGTTGCTGGCGCATCTAATTATAGAGATTACTCGCACTGACCAGCTGGTACAGTGCAACACTCAGCGTGTGTCCAAACCTACATGGCTCACTCACCCTCCCAGCTTTATGCTATTTTAATGAGCTGTGCACCTCAGTTTATGATGTTGGTTTACTTGATAAGGATTTTGTGGTTAAAATGAAACAACAAATTGTGCGTAAATTCCTGGGAGCCTGTATTCAATTGTCAAGCAGAAAATAATCAGAAAGTCAACATAAAAAATTAAAAAGACAATGAAACAAGAAAATGTGAATTCCAACATTAATGTGCCAGTGTTGTGGGGGGGGGGGGGGGGGGGGGGACAGAATTTAAGAACTAGCTCCATAGAATTTAATTAAAACAATGGGCACTATAGAAGAGCATCAATGAATGTTCCAACTCACAGGATGGTGAGTTTCTGATGATTTCCAATATTTGGCTTACACCAAACACCTTGGTTTCATCAGATGATAGAACCTTCTTTCAACTGGCTTCAGAGTCTCACACATGCCTCTTCTCAGGACTGTATAACTAAGATATCATTTTTTCACATTTTTTTCACAGTGACTATTTTTGCCACTCTCCATACAGCTGTGAATTTCCCCGGTAAAAGTATGTCATTGGTCTCTTGGTGTCGTCCCTCAATAGTCTCCTTCTTGCACTCAGTTGAGGACATCGCAGTAGTAAGTAAAGTCACAGCAGGGTGATCCTCTTTTCATTTTACAAGTATTGATTTAACTGTACTCCAAGGGATGCAGAATGGAAATCTTTTTGTATCCATCCCCTGATTTTTGTTTGACTAACCAGACGTTGTACCTTTCAAAGGTATATTTATAGTACAATCAATTGAAACCCCTTGTCTCACCAGCAAAGTCAAACTTGTGTGTACAAGAAGAACAAAATGGTGTTCCTTGGGCCCTGGGGTAACACTTTATTTTGATGGTCCACTTAGACATTCTACTGACCTTTGCAACTACATGTCAACCAGTGTTAATTTTGACAGCAAATTTTGATTTAGTTTTAGTCATAGTCTTTTGACTAAAATGCCATTTAGTTTTAGTCATATTTTAGTCATCGGAAATTGTTTTAGTTTTAGTCTAGTTTTAGTCGACTAAATATCATAAGATTTTAGTCGACTAAATCTACAGTAGATTTAGTCGACTAAAATCTAATTAAGTTAAATTGTAATGCATAAAGCATTTCTCTAACAATACACAGATCCTATACACTGATATAGGTACATCTGATATTCCCCAAACTGTTTATGTTCACCCAACTGTACTTTGCTCGCCAAAGCAGACGGTTTTTGACCGTTCAAGTGCAAAAAGACACGAAAGAGCAAAATTCAGCATATTTCAGGGATTGACACTATCATTGAGGTACTATAGTTTTTGTTTAAAATTTTATTAGATTTGATTTTTAGTTTTAGATTTTTAATTTTTTTGTTTATGTCTTTTAGTTTTCGCTTTTAAATGTCTAAGTTTTTATTTCTGTTATTTTAATACCTCAGGTTAAGGTAAAGCTTAGAATCTAGATGAAATAAAATAAGTTTACATTTATATATATATATTTATTTTTTATTTCAGTTAGTTTATTTCAAATAATGAAGATTTCTTTGGTTTTAGGTTTAGTTAACTATAATAACCCTTATACTTGTAAAATATATTGAATAATATGTCAAATAATGTTCTTAGTCTTTCCTTCCTGTGACAGAAGATACAGTAGTTTATTATGAATTAAATAGAAATTAAATTAAATACAGTTTATTGTGTAAACAAAATAACAATAATGACCAGGAAAAAAAATAATAATTATAAACCATCCCGAAATACACCGTGACTCTTATTCTGAAATGTCTGCAGCCTGCGTTGTAGCCTATTGTAGTAGCAGGCTACTATTGAGGGAGATAAATATGCATTCTTACAACCTACAACACATTACCATATAAACATAGTGTAGTAAACATTGTCGTACTTCATCAATATTAGTTTATAAGCAATCTCTTGGCATAAATGTGCGCTATTCATTAATTACTAAGCAGTCTGAAGTGCTGCTGCGCGAGCCTGTAGAGCGCGCAACAGCGCCGCGTTTCCCGCGGTTAGATCGGCGCGTTACACTTTAAATGTGTGCATCTTCCACACAGGACAGCGTTCCTGACTGGATATCTTCCCAAATAGTTCCTCTCTTTCATTTTCGTCTCGTTTTTATACGTTGACGAATATTAGAGTAGATTTTAGTCATAGTTTTAGTCATTCAAAACACATTTTTATTTAGTCATCGTCTCGTTTTCGTCCGTAAAAAAATGTCGTTGACGAAAATTATGACGAAAATTATTCGTCAACGAAATTAACACTGATGTCAACTCTCATTAGAGTATTAGCTGACCATATGCTTAATATCTGCTAACACTTTATTTTTATGCTCACCCAACTACTGATTATAGCTATATCAAAAAAGGTCGCAATCGGCCTTCTGTCGAAGTCTGTCCAAATTCGAAGGATCCTTCAAATGTGGCCTCAAAATGCGTCCTGTGTTTCTTGTGAAATGGATCCTTTGAGACCTACCCTACACCAGAATTGATTGCGCACTGTTGATGACATGATTTTTTTAGAGAGAAATTTCAGATTACACTTTTAAATGTAAGTATTGGGTTTCAACTTACTTAAATATCCAATGATACAAGTGTAAAAAGAAAACTTTAAATCTTACTAAGATGCGATTTTATATAGTTTATAATCTTAGTTTATATATAGTTATATAGTTTATATATTTTGTACAGAAAGGGACCATGGTGAACATATTTAGACTGGTTCAAACCCTGTTTTGTTTTCAAGACATTTGAATACAAAGTACAAACATCACTGTCGCTCATCAACGACAGCTGTCACAGTTGCTAGATGACAAGAACAATCCTTCGTAGGCTAGACCATGTTATTTAACAATGCTCGTTCCGACCTTCGCTGCCTTTGAAGGCATGGCCTTTGAAGTCCACATCCTTCAAAGGATGCAGCCTCTGAATTGGGACAAATCTTATTCTACTAACCCGGACCCTAACACCTAACCCTTACAATTTTTACAGTTGCAAAGTTACTTATAGTTAGTAGAATGTCTAAAGTGGACCACCGAAATAAAGTGTAACCAGCCCGGTAACTGTATCTACATAATGGTAATCATCTTTTCAGTCATTTTGCTAACCACACACCCTCTCTCCACAACCTTACCCTCCAAAGATGCATCAAGAAACTCAAAGTCAGCAAACCTGAGTTTGCAAAGTGATTCAATAGCAGAGAGGTTCTAATTGGTTAAAAAAGTAGAAGGCCGCTCGAAAGATCCATCCATCCTGCAAACTACTTGTCCTACAGTATGTAGGGTACAACATGTTCTCCAACCAATACGCCTATATATAGGTCGTTTGTCACTTCCTTGAAATATGACCCATAGGAGCGTTTACTAAAGTTGCGCCCCTATCGACAACAGGACACTGTCATTATTTTTACGCCAGCTAGAGGGTGCATGACTTTAAAATGAAAATATAGGTTGTAATAAGGTGCTTTTTTTGGAGGACAGTCTGGTAGGGTAACAGGGATGCTGGAGCCTATCCTGGCGTCTCAGGACAGAGGCAGTGAAACACTCTGGATGAATGGCCAGTACATTGCAGGGCTAATGCTACAAATAGACATACTCGAACTTCATATATTCACACTTCACATTCATAATTTAGTGTCTCAAATTCATCTATGCAGCATGTCTTTGGATTGTGGGGGAACCTGCAGCACCCCGGAGTAAACCCACGCGCACACAAGGAGAACATGCAAACTCCACACCGAAAGACCTCCTGACTCAGCTGGGACTTGAATTGGTGCCACAGAATCACCAACCCACCCACAACTGAATATACAAATTACTCTTTATACAGTGTAAAATGTTGTACTGGGGTAGGTAGAATATAAATAAACAAAAACCCAGGCTCACTGAGTGGCACTAAAAGCTTAATACTCCATCACGTTTGAAAATAACGTACTACCCTACCCTAAACCTAACCACAAGTGTTACCCAAAGCAAGTGTGAGATTAAAATAGCTTGTTTCTACAAGTTATTGTCATTCGTCGTCATGTTTAACAGAACTCGTACAGGAGTGCAATGCTGTACCAGTGGAGCAAAGCAACAATTTATTTATTTACTACATCAATAAAACAATACATATGGAGCTGGTTATGTAAGGCCAACATGAAAATGTATTAGTTTAGAAATCATGCACTATGGTAAAGGGTTTTAAGATCACAAAATATTGCACAAAGAACTGTGTGAATATATCTCTTTATTACTGTCAGGGTTAGGTTCAGTTATGTTTGTTCTTAGTTTCGTTTTCATGGACTTTTATTTTGTTTCATCACTTGCATTCCCTTGTTTGTGTTCCCGCCTGTTTTCTGTCTCCATGGTCACCGTCATTATGAGTTCATGTGTATCAGCTGTGTATGGTTTATTACCTCATTTGCTTGCACTACTTAAGTTTCTGCTTTTCTTATGTTTATCAGTTTAAAGTCATGTGGCTGTGTTTGCCTTGCTTGTTTACCCTGTGGAGTATTATTAAACTCATTGGAACCTTTCGTCTTAGTCTTCGTGCCTTCATCAGCAGAGTAACCATTAAAATTACATTTTGTGAAAAAGAATAAACGTTGTTGCTATTTTATTGCCACTTTAGGTCATTTCAGATAGAACCTTAAGTGAATTGTATGCATACATTTTTGGAGATTAGCAAAAATATAGGTAGAGGCACATTTTTCCAATAATCAAATAAATAATTCTGACAGTTTTCTGGTGTTAGACCGCCCCTTAGTGAGAAATATTTAAATATGGCAATTATTATTCTAAAGAGGCTTAGTAGTGTAGGTGGTAAATAAAGCAGGACTTGTTTAACACTTAATGTCTGATGACAAAACCAACATTAATGGATGTGAATAGAGAGCCAGAGTGCTATGATGCCCTCCAGAAGATTAAATACAACAAAATAAGATGAAAATGACTTGGATGTTTATTTAGATGCAGTCCTGTGAATATGTTTTTGAATATGAAATTAATTTCAGCTGCTCCGGAAAAGCATTATTATGGCAGGGAAATCACGTTCTATTTTAAAAGTTGTTTTTTTTTTTTTTTTTTGTCTTCTAGCTGCTTATTATCACTGAGAACAAGAGAGAATTGGTGAAAACATCAACTCATTATATGCAGAACAATAACCTGAAATTCAGAGACTTTTCATAGCAATAACGGATATAAGAATAGCACAATAAACCATGAGCCAATTTTCTTGTCAGAAGTGTCAAAATGCACTCAGTGCTTGTGCTCATAACAGGGTCAACAGACTTTTAAACCAAACTGTAAGCGAGATTTTAGGATGCCACGCATAGTTCCTACTATGTGCTTTAAAAGTACTAATAAACAGCTAATATTCTAGTATTATGCATGCTAATAAGCAACTAGTTAATAGTGAGAATTGGACCCTAAACTAAAGTGTTACCATAAAAAAAAAAAAAAAATAGAGTGCAGTTATGTTTATACCATTACCTCTTTCATGTATACATTTTGAGAGTTTATTTGGTGTATCAGGCAAATAGACTAGTACGGAGTTCCTAAAAGGACATGGTAATCAAAAAAATATGAGATATGGGAAGGCAAAATTATATGTCAATGCTTTTGAGTTCTTTCGCAAATGTTTTGCATTCCCATTAAAAACTTTGCGTTCCCTTGCAAAAGTTTTGCGTTTGTTCGCTCTCAAAGAACAAAAAAGATTGCAAGCGAAAGTAAAGTTACTCTGGGGAATGCAAAACTTTTGCGAGCGAATGCAAAAGCATTGGTTATTTTTCCTCTCGTGGCTCATATTTTTCCTCATAACCTAGCATGTCTCTTTAGTGGCTCTGTAGACCACAGCTTTAAGCTTCTGAAAAGACATTACGCTCTTGTTTTTTAATCGTCAGTCAGTTTATTCATGCAAAGAATTTGGGGGAATGAAGTCAAAGAAGCAGCTGCTGCTGAAAAAGAGAGAATCACCCATTCCATTCATGTCAAAAAGTCAGAATTTCCAACTTGCTATCAAAGAAGAACACCATGTAGAGGCATATTTCCAACATGGAGATTCGGGTGGAAAGCTGGAACTCCAGTTTCACTGAGATTTGTTTTGCACAGTAATCCAGTGATTCATGCCAGTGTTTCTAAACTTACAACAACATTCTAAACTGTCAGCATAAGAAAATAAGATATTTAATCCTGAAGAATCTTGTGAAGAATAATGTTTTATTATTAATTTAATAATTTATTTGAGATTTGCATAGTAGAGTTATTCAGTGTGTGCCATGGCACCATCATCGCAGTTGAAGAGATGATTGGTCTACATGCCAAACCTAAGACGTGCACACATTCACACTGTTTTTCTTCCATCTCCTGAGGCTGAGCCGGTCATGCGAGCAGGCAAAAACGCCACTCAGATGCAATTAATCTTCTCTTGTCTTACGTGAGATGTTTTACCTAGAGGCCAAGAAAATTAACCATTGCCATGGAAAATGATTAAATTACACTATAGGCCTGAAAACAAAAATATTTTACAATGATCCATTCAGTCATGCTCTCTCTTCTTTTCATAATAGACAGGATAGGTATTTTATTGAATATTATAATATATGCTCAGCCATAAAAATATATTATAATGGGTGACTAAACATGCAGACTGATACATATGTGCTCTTGCTCTACTATGTATTGTTTTGGTCTGGTGCAATACATTTTCTACAAAATTATCATCCTTATCATTTCCCCACAGGCTATTTACATTATGTATGTAGATCATAAACATTTGGGTAACAGAAATAGGTATGTTTTAGCTGTAGCAGGACATTTTCAACACTTAGTGTTGTTTCAGCTTTGAAGATGTACATATAATTGCATTTGATAGATTATACAATAACACTTTACAATAAGGTTCATTAGTTAACTTTAGTTAACATTAACCGCACTTATACAGCATTTATTAATCTTTGTTAAATGTTAATTTCAACATTTACTAATACATTATTAAAATCTTGTTAACATTAGTTAATGCACTGTGAACTAACATGAACAAACAATGAACAACTGTATTTTCATTAACTAACGTTAACGAAGATTAGTAAATACAGTAACAAATGTAATGCTCATGGTAAGATCATGTTAGTTAATAAATTAACTAATAAACCCTATTGTAAAGTGAAAAAAAAAAAAACATTTGCAAAGTACTGTGAGAGCAATTAGAGAGCAGAGGGAGCCGTATGATTTCAAAACGCTTTTGCAGTACTTTGATGTCATGCACCCATCGGTCTGCGCAGCACCACTTCAAGTCGAACACACCTAATTTCTGAGAGCTACGACTTATACCACTGTACCACCCAACCACTGCAGATTTATTTTGGAGTTAATGGTGCAATTTTGGACAAAGCAAAAGAGTGACTGTGAGGTGTATGCCCTTATCCTGGTGCAGATTGTAGTGCTGATGGGAAATATGTGCAGGTGATGGCCAAGTGAGTGCAGGTGAGGGTCAGTATTTCACAATAATACTATTATTTTAAATATCTTAATTAAGCAAACATTTTGTATGGTAGTGTAAATATATATGTATGTCTTTCTGTTTGACACCACCACAATTAACTTTAAAATGATGAATAAAATAATAAAAGGGTAGGAGATGAAGATTCTTAGACTCACTGATTAAATTTATTGTTTATTTGATGTGCCAAGTAAGAGGCAAAGGCAGAGAAGTTTATTAGAGAAAAAAAGATCACCTTGTAAATGTGTGTATTTATAACATATTGTAGGTCTACTCCATCCATGCAATGTAGCATGCTCATTCAAAATGCTGTTATTTGGTCCTAAATTGGAAGCGACGTCATTGAAATCAAAGTAGATACACTTTAAATGATGTAATGTGTTAACGAAGTGAAGCGATTCAAGCAACCTTGAACTGAAAAGGTGATACGTGCTCAATAAGTAATCCTTAGGTATAGTTACATGAAAAAGTGACTGGGGCGTGTATTGTAAATACTGACAAAAAAGGCATCTGAAAAAATATGAGTCAGAGACTGAGAACTGACTGAGGGGGCTGAGAACTCTTGATGAACACGACAGTACCTGATTTTCATCTCATTTGAGACCTGAGAGTAAAGCAAACAGCAGTCAGAACACAGAGCAGAGCATAAGTATGAAGTTTAACACAGCTGTGAGTGTTGTTGGAACCATACTTCTCAACATAGCAGGTAAGATCTTACAAAAGTCTATAAAATTAGCACCAGATTCACAGACAAGGCTAAAATGCATTATTGAGCTGTTTGATTGTTTGTTGTTTTTAAAAGCTACTTAAATGTCCTAATTGAACTAAAGCATAATCCTGGCTTAATCTAAGCCCTATTTGTGAAACCAGGTCAAAGTGTTATCTTAAAAATGTTTAAATGGTATAATAATGACAAGCTGATTGAATTCCTGTTGCTAAAAACCTTTGTAACTCACACACATCGAGACCTGAAATGGCATAAAGAAATACATTTTACATTTGTAAAGAAAATCATATGAAAAGCACAATATATATTTATCTAACATTTTAAGCATTGAACCTTTAGATCGAAAGGTGTTTACAATCATGAGAAATGTAAATTCAGTCAAGTGGGTTGTATATGTGTCTATAGTAACAGCCACTTTTAATGGATAAGTTTAATGCATGTGAACTTATTCAATACGGTTTAAAAAGCATCTCAGGATGCAGCTCGTGCAGTTGGTTGCGTACATGTCCCGAGTGAGAACTGGAATCTATATATAGGATGGCGACTTTAAGGAAGCTAAATTGTTATACAATGAGGGAAACGGTAATAATAAAGAATGAGTAGTGTCCAAATATTCAACTGTCTTATTACTACTGTATGTATAATAACAGTAATGACTGATATTTGAATGATATTTGAATAATATATATATAAAAATAAAAATCCTAAAAGTGGCTGTAAGACCTGTTTCTAGCACTACTAGCTGCCCAGGTGAAAAAAAAGTACACTTCTATAAAGTATTTTCGCGCACTAATTTTGTACTTAATATACGAAAAATTCTACTTTAGCACTTCTTAAGATCATCTTAAGAACATCTAAGTGTACTCAACTGTGCTATTTTGAGACACCATGAAATATGAACTAAAATGTGCCTCCGTGCACACCTACCTATTATGTAATCGCTATGGACTAATGGTAGTACGAAGGTGTTTACCAGCCGAAGCAAACTTTTCCGGAAAGTTCGCTTTGGCAAGCTGTTTCGAACTCCCAAACAAATTTCTTTCTTCTTTTTTTTTTTCTTTTTTTCTTTTTTTTAATTATTGAGCAAAACTAACAAGAACAAAAACAAGACAAGACAGCAATAAACAACAATGAACAAACACAAACAAATGTTAGGGTTACAATACAAAGCCACAAAGAGTATTAAACTAACTTAAATTAATTACACAATTTGGCTTAAAAAGAAGATTGAAGATGGCTACCTTTTAACAAAGATTGAAAAATCAATCCAAAATATTGTGCAATATACACAGTCCCAAAACAAATTATTAATTGTCTCTTCAAACTGATGACAAAATAAAATCGCTAAAGATTGCATGCAACTCTTGTATAAAAGAAAATTAGTAGTAAAAAGAGATTTAGCATACAGAAAAACAGCTTTACATGACATCATTACGTAACTTTCTTACGATAAATGGAGTGAATAGAGATTTTAGGAAACATTAGAACAGTTTTACACCAGAGCTGTAACAAGCAAGTCAGACCATGACATCCTGTAAATATGAAAATAATTACTTGTAGATAAATACAAGTTACTTGTAGATAAATAAGGTTGGGGTCATTCAGGGGGAAAAAGAAGATGTAAAGTAAAAGGAATAAGAATCAAAGATATATATGAAGAAAAAGAAAACTACAGATCTTACTTTAAGTGAGTATTTGGAAGGTTGAGAACAGTAACTTACTTAAGTCACAAACATGACGATAAAGGCAGAGCAGTAATGTCTTGCATGAGAAGTTCTTTGCCATCAACGTATGCCTTTGGACCCACAAAGTAAGTGTGGCGTCCTTGCTGACGAGCACTCTCAACAAATGGCCAAAGTTTGTTACGCTGCACGCGATCCTGGGGGGACAAGTCTTCTGCGAAACGCAAGCTTTCCGGAAAGCATCACGAAAATGATGCATTGTGAACTGAAGAATGATTCTGCAAGGTTTTGATCAGAGGGCAGAGTGTTGTCGCTCCTCATTTTTCCTAAACGGTGTACCACATCAATAAGCTCATGAGATTTGCCAGCAAAAGCTGGGAGAACAGCCTCACATATATCCAGTACTTTCTGTCTGATGTTTTCTCCTGGTTGTTCAGGTAGACCGTGGAGCTGCAGATTCCATCTCCTCTTGTATCTAGAAAGACCCTGTACTTTGTTCTTCAATTCTCTGATTCTTTTTTTGGCATTTGTCAAACGCTTATCAATTCGTTCCACTTTTCCCTGTACATCTTTAATTTCTTCTGACAGAAATTAAACTGATATCTTCACCGCCTCAATGCCTTTGTCAAGGATGTCTGCTCTTTCATTGATGATGGGCTTGAGAGATGTTATTATCATCGTGGCCAATGGGAATTGCAGATCCTCATCATCCTCATTCCTGCCTTTTTTGTGCCTTTATCGGAGTTACAGGTGGTGGAATGACTGCTCCAGAATTCAAGTCAAAGTCCACAGTAGCACAGGCACCAAGATTTAAAGATGAATCCATCAATTTAGTTTTGCATTTCTTATCTTCTGTCATAGTCTAAAAACCCTCCCAGTGGTTCAAGCAAGTAGAACTGATGAACAAGATAAAGGTGACGAAGGAAAGTGAAATGCATTAACTAACAAAAACTAAAACAGAACGAATAATTCACAAAAACGAACTTCCCAAAAGCAGAGAATAAAAAAAAACAAGCTAAGTGTTCAAAAAGTGCTTCCAAGAAGAAATAATATTATGTTAAGTGAGATGCACTTAGAATTACATGATAAAAGACAAATGTTCACGGACTGATTCACCCATGTTGTTGACTTCACGCCGCCATCCCCCCCCCCCCACTCTTCGGCAAAAGTGGGCATCGAGGGCGCATATCGGCCTCAAAGGGGCCCATGATCCTAATATGACAAACGGGACACCCCTGCACTAAAAGGCCTATGGACTGATGCCATCTAGTCGCAACACAATATCCAAAAAAAATATAATCAACCATTCACATAGTTATGGAAGCTTGTTTCCACCATGGAATAAAAAATAAATAAATTTTCTCAATTCTGAGAAAAAAGTCAAAATTGAGAGATATAAACTTGCAGATGCGAGAAACAACTAAGAATTGTGAGATTAAATTATCTTATTATTTTTTATTTGTGGCAGAAACAAGCTTCTTTAAACTTCCAAAATAGCCTATTGGCTGGAGTAAAAAGTGTGACAACTAGGTCCAGAGTGTATAAAATTAGTAATTAATGGCAGTACAGTATGTGGCAAAGTGGAACTCAAATTAGAACCATTATAGAAGTATGCAGGAGAGTGGGGTGTGTACAGCTTATGCATTTTTGTCTGGAACTAACCTTAAGCCTTGTCTTTGAAACCGGAGGAAAAGTATATTTGTACTATTTAACATATTTAATTATTGCAGGCTTGTGTAATATTCTGAGTTTTCATTTCACTGTTTTTATTCATTTCGAGGAATACTGAATCTGTTTTTGTGCAAGTGAGATGAGTAAATGCATGTTCACATTTAGTCTAGAACTACAATAACCATCATGTTCACACAGCGCACACAAATCGCACTTACTCCTGATTTCTCTCAACATGCGGACAGAAGACATGTCAGTCAATAAATGGGAAAACAAAGTAACTTGTAAATTTAAAAGTAATGTGTTACTTTACTAGTCACTTTGACTAGTAAAGTAACAATCTGATGCATTATTTGTAATGTGTTACTCCCCAACACTGCCCATAACCTTATTAAAATCAGTGTATTATACAGCCTCAAGTGATTAATAGCTTTTACAAAGCAATATGACTTAGTACTAGCTCTGAACTAATGCTCTGCACTTACCTTCTCATTGTATATTCTGTGCATTTAAAGATAATGCCTTTTGTTGGGTTAGTTGTAATGCATAAATGGGTGCCCTACATGGGTGTACTTGTTTTAAGAGACTTGACCTGTACTAGCATTTGAAGATAATATTCTGAAAGCAAGCCATAAGAAAGAAAAGTCTGAGCATTTATATTTTTGTAGGCTGATATAATGTAGAATAGAACAAAACTAATAAGACTGTAAATATTTGAATGTATATGATAATCATTAGTATTCATTTTTCTGTCAGAACACTATTGAAGCATTTATCTTTTGTTTGTGTGTTCCTGACTGAGCTTCATTTGCATTTGTTGCAAAATCTTTTGTAAGTATCTTCACTAACAAAACAGTAGGAAAGGGTGCACAAACAAAATACTGTGACTCACTATACGCAGCCTTCTTTATTTCCTTACAATCTATTGTTTTCATTTACTGACTGTTAGTAGATGGCAGCACCATGAATATTAGCTGTCAGATGAACTCAACTGATAAAGACTCCATTTGTGGTCTCCATTATGACTGTGATGTGTTTTCCCCACCGCTGATAACACATTTTATCATGAGAAAAGCCCTAAACAACACCGCTATCTGGAAGCTGGTGTACCGCATTGTGCTATTTATTTCTTGTAGATAAAGGACAACAAACAGAGAGGTTAAAAGTGTAAACTCTGTATATTACACTTAGTAAATCTCACTAAATGTCTGAAATTATACTAAGAGCGCAATCAGTGTTTTTCCAATCACCTAATTACCTCACCCCATGTGTCTGCTAAAGTGATTGTTTGATGATTAGCTCATTTATCGGGACATCAGTGTGATCGATAACTCAGTTCTCTGGCAGTGTGGAAGCATAATTCATTTCAGGCCTTGACTAGTTTATTCTTCATCCAAGCCAGCAGTTCTGCAGAAGATAAAACATCATGGCGTGTAAGTGCGTGAATAGTAGGGGTGTAACGGTACACAAACATGATGCTTTCGGTACGTATCTCGTTTTTGTCATGGTTCGGTACGGGTTTGGTGCAGCAGGGGGAGAAAACTAAATATAAAATTGCTTTTTTTATTATTAAACTGATAATTTAAACTGATAATTTTTTGTTAATTAAACTTGAACAAATATGTCTCTGTGTTTAAAAAGACTCAATTATAATTAATTTCTAAATGAAAAAAAATCCATTTCAAAACATCGGTTTCAAATCATATCTCCATTATATTGTTATTCTGCTTGTCTGGCACCAGTAAAAAGTGGCACTTTTTAAAGTGGCACCGAACACGAATTGCACTGAATTGTTCTTCCTCAGACCTGAACAAGCCCGACATAGAAGTTCCTCCCTATAGAAAAGCAGCGGACCTCTTCAACGGACAGCATCACAAACTGCGAGTGCATTAGTGCCCGGCAGCACTGAAGTATTTTAGTAGCAGAAGTATTCATTTTTCCCATTGGGATTTTTAAAAGTCTTTGTTAAAGAGTTAAAAGCCATTAACAAAGACAACCAGCTTCGAGGTGAATCATAACATTACAAACTTTGATTTGAAGTGAAAAAGTTTTTGAAAATCAGACAAAAATTCAAAAGGTACAATATTATATATTAAGTTTATTGCAAAATATGCATATATAAAAAAAGATTTCAATATTTTGAGAGTGTAGAGAGATTGACTTGATTACGTCATTGGCAGTTCTTCATGTGAGTGGGCACAGCTAACAAGGTCTTTTGGCGTGTTGCTTTTTTTGACTCTGACGGAAATTTGCCTATGCAGAAAAAGAATGGTGTTTTTACTCACTGTTGCACTCTGGGACTTGGGTGGGACAGGTACCAGATTTTTTAAAGGTTTAAAGGAGGCATGTTTTACCCCTTTTCCACCAAGGCAGTTTGAGTGCTGGTTCAGAGCCAGAGCCTAGTTTCAAATCAGTCTTTGTCTTTCGACATACAAAGCACCAGCTCCAAACCAGGAAAAATGGTTCGTAAGTAGCACCAAAACATTGCTGGGCTAGAAGTAAGAACCGCTTGCGTCAGGGGCTGGGGGCGGGGTTACCGTGACTAACAAGAAACTTGTGACCGCCATTTTTGAAATAGCAGCTAATCGAGCTAATAGCAGCTCGATTGTAATCTCCGTCAATATACAAATTATGGCGAGCCGTGTTTGGATGCCGATGTAGGTTCACAAAGTCATGAGCATCAACAGTAGTGAAACATTCGTCATTGTTGATGGAAGGCTTGTTCGAGATGCATCGGAGCAGCGTCAGAGCATACGACTCCTTGTGCTTTTGGATAGTTCTCGCGGAGTTTTGATGTCATGCGACGATCGCTATGCGAGAAGCCGATGCATCTCAAACGAGCCTGGTGTGTTTGTGTTTGGCGCTGCAGCACTAGCTTTGCTGTGAAATATGAGACCTATACAGTGACGTAAGACCTGGCTCTGTGCTGCTCTCTATCCTGTGGAAAGGCAAACCGGTTCTTAGAAGGCTCGTCAGTTGAACCAACTCCGAACTGGCACTAGCACTAGCTCTGAACAAGCACCTGGTTCGTGCTGGTGGAAAGGGGGTATTTGAGAACATATTAGGTCTGTTTTAAAACCTAGAGAGCTTCTTACCTAAACCATAAAGGTTTACAGAGAAAACTATTCGTGAGCTTCTCAATCACTGTATCTCAGTTGGCTGGTAACCCCCTGGAAGTACTGGATCCGCATACAGCTATCTGAATACTCAGTTCTGGGCACACATCACCTGAGCTGTAAAGGTCAAATGGCTTAATCACACTAGAGACGGAGGAAAAGGATGTGCTGACAACGCTGATTAGCACCACAAGAATGTGCCGAGTCCCAAGCCATTCACTAGTGACTATCCTGAGCTGTGCCCAGTGTTGCCAGGTTTCATAAGCAACCTGGTCTGACAAAACAAACCTAAAATAAATGACCCCTGGTATTGGTGGGTCGGGCATTCGCACATCTGCCCCAATCCACTCCTTTGAGTTTTTTTCGTTCATTGAACCATTTCTAGTCCCTTTCCACAATAAATAAATAAACAATGGGAAACAAGGCTTATCCATCCTGAGAATTGAACACCATTATAAATGAAATGATCACACTTAAATTATCTGACAAAATGTTCACACTCTTGAGAGATGGTATCATCAGCATGGTCATATTCCATCTAGTTTTTTAAGATGGTGTTTATATGGAGACTGCCTGCTGTGGAAACTAAAGAGAAGTGATTATCATTACAGCTCCCCATGCTGTCTCTGCTGTCAGAGCCATCACAGCGTACAGTACCTCTCATCGTGTAACTCCCCACAGTCTCTCTGCAAATCGCTAAGAATCAGATTTGTTTCCACATTGTGACAGGCGTGCAGTGCTCCGGACCTATTAATATTTTGTTTGATTTTGTGTTATTTATAATAATAATAAACGTATGTACACTGCTCAAATAGATTAAAGTAACACTTTGAAAACACATCAGATCTCAATGGGGAAAATTTTCATGCTGGATATCTATACTGATATGGACTGGGTAATATGTAAGGAATGAAAGGGTAGTAAAAGGAAAACAAATGCATACTCACTGAACCATATAGGCTTGTTTATTCATCAACGTTTCGGCTAGTAGCCTGTGTCAAGGTGACAAAGGATGGAAAGGAATGAAAGGATGCCACATTGTTTGATGGAAATGAAAATTATCAACGTACAGAGGACTGAATTCAAAGAGACCCCGAAAATCAAAGTGAAAAAAATGATGCAGCAGGCTAGTCCATTTTGCTGAAATTTCATTGCAGCAACTCATAATGGTACTCAGTAGTTTGTATGGCCCACACATGCTTGTATGAGACTTCTAATGAGATGATGGATGGTGTCCTGGGGTATTTCCTTACAGATCTGGAAAAGGACATCACTGAGCTCCTGGACAGTCTGAGGTGCAACCTGGTGGCGTCGGATGGACCGAAACATAATGTCCCAGAGGTGTTCTATAGGATTTAGGTCAGGCGAGTGTGGGGGCCATTCAATGGTATCAATTCCTTCATCCTCCAGGAACTGCCTGCATACTCTCATCACATAAGGCCCGGCATTGTCGTGCACCAGGAGGAACCCAGGACCCACCGCACCAGCGTAGGGTCCGACAATGGGTCCAATGATTTAATCCTGATACCTAATGGCAGTCAGGGTGCCATTGTCTAGCCTGTAGAGGTCTGTGCATCCCTCCATGGATATGCTTCCCTAGACCATCACTGACCCACCACCAAACCTGTCATGCTGAACGATGTTACAGGCAGCATAGCGTTCTCCATGATCCAAAGGGCCCACTAGATGACATCAGGCCCTCAGGACACCCTCATGAAGTCTGTTTCTGATTGTATGGTCAGAGACATTCACACCAGTGGCCTGCTGGAGGTCATTTTGTAAGGCTCTGGCAGTGCTCATCCTGTTCCTCCTTGTACAAAGGAGCAGATACCGGTCCTGCTGATGGATTAAGGACCTTCTACGGCCCTGTCCAGCTCTCCTAGAGTAACTGCCTGTCTCCTGGAATCTCCTCCATGCTCTTGAGACTGTGCTGGGAGACACAGCAAACCTTCTGGCAATGGCATTGGTATTGATGTGCCATCCTGGAGGAGTTGGACTGCCTGTGCAACCTCTGTAGGGTCCAGGTATCGCCTCATGCTACCAGTAGTGACACTGATCCTAGCCAAATGCAAAACTAGTGAAAAACAGTCAGAAAAGAAAAATGTCAGTGGCCTCCACCTGTAAAACCATTACTGTTTTGGGGGTCGTCTCACTGTTGCCCATCTAGTGCACCTGTTGTTAATTTCATTATCACCAAAACAGCTGAAACTGATTAACAACCCCCTCTGCTACTTAACCAGGGGCCCGTTTCAATAAAGACGTTCAACCAACTCAGAGTTGAAACTTGAACTCTGAGTTGACTTACCCTGAAATGGGAAACTCTGAGTTTTCTGTTTCAGAACAGTTGAATTGAGTTAGTTCAATCCACTCTGAGTAGGTTGACTCGGAGTTAAGCACGTGCACCACGACTATGAAAAGCCATTATCAATGGAGCTCCGATATTACGATTCACCATGGCAACAGCACGTGACAAAATAACTTCTAAGTCAATACTTCAAAATACTTCTAAGTCAATGCAAGTTTAATTCTTATCACTGTTATAATATCAAAGGTGAAAACTGGCAGAGCAGTAAGTTACTGAACTAATATTCATTTTCATGTATCCCACATGCAAAAAAAAGAAAAATTCATTTTTTAAAATTACTTTGCAAATTATGTTCTATTTATCATGTAGGCTAAAAGTAGCAGTTCTTTGCAATAAGTGTAAATAGTACTTAGATGCTATTTATATTTTATACTGGCAGATACATAGGTACTATTTGCACCTCTGTTTTGTAAATTCACAGGATGCAATAATAACAGAGTAGAAATTATTGTATCATTATTAAACATTCGTTAGGCCATTTACTTCCACTTTTAGAATATTTTCTTCATTTTTATTGAAAATAAATTCTTTTCTGATATATGATATGATATGATATGATATGATATGATATGATATGATATGATATGATATATGATATGTGATATGATATGATATGATATGATATGATATGATATGATATGATATGATAAAAGGGAAAAGAGTGAGCTCGGCAAAGGACAGATTCGAACCCGATCATTCGCGTCACAAGTTGGTTCTGTGCGCTCACCGCACTACTGCTTACACCACTGAAACCATTAATAAAATATGTTGTTTTTAACCTTGTGTGATATTGGTGGCCAGGGCTACTGTAAATTCCGAATAATCTTGTTTTATGTTTGAGAAACAAAATAATTAAAATGTTTATTACCACACTGGCAGATATTGATAATTTTACTTAAGTAAATAAAAATGCACTTAATTTAGATCCCCCCAGGAAACAAGACTAAATATCATATATAATTCTCTTATATAGAAAATCCATCTTGATTTAAGAATTTTTAGATATTTGTACTTGAAATAGGACAAAAAAAAATACTCCGTAAGAAAAGCATTTTTGCAGTGTGAATGAATGAATGAACTATTTAAACATCACTTGCACTTTAAAAGGGGGGAGGAGACCGAAAGAAACTCTGGGTTTAGGTTACAAGCTGTTTAATTCATAAAACTGAATTACAATTAAAAATGTATTAAAACTAAATGAATTAAAACTAAATCCATAAAATTATCCCATGATAGGAACCCTTAAAATGTTATGAAGTGCCTGAGAGAACCCTTTAAGTGTCTATATACCTTTTAAGTGTAACATGATGAATTAACAATGAACAGTTATATTTTTATTAACTAAAATTAACAAAGATTACTAAATACTGAGAAAAAAAATATTGATAATTGTTAATGTTTGTTAATGCCTTAAGCATGCTAACTAATAGGAGCTTATTATTAAGTGCTACCAATTAAATTTAAAATTAAATTGACATTAAAGATCATTTTTTAATGTATTAAAGTATTTAAAAATCTGTTGACATGAACTACAAGCACACACTTCAAAATGACTTTAGTAGTAATTAACAAATTAACAATTCATGTTTTAAAAAAAATCATGTGACTCATAATCTTTTCAACATCACTTCTCTGATGATGTGTTTACTAATGCGAGGGCGGGGCAACCTGTCACTCACATGAATTCAACCAATAGCAAAACACAACCATCCAATTAATTCCCTTATGGACAACAAGTCCCACCCTACATTTTTTTCTTGTTCGAAGAGTCGTTTTACTTAGATATATGTCACAACAGGGAAGAAAAGATGATCACAACTTCCTTTTCATGACTTGAGAGGTGCGATTGCATAAAATATTTTCAGATTTTTAATTTTTTTCTTGGAAAGCAGATAAAATAATGATTAAGAAAATGCGTTTTGCAGAGTGTGTGTTGGCTATTTCACAATACATAACTGCACAATGACTGTGTGCAACTAAATTTCCACTTCGTCAAACAAGTTGTGGTTGCAGGCTTTCTTAACTAGACATATACAGATGTGTTGTGAGAAAATGTGTGATGGCCATGACTGTTAAATCATGGATAGATGCCCTGTTTTCCAAGCCCTAATGGATTCTGGCTTACTGAGCTCAGACGCTAGAGATTAATAAGACATCTGAAGCATCATCCACTAACAGAGTCAATCCATTACTGGCTGACATAGCAAGCCAAGGTCTTTATCCACTTTCACATAGCACTTACCTATGTACGCAAGTAAAAAGGAGCATTCATTTGTGATATTGACAGTGTGGTGTATAGAACCAAGATTTCACACAATCTTTCGCAAAAACCATCCTTGCACTGAATGTAATACAACAATTTACGTAACAATGGTTTTAAGAAGGATGCTCTCCGATGAAATGGCCGGACACACAGTAAAATCTTGTGCAAATAACAGCTGATAACACAATCTGATCTGACCAAACCTTTTAAGCCGTCACATATCAGAAAAAAATGGCTAATAGTTTCCTTTTGCAATTATTTGATTATGTCTCACCAGCTATTATGAGAATGTCATGTTTGTTGATGAATATTGCTTGCAAATTTAAATTGTGTAACTTAATCATGTAAAGGAGATCAGTCTCTAGCAGATCACTCAGCACAGATCACTACTGCCCTCTCTTGCCGTTAAAGACAAGAATCCTCCCATCCTGTCCAGCTCTATTACAATTAGTGAGATAGAACTGTGGCAAAGCTTTGCTGGATGGCACTGTTCTAGAAGTTAACTGAGATTACCATGCAATTAATATGCAATATGCAGCATCCAAAGAACTTTTCCTCACTGATACAAAAGAAATCAGGTGAAGCAGCAGTTGTGTATAATATCATTGTAGATCTTATATAAAAATCAATGGAGAACTGTCAAAGAATTTATTTTCTTAGGCAAGTTTTAAACCTATTTCAGTGATTTTTAATGCATTTTATTACAACTAACCCTGAGTTTGAAGTGTCATAAAATAGAAGTTACATCCATTTTTACATGCATAGTGTAACATACTTTGTGAGTGAAACAGCTTATCAAACAAGAATAAATATGAGACTGGACTTGATTTTATCTATTGGTTGTTAAAGTTGGAATGAAAAGAAAATTCACATTTTTTTTTTTTTTTTTAAATGCATGTTATGGATCTCAATGTGAACAACTCATCCATATGCCTCCCATATGTTTCCTTCGTTAAAAAGTTTTTGACCTTGTAATGTTTAAATAAAATGAAACAACTCTCATCTCTCCGGTGACGTATGCAGGACTTCTCCAATCATTTAGTGTGCTAAACTCCATCCCTGTAATTTGAGAACAAATAATACGTCATTGATGTAAAATGAGGAATATCACAGGATAAGCTAATTTCTAATTTAAAACTTTTTTATTACAAATATACCCTATATATGTGTCTTTGCATATTAAACTGGGATATTTTAAAATCCCCCCCCCCCCCCAAAAAAAAAAAAACTTTAATGAAAATAGATAAAGTTCCCATTCCTCCAAAATAATTTAGAAATTGAGAAAGGATATGCTACAATGCATCTGTTAAACTGCACTAATTAACAACCATTACCCACAAAAAATGCTACTGAATATTGCCTTACCATGTTCAGTTAATAAATGAATCCAGGGTAATTCCAACTCATCTGTATTTCATAAGAGAAATAAAGAGAAATGCATCGCTGCATTAATACATAAGATTATAGGTGCATAACACACAGCAGTCATGCAAGCGCACATATCGGCAGCAGAGTCCTGCACCTGTGCTCTCTGTTTGCAATGAAAGACTGACATGAGGGCCTCTGGGCTGGTGGTATAAAACCAGGACCAGTCCCAAGATGCAAATCCGCCCTCAGACCGGGTTTTGGAGCATGTAAGTCGGAGTCAGGGGAGAGGTGTTGTGCGACAGGCTGGATCTCAGTCGATGAAGGTCTCATGCTTCACCAAACCCATTTATTCTCTCTGATCTGACCGACTTTATGCAGTCTTTTCGCTGTCTTGATTAAAAGACACACCTAAGCATAGTAATCTAAAGATGTAAGTTTAATGTAAATGATAAAGTACCGTAGGCTACTTATAATGTCGAAATCATTGCAGATATCTTCAGTTTGTTGGTGTATGTTAAATAAAACATTTTGTCAATTTAGAATGAAGCAAAAAATGGCTGATTCACTTGCAGATGTTATTTTTATGATTCAAGAATAGACAGTAAAAGCGAAATGTAAATTTGAAACACATTCTTACTACATTCTCAATTATCTTTTCAAACCGCCTCGTTTTATTAAAAAAAATGCATTTGACATTTAAAATAATCAAAAGCACAACATTATATAAAACTCATTGTGAGCTTTTATCAAGAAAAAACATCCACCAAAACAGCTCTGATCCTGTGAGGACAGAAGAATCTAGAAAACACAGTCTGATTCACCATCAGGGACCGAGTCCAGAAAGCATCTCAAAAAAGATCCTCCCTCCTACCAACAATTGTAATTCCTCAAGGCCTCGTGATGTTTATAAAGGGGACTCCACAATCTGACCCGCATCTTTACGACAAAAATCATCTATCCGGTAAGAAGAATGCTTTTTCTTGTCTTATCTGTCTTTAATTATGATTGTTTTAAATATTAAAAGCCATAAATACTGCTGCATGCTTTTTATAATGTTGGTATTCTGTAAGTGCCACTAACTTTTTACATAAAAAAGGATGTTCTTGCCATTGTATTGGTTGCTTTAAAACAAGGGTGTCCAAACCTCCTGTACAGAGTTTAGCTCCAACTTGCCTCAACAAACCTGCCTGGAAAGTTTCTATTATGCCTAGTAAGATCTTGATTAGGTGGTTCAAGTGTGTTTAATTGGGGTTGGAGCTGAACTCTACTGGAATATCTTCAAATTTTATAAACAAACTTTAAATTATTAGTTTACATTTGTTGTTTTGGGTACTTTCCAAATCAAGTTTTGTACTTTTTTTTTAAAGATTTAAAGTGTTAATATGATAGAAATGTGACTTTTCCACTAACAACAACTTTTATTTTGAACTATTATTATTATTATTATTATTATTAATAAAGAATAAATTGTACTAGTTTGAAAAAATGTTTTACTGTTAAAAAGTTAAAGGAA
Source organism: Ancherythroculter nigrocauda (assembly GCA_036281575.1). Lineage (NCBI taxonomy): Eukaryota > Metazoa > Chordata > Actinopteri > Cypriniformes > Xenocyprididae > Ancherythroculter > Ancherythroculter nigrocauda. Next base: position 57,930,723 of record VTFQ01000001.1, on the reverse strand, counting down.
GGTAGAGAGTTAAAACCACAACCTATTTTTCTATTCTTTATGTAGACCAAGTTGTCAAATACAAAATTCACAGAATTAAACTAAAATTTTATTGAAATCACACAGAATAATCAACTTGTCATCTTTTGAGAGTAGATCAGATTCATAAAAACTGATGACTACTGATATAGATTTCCATTTATGCTCAATAAAGCAAAAAACAGACCTGACCAACTTGAATATATAAATGGACACACTTTATCAAATCAAGTGCCCATTATTACCCTGAGCTGAAGGAGAAAAAGTCAATTGATTAACAATTCAAGGAATCCTCCTAATCTTTCTCAGCACACATGCTCCCACTGGAGAGAGTTTATCCTAAAGGCAGAGAGAGAGAGAGAGAGAGTAGGTCAGGGACATGCTCAGGGCCACAAGGGCCTTTCTGAGGCCCCAGTGGAGCAGTGGTACAGAGAAAAGCATGACAAGAACACATGAAGCTTCAGACTTAACAGGGAGGTGCTTCACATAAGCTCTGCTATAAAGGGGACAGATGAACCACAGACCTTCATCAGTCCTTTGTATGTTATATGTTTGACATGTTTTGTAGTAGCTAACAAATAATATTTCATAGATGAATAGTTCTGACTCTAAACTCTGATTAGACGAGCCATGCAAGAAGTACTACAGTGCCGATTCAATGCTGTACAACTGTGATTTTACAGTTTACAGTTACCCTAATCTGTGTAAATTAATGTTATATACAAAGAGCGCTGTTGCCACAACCTACCCACAGGTGTGAGTTGTAAAACTAATAGAAAACATGATATTTAATGTTTACTTTCTTACTTTAGATTTTTTTTTTTTTTTACTGTTTCCTTTGATTTGGGAGGGGATAGTCATGTATGATAGTGATTTTACTTTTGTAACTGTTCTATGTTTACGCTGATATTACTGCATGTTACCGCACTTATGATCTCCCCTATTATTGCACCAAGTTTATATGTTGTTTACCAGCCCTAAAAGTTCCTTTAATGTAATTTGTTGTGCAAAATATGATAATTTAATTCATGCAACAGAAGCTAGCAAATCATTTTTCAAGTTGGACATTGTGAATATGTTGCTACAATTGCAACTGCCTCGCACATAGCGAAGTGTGCCCTTATATATGCTGTGGAAACAGGGCGGGACTCGTGTGTTGTACAGACCCTGATGGAAGTCCCTTTCGACAGGTGCTTCTACACAGATGTGTTCCTGTGCACTCGTGTTTGTGCAGCGATTGCACTCCTGTGGGGATATGCAGCCGGATAGCAGGAAAACATCCTCAGGGGTAGATTATCCTGCCTGTTTGTGGTAGCTGATGCATTGTTAGATCACAAAATGTGACATGATCCACAAACTGTCTTACTTTGGTAGCTTGAAGCTACTAAAAAGATAAAGTTATTGCTCATATGTTACTTGGGTCTCAAATGTTTCTCTAAAATTCCTTAGGAGAAATAAAAATGGACACAAATGAGAACATTGGCGACATTTAAGAGTGTTGGTAAAATTTGAAAAGGTCTATTGAAATCTCTGACTTCAATTGCAGACTTTGGTATTGTGGGATTACATCACATGACATAGAACCAGAAACATTGTATTGGGCATTCAAGGGGAAAGTGATGGCATCAGTTTACTGATTAGATTTAGTTTCCAGTGAGGAAGAACTTTTGCACCGAAGGAACCTTTTCATAGTTCCTAAAACTATTGGCTTAAGTACCCGGATTTTGCCGTGTCCGCACCGCAGGAACTAGGAACGATTTTAGTTCTAGGAATTCCTTTTGGGGGAACTACATTAGCTCCTCCTTCAGAGTAGGGTCTAAACCAGCACTATAGGAACTATCAGTGTCGTAAGTGTACGCTGATTGGTCAAACACTGGCATTTTTAAAAAGCCGTGTAAACATATTTACTTCACGAACTTGGAAAACACCGATAACAGCATTTACCTGCTGTCTGCAGGGTTGTGTTCTTTTCTCCGCCTCAATGATATGTAATACTGAAAGTTGTCATGGAGATTTTGTCTCTTACCCCCACTTTTTGCTCTTTCAGTTGTGTATATTATGCATTTATATTCCATCTGCATTATTACAAAACCCACAACACAACAAACACAGCTCCGATCACGGCATCCTTCATCCACCGGTTTTTAGTGTCTGTAAATACCACACTTAAAGACGCTACTGTCGGTGGAACAGTGTGAATGCAACCAGGAACATGGCCCCAGGAATAAATTAGTTTTCAGGGAACTATCCTAGTGGCTAGTTCTGAGTTTCTAGAACTGAGTTTCTAGAACTATTTGGTGCGAAAGGCCCTTATCTTTCTACTGAGAGTCAAACTATAGGGCTTTCACACCAGAGGAACGTTTTCATAGGTCCTATAACTATTGGCGGAAGTAAAAAAAAAAAAAAAAAACAATTCTGGTGTGTATCTTGCACTTCTGAGGCAGTGTGAAATCAACTTTAACCCCTGGTTTCACAGACAAGGCTTATGTCTAGTTCCAGACTAAAATGCAAGTTTGAGTTGTTTAAATGAAACCAGCTTGCACTGGCATATTAAATGCCCCAATTGAACTAAGGCATAATCCTGGCTTAAAGGGGTGGCTGATTATGATTTCACTTTTTTAACTTAAGTTAGTGTGTAATGTTGCTGTTCGAGCATAAACAACATCTGCAAAGTTACGACACTCAAAGTTCAAAGCAAAGGGACTCATAAATTTATCCACTAACCATTAGAAACATCCTGTTGCATTCTACATGTTGTCACTTCTTCTTGAGTCTCTCCATCATTGTCTGACTCCGGTTTTAACATAAAAGGATGAACAGTTTCTGACATTTTAAGCCCCGGAATCACAGACAGGGCTTAGGCTAAGCCAGGATTTAGCCTTATTTCAATTAGGATATTTAAGTAGCTTTTATAAACATACCCTAGAAAAAAAACATTACTGGTATGCATCTTGAGAAAAAACAATGGCACTGACATATTTTAAAGGGATAGTTCACCCAAAAATGAAAATTTGATGTTTATCTGCTTACCCCCAGGGCATCCAAGATGTAGGTGACTTTGTTTCTTCAATAGAACACAAATGATGATTTTTAACTCCAACCGTTGAGTCTGTCAGTCAAATAATGCAAGTGAATGGCAACACAATTTATAAGAGTCAAAAAATATGCATAGACAAATCCAAATTAAACCCTGCGGCTCATGGCAGCACATTGATGTCCTAAGACATGAAGCGATCGAGAAACCGAACATTATTTATATCATTTTTTACCTCTAATACACCACTATGTCCAACTGCGTTCAGCACTCGGTTAGTGATGTCTGATCGCGCTCTGACAACGGCAGTGATGTCTCGCGCATATACTTCAATGAGTGAAACTTTCATTGTCAGAGCGCGATCAGACCTTACTAAGCGAAAGCTGAACGCAGTTGGACATAATGGTGTATTAGAGGTAAAAAATTATATAAATAATGTTCGGTTTCTCGCACAGACGAGAAAAATCGTTTCATGTCTTAGGACATCAATGTGCTGTCATGCGCCGCAGGGTTTAATTTGGATTTGTCTGTGCATGTTTTTTTGACTCTTATAAATTGTGTTACCATGCACTCACATTATAAGACTGACAGACAGCAACAGTTGGCGTTAAAAATCATCATTTGTGTTCTACTGAAGAAACAAAGTCACCTACATCTTGGATGCCCTGGGGGTAAGCAGATAAACATCAAATTTTCATTTTTGGGTGAACTATCCCTTTAAGATATATCAGTGCAAGTTTCTTTCAGTTAAAACAGTTCAAACATGCATTTCAGTCTAGGACTAGCTTAAGCCTTGTCTGTGAAACTGGGAGAATGTGAGTCTGCGTGAGGTAATCGGAGCTGCTAACATGAGCTCTTGAAACTCCACCCTCTTCTTGAGAGCAGCAGCTCATTTGCATTTAAAGGGACACACAAAAACAGAGTGTTTTTGCTCACCCTCAAAAATTGACAAATTTAAAATGCTATAAAAAATTTTCTGTGGGGTATTTTGAGCTAAACCTTCACATACACACTCTGGGGACATCAGAGGCTTATTTTTACATCTTGTAAAAGTGGCATTATATGACCCCTTTAACCCTTTGATGCGCAACATGGGTCGAAAATGACCCGGCTGAGTTTTTATTTTCTATATCTTTGCAAGAAAGTAATTTCATCATTCAGTATTCCAGGTATTCCTCAATTAACTTCTTTTTGATCATCACAAATCCTCATTTTAATTTTTTTTTTCTTACTTTTTGAATAAAAATCATTTTTGTATCACTACCCTTCTAATGCGCAACATGGGTAAAAAATGACCCGTATTCATTTCCTATGTAATTTCAGTCATGGTTGAGTGTTTCTTTGCTAAATCTATAAAAGAAATGTATTTTATCATTCATTTATTCCAGGTATTCCTTAAATATCTTGTTTTTGATTGTAAAAAATCATTATGTTCATTTTTTCTTTCTTACTTTATAAACAAACAGTTTTTGTATGTCTACATCAATTTTACACACATGGGTCAAAAATGACCCGTATTCATTTCCTGTGTTATTTCAATCATGACTGAGTGTTTCTTCGCTGAATCTTTGAAAGAAATGTATTTTGTCATTTATTTATTCCAGGTATTCCTTAAATATCTTGTTTTTGATTGTAAAAAATCATTATGTTCATTTTTTCTTTCTTACTTTATAAACAAACACAGTTTTTGTATGTCTACATCAATTTTACACACATGGGTCAAAAATGACCCGTATTCATTTCCTGTGTTATTTCAATCATGACCGAGTGTTTATTCACTGAATCTTTGAAAGAAATGTATTTTGTCATTTATTTATTCCAGGTATTCCTTAAATATCTTGTTTTTGATTTTCTACAAATAATTGTTTATTTTTTCTTTCTTACTTTATAAACAAACACAGTTTCTACATCAATTTTACACACATGGGTCAAAAATGACCCATATAGAAGTCTTTAATATTTGCAAATTTTTGCAAGTAGGAACATATTTACTGCAGACAACTGTTCATCTGCCACACATTTCACATCTTAACAAGGCTACTTTTGTATATTTGATGGATGCAAGTCTCATTATATTTAATATATTAGGCTATATATTTCATAATTTTTTATTTTTTGTCATAAATCAATGCAATTGGTCATCCTTTATGTCTGTCAGCATTCCTGAAAAGTAACAGTTTTGGACATATACAACATGGGTCTAAAGTGACCTGAATGAGTTATTTTCTATTTTGCATATATTACAATAAATTAATTTCATCATTCATTATTCCAGGTATTACTCAATAAACAAATCCTTATTTAAATTTTTCCTTTCTTTTTGAATGAATTTTTTTTTGTGTCATTATCTTTCTAAAGGCCAAAGTATACTTCACGTTTTATGCGTATGTGAGGGTCATCATACAGATTTTTGTAACTTTTTATAATTTCCACCAGTTTTCTGTAACTGTGTATGTGCAACCTGCACATACACATTTAAATTGTGTTCGACTGTTCGCAAAGTATACTTTCAACTTTTTTTTACAGTGATGTCATCATCCACCTCAGTTCTGTTGAGGACCAGCCGCTAACACTCTAGATAAAGAAAATCAAAAGCACAAGAATATTCAAATATTCAAATTCAAATACACTTATTATATATTTTACTGTTGCACAGAAACCTTGTTCAAAACTGTTACTTTTTAGGAACACTGATAGATATAAAAGGTGACCAATAGCATTGGTTTATGACAAAAAATAAAGATTATGAAATATAATATGACTTTCATCCATCAAATATACAAAAGCAGCCATGTTGAGACGTGAAATGTGTGGCGGATGAATAGTTGTCTGCAGTAAATATGTTCCTACTTGCGAAAATTTGCAAAGGTTTCTAATATGGGTCATTTTTTGACCCATGTAAAATTGATGTAGAAATTTGTGAAAATCAAAAACAAGATATTTAAGGAATACCTGGAATAAATAAATGACAAATTACATTTCTTTTAAAGATTCAGCGAAGAAACACTCAGTCATGATTGAAATAACACATGAAATGAATACGGGTCATTTTTGACCCATGTGTGTAAAATTGATGTAGACATACAAAAACTGTGTTTGTTTATAAAGTAAGAAAGAAAAAATGAACATAATGATTTTTGACAATCAAAAACAAGATATTTAATGAATACCTGGAATAAATGAATGATAAAATACATTTCTTTCAAAGATTCAGCAAAGAAACACTCAACCTTGACTGAAATTACATAGGAAATGAATACGGGTCATTTTTGACCCATGTTGCGCATTAGAAGGGGTTTTCATAGCTTGCGCATCAAAGGGTTAATCTAAGCCCTGTCTGTGAAACCAGGCCTAAGGACTGTCCACTGATTGCCTTTAAAATACTGAATGCATATAAAATGTATCATTGCCTTAGTCTGATTTGCTGACTACACCTCCAAACAGCACATTCTCAAAAAAGAATCCTGCTGAAAATACACCCAAGTGTCCTGGAAAAAGAATTTACTCAAGTTCTGGAGTTTGCACTTAACCCATGCATGCTTTCCAAAAAAGCTTTCACTCTACAATGATCCTACTAATGCTGAAGTATCTAAAGGTTACTGGATTTAAAAATAAATAAATAAATGTGAATTTGGCCACGATTTTGGAGTTTTAAATAAAATTGGGGAATCGTAAAATATTTATTTTGCCATCCAGCAAAGTCAGCAGGTGACTTGCTCACTGATTATTTACCTTTGCAATTGCAAAGAATTGCGGGTTGAAATTGTGGGTTTTCCTGCTAAAAACATTAGAGCATGAATTGCTTTGGTTTGTGCAGTACACTGTATGCAGTATCATAGCACAAAATCACTGACAGAAAAATGACACTGTCCGTCTAGTTTCAGTCAGTCTGATATTATATTCAAAACTGAATTTGTGAGCTTGCCATTTCAAGTTCAATTAACATATAATTTTTACTGTTCTTTCTAGAGTCTCATTTCAGATCCTCAGAAGTCATGGAGGGTCGACTACGTCACGACACAAGATTCAGCTACATCTTTAGAAGCAGCCTGCCCTCCTCTAACCTGACGACCAATTCAGTCAATGCGACACACGTCTTCAGTGTGTTCGATGGGTGTGAAGATATGGTGGCGGGTGTCGTTTTTGACCTAGCTATACAGTGCTTCAACGTGATCATAGGAATACCTGCCAACATCCTGGTCATAGCAAACCTAATAAACACCCGTAAGGAGCCTTCAACTTCTGACATCTTCCTGGGCTGCCTGGCTTTCATGGACGCCTACTTTGGATTCATGACGATCATAGCTTTCCTCAATTTCTACCTTTGGAGGAGTGCTATGGGTTATAGGGCTATGAAATTCTCTTATGGCGTGAAGGACACCAGTGGGCCGCTCTTCCTCTCATGCGTCTGTCTGGATCGCTTTATAGCCGTTCTTTTCCCCATCGCATTCGGACAGCTGAAGGACATCAAATACAGGATCGGCCTGACCATTGTGGTCCTGCTGCTCACTTTTGCTTATGCTTCAGCCAAAACCGTTGGTGGCCTCCCCAACTTTGAGAAGGTTTTCACTGGTGAGGTCTTGTTTGCTTTCACCTGGATGGTTGTGTGTAACGTGGCCATCCTCTGGGCACTGAAACGCTCACGAGGCTCTGGTAAAGATGAGATGAATCCAATGAAAAGAAAGGCATTTAAGATGGTGCTGTCTATCTTGATCATCATCGTGAGCAACTATCTCCCACCAGTTGCCATGTTCCCCTTTGAAGACCATTATCCACATAAGATCTTCACTTGCTATGTGCAGCCAGTATGTTTTGCCTTTGTAAACATCAGCAGCACTATCCAGCCCTTAACTTACTTGTCCCGCCTAGAGAAAGTACCGTTCTTGCCTGAATCTTGTGTGAAGAAGTTAAGCTGCAAGGAAAAAGACAAGCCCCCAAAGGAATGACTTCTGCCATGGTCTGAAATAAATGTTCTATACTACTGATACACTGGCACTGATTATTAAATGTAAATTAGTAGCTTCATTTCCATAGTTATTCAGATCTCAAAATATCTGATTATTTTACTAGATGTTTTCAGACTCTTTCTAGCTATGTTGTTGATGAATTTTTAATATATGCTTTGTTAGAAATGTTAAAGCATAAATGTATCTGTTGTAAATCCTGAGACAAATAAAACATGCAAAGATTCAATTAAAGAATTTTGGCGCCACCTTGTGTTACAGGCAAGAAAACAGAGCAAAATGAGAAGTTGTATGTGATAGATCTCTGAAATAAATCTATTTATTAAACATGTTACTCTTAATTTAAAGTACTGTGATCCCATTGGGTAACCGTGACACATGAGGCATCCAATGGCTATCCTTTCTGTCTCAGTTGTGTGTCAGCAGAAAAGTTATCAGGCCTAAACTGCCGGTGGGTTCTATGGGTGAAAAGTTAGGTTACAGAGAAAGAGTGAAAGGTGGTGAACAGACAAGGTTTCCTCACAGATTATCCAGCTGGAAGAAGACAACAGCAGTCAGAAGGAAGAGAGAATGGCATTGCTGTCTGAATCAACAGATTATCTGATTATTACACTTTTGCTTACAGGAGGCATGATGTAGTAGAAAATCACCAAGCTCAAAAATAAAATCAGCTCTGTACATTTAAAAAATGCCACTGAGCTTCCTTTAGTTCAGTTGTTCTTTTACTTATGGAGATGCATCATAAATACTATTTTTGAATAAGCCTGAATACCATTTTATAAAATGAATTCATGTATGCTTAATTTTGTGTCATGTCATTTCATCTTTAGACATGAGCTGAGTTTGGTCAAATCATAACTGATTTGACCCACTGATCAAGGTGTTTATGCTGGCTGATGTGCAAACTGGTCTTCCAGAGAAAAGTGGTCTACACAAGTCAACCAGAAGAATGGAAAGCTGCTGGATGAATTGAGGTTTAATGGCTGTCATTGACCAGGTTTGTGATCTACTATATATGGTTTGTGATTTTTCCTGATTGCTTTCTAACAAACTGATGGTGGCCCTTTTTTCTTTTCTGAATTTCTTTTATAGAATGACCATCACAACTTGGAGAGCTTGGATTCTCACAGCATTTCAGTGAAGACTAGAGGCAAATTCCCCATGAGAAACTCATGAGAAGAAATATAGTAAGTGGTCGCAAGAGTTATTTCAAATCATATGCCATCCTAAGTATCCACTGAATAGAGTCCATTTCAGAAATGCCTATGCAGTGTGTGGTTTCAGTGGGATTTTCTTCTGAAAACAGTTCTGATACAGAGTGATCAGTTTCAACATTTACGGCTCAGGTGACTGGCTTAAACATATTTCTGTTGCTGAGTGCTCATTAGTCATGATCAATAACATATTTATCAAACTTCAGCCATGCCCTGGCAACCAGCCAGAACACTCTCAACCATTTATAGGTCAGGACTTGATTTCATCTTTCAGAAATGTATTAGATCAGGGGTCTCAAACTCAAATTGGCTGGGGGCCGTTGCTGTGATTGACACCTCATAGGAGGGCCATTTTAATATTCAAGCACAAGACAGCGCAACATTTCTGAAAATTTACTTTCCTTTGCATTATTTGTCATTTACTTCAAATTTCATTTCTAAAATTTAGATCCGCTCTGATGGATAGATCTGTTTAGATCCTCTCTGACGGACAACAAAAAACTCCATGAAACTTCCTAACTCTTCCATCCAGATAGCGGAATTCCCTGTTTTTACTGTTATTTCTATTTCTTATGCTTTCCATTTTTATTATGTATTTGGTTCTTCTTTATGTAAAGCACTTTGAATTACCATTGTGTATGAAATGTGCTATACAAATAAAATTGCCTTGCCTAAAATATTTTTGCCATACTTAAACAGCAGTGTATCTATCATTGTTACATACAATTTTAACAGTTAGTGCAAATATTTTCCCTTACTTTTAGCTTAAATAACATCAAAATCTTGCACTGAACAACACTGAACAAATGCAACCCCTGAATACATTTGTACACTATTATATATCTTGCCAGACACCTGGCAGCGCTTCTGCTCACATAGCTGAGCCACATTTGTCCAAGATGCCATTTGACGCGCATCGGACGCGTTTCGGTGGTTTAAATCGACGCTCGCGACTTGCGCGGGTGCTTTTACTGTAATTTAGGCAAATGCGCTCAAAATAGATGCGACGCAGTCGCGACGCACATGTGGTGCGGCGTGCTCGTTTTCCAGGCGTGCCTATGCCGCGGCGAGATCAAAACATGGTTCATGGTTCCATAGCAACGACAGACGCCACGGGAGCGCAAGCGCTTTGGAAAGAAGGAGAAAGTGGCGCGGCCGCTTATGTGATGCGATATCTGTGAATGGCCCCATAGAACGGCGACTTTTTCTTTGCATGTGGAATATGGTATGAGACAAATAGAAAAAATAATATTTTTGAGATCAGTTGCGGGCCGGGTGGAGGGGGAAGGCGGGCCGTAAATGGCCCGTGGGCCGGCAGTTTGAGACCACTGTATTAGATTATAGGAAGTTTGGTGTTGCTAACCAAGCGGAAGCAGATCTGAATGCCAGTTTGCAGTCAGGCCCGATTCACACCAACATGGGTATTTTCAAAACTGCAGCTTTTTCTATGGGGTTTAGCCGTTCATCCACATGCAAACGCAGTATCTGGTCACTGAAAACTCCTGCTAGGGTGAAGATTTTTAGAAACTCTGGTTGCAGATTTTGTCATGTAGACGGTGAAACCGGAGATTTTGGCTTGTAACGTCGAAGTGCACGCCATTATCTCCTTTGTTTGACGTCAGATTGTGTGCCACTATCTCCTTTGTCTACATGAGGCGAGTCGGTGCAATGATGGACGTAGCCAAAATATTGCTGCTAATAACTGTGCTAACAGGGCTTATCATATGTACACAGATACATGCACAGTTCTCTCATTATATTGTGGAACAGAGGCGTCAGAATGCAATACGCAGGACACTGCTTATGACAACACTCTGACGACACAGACATTGCCGCCATTGTCGCCAGTTTTGGACGAGACCCAGTCGGACCTCTAGTTGGTGGGACAACTTTGAGAACGAAGGGGTTGTTGCTGAAGAATAGCGAGAGAATTTTCATTTTTCAAGGACATCACTGTTGTCTTTGAGTGAGCTTCTTTGCCCCCACATTGAAGAGAAGACTGTAATAAGATCACCTGTCAGTGTTTGCAAAAAAGTTGCCTGCATACTGTATTTAGCAGACAAGGGCAGATTACACAAGACGGCAAACGCATTTGGACTGTCAAGACAGGTAGTGTCGATAATAGTAAGGCAAGTGTGTGAAGCTATTACGGTCCACTTAGGCCCTGTGTACAGTTACCAAAGTAGAGGAACGTATAGCAGGGTTTCACCAAGCCAATGGCATCCCTCAATGGCAGGGTAGTGTCCATGATGCCTGACTTTTTTGCAAATTCCATGCTGAACACACATTTGAAAAATGGTAAGATCCGCTCCTCAAAAAAACAAATTATAAAACACGAGAAGGCCATTCGACTTTTTCATCTTAGGGACCCAGCATATCCTTTGCTTCCCTCCCTGATGAAAGAGTATGCAAATGGGGGGAGCACTGTTCAAGAACAGTATTTTGGACTGTCCTCATGTTGAATGGTCATCGAATGCGCTTTTGGCAGAATGAAGCGCGGTTTGGAGCATTGAGAAGGACAATGGACATTAATCTAAATAACCTTCCCTTTGTCATCTATGCCTGTTTTATGATCCATAAATACTATGAGGCCACCAAGGAGACGATGGACGAGAACAGAGTCATAGAGGCAATTAAGCATGACAAGGACAACCAGCAAGACACAAAGACTTATTTCAGAGCTTTTTGAGTTTCAGAGCATTGTCAGTTCATTTTGGTGTCACCACTGGCCACTTAAAAAGCATAACAAAGTAGTATAACCTGACCTTATCATAACCTAAAAATGAGGTTAGGGTTATATAAAGTAGGTGGCAAAACCGACTGCTTGTGTGAACTTATTATGTTTTTGACATAACCTTGTGTGTATTTGACAGTTTAAGTTCAATTCACAAGTTCACACTTACATATTAAAGGGTTAGTTCACCCAAAAATTAAAATAATGTCATTTATTACTCACCCTCATGTCGTTCCACACCCGTAAGACCTTCATTCATCTTCAGAACACAATTTTTTTGATTAAATCCGATGGCTCAGTGAGGCGGAAGCAATGACACTTCCTCTCACAAGATCCATAAAGGTACTAAAAACATTATTTGAAACAGTTCATGTGAGTACAGTGGTTCTACCTTAATATTCTAAAGCGACGAGAATACTTTTTTTGCGCCAAAAAAAACAAAATAATGACTTTTCAACAATATAGCAATAGGCGATTTCAAAACACTGCTTCAGAGCTTTGCGAATCGAATCGGTGACTCGGAGCACCAACGTCACGTGATTTCAGCAGTTTAGCCATTTGATAGGAGATCCGAGTCACTGATTCAATTCGTAAAGCTCCGAAGCAGTGTTTTGAAATCGCCTATCAATATATTGTTGAAAAGTCGTTATTTTGTTTTTTTGGCGCAGAAAAAGTATTCTCGTCAGTTTATAATATTAAGGTAAAACTACTGAACTCCCATTAACTGAATTAAATATGTTTTAATTACCTTTATGGATCTTGAGAGAGGAAATGTCATTGCTTTGAGTGCAGGCCTCACTGAGCCATCGGATTTAATCAAAAATATCTTAATTTGTGTTTCGAAGATGAAAGGTCGGTCTTACGGGTGTAGAACGACAAGAGGGTGAGAAATTTCATTTTTGGGTGAACCCTTTAAATAGATTAAAGGTTATGCGTTTTTGGAGTGCTGTCCGGGTGGAGGGCTCAGATCTCGGAAATTTGGCCTGAACCCAGAGTACTCCCCCCGGTTGTGATAAGAATAGTTAGGACTGATAGGACTAAGTTTTAGGCAGAGTATTTGATGCACGAGCTGTACAGTCTCCACCCTCTTCTGGAAAGCGAGGTGGGGAGCAGCAGCTAAAGATCTTTGCATTTAAAGATCTTTCACTCAAAAATGGGCATTTACAACATGGTATAATGATCTGTGGGGTATTTTGAGCTGAAACTTCACAGACATATTCTGGGGACACCAGAGACTTACTAGGCTATATTACATACTGTAAAAAGAGGCATAGGTCCCCTTGGCTTGAAGCACCAACTAAACAGTGAAAAACTTAAATAAATACATAAATAAAGCAGGAGAGAGATTCAACTAGAGTACTGTTAACAACTGCATCATGAAGAGAAATATCGACCCCTGCTCACAAATATTGAATGCAAATATTGCATAACCATGTCACGGCGGGTCAGACTAAAAACCTACCCATAGCTTACCTTGTATAGTTGATGTCTGTTCTAAACAAGTCGTTGTCGGCTGGGTTTTGAATTTAAGATGTTGATAACACGTCGTAATTTCAATTATCTGTTAGTTCTCTTTCAAAAGACAGAAGTGCCAAGTTGTTAAGGCATCCTGTCAAGTTTGTCTAGACGTGTTTCTTTCTTAAATGTGTCATAAATAGCGGTTTAGCCATTTTTGTAGGCCTAACGTAAAGAGCACGATGCTTGGAATCCGGTTATTGGCGCGAAGAAGAACATCCTGTAAAGAGAAGAATTAATTATTAGCATATTCTTATCAATATTAGGATAGAGTTCTAATGCATGACGAAACAAATCATATTTAAAATAATTATTGAAAAAAATTGAAACGTTAGAAAATCGTATTATTAAAAAAATAATAATGTATAGGCTATATCCCTGGATCTGATAGGGTGGGCAAGCTGTCACCCAGGCCCACCCGTAGATCCACAGCATTACAAGCAACAAACGCGCACAGACAAGCTGATCGTTCCCTCACACGTTTTATACAGAAAAAAAATGTTTGTTATATATATGTAGCTTTGATAAGTACTCTTTTAAAACCCATGAACATGTAAACCAGCTGCTGAAATGGGCACAGCGTTTTAAGTGAACTTCATCTTTTGACCACCAGATGGTACCATATGGAAAAACATTTCAATACATTTGTTTTGAACCCCTCAATGCGTCTGTTATGCAGTTTTGTTTTTAAGTAGGTATATTTATTTTAGGTCAATGTTTTAACATTGTATTGAAATGTTTTTCCATATGGAAAAACATTTCTGTTTTCTGCAATATAAAATTTTAGGAAATTAATCATATTAATAGCCTACATTTTTATTTGCATGATGGCATTCTGTGATGTGGGATGTGAACAGTGACCAAGTGTTTCACATTTACTTAGTTGCACGCATAGATAGATAGATAGATAGAATTGAGGTGAGCCTTAAAGGGTTAGTTCAGCCAAAAATGAAAATAATGTCATTTATTACTCACCCTCATGTCGTTCCACACCCGTAAGACTTTCATTAATCTTCAGAACGTGAATTAAGATATTTTAGTTGAAATCCGATGGCTCAGTGAGGCCTGTATAGGGAACAATGACACTTCCTCTTTCAAGATCCATAAAGGTACTAAAAACATATTTAAATCAGTTCATGTGAGTACAGTGGTTCAATATTAATATTATAAAGTGACAAGAATATTTTTGGTGCGCTAAAAAAACTAAATAAGGACTTATATAGTGATGGCTTATTTCAAAACACTGCTTCAGGAAGCATCGGAGCACAATGAATCAGTGTGTCGAATCAGCGGTTCGGAGCGCTAAAGTCACGTGATTTCAGCCGTTGGCAGTTTGACACATGATCCGAATCATGATTCGACACAAAAGATTCATAATGCTCCGAAGCTTCCTGAAGCAGTGTTTTGAAAACGGCCATCACTAAATAAGTTGTTATTTTGTTTTGTTTTTTGGCGCACCATAAATATTCTCGTCGCTTTATAATATTAATATTGAACCACTGTACTCACGTGAACTGATTTAAATATGTTTTTAGTACATTAATGGATCTTGAGAGAGGAAATGTCATTGCTGGCAATGGAGGCCTCACTGAGCCATCAGATTTCAACAAAAATATCTTAATTGTGTTCTGAAGATAAACGAAGGACTTATGGGTGTGGGACGGCATGAGGGTGAGTAATAAATGACATTATTTTCATTTTTGAGTGAACTAACCCTTGTGCCTCAGACACACTTTTAATATGATACTGTATCATATTGGTGATGTAGCTTCTTTGTCAGTCAGACAGGTTACAAACTTCTCTAGGATAGTCACAAGTGGAAAGTTTGTGATTATGCTGCCATGTATTCAGTTTGTCAGGCTCACTGTTTTAGTATGGAGGAGAGACTTGCATTAGAAAGAGCAAAACCTTGTCTGATAATATGGCACATGGCAAGAGTGGATTGCTGAGTAGCATTTCTAGGGGGATTTAGTAAAGGTTTAGTCTGGTTACATATGTAATACTGCCCTATCACACAAATTTAGCAATATAGCATCAACCCAATGAAACGTTACTAGCATAATTAGCATGTCTTAAATGGTCTCATGATGAGTTTTAGAGAATCTTGCTTGGTGATCAAAAGTTCACTGGAAATTAAACAGAAATTCTAAGTTTAATTTTGGAAAAGTTCAGCTAGTATCTCCAATTAATGTCTATCTGTGCATGTGTGATCAAATATAATGACAAGTTAGGTCACACACATTTGCAAATTAAAGGGCATGTCTTGGACTTTCAGACATAGGCTACTCATTTTTTATTTCTAAACAATGTGGGATACTGTTGTCTTGTCTGTGACTTCATATCATTTGTGATTTGCAAGTTTGTGTTCTGTTCTCACATATTCAGTTTACTTGTGATTCATCTATTTCTTTCTATTCTAGATACACAGCTCTCTTTTAGCTTTGTCAGTATTGATTTGCATTGCTGAATGCTGACATGTGCACAAAACTTTCATAACAGAACTGCAAATCAAGCAAAGTCTGGGCTTTTTTTCTCCATATTTGCTATACACAGTAGTCATTTATTTGTCTCCATTAATGCCAAAGTCACAATCCTTGGCTGAGTCATGAATAGATGCCATGGTTTCCATTCCCTAATGCAAGGGTGTCTGATCCTTCAGAGAGTTTTTGGCATTGGCACAGTAGTTATTAGAAGCATAATGATACAGGTCAATCATTGCTCTGGCAATCTGGCAAAACTCATGCCGGAATATATACATATGTGATTCATGCATGCATTCATACTAATAACCAGGCCACGGACATCGAAACCCCTACATGTGGAATGGATGTTGAAATGGAATGTGCATGTTTTGTTTGACACAATCCCTCTCAATAACCCTCCTGATACCTCTTTTGTCAATCAAAGAGTTGTCTGTGCAGGAAGAGGATGGATCTCTTTCCCAGATTCTCTCTGTACCGTCACCTATCACATCAGAGCCATCAGCATGGACAAGAAACCTGACCTCTGTATGTATCTAAATGTTAACCACAGGGTTTGTTATTAAAAATTTTTTGAAGCATTTAGAAATTGTGTAACTAATCACCTGTACCTGCTGATTTGTCCAAGAAAAGCTCATGTTTTCTTTTTTGTCTGTGGTGTTTATTTGGCTTCCAGCTTTTCCATGTGTGGTCTAATTTTGCCATGACCAGTAACGTAACCTCCATACTTTCAGCCCGAGATATAGGATTGGCTCCAGCACTTTTTCCATGACCCTACAGAGGATAAGGCGGTTTGGAAGATAGATGGATGGATAAATAAGGTAATTAAGTACCTACAATTTATGTATTTGGTATTTCTTCTGGTTGATGGTCAGTTCTGCCATTTGGGAAAACATATTTTAGGTGGTTGAGAATCTCCTTCCAGGTCCTACTGTAGATCACCGCATCATCCAGGAAACATCCATTAATCTTTAAAAAGTAGTGCACCATGGACACCAAATGGCATGATGGCATGATGGTCTGGTTAAGCCCATGGGAAAGCTGTACACACTTGAACTAGGTAATCAAGGTTTTGCAGTTATAAAAAGTATATGCAGTTGTGTTAGAGTAGGGATGGAGCTAAACTCTGCAAGAGTGTAGATCTCTAGGAGCAGGATTGATCCCTCATGTGTTTAGGAACTACAGTGTGTGTATGAGTGATTTGGACTTGCCAGTATCCTTTACAAAAGACCTAATGTATAAAATAACCTTTGTCACATCTTTCATAACATTTTCTAGACTAGAGTATTGATAAATACTCATAACAATCAAGTTCTCCAACTTGTGAAACACTCCATCGAGAGCAATGTATAACTTGCAGCCACATACAGTAACACACAGCAGTCATGTAAGTGCATATAGTGGCAGCAGACACCTGTGCTCTCTGTTTGCAATGAAAGAGGGTGAGAGACTGACATGAGGGCCTCTGGGCTGGTGGTACAAAACCAGGACCAGTCCCAAGATGCAAATCAGCCCCCAGACCGAGTTTTGGAGTCAGGGGAGAGGTGTTGTGCAATAGGCTAGATCTCAGCCGATGAAGGTCTCATGCCTCACCGAACCCATTTATTTTCTCTGATCTGACTTTATGCAGTTTATTCATTGTCCTGATACTCTATATAATAATGGCATACTGTATGTTTGTGGGAAGTATTACCTGTTTCGTTTCTTGTTGCATGTTTAATTAAATGGGTTTTTTTCCCAATTTGGAATGAGTAACATATTGCCTAAATTAGGCAAATTTATTTTTTATTATTACAGAATGAACATTGTAGGCAGAAAATGTAAAATCTGAAAGAAAGGTCCCTCGCTTTTTCTTACAAAAGCTGCTCTTTCTCATAATTAAACTTGATCCATATAATCTTAAGGAATAATTTCTTAAACAACACACTATGAGCTTTTACCAAGAAAACACCCACCAAAACAGCTCTGATCCTGTGAGGACAGAAGAATCTAGAAAACACAGTCTAATTCACCATCAGGGACCGAGTCCAAAAAGCATCTCAAAAAAGACCCTGCCTCCTATCAACAATTGTAATTCCTCCTGGCCTCATGATGTTTATAAAGGCGACTCCACAATCTGACCCGCATCTTTGCAACTAAAAACGTCTATCCGGTAAGAAGCATGCTTTTTCTTGTCTTTTCTATCTTTTCTATCTTTTCTTGTCTTTTCTATCTTTTCATGTTATGCATATTGATAGTCCTAAATATTGTTTTGCATGCCTCACTAATGTCATTATTTGTGCTACAGGCTTTTTACATTAAATTAATGGTAAAATATGAAAAAAATCATGATGATCTTGCAGTTGTTTAGGTAGTAACTAGTTTAGTAACTAGACAACAACAAAAAAAATTTTTACAATTCAAGTACAAGACTTGTAGGTAGAAAAAAAAAAAATGAACAAGAATCAATGAAATGATTCTTAATCTGAGACTTAACCAGATATTTGTCTTTTGGACAAGAAAAACCGTGTTTGTTTCCAGAACTGATTAACGTTCCTCTGCAATTATTTTTCACTACTGGTGAGAGGACAGTCAGGACACTCACTAATAATAATAAAGATGTTTTTACTCATTAATCCTCTTTAAAATAACAAAACCAGGAGCCAAAAAAAAAAATTCTCTTTGCATTAATACTGCTGTGCCTTGAACATTTATACCTTTTCTGGTTTACTTTAGTCATGATGGGGGTCAACACTCAAACCATCCAAATAATATGTAGCTTATTGTCATAACTTTAATATTACCAACATTACTATCAGTATTATTATAATTATGAACAGTCAAGCCTTCATTTCATGGGGGTGTTTGGCTCATTTGATGTAAATCACAAAAGTAGGATTTCAAAGAACCAAAAGAAAAGCACACAATTTTCAAAAGAGAGTCTGTTTAGTATTGCTCTTGCATTGAAAATAAGAGATTATTTCTCAAATCCCTGGCAAACATTTTTATTATCCGCTTTACCTCTGATGTATAGCACTATTAACAAACATTCACCCCACTACACGTTTGGCTTCAGCAGAAATGACAGTGGCGGTGGGGAGGAAAGCAGCGTAGGGGGCTTGAAAAAGTTACCAATAGTTCAATTCATTCATTCATTTGAGAGGACACAACCCATTAAAACTGCCTCAAACTGCATTCACCAGATGATTTTTTCCCCAAATGCTTAAAAAAAGCATAGCCTAAAACCAGTCAAAAACACACCTTCTATACTTCTGTACATCTATACTAATTGAAGAGGTTGGACGGCTGTGGTTGAAACTTGTTTGACTATTTCCCTACCATAGAGTAATGATTATGTAAGTGGAAAAAGAAAGTTGTTTCAGATATAGCATACATGGTTACATTTTAATAAACCATTATGAAAACAAACGAGTAAATGGAGTAAAAGGTCCATTCTGTTTTATGTTGACTTGTAATTTGGAATTACACTGATTTAAAGCTGTGTTTCCCAACCCTGGTCCTTCAGTCAAAAGCTGACATTTTGGATGTCGAAGAGCTCTTTTCCAAAACGCGATAAATGCCAAATTTAAAAAAAAAAAAATGAGTTCGTCATGCCATTTTGCTGTGTACTGAACCTATTCTCTGCTCCATCAAAGTTTCATGCTTCTATATTTCCTTGTTTAAAATGTACCACAAGATGCAGTTTCTTTCCAAACCGCTATAAGCACCGAACCTGTTTTTAGCCTAAATGCGATATGTCTTCTCGACCAATCAGAATTCGGCGAGCATTTGATGCAATCTAACATGGCGGTTCTTTGAAGCGAGGGAGTTTGTTTGTGCTCAGTCTTCAAAATGAGTGCTTTAAACTCTATTAACACTTTCGATGGCCTGGATGAGCCAGTGAGACCTACACCTGGGGGCCGGAGTCCGGAGCGCCAACTCGGCTCGGTTCCCGAGATAGGGTCGTTTGAGTATAAAGGCGTCTCGCCTCGCATCGCCTCGCCTCATATGTGTGTGTGTGCAAGTGTGTGACATCGTATCAGGCGATCAACCTGTTCAGTAAACTGTTTAAAACATATAAACACCCGATCAATACTGAGATTTTAGAGGATTTTATATAAAAAGGCTAAAAAAAGGATGGATTTGTAGCATTTTGAAACAAAAAAAAATAAACTTTGAATTTATAATCAACAAAATTGTTGTTTCATTTAACAATCATTGTTTAACATGTTCAGACTGAGCCAATAGACCATTTTAACAGGGTAAATTAAATATTAACAAAATGTACAGGTCTAGGTAAAAAAATGTCATTTTCATGAAAACTATTAAAATGGATTTATAGCGTTTTGGAAAAGAGCTCTTCTCTTGGAGTCTCTAGGAATCAGGTCTGATTATGAAGACATGCAAAATGTAGTGTAGTGTTGGGCATACGTCAGGACCAGGGTTGCTTAAGAGTGTGTAAATAGTTCACAACAGACTTCTCAAAAAATCAAGTCTCCATTGTTCACCTCTAGCTGGTTGAAATCCCCAGAGCTGAATGAGAAAAACACAATTGATTAAGAGTGTCAATCCCTGGGAGCCTCCTTATCCTTTAGAAGATGTACCACTGGAGAGAGTTTAGCCTGAAGGCAGAGAGAGAGTAGGGCCACAAGGGCCCTTCTGAGGCCCCAGTGGAGCAGTGGTACAGAGAATGGCATGACAAGAACACATGAAGCTTACTGTCCCTTCGGACTTAACAGGGTGGTGATTCACATGAGCTCTGCTATAAAGGTGACAGATGAACCACAGAAGTTCCTCAGTCCTTCACACGTTATGTTTGACATGTTTTTTATTCACTCGTTTTTTGTGAGCAAAATACCTATGAATCTGGTGTTTCACAACCCTTCTCCTGGAGGACCCCCATCAGTGCACATTTTACATGTCTACTTATCTAACTGGAACACATCTATTTCAGGTCATGAAGTGGTAATGGGGTGTTTGATTAGAGCAGGGATGTCCAATCCTGGTCCTGGAGGGCTGACTTCCTCCATGGTTTTATTTAATTTAATACCCTAATTAAATATGTCTAAACCAGTTAATCAAGGTCTTCAAGATGTCTACAAACTTCCAGAATGGTGTGTTGGGCCAATTTCTGCAGGACATTTCTCCTGGAGCAGGATTGGACACCCCTGGAGTAGGGAGACATACAGTACCAAATGTGCAGTGTTGGGGGTATTGCAGAACCAGAGCTGGAGAAACACTGTGTTAATCATTAATTGAAATCATGCAATAGAAAATGACATTCCTGGCAAATCAGTTTTCATACTGAATCAATACGATTCACAACGTACAAGTGCAGCTCCCTCGCAAATATATCCCTGCATTTATAAATCCAAGCTGAGGAAACAGGGCGGATCTCATGTCTGTCTTTTATGGACTGTGATTCCCTAAATTCCCTAGATGTTCTGCACAGATGTGTTTTTGTGTACTCTGTGTACTTGTGTTTGTGCAGTGGCTCTCCTCCTGTGGGTATAAGTAGCGGGATAACAGGAGAATATCCCCAGGGGGAGACACTGTTTGTCATAGCTGATGTATGTCAGATCACAAAATTTGAGATGTTCCATGAATTGCCATTAAGACTGAATCTGGTCAGATGCACTGTACCAAATAAAACTCACTGCCACTCAGGAAGGTGTAGAACAACTGTACTGCACAACACATGAAGTAATCCCATAATTTTCAAGTAATCCTGAACACCTTGATTAGCTGGTTCAAGTGTGTTTGATTAGAGTTTGGAGCTAAACTCTGAGAGATAGTAGCCTTCCAGAAACATGATTGGCTACCCTTGGTGAAGACCTTGGTGGACTTTCCAAATTTATGAAGCTTACAGCAGAGTTCCACATGCACAAATTCCATGTTGGCCTTACCAACTAATGTGAAGAGGTCTCAGCAAGGGTAGCCAATCCTGCACATTTCAAAGCTCCTTCAGAACCCCATGCATGCAACTTTCCAGGTAACTATCTGGTTCAGGTGTGTTTTATTAGGGTTGGAGCTAAACCCTGCAAGATTTTCCTGTCCATGTGTAGGATTGGCTACCCCTGTCTCACTCAGAGGACATAAGCCAGCATGTCCAGTCCTGCTCCTAAAGGGCCAATGTCCTACAGAGTTTAGCTTATCCCAATACCTGTGTGGTTTCTAGTCAAGACCTTGGCTGCATCCTAAATGGCATAATCTCTTGGGTAGGTACTTATTTTTAATAATTAATTATTTCAGGACTGCTGAAAAGTATGTTCTATATAGTATGACTGTGTGTAGTATGAATGTAATTCGGACATACTATATCTGATAGCATCTGACACACTTCAGAATCTCACCACATAGCAAAATCCCCAGAGTTAAATCAACTCTGCTCAGAGTACATTTGGTCACACTCTATAGACCTTATTTTCCAGAGAAACATGCGCGCCGCCATCTTTAGAATATTGTCTTTGAACTTCCGTTTTCGTGGTAGCCCTGTATATTTCTATGGCATCGCTGTTGAAGAATAATTAGCTGGTTAAGTGGATTTACGTGTTGTAGAGTTAACAAAAGTTATCATGAGCATTGTAATGTTTAAAGCGATGTCTTAACAAATGTCAGTAGAACGGGAAGATTTTAAAATGAGCAGTTCATTCATAAATACATACGATCGCTGTGGAAATACAAGCAGGAAGTCAAAAGACAACGAGCGCAGTGCTGAAAAGGGGCGGGGCTACATAAGGTCTATATAGTGCTAAAGTAACACTGAAGCAGAGTTAAAGTTAATGAGATAATTAAGTGATTAATTAAGTGATGATTGAGCTTTAGTGATGAACACCTGCTGTTAACAAGCACAATCACTGAAGGAAAAGAGAAACACAATAACTAAAACTTTATTCAGCCACAGCCATAGATGAAATCAACTCAAGATAAAAGACATTAACTCTATCAAGATCTCCAGAGTGGAGGATTAAACTAACTCCACAAACAGCGTTACCTGCTTCCCATATTACTAACCAGATAAACTTTATTTCTGTTATATGTCTAAAGAAGTTATTATTGAGAAATAACAGAGGTTTAGATGTTGATGTTTTATTGGTCAAAAAATTATGCCACCAGTGTTTGCCTTAGTTGGGCTTGTGTCCCTTTTATGTTTTTAAAATAATTTGCTTTTAAGCAAAAACTTGCGCATTGCTTAATCAAAATATTGAAGGAGCAGATCTGTTTACATTTTCTAAATAACACAGTAGTTCAAAATCTTTTATGCACTACATGGTTTTAAAACCTTTCATGATAATTGTTTGCTGCAACACTTTGTTCTCATGCTATAGTTTCACAGAGTTGGTAATGCAAAACGCAAATGTGTAAATGACAAAACATTAGTTACTGCTATCAGGCCAGCTCACAATGATTATCTCGTAATATAAAAGCAGCTAATATCTGTCCATTATAAAGCATTGACTTCACTGCCTCACAACATCATGCATTGTTGCAGTGAAAAAATATAACATAGGAAGTCAAGGGTCAAGAGCCCAACTAAAGCAAATACCGATCTCCATGATGGTGGCATCGTTTTCCATTTTGATTTCTTTTTCTCTTGCCCAATAAAACATCAACATCTAAACCTCTGTTAATTCTCAATAAATCCTGCTGTAGACATCTGACAGAAATAAAGTCAATTTGGTTAGTAATAAGTGAAGTTGGTATTGCTGTTTATGGAGTTGTTTAATCCTCCTCTGCTGAGATCTTGAGAGATTTACCCCCGGTTTCACAGACAAGGCTTAAGCTAGTCCTAGACTAAAATGAAGTTTGAGCTTTTTTAACTGCCAGCAACTTGCTCTGACATATCTTAAAATATGTCAGTGCCATTGTTTTGTCTCAAGATTCACACCAGTATTTTTTTTTTCTAGGGTACGTTTATAAAACATACTTAAATACCCTAATTGAACTAAGGCCTAATCCTGGCTTAGTCTAAGCCCTGTCTGTGAAACCAGGCCTTAATGTTAATGTCTTCAGTTGATGTCATTCAAGGTCAAGGTCAAGTTTATTTATATAGCTCTTTGATACATATGCCTGAGAAAAAAAGTATGTTTTAAGAGAAGATTTAAATGTAGATAGAGTAGGGGAAAGTCTAATAGACAAAGGTACCTGTCACCTTTGGATTTAAGTCGAGATTTTGGAACATTTAATATCATCTGGGTGGAAGATCTGATCGTTCTCACTGGAGAATAGGAGTGGAGAAGGTCTGAAATATAAGAAGGAGCAAGACCATGAGTGATTTAAATACAAATACTAAAACCTTAAAATCAACTCTGAATCGAACAGGTAGCCAATGAAGTGATGACAACACAGGTGTAATATGTTCTCTCTTTTTTGTCCCTGTTAAAAAACGAGCTGCAGCATTCTGTACCAGTTGTAATCGCGAGAGCGAGGACTGATTTATTCCAGCATATAGAGCGTTACAATAGTCCAGCCTGGTTGAGATAAACGCGTGAATAACGGTCTCCAAATCACTAAAGCTCAGAAAATTTTTTAGCTTGCGAAGTCCACTAAGCTGCAGAAAACTGACTCTAACTACAGAGTTGATTTGTTTTTTAATTCAGGGTCAAGGGTAACTCCCAGATTTTTAACTTTATCACGAATGTTATCTTAAAGGGGGCCAAGGGTAGAACTTATATTATTTAAAAGGTGTGAAGGGCCAAACAACATAACATCAGTTTTCTTCTGATTTAATTGAAGGAAATTATTGTCCATCCAAGCCTTAATGTCCTCTAAACAAGCTAGCAGAGAGGAAACTGAATCCGTACCTGATTTTAACACAAAATAGAGCTGAGTGTCATCGGCATAAATGTGATATGAAACTTTATGGGACTCAAAAATTAAATGAAGAGGGGGTAAATATAAGGAAAATAAGGCAGTGGCTGAAGTCAGTTGTAGTTCTTGTGTTTCTCTTTTTTGTCAGTAATTGTGCTTGTTAACAGCAGGTGTTCATCAGTAATGCTCAATCATCACTTAATTAATCGCTTAATTATCTCATTAACTTTAACTCTGCTTCAGTGTTATTTTATCACTATTTAGAGAGGGACCAAATGTACTCTGAGTAGAGTTGATTTAAGAGTTTTTTTAGAGTTTGATTTAGGTTGTTTGTGCCTACTCTTTTACGAGTACTGTAAATTTGGATACTGTTTTTTGCCTACTATATCATAGGGAGTATATACGATTTTGGATGCAGCCCTTGATTAGCTGGTTCAAGTAGGCTTAATTGATATGCATAACTGTGGCCCTCCAGGAACAGGTTTGGTCACCCTTAAAGGGGACCAATTATGCAAAATTATCTTTTATAAGGTGTTTGAACACAGATATGTTTCCACAGTATGTGGCCTATAATGGTTAAAATCCAATTTTTTATAATCCCCTTAAATTATAAACAGTCTCTCCAAATGCACGGTTCCAGATTTCACCCTACTCTTACATAAGAGTATGGAAACCCCACCTATGACTGGTGATGATCTGCCCTATTAGCACACTGCCTAAGAAGAGTTTTCAATTATGAAGGAAATGCGCCAAAGAAAGTTGGTAATGTGATATATATTTGTGCAAATCATTTTTCGCAAAACTGCTTCACAAACAAGGGTCAGTTTAACCCTGGTTTTGCACAAAAGATTAACATGATGGTACATGCTAGTCAATGAGTTGAATCAACTCCACAGCAACTACATAAACTTATCCACTAACCATTCAGAAATGGTTGCATTCTAAAAGTTGTGACTTCCTAAAATTCTACATCAGTGTCCGACTTTGGTTTGAACAATGTAAGGCTGAACACTACTACTGACAATCATCATTTTGACTACGTGAGATTCTCCAGCTTTGTTGTTGTTGATCAACCAAGCTGGAAAGGGGGCGGGGAGCAGCAGCTCATTTGCATTTATAGGGACACACACAAAAACACTATTTGGGTGTGTTTTTGCTCACACCCAAATAGGGGCAAATTTGGCAAGCTATAATAAATGATCTGTGAGGTATTTTGACCTGAAACTTCACAGACACATTCTGGGGACACCAGAGACTTATATTACATATTGTGAAAAGGGGCATAATAGGTCCCCTTTAACATAAACACTTCACCATTCAAGGCATAAAACAATCTAAATCTGATATCAAATTCTATTATTAATGTTAACAGGCATTCCAAATTATATGGGCATGTTCAATTATCTGTATCATGTCATTTTTTCTTCCTCCAGAATCTTATTCATTGGTTTCAGATCCTCAGAATTCATGGAGGGTCAATTACGCCACGATACAAGAATAAGCTACATCCTCAGAAGCAACCTGCCCTCTTCTAACCTGACGACTGGTTCAGTCAATGCAACACACGCCTTCAGTGCATTTGAAGGGTGCGAGCAAATGGTGAGTGGTATCATTTTTGACTTAACTATACAATCCTTCAACGTGATCGTAGGAATACCTGCCAACATCCTGGTCATAGCAAACCTAATAAACACCCGTAAGGAGCCTTCAACTTCTGACATCTTCCTGGGCTGCCTGGCTTTCATGGACGCCTACTTTGGATTCATGACAATCATAGCATTCCTCAATCTCTACCACTGGAGGAGTGCTATGGGTTGGATGGCTCTGAAGTTCTCCTTTGGGGTAAAGGACACCAGTGGGCCGCTCTTCCTCTCATGCGTCTGTCTGGATCGCTTTATAGCCGTTCTTTTCCCCATCACATTCGGACAGCTGAAGGACATCAAATACAGGATCGGCCTGACCATTGTGGTACTGCTGCTCACTTTTGCTTATGCTTCAGCCAAAACCGTTGGTGGCATTCACAACTTTGAGAAGGTTTTCACTGGTGAGGTCTTGTTTGCTTTCACCTGGATGGTTGTGTGTAACGTGGCCATCCTCTGGGCACTGAAACGCTCACGAGGCTCTGGTAAAGATGAGATGCATCCAATGAAAAGAAAGGCATTTAAGATGGTGCTGTCTATCTTGATCATCATCGTGAGCAACTATCTCCCACCAGTTGCCATGTTCCCCTTTGAAGACCATTATCCACGTAGGGTCTTTCATTGCTATGTGCAGCCAGTGGGCTTTGCCTTTGTAAACATCAGCAGCACTATCCAGCCCTTAACCTACTTGTTCCGTCTAGAGAAAGTACCGTTCTTGCCTGAATCTTGTGTGAAGAAGTTAAGCTGCAAGGAAAAAGACAAACCCACAAAGGAATGACTTCTGCCTGAAATAATGTCTGAAATATGCTTTTGAAATATTTAAAGGATTAGTCCACTTTTAAATAAACTTTTCCTGATAATTTACTCACCCCCATGTCATCCAAAATGTTCATGTCTTTCTTTCTTCAGTCGAAAAGAAATTAAGGTTTTTGATGAAAACATTCCAGGATTATTCTCCTTATAGTGGACTTCAATGGCCTCCAGACGGGTCAAAATTACAGTTTCAGTGCAGCTTCAAAGGGCTTTAAACGATACCAGACGAGGAATAAGGGTCTTATCTAGCAAAACGATCAGGCATTTTCGATAAAAAATATAAATATATATGCTTTATATAAACAAATGTTCGCCTTATAAGTGCTTCCACCAAAACGCATTTCCGTATTCTCCAAAAGGTTTATGCTGTATGTCTTATACCTTCCCTATTCTACTTATGGAAAAAATGGAACTGGCGCTGCGTTCATTCATTCCGTAAGTAGAATAGGGAAGGTGTACGACATACAGCGTAAGCTTTTTGGAGAATACGAAAACGTGTTTTGGCGGAGGCACTTAGAAGGCGAACATTTGTTTATAGAAAGCATGTACATTTATATTTTTTTCCGAAAATGACCGATTTTTCGCTAGAAAAGACCCTTATTCCTCATCTGGTATCGTTTAAAGCCCTTTGAAGCTGCACTGAAACTAATTTTGACCTTCAACTGTTTGAAGGCCATTGAAGTCCACTATAAGGAGAATAATCCTGGAATGTTTTCATCAAAAACCTTAATTTCTTTTCGACTGAAGAAAGAAAGAAAGACATGAACATCTTGGATGAAATGGGAGTGAGTAAATTATCAGGAAAAGTTTATTTGAAAGTGGACTAATCCTTTAACGGACTACTGCAGTAGTACTGCATTTTCATAGCTTTTCGGTTTGCTATATGCCCTTTATATAATCATCATTATAATCTATTATAAAATGAACTTGGATCTTTGTAGCAAAAATAATTATTGTACTGAATGTTTTAGACTCTATTACAGTTATGTCTTTGAATTGTAACACTGAATTCTGAATATTAAATCGTTAAATATGCAAATATACATTGTTTGTAACTTTTCAAGCAGTACTATGCTTTGTGAATCCTAAATAAAACATTCAAAGGTTTATTAAAGTGTTGTGGCGCCACCATGTGTAACAGAGCAAAAATGAACAATGTTCACACATTTGTTATTTGTCATCCTTGACCATATTTATCCTTTAATTGATTAACTTAATTTAAAATGTGATCCAATGAGGTTTTGTTGGCTCTGACTCATCATAAGTGCATCCAGTTGCTTCATCTTTTCTGCGCCTCAGGTTTGTGTTGGTTCAAGAGTCAACCGAAGCTTACAATTGGCACCAG
This sequence comes from Ancherythroculter nigrocauda, assembly GCA_036281575.1. Lineage (NCBI taxonomy): Eukaryota > Metazoa > Chordata > Actinopteri > Cypriniformes > Xenocyprididae > Ancherythroculter > Ancherythroculter nigrocauda. The sequence continues at coordinate 57,902,176 of VTFQ01000001.1, read as the reverse complement.
TCCTCTGCCAGGGTACCCTGGCTCTCCTACTCATTGAAAGCTAGGTAACAGGTGAGTTAAGATCTGGATTACATTCATCACCGCAACACATGCACTCAAGATCTCACATGCAGGCATGTCATGCACCTAGGTTTTTTGAGGGGACACCAGTTACAGTTCTGACACTTTTTCCTGAGGCTGTGAGTGGTATACCTTTATAGTATGCATGGGGACTGTGTTCGAATCCTGATATAATCTAATTTTTATAAAATTGGAACTGAACTCAACTGTCAACTCAATAATTGTCCTGACTTTTTGATAACACCATTTGTGTTTCTTGGGAAAAACCCAAACAACACAAATAAAAATAACTTCTTTTTTTTTTTAAATCATTATATACTTATCAATTATGAACTATAGCGAGAACACACATAATCTCTGCATTTGGAGTAGATATTTGTGAATCAGAGACATGTCTTTAGTCCTTGACACAGATTCCCTAGTGAGTGTCATATTCACAGGGTGACATTTAAATGAATATATTCTATATACACTGCCCTCCAAAAGTTTGGAAACGCCCTAAAAAAGTGGGGTTTTGGACAATATTGGCATGAATCCTTTTTAATTTGTGATAATTTTGCACTGATAAGGGACAACATTAACTACAAAAACATATTTTATTACATAAACAGTTTATACATAGAAAAAAATAAAATTTTCGATTCATCAAAATATCCACCATTAGCAGCTATCTGACCTAAACTGGGTTCTCATTGTATCTAAACTTAATTGGCAATCAATTGTTGAAGCTATTGAGGTGTGCTGACCCAAAAATCTTTTACAAACCTGGGCCAGGTTTAAACCAGTAACCAGGCATCACAGCTGGCAAAGTGCATGTCTGACTTTGACATGTATATATTGCCATTGTTATGTAATCAAAATGAAAATTATTATTGCTGGTCTTCAATGATAATGTCAAGTTACTGTAATGTATTTGCAACACAAAATGATAAGCATTTATGCTGATATCGTCCAAAACCACACTTTGCCAGGGGTGTTTCCAAACTTTTGGAGGGGAGTGCATGTGATTAAATCCTCTTCAGTTGTGTTGTGTTGACAAATTCATATTTTGTAACATTTTGGATGGATTCCCCCAACAACCAGCATACAAAAATTCCTTGGTTCTGGCTGATTCTAGGCTGATTTAAAGATTTCGCCTTTAAAACAGAGAAATTAAAAAAGGTCCCAGTTTTGAGACCCTATTAATTTTGCATCTACAAAAATGTTTATTTTTTGTCTTTTGGAAGTTGCATTCTCAATCACCGAGACAATCATTGAGACAGATTCAGAAAATATTGTTTTTAATAGCAGTAACAATAAACTTGCATATTAATGCATAAAAATCAAAACTGTAAGACAACATGAAGACTCAAAGTGTACAGGCATATTAAGGGCACGTTTACATGGCAACAATGTACTAAATATGGAAAGGTTTTTCTTTCGCATTTTTTGCATTCCTTTGTGTTTTTACAGTGTCAGGTAAACGGCCTCTTAGACACTTCATAAAGTTGAAGTTAAACCAATGGAGTCACATGGATTACTTTAATGATGACTTTACTACCTTTCTGGGGCTTGAAAGTGGTAGTTGTGTGGGCTATCAATGGAGGGATAGAAATTCATTAAAAAATATATATTTTTTTAATTTCATTTAAGTTCTTTAATTTCATTAACATTTGTGTTTTGAAGATGAACAAATGTCTTACAGGGTTTGGAACAACATGAGGGTGAGTAATTAATGACAGAATTTTCATTTTTGGGTGAACTAACCCTTTAAAAGCTTATATTACACTTTTAAAAATAAAGGTTCTTTATTGGTATCAATGGTTCCATGAACTGGTGGATGGTTCCATTCCACAAAAGGTTTTTCATAGTGAAAAAAAGCTTCTTTAGAATATTAAAATGTTCTTCACACTTAGAGAAATAGGTTCTTTTAAGAACTGTTCACTGAAAGTTTTGTTGGGGAACCAAGAATGATTCTTCTATGGCATTCAATGTGAAAACCCCCTTTTGGAACCATTATTTTTTAAGAGTGTACCCTACTGACTGCTTTAGCTCAAACAGGCACTATATGGCAAGATCAGGGGTTAATGTACAGGAAATGGATTAACTGATAAAACATAAATCACTTTAAGTATCTGGGTCTCACTTTATATTAAGTGGCCTTAACTACTATGTACTTACATTTAAATTAATCATTTGATACAATGCACTTATTGTGTACATACATGTTTTTACATTGTACTTATATTTTAAAAACACCTGCATGTAATTACATCTGTAATTAATTTCTGTAATTATAATTACACTGTTGACCCATCCCTTACACCTTACCCCTACCCTTAAACCTACCCATACCACCAAAGCTTTCCCAAACCTTACCCGTATCCCACCTCAAAAGCAGCAAAAGTGTTTTGCAATTCAATATGAACCCAATAAGTACATTGTACTTATTTTTGATGTAAGTACATAGTAGTTAAGGCCACTTAATATAAAGTGGGACCAGTATCTGTCAGATGTGTATATGTAAAATAATTTTCACAATTTATATTTTCAAAATAGAAAATGTCCCTATTTTAAATGATATTTTCATGTAGACACTAACACAGGCTTGGATAGAATTCGCAAAGGCTGCTTACTCTGCGTGTAGAAGTACGGCAATAACTTTTCTGTGAAGACCTGTTTGAAAGTGTATATAATTTCTTGACATGATGGCTTTGAAAAAATCACCTCCCCTCTGTCCCAGTTCAACTGTACCAAGACCCTCTCCAGTTTGTCCTCCACTTTTAGAGCTGTTGGGGGTGATGCCATAGCCCTGTATTGCCCATCACGAAGGCAGATGGTCCAGAAGCCATTCTCTGGTCTCGCAGGTACTTCCTGATCTCTCTTCACACGTTCGCTGGCCAAGCCCAGGATCCAGTCCTCATTGTCACCAACCTCGATCTCCCAGCTGTGGCTTGCTGAGTTGAAGGCAGTGCAGCCCAGCACCTCTGCACTGATATGGAAACGCTCAGGGTTACTGGGCAGCCCTTGGTTTGGGGTGCTATAGTGTAGACTGATGAGGTCATCGGACAACATCAAGCAAGGGTGGGCTGTGTTTGGGTCCAGAATTATTGGGCCTGATGAAAGAAGTCAGACACTGAAAACATACAGTGATCATGTTTACATATACACTGATATGCTGAAAAAAAATCAGCTTGATTGAATTAACCCATTGTCCCAGCAATGCAAGTAAATATATGTATAAGTAGCTATGTATAAATATATGTATATATATATATATATATATATATATATATATATATATATATATATATATAGGTTATAGGTTATTCCCTAGGAGTAACGTCAAAACCTAATCATTTGTGTATCTGAAGTATTCAGTATTCCATTTGTATTCCATTTGATCTGTGGAATGTGATGTTAAATAAATAAGCAGTAGTTTTACTGTACCACTGCACAAGATGAGAAAACATTTTATAATTCCTTGGGTCAAGAGAGACAAGAGTAGGAGTTTTCAATATATTTTGCCCTTCACTCGCTCTCTCTGGATGCGCTTAAGTCCGTAGGAAGGACACTTTCCTGTTATATTCACACATGCAAACTTCAGGGGACCTGTTACCACAAAAAAATCTAATTTATTGTTTTAATTAAACCTTTAAAGTTGCAAACATTATTTTGTAGAGTTCTGTTGACATAATGTTGATCATTACATCAACTTAATATTGTCTGTAATTTAAACTCACATTTCTGTGTTAATTGGCTTTTTTTAAATTAGGTTGTATTAACTTGATAACTTCAGAAATTGGATTTCTAGTTCCCAGCATGTTTTGCATAGGACTGGATAAGGAGAATAAATTTTAAAATTAACTGTTAATTTATTTGTTTTTAGTGAAGGGAAAGACCTGTTAGTGTTGAATGCTATTATGTTTGACATTTAAAAGAGTTGTTGAAGTTTTTGTGGTTAATAAGCAACTCTATATGCAATGACTGTGCTAATACCAGTGACAAGTAATATCTTGCTTGTCCATTAAATATGCATGCTAAATAAGTTATGTTAGCATGTGCTATGATAGCTGTGGGATTTATCTGTAATATGTAAGATAAATTGATTCCAGGGCTACAACTCTCATAGTTGGAGTGACTTATTTTTTTTTTTTTTTTTGAGTAATCAACTTAAAGGATTGTGTTTATGCTACAAATTATTAAGTTCCTCTAAGTCAGTGTAGCTTGTTGGTTGAACGTAAACCACTCAAAGTTCACTCAAAGTTGTCATAACTCTAAAAAACTGATGCAAATTGCTGTGTTATTTATTTATTTTTATATTTTTCTGAGTCAACACTATATTTTTTAGAGTGCAGAACACAAGTTAATGTATTTACATGCCAGGCGAAATCAGGGTAAGGGACGAAAATCTAGCTGTGTTGATTGGTTTATATGTAATGCCTTATTCAGCTTATTAAGCAGTATTGGGTTAAAGAATATGCATGTAAGCGTGTTGAGTGTTGTCCTTTTTATGAGGTAGTACATGTTGCTACTTGATAATTGGGATACCTGTTTCACTAGTCAACCATCTTTAAATCAGATTGGATACGTTCAATTGAATAAATGAGTTGTGATTTCTACACTGACAATGGGAACTGAAATTCTTGATTTAGTGTAAGGTTACATCGACACTGGGGTCAGTAGAAATCAAATATTAAATAAAAGAAAAGGAAAAAAGTACCTTTTGAAAACCCAGTTTTCTTTCTAGTGTTGACATTTTCAAAACCAAACCAGGATTTTGCTTTGTTAAAATTGCCGTTGTGAAACTAGACTGGATTTTATTCAGCAGATTAATTTACTAATACTTAGGTCATAAACTACTCAACTTTTTCATTATATTTTTTTTCAAGTATGAACTGAAGCAGGAACACATATAATCTCTGCAGTTGGTTCTGCTGGAAACATGCACGCTAAATGATACATTTTGGCTTTGAAAACAGGGAAATTTTCAGAAAAAAAATTTGCTTTTTTGCACCATGCACCTATACTTGTTTGGAATTTAATACATTGTATTAAAGTTTTTAGTCCAAGTTTGTTATTATTTCAGTATTATTTGATCATGATTCAAAACGTTCTATTCTTTGAATAATTTTATTGTAGTTTGATAATAAATTAATTATAGCTACTAATATGACTAATAATATGACTAATATGACTCAATATGCAGTATGTGGTCCTATCATGATTAACCCAGCTTTAAATACTTATTACTATGCAGCAAAATAATTTGATTACAATAACCAAACAGGGTTTCAAAGGTTAAACTTTAGGCTATTCTTATCAGTGTCCATTCTGTACATTACTTACTGTAAGGTGCAACTGCCTGCATGCTCTCCCAGACCTTATACTTCAGATTCCCAAGATACTTAGATTCATCCAACAATGATCCAGACATGCATTCTGGATCCTGTAATGTGCTCCATGTTCTGCAATCAATCAATCAATCAATCAATCGATATATATATATATATATATATATATATATATATATATATATATATATATATATATATATATATATATATATATATATATATATCAAACATTAATAAAAGGGAGAATGCAAAGGAAAAAGTAACAAAAAATAGATATACATAGATATACTTACCCCTCTATTGTAGCTTTGAAGTTCTGTAAAAGATAAAGACAAATACATGAATGGAGGAACAAAAGAATGAGAAGATGTTTTTCAAAAAGATATCAATATTCTCACCTGGAGCAATGTTAAATCCTCAGCATTTATGGTTTGCTCCATTGTCCTGATCATGTCTGTAAGAGATGATATCCTCCGTGCATTATCATCATCTCTGTTCTTCACAGCCGCGACCCGCCGCTTTTCCTCTTCCTTCAGTGCTGATAACCTGCGCTCTTCCTCTTCATACAGAAACTGATGAAGCTTGAGAAACTCATCCTTCATCTGTCTCTCAACCCGCTGAGCCTGATTCTAAGACAAATAACTGCCATTGAAGAAATCTACTGACTGACCTTCTGACAAAACTCACTTATCTGATTAAATATAATATTTACCTTAATGTGCTCCAAAGTAAAAGCTGAAGATTGTCTTGCTTTATTGAACACTTCCAGCTTTTGCTGCAGTGTCTTCATGGCAGCGCACATTTTATCCTGCAAATGAAATATCAATAGCACTTTATTTTACTGTCCTGTTCCCCATGTACATACAATGTACTTATTGCAGTAATTACAATTGGGCAATTGGGCCAAGTCATTCTGATGTGCCACACTTACTGGCGCTTTGGCAATAACTGAATATTGTCATGAAGATGTCTTCAGGTCAGGACTATTATCAAACATGTTAAGTTTGGGGCAGATCAGACGTTGTATGCCCAAGTTACAACAACTTCCTGTTTCATGGCGAAACATCGAAATTTGTCAGGCCGCCACGGACACGCCCTTCAGCGAAAACTCAAGATCTTCGCAATTTAACGTTGCAAAGGCCTTTAGATTAGACTGACCAAATATGATGTTGATCTGATAAAATCTCTAGGAGGAGTTCATTAAAGTACAACTTCTGGAAATGGCAAAAACTGCAAAAATTTTGCAGAAAAAATTCAAAATATCTCACTTCCTGTTGGGTTTTCAGATTTTGCACTCAGTGACTTTTTTGTACGTATTGGGCTGTTACATGTGTCTGCCGAATTTCATACTTGTACATGAAACGTAGGATGAAGTGCGCTTAAAGGGGACCTATTATGCAAAATTCACTTTTTAAGGTGTTTGAACACAGATGTATGTCCACAGTGTGTCTAAACAACCAGCCTATAATGGTAAAAATCCACCCAATAATTTTATTCTAATCCTCATTTATCATTTTCAATCTCTCAGAACATGCTGTTAGATATTTCCCCCTTCTCCTACGTAAGAGTAGGGAAACCCCGCCCATGACTGGTGACGATCTGCCCTGTTAGCATAGACACACCCCTGAGTGAGAAGCACAGAGTCTGCCATTTCTGTTTACTCGCTGTATCAGCTAGAGATATACAATGTCTGTGCCAAAAAACATTACAAATGTTCTGTTGTTGGATGTACCAACGAACATACGAGGCTCCATAGACTCCCGAGTCTGAGTCACTGAGGACACCGTGGTTGAAGTTATTACTCAAGGATGGATCAGTACAAACTGTTCGTGATCCTCTTCGAAACGATATTGGTCACGACAGAAAGAGAGAACGCACGCACTTTATTACAGTCCATCGGAGTTGTTTTACGGATATAAAGTTTACCAGTTTATTCAGCACCCCCGAAAAGGCATAAAGTAGGTCTGTATATATTTGTTTACTGTTAGTTGTAACAAGTGTTTTTGTGTGGTTCGCTGTGTATGTTGATGATAATGCAAGGGAGAGTTTATAGATAAAAGACTTTCTGGAGTGATAACATATGTGTCATCTTTTGTGTGATGTACAATAAACTTCATAAACTCATCAGTAAAGATTTGGCCATCATTAGGACGGGTTTGCTACAACAGGCTTCTACTAATAGTGGATAAAAGCAAGATGACAACATAAGATATAAACGCAATTAAACTAAACTATACCTGTTCTGTCTCCATGCAGCATATATTCTCTGGCTCTGTAGGGTCATTTTCAGACTCCAATTCGAACTAAACACAGCTACAGAGAGTTTCTGACATTATTAGTGCGTGAGATTGTTCTGTCACTGAAGCTCACAGCATCAGCTCTTGAAGCTCCGCCCTCTTAGGCCATGAGCAGCAGCTTATTTGCATTTAAAGGGCACACACTAAAACGGTGCGTTTTTGCTCAACCCCGAAAAGTGGCAAGTTTAACATGTTATAAAAAATTCTCTGTGGGGTATTTTGAGCTAAAACTTCACATACCCACTCTGGGGACATCAGAGACTTATTTTACATCTCTTAAAAAGGGGCATAATAGGTCCCCTTTAATTAAAATTTTGTAGGTGGCGCTTTGAGCCATTTTGCCACACCTAATTCTGTAACCAATAACAGACGTAAGTTTTCACCACTTCTGACGCGTGTGCAAAATTTCATGAGTTTTCGAGCATGTTTAGGCCCTCAAAAAATTTGATTAATTTCGGAGAAGAATAATTGACAGAGCAATTACGGGTCCTCAGGCCCTAATAACTAGCCTGTCCCTAAAACCATGTAGTTAAACGCATATAGTTACCTTATATTAGTAGTATTTTGTTTGGTAAGTACACTGTAAATACATGTAAAACAAAGTATAACCAAAATATCTTTCTTAATAGTACAACCAAGGTGTAAAACAGAGCTTCAACAACAAGATTGTGCTTTGGGCATCAAAATTAAAAGTTAATATGTTTATTTATTGTGCTGTCCTAACTATGCCTGATTATAAAGTTTGTTGCATTTGCATTTAGCATTGTTTTTTTGTTTTTTCAGAACAGACCTACAATCCACCAGTTGAGAACAACCAGTGCAGTAGAACTAACTGAAACCTCTCTTTTTAATACAAACATCTCTTTCCAGCATTGCCCTAATCCAACTGTGCAAGATTTATGTCACATTTTGGATGGAGTTGATCACATTTTCCTAGAATACAATGGGACGCATATGCCACAATGGGAACTCGAACAAGGGGAATGCAAGAAGGTGTTGTTTGAAAGCCTGCCATGATCTTTTTGGCTGAACAGTCTGTGATAATGTCAAAGCAAACTTGATAAACAGCATTCTTATGCGCTGCCGCTGTAAATCTTGAGAACAGCCGTATTGAGCGCAACACAATGTAACACAGTTTGCTGAAACAATGTGGCTCTGTCAAACTCTACCTTGCAGTCCAGAGCCGCCTCTTCCGTGGGAGAGCAGTCATGACCTTTGTGAATTTTTGAGGCTTGGCACACCACGCAGATGGGCTCCTGATCCACCAGACAGAAGAGTTTGAGCTTCTCCCCATGTCTCCAGCACAGGGTGTTTGATCCAGATGCACTGCCCTGGCCTCTCCCCAGCAGAAAAGCTTCACACAGGTTTTTGAGGGCCCGGTTTGAAAGAGGGCTTTTCTTGGAGGCTTTTCTCCTGCAGACGGGGCAGCTGCGAAAGACTGCGCTCTCCCAGAAGTGCTCCAGACAGCTCCTGCAGAAACTGTGGCTACATGGCAAAAGCACCGGATCCTGGAAGATCTCACAGCACACGGGACAGGAGAGGTCCTCTTCGGGAAGGTTTGCAGACATGTCATCCAACAGGTAATGCTTTCTTCGGGTTTTAAGAGGAGGGATTGTTGTCTTCTTTAGACATCACAGCTGAAGCTTTACAGGTGTTCTGGTTTCATGGAGCACATCGCTGGTAATGTGTCTGTCTTGACATGCATCAGTAGAGAGGGAGTGGTCTGAGTACACTGAACTAGTAAAACTAGAAGTGATTGCTGAGTGATGTAGTTGTGTTGAATGATGTAGAGAGTGGATGGTATTGATCCACTTCCTATAGCCCGTTCCTGTAGTCTAATTTGAATAGTAGGTGTGGTTTCATTATTTAAGTTCTGCTGCCCATACATCATATTAAATACATTATTAGTATACACTGTAAAAAAGAATTGTTGGTTTAACTTAAAAAAAATGAGTTCATTGAAAGTAAAAATTTGAGTTAATACAATGAAGGCAATTGGTTTAATTAATAGGAACTCTAAATATTACGTTATCTGAACCACATTAATTATCCAAGTTGATTTTACAAAAGAAAAAATGTTGTGATAACAAATCATGAAAATATTTTTTTTACGATGTACACAATAAAGGTTCCAAAAGGGGGTTTTCGCAAAAAAAAAAAAAAAAAAAAAAAGAAACATTAGTGTAAAGAACATTTAAAAAATCCAAGATTTCCACTATATAATCTACCTTTTACCACTATAAAGAACCTTTTGTGGAATGGTTCCAAGGTTCCATTGATGTTGAAGGTTCTTCATGGAACCACTGATGCCAATAAAGAACCTTTATTCATTTTTATGTAATGTATATAGTTTAAATGATGTAACTATATAGTGTAACGTACATAGTTTATATTTATGCATTGTGATACACATGCAGATATCATTACTGTAATGCAAAACACTCATTCCAATTATGTAGGTTGTAATTGTATCATTTATATATCATGGTAGTATTTGTTGTATTGTTTATGCTAATTAAACTTATAACAATAATTCCTCTACTATAATCTGTACTGTAACGAGAATCATTGCACAGAACCTCTAACACATGAGAATCATTTATTGAGTAAAATGACTTAAGTCTGGAGAATTTGGGGGGGAATGTGGAAAGAAAAATGTAGAAAATTTATAGTGACCTTTAATTGTTAAACATCTGTGGCTGGTTGCATAAACTGCTAAGAGTAGTCTTACAAGTTAGCCATCTAATTTTGTTTCTTCAAGACTGGTCATAACTTTTTTAAGTAAAAAGGTAGATTGGTCTAATTTGAATCTGAAAAGTAAGAATGATTAGCCCTAAGTAATTGCTAGTTGGACTAGTTCTTAAGAAACAGTCTTAAAGGTAGGCTAGGCAATTTCTGAGAGGCTAGCAATAGCAAGCTAGCTTTGAAAGCATGAGATCCCACCCTCCCTTCAGAGTGTCTCCAAAGCCACGCCTCAGCAGAGTCTGAAAAGTGTCACGAGACAAGAGACTGTGTTAAATTACCTCATGTCTCAAATCACATAACAAAAATAATGTATGAAAACAACTTACGAATGCAATGGTTGGACAAATATTTTTTGGTCCTGAGACTTACACAGAAGATATATGTACAGGTTTTATATTGAGACCACTTCTATTATTGATTGCTTCCATGATGTGAAGAGAGTTTCAACCAGTATAACAAAAAGTGTTTACAGAAAAAATTGCCTACCCTTCCTTTAACCTAGTGTTTATGTGACTGGCCCCCATATTCACTGTCTTAGAGCCCGTCCACACGGAGACGCATTTAGCTGTATACATAAAAAATTAGTATTGTATCAGCATTTCATCCAGACAGATCCAGCGTTTTGAGAGCCTGAAACTGCTATTTTTTGAAACCGGGTCCCAGAGTGAATAAATCTGAAAACAACACCCTTGCATTTTTGTTTGTACAGCGAATATGTAAATTTTGTGAAACGATGTTATCATCACCCCACGTCTCGACCCTAATCAGACACCGCTATGTCACGTAACAACATTAGCGGACTACATGCTTGCGTACGTGCCACAGAAGCTAACGAGCCTATTAGCTTTACTAATATAAAGCTTTATTACTAAGCTTTACTAAAATTTGTATACAGCACACAAGGTTTATGCGCATGCTCCAAGTCTTTTTCTCCGCTTTTAGTGTATCTCTGTGGCAGAATTACAGCGCCACCTACTGATCTGGCATGTATACTACATCGTTCTGAGTCGATTTCAGTGGTACGCAGTACTTCTTGAGATGAGGAAAAAAAAGATCGAATAGGGAAAGCTCTGGCTTCGTGTGGATGTGGCCTTAGTTTTGTTGAATTTGTGGCTATGAAATTACAGAAATGTAATCAAGATCTACTGTTGCAGAAGATAGAGAGCTGTATGATCTATTAAGGACCAACCTAATATTTTAGATTTTAGCTGTATTTTCATGATATCTTATGCATCATTTACAGCTACTTATAGGCCTATGTTGATTTGATTTTATAGGTAAGAATTTATTAGTATTGTATAGTAAATAGTTGTACTTACAAGCTAACGCTTGCATTTATACATCTCAAAACTGGATGTACCAGGTATAATAATTTAAGAATCAGTGATTGTAAACCAAATTGTCAAGCACTAATATGTCTCTATTGTGGTTATGACCCTGCTCTAAATGTAGCCTACTTCAAAAATACCATGGTAGTACCATAGTACTTTATTATTGTAGTGAGAAGCCATTCTCTATTCCCCTTTGCAATATTTTTCAGACATAATAGTCAGTGGTCCTTAACAGAGAGTCGCCTATCATCTCTGTCCAAATCACAGCCAGCATCCTATCCGGTGTCTCCACGAGCTCAAGGTCCTCCTTCTCTCCTCCAGCCATGGTTGCCATGGGGATGACGTCATCTTGCACCACGAGTTCAGCCCAGTAACGGAGTTAAGAGGCGGGCGTTATAGAGAGACGAGCAGAAACAGCAGCTCAATCCGAGAGCGTGCAGAAGAAGACAGAACCTCGGTTCCTGCATCCCCGCCATTGTCCTTCCTGCAGCACCATGCGCGAGATTGTGCACCTGCAAGCCGGCCAGTGCGGCAACCAGATCGGAGCCAAGGTAAAAAATACACAAAGAAATTGCTTTTTGCGAACGGATGGCTCAGATTGGAACATGCGCCTTCCGACGCGACTAATCCGCACTTAAAGAATCTTCCAGAAATGCATTGCAGTTCATTTTGATTCATTCTGCAGCTTTTAGCAACTGTATGCACGATTTAAACGCGCATTCATCAGATCTGCAGCTGAACACCTTGTGCGCAGAGATGTGCTCTCTCTCTGGGCGTGGAAACCTCGCATCCATTGTACGATGGAGAATCAATGATTTAAACGTTCCTTCTGTTTTCCCCTTTTTATAATAGCGATAATCAAACAATTATGGCACATTTATGTCAGTTAGACTTTATATACGCCTTCAGGGTAATTTGTTTTTGATGGCAATGAGATTGAATTGTTAGATTGGTTCCTCCCATCGACGATAACGACCTACTTAACGCTTTATTAGCTTACGGGAATAAAATATTCTACTTTAGTATTTAATATTTTGCTGCTATAAACATATACATTACATATTCATGTAATATAATTACAAATGCATACGAGTCTGACCTACATTTCGGAAACTGGATGTACCACAATGTGATGTTATTTGCTTTCAGCGATAACGTCACATTGTCACATTCCTTTACGCGTTCATTGAGACGCGTAAAACTGACGTAATCCTCAAGATTCCAGACATAAATTAGATAAACGTCCTTTAAAACATGTAATCTATATATAAAAGTAGTCTATTATTTGTGGGATACAAAAATTGCAGCTCAGCAGCATTAATCGTTAAGTTTTTTTTATCATACATAAATAAAATTGTAACTCATATTTGCTACTAATTGCATTCTTGTTTTTTATCTTTCTAACCAAATACATATGATTTTTTTTTACTCCGTCTCCCCCTCCCTCCCTCCCTCTCTCTGGCCGCGCCCTGTTGTCTCTCCTCCTCCCTCTCTCTCCCTCTCTCTCTCTCTCTCTCTCAGTTCTGGGAGGTTATCAGCGATGAGCACGGCATTGATCCAACAGGAACATATCATGGAGACAGCGACCTGCAGCTAGATAGGATCAGTGTTTACTACAATGAGGCCTCAGGTATTATTATTATTATTTTTTTTAATATTTTAAAGGTTACAGATGCAAAGATTGTCAGCATTCTTATGAAATATTTAAATAAATATTATGATATTTGGTGACAGCATAAATATAGTGGGATCCAAAATCCTAAAACAGCACTGAATCTGGGATGTAAAAGCAGTGTTGTTATTGTTAACTTTAAATATTAAAACTAAATTGTTAAATGAAAGGCTGAAATAAAATAAAATATAATCATCTGATGAAAAACCTAAACTAAATAAAAATAAAAATAAATGTTGCCTAGCTCGGCAATTGTTGAAGTACTAACATTAATAAGTGAAATAAAATTAAACTAAAACTGAGGGGAAAAATGAAACTGAAATAGTAAATTAAAAACCTAAATAAAGAAAAAAATTAAATTACAATTAAAAATTAATATAAAAATAAAAGCCAATACTACCCAGTCAGCATAAGAGGAGGCCTATAAATATGTAGCTGACTCACCAATGTTCCTGGACAGTTTTTTCAGCATCCCTTCACCACCCAGTCTCCTCACACTCACCTGATTACTATCCTAACCAAAGATACGGGGAGAGTACTCTGGGTTAATACTGAGCTCGGAGCCCTCTCCTCGGACAGCACGCCAAATACGCATTCTTTTACTCTATCTGATTATTTGTAAGTGTGAACTCATGAAATATCAGTAAATTATGCATAATTACATGCAGCTAACCCTAAACCAAACCCTAATCCTATAGTAAGTAAAAATTGTCAACATTTTTAACCCCTTTGCACTAAAGAATGACAAAAACCAAGCTGATGCTCTTTGGGTTGTTCTCAAATCATGTTGTGTAACATGAGGGGCTTTTGCACCAGAGGAATGTTTTCATAATTCCTATTACTATTGGTGGAAGTACCTGCTTTTGGTGTGTTTGCACCACAGAAACCGGGAACAATTTTAGCTATAGGAACGCCTTTTGGGGGAACTTCAGAGTAGGTCTACCCTTGCAATAGAGTGGTGCAGGTCAGAACCCTGAGTTTGCCGCTGGATCATTGGAGATTTTCCTATGGGGTTTTTCAATTAATTTTGTTTACATATACTTACTTCACGAACTTACTCCAAAAACATGGAAAACATTGACAGATGAACCGACATTGAGGTCCAAGGCACTTCTCAAATGATCAAGGCATCTTCCATCCTCCAGTCGTTGACGCTGTCATCTGGCTTACGGCACTTCAGAGTTCCTACTGGCGGTGCGAATGCAACCAGGAAAATGGCCCTAGGGGAAAATTTTGTTCTCATGAGGCCGCCCTGGTGACTAGTTCCTATAACTGAGTTCCTATAATTACCCAGTGCAAAAGCCCCTATTGTGCAGCAGGCTTTACACAAATAGCTCGAGTGCTGCCATCATTAAAGCAAAAGGAAGACAGAAAGACTATTTGAGAATCATTCAATTTTTCACTTAAATTGTTATGCTGAATTGTATAAAATGTTGTTTTTTCTTATGCAGACTTTAAAACCTTATTGTATGTGCACAGAAATTTGCATGCACATTGAAGCAAGTGTCTGGTTGGTATAACCTACTTTATCTGTCTCTCTGTTTAGGTGGGAAGTATGTTCCCCGTGCCATCTTGGTGGACCTGGAGCCTGGCACAATGGATTCAGTTCGTTCTGGACCCTTTGGACAGATATTTAGACCTGACAACTTTGTGTTTGGTAAGTGTTCATCAAATGTTAAAAACATTGTAATGAGTGCAATTAGTAGGTATGAATCTACACTCTAAAAATGCTGGGTTAAAAACAACCCAAGTTGGGTTAAATGTTTGCCCAACGTGCTGGGTAGTTTTATTTAACCCAACTATATTTTAAAAATTACTATATGGCTGGCTTAAAATGAACCCAAAATAGGTTGGAAATTAAAAATCAGAATCATAATTACTAGAGACAACAATAATAATCAAAAGGTGAACATTTATTAATAAGCAATTTAATAAATGTTTATTGTTTAATTATTATTCATTAAACTTATTAATAAATGTTCTTTTATTAAACATAATAAATGTTAATGTTCAACATAATTTGGGTTCATTTTAAGCCAGCCATATAGTAATTTTTAAACAGTAGTTGGGTAAATAAAACTACCCAGCATGTTGGGCAAACATTTAACCCAACCCCTGGGTTAAAACAACCCAATTGCTGGTTTTGTCCATTTTCAACCAAATGGGTTGTTTTTACCCCAGCATTTTTTAGAGTGTACACTGACAAAAATTAAATGGTCTGTTCTATTAGGTGTTAGTAGGAGTTCAGATTTGACTTGGTAAATACTTGCAAATTTGTGTCAGAATGAACATGCCAAAGACTTGATATATACAAGGACAGTGCACTTGTATTACTATGAACGGGAGAATGTGCAATGCGAAACATGGCCGAATAAGCCCCGCCTTCTAAATAAAAGATCCAAACGCCATTGGTGAAGTCATAGAAGCTCCAATAAATAGGAGTTTGGACAGCAGGTTAAGAGTTTTCAGGATTCCCCATTCCTCCATCAAGTAGACAGGTCAGGACTTGGTCCTGGATGGCCAAAATAACCACAAGGAGGCGTACATCCTGATTTTGCCGAGTTAGACATGTTCCTGGGTCAACATATTTAACATTCCTCTCTGAAAATTTAATCCTAACCATATCCCTACCCCAAAACCTAGCCCTACCCATAAGTTATCCATAAAATCAGAGGGAAATGATAGGTGAGAATAACACTGATGTAGAAGCACCTAACCCTGGTTGGAAGCCTAAACTTGACATAAACTCTAAACTTGTCCCACAAATCTGATTGGAATGCTGTTCCAGGATCAATAAGGATGCTGATGTCTGTGCCGATAGCCTAGTGGTTAGTGTGCCGACATATGGCGCAAATGTGTTCACGGCGACCCGAGTTCAATTCTCGTCTCGAGGTCCTTTGCCAATCCCGCCCCCTCTCTCCACCCAATGCTTCCCTGTCTGCTCTCTACTGTCCTCTCCGAATAAAGGCACAAAAAGCCCATAAATATAACTTAAAAAAAAAAAATAAGGATGCTGATCCAGAAACATGTTGCACTTGGTGAAATCAAGTTCTGACCAGGAAGTGTTGCAACTATGGCCGCAGGGTGAACTGACTTTCCTATAAAGGGACTATCAATGCTCAATTCACATTTTAATGATTGCAGGTCAGAGTGGTGCTGGAAACAACTGGGCCAAAGGTCACTACACAGAAGGAGCAGAGCTGGTGGACTCAGTACTGGATGTTGTTCGTAAGGAAGCAGAAAGCTGCGACTGCCTGCAAGGCTTCCAGCTCACTCACTCTCTCGGCGGAGGCACTGGCTCCGGCATGGGCACCCTCCTCATCAGCAAGATCCGTGAAGAGTATCCCGACCGCATCATGAACACATTCAGCGTGGTGCCCTCACCCAAGGTGTCCGACACCGTGGTGGAGCCCTACAATGCCACGCTGTCCGTCCACCAGCTCGTGGAGAACACTGACGAGACCTATTGTATCGACAACGAGGCTCTTTATGACATCTGCTTCCGCACACTCAAGCTCACCACACCTACCTACGGCGACCTCAACCATCTCGTCTCCGCCACCATGAGCGGCGTGACTACCTGCCTCCGCTTCCCCGGCCAGCTCAACGCTGACCTTCGCAAACTGGCCGTCAACATGGTGCCCTTCCCACGTCTCCACTTCTTCATGCCCGGCTTCGCTCCACTCACCAGCCGAGGCAGCCAGCAGTACCGCTCACTCTCAGTTCCCGAGCTCACCCAACAGATGTTTGATGCCAAGAACATGATGGCTGCCTGCGACCCGCGTCACGGCCGCTACCTGACCGTGGCCGCCGTCTTCCGCGGACGCATGTCCATGAAGGAGGTTGACGAGCAGATGCTGAACGTCCAAAACAAGAACAGCAGCTACTTCGTTGAATGGATTCCCAACAATGTCAAGACCGCCGTGTGCGACATCCCACCACGTGGGCTCAAAATGGCCGCCACCTTCATCGGCAACAGCACGGCCATCCAGGAGCTCTTCAAGCGCATTTCCGAGCAGTTCACCGCTATGTTCCGCCGCAAAGCTTTCTTGCACTGGTACACCGGCGAGGGCATGGATGAGATGGAGTTCACCGAGGCTGAGAGCAACATGAACGACCTGGTGTCCGAGTACCAGCAGTACCAGGACGCCACCGCCGAAGAGGGCGAGTTCGAAGAGGAAGGCGAGGAGGAGGTCGCCTAAATAGCAACCACCTGCCGAAATAAAGTTCCACTCAATTCTAACATTTCATCCTTCTCACCACAAACCAATGCTCTCCAGAACAATTAATAGGTTTTTACATTCACTATCTACCAACGACAGTCATTCCCCCACCAGTGACATTTTGAGGAATTGTGTACATTTGGTTTGGTTTTGTGTTTCTGAGTATTGTGAATGCACGCCATCAAACCCCCCCTCACATCCCAGTGAAACGCAAGTGATTTTAACTGTGAAGCCTTCAGATTCCAGAACGATCAAACTATTGACAATGTCAATCTGAATAAAGGCTAATTCTACATCTGAAATGCTTTTGTTGTTGATGTCAATCTGAATAAAGGCTAATTCTACATCTGAAATGCTTTTGTTGTTGTTGATGTTTTTTTCAGAAGTTTACATGAATGTCAAATTTACATCAGTGGTTCCCAACCAGGGGGCCAGGATGATTTAAAGGATTAGTTAAAATTTCCTGATAATTTACTCACCCCCATGTCATCCAAGATGTTCATGTCTTTCTTTCTTCAGGCAAACAAAAATTAAGGTTATTGAGGAAAACATTCAAGGATTTTTGTCCATATAGTGGACTTCAACGGCTACCAACAGGTTGTAGGTCCAAATTGCAGATTCAATGGAGCTTCAAGGAGCTCTACACAACGAGGAATAAGGGGCTTATCTAGTGAAATAATCTGTCATTTTATAAAAATAAAAATAAAAAATTATATACTTTTTAACCATAAATGCTCGTCTTTCACTAGCTCTGCGATGCGCCACACATTACAAAATCACGTTAGAAAGGTCACGCGTATGTAGGCGGAAGTACCGAGCAAGTGTTTACAAAGTGAATGTGCAAAGACTAAGTTAAACGCCCTTTACAAAAAAAAAAAAAAAAGGTAAAACAACGATGTTGGACAATTTTGAAGTTGGAGCAGAAAAAGAGATGGAGTTTTTTGCCCTACTGCGGTACTTCCGCCTACGTCATGCGTAACCTCTGCGATGTTATTATGTAATGTGTGGCGCATCACAGAGCTAGTGCAAGACGAGCATTTGTGGTTAAAAAAAAAAATATATATATATATATATATATATATATATATATTATTTTTTTTTGTTTAAGAAAATGACTGATTGTTTCACTAGATTAGACCCCTATTCCTCGTCTGGGATCGTGTAGAACCTTTTGGAGCTGCATTGAAACTGCAATTTGGACCTTCAGCCCGTTGCCTGTTGAACCCCAGTGAAGTTCACTAAAAATCCTGGAATCTTTTCCTCAAAAACCTTAATTTCTTTTCGACTGCAGAAAGAAAAACCTGCACATCTTGGATGGCATGGGGGTATCCAAAATTGGATAAATTAGGGAATTTTAAAAGTAGGATTTCTAGACCTGAAAAAGTTATAAATTATGTCATGTGAATTTATTGGTAGTAAAAAGCATAAACTCTGAAGAACATTTAGTTATTGAAACTTCTAGGGCTATGGAATTATGGAACTGAATTATTTATCATTTAAATTTTATTTAAATATTTTAAATATAGGCCTATTGCAACTCACCATTTTTGGATCTTTGGTGCCAATAAAGATTCAGATTCGCTCAGATTCGCTTATGGTAGTGCCAAAATTCATTCAAGCACTTTCCGTTCTGTGGCCGTTGCTTCTCTCCCGCCAAAGAGCCACGTGAAGAGCTGCAGATGACGCCGCTATTTTAACAACAGAAGCAGAATCACGGTAAGCAGCAAAATAAATTCATACTTTAGCTAAAACATCTCAGAAAACGAGAATCCAGCATACAATTATTTTTATCTGTCATATGACTCTGACCATTCAAATGGGCTAAACAAGTTGTTTGACAAGATGTTTTTTTAATCTACATTTGGCATTAATAACCATCATTTCGTAATAAACAATGTTATAATAGGGGAAATTAGCTATTTGTAGATGGCAAGGAAAGACAACTCAAACTTTGAAATTTGTCAATTTTTTCTGCTCATGATGAGGGCATTTTGATTATGTAGGTTGTTGTTTTAATTCTAAGTAAAATACAAAATGCTCCAGACTTCAATAGGAAAACCCTGAACCCTCACACAGTATCTTTCTATCACATGACCTTCTGCCATATAGGTATCTAAATATAAAAATAATAATAGCCTGATAAAACATCTGACAATTGCCTCTAAGCGGCCAAAATACTCATCTTTGATGACTATTTTGACTTTTTTTTTTTTTTTTTTTTTTTAACAAAGTAGGCTACTGCTGCCCAGATGGAAATTTATAACTATTTCAAAAAAATGTCCGGACCTCCACAAATATAGAGACCGGACCTCTTGGAATATTAATTGAATACCACAGTTTTAAAAGGTTCTTTGGGGAACCAAAAAAAGTTTCTTCTATGTTTATCACTATGATAAACCCCTTTTGGTACCTTCATTTTTAAGAGTGTACAGCCTTGAAGTCAAAAAGGCTGAGAACCACTGATTTACACGATCATATAGTTTCCTGATATTATCATTCAAATGTATATATCATAGTTGCCATTTTACTAAAGCAAATGAAATCAAAAGAAAAAGACTGAAACACTTAGCAACCACTAGAAGGCAGTGTTCCTGAACAGGTCTTCCGTAGATTCAGTCCTCATAAGTCTTGCTTTGTTCTTGGCAAGCAAAAAGACACTCCTCCATGCACTCCCAGATATTATTATACAAGTGTCAGCAATCATATGACATTTATGTAATGTTATAAAACCTCAAAGTAGCCTACACCTTTCCAGTTACAAATTCAGAAACCTTTAACAGGCCTTGCTATCCACCTTATTTTTCAATGAGGAATTAAGCTTGCATCGCATGGAATTAAAACTATATGTACTAACAAACTAGTGTGTTTATGATTATGATAATAAATTAAAATACTATGATAACAAATACCAGTTTTGCAACATCATGCAGTGTAACAGACTGTTTATGTACAGCTCAAACAACTGAAACAGGTTAGAAACAGCCACGACATAAACACACCTGTTCCTGATATCACAGCTCCCATTGAGAATCAGGACCATTTCTTCAGTAGAATAACACTTTATGAATTAGCTTAATAAAGCATGTTTTAATGAAAATGTGTGTGTTGTGTCCTCAATATTTTTAATATGGAGTAACAGCAAGAGCACCTGAGGCCATGCTGAATTGTAAATATAGTAACTCTGCTGAGTGTTGTGCCTAAAAACACCTTTGAGCCCTCATTATATTCACATGATTATATAGCATAACCTCTCATGCATTTTTGCTTAAATATAAATTGCACAATTTATCAAATTCTAAAAAGCAGAAATTTGAAAAGCCATTCAAGTTAAAGAGAACGCATGAAATATTTGAGTGTAAACATTCATGCTATCAAAAAGAAGAATCAAAAAACGATTCTAAATAGAATTCACTGTTGCATTGATCAAATTTCAGGACAATTAATATTAGATTAAAATATATAGATATATAAATGTAACTGAGGTAAATCAAGACAAATGCAGCTACTGAAATAATTTGTGAAATGATCAAAGTGGTTTCAACAAATCAGATGTGAGAGTAAAAACCATCCTATATTGTGAGCAAATAAAGGTGTAGTGTGCAAAATCAAGTGCCAGCAAAAAGAAACACCCCCAGCTTCTATAGAGTGCCCCAGGGATGATGCGTTTTTGTAGGCCAACCCGGAAGTTAGCGGCGCACGGGTTCCCTGGATCGAAAGCCTATTCATTTTTCCCATAGACTTTTGGAAAATCGCAGAAAATAAGCTCTGTGTTTAACAAAGGATTATGACACTTACACGTTTTGTCTATCAAGATAATCTTTACAAGTTAACACAACATTTATAGATTTTGAAGCCTAAATAAAGTCGTCAGATATAAAAGGCTAACAGTAGGCTATAAACGGACTACAGCACACCATGGTCGCGGATCAACGTCGTCACCACCAAGCTTCCTCAAACTTTATTTAGAAAACAACTTTATTTATAAACATGCTCGCTGATTATGATCTGCGCTGTTATTAATACTTATCCACTTTTTCATGAGAAATGCTGTCCAAATGTCCCGTTTTTAATGAAGACGTCTAAAGTCCCCGCCAAAGGAAGTAGTCCCTTTTAGCAATTTGTTAGCAACCGCCGATTTTAAGACACAGTAAAAGTTTAAAAAAATCACAAGTGGGTTATAACTGGTGTTTTATGTCATAGATCAAAACGTGAAAATATTTAGAGGCTTTGTTAACCACAGAACTTATTTCAGGCGATTTAGCAAAAACCCATTCAAAAAACCCATAGACTTGACGGCGTTGGAACCGGAAGTCCTAAAATGCTAACTCGCTTCCGGGTTTTGCCTACAAAAATGCGTCATCCCTGAGGCACTCTATTAGTCCATCAGTCTAACAGGTAGCCCCGCCTCCAAACTCACACTATTGGTTGAGCTGATGTTAAGTCTCAGCTTTAGATATACAAAGAAGGTGCACTCATATTACTATAGCTGCGTCTCATTTCAGAGGTTGCGTCCTCCGGAGGTCGCATTTGTAGGCTGCATACGCCATCAAGGATGTCTTATTTAGGAAAAGTAACAGCAATAAAAATTCCTTGTGAGGTGTTATTTCTTTCTTACTTTGCAATCTAACGGTTACTTTTCTTAAACGAGACCGACTCGGTGCGGCCAACAAATGTGACGCAGCTTATGAATGGGAGAAAGTGCAATGCACAATATGGCAGAATAAGTCCCGCCTTCTAAATGAGCCAATAGCCAATTGGTAAAGAAACAGTCAGCGTTCTGACATGCGCACTTATAATTTTTCATTGGTGATTTCAAATATGAAAATTTACTTGTAAGCTTGGTGAACAGCTTTGGAGAATTTGATGTTTCCCCATTCAATGAGATTGCAAGACTGAAATAGCTGTCCGAGAGTCGTTTCAAAGATGGCCGCCGACTGAAATGACTTGCCTTAGACCGTGTGTCCAACAAAGCGTACTTTTCCAATTGTTTTCAATGGGAGTGCCATGTTTTTTAAATGCCAGGAGCGTAACAAGGCACTGAGGGTCTTTTTCAAGCTCAAGCGCTGAGCGCTTTTTACCAGTCGCGTTGAGTTGACGAATGTTCAACTTTGAGTAAAACGCTGCACTCATCACTGTCATTTTTTAGCCAGCCGTCCAATCAGAGTGGAGGAGGGGTGGGACAAATGCAACACCGACCAACTGCCACAACATTCTTGCTGTACAACAACATCAACAAGCAGAGAACGGAACAAAATGGATGAGAAATTCATATTGCTGATCTCTGAACATACATGGTACTCTACATTGTGTCGACATTTTTAATCTGAAACGAATTATCTGCGAAATCAGTTACAAGTAATAGTTCTGCGGATATTCTGTATCATAGCAACAAAGCGCCTCAACTAAAAAAAAAAAAAAAAAACACTCACAGATAGGCATTTTCAGCAGAGCGCCAAGCATTTTCAGCTGGCTAAAAATGCTTTGGTGGACACACGGCCTTAAAGGGACTTTGGTCTAGCCCTTTTCTGGATGGAAAAACAAACAGATTGCACTTGTTTTGTGCCACTAGGGGTGCAGAAATCACACACTTCACCTTTAAACATATCTTAACACTACATACAAATATCAGCATTTGTATGTGTAAAGCAACAATTAAAACACACAAAAAATAATTTTTCAGAGAAAAGCTCCAAGTCTAAAATAAGAATGTCAATGCTAGAGAGCAGCACATGCAGATCTGTACTGTGAAATATGTTGCCTTTTGGAGTATGTTTCCTTCAAGTTTCTTCCAAGTAGTCAGACTCGCTTTGTTTAGCCACAACATAGTGCCAAGATTGGGCCTTCAGAAACAGTGCTTAGTTAATGTTCATCCGTTTAACCATTTTGGAATTGAGTCACTTTCATCATGTGCTGCTGGTTAGTTATAAACCAGTGTGTTAAATCAGTCTCTCCTCCTTGGGTAGTTTGAGGGCGTCTGGAGTCTCTACACTACGGGTTCCTGTCTGCTCCTCTGCGCTGGGGCGATACGTCCCCTCCGTCTGTCTCTTCTTCTTTACCACGCAGAACACGAACACCAGAATCGCCATCACAATAGCCAACACTCCCAGGACCACAGTTGGTACAACAATAGCCACAATATCAGGGCCCTGGACAAAGAAAAGCAGGAATGTTAATCATCCAAACTGAAGAAGTACTACAGAATATCGTTCCCCCGATAAGGCAAGATTTAGAGATTTAGGCAATATCAAATATTAATTAAACTTTACCTCGTGTAAACACAATACTTCAAATCAAATTAATGTGATTAACTCTTTCCGTTAAAATCTTTCCACATTTTGTTTTTTTAAGTTGCCATCCAGCAGCAGCATTCTGCAGCATTCAATGTATGCCAAATATAATCGTAATAAACAGGCACTTAAAGACTTATTTGCACCTGTATCACTAGCTTGTGATGTATACGAATGACACTTCATAAACAGAGATAAAAAAAGGCTTCACATTTTTGGGGTGCTGAAGAAGCCGAGGTCATGTTGACAGTGTTGTGCGATAAATATAAGGGAGTGCGTATTGATGGTCAAAACCTCTGAAATGAAAACATTTTATGCACGTCACCAGAAAAAAAAAACAATATGTCAATAGAAATGTGTTTTGTATTTGACGCAAGTAGATTAAAACAGTGGCCAGTAACACACACACTGTATCATTCATCGTTTGCGCACAAACAAAAGTCAGTAAGTTTTTTTTTTTTTTTTTTTTAATAATTGTTTTGAAAGAAAATACTTTTATTCAGCAAGGATGCATTAAATTGTTTAAAAGTAATAGCCATAACATGTTCTTTTGAACTTTTTATTGATCAAAGAATCATGAAAAACTATCATAGTTTCTTAAAAAATATGAAGCTGCACAGCTGTTTTCAACACTGATAATAATAATAAATGTTTCTTGAACATCAAATCTTCATATTAGAATGATTTCTGAAGGATCATGTGGCACAGGAATAAACTGCATTTTAAAATATGTTTTTTTCTGTTTTTGATCAAATAAATTCAGCCTTGGTGAACATAAGAGACTTCTTTCAAAAAACCATAAAAAAAAAAAATCTTACTGACCCTTAACTATGAACTGTGGTGGAAGAATGACTTATTTCACAGAATGCTCTATTTTACCCTAATCTTTCAGATTTAATCTTTTATTCAATCCTGTAATTTGCCAAATCAATTCATATTCATTACTTATGAATACTACAGAGCCCTGCACACAACATATGGACAAAAATACATATATTGTGGCCACAAATTAAGAATTTGTTCCCTTGTTTTACTAAATCATGCGGTGGATATAATAATTTCTTCTCTCAATTTAGTAAATTGTGGCCACTTACTAATTCGCTCCTTTTTTTCCCAAAACCAGTTCAGCAGAAATCCCGTCCTGGAGCTGATACATTGGCCATGTAAATCACAGTGACGAGTGCCTACACAAAACACTGATCCCTAAACCTAACTGTCACCATAACCTCAGCCAATGAAATTTTTTGCAGGGCAGGATTTCCATGGAACTTTGTTTTTGGGGGGAAAAAAATCAAGCGTCTCAGACGATGACATCTTTGTCCTGTGTCAGCCACCGTAGCTTCTCTGTGCTTCGAAAAAGAGGGGTGAGCAGTGGACTGAGCCATTAGTTTCAATTTGCAACCGCTCCTAGATGCTGCTACAACTTACACACTGAACCTTTAAAACAAGGGATCAAATTATTATATTGTGCACAATTAAGTAAACACAATTTACTTAAAACGAGGGAACAAAATGTGCTGACATATTAGTAAGTCGTGGGAATGATTTGTTAATTTCTGGCCGCGATATACATATTTTTTCCCACATGTCATGTGCGGGGCTCTGTAGTATTCAAATTCTGAATTATGGGCAACCCTGATTCTTATTGAGCAAATAAAAAAAATGTTCCAATAGCTAATCAGACACTTATAAGAGAAATCATTTTGACAGTTGATGCCCTTCAGGCTAATATATAGAGGGGAAAGAAATGCAAGGAATCTCTACTTACTGGGCTGGGAGTTGTAGAGTTACTAGACATTGTGGTTGTTTCCCCTGCAAACAGAGGACATTACAATGAGATGACAAAAAATTTGTACAGATTATGAATTACGGTCTACAGACTCTAATATGGCTTTTGTACTCATCATATGGCTCACAAATCTTTGGCTCAAATCTAGCATGTGTTTTCTTTGCGGTTCTTCCAGTATCATACTAGCGCACTACTGTCACAGTACTCACCAATAAGACTATATTTTGTTAACACTGTGAAAAGCAGCAAAGCTACTGTATGAGGATGAGAACTAAACATTCATAAAAGAGGAACTTGAGGGGGTTGTTTTCCATGTCAAATGGTGTGAACTGTTATATGTGTGCACTGTGATGGTGTAATCTCACGATTTAAATGCTTTATACCAACAATATGAAATCCAGCACCCAACATTCAGTGCATGTTCAGAGCTGGACCTTAAACCCCTTGCACTGTTCTCTGAACCTTGTTGGACATCTGGACTTTGAAAACAAAATTTGATATATTATATGATATATGATATTATATTTGAAATGGCATAAGCTGAAGGGTGCTGATTTATTGTATGATTCCATATTAATACACATATAAGCAGTATTGGTTTAAAAAAACAAAAACAAACAAACAACAACAAAAAAAACCCTGCCCACTGCAAACGCACAGCGCACATTCACCAGGGTCGAAAAATTAAAGGTGCAATATGTAATATTTTCTGTCTCGCAGAAAAAGAAAAAAAAAAGAGTTTTAAACAATAAGACTAAATGTGTTGAGCTATATAACAATAATTAGTTTTCTGTCTATAAATATATCAAAACAGATGTTCCCTTGTCTATTAAAACATGTAAATATTAAAGCATCTTTGGTGTTTCCATGGTTTCTACAAAATAAACCCGGAAACCGAGGGTAACACGGGTGTGACGCAATTGACAGGCGACTCCTCACATGTCCCGGAGCCTTGGTTAAAATTGCAATTTTCTCATGATTTACAAATAGTTGCAAGCATCTGGGATATTGTAAGTACTCAAGTCCAACAAAATATATAACACTGGCCTAGTGGTTTTTGGATATTTTACTGCAAAATTCTTACATATTGCACCTTTAACAGGGGGTTGGGGCAAAAATGCCAGAAAAAACAAACAAACAAAAAAACAAAACAAGATATGGTACAAAAAAGTCTCCATAAAAAGTCTCTTCTTGTTTTTAATATATACAAACAAAATCACAAAAACAAAAGTGATGTTTTCCTGAATATCAGCACGTTTGCAAATGTGATATTGATTTTATACAATTCAATAAACAATAAGTTAATAGGTTATGAGAAACTTACATTTTAGACACAATATTGTCAATATTGTCTGTTTTCCCCTCTTTTTTGCCAAAGAAAAGAGTTTCAAACACTAGAGCCATTGCGCGTCTCCGAGCAACACAGTTTCAGTTGTGTTACAGAATGAATCTGCGTTTTTGAACAAACTGTTCTAATGAATGACTCGCCGACTCACTCAGTCTACTTCTGCTTTATACTGAATGACACAGCCATTTTGAACTAATTGACTGAATAATTCAATGACTAACTCATTAAGACAATGATTTGCCGCCACCTACTGGCAGTTTTAGTATCATTTCATTTTAGCTGAGGGACTGAGAAATGAAGATTGAATGCTGGTTTTGTTTTCAGTCATGATTGTAACAATAGTTCTGCTTAGAGATAAAAATGCGTTTATAAATTGTCTATTAAGAGCAAAATAGGACATTGTAAATAATATAACAGAGATGAATGCCACACAGAATAAGCAAGAAGCTATAAACTAAAGCCTATTGGCTTATTTAAAAAATAGGGATGAGCCTTTCGACATGTCTCCCCTTCCTGTTTTGATAGGCAACATGTTGTCTCAACATGTTATTTGGCCATTAGCTTTCCTAAGAACTGTGTCCTTAGACTAATTTGGTGGTCATTACATAACGGTATTACAACGGTAGTTGCTGTTAGTAAGTTAAATTTATTTTCATTAATTATAGTTCAAAACAGTTCAGATTTAATTATTATTTTCCATCATCAACTCGGTAATGTTTAGAACAGTCTGTATGCCATTTTTCATTGTTAAATGTTTTAGTATAAAATCTAGCAGACAATGCTGTTCATTACTATGCACTGTTAGATTGTTGTAAATAAGATGCTTTTTTTTTTTTTTTTAGCTATACCCCCAATCCTCATATTGGTGAGCTCTATCACAGCCTCAGATTTTTTTTATAAATTACCTTTATTATAATGTCTCCTTGTTTAAAATGAAAGAAGAACCAGCAAAGTATCAACTGGTGCTCAACTATTAACCTCAATTCTCTAAACAATAACAAATCTCTCAAATAACAAAAACCTCAAATAATCTCAAAGTTTGGCAACTTTGTAAAATCTCACATTTTGATACATGTGATCATTGCACTTTGACAAACCATAGTGTGATTTTGAAGGTCAGAGAACAAGTAACGGTACAAAAACTGTTCACTTGATTGAGAATAAATGTTACAATTGCAAAAGTTGTGATTTAGGGCACGTTTACATGGCAATGTACGTCCCCTAAAAATTATGTTTAAACTCTTTGACAGAACACAAACACAAATACATAGAAAAAAAGAGAGAGAAAGGGAAAGACAGAGAGAGAGTGGGAGGATACATACGAAAAAGCAAAAATGTTAATCATTTACAAGAGTAAATCATCTCTGGAGGACAACAGTCCAAAGATAACTATAAAGAAGGAAAGGAACTTGTTTCAGGTCTAATCATGAACCATGTGTATGTGGTTTGAAATACTTTGATAGCGAATGAAAAGTTTTCTTTAAAAAAGTGGCAAAGAAAGAGTTTTTGGAAGTTTAACTTGGTTGAGTTTATTCCTGTCTTTGTTTTGGAAGAATGTGCTTATGTTGCAATAAAGAAATGATGTAATGACCCGTACATGATCTAAGAAAGGGTGTTTGTGACCGTTTACATTCCTGTATGTATGAATCTCAAAAAATGTTTTATCCCAAAAACGGGAAGAAAAATAATAAAATAAATATATGTAGCCTATTTTTAAGCATTGTGACATTATTTTGACCAAATTTAAATCAGCATCAAAGGATGTACAACAAATACTACAAGAATGTATTTAAATAATATACAATATTTCATATTACTGTAATGAGAATTAGATATTTTGTATTACAGTGATTAATTACAGTTTGTGGGGGAAAATGCACCTACAGTACCGGTTAAAAAAGAAGTCTCTTATGCTCATCAAGCCTGCATCTATTTGATGAAAAATATAGAAAAAAAAACTAATATTGTGAAATATTATTACAATTTAAAATAATGGTTTTCCATTTTAATATACTTTAAAATATAATTCATTTCTGTGATCAAAGCTGAATGTTCAGCATCATTACTCCAGTCTTCAGTGTCACATGATCCCTCAGAAATCATTCTGATATGAAGATTTATTATCAGTGTTGTTAACAGTTGTGCTGCTTATTATTTTTTTTAACATCTGCAAAGTTACAACGCTCAAAGTTCAAAGCAAAGGGAGATATTTTCTTTTAAAGAAGTATCTGTTTAAGGACTACAACAAATGGCTGGTAGGGACTACAACAAGCTTCTTTCCAGGTTAGTGACATCACTAACCCTAAAATTTACATAAACCCCGCCCCCAGAACACGCAACAGGTGAGGCCATTTTGAGCTGCTTTAGAGAAGAGGAAGAGTTGTAGAGCGTTGTTGCCATGCTGTCATTTTACGCCGGACTGCTTCACAAACGAGGGTTAACTGACTGTTCACAAAGACCCGCCTCCTTTAGTTACTGTTGCTATGTCCGACAAGCCATGCCGCTCTCACGCCACACGTTCTCACACAGTGAAAAAAACATCGCGGAGCAAAGAGGACATTGACAACTTATCGACAGACAAGACAGAGCAGGTTACTTTTGATATGAAACAAAGTCTCACATTTCAAATTTTGTAATTTTAAAAGTAATTTAAACAACAAATACCATTTTGTGGCTCTTTAATGTGTCGTGACAGATGGCTGTAGTGCCCCAGATCAAGCGTCTCATGAACCAATCATCTCTTCTTACTAGTTAATTTCATCAAATAAACATGAATGCACCACATTTCAACCACAGGAAGACGTCAATACACATCATTTTTCAAGTTCAAGTCCACCAACGTTAATCTGCTAACTCCCCTGACTGCTTTGGCGTTATGATTGGTTAGATCGCCTGTCAATCACACTCCAGGCGAAGGGTCAATTCAACGCTGGATTTGCACAAAAGATTAACATGACGGCACATGTTAGTCGATGAGTTGAATCAACTCCACAGCAACTACACAAATTTATCCTCTAACCATTTAGAAACATCCAGTTTCATTCTAAAAGTTGTAACTTCTTCCTGAGTCTCTCCATCAGTGTCCGACTCAATATAAGGCTGAACACCGTTACTGACAATCGCCATTTTGTCTGCGTGAGATTCTCCAGCTTTGTTGTTGTTGAGCAACCGAAGCGCGAGCTGTTAAAGCTCCGCCCTCTTCTGGAAAGGGGGCCGGGAGCAGCAGCTCATTTGCATTTAAAGGGACACACACAATAACAGCGTGTTTTTACTCAAACCCAAATAGGGGCAAATTTGACAAGCTATAATAAATGATCAGTGGGGTATTTTGAGCTGAAACTTCACAGACACATTCTGGGGACACCAGAGGCTTATATTACATCTTGTGAAAAGGGCATTATATGTTCCCTTTAACTTTTTATTCATCATTCAATCCTGAAAAAAGTATCACAGGTTCCAAAAAAATATTAAGCAGCACAACTGTTTCCAACAAATCATTTCCAATAAATCATAATATTAGAATGATTTCTGAAGGATCATGTGACACTGAAGACTGGAGTAATGATGCTGAAAATTAAGCTTTGATCACAGGAATAAATTATTTTAAAGTATATTAAAATAGAAAACCATTATTTTAAATTGTAATAATATTTCACAATATTACAGTTTTTTCTATATTAATAAATCAAATAAATGCAACCTTGGTGAACAAACATAAGATACTTCTTTCAAAAAGTAATGTTTCCCAACTTTTGACTGGTACATGTCATGAAAATAATGTCACAATAGAGAAAACAGTAATGACCCTAAAAATAATTCCATTAAAAAAAATATATAATTTTTTACAGCTTTCTTGTGATTTTGGAGGTAAAATGTGATCTGGGCGGGTTTTATGAGCCTCATAGTTTATGATTACACAGCTCTCATACCTTTTTTTATCTTAATGGTGAGAACAATTTTATGACCTCCCAATAATACCTTAAATGTTTTTGCAGAAAACTGACATGCTTGAGCTTGCCTGAAGTCCTCCACACTCAATCTAGTATAACTTAATACAAGTTAGAGGAGTGTTTCTCAGCTGTTCAGATTAATCTGACGCAACTCCACTGAGCTGTTTAAATGTAGTGAGCTGCAACAGTGATTAATAATCCGGATACTCTCAAAGTTCAGTTTCGGACATGACTGCAGAGGTGGAGCGAGTGACTCACCCTGGGCCGAAACATTCCTGAGAAGCAGCAGCATGAAACTCCCTGCCAAAAGTCCAACCTGCCGTATCATCTCCGGGATGGAGTCAATCTGCACCCCTACCCCCGACCAGAAGGTGCTGATGCTCCCGGTAGGGTGGAGCGGAGGGGGATCAATAAATCATGACCGAGATCAAAGAATCAAAATATAGTCCTATCTGCCTCTTGCGAGCTGCAAGAGAAGAGTAGAAACGTATGTTAGGATCTGAAACTTGATCAAAACACTCACTGATGTGAATAAAAATCCTTCATTTTTTAAGAGTGTAGAAAGAAACTATAAGTGACTTAAAATTTAGCTCAATAATCTCAATGATCTTCCATATTATAAAAACCAAAACAAATGCATTGATTCATTCCAAAATATGCATTGTTTGTATCTAGGTAAACTTGGATTTTAAAAAAGGTCACCATTTCTGTTAATTTTTTAAGATGTATCTGACCCCTGGCCATATATAGGCTAATAGAAAAAGCTATTTTATTTTCATTTCTGTACATGTAACCTTTATCCAGTTCACGACATACACATACTTCCACCTTATTTGTGTTGCTATGGAGACATTCATACATAGGCTACAATACGAGAAACAAACAAAAACAAACTCATACCTGTGTGTAATACACCTTCATAATCCACGATGTTTCCTGACGAGTTTTTCCTGAATATATGTAGACTATACGTCCAGTAGAAGTGACCACAGGTCGCTTCCGCCTCACCTTACCGGTCGAATTAAGTATTTAAACCGAAACTAGCTCGACACTCCGGCGTCCTGCTCATAATAAAACATTGTTCTTCGGGATCCTGCCCTGCTTTCAATGGTGGTCTTGTATTTACTAGTGTGTTGAGTGAATGCTCGAGCTGGGGTTGTCTTCTTCCTAAATTCTCATCGCTGATCACATGGCTCAGTGTCGTGTTACAACACCTGAATCCAGCTACTACCTGCGGCGCGAGACAGGCGCGCTATTGTGCGCAGAGATCCACCTGCGCACTGGAGCGATGCGCGCACTCGCGTCCTAACGACTTCTCTGACGCACGTCGTCAACGGTTCAATCTTTGTTTCCTCACTAATTTTATTTTATTTTTTTTTTACGGATTTTAAAGGGTTTTACTCTGTATCCGACTGATTTGGGGTTTTCATTTGAAGCTATTTTTAGCTTTTTATTTGAAGTTTTATTTATTACCTGACATTTGTTAAATAACAAAAGCAAGCTCGCTCTCTCACACACATTTATCAATCAGAAATACCTACAGTTTGAAATGTTCTCTCAGTGTTGCGACCTCCAGTGGTAGTGAATGAACTTTTAATCTTATAAGAAAAAATTCTTGACATACCACACTTCTGCTAATCCCTTTCCTCCTTTTAGGAAAAGTATTAACCACTTCGTGTCTGTTTTTTTTGTTGTTGTTGTTGTTGTTGTTGATGATGTTCCACATAAGAAATTATAAAACCTGCTCGGGAGGAAGTAAAAATATACGACAACAACAACGAAAATAATAATAATGTCCCCAGGCGATCTGCGAATGTAAAGAAATATTAATAACACTATTTTAAATATGTTGTTGAGTTATGTTCAAGTTCCTTTCTTTGCGTATAAAAAAGGTTAAAAAGGTGTGCACATTTATCACACACTACGTTCATTATATATATATATATATATATATATATATATATATATATATATATATATATATATATATATATATATATATATTCATTCTATAGGGTCATCGTCCTCCTGGGACCCGGGAATAGACTTCTGTCCTCTGTAGAGATTTTTTTTCTCTGATATCGTACGTCACAGTTTTAAGTTTACAGGATGTCCTGCACATTCAGGGGTTTTCATAGATAACAAATTTTTAGAGGTTTCACCATGACAACAACTATTTCTTGGTCTTTAAATATGAATTAAAATTAGCACTCTTATGGAAACATGATTATATTTTGTAATTATCATTTAAATCGGATTAATCTTCAAATTGTTTGTTATAAATCAACATCTCAGGAAAATGTTATTCTAATCAAAATATGAATTTCTGTTACAAAACAGGGCATTGATTTCATACATGACCACTATAGAGGACACCAGGACTTAAATCATGTTTATCAGGCATTTTAGGAATGAATAGGGAAAGAAATTATATAAAAATATCTCTATTATTAGATATTATTATGAAAATGTTGCCAATTATTCCTCCCATTATTACACTTCTTTTTTCATTACATGTTGTTCCAAGAACACATTTATATGCAGATACAGTGTATAGATACATTGTATTGAATGGGAAGATCCATGTATGATTATTTCACCCTCATACTGCATAAAGTAAAATGGTATATCAATTAATTCCATTATATCTTTCATAACATAGTTAAGAATCATCTTCATACAAAGTTTGGTTAAAAACAATCATGAAACCTAAAAATTAATTGTTGATTTAAAAAAAAATCTCATTATTTTTGCCTATACATGTAATTTCATGCCATTTTATTTTTTTAAACAACTTAGTCCTGGTGTCCACTACATAGGTCATAGCATAACATATGAATAAAATATAATTTTTCAAAAATGTTATTTTTTTAAATGTGTTTCTTATGCTCTAAACAATATAAAGACATGAAAAAATACTAAATTCAAAAAACTTTTTATTTTTCTGGGTCTCTTCCGCTGAACCCAACTTTAGCCATGAATGACTCTGAAGCCAGTGGGAGGGCTCGTCGATTTAACATCTGTCACTGTCGTCCAATCAGCGTCCGCAAAATCCGGGACCTTCGGTTCACTGACCAATCAGCGGGCAAACCAATCCGCTTTCCCTGCCGCGTCATCGGAGCTGTCTGAACAGTCTGGCGGGAGTCAGGTTATGAACAGGGCTCACGAAATAATATTCGTTTCACGTCTCCACGTTACTCTCGATTATATTTTTCTTTATTGTTTTTCTTTTAATTTGGGAGGAGAGACAACCTCGACGTATCTATTCTCCTGCTTTAACAGTAACTTATATAGTCTTCCGTGTCGGACTTTCACAACATAATTAACTTTTAGCTCGCAGGCTAACAAGTGAAGCCCAAGTTTCGAGAGTTGGCTTCATAACGTCTGTCGAGTATTTAAACTTGTTCTCGGTCTATTGAGTAGTTTTTGGGGCACATTGTGACAGTTTCCTTGTTAGTATAGTAGAGCTATGGCAAAAGTACAAGTGCTAAATGTAGCTGTCCTGGACAACCCCAGTCCATTTGGAAACCCGTTTCAATTCGAAATAACGTTTGAGTGCATGGAGGATCTTCCCGAGGGTGAGTATTCAAGTTTATTTTCATTTTAGTGCATTTTCTCAATGTCTCTTATTAGCCGGCTAGCTAACGCGCTAACGCCTCCGGATGACGTCAGAATGGCGGGTGATTGAAGCGTGCGCGAGGAAGCTGCTGTAACTTATCCTTTATTCTTCATCTGACCCTTTGTCTTGCCATATAGATAGAAAACCGCTGAACCGATATTATATTATGATGATGAACCTTACCAAATAATTATCTGCAGTAATACATAGTATTTAATTATTAAAATGACTGCAATTCCTCTGTGACACTGGAAGCGTCCATGTTTTCTGTGAAACTTAAAGATGATCTCTGAACAATATCCTTATCAAATATGCTTGAATAATCTAGATGAAATGTACATAAATGGTCATAAGTTTTAAAAAGTTTTTGAAGGTCTCTTCACCAAGGCTGAGTTTATTTGATGAAAAGTGCAGTAATATTGTGAAACGTTTTTTTTTTCTTTTTTTCAATTAAAAATAGATGCTTCTATTGTAATATAAAGCTGAATTTTTTAGCATCATTACTTCAGTGTCACATGATCCTTCAGAAATCATTTTAATATGCTGATTTGATGCTCAAGAAACATTTATTATTATCAATGTTAAAAACAGTTGTGCTGCTTCATATTTTAGTGTTTATGAAAACTGTGATATATTTTTTGAGATTTTTTTTTTTGATGATTCAAGAAGTTCAAAATAACAGCATTTATCTGAAATATAAAGCTTTTTCAATGTTATAAATGTCTGTACTGTCACTTTTGATCAATTTAATGCATCCTTGCTGAATAAAAGTATTAATTTCTTTAATTTCTTTCCAAACAAACAAACACAAAAAAACTTTTGAATGGTAGTGATGTTAAAAAAGCTTTCCATTTCAGATAAATGCTGTTCTTTTGAACTTTATTCATCAAATAATCCTGAAAAAAAAAATTGTAAACAACTGTTTTTAATGTTGATAATAGTAATAAATGTTTCTTGAGCAGGAAATCATCATATCAGAATGATTTCTGAAGGATCATGTGACACTGAAGACTGGAGTAATGATGCTGGAAATACAGCTTTGATCACAGGAATAAATTACATTTTAAAATATATGAAAATAGAAAACAGCTATTTTAAATTGTAATAATATTTCGCAATAATACTGTTTTTATTGATTTTGGATCAAATAAATGAAGCCTTGGTGAGCAGACGAGACTTCTTTTTAAAGAAGCATTAAAAAAGTCTTAACCTTCAAAAACTTTTGACTGGTAGTGTATGTGTTTCATATGGAACAATCCGATCTTTTGTTTCTGTGTTGTAGATCTTGAATGGAAGATTATTTACGTCGGCTCAGCAGAAAGTGAGGAGTATGATCAGACTCTTGACTCTGTCCTGGTTGGTCCAGTTCCTGCAGGCCGACACATGTTTGTGTTTCAGGTGAGTTGATAGCATTGCCATTATGAGCCACAAATGATATTTTTTAGGTTTAACAGTCATTTTTGTAACAACCCAAGGTAATTTCTTAAATTGCTTTGCATTTTATTCAACTGCAATCTAGATAAATTTCTTATTAAATAACAAATAATAAGATATAAATTAACCATTTTTAAATGAATTTCTCTAGTTTATATACAAATTCCTTTGCATTTAGGTATAGTTCGCCCAAAAATGAAAGATGGTCATCAATCACCCTCATGTTGTTCGAAACTTTTGTTCACACGCGGTATTGTGTTTTTAAGAGGAAAGTATTAACAGGATTAAAAAAACGAAATTACGTCGGTTAGAGTTTCTGAATGTCGGTTTAGATTAATTTTCGATTAATCGTCCAGCACTACTTTTCATGTATAATACTGTAAAGCTGTTTGGTTTAAAGCGATTTATCGTATAAAGTGCTATAGAAACTGGAGTGCTGAATTACAGAGCAGGTGCAAATAGGGCTGAACGATTTTGGAAAATGATCTAATTGCTATTATTTTTACCAATATTGCGATTGTTAATTAATATTTTTTTAAGCTCTTGATCTTCTGTATTATTCAACAAAGACAAGCAATAAATCATTGTAGGGGTGGGAATCTTTAGGCTCCTCATGATCTGATTGCGATTCTGGGAATCACAGTCTGATTCTTATTGATTAGTCTTATTAATAAAACTTATGTAATTATAAGTACTTTTTAATATAATTACACATTAAAAATTTAATTAAAACAATTGCATGTTAATAATTTTAAATAAACTAATATAAGACAGGGCTTAGATTAAGTCAGGATTAGGCCTTAGTTTAATTAGGACATCTAAGTAGCTTTTATAAACATGAAGTTGAATCTGAAGATTTTCCTTTCAAGAGCTGTGAGTGATTTTTCTCTTTCTTAGGAGAGCGGGAGATCTAATAAGCTGCATTCACACTAATGCACAGATCTCTTTTGAAATATAAGATGTGGTTTGTCCTGTCTGTTTGATCCCTAAGACATAACTGACTGTTTACATTAATTTCGCGTCATAAAAGCATGTTGGGATGCAAGTATATTTAACCACTTAAAAGGAGTCGCGCACAGCCGCGTGACCGAGCACTCTTGACAAAGCGTGCATCGGTATACTACTTTGCAGTGAGTATATCGGGGCATTGAGATTAGGTTTGAGAACCACTGCTATAGAGGATGTTTTCGACGACTGAGGAACCAAAGACTGTTAGTGAGTTTTTGAAGTGAGCGCATGCGTAAGAACAACCCCCCTCCTTCACAGCTCATTTCGAGGGAGCACCTCCCAAAACTCGTGCACGAGTATTGAAACACGAGTGTTTGTTTACCACCGGCATTCGCTGTGTCGTGTTAGTGGATTCATTATGTCGGACTCACCACAAAAAGAGGTTTAGCAGGACATAAGTGAATTTTGTGTCATGTGTTGGAAACTACATGAGTTTCTTTAATGGTTGAAGTATTTCTGTAATGTTGTTCTGTATTACATGTACACACAAAGACAATTAGTGCACTTATCCTGCTGTTACACCCTGTTAGAGTAATGCCAGTGTTCGAAGTAATTTTTGACTTTCATGCAACAGGCGGATGCTCCAAACACCGCCCTCATACCTGAGAGTGATGCTGTGGGTGTTACTGTTGTCCTGATCACATGCACATACAGAGGACAGGAGTTCATACGCATCGGCTACTATGTTAACAATGAGTATACGGACACTGAGCTTCGTGAGAACCCACCCCTTAAACCTGACTATGGACAGGTGAGTGAACATGTTTCTTACAGACCCTGTGAAATTAAAACTGCAGTTTTGCAGCTTTTAGTCAATGTGTGTTGTATACGGAGTCCCGGACATGACATGCAGGAATTGTGCGCACGTTTTAGTAAATCGAGGGAGCGAATTAGTAAATCGTGTGCACGATTTAATTTTTTTTTTTTTTTGCATGTCATGTGCGGGGCTCCTTAGTTGTATATTAGAAAATTCTTAGTTTTCTCTTTTGGAGAGAGAGAAAAAAAAAACATAAACAAAATTGACTCATCTTGCATTCACATGCTCAATACAAATTGTCCTCTGAAATGCTTTCTAGAATAAGAATGTCCCTTAAAGTCACCATGAAATTAAAACGGAATGTTGCATTATGTATTTTAAATGATTTATGTGTGCACATCCTTTTTTTTTTTTTTTTTTTAAATTCATGTACCATCGTGTAATCTTTAATTCAAAACAAGGTTCAATCCCTTTTCTCCAGCAAACTGTCACTCCACAACTGATGAACCACTTGCCTCTGTTTAGTTTACAATGACCAATTTTCTATGATCCAATTTATTCCTAATGGACACAATGTATTCCCGCCCTCTTTTTTTTTGTTTGTTTATTTTGTTTGATAAGCAGTTTGGCTTGAATATCACAATTAGCAAGAAAAGTCTGTTGACTTTAATACCACCTGACTTGGACTAGCATCAAGTAGCAAACCATATTTCATGACTGCTACATAAACTAAAGGCTATTAGCTGTTTTAAAAACAAAGAGCCACCTTATATAAAACATACAACTATAGTTCATTTGAGCATATATGATTAGTAACAGTTCAGGTGGTGATAAAAATTGGTGCATAAAAGTATTTCTATTATGAGGGTCACCATAACTCGCAGTGTTTTAAAATTTCAATAAAGTAAAATTATTATTTTTAAATACTAGTTTTACAGTACAAGACTATTATAATTACTAATAGTAATGTATTCCTTTTACTCAGTTTAATTTACATAAATGTACTGAAGTATAATATTAATGAATAAATTAGGATAATTATCATTATTATTATTATTATTGTATAGTCATATTGAATAGGTTTCATGAAACCAACAGTGATAGTGACTGTAACCCATACTCAGAATACGTCCTCTGCATTTAACCCATAGTGCACACACATAAGGAATAGTGAGTAGTGAACACGCACACTGCAAACCCTGGACACACACACCTGGCACAGTGGGTGTCATTTCCTGCCGGTATTGAGAATCGAACCCGCAACTTCCGGGTTACCAGTCTGACACTCTAACCATTAGGCCACAACGTGACCTGAGATGACTGAAGCAGAGGGTTTTTTTTTTGTTTAACTCTACAATAGAATTATTATGATAGTAATATATTGCATCATTGGTTTAATTTAAATAATAATAAAGTCATACTGAATGGGTTCGGTAAAAACAACAGTGTGAACGTGGCCTGAAAAAAAACTGAAGTAGATTTTTAGACTGCTTTAAAAAAAAAAAAAAAAAAAAAAAATATATATATATATATATATATATATATATATATATATATATATATATATATATATATAATATATTATATATATACACACACACACAGTGTAGGGTGAGTTTTTCTCTACAGTAGTGAACACACACACACTGCAAATCATGGAGACACACACCTGGAGCGCTGTGTGTGTGTGTGTCATTTCCTGCCAGTATCGAGTATCAAACACGCAACCTTCGGGTTACCAGTCTGACTCACTAACCATTAGGCCACAACTGCCCCAATTCAGTGTGTATGACCTGAGATGACAGAAGTAGAGTTTTATTTATTTATTTTTTTTTACTGTAACTGTTTACAGTACAATAGTATTATTATGATAGTAATATATTGCATTATTGGTTTAATTAAAATAAGTCATATTGCATGAGTTTCGTAAAAAAAAAAAAAAAAAAAACTGAAGTAGATTTTTAAACTGCTACTAGGGGTGTAACGGTACACAAAACTCACGGTTCGGTACGTACCTCGGTTTTGAAGTCACGGTTCGGTACAGTTTTCGGTACAGCAGGTGGAGAGAAAACTAAACATAAAATTGCTTTTTTTTATTATTAAACAGAGGTTTACTGAACAAATTGTGGTTTTGTCTTTAAATATATTAAATTAAATTAAAACTAAAAGTTTCTTAAGGATAAAAAAAATGATCTCTGCTAATGCTATATACTATGTAGGGAGCCCTAACTTGAAAGAAGCCCAAACTATTAGCCTAAATTCAATTGCTTTTTATTTTTAGATAAAATAATCAACACTCAAATAACAAATTGTATGCAAACCTGTAAGCTGCACCTAAGGCAGTTTTTGCATTAACTTCTAAATGTTTTTACTCCAATTCGTTGTTGAAATATAATCATTTCTACACAGTGGCTGTTATTTTAACATCAGATTTATTTAAACATACATTAAATAGCCTAATCAGGATATCACTAAAAGATTAAGTAAAATAATGAATATATTGGCTAATACAGTGCATATATTAAGCCAAAGAGTTCATTTCTCTAGCGAACTAACAAGCTGTGAACACTGAATGGCTATTCTGAGGTAAATGCATCATGACATATTGTTGAATACGGACGCTTTCATTGATGTCTTTAAACACTGAATGAGCGATTACATGAGATATGACCGTTTCAGTAAGTTGTACTGAATCTTGCAACATACCTTCAGATGTTCTTTCATGTTTATTCTGTAACTAGTATTAAGGAGGAAGAGATGAACACATTCACTTGCGCTCGCGCTGCCGGTTGAACTGAGGCGCCTGTACAGTGATCTGTCACCCCACATCAAAGCACGTCAAAACGGCATTTTCTGTTTAAACTTCATGATTTCGTGGACAGAATTTGAAGGATGACACTTTGTTTCTTATCGAAAGTAACAAAACGCAGAGCTTATTGCGGTTATTGGTGGTGAATATTGGTTGCAATGTAATGCTTCGGTACACACGTGCACCGTACCGAAAGCCCTGTACCAAACGGTTCAGTACAAATACGTGTACCGTTACACCCCTAACTGCTACCATTTTGAAGCTGATAATTTACAAATTTCCCTATGGTTGCTGTATGTTTGTTTTTTTTTGTTTTTTTTACCCAAATGGGTTTGCATCCCTGCAAAATTAACCCATATTTTGGAATTCTGCATCCATCTTGTTGGAGTGGGTCAAATTGGCCCCAATTGAATTCAGTACAATTCCCTAAAAATCACACTATGGAGAAAAAAAAACAAAACAAACCCACAGAGAATCAGGTACAAACAATTAACTTTTAATATAATACTTTTCACACATTACAAAGAATAAGTATCTACATTTATGAAAAATAAAAATGTTTTTAACCACTATTTTTAAGACTGCCCCTCCCCCACACCTGCGGGACGTTTGCCATTACACATTTATAACATTAATATCTTAGTCTAAAGCTAAAGTAATTTTGACAAACTAAATATCATTTGAAAGCTTTCAGACTGCAGTTTTCATATGAATGATTTTCATATGATTGATTTTCAGTAGAAATGACCGCAATAGATGGTAATAGATTCTCTATTTGTGATGTGATGCCCTGCTTCTTTCTGTATGATTTTTATACCATATATGGGTTGACATGTCACTATTGTCACCAGTGGAACCTGGAAGTCATCTAGTGGAAAGGTTTGGTACTGCACCCAAAATTTATTTAAATTTACTGAATGTTAATTTTTTTAGATATCAACATAAAATTTGGCACAGAACTTTTGTGCCAAGATGTTTGGCTTTGATTTTCTTGACATTTTAGAATTTAAACTCGGCAAGACACTGGTGCTTCAGGACTAGACTTGAAGAGCTCTGACATGCAACAATAAAATGTTATTATTTTGTGTCTGTACACTTGAATAGCTGTCTATATGGGTCAAATTGACACACAAACTTTAAAATCGTATAAAATTTCTATATGCAGATTTCACAACACAATGAGAAAGTCACAAAAATGTCAAGAAAAACAACATAGGTTAAATACTAGTATTTCAGGCTATGTCTACATTAATCTGGATAAAAATGGATCTTTAATTTAAAAATGCTCCTTATCCACACTACTGTTTAAGCATTTTCCAAAAGTTGCTCATCCACACTGAAACGTCTGAAAATCACCTTACTGCACATGCGTAAATCTTACTAAAAGCTCACAAACTGTTGCAGAGATAGCCGATATAATAAAGTTCTCACGCTATTCTTCTGGCACGATTATGTCACGTCCAGGTCGCACTCAAAATTGTTTAAAATGCAACTGTCATCATGTTTTGCCACGCAGGACAGCAAATGTGAGTAACTTCTCTGTCATGCAGGAATGTAATATGAAGATTCTACAAAGGAGCATTTATCTTGAGCAATACTGTTAATGTAAATAGCAGGCACAAAAATTTATCCACTGTGAAGAGTGTTTTCAGAAAGCTCCATTATTCTTGACAAACATGCCATCTCAGTTTGGACGGAAGGCGAAAATGGAGAGAAAAAGATGCGATTTCGAACAAAAAACGTATTATGGCGCTTTTCCACTGCATGGTACGGCATAGTACGGCTCGCTTAAATAGTACCACCTCGGTGGAGGTCCCAAGTGTCCCATACCGATACTAAATGTGACGTGTAAACACTGCAGATCACTGATTGGTCAAAGAGAATTGTCACTACCAGCATCATTGGATTTAAAACGAGACGCCAAACCCACTAGATTTAAATAGTCAGTAACAGCCACCGCAGTATCATTTGTTCGCACAACTTTTTTTTAACGACTTGCTTTAAACGACCGTCGCACACAACTTGGAAAAAGAAATGACTGTATTGTGGTCAGTAGACGAGGTGCAGACTTGATGGTAGCCGAGGAGAGGTTGCAGAGAAGTAGAGGCGGCTCAACTACATGATCAGTGTAAAGCAGTACTAAACTGCAGTGGAAAAGCAAACCGAAAGTAAAGCATGCCAAGCCGAGCCGAACCACGCAGTGGAAAAGTGCCATTAGTGTGGACAAGGCCTCAGATAGCTTGAAAAAGAAATGATGGCTCCTTTTTTACCATCTGTGGGTGACAGTATTTTTCTGTCTTAAAATAAGTGAGGAAAAGCTCCTTTTTAGTTTCACAGGCTAGTTAAAAAC
Source organism: Ancherythroculter nigrocauda (assembly GCA_036281575.1). Lineage (NCBI taxonomy): Eukaryota > Metazoa > Chordata > Actinopteri > Cypriniformes > Xenocyprididae > Ancherythroculter > Ancherythroculter nigrocauda. The sequence goes on along the minus strand of VTFQ01000001.1, from coordinate 57,859,161 downwards.
CAATAACAAAATATAACCAAGAAATCTTTTTATTTTGGGTCTGTACAGTTGCCTTATAACATTAAAATATGCGGGTCAAATTGACCCACGAACATCACAAACATTCACAAACTCTGTGTATATGTCAAAACACATCAGCGTGTTGAAACTTTGCATGCACCCTTAATAAGTAAAAGTCATAAAATGTCAAAGAAAAAATGGGTTAATCGTCATTTCAGTAAACTTAAAAATGGAAATGGGTCCAATTGAGATTCAAAGACCTTTCTGCGTCTGCTTTCTCTCAGCTCCAGAGGAACATTCTGGCTTCCAATCCACGTGTAACCAGATTTCACATCAACTGGGAGGGATGTGCCGAGAAAATGGAGGATTCGGAGAACGTGGACCCCGCGTATCATTTGTTCGCACAACTTTTTTTTAACGACTTGCTTTAAACGACCGTCGCACACAACTTGGAAAAAGAAATGACTGTATTGTGGTCAGTAGACGAGGTGCAGACTTGATGGTAGCCGAGGAGAGGTTGCAGAGAAGTAGAGGCGGCTCAACTACATGATCAGTGTAAAGCAGTACTAAACTGCAGTGGAAAAGCAAACCGAAAGTAAAGCATGCCAAGCCGAGCCGAACCACGCAGTGGAAAAGTGCCATTAGTGTGGACAAGGCCTCAGATAGCTTGAAAAAGAAATGATGGCTCCTTTTTTACCATCTGTGGGTGACAGTATTTTTCTGTCTTAAAATAAGTGAGGAAAAGCTCCTTTTTAGTTTCACAGGCTAGTTAAAAACCAATAACAAAATATAACCAAGAAATCTTTTTATTTTGGGTCTGTACAGTTGCCTTATAACATTAAAATATGCGGGTCAAATTGACCCACGAACATCACAAACATTCACAAACTCTGTGTATATGTCAAAACACATCAGCGTGTTGAAACTTTGCATGCACCCTTAATAAGTAAAAGTCATAAAATGTCAAAGAAAAAATGGGTTAATCGTCATTTCAGTAAACTTAAAAATGGAAATGGGTCCAATTGAGATTCAAAGACCTTTCTGCGTCTGCTTTCTCTCAGCTCCAGAGGAACATTCTGGCTTCCAATCCACGTGTAACCAGATTTCACATCAACTGGGAGGGATGTGCCGAGAAAATGGAGGATTCGGAGAACGTGGACCCCGCGCCTAACGCCATGCTGCCGCCGTCCTGCACCCCGGGAAAAGCACCTCCACTGGGACTGGTGCCAGACAACTCCATGGACTGTTTGTAGTGACGCAGGCTCCTGTGAATAATCCTCGCATCTCAAGGCTCATCCATGAGCTCAGGTCAATCTGGACACTGTGGAGGGAGAGGGAGGGAGGCGGGATTATTCAAACACATCAGAACAAGAAAAAAAAAAGGTTAATTTTGTTACACCTGTTTGAAACAAATTGGTGGTGTGCAGAATACGGCAGATCCTCCGGTACACAATAAACATGTTTGCTTTTCACTTCGGTGAGTCATGTATCCAAGACATGATTTGAGTATTAGGATGCGCTGCATCTAATGCCGTTTGATCCAAAACCGATCCGTTCTCAAACCGAAAGGGGATGGGAGATCAGCTCAGTAGATAAGATATCAGATGCATAGTTGATTTAACAGACACAATCGGCAATACTTTGTGTTTAAAAGGTTGCAGCAACTCTGGATGATATTGTGTATTATATTGTGTATATATATATGTATATGTCTTTTTGTATGCGTGTTCTCATTGAAATAAATGTTTTGTTACGTGATCATGCTCAGTGAAGCCGTTTTACTTTGATTTGTGATGTGCACAGAGTGGATGCAGCTGTGCAGTGTGTCTTTTCATTCATAAAAAAGCTGTTGTGTTGCATTATGCAGGAGTTCACCATGTTTGGAGTGACAAGCTGCTTGCTTGTTGTTGCTTGGCAACGTGGACTATTGCAGCATCTGTGACAAGATCCCTTTTTTAAAATAAAAATAAATCGGCGTTCAATTAATATCAGCGTCCCCTTATGGGGTTTTTACTCCTTTCTTTTATTGCACCGCATTATTAATGCAGTTGCTATGCACAGCAAAGGTGTGCATCACAAAACTGCGTTGCTAAGGATTCGTTTTCCCATCTTTTCGCTTTATTGCAACCGATCGCGCGCGTTTGCTGCCGAAATGCAATGCTTATACCTGCACATATGACCTCAAGAGTGGTTGTTTTGCAGAAGACAGACCTCGTTTTAATATTCCATAGACGTAGGGTGTCCGCGTGCCTCAAATTCTGACCAACTTTCTAAAAATAGACCGTCTTGACGTCATACAGCCTATCACGGATTAGTCTAGCGGGAGGGGTCTGCGCGGCCATTTCGCTAACAAACACACCGCGGAGGATCATCAAAGGATTATGAATGAAACCGAATCTGTATTGAGAAAGCTAAATAACGCGTACGCTTACAAAGACGGAAGGCGAGCAGAGAAACTGGCGTTATTGGAATGAAAATAGATGACGTTATTTGTCAGTTTGCGGGGGCGGGATAAAGTTCTACAGATAGATATCGGTTGGCCAATCATCGCTCGCCCTGCGCTTGATTGATGACCTCTTGTCCAATCGGCTTCGGACTCGGTTAGCGCGTCATAAGCGTAACCGCCAACAGGCAGCGCGTGGAGGCGGGTCTCACTGAAGCAGGAGTTCCCTCTAGCTGTGGATAGAGGATTAATGGAGGGGGTCTGACTGTCGAATTATGCGAACTACATAGTGCACAAGAGCGAATTGCTTTATCAACATAAACAAGCAAACGCTCACGCTACCGAAAAGGCACGGAGAAGTCGGCGTGCTGCGACAGGAATCGCGCACGGACGGTTGAAAACAAGGGCTTGTGTCGCTCAAGCCGAGGGCCTCGCTGAGGGTTAGCAGAGCGAGGAAGAGGAGCGATAGAAGGAGAAGAAGACAGGCTCTTAGTGCTATTTCTACGGACTGGACCCGACCCAGCAGAACTGAGAGACGTTACCGAACCCGAAGCACAGCAATCGGACAGCTACTGTTAGCTAGCTAGCGCGCGCTCGCTAGCTAGCTAACCAACTAACCAACCAACCAGCCACTATCAACCTCCAGACTTTATGTGATCTGACAGCATACTGTGATCCAGTGAGTTATGACCAGACATAGCTAGTGCAACGGCCGCAGAAATCGTATGATCATTAAGGGGACGGAGTCTGAAGACAGTTGGCGTAAAGAAAAGTCGATTTAGATCTGTTATACCTGGCCTGCAATCATGGGCAACGCGCCCACCGCCAAGAACAAGGGCAATGAGATGGAGAGCGGTAAGTGCTTGTGTGTTTACTTGAATTAGTCACACTCAAAGCTGCCTGTCGTCCTTGGCTGATCGTGGCCATTCATTTCCATTGAATGAATGGCCAACATGATGTGACTGGCATTATGGTTAAAGGGATAGTTTACCCAAAAATGACTTTCTTCTGTGAAGCACAGAAGGGGAGTTACATTCACTTTCATAGTATGGATAAAGATAGAGTTAAAGTCAGTAGTAACTGAGGCTGTCAGTTCATAATAAACATGATGGTTAGTAAATGATGACGTTTTTGGGTCACAGTTTATATTATGTGTCTTTAACTGCTGTGTACGTGAATTAAAAATGTACTTATGTTGTATTGCAAATACTTTTGCTACTATTGAGGTGGGATACGAGTAAGGTTAGAGACAGGTTTGGAAGTGTGGGTGGGGTAAGTGAAGGGTTAAGTATAATTATAGATGTTAAAGGGTTAGTTCACCCAAAAATGAAAATAATGTCATTTATTACTCACCCTCATGTCGTTGTACACCTGTAAGACCTTCTTTAATCGTCAGAACACAAATTAAGATGTTTTTGATGGAATCTGATGGCTCAGTGAGGCCTGCATAGCCAGCAATGACATTTCCTCTCTCAAGATCCATAAAGGTACTAAAAACATATTTAAATCGGTTCATGTGAGTTCAATGGTTCAATATTAATATTATAAAGCGACGAGAATATTTCTTGCGCACCAAAAACAACAAAACGACTTTTCAACAATATCTAGTGACATACGATTTCAAAACACTGCTTCATGAAGCTTTACGAATCAAATCAGTGGATCGGAGCGCCAAAGTCACGTGATTTCAGAAGTTTGGTGGTTTGATACACGATCCGAATCAGTGATTCGGCACAAAAGATTCGTAACGCTGCGAAGCAGTGTTTTGAAATCGGCCATCACTAGATATTAAGTCGTTTTTGTTTGGCGCACAAAAAATATTCTCAACGCTTTATAATATTAATATATTGAACCACTGTACTCACATGAACTGATTTAAATATGTTTTTAGTACCTTTATGGATCTTGAGATTTTCAATGTCATTGCTGGCTATGCAGGCCTCACTGAGCTATCGGGTTTAATCAAATATATCATAATAATAGATGACATTATTTTCATTTTTGGATGAGCTAACCCTTTAATTACAGCTGCAATTACATTCAGGTATTTTTAAAATATAAGTACAATCAATGTAAAAACATGTATGTACACAAGTTTATTGTATCAAAAATGATTAATTTACATGTTTGTTATAGACACTTAATATAAAAACACTTAATTGTCTGGGACCCATTTTTTTTCACTTTTCATTAAAGTCATGAAACGGAAGTTGCGATCATCTTTTCTTCCATATTGTAACGGCTTCTCGAACAAGAAAAAATGTAGGGCGGGACTTGATTTTGATCAGGAATTGATTGGATGGTTGTGGTTTGCTATTGGTTGATCTCATGTGAGTGACAGGTTGCCCCGCCCTCACTCCAGTAAACAGGTCATCAAAGAGATGTCGCTTCAAGAGGGAGGGGAAGCTATTTTGATTAAAGATTATGAGGATATTCATAAAAAAATGATGTGCATTGTGCACAGATAATTTATAATAAATATCGCAATATTTCACAAAAAAAATCAAGAATCATCAGTTTTGATTTCATGGTCTTGTATTCCAAGATGCTATATGATCTTCTAATAAAGGCCCCATGATCTTAATCACTTTCACTGACTGCTTTGAGATGTTACAGTTAAGTGTGATTGTCAAACCCGGCTTGTCCTTGATTATGACACTGAGTGAGTCTAAAAATTCAAACAAATTGCAAAACACTGTCTATTTTTCACGTTCAGATTGTACACTTCCTTTGCAACTAGTCATAACCATTTAATAGCCTCTTGATAAACATCAGTACCTTTTGGATTTATAGGTGCTAGTGTTGTTCTAGTGCTCTAAATTGTCACTCAGTTTAGCATTACATTTGATACAACTGCACAGTAATATGATAATGGGTTTGCATTTTCTCCCTGAGAAATGGCTTGTGGAGTGAATCTCAGGAAATGTTTTCAAGGATTCTTTTGTGTAAACACTTGAGATTGTCAGAAAGTTTTGGTGAATCTCTCCAGCCAGCCTCATGTAGTAATGTTGCACAAGCCAAGAACCTTTTAGGACACATTTGTTGCTTGCCAAATGCTATATTATTCTATGCTATATATCTAGAAATGTTAAAGCAGGATAAATGTAGGCTTATTACTTTAGTTCACCCAGAGAATTACAGTTCTGCCACCATTTACTCACCCTCATATAATAACAAATCTGTTTTGTTTTTTTTCTTTAATTGAACACAAAAGATATTTTGAAGTAGGGCTGGGCGATGTATCGAATGCTTTTGTCACGCGCATTTCTTCAGTAAAGCCGGTTCCCTGATTACCGCTAAATCGCCATCACCTGCTTTCAAATGAAGCGGCATTTAATAGACAGAACCGTAGATCACTGATAAGACACGCAATATCGCGTTCAATATCGATATGTATCGCCGTCGATATTGAACGCGATATTGCGTGTATAATCAGTGATCTACGGCTCTGTCTATTAAATGCCGCTTCATTTGAAAGCAGGTGATGGCGATTTAGCGGTAATCAGGGAACCGGCTTTACTGAAGAAATGCGCGTGACAAAAGCATTCGATACATCGCCCAGCCCTATTTTGAAGTATATCCAAGCTGCTCTTTTCCATACAATGAAATTAAATGTAGACTAGGGTTATTGATCTCAATAAATGTCCAACAGTGTTATATGTACTGTGGTAGAAGGAAAGATTTTACGTTACTAATCCCTTCAATTTGTGTCTGATTGTTTTTCCAACTTATGAACGATAAAAACAATGACAGCCAATCAGAATCCATCCTGCTTTAAAGAGCTTGAGCTGCTGACAAAACTCAGAGTGCACAAATAATAAACAATGTTATCGTCCGCTGGTGTGGACGCTAATATAGCTATTGTTATAGTTACCTTTACAGTTATCGTTCTTGATGTGAACTGGCCTTTAATCTTTGCAAGAAGGTCATGTTAGTGCTTTTCTTTGAAAAAAGTATCATGATTGGAAGCCAGATATGCAAGAATATACTCCAGTGCTTCCCACAGGTTTGATACTTGTGGTGGGAGCCGGGTGGAAAATCCTCCTATTACCCACGGCACAAAAATGGTCTACGACATGTGACAAACGACAAATAATGTGTGATTTTTAACATGTTTTTAAAAATTTAAATTCATTTTAATTACACGGGCTTCTAATTACATTTAATTACATACTAGTATTATGCTTTATTATGCATTGTGAATTATGCAAAATTACAGCATTTAAATGGTTAAGTTCTCCTTGCTTTGTCATTTAGGCTAGTTTCTCTCTCAGCGAATGGGACACAGATTTTACTGATACTAGTAAAATCTATGTACTGAATAATAGGACTGGGACAATACATCGATTCTCGATTGATCCTGATATTTTCTCTCTCTCTAATCGATTCTGTGCTTAGTTTTAACAGCAGATGGTGCTCTAGGTTAGTTTTTAACCGCACACTCTCAAACGCTCACGAAGAAGACTGCTGGAGAGCGCTCGTTCGTTCAGCTGAGTCATGTAAGTGGTTAAATATACTTGCACCTCAGCTCGGTATGATTCTATGATGTGAGATTTGTAATTCGCTTCAACCTTTTCGAACTTTATGAATGATTAGGTTTAAGTGTTGTGTGTAAAGGTACTGGAAGAGTACGGTTGTTTCTAAAGCACGAAGTGCCATGTGCTGTTTAAACACTAAGCACAGAATTTAATCGAGAGAGAGTCGCGATGCATCGGAAAATATCAGAATCGCTCCAGATTCTTTTGTATCGCGAATTGAGATTTGTTGTATTGTCCCAGCCCTATTGAATAATATGTATCAAATAATGTTCTTAGCCTTTTCTTCCTGTGCGGGAAGAAAAGAGACTACAATAGTTTATGAATTAAATGGAAATCGAATTAAATACAATTTATTGTATAATCAAAATGCCAATAATGCAACAAAAAAAAAACTTAGCGTGTGACTTTTAATTATAAACAAGACCGAACAAGACTCTTATTTTGAAATACTATACTATTGCGGGCTGATCCTTCAGATGAGAGAGATAAAATATGTGTTCTTACAACCATCTGTAAAACATATTATATAAAGGCCATAAAGTAGACATTGTCATAATTCATCAACTCGAGTTCATTAGCAATTGCTTGGCATAGCGCTATTCATTGAGAATCACTTTGAAGCAGTCTGAAGCACTGTTGCGTGAGCCTGTAGAACACGCAACAGCGCCGCCTTGTGACATTGAAACGTGTAGCGTTTTTTTTTTTTTTTATGAAATCATAGCCTTTTGAAGTTTAATAATCAATATCGCAATTTGTTTTTCCATCCCCAAAATATAAGATGTCTTAAAATGATAATTAAGATGTTTGTTTTACCATTTCATGTTTGGAAGACTTTTTATGGCATTAAATTTAAGAAAACTCACCCAGAGTTTTTGCTTTATTCGCACACGTGCTCCTAAATACATTTTACAGTTCGCGCGGCCCACACTGTCGAGCCCTGTCTTTGTGAAATATCCGCAGTCTCTGCAGTAGGGATGCACCGATCCGATATTCAGATCAGTATCGGCTCCGATATTGCCATTTTTGCCGGAACGGGTGTCGGCTGGATGGGACCGATCCAAATCCGATACTGTGTGTGTACTATTCTGTGTTATTGTTAAGCTCCACAAAAGGCACAAAAACATTAAAAAGCACCATAAAGTTTCGGTGCACTATATTCCAAGTGTTCTGAAGCCATTCCATAGTTTAATTTGAGGTACAGATAAATATTTAAGCCGTTAAATTAAAGTTCACGTAAATGCCTCCCTCCGCTGCGGCTGTCAGTGATTCTCCATTCAGCATTCAGACTGCGTGTCGCGTTCGGTTACGACAGTCAACACAATGAAACTCTCCAAGATGAACTTTTCAGTTTTCATCTTGAACACTTTTTGAGGATCGTGAGAACGTGATCATCTCTTCCTCTTTACTAATTTACAGAGGGAAATAAACATGAATGAATATCCAAAAATTTTAAAAGGTTGCAGTAGCTTACCGAAATCTGTATCAGGTCAGTTCAATCAGTGTTGTAAACAATGTCACGAATTTACCTCAGAAAAGCCATTCGTTGACCATAAACTTATCAGCAGCAAGAAAAATAAAACCAACTATTTAAAACAAAACGGATTAGAAACTTAATTATTTAAGCGTAAGTATTATAATATTATATATAACAAAATGGACAAACTGGGTGTGTGTAATCAAACACATTGTTTTCATTTTGTTCTGGAGACTGAACTCGCGCTCTGCTGCCACACTGGAGCGCACTCACCACCTACTGGACAGGGGTGGGAATTACAGTAACAAGCTACATCAGCCTCAGTAATCTGTCAAAATGACGGACAGGTTGCAGATTTTTTCCGTCACTGCTAAAAAAAAATTCCATCAACGATGGAAAATTTTCGGTTAATGCGACCTTTGAGATTATATATTATATACACGCCACACTACCGCCGGTGACACTACGACCGCAGTGGCGCGGTTGTCATGACCGTCACAGCCCTATGTGAGGCATGCAGTTTATTAGGTAATTTAGCACTTTTCTTATTACTTGAAGATCGGATCCGTATCGACCGATGCTGAATCCCAGGTATTTGTATTAGAAGCGAAACAGGCGGATCGGTGCATCCCTACTCTGCAGCGCATGTGAGAATGTCAGTGGGAGTAAACAGTTCTCGCGCACACAGAACGAGCAGTTACGAAATGCGTAGGGCGAGGGGAGATTTTCCACTAGTTTATTGATCGCAGATGATTTCATTATCTCGGGCGGATATAAGAAGATAAAAATAATAAAAGCAAAAATGTGTCTCCAAATAAACTTGGGCGGCCCACCCAAGTAAAATCTATGTGTGTACTACTTCAGAGTACGCTGTACTCTGAAGATGTTGGGTATTGTTAGCCTGTAAATTGTATGTTTACCATGTCCTTTTTAAAGCATTATTAGAGCAATAGCTGTAAAGGTGTGGTCACGCTAGCAAAATTTATTGTGGAAAAGGACTCCATTGACAGTAGTGTAGACTGAGATGCATGAAGCACTACTCTACACAGAAGTCAATTTCAAACCAAGCAGCTTTCTGTTGGTCAGTGTGGCAGATCTGATCAACTAGAATATTGAGTGAAAACTTTTTTGCCCTCACGTGATACTCCCCGATCATGTGTCTTCTTATTGGAATGACTATATTTCACCTGCAAAGTTTTGCTGAGCAATGGTAAATGTGACTGCACAAGTGTGAGAACTATGTCTTGGAAGCTATGGTTAGTTTATTTGGCAGTTGAAACGATGAACTGCGATTAAACTAAAATAAAGTTACAGGCAGTCTTCATAGGTGCAGTTCTCTTCTTGCATATCAGTTGAATCTTGAATTTATCTCTAAGTCGAATAGCCTGATGTCCTCGCCCATTTTAACTTCATAGCGTGGCGAAGATTGCATATCATCATAAATGGAAGCGTGCTCCAGGAACAGCTGAGGAAAGGGGCCCTAATTCGGCAGTGGCAGTGGATTTCATGAGAAAGGAATCTTTGACCCCAAGGGTCAAACCAGCAGTAATTGTATTTATGAGGGGGATGTGAGTGAAGAGGACCCGAAACATAAACACAGGCCTGCCATGAGTCTTCAGAGAGCACTTGGGAACCGTTGCAAGGAGGAGGAGGTGGTCGGGGCTGGTGAAGTCGTGGAGGCGGGGTCATATGATGCAGCCTGTGTGATCCAGTCAGCCTGGAGTGTTGATGCTGAACAGTCTCTTGAACATCATGTGATGACCACTGTTATGAACAAGACCACTTTGTGTGTGGCCTTCTGTCTGCATCTTCAGGCGATGTAATCTCTATGCTTTCTGTCTTTTCCTTTTGGAAAACTTTGCTTTGCTTCTGCTTTCTTGTGTGAGTTTTGCTTCACAGCATCAAATGTCTCCAGGATATTCCTTCATTTTATAAATGCTTTTTCCCTGCTAGGGATGGGTGGTATGATAATGTTTGTATACACTGCGACCGTAGAACTGTTTCACCTGGCAGAGACTTTGCTATGCTTTATGGGCGTAAGCGGTACACAAAAATGACGGTTCGATACGTACCTCGGTTTTGAAGTCACGGTTTCGGTACAGGAGGGAAAAAAGGCTTTTTTTCTTTTTTATTAAACGATTGTTTACTGAATAAATTGTTTCTGTCTTTAAATAAATTATTTTTCTTAAGGATAAAAAAAATCTCTCTTCTATTGCTGTAAACTAGCCTATATAGGGAGCCCTTACTTACACATTACTATAATATAACAAAGGTTACAATTAACAACAGAGCCCTGTTAACTATTAAATTCAGTTGCTATTTATTAGATATAATAATCCACACTCAGAAATTGTATGCAAACATGTAAATTGCATATACGGCAGTTTTTGCATTAATCTTAGTTGTGGCCGTCATAATTTGTTTTCATGACAGATTTAAACAGGCCTACATTAAACACATAGTGCATTTATTTAGTGAAAAAGTTAATTTCTCTAGCAAACTAACGAGCTGTGGACCCTGAATCATTTACCTCAGAAATGTAATGGTACATGACATTGTTCACAAGCTGTTTTATTGATGTCTTTCCGCTGTTAAAACACTGATTTAGCAATTACATGAGATATGTATCAGTAAGTTGTACTGTATCTTTCAACACGCCTTCAAATGTTTATTCTGTTTATTCTGTAACTAGAATTAAAGAGGAAGAGATGTTCACATTCACCATGCTCTGCGCTGCTGCTCTATACAGTGATTGGTCACGCCACATCAAAGAGCATCAAAACGGCATTTATTGTTTGAATTTCTTGATAAAATGGACAGAATTTGAGAGATGAGACTTTTTTTCTTATAGGAAGTAACAAAACACAGCTTATTGCTATTATTGGTGGTTAAAAGTTGTGAGCTGTACAACTCTGTATTCGTCGGTACATGTGTACCAAACCGAAAGACATGAACCAAAAATTCTCGGTACGAATATGTGTCCGTTCACCCCTACTATGCTGTTTACCTTGGTACTGACAACATAACAAGCATCAAGTCTGCTTTGCCTTATTTGCATGCGAGAACATTCGGGTAACATGAAGTAATTTGAAAATACAGTGTGTTACGCAAGGAAGAATTTGCCGCTGTCGCCTCTGGCTTGCTTAGTTGGGGACACTTGATATTCAACAATGTTTTTGTTCTGCCTGCATTGATACCACTGTATGCGAACTGAACTGAGCTTGATGATGACATCACTGTTTTCTTCTGAGCTGCTGTATAAATAAATTAACTAAATTAATAACTAATGATTTTTACAACAGAATCAATACTGAACTTACTCAAGCTGGACAATGACACCATTTTCTTCTAGAGTGGCTGTACAGCCAAAATTAAGTTCCCTCTATCACTGTAAAGTAGGGCTACAACTAACGATTTTTTTGATAATCGATTAGTTGGCCGATTTTTTTTCTTTTCTTTTTTTCGATTAATCAGATAAAAATTCTAATTTTATTTGACCAAAAACACATTATTGCACATTCTTTCCAATGTACTTCAAACAAATGTGCCAACTGAATGCTATGAAAACAGTCACTTATTACACTACCTGTCATAATAAAGAGAGAACACAAATATTTTAGGAATCTATCAAAAACTTGTTTGAAACTAAAAATGGTATTGCCATTTATTAGGAAAATAACAAATTGAAACAAATAATCACACATAATATCCAAAAAAACGTAACAGTCTCTATTCGTATTGACTGTAACTGGGCATCTGAGAAGAAGAAGAAAAAAAAAACCTACTATGAAGTTTTACTTTTTCCTGCCTTTCTTGTAAAACAGTAAAATCAAAAGTTCATGGATAACAACAATAAATATATTGTTGCTTTAGAAATACTGCTGTAACTGAAGAGCTTACACATACTTGTGGATTAATCATTACAGAAACATGAAAAATGATTTTAGCACCAATATAGTTTAGGCTGCCCTGACCTGTGGCACAAACCATACATTAGGTATGAGATGTCTAATAACTTTAGCACTGTGTATAGTGAATATAGTTTAAATCTCTACTCTACATTAAAAATGAAAATAGTAATGAAGATAAAGAAAAACACAAACTCAGTGTTAACCAACAGGCAAGATAAATGTTCTGCAGGAACACACGTTCACTCTGGACACAATCACCTCTTACTGTCATTTCTTTATCCTGTAAATAGGCTATGAGAAACGTCTTACACTTATATTTAATTACATGTTGTTATCCCTTTACAGTTACTACTATCATAAAATACTTGAATGACATGTTCAATTTTAAATCTAAATTTAACTTTAAACATTTCAGCAAAATTAATATTTTTGCACTGAATATTAAGTTTCCCTCTCTACTGCGTTCCGTCTCTCTGACGCGGGTGCGCACGCCGGCGCTCATTCGGTAAAGTTTGAAGTTAAACGCAGACTGTAAGGATGAGCCTTTATGCAAAATGGAAATGCTTGTGTGAATTTGTAACATTTACAGATAAGAATATAGCCATAGAATTAACGTTTTGCGCTGAGGACGCACATGCATCGGTCAAAGCGCCTGACAGGGCAAGCCATTACGTTAATGCATTAGCTTGAAGCTTAAAATAAATAATTCTCATGTTTTGATCAGCTTTGATCACGTACCTGTCCCGCAGCAACTCACTCAGTTTCCTCCACTATTTTTAGATGCATTTTGGTCCATAGAAACACGTTATTCAGTGCTGTAATTTGACACGACTGGCGGAAGTCTTCCGTGCACGGTGGGCGGAGCCAACTAATCAATAATGAGAATCGTTATCTATGATTTTCATTATCAATTTTATCGAATAGTTGTTGCAGCCCTACTGTAAAGCTGCTTTGTCACAATCTGCATTGTAAAAAGTGCAATATAAATAAAGGTGTCTTGACTTAAATGATGTTAAGCCTTTGCGATGGAGATCATGATATAAAATTCCTTAATATTTTTGGTCACACCATCCACCCCTAGTTCATAGTTCAAGTGTTTTCATAGAAAAATTTGAAGCTCTATGAAGAAGAACCTTATTGAAGGACTGTAATTTGGTGGTTTAGTGGGATATGCTATACTTCATTTAAAATGATTTAAAAAACTCGTGTGACTGATGCACAGTTTCATCCAAAGTCAAGAACCTTTCAAGGCCCCTTTCGAGCCTAGCATGCATCAGGCATAATAAGTGTCGGTGAAACGGATATGTGTGAAATGGATCTCGGTGGCATGCTGCTGCTAGAATCTATGTGTGAAGAGTGGATTTCTATTTGCATGTGACTGCATGTCATTTGAATATGCTTGATACATTCAGTTGCAAGGATGAATAGATTTTTTTTTTCGTGGTGGGCTTTTGCACTCCCTCCCCTGTTTGGAATGGGGGACTTTGTTCACGGCGTTCTTCACATCCCTATCTGCTCCATTGCCGGTGGACTGCCCTGATCCCCAGAGACAGGTGCTGGCTGCCATCCGGGGCCATGAGCCGGGGAGATCCATATTTTACCATCTGCTCGGACAAGAGAGGACGACATGGCAGACAACGCTGTGGAAAAGATCAAGGTACAACAGTAAGGGTTAACGCTAAGGTGGGCTGTGGTGGAAACAGAAGTCCCTGACTGTTCAAGGAAGCCCACGGGAGGAAACGGGGTGTGTGAGCCCGGCACAGGAAGGCAAGGAAACAGAGAAGGTTCAGCCCTGCCTGCCTGCCCTGAGTCCCGAATCTTCAGAGAGGTCAAGACAGAAGAGTTTCGTACAAGAAGGACCCTAACTTCTGTTTTGCGAAAGAGTTTTGAAACACAACTGTACAAAGTCGGATGCCGTTACGCCACGCTTACTTTCACGGTTGTCTACAATGTCAGTGCTGCAGAGATTGGCAGAGAGGCTGTTCCAGCGAGCTGGTCCCTGTCTCGGAGAATCTAGCGGTGGGGAGGGCGGCTACTACCAGTCCCAGGATGAGTCAGAGGCCTCTTGCTGGAGTGAGTGACTGACTTGAGGCATTATGTGGGTTAAGACTGCTGGCACAGTGAGTGTTTGGATATAACTGTGGAAGGCGGGGCTTGGCAAAGGGGCGGAGAAACCTGCATGTCTAAAGGTCTCCAGAGAGAGAGAGAGAGAGAGAGAGTGAGATCAACTGATTATCATTTTAAATGTTACACCTTTGATTATGGATGGTGTTAGACTGGAGTATCAGCCAAGCTATTTGACCAATTGAGGTCAATAGATTATACAGTTTCTTTTTGCATTTAAGTAAATGTTGTTTAAAATGAGTCTTTTCAGAAAATTTCATTAGTATTGTATAATGTATAACATTGTTTTGAGCACCCTTGCTTCCCTTTATCATAATGGGGATCCCATTATGATAAAGATATTCGGTTTAACAAAAGTTATGTTTAAACTAAAGTCATGTGTGATATGGAGATTGAGTTTAAATTAGCACCTCTCTGTGTGCTTTGTGGATTGATGTGGGACTGCTGACACACACATCTTGGGTACAAAGCCCTTTTTTATTCATATCCTAATGTTTGTGCTGTTGCCTGGTGTTGGCTGCGTCATACAGGAGTTCCAGGGAAGCTGGCTGTCTGTCTCCTGGAAACCTGTCAGTGTATCCCGCTTTGTTGGGGTCCCAGTCTTCTGCTGTTCTTGCCAGTCTGAATTATGAACTAATGCTAACAGCATTACCCATTCATGCTGTGATTACCCGCTCTCAAATGACTGTTGGGTGAGATTTTTTGAATGTCTGCCGATTGCACTACAAGTGCTTAATTTGTGGTTTGACATGTTTAACAGGTGGAGTTCTTCATAGCTTCTGATAAATCAGTCCTTTTTTTTGTCAACTTTCCTGTTTTCAAGTTTTCTCTGGTTGACTATTCTCTGCTCACTGACACTTTAAAAGGCTCAACCTTAAAAAACCCACCAGGGAACATGGACGTTTACTTAAAATAACTCCTACCTTTACCAACTCTGTATCCACAAAGTCAGCCTGCAGGAGCATGCAAGTATGTGAGAGCTGAAAAGAGATTATACCTAGACTAGAGCAGCACCTATAGTCTTGAGAAATGAGGTCATGGAGAGACTTACCAAAGGTGTCCCTGTCCCTTGAGTCTCCACCTGGCCAGGGTGGCTGGATCTGGCTCAGTCTTTAAATCCATCTGTCCCTGACTCTTCCTGTGCCTCTGCCTCACTTTTGCTGTGTCACTGCATTTATTCCCTGAAAGAGTCTGAAATGCCAGGCCTGAGGCTGCATGGTCTGCAAATGGGTGCTGTTCTCATATATGTGTGTGTGTGTGTGTGTTTTTGTGGACCAGCGGCACTCCTGTAGTCGATGCACCACTAGCCGACCCCTTTTGGTGTGCGTCAGAGTGAGCGACTGCAGCCGAGGGCAACACACTGATTGATCTAACTAATCAATTGTGGACCTTGTCCACTAGAGGACAATGCCAAAGATTGAGGGACCAACGGGATGCACTTTATGCCTACCCCTTTATGTCCACTTTACTTCTCCACAAGTTGGAGTCTTTTCAACCTTCATTTCTCCACTTCTCCATTCCTTCGCTTCTTTAAGTTGATAGGAACTGCCACACTACCTGTTTACTGTCCATGTGCCTCATTAGATGCAACATTGCTGTTATAGGTTTTCCCCTCCCCTTAGCGACCAGGTCCCTATTTGGATCAATCTAGTGCATGTGTTTGTGTATGTGCTTGCATTTTAGGTGTGTGTGTTCCACTTGAGGGTGAGTGGAATGGCACTGTGTACAGAATAAATATTGATACAAACGAAGCATGAGGCCGATTGATTTACCAGGGTGATGTCCGCAGAGTGGAGCTGCAGAAAGTGAGGGCTTTAGTTCAGCATTCGGCGCTCGAGGAAGAGCAGGAACGGCAGACTGAATCATCAGCTGCGCTTTGAGACAAAAGCAGCGTTGAGCGCACACCTGTAGCTTTGAGCTAAAGTGGATGCGAGGGTCAGGAGTGCAGGGACCTCTTGGAAAGAGGCGTAGGGCTATGAGCCTGATGCTGTGAACAAGAGAAGAAAGGAGGTACCGTCTCGGCAGGGCCCATGTGTGACCGAAAAAGCTCCAGAAGGCATGGTTCGAAGCGGGAATCTCGTTCTTCAGGAGAATCTCGTTCTTCAGGAGGATCAGTGGAGGGAGGGGGAGGAGGTGGTGTTGGTGGAGGAGGAGGAGGAGTGGAGGGTCCCACGCTCCTAGTGGATGGTAAGGGCAAGGCTAACTTTGTGTGGGAATTGGTTATTTCCCTCCTGTAGTCATGGCACCCGTTTGTCAGGGAAGCCAGCACAAAGGCAAGGATCATATCCTGAGCCATTTATGAAATTGCAGCAGGGCTATTTTTATGTGTGGCTGATGTTATTCTTTGATTTTTCTTTCGGGTTGTTTGTGCAGTGTAGCTGTTGAGGCCTGACCTTTTTGTTTTGAATCTGTTTCAAGCACCTTTTGTTGTTTTATTGAATGTTGGATCAGCATCGAGTTTAGGTGAACTTTGGACACTGCCTCTATCTTCTACTGTAGTTCCTCTACAGATTATCTAAATGAAGTAGAAATATGACCCTGGAGTGTGTGCAGTCCCATCAACCACTGCGTTTGTGAGAGAGACACTCCTGAATCTCTCTGATATAATAAGTCAGGGGAATTGACGGGAAGTTGTGGGGTGAGGCTCTTTCTCTCTCTGGCTCTGCCTGGAGCATGTGGATCGGAGATAATGGCAGTAGATTTGAGCGTGACTAACCTCGCTTTACGCCGTCTGCCCCTTTCACCACTGAGAGAGATCGTTTAATGCCCCTACTTCAGATTTAAAAGCATTGCACTTTGGGAGGGTCTTCAATGGCAGCAATCTCGCTGCGTTTCTTTGGAAAACTCCTCTGGGTGCAGCAGTTGCAACAGTTGGATCTTCTCAGTGGCAGTGACAGCTTGCATTTCCCCAGAGTGAGTGCTGGTGTTGTGGAATGAGGAAGAGCCTGTAATCTGAACGTTCCCACACAGCCCCATAAGAAAAAAAGGGCAGCTTGCTCAAATACATTTGTGTAACTTCATTGGTGCACTCACTCAGATTTCTTTCTCGCTGTTTGAATGAGGAATTCCCTCATACATGCACACATTGAAAGATATATGAAGTGAGACAGTCAGAAGATATTGATTTGGGTCTGAGCTTTTGTTCTGTCATGGTGGGCTCAGGAAGTATTAGATAACATGAGCTCAGTCGATGTGGTTTTAACAACAGTGGAAATTAGAACAGGCCTTACCATGAACAGGCAATGAGAGTGATTGCCAAAGGCTCTGAACACACAACAAACATGATGAAAAACGGAAGTGGCCAATACTGTGGGGACCACTTTTTTTTCTTTTTTTCTTTTGTGGCAGAGAACTTAAAGCTAACATATAATGGAGATGCTAGTGTAGTTTTGCCCTGGAATTTAAACCAAATCCTTAAACTGTTCTTATTTCTGTTTTAGGTAACACTTGAAACCTTTATAACTTTTGTTAGTTATTTCTGAAAATATATAATGCATTACAACTTACATTATGAATACCTTTTTATAATACATTAGTCATTAAGCCTCATGTAAAGACATACAGGCCTCAAGTAAAATATTAGCTAATTTTACATCAGAGCATTTATTATCTGTTAGTTTGAATAATGGCAACAGAAGATGTAAATGCACTGGAAGTTAAATTACAGTATATGGGTCATTGACGAATAAGGTTTTTAAAAATGTTATAATGGAGATATAATTAATTTTTAAGTTTTATTAAGTGTTAACAATGGGATTATGTGGTTTTTATAATCAATTAACACTGCTTTTGTCATTTTTTTACAAGATAGACAAAATTTGTCACCAAAAAGTCGTTTATCAAAAATTTCGGTTTTACCGAATGACACTTTTGGTTATACCAAATGACTGTATTTATAAAAAAAAAAAAAAATGCTAACAGGCTTATATATATATATATATATATATATATATATATATATATATATATATATATATATATATATATATATATATATATATATATATATATATATATATATATATATATATATAGCAAAAGGACAATTAAACATTTTATATTTAGTACAAGTTTTTAAAATATTACAACATTTTCCATGTTTCCATTTCCAGGCAAGGCCTTTGGACAAAAAAAAAAAAAAAAAAAGAAAGACCCGTCACGTCATTGACCCATAAACAAGATTGCGTAGAATCAAAGTCTGTGGAAAGCTAGACATATTTTTATTTACTTACAGTGACATGTGACGTTTACACATGCTTCACTTTGTGTACATGCAATGTGACGTGTAGAAAAAGTAGTAGTTCTCAGCAGTCTTCCCAGACTCAAAACAGCACAGCTGACTGAAATGCCGCAAGTTGCTGTCATAAATAAGGGTAGACCAGCAACTCTGGACTTTAATGTGCTTTAGAGGCTGTAAAAGGTTGATGTTGGCTGCCATACTGCTATAGTCACCTCTACAATCCTACTTGTGTTGACATTTTTAACAGATTCAATAGGCAATATCCCCTTGCTTAGAACAATAGTATGTCCCTGAGTGCAACATGGTACTTGTTGTTCTGTTGTGCACATAATCACACACATTATTCTCTTTGTACAGTTAAGGAGTTTCTCGCTAAAGCCAAAGAAGATTTCCTAAAGAAATGGGAGAACCCAGCACAGGTTAGTTAATCCCATTTTCTGCACTGCACAGAATCACTTTGTCAGCCAGTTAGTTAATGTGAGATGGTGTGCGCCCCCTTCTGGACACAAGTTGAACTGACCTGTTAAGTCTCTGAGTTTAAGTACACAACTTTTGTACTTGATACCCTGAGGAAGTAATAAAATGTAAAGTGAATGTAATTTGTTTGCTGTATTTCATTACGTTTTTTGAAAATCATACCTTGAAATGTAGATATTTTTGTTAGTGTACATTGATATAGTATAATAAGTAAAATAATCTCATCACAGTCAAGAAAGTTTGAGTACACAAGAACAGACGGTGTCAAATTTGGTTTTGAACAAGCAAAATGTATTTAGCTAAATTACCATCTTCTGTTCCTCTTTATTATTCTCAATGCACAGAACACTGCATCTCTGGACCATTTTGAGAGGTTGAAGACTCTGGGCACTGGCTCGTTTGGGCGAGTCATGCTAGTCAAGCACAAAGAATCAGGCCAGCATTTTGCCATGAAGATCCTTGACAAACAGAAGGTAAGAAATCATCACTGAAAGGTGTGTGTACAGGTTTGGCTATACTTGTGAGGCCCAAATGTCCTCATTTATATAGTTAAATATTATGAGTTAGATAATCAGATTACTTTTTTCAAGTAACTAGTAAAGTAACGAATTATCTTTAAATTTACAATAAAATTTAGTTTTTAAATATTTACTTTTTTTAGTATCATTAAAGGTGCTAAAGAGGATCTTTTCGTCGACTGAGAAACCAAAGACTGTTAGTGAGTTTTTGAAATGAGCGCATACGTAAGAACAGCCCCCCTCCTTCACAGCTCATTTCGAGGGAACGCCTCCCAAAACTCGTGCACGAGTATTTGAACACGAGTGTTTACCACCGGCATTCGCTGTGTCGTGTTAGTGGATTCATTATGTCGGACTCACCGCAGGGAACTCATAATCTGCAGTTGTTACTCCTGACAAAAACACTGCATGTGGCGCCTGTAGAGTGTGGAAAGTTACTGGAGCGCGCACGTCTCTCACAAGGAACGTAATGGCAGTGATTGACAAGCCAGAGGGCCAATCGTTTACGCGATGATCGCGTAAACGATTGGCTGATGTTTTTAAGGCCCTACCTCGTGCACAGATGATGTATATTAATATTATTACTTTCAGTGCACCTAATAAATAGTCTTTTATCAGTTAGTAAAGACAGTTTCAAGTAATATTGCAAAAATGTATAAAACAAAACATCCTCTTTAGCACCTTTAACAATATAAAAACAATGGAAGTATATGCAATGTCCTCGCTTACATAGTCATAGATGCAAACTCCTCACCTTTCAGTGAAAACTCTCCTTTTTGAGATCAAAATAGGTCAGCTATGGGATTTGCATAGATCCAATGAGAAAGTGTTTTATGGGGGGTGGGGGGATCTTACAAGGGTACTTGTGAACTTACAAGGGCAAACAAAGAACTGGTTGTTTCAATAAGTACTGTGCAGTGTTTACTTTAGTCTTTACTTTAAAAACTATGTCTATAAACGGTAATATTTTATGTATTTGAGGTCTGAGATGTGGGAACATTGAAGAGAGAGAAGGCAAACAGTTTGCAGTTTAGAGCAGTATTGCCAATAACGTCTTAAATACCATGTATAACACTTCATCTTTTATAACAGGAGATTTTGACAATGTTAATTTTTGGTAAAATGTTGCAACAATATGTTAAATTTTTTTTCGTGAAAAATTACAGTTTGGGACATATGAGGTAATAAAAAAATAAATGTAAAAAACCCTAAAGTAGCAAAATAAGCATGTAAAGCATATATATATTTATTTATTTTTAAATTTCGTGCGGAGTATGCCCTCTGCCCCACGCAATGTTCTCACCTTTTTCCCCCTTACCTGTTTGCATCCCTGATAGTGAAACAAACTCTGTGTGTTTGCTGGAGCTAATTTTCTCGTGTATTTCAGGTGGTGAAACTGAAACAGATAGAACACACACTGAATGAGAAACGCATCCTGCAGGCTGTCAGCTTCCCGTTCCTGGTGCGATTGGAGCACTCGTTCAAGGTATCAGCTGTGTGTGGTTGAGATTTGTTTGTTTTTGTGTGTGTGTATGTGTTAAGAGGGTTAGAGCTGCACGATATATCAAAATATTGCAAATGCGTATCGCAATGGCATGTGATATCTGAATCATTTTATTAGGCTACTTCAAAAAGTTGTGAAAAGTCAAAGTTTTAGGTCAATGCATTTAGCAGAGAATAGACTGGGCAGGCGACTGTTACTTACGTGTGAACTTGCTTGATGTTAAAAAGAGTTAAAGGATTAGTTGACTTCAAAATTAAAATTTCCTGATAATATACTCACCCCCATGTCATCCAAGATGTTCATGTCTTTCTTTCTTCAGTTGAAAAGAAATTAAGGTTTTTGAGGAAAACGTTCCAGGATTTTTCTCCATATAGTGGACTTCAATGGGGATCAATGGGTTGAAGGTCCAAATTGTAGTTTCAGGGCAGTGTCAAAGGGCTTGTCATGCTTGTCAACAGTCATATGTGTGTATCTAAATGGTTTTGTACTCTTTTCTTTTGTGTATTCTTTACTCAGGATAATACTAACCTGTATATGGTAATGGAGTATGTTCCTGGAGGAGAGATGTTCTCTCACTTACGTAGAATCGGCCGGTTCAGGTGAGTTTTTCTTTATGCGTATCACTCTATTGGCATAAGCTTGCTCCATTCAGGCTTTAATTTGGTCTATTTTTAGTTCATTTTAAAGAGTTAGTTCTCCCAAAAATGAAAATTCTGTCATTAATTACTCACCCTCATGTCGTTCCACACCCGTAAGATCTTCGTTCATCTTTGGAACACAAATTAAGATATTTTTAATTAATTTTTTTTGATGAAATCCAAGAGGTATATGTCACCTCCATAGACAGCAATTTAACAAAAACAAAACAAAAATAATGACTTTATTCAACAATTTCTTCATCTCCCTGTCATTCTTCTATGCTGTTTATGTTGTAGAGAATGTGCAGCGCTTCCAGGTTCTATATCAGAAGCCGACTCGTTATTGGCTCATCACACTGCTCTCGTGAACAGCATCGGCCAATACTGAGTCGGTGTTCTGACGTAGAACCTGGAAGTGCTACACTGTCAATACACAACATCAATCTGCAGTTCAGATAATGAAATATTTGAGGGTAGTTGACATGCCACGTGGCAACAGTGTCCTGACATGCTGTTGACCCCGATTCATCTAAAACCATTCAAATTGATGTTTTTCTCATTCTTGAATAGTTGCCATGTTTGCAGGTCCCATGATGTCTGTATATTTACGTTGTGTCTGTCTGTCTCTGTCCGGTGCAGTGAGCCTCATGCCCGATTCTACGCCGCCCAGATAGTTCTGACCTTTGAATACCTTCACTCGCTTGATCTTATCTACCGAGATCTGAAGCCTGAAAACCTGCTCATAGACCAGCAGGGATACATACAGGTAAACATGCAGGGTTTCGAATGATGGCTTTGTGTAATGTTAGCAACTCCAAGACTGTCACATGGCTGCAGACCATACATGTATTCCTTTGGAATCTGTTCATGTACAATCTTTATCACCATTCTTCTTGCTCTTTTCTTAGGTAACAGATTTTGGTTTTGCTAAACGTGTAAAGGGCAGGACCTGGACACTGTGCGGCACGCCTGAGTACCTGGCGCCAGAAATCATCCTCAGTAAAGTTAGTAACAAAGCTGCTTTACTTGATTGCCATTGGCTACTCCATTCCTGCATAACCGTACCTTCTTCTGCTTTCTCTGTCTCTTAGGGTTATAATAAAGCAGTGGACTGGTGGGCTCTGGGAGTACTGATCTATGAGATGGCTGCTGGGTACCCTCCGTTCTTTGCCGACCAGCCTATTCAGATCTATGAGAAGATTGTCTCTGGGAAGGTGAGCACAGGGATTTTTCGGCACTGGATTTCATTCAGTGCAGCGTGTTAGTATTGTTGATAAAAACCAACTGTTAAAAATTGTTCCTTGAAATAATGGCAAAATTCAATTTAAGTATTAGATGAAAAACTTAAAGGGTTAGTTCACCCTAAAATGAAAGTTAAGTCATCATTTACTCACCCTGGTGTTGTTCTGATGCCACATGCCTTTTTCGGACCACAAAAGGAGAAATTTTAAAAAAAATGTCCCGCTCTTGCTTGTCCATAAAATGAAATTGAATTGCAACCAGCATCAAGCTTAAAAAAAAAAAAAAAAAACAAAGATTCAAAAGTATCACAGAATGATCCCATGCTACATGTCTCATATATTCCAAGTGTTTTAGAGGTATACAATAGGGTTTGGTAAAAGACCTTGAGCCAGACCTTGGCCGTTGGTCTTCTGTGCACGGCTTTGCATCATGGGCGTTTGTGAGACTCTATTAGTGCCGTAGTTCACTCCGACTCGCCCAGAAAATAAAGCTGTGGGAAATCAAGATAAATAAAACCAAAAAAAGTATCCGTGTAGTTAGATCCGTGTAGTTTGTCTGAATGACAGAATGACAGTTGACAGATGTGAACATGATAACTTCTTTTCACAATGAACACAACGAATATATTCATCTCAGAGAAGAAGGTACATGGATTATATTTCGTGTCGCGTTTTTGTTTTTTTTCCAACTTTTTTTCAGATGGTTGCCAACTAAAGCAACATTTCTCATTTTCGTTTAAGTTGATGTACTGAAATTACTAAAAGTAAAACTGAAATAAAAATAAAGTTAATAGAAATATTAAAAAGAGAAACTAACAAATGACAAAAGCAAATAACAAAATTACTAAAACAAAACTAAGTAAAATGAAAACTGAAAATATATAAAAATAAAATCTATAATATCAATAGTATTAATAAATACTAAAATAATATAATATATAAATAATTCTGAAATAACTTTAGTAACTATTAGTAATTGGTAACTAAGAGCAAGGTTGTTATCAACTAAAACTATTAAAAAAAAATAGTTGAAATAAAGCTAAAATGAAATATAAATACTAGATGGAAAAACTAAATGAACATTAGGCAAATTACTAACTGGAAATAAAAAAAACTAAAAAAAAAAAACTAAAACTGAAATAATAAATTAAACCTAAGATGTAATATTTTAAAAGAACAAGAACTAATACAAATGACAAAGCACATAACAAAATTACTAAAAATTAAACTAAAATAAAAAATGAAAATATAAAAATAAAAGTTAATTCTCAATATTTATAAACTATAATACTAAATCACTAAACTAATACTGAGTCAGATAACCAAACAAATGGTATGTTTTTTTGTTTGTTTGTTTGTTTGTTTGTTTAAAAGATTTTACTGGGAAAAATTTTCACAAATTTTATCAAATATTAAACTAAACAAAAAAAAAAAAATGTAGTTGTTATTTTATTAAGTTAAATTGCAAAATGTATTATTATTATTTTTTTTTTTTTCTCCAGCCATAAATATATCTTTAGATTTAGAAATGACACTTAAAAATTAACTATGAACTGTGTCATCTCAAGGGTTAAATCCACCCAGTCTTCTTTCGCAGCTGTTTCCACTGGTTTTGTGGTTTGGCTGTGATATGCTGCACTCTGCACTGTTACAAATTTAAGTATTCAGTATTCAGTTAGTTAGGATTTGGCAGATAAACTGCTTTGACTCGTTTATTAAATAACATTGTATCAATTGTGATACGGTTTTGTGGTGTTTCGGAAGTCAATGCATCATGAATCCCAAGCACTGAGTCAGTGTCTCAATCTTCCTCTAGGTCCGCTTCCCCTCGCATTTTAGCTCTGACCTGAAGGACCTGCTGAGGAACCTGCTGCAGGTAGATCTGACGAAGCGCTTCGGTAACCTCAAGAATGGCGTCAATGACATCAAGGGCCACAAATGGTTTGCAACCACTGACTGGATCGCAATCTACCAGAAGAAGGTACTGAATCAGACTGTGTTGTAACTTATTAGTAGGGTTGGGAATTGTATGAATTTTGGAAATCTGGTTCCAATTCCAGTTCTGCCTAATGATTCCGGTTCTGATTCCAGTTCCATTAAAATTATTAAACAACCAAAAAAAAAAAAATGGTAGCAAGGGGGAAAAAACACACAAAGCACAATACTCAGCTCAAACAGTGTGAGTTTACTGTACTTGTAAAATGAGTTTAACAGACTGCTAATCTCAACAAATTCACTAACACTTTACAATAAGGTTCATTAGATAACATTAGTTAACTACATTAACTAATAATGAATGGGATTTCTACAGCATTTATTAATCTTTGTTAGTTAATTTCAACATTTACTATTTGTTAACATTATTTAATGAACTGTAAACTAACATGAACAATGTGAACAGCTGCATTTTTATTAACTAAGATTAACAAAGATTAATAAATACAGTTACAAATGTATTACTCATGGTTAGTTCATATGGTTAGTTCAACAAATGAAACTTATTGTAAAGTGTTGCCACAAATTCAACACAAATAAGATGCTTAAACACGTATAAGATCCAGACAGGTGAAACAGAACATTTTTGTAAGTTGGATTCATAAAGACTTCACTTGTTTCTGAAAGAAAGATTCAGTGATAGATACATCTGTAACAGTAATTTGTTGCCACCTAGTGGCATAACAATGCAATCGATAAAGTCGTTATTTGAAGAAAAAAAATCCACCCATCACACCAGAACCGTTTTCGGAACCAAAACTTATTTTGCACGGTACTTTTCAAAAAAACACTACCGGTTCTGGATAAGAACCGGTTCTCATTTCCCAACCCTACTTACATTGTTCTCACCTTTTCGTCAATCTTCAAGTCTACCTGATATCAAAATTTACCCTCATTTTGTGAATAATTCATCACTACATGTTAAGGCCCTGATAAACTTCTTTTTTAGGGGTTAAAAAAGAAGTTCGGAATAAGTGACCAGTGATATATTGTTAGCAAAACATCCCAACCCAAATCCCAGCTGACGCTGCTGAGAGTGACATTTAGATGTGTAAATATTTCTTGCATGCTGTGCTCTCAATAACAAAATAATCACATAACAGAAATGACAGCGGTGAGAAAACATCTGATCATAGCGATGTAATTCAATACTCCAGTCTAGTTACGTCATGTTTATTTATATAGCATGTTATACAGTAGACTGCTTTAAATCAATCAGCTTTACAGTTTTAAAGATTAAAGATAAAACGGTGTCAGTTGGGGCTTTCGCGCCAGAGGAACATTTTCATAGTTCCTATAACTATTGTTGGAAGTACCTGCTTTTTTGGTGTGTTAGCACCACATGAACTGGGAATGATTTTAGTTCTAGGAACTCCTTTTGTTGAGACTAAATTATCTCATCCTTCAGAGTAAGGTCTTACACAGCACAGTAGGAATTACCAGTGATGTAGGTATATGTTGATTTGGCTGAACACATGCAAAACACTGGCACCCGCCATTTTTAAAATGCCATGTAAACCAATGTTTCCCAACCTTATTTTGGCGCCACGGCACAGTTTTGATAAGAAAAAAATCCCACGGCACACCACTATATAAAAATATAACAGAATTGCACAAATATACATTGCTTCAAATGACGTATTAAAACTAGATATTATATTAAAAGTTGTACTCGTATTAAATGTGAAACTTGAGCTTAAGTCAGGTAGAAGGAACACAAAAAAGGTCATAGTATAACGTTTGTTGTTGCTGATGATAAAATAATTTACTTATCGTTGCTGTCATGCGGAAACCTTGTATTTAAATAAGTTTGCATGTGTCATAATAACATTTTATAGTTATGAGGTTTTTGACCATTGGATGACATATATTTTGTCTGTCACTGAAACAGCCACATCTGAGGCAGTAAGTGCATCACATTACATTTTCATCAACGTACAAATAGTTTATTTAAAGAAAGGAAGTATCACAAATGCAGACTCTTTCAAGACCCAGAAAATTGTAAAAATGTGTTCTCATCTCTCGTGCAGCAGAAGTAGAAGTGGTTCAGTCAAAACGCTGCA
This sequence comes from Ancherythroculter nigrocauda, assembly GCA_036281575.1. Lineage (NCBI taxonomy): Eukaryota > Metazoa > Chordata > Actinopteri > Cypriniformes > Xenocyprididae > Ancherythroculter > Ancherythroculter nigrocauda. Next base: position 57,831,995 of record VTFQ01000001.1, on the reverse strand, counting down.
TCTCTATCTGCATGAGAGAATAATCTATGAGCCATAAATTTCTCGCTGACATGTTGCAAGCTTTATTTATAATCACAACTGACGTAACATATGTAAAACATATGGAATAGTCAGATACGCAAATGATTATTTTTGACGTCACTACAGGGAAATAACCCGATTTATTAATAAAGTCATGTAAGCGTGGTTTACTTGCATTGTCAGTTTACTGGTTTGCATGTAAATGGGGAAAGCTGATTATTTCAATAAACTGATATTTGTGAGTTATCAGGTTACTGGTGGGCATGTAAACGTGCTCAATAACACCACAAATACGCAGATAAGGACTTTATCCCGGGGTTTAGGAATATGCAATGTGAAACGGTATCTTATGAATACCCAGGATTAACTGTCAATCCCGGGTATAGTATGAGAAGTGTGAAACATGAATAAAGATAACCCAGGATTCTGTTTACCAGGGGTTTAGAATGACCCAGGGTTAACTATTTCAAGTGTGAAGAGTGACCAACGCTGAAGTCCAGGCACTTCTCAACCTTTATGCCACTTTTAAGGTACCAAGCGGAACATGATTATGTATTTCCGCTCAAGCCCCGGGTATACTTCACTTTCCGCGCCCGGACGCGTTGCGTGTAGTTGTGTCCGCGAAACTTTCAAAGTATACTACACCATGGATGCGCGCGGATGACCGCGTTCGACACATGCGCAGTACAGTTTTTTTTCTATGCTCTACCAGACATCGGAAGGCAGCATTGAGTCGTGTCATCAACGGTACATTCGCTGTGCATGATCAAAGAAAAGTAGTGCATCCTTTCCCATATTTTTACTTATCTCCCTTCATGAATTTGCCGCCCTAAACACGTCTTTGTACTCTTTCAAACATGAATTGTACAAATGTGGGTACTTTCTAATCTCTTCGCACAAACGCTCCTTAAGTTCGCCGTCCATTGTCGTGTTTTTCTCTTTTTTTCAAGCGTGTTGTTTTTAAACCGTTTTTTTCACACTCTTCTTCGACAGCTAAACACTGCGTATTTCCACCTAGTGGACTCTTCTATAATGCTTGCGCATGTGCTGTTGCACACGGATGGTCCGCGCGGTCTAGAAATTTGGGCTGCACGCGAACGGGGCGTGCAGCCGGCCGCGAGCCCTCCGCATGATGAAAATTCCGTCCTGCGGACGGTGCACAAACGCGGACGGCCACAGTATACCTGGGGCTTCAGTTGGCGGCATTGGGCATCAACCACACAGCAAACGCTATAACACTTCCATATACTGTTTACTTTCTTTCTTCATTAGTTTACGATCTGTTTAACTGTCCTGTCTAATACATTATTAGATAAAACGGTTAAACAGATAGTGCGCTAATGAAGGCTGAGAAAGGGAGCACTGTGTGCTCAGGCTCTGGCTAAGCTGTCCTCAGCGTTGTCAAAATTAAAGTCCCACACAACAACCAGAGCGGCAGGACGTAAGTGACAGCTTATGTCATATTTCAAAGTGGCAGTGTGAATGCAACTAGGAAAATGGTCCAAGGGGAACAGTTAGTTTCTATAACCACCTGGTGCGAAAGCCCCCTAGTGTCACTTTCAATTAGAATTACAACTTAATTTTCTACTATAAAGCGGCTTAATCAAAATGTAATAACCTTTCCTGCTGACTCATCAGTGAACATTTGTGTCCGTTTTCAGGTGGAGGCCCCCTTCATCCCTAAGTGCAAAGGCCCTGGGGACACCAGCAACTTTGACGACTACGAGGAAGAAGAAATCCGGGTCTCTTTCACAGAGAAATGTGGAAAGGAGTTTGCTGAATTCTAGAAGCAGCAGCAGTGGAGGAGAGGGATGGAGAGAAATTAGAAGCGGGGCAACGGTGAGAAGAAAACGTTTTCCAGGGTGAGATGATGGACTGAACTGAGCCTGTATCCGGTAACAACAACAACAACAACAACAACAACAACAACGTAGAGCCCTCACACACAGATGGAGGGAGAAGAAGATCAGAAAGTCCTGAGAGAGACGCCAGCAGTGTTGCCTTTTCAGATCCTTCGTCACTTGTTACTTGTCCATTTTCATGTTTTCCCTCTTGTTTGGTAGCCAGGGTCCATTGGGCAGAGATTCAGTCACTTCTCTGTGACTGGCTGGCATGGGGATATTTGTGACTTCTTCTTTTTTTTTTTTCTTCTTCTTCTTCTTCTTTTTTTTTTCCAGAGATATAGAGGTTACTTTCTGGTACTGAATTTTGGCTTCTCCAGAGAAAATTACCCCCCTTTTTTTATCAGCAGAGGTGTCCTTGCTCTGTAGTTCTCCACGCTGTCACATCTTGTTTACTTCCTGTGCACCTATTGGCACCCAGTACCAAATCAGTCCATCTTACACTGTTCCAGAATTCTGGCTTTTTGTTTGCGATATCACCCATTTCCCATTCGAATTTCAAGCATCCTTCAAATTTATCATCACATATTGATTGGCTCTAAGATCAGGCAGAATCAGCCGCTTAGTTTGAAGATTGTTGATTTGGATCATCGTTCTATTTCAAGCCAATATGTGTCCTAAAAACCCTACTTGTCATACGAATAGAACTTGCTTTGCCTTGCAAATGGCCGCCGATAAGACCGTAACAGTACTTCGTTTCAGATCTGTAGCATGAACAAGCATACTTGAAGCTCCAAATCCATGATTTTACACTTTTTCTCAGATGGCTTTGATTCAAAGGTGAATTTTCCAGGAGTAAATCAACACAAAGCCGAGTGATGGCCAAGCACAAAGACTTGTCTGGTTTTTAGAATGATGCTTTTAAAGGGAAACGTTAAAGGAGGGCACTGTTTCTGTGGTAACACTGGGTTCCTGTTGGATGATGATTATTATGATGATGTTGTTTATTATTATTCGTTTCTGCCATGTCACCTGCCAGTGGTATTTCGTTTTTATCCTTACAGAAAACATTGTTCGAAAATTAGGCAGATATTCAATATGTTTTAACTCTAGGGCTTCACTGATCAATCTCAATTTCTGCTTCAAATAAGCTTGTTGTTCATGTAGACTTTGTTGTGCGTTATTAAGACCAGTTAGCGAAGCTCCATTCAGCCTGTTGGAATATCATCCAAGTATGAATTGCTCAAAATTGAACTTTCTATCTTGCTCTTTAACTCAGTAGGATGCAAGACAATCTAAATGCAAATGTCCCCATGATTGTTTTGTTTTAGTTTGCAGAAGTGTGCAATAATGCGTAGTGTGTTGCAGATTTTATTTCGTTATGCTTTGAAAGCTTCTCGTCGATTAATATTTAATTAGATGTTAAAGGTGAAGTGCGCCATTAGTGGCACCAAACTGAACTGCAGTCTGTTTGAGTAACCAAATGAAAAGGACTATATATATATTAGCTCAAATGGATTGATAAAAGTCATTATGTTTATGTTTTTGTTTGCTGCCTCTAGTGGCACAAAATGGACACGCTTCACATTTAAATGTGAGACACCAATTGTCGCTTATAGCTCAGTTCTTCAGAAGTCAGCTGCTCATTAGGTGGCGCACTAGATGCTTCTCTTTCTAAATTGTGCGATATTTGGTTTGTTTGTTTTTGTTTTTTTATTACGATGAGTAGTGTAACTTGAGTGTTTGCAAACTACAGATTGGTGCCAGGTTAAAATGGTATTTCAAGCAACTCTTTGTATGTCTTTTAATCATTGTAGCTTCTATTGGACACTAGATGGCTGTTCGTTGAAGATGATGCCATTCAAATTGCAGTATAAGATCAAATTAATGTTCATTTCCATTTCCTGCTCAGGAAATGACCTGTAACCTGCCAGGTGCACAGCCAAAATGGAGCAGATTGGGTCAGTTTTTGATCATTCGGGTACCTTTTTAGAAACAGACAAGCAAAGGCAGATGTTTGTTTTATAGGTTATGGGATAGGTTTAGATTTTCTTTTCCCTCACACTTTTCCCTGCATGCCTAGCTATCGCTGGGACATTTACTCGCCAGACTTCATAAAATGGGTGTACAAACAGGAGGGCTTCAGTAGCTGGAAAACAAAACAATCAGTGTTCAAAGGATGCTTCTGTACATTTTGATTACCCAGCAGGCTCTTCGGCACTGGTTTTGTGAAGTTAGAAGCAACGTAAGACTATCTTCAACTGGTGCACTGAGTTATAATGTACAGGCTGGCTTTCTTATGAGTGTTTCCCCCTCATCTTTGAGCTTGATCGTGATACGGAAGGCTTGTGTTTTAAGCAACAGCGGTTTAAATCGTTGACTGGAGATTATGGGAAATTAAGGCTCAAATGCACCTTTCATTACACTCCTTTTTTTGTCAGAGCATGACATTCTTGGTGGTATTCATATGTCATCCTTCTATGTCTGCCTGATTCTCGAGGCCCCGTCCCTCCCTTTCAAATACATGGGTGTCACACATCTTCCAGTCTCTCACTCATCTGTTCATTTACATTGTCAATCATCTTTTTGTGTGTGTGTGTATGTGTGTGTGTGTGTGTGTGTGCGCATCAGTCCATGATACAGTTTGCCTTTCTACACATCCAGTTTCCTACACTCTTCTATTTGCTTTTTAAAAGAAAAAATCATGAAGAAAACATTTGATTTACTTTTGCATATTTTCTAAGTGTATTTTCAATAACAGGAGTCTCTTTCCTCCCGACATGGGTATGGTGATGGTGTAGTCTATTGTACCTTTTCGGGAAACAATACTGTATATTCTCTGCCTTTAACAGTCTTAATTATTTTACCTTCTGGAGAAGTTGACGGATACCCGTAGGACACATCGAGTATGTTTAAAAATAAAAAAAATACACAGAATAATATTTTGCAACATGTATCATTCCAATAAAGTTTTAATTGTTAAAATTACAATAATGTGGTGCTGTCTTAAATGTTATTTTTCTGAAGTATGAACAAATTTATCAGTTAGATTCTAGGCTGCTTAAAGGGATAGTTTCCCCAGAAATTAAAATTATTCCATGATTTACTCACCCTCAAGTCATTCTATATGACTATCTTCTTTCAGACAAACACAACCAGAGATATATTTAAAAAATATCCTGGCTCTTCCGAGCTTTATAATGGTAGTGAACAGGGGGGTCTGTTTTTAAGCCCACCCCCAAAAATGCATAACCCCTGATGCCATGTATGACGCAGTATGTAGGAGTATTGTAAGCTTGGACGCCTCTCGTGGTTTAAACAAATAGGGCTGTGCAACAAACTCGAGCTCCTCTTCTCTTTACATCAAAATCCTCTGACATCTCTCTCTAAAATTTCTCATTTTAGACTTCTAATTTGTGACCGGTGTTTTGTTTTGCTTTCTCCTCTGCGCTTCCGCGTTCATCATTTCGTCATGCATAAGGTCAGGGGTTACTCTTCCGCCGCAAATTGATGCGTATGGCCGTCTGCTGTAAGCTAGTTATTATAGTTAATAAAGTTTTAAATATGGATATTTTTCTTACAAAAACGCACCGTTTCACTTCAGAAGGCCTTTATTCAAAAATCACATTCAAAATCACCCCCATTCAATACCATTATAAATCTCAGAAGAGCCAGGATATTTTTAAATATATGTCCGATTGTGTTCGTCTAAAAAATCGTCATATACACCTAGGATGGTTTGAGGGTGAGTAAATCATGGGATAATTTTCATTTTTGGGTGAACTGTCCCTTTAAGGACATTAAGCATAGAACAGATTATCATATTTTATCATAGCAAATGTTTTACCGTTATGTGAAGAAAGAATTGGACTTTTTCCCCCCTTTAGATTAAGTGGTGCATCAGTGCTGTCATTTTCCTGAGTCTAGTCATTAGTCACATGACATTGTCTCAAAATGACCTGGCTGCAGAGCTGAGCGCCCATGAGCAAAGATGGCGGATCACTTATCATGAATTTCAGCTGCTCGTGCACCAACTGAGAAAGCTCCTCTTGAGATGCATGGAAATGCAAACAGACAGCATTCTGCAGGAAATATAAATCTCCTTGAGATGATAACATATTTGCTAAAGTGTGCAGGATACAACAGAGCGCATTGCACAATGCCGTATCCCACAATGCAATGCACTTTACTTGACCTTCCATTAGTGTCATCAATAACCTGGGATTTTTTTAACAATCTAATCTTCACTAATTGATTGGGTTTCCAATTTAAGATGTTTAAAACAGTTTTTTTAATAATTTGCCAAATGACTCTGGGATTATATTAATGTTTCCTCACCTGATTAAAGTCAGCGTGAAACAGAACTTGCGATAGTCTTCTCCCCTATTGTGATGTATAGTGAAATGGCTTCTGGAAGGAGAAAAATGTAGGGCGGGGCTTGATTTTGTCCGTGGGAATTGATTGGATGGTTGTGATTTGCTATTGGTGGATCTCATGTGAGTGACAGGTTGCCCCGCCCTCGCGCCATTAAACACATCATCAGAGAAGAGATATTGTAAGGGAGAAGTTATTTTGAGGACACGTAAATAAAACAAAAATAATGAATACTGACACATTCCATAAAAATAAGAATTGTCAATTTTGATTTCATGATGAGCTCTTTTGACAATGATTTAGCATAATACTGTTTGAAATGTTTATTGTTGCATAATGCCTTGTTTTACGAACTGTACTGTGCAGTATGCAGCTTATATTTCATTTAAATAAGTTATATTCCAAATAACTTATTTAAAATGCTTTTTTTTTTTTTCTCTGACATAACTGGTTTAATTAAACAAGGAATGTGAAATGAAACGTTTTTACCGTCGAATATTCGCGTATTATTTAGAAAGAAAATGCAACCAGTGTTGCAAGCATACTAGTCTCACATTAATAATACAGCATGTTAGTATTGCATTCCAAAACAGACCTTTAAGCTGCACGCAGAACAACAGAACAGAACAAAGCCTCCTTAAATCTCCTAGTGGCGGGACGCGCATCTCGCGCATTCCACCTTAAGCGCTCAATGTGATCGACGCACGCACGCGTACAGTATGTTTCCGTTTTTTTTTTCTCCAGCGCGCTCGCGCCGCAGCTCGAAAGAGTGCGAGCGTCACGTCGAAGGCAACACTGACGCACTTCATCCACTCTATCAAGCTTGAAGCCCATTAGGAATAATGTCTAAGCCGTACCGCGAATGGATCCTGGGCTCCATTGACTCGCTGAGGTCGAGAAAAGCGCGACCGGACCTGGATAGAATTTGCAGAATGGTTAAAAGACGATACGGCTCGGACTGGGACCGAACCCGTTCAGAACTAGAGAAACTGATAGAGGAGCGAACGGTGCTGAAAGTCAACTATAAAGGCTCGGTGTCCTATCGCAACGCGGCAAAGGTGTTGAGAGGCAGGAGAAAAACCGAGCAGAGCAAGTGTGCGGTGAAACAGCCTTCTCCCGCGGACTGGAGCACCGGCAACAGCGCTCTGGGTCCCGTGGATGAGGATCACATGGAGGATATGGAAGTAAGTAAACCGAGCGCTGGCGCACAGAAAGAGAGAGCGGCTGCGCGCCGGCAAAAATCACGCGCAATGCCAAGCATTGGTGTTTTATCACTAGTTTAACTGTTCTGGCGCATGAAACATAAAGGCAAGTGCACACGCAAACACGCGCGCGCGGACTGGCGCAGACGGGGAGCGGCACGAACCTTCATGAGCGTCGGAAAATCGCCAACAATGGAAGCGCTTGGTCGAAATCTTTCGGAGCGAGTTTTTGTTTTTAGAGCGCGGACTAAACTTTAGCGATAAAATCCTTGTCAGTTTATCCAAACTCGCTTTTGCACATCGGGGGAAAGTCGCCAAAACATCACGGCTCCGCCGACTGACGCATTTCGCACAAGGAGCGACACATATTTGCAATAGCTAGACAATTGCAATAGCGATTATTTGATGCGTTTGTGCACTTGTACGCGTCGTGACAAAGTCAATACGACAGTTTATCGGGATCATTGAAGCGCAAGTCATTAGACGGGCTGCTAGATGATCCTTTATGTCCGCGCACGCGAAGTGCGAACGAAGTCGTCAGTGCTTCTCGTGAACTTGCGGTACTTATTGATCACGGGTTAACATGTGCACTAAGGTGAACGTTAGCTTTGGATGTGTTTTAAGGGGGAAAATGTCGGCTACAGCCACGTTTAACATTGGCTTGCCTTGGGACGCGCTTGTCTCAGACAGGCAGCGCGCCTCGGAGCGAAGCAGGGCGGGTTTATGAATATTAACTAGGCTGCGTGAAGTTCGCCTGTGGCGTGCCTAATTAATATGAATGAACTCGCCACGCTTCTCTCTCAAGCCGCTGAGGAACCACACGCAACTTAATATTCATGAGCCCGCCCGCTTCGTTTTGATGCAGTTGGAGAACGTTATGTTACTTAATATTCATGAGCCCGATCGCTACGTTCTGATTCAGCTGTAGAACGTTGTGCTACTTAATATTCATAAGCCCGCTCGCTACGTTCTGATGCAGCTGGAGAACGTTACACTACGTAATATTCATGAGCCCGCCCCGCTTCACTCACAGATCAGCGCGCCTCCGTTCAGCAAACTCTCTCCGTCCGTAATGTTCCTCGTTGTACTGTATAAATAAGTTATTTAAATATGTCCACTGCTCTGTTAGTAACGTTACTAATACCTTAGCGCCAACCACCGCCATAACTGAGGTTTAAAGTGTACGGCTAAAAAAACGGGCGAAGATCAATTTCTGTGTGAATAGACGGTGCGCGCGGCCTTCAGAAACCACTGAAGCTCGATTCGACGATCATCCAGTTTTCTTTGGGAGCATAATCACAAAGTGCGACAGTCGAAATATACTCGTTTAAATGTAAAATGCAGGTATTTGTTGTATTGATAATCAGCATTCAGTTCTGTTTAAAGCCCATGCTGATAGATGTTTTCTTTACTCCACCAGCTTGGCTGCTTATGCTTTCTAGTGAAAATATTTCTGGGCTATTGAACATTCCAGCGTTATTGCCCAGGGTGGTTCACTGAACCCTTAGCAAGGCACGTTGGCACACTATTTAGGTTAAGTTGACATAATGAGAGTCCGCCATTAAATAGTTTATTATAAATGTAAACAATTACAAAACAATTCATGAAACAGAAACAATTAAAATATACAAGCTAACACAAAACTGCATTACATTACAAACTGCCTCATTAAAAATTGGGCCATTTATGTAAAACATTTTAGTCCTGAGAACCGAGTTCAACATTTGGGGTTAAAAAAAATGCCTTCATTATATGATTTTCTGTTTCTTTTGTTGTTTGATTGACGTTAATGACATACACAGCAGCAGGTAGGCCTATAGGCTGCATTTCACCTTTCAGTGACAACTCTCCTTTTTGAGATCAAAATAGGTCACTTATGGGATTTGCTCACTGGGAGTGTTTCTATGGAGTGGGGGGTCTGAGATGTGGGAACTTTTGAGGTCTGAGATGTGGGAACAGTGAAGAGAGAGGGCAAGTAACTACAAATGAGCATGTAAAGAAAGTATCTTTAAAACAATTCTGTTCGGAGCATGCCCCCGCCCTACACAATGTTCTCACCTTTTTCCCCCCTTACCTGTTTGCATCCCTGACATTTACACTGCAGGTCTTGATGCCCAATTCTGATTTGTTGACTATATTTGATTTTTTTGACAACCTGCTTACATCTTCTTGTTAAAGTGACCCATATCTGATATTTGCATTTACACTATACGCTTGGCGAAACAACCAAAAGTAGACAGTGACCTGGAAAAGCTTTGGTCGAATTGGAAGCGAATAGGTGCGATTTGCAATAAAAGAAGAAGAATTGAAGCTTTTGGTCTCCGCACCATCTTTAAAGGATTAGTTCACTTTCAAATAAAATTTTCCTGATAATTTACTCACCCCCATGTCATCCAAGATGTTCATGTCTTTCTTTCTTCAGTCAAAAAGAAATTAAGGTTTTTGATGAAAACATTCCAGGATTTTTCTCCATATAGTGGACTTCAATGGAGCCCAAACGGTTGAAGGTCAAAATTACAGTTTCAGTGCAGCTTCAAAGAGCTTTAAATGATACCAGACGAGGGATAAGGGTCTTATCTAGCAAAACGATCTGTCATTTTCGAAAAAAAAAATGTAAATGTATATGCTTTCTAAACACAAGTGATCGCCTTCCAAGTGCGTCCTCCAAAACCGCACTTTTGTATTCTTCAAAAAGCTTACACTGTATGTCCTACGCCTTTCCTATTCAATGTTTTGGCAGAAGCACTTGGAAGGCGATCATTTGTGTTTATAAAGCATATACATTTACTTTTTTTTTTGAAAATGACCGATCATTTCACTAGATAAGACCCTTATTCCTCGTCTGGTATCATTTAAAGCCCTTTGAAGCTGCACTGAAACTGTAATTTTGACCTTTAACCGTTTGGAGGCCATTGAAGTCCACTATAAGGAGAAAAATCCTGGAATGTTTTCATCAAAAACCTTCATTTCTTTTTGACTGACGAAAGAAAGACATCTTGGATGACATGGGGGTGAGTAAATTATCAGGAAAATTTTATTTGAAAGTGAACTAATCCTTTAAAAGTCAGCAAAACATTAGGTTGAGCCTTTGTCCTCCATTGCGCCATTGAAAGGAGTCATGTGATCACATTTGGTGTCCACCTGAGTTGACGGCATTCGCCATGTCACTTTTTTAATGACTTTTGACTCGCATTGACGGGAATATCTGATCTGCCTGCTTACATGGCAGATGCAGCAGCACATATCCGATTCATATCAGATTTATTTCCATATATGAATGAGGAAAAACGGTCTGAGAATATCGGAATCATGTGCCTTTTTCCGGCTTGCACTTTCATGGGTCATATCCGATCTGTGCCACATGGAAGAAAAAAATCTGAATTGGGTCACTTGTAAACTTTAAAGTTGCAATGAAATCAAAATCAAAGTTTTTTGGCTTTTAGTATGAATATGTTAGCCTTACTGTTATCTATAAGCTAGTGTGTTCCAAAACAATGACAAATTCGCATTTAGAGGATATCAGTGTTTAAACCTTAGTTTCTCACTTCTGCTAAAATGGATCACAGATTTTCATGACCACCACAGACTTCAGCTTCTCATTAAATCTTCTGTCCAATCAAATGCTCTCTAGAATCTGAAGTCCCGCCCCCTCCAACACTATAAACAGACGCTGAAGCTGCACGGCTGAAATCGGTCACTTGTTCACACATGTACTCTTTTCTACGTGGTGAATGGCACATAGTGCACTATATAGGGGATAGGGAACGATTAAGACAGTGTAAATATGTTTTCCATTGACACGAATGAAGTCTGGTTTCATGTTAGTGTCACTCGAACCGCTGCAGCACGCACACAGTCTGCTTCGGTCCAGGAACACGAGAGCACAGCGGATCATATGTGCAAGTTAAAACGTATCGGACCCATTTGAATTCTGCACAGAATGCTGTATTTTAAAGCGATATGGAGGAGATTAGGAGGAGAAACGGTTAGAGATTAGAAGAAAACTGTGGTTTTACCGAGCTCAACGGCTCTGGCTGAGCTGTGATATAAACTAAATGCTATTGGCTATTTTAAAAAGGGGGAGGAGCTGTTTGATTTGTCCCACACTGTCTTCTTGTTTCAGTGAAAATTACGTCAACACATTGAATAATGCTGAGCATTCCAAGACACTTCAGTGCGCCTTTAAGACCTTATGCATTGATCCAATATAATGATTATTTCACCAGTTACTTTTCATATGTGAAAACATATGACATATAAATGTGTGTATTTGTTTGTTCAAGCGCAGTAAGCCGCAAAAGTGAACTGAATTCAGTATTCATGTGCTTCGGATATATGCGCCACAGTAAGCCCCCTGTCAGTACCGAATTCAGTTCTCTTTCGCAGTTTATTGTGCTTTTAACTCATCATCAAGCATGTCCCGCTTTTTTTGTCTCATTTATCTCTGTTTCTTTGCTGCTCTATCATGTTTAAGCAGTCCTGCGCTGCATAGATCTATACATACAGATAAACTATATAGAAATATCGCCCAGCCCTACTCCACGCCTCCCCTGACATGCTCTAGTGCCCCTCACTTTAAAAAACCCTGTAATATGCTGATTTGATGCTCATTGATTATTATCAGTGTTGAAAACAGTTGTGCTGCTTCATATTTTTCTTCTTGAAAAAAGTGGTAGTGATTTACTTTATATAAGTTATATAAAGTCGTATGAAAACACAGTTTCAAATGGCACACGTGATGCGTTCGGTTCAGTGTTGGGGAAAGTTACTTTTAAAAGTAATGCATTACAATATTGTGTTACTCACTAAAAAAGTAACTAATTGCATTACTTAGTTACTTTTTATGGAAAGTACATCACTTTTGCGTTACTTTTTCTCACCTTGTCTGTGCTTTCATGTTTGTTTTTTAATAACAACAAATAAGTTATTTTTTTGGCAAATGTTAAAGGATTAGTTCACTTTCAAATAAAATTTTCCTAATAATTTTTTTCACCCCTATGTCATCCAAGATGTTCATGTCTTTCTTTCTTTAGTCGAAAATAAATGAAGGTTTTTGATGAAAACATTCCAGGATTATTCTCTTTATAGTGGACTTCAGTGGCCTCCAAACGGGTGAAGGTCAAAATTATAGTTTCAGTGCAGCTTCAAAGAGCTTTAAATGATACCAGACGAGGAATAAGGGTCTTATCTAGAGAAACGATCTGTCATTTTTGAAAAAATACTACTGTATATGCTTTATAAACACAAATTATCATCTTCCAATTGCTTCCGCCAAAACCGCACTTTTGTATTCTTCAAAAAGCATACGCTGTAACTCCTACACCTTCCCTATTCTATTTACGGAATGAATGAAAGCAGCGCCAGTTCCATTTTTTCCGTAGGTAGAAATTCTTTTGGCAGAAGCACTTGGAAGGCGATCATTTGTTTATATAAAGCATATACATTTAAAAAAAAATTCAAAAATGACAGATCCTTTCTCTAGATAAGACTCTTATTCCTCGTCTGGTATCGTTTAAAGCCCTTTGAAGCTGCACTGAAACTGTAATTTTGACCTTCAACCGTTTGGTGCCCATTAAAGTCCACTATAAGGAGAATAATACTGGAATGTAATTTCTTTAATTTCTTTTTGAATGAAGAAAGAAAGACATGAACATCTTGGATGACATGGGGGTGAGTAAATTATCAGGAAAATTTTATTTGAAAGGGAACTACTCCTTTAAGGCCCTTTCACACCAAAAGTGAAACAAATAAGCCTCAGGCTGAAGGAAATGCATATTTACGCCTGTACTTTACAGTAGAGGGCGCAGCTCAAACAAACCTTTCAGCTGTGCTGCCATCTGGATTAAAGAAGAATAGGATATAGGAGAAGGAAGTTCATCACTCTTATTTCTAAATCTAATATAAAGTAGTTTTTGCTTATTAGTATGGTTGAATTAGATCATTGAAGGTCAGCAGCAAAGACATTGGTTAATAAACTGAGATTAAATACATATAAAAGTATATTTGTGTAATTTAATATAATAATTACAGGTTTGCGTAAAATTCTGAGATTGCATTTCACCGTTTTTATTCATTTTGAGGAATATTGAATGTTTTCGTGCAAGTGAGATGAGTAAATGGATGTTCACATTTAGTCACATTTAACTTTGTTGTAAATTGAAAAAGTAATGCGTTACTTTACTAGTTACTTGGAAAAGTAATCTGATTATGTAACTCAAGTTACTTGTAATGCATTACTCCCAACACTGGTTCTGTTGAAGCCTTATGTTGCACTGGGTTGTAGGTAGACTGTGGCTGTGTATTTGTCTAACAGTGATCAAGTAAAGTAAAATAAAATCTGCAATCTTTTTAGGACGAGATGTCGACGACAGCAGGAATGGACAGCAGTATGGATGAGGAGGGTGATGAGAGCAGTCTGGATGCCATGTGCGCTCAGAGCACCGCTGACTCGGGCATCAGCATGAGTCCCATCACCAGCAGTAACACCAGTCTGCCTGTTCCCTCACCCACTTCCTCAAAGAACTCTCCTACCCACGATGGTCTGAGGCAGGACGCCGACTGCGCTTACACTCTGCCCGAGCACATACAGTCAGCAGCCCAGCAGGACACGGGTATGTACAGTAATTAAAATAAATTAGTTAAAGAATCAGTCTTTTGAAACCGTACTGCAAATTAACATGATGAAGTCAGCATGAAACGGAAGCTGTGATCACTCTCCTTTCCTATTGTGACATACATCCAAGTAAAACAGCTGAACAAGAAAAAAATGAGGGCGGGGCTTGATTTTGTCCACGGGGAATTGATTGGATGGTTGTGGTTTGCTATTGGTGGATCTCATGCGAGTGACGGTTTGCTCCGCCCTCACGCCAGTAAACACATCATCAGAGAAGAGATGTTGCAGTAAGAGGGAAGGGTAGTTATTTTGATCAAAGATTGAGGACATTCTTGCAGTGAAAACCCACCAATAATCTTTATATATTATGTGGGTAGTATTAGTTGCAGTATGAATACAACTGCCTGTACATTTTTTGTGTAAAATTACTGAAATCAATTGTAATCCTGCCCCAATTTTGAAATATTGTTTTTGCATTTTTACAGCTTGTATTATTGCAAAAAAACATGAATATCCTGTAAAAACAATGTCCCTGTGTAAATCTATTATTGAGCATTATGAGGACCAGCAAATAAAAGTATTACATATAGTAGATTAATACTATCATTAAACCTCGAGCCTATAAACATTGATTTTATCTTACTCGCTGACATGAGAGGATCACTCACGCACTGTTTGGAAGCAAACAGGTTTGAAAGACGATAGACAAGTGTAGTTCATAAATTAATCATTTGGAAAGATCACTTGAAAATATGAGAAATTAATGGAATTTACTGTAATACAGTGGGAGGATGGTTGAACAGATAGCAATGGGTGCTTCTCGATATCCCTCCTCGTTTCCTCGCTCCTCCGTCCTCCATCCTATGACCCGGAAACCGATCGAGCTCAGCCATCTTGAAGGACATCTCAATTCTCTAATTGCACCACGAGGAGGCGAGGATCGAGGAGTCATGAGCGAGGATACAGAGGTGTATCCTTTGCGGAAGTTTTTCTCGTTGAGAAACGTGACGCATGCATAAATTCTCCTCCCCCTTCATATCTGTCACAAAAATTTAAATGTTTTTTAATTTAAATAAACTTTACATCTTGCATATTTCAATGGGGCATCTTGCTTTATTAATATTTATTATATTTTTTTTAAATAACCAAACTTTAATAACATGTGGGTAGATCCCTCATGTGCAGCTTATGACGCTTTAGTGACGCTAAAGGGAGTGAGGATATATCGGCTGCGTCCGAAAACCTAGGTAGCTGTCTTGCTGCCTCGCTGTTTTATAAGAGAATGACTTGTACGGCAGCTTTTGTGCATGAAGGCACCTCACGAAACTGATTTCGGACAGACTTCTGAGGCAGCGTAACAGTTTAATGATCTACAGCAATATAGTGCGAGCTTTAGTGAGAACTAAACAAATATTTAATTATTACATTAGTAATTTCTCAATAGAAATTATATCAAAATTGAAATATGTTGGTCAAAATCGTACATTTATACACAAACTGAGCAGCAAACGCAACCTTCGGACGCCATCTTTATTTTTCTAGCTCAACTGTCACAGAATGGAAAGCACAGGATTGTGGGATATCAAAGGCAGCTAAGGATACATCCATGCTTCCTTCAAAAATCGATCTGAGGAAGGTATCTCATGAGACAGAAAGTGAAGCTAACATTGGATTCGGACGTGCCTTGATGCCTTCTTACCTTGAAATGTGTCCTCAGAAGGCAGCATTTTCCAGTTTTCGGACGCAGCCATCATTTTACTTGATTCACTTCCTCCATCCTCGCTTCTTTTCTTTGACTAATCTAATATTTATTCCCATCGTATATTTTTTTTCTTTGAAAAATATTTTTTCCCTTTAGGGCAGGGGTGTCCAGTCCTGCTTCTGGAGGGCCACTGTCCTGCAGAGTTTAGCTCCAACCCCAATTAAACACACCTGAAGTATCTAATCAAGGTCTTACCAGGCATAATAAAACTTACATGCAGGTGTGCTAAACTCTGCAGGACATTGACCCTCCAGGACTGAGTTTGGACACCCCTGCTTTAGGGGCTCTGTAGCATCAGGTTATCGTTTTTGTTTTGCAGAAAAATTGCGGAAAAAGACAAAAATGCCGCAAATAATGTGGCAATTTGTTGAATTGAATCATTTTTGTGATCACATAATCACAAGTATCTTGACGGCCACTCAAATGTAGTGATTTTTTGGAATTGCAAATATTTTATTAATATATTTTAGATGTTTTATGACTGGCCATTTTTTAAATTAAGGCGTACTTAGGCTTATTTTCCCTGCCACAGATGATCCACGGTGATAGTGTTATTAAATGTTTTTCTGGGATTCTCCTACACTAAAGTGACAATTAAAATAATCAGTTTCTCTTGAATTTGCATATTTTTCTCAATGAAGCTGTGAGAAAAGTAAGTCTAAAGAGACAAACATACAATCACCTATTTTGACAGTGAGAAGTTACTGCATGATTTGCATCAATTCAAGTTGTAGTAGAGTGTTGTTACTATTTTACGCCGGACTGCTTCACAAACGAGGGTCAATTCATTTAACGCTGGATTTGCACAAAAGATTAACATGACGGCACATGCAAACCATTCAGAAACGTCCAGTTTCATTCTAAAAGATGTAACTTCTTCCTGAGTCTCTCCATCAGTGTCCAACTCCGGTTTGAACAATGTAAGGCTGAACACAGTTACTGACAATCCTCATTTTGGCTGCGTGAGATTCTCCAGCTTTGTTGTTGTTGAGCAACCGAATTGCAAGCTGTTAAAGCTCCGCCCTCTTCTGGAAAGAGGCAGGGAGCAGCAGCTCATTTGCATTTAAAGGGACACACACAAAAGCGATTTTTGTTCAAACCCAAATATGGGCAAATTTGACAAGCTATAATAAATGATCTGATTGAGCCGAAACTTCACAGACACATTCTGGGGACACCAGAGACTTATTACATATTGTAAAAGGGTTATTATAGGTCCCCTTTAATAATTGGTGAAAGTGACATAGCTCTGACAGAAGAAGCCAAGATTTCAGCAAAAACTGTTGGTAAATGTGTAAGACGCTGGCCTAAAGAGATTTCAGCTGATGTTATTTGTCATTGTAACCCACAGGATCCGTGGAGTTTCTGCCGCAGCCAGCGGCCATCTGTCTCTCCGCTCTTAAAGCCGAGGAGGAGCCGAGGGTGGAGGAGAGCGCGCCCACCCCTGATCCAGTCATGCCTGTAAGCACGTCCGTCCTGCTTCCAATCACAGCACATCTGTCATGTTCCTCTGTGTCATATTGTGTGTGTCTGTCTTCAGGAAGAGGCGGTGATGGCAGACGGTGGGCCTCATGCTGTCTCTGATCATGCTGAGGAGGGTGAGGATTCTGCCTGTGTTTCTTAACCTTCATAGCATAACAGGGGCAGAAATTAATTTTTCCATTTAAAGCCAATTTCTGAGAAACGCTGTTGAAAGTGGATCGGACCGAGCAGCACAACGCATGTAGCCAATCAGCAGTAGGGGGCGTGTCCACTCATTATGGGGGAGGAGAGAAGGAGAGATTTGAAGAAAGACTGTAGACTGAGAGACATTACAAAAGAGAAAAGATCAGAGGAATATCACTGTAAAAAGAAGGGTTATGATCAGGCAAGGGCTTTAGGACCCGCGTTAATATGAGAAAAGCTTTCCAGCGCTGGAGAAACCAAAGTTGTGTTGCTTCTGCTCCATACATGAGTAACATTGGTTTTGTTGTTGCACAGAACTGAGATATGCTGTTGTTGTAATGTTAGCGATAGTCACAGGACAGTTTTGAGTGTCATTGTATGTCTGAAGCTGCTTTGCTGCTGGTGACAACCAACCCTTGCTTGTATATACTCTTTTTTGTTCTTACATGCCATTCATTCGTCATCTTAACTTTATTTTTGCTTTGCTTCAGCTATGATAAAGAGACATCCACTCTTGCATTGTGTGTTTGTACATTTTGGGGGTGGAGCAATGAAGGCAGAGGTGTGTTTGTTTGGGTTCATTTCAAATATCAACAGTGTTTCTCAGAAATTGCTTACTGCACCTTTTAAAGGGCAATTTTTGCCCACGGAAGTGATTTCCAGAGAATTTTTTTTTAACCTTTGTATTGGTAATTTTTATGTTTACCTTATTAAATGTATCTGTGTTGTCTTTTTTATGTATATCTTGTATATGTCAAATATGTTAAATGACCAATTACTTCAATCTTTTAGAATACTATAGACTGTTGCCAATACAATTTATCAACATCAGAAGCCATCATTTTAATTTTAAAGGAGAACAGAAGCTGCATCTGAAATGGCATTAATGTTTATTTACACAGATAAATTGTATAATGCTGCTCATAAGTGATATACATGCATTTACAATACAAATACATCATGTATAGCCTACATAAAGTATATACGTTATAAAATTAAAAAAACATGAACTCATTACAGGGTAGGGCTGCAGTTTTATTACAAAAATCATTTCTGTTGATTATTGCTCTTGATATTGTAATAATGATTGTTAATGTCAATGAATAGAGTATAGAAACCTTTGTGTTTTGGGGAAACAGCTCATCATATTCCTGTAGGCTACACAGACAAAACAAGCTGTTTATTAATACATTTTTACACATTAGAAAATCAGGACTTCAGATTGGTTATTTTTAGTAGCATAAAAAACAAAACGTCTATTTAAACTATGAATAAAATGAGTCAGTGAGCATTTGCACTGAACAGGTGCTTTCACCAGTGACTAATGTAAAGCCTCTGATTGGCCATTGCTTTCATATGCTCAACAGAAACACACGTGATTGGTTGTAATGCTCAATACTACAAAAAAAAAAAAAAAAAATGTGTAAAAAATGAGCAGATCTAAATGTTTTGCCACAATTGACATTAATGTTTTGCCCATCTTCATTTTGGGGGCCATTTTAGTGGCATTTTTGCCCCAAATCCCCATTAATTTCCAAACCTGCACCATATCTATTAACTCATTGTACATTCATTTTTTTCTTTTCTTTTTCCCTAAATTGTGCTTTCTCAGGTGACATGTGCAATAAGGAGCCCAAGCTTACAACAGAGGAAGAAACGGTTAACAATGGAGGGATGAATAATGGAAAGTGAGTGAAAGTTAACATTTTCTTTGTATCTTTGTCAATAAACACTGAAATATTGAGACATAAAGTTCTAGTGTGTCATTGCTGTGGCATCAAGCAGAATTGGACAAATAGTAAATGTTTTCAAACAAACAGCTAACAGGGAACGTTCTCAGATCATTTGTTAACGTTCTGGCAAGGTTCTGTCAAAGTTCTTACATTTATAGAACGTCCGTTCATAGTTATCTAGTCTTTAATAATCTTCTCAGAATGTCGTTAATGGAATGTTTGTTTCTGAATATTGTATCTAATGTTTTTTTAAACATTACTACTTGCTACTTGTTTCAAAACATTCACAATTCAAAAAGTAGCATTACTATAATATTTGTAAAATTATAAAATGGAACAAATTCCCTTATTTTTTTGCTAACCTTCACATAAACAAGAGCATTTTTTAAAAATGGACGCTTTGAACATTCCGAGAACATTCAGAAATAACATTTCCATAACTTAGTGGGAACGTTATCAAAACGTATTTTTGTCAGCTGGGACCTCAAACTCACACCATTGTAATGATATGGAGAAGTCTAGTGCTCATAAACTTTGAGGTGTTGAGCTGTTTTTGTTTTTTCTCAGTGATGTGGTAAAGGAAGAAGTCGGGCAGGACCCTTTGCTTTGGAGTGTGGCGGATGTGGCCCGTTACTTCACGTCTGTGGGTTTCCCTGAGCAGGCGCTGGCTTTCAGGACACAGGTTAGTGCTATAGTCAAACAAACCTGTCAAAAACATGTGCTTGTTATACTTTAACCCAAAATCTTAAGAAAGAAAGAAATTAAAAAATATATATTTTGCCGAACAGAAATTAAGTCTTAATTTTACAATGCAAAAGATGTCATTTTCATGATAATTAAGTATATTTTCCCCCTAATGCATAATACTATAATGCCAGAAAAATACACAAGATGTTTCTTTAATTTATGCTTATTTTAAACTTGCCACAGTGTTGGAAAAATAAATGTCAGGTTGTTTTTAAATTGCTATTTCCAGTAATAAAAAACAGTAATTTTGTGAAATATTATTACAATAAAAATTAACTGTTTTCTATTGTAATATATATTAAAATGTAATTTATTCCTGTGATGTCAGCATCATTACTCCAGTCTTCAGTGTCACATGATCCTTCAGAAATCATTCTAATATGCTGATTTGCTGCTCAAGAAACATTTCTTATTATTATCAAATAAGAAAACACTTGCGCTGCTTAATATTTTTGTGGAAACCATAACACATTTTTCAGGATCATTTGATGAATAGAAAGTTTAAAAGATCTGCATTTATTTGAAATTAAAATAGAAACATTACAATTATCACTTTTGATCAATTTAATGTGTCCTTGCTGAATACAAGTATTAAACCTTTGCACTCAAGTGTACATCATCTCTTTTTAAAGTTAAATGTCCTGGATCGGTGCAGCAGATCTTCAGTAATGTTCGTATCTTTCAACAGGAAATAGATGGGAAGTCCTTACTGCTGATGCAGCGCAGTGACGTGTTGACTGGTCTGTCGATCAGACTCGGCCCCGCTCTCAAAATCTATGAGAATCATGTGAAGGTACTGCAGAGAAGCCACTTTCAGGAGGACAGCCGACTCTTCTCATAGTGCTCGTTTCCAGCAAAACGGACTGAAATGCTCCTGGTTTAGAGCGCAGGCCATGAAATGAGGGGACACTTTAACTCTTTAAGACTTATTTTGCACAATCCTCCTCAGTCAATCTTCTCTTCTTCCTGGTGAGGACATGCCGCATGATTCAGCCCTGCAGTCTGTTCTTCTGTTCTGTTCTGTCTGCGTCCATCTCTCCGTCCCTCACAGGGCTGATGGGACCATTCATCTTAGTAGAAGTGTTATTTTTTTTTTCTATGGTGGAGCTTTTCATTCACCAGTGTTTTTTGTCAGATATAATTTACAGTGTAGCAATATTGTATAAACATTGTTCTTGTCCAGTTAAATGTATGATGTTCAGTGATGTTTTACAGCAGTCTTTAAATGGACATGCAAAGTTAGGAAATAAATTCCAGTTTCCGAATCTGAAACTGCACATTTGGCATCAATCTTTTCTGTTATACATCACGCCTGCCAAGCAGAGACATCGAGTGAGTTATTAGCTATGTTTCCAGCCACCTTATTTTCATGTCAGTTTTGGGATATCGCCTAAAAATATGTGACCCGTGTTGGCAAAAATGAGTCGGTATGCGCATGGGCTAATTACAGGCAAAACTTAAAAGTCAAAAATTTGGTTGAATTTGAGGTTTTCACTAAAATGAGTTAATTTAGCATTCATCTAGCGATCCCAATGCTCCAAATAGCAATTAAGCATCTGAAAGTATCTTTATCTGTATGTATTCTGAGAGGAGTGCCTTTCCTTTGACCATGAAAAATGCAGTTTTTCTCTGCTCACATCACCTCTCAGCACAAGTTTGGTATTGTTTTAAAGCACAGCATTCCAACTTTGTGAATATTCATAGCGAATTCTCGATGGCATGAGTCTGAACCAATGAAATGTGATTTTCAAACTCATACTGACGTAAACAAATAATCTTACTCCCGCTGACTGACAGATCCGAAGCGTGCGCACAAAGACGCCTCAGACAGCGTGTGATCCTGATACATACACATATACACAGAAATTACAGTACTTCAAAATATTGAAGAAAAAAAATTGAATATATACATTTTCCTATAAATATTTGGTTTTGACGAGGTGTGTGCCAAATTAGGTGTTATCATTTTAAGGTTTGGTTGCTAGATTATTTTTTTTTTGGAACCTTCAGAAAACTTTAACTTGATTTTTCTCAAAATTGACTTTGCTGACTGTATCGACTTCAAACAGGTGTAGCTCCATCATTTGTTCTCTGATTCCAACAAATCATACAGTGGGTACGGAAAGTATTCAGACCCCCTTAAATTTCTCACTCTTTGTTATATTGCAGCCATTTGCTAAAATCATTTAAGTTCATTTTTTTCCTCATTAATGTACACACAGCACCCCATATTGACAGAAAAACACAGAATTGTTGATATTTTTGCAGATTTATTAAAAAAGAAAAACTGAAATATCACATGGTCCTAAGTATTCAGACCCTTTGCTGTGACACTCATATATTTAACTCAGGTGCTGTCCATTTCTTCTGATCATCCTTGAGATGGTTCTACACCTTCATTTGAGTCCAGCTGTGTTTGATTATACTGCTTGGACTTGATTAGGAAAGCCACACACCTGTCTATATAAGACCTTACAGCTCACAGTGCATGTCAGAGCAAATGAGAATCATGAGGTCAAAGGAACTGCCTGAAGAGCTCAGAGACAGAATTGTGGCAAGGCACAGATCTGGCCAAGGTTACAAAAACATTTCTGCTGCACTTAAGGTTCCTAAGAGCACAGTGGCCTCCATAATCCTTAAATGGAAGACATTTGGGATGACCAGAACCCTTCCTAGAGCTGGCCGTCCGGCCAAACTGAGCTATCGGGGGAGAAGAGCCTTGGTGAGAGAGGTAAAGAAGAACCCAAAGATCACTGTGGCTGAGCTCCAAAGATGCAGTCGGGAGATGGGAGAAAGTTGTAGAAAGTCAACCATCACTGCAGCCCTCCACCAGTCGGGGCTTTATGGCAGAGTGGCCCGACGGAAGCCTCTCAGTGCAAGACACATGAAAGCCCGCATGGAGTTTGCCAAGATGGTGAGAAATAAGATTCTCTGGTCTGATGAGACCAAGATAGAACTTTTTGGCCTTAATTCTAAGCGGTATGTGTGGAGAAAACCAGGCACTGCTCATCACCTGTCCAATACAGTCCCAACAGTGAAGCATGGTGGTGGCAGCATCATAATGTGAGGGTGTTTTTCAGCTGCAGGGACAGGACGACTGATTGCAATCGAGGGAAAGATGAATGCGGCCAAGTACAGGGATATCCTGGACGAAAACCTTCTCCAGAGTGCTCAGGACCTCAGACTGGGCCGAAGGTTTACCTTCCAACAAGACAATGACCCTAAGCACACAGCTAAAATAACGAAGGAGTGGCTTCACAACAACTCCGTGACTGTTCTTGAATGGCCCAGCCAGAGCCCTGACTTAAACCAAATTGAGCATCTCTGGAGAGACCTAAAAATGGCTGTCCACCAACGTTTACCATCCAACCTGACAGAACTGGAGAGGATCTGCAAGGAGGAATGGCAGAGGATCCCCAAATCCAGGTGTGAAAAACTTGTTGCATCTTTCCCAAAAAGACTCATGGCTGTATTAGATCAAAAGGGTGCTTCTACTAAATACTGAGCAAAGGGTCTGAATACTTAGGACCATGTGATATTTCAGTTTTTCTTTTTTAATAAATCTGCAAAAATGTCAACAATTCTGTGTTTTTCTGTCAATATGGGGTGCTGTGTGTACATTAATGAGGAAAAAAATGAACTTAAATGATTTTAGCAAATGGCTGCAATATAACAAAGAGTGAAAAATTTAAGGGGGTCTGAACACTTTCCGTACCCACTGTACATCATTTTTAAGATTTGTTAGTAGAATGAAAATAACAATAACTAATTTTTGAAAATTTGCTCATTGTGACTCATTTTGCCAGCACGGGTCACATATACTGAATGGAAATGCCAATATGTGCATAAAAAACGCATGCGCTCTATTTAGGCAGATCGATTTCTTTATCTGATAAGAAGACAGGCATTACCATTTACCGAATAAATGCTGCATTCACGCCATATACTCCCAGATAGCACACATACGTCTGCAAGATGTCTGATAGATGTCTTTAAGATGTCAATTTTACATGTATTCTAAATCATAAACATCTTAAAGACATTTTCTAAACGTCTATTTGACATTTGACAGGAAACGTCCTATAGGCGTATTGCAGATGAGCAAACACATCTTCCAGACGTAAACACGCACATCAAATAGACGTCTCCGAGATGTCAGTGTGCTATCAGGGCTGTAAAAAAAGATGGACGATGCACCTTCACTCTCTACCATTGTAGAAAAGTGAAGCCGCCACTGTCCCAATATGGCGCCGCTGACATCTTGTGCTGATTTGGGACCCGAGTCTGCGCAGTAGTGAGCGAAGTGGAGCCGCGGAATCGAGGCCCCACCCGCACTCCCACAGACTCGATCGCAACCAGAGTCTAACCCTAACCTTAACTCATGTTGGTGTGAAATAAACAAAGTAAAATTATAGCTCCAAACTCCTCCCGAATATCCCAGAAAAAGTTCATTCAGAGAAGCGGTCAATCTCAGATGTCAATTATGACATCACACTCCTGTTTTTATAGCATCAAATAACTAACTAAAACCAAACTTATTTAAAAAACAAACACTTGAACTTACATCAGTGTGTTTAAAAAATATATATTTGAAGTGTAATTTAAAGGGTTAGTTCACCCAAAAATGAAAATTCTGTCATTAATTACTCACCCTCATGCCGTTCCACGCCCGTAAGAACTTCGTTAATCTTCGGAACACAAATTAAGATATTTTAGTTGAAATCCGATGGCTCCGTAATTAATGACAGAATTTTCATTTTTGGGTGAACTAACCCTTTAATCGTTTAGTTTTTCTTGCATCCCATTAGATTACATGGAACAGGTACTTTTCAGAACTTGTGCGGCACACTAGGCTCACGCCATGTTGTAATTACCATAATTCTGTGATGACAATACACAAGTTCTAAGCTATTCACATCCTCGGACTGGGAATTATGCTTTTTTTATGGCAACATTATCAACACCTAAATTAATTTGCAGCGGTCAGGTGAAACAGCAGTCATGCGGTACAAGTAAGAGCGCTCAGAAAATTAGCTGTGTTCACGCCATGTCATAAATAAAGCTCCGTATGCTTTCGAATCGCTCTCACAGTACTTTGATGTCATACACCGATCGGTCTGCACAGCATTGCGTCAAGTCGAACACACCTTAAATCTGTAGTGATCAGGTGGTACAAGTCATAGCTCTCAGAAAATTACGAGTTTACACGTTGTAATTACAAGTTCTACAAGCACCTGAAGGCTTTTTACAGTTCTGGATCATTACGGTAACTGCGACATAGCGTCAACGCAACTATTCTCAGGTTACAATTTGTAATTACGAGTTCTACGAGGACTTGATCGCTTTTTTACGACATGGTGTGAACACACCTAAATCCCTCGATGCACAACAAAATACTCACGTGACTTTCCCTCAACCTGTGATTGGATAACTGGACTAAGCAGCGGACCAATCAAATTGCAGCATCTCAAATGTTTGTTTGATCTTTCTGAAATGAACACATGGGATGGAAACATTGCTTTATTTGCAAATGTTTCATGAGACATTCCAATTTTGTGCACAAGTACAATTCGCAACTTTGGAAGGAAGCATGGCTAATGACTGCACAACAAATTCATTTACTGCAAGAGAAGCGTTCATATTGGATATAATAGTGAGAGAGAAAGCATAGTTGATTGTGTTTCAGATGGCTGAATCCCACATAAACAAGTCCAGGTCACATTTCAGCCGAAAGTCAAAAGAAATTACACTACTGTTCAAAAGTCTGGGGTTAGTAAGATATTTTAAATAAATGAATACTTTTATTCAACAAGGATGCATTTAAATGATCAAAAGTAACAGTAAAGTCATTTATAATGTTAGAAAACGTATTCTTTTGATCTTTATATTCAAAGAATCCTGAAAAAAAATCTGATTAGAAGGATCATGTGACACTGAAGACTGGAGTAATGATGCTGAAAATTCAGCTTTGATCACAGGAATAAATTACATTTTAAAATATATTCAAATAGAAAACAGTTATTTTAAATTATAATATTTCACATTATTCATGTATTTTTCATCACATAAATGCAGCTTTGGTGAACAAAAGACTTTTGAATGGTAGTGTATAACAACTGTCTGCTAATTGAGCGTTTTTACTTCCATACATTTGCACAATTTTCTGTATTCATGTATATGAACAATAAAAATAAAATCAACTTTTTAATTTATTATTATTAAAATAGAACGACTTGAGTGTCACATAATTTACTGCAGTTGTTTCATACAATAATATATATTAAGACTTGCTGTATATGTATAAACTAGTAAAATACAGATTTATATTTGTAAAAAAACAAAACAAATCTCATTTTCAGTGGTGTTTTTTCCAGCTAAAGGATGAAAGGTAGGATTGGGGAGCGCAGAGTGGGATACTCTTTGAACTCCTTCAGGTAGCTGCGATGCTTTCCTTTGGCCCAAACCGTCATCTGTATGAATCCCACCACAGTGAAGAACAACACGGGCACACACTGGGTCATCAGTGTGAATCCAAGCCAGGAGCCCAGCTACAGAAGGACAGGAACCACAGGTCAGATTCTGTGTTATTTACTCTGTGTGACCAGTAGAGGTCAGCATTTTCATTATTTGTAATGGGCCGTTCCTACAGGAGGACACATTCTTGTCCAGGAGGTCTATGGTGTGGCAGGGATGATGTATTTTTGTAGGCCAAAACCGTAACGAGTTGCATTTAAGCACTTGCGATTCAATTGTCCTGAAGTCAATGGGTTTTTGGTTAAATTCCTGAAACAGATCTGTGGTGAATTTTTACATTTTATTCTATGACATAAAATACATGGGTACTATCCCTTGTGATTTATTTAAAAGCTTTTACATGTCTTGTAAAAGGCGGTTGCTAACAAGTGGCCAAGTGGGAATATAGCCCCGCCCCCTTTCCGCGCTGCACTCGTTGTGTTCCGTTTTCAGGTTTGTATTTCCACAATGTGTTCATCAGAAAGAGGAGAAGAAGCTTGGGCTAATTTTCATTTTAAAGTGAATCCTTTAAAGGATTAGTTCACTTTCAAATGAAATTTTCCTGATAATTTACTCACCCCCATGTCATCCAAGATGTCCATGTCCTTCTTTCTTCAGTTGAAAAGAAATTAAGGTTTTTGATGAAAACATTCCAGGATTTTTCTCCATATAGTGGACTTCAATGGAGCCCGGACGGTTGAAGGTCAAAATTACAGTTTCAGTGCAGCTTCAAAGCGTTCAACACGATCCCAGACGAGAAATAAGGGTCTTATCTAGAGAAACCATCACTCATTTTCTTAAAAAAAAAAAACATTTTATACATTTTAACCATAAATGCTCATCTTGAACTAGCTCTCTTCTTCTTCTCTATTAGAATTCCAGCAGTGTAGATGCTGCTAAGTGTATTACTGCCCTCCACAGGTCAAAGTTTGAACTAGTTGTTATATACTTGCACTAGCATATTGTATATGACAATTTAGTTCAAACTTCAACCGTTTGGTGCCCATTGAAGTCCACTATAAGGAGAAAAATACTGGAATGTTTTCATCAAAAACCTTAATTTCTTTTTGACTGAAGAAAGAAAGACATGAACATCTTCGATGACATGGGGGTGAGTAAATTATCAGGAAATTTTCATTTGAAAGTGAACTAATCCTTTAAGTACATAGTCTTGTACCTTTGTATTTTTGTCCATTTTTCAAATTGCTTCAAATCAAAGTTTGTAGTGATATGATTCACATCATCACAGAGCTTATTTTCTGCAATAATTCAAAAGTAAGTGGAAAATCCTATTGGGTTTTTGTTGAGGGAGATTCTTAACTTACAGGTTGATCTAGAAAAACAGGTCATCACTGCGGCACTCACACTCACACCACAATCCCTCATGGGTCTCACCTCATATGTGTAGTTTGGGCAAGAAACAAGTACAAATATCCATGTAAAAGGATTCTTGGTTGGATAAGGAATCTTCTTATTCTTAGGGCCTTTATTAAAAACAAAACAAAACAAACAAAAAAAACATTTAATGCATTACATTCAGAAAGCCATAGAGGTTACATTGGGATTTATTCTGTGTAGCTCTTACCAGATAGTTTGAGACTTCGCAGAGCCATGTGAATCGAGAAGCTGCCAAGTTGACAAAACTGCAAAAATCACAAATCAGTAACTGAAGAACACTGATAAGATAGATACACGACACATTACAGGAGGAGGCAGTGCAGTGGAAAGTGCTTACTAGAAAGATTCCCAATGCTGCTTTCACCTGCATCTCCCCATAATCTGCATGTAAACAGATTGACTTTAAGGACAGAAGTTCAGCACCAGATTGACTTTAAGGACAGAAGTTCAGCACATTGATTCAAGGTACAATAATCATCTAAATGACAAAGAGCAGAGTTGAGTGAGGTATTACATACATGGCGGTGTGTAGAGAGGGTGATTGATGTAGTAAGCCATCCATGCAGCAGAGCACCAGTAAAAGAAGCAGTTCTGTTGAAGAAACAATAATTGATTTACAGATTAACTGTTTTAAAAATAAAAGTTTCATTTAAATTTTGTGATTATTTTTTCTTTATTTTGCATGTTTGTCAACCATATCATCATTTCTTCCAACACTGTTTGAAGTGAATCTTCAAAACCAGGGGTGCCACAGTCCTGCAGAGTTTAGTTCCAACCCTGCTTCAACACACATACCTGTAGTTTTCAACTTGATTAGCTTGATCAGGTGTATTTAATTAGGGTTGAAGCTAAACTCTGAAGAGCTGTGGCCCTCAGGAACTGAGTAGATGGGTAACTTAGGGTACGTTTACACAACAACAATGTACTAAAAACAGAAAAGTTTTGGATTGCATTTAAAATGAAAATGACCAAAAACGCTGTATCATTCATGCCAGGCCAGTAGTTGGCGATGTCAATTTGTAAAGAAACGCAAGCTTAAAGACAGTGTTTCCTAGTCCTACGCAAAGTTTTCCCGTGGAATTGGGCTACTTTAAAACTGCTGCTGTGGGATGTTTTTCATGTCCACGGGCGACCCTAAATAACATGATATTTAGCCCCTGGAATGCAAATTTTACCAGGGGAACCCGGCAAAAACACAGATTTTACCTACAGAACATGATTTTTTTTCTCCAGTGGACCACCCCTTAAACGTGATTGGCCTAGTTTTGAGTAGCAATGGGGTGGGTTTTGTTGTGAAAACCTGGACACCCTGTTTATAGACTGAACAAACGTGCAAATTCGTGTTTTTGTAGTTTATACGGAGAGGATAACAGAATCATTCCCAGAAACTTTGCATTTGGTTGCAAAAGTTTGCATTTTCAGGCCGCCAAAATGCAGTTGCCGTGAAAATGAACAGCCAAAACGCATAAAACATTTTCAGTTTTTAGTTGAAAATGGTGTCGTGTAAACAACCCCCTAAAACTCAGATAATTTCGTTGAATTAAATAAGGAAACAGTCTGTAGAAACATATTCACATATATTTCACTTGAATCGAATCATATACACTACCATTCAAAAGTTAGAATACTTTTATCCACCAAGAAATCATTAAATTCAGTCAAACGTAACAGCAAAGACTTTTATATTGTTAAAAGATTTATATTACAAATAAATGCTGTCATTTATCAAAGTTTCATTTATCATTTAAAAAAGTATCAGTTTTCATAAAAAAAAATGAAGCAGCACAACTGTTCTCAACACTGATAATAATCAGAAATGTTGCTTGAGCAGTAAATCATCATATTAAATTGAAGGATCATGTGACACTGAAGACTGGTGTAATGATGCTGAAAAGCTTTGATCACAGAAATAAATTATGTTTTAAAATTATTTTAAATTGTAATATTTTACAATATTTCTGTTTTAGTCTATTTTTGATCGAATAAATGTAGCTTGATAACAAAATATTTCTTTCAAAACATGAAAAACTTTTGAATGATAGTGTATATAAACATAAATAACACTGAAAACACACACGCATCCTCACTTTAAAAATGTTCCGCATCGGCATGGTGCCGTGGGAGAAGCGATGGACGAACAACGTCTCCAAGATGCGCTTCCCATAGTGGAAGGAGTGACATATACAGGCTATACTGTGGAAAACAGACAAAAGTTTGGTTTAATATCAGATCATCAAATAAAGGTTTACTCTCGAGAGACATCAGTCAAATGCTTCTCAACATAACTCCCAAAATACATATGTGGGTCAGTATTTTGGTGGACCAGTAGGTCAGCTGTTAGGAGACACTGTCCATGGCCTGAATCCAGCGGACTAAGAGAAAAGTCACATCTGAGGGCAGTGGGCTTCATGATACTTACTGCACAACCAAATGCTTACTGGCGGTGAACTCATACTTGTGAGCGTAGATGAAAGGGAGTCGAAAATAAAACATCAGGTATATGACAAGTGGTCCAATGCACTCGACCAGGAACACCTGCAAACACACATACACACTGATAAAGTCAACAGTGGACAATCTATTTTAATACTGTAATGGGAAGTATGTTAAACGATTTTCAGGGGGAAAAAATGTAGGTCAGGAAGTTTTTTTTTTTTTTCCACTGACTGGATGGTGAAAACTGGGTGTTACAAAAACCTTTTGTGCAATGGAGAACTTCCATGGATGTTCTTCATGGAACCACAGATAAAGAACCTTAATTTCTAGGAGTGTATCATGAACATACATTATAAGACAAGGACATTCAATGAGGAAGTAAACATGACCCTAACACAGTAACACTTAGTTCTTGATCTTGAATCTGATTGGCTGAAAGCCTTTTCCAGCCATGAGATATTCTACTAATATCACATTTCACAATTCGAGCAAACCCACTATAATTTTACAAATACTAGAATCTAGTTGTTTAAACCTTAAATATGCGATTTATATATAAACATAGCACCCATTTGAGAATTTGTTTAGACATTTTTGGAGATGTGAGCTCCAGGCCGTCGGCGTCGATTCAGCATTTGTGTACCCACAGAGAACAGCTTTATCTCAGCCAGTCCTTCTGGAATTTTCCGCTGGCTCTTATATAGATGGTGGTTAAAAATTATATAATTTGTTTCAGGTATATCAAATGGGCATTCTTTGGTCTTATTAATCTATTACTTGTTCCAGAGCAAATCAATTTGGCTGAGGGCAAAGTTAGTTTCATAAATTAACATTTTTTTTATTTAACTTAAAGGGTTAGTTCACCCAAAAATGAAAATTCTGTCATTAATTACTCACACTCATGTCGTTCCACACCCATAAGACCTTCATTCATCTTCAGAACACAAATTAAGATATTTTAGTTGAAATCCGATGGCTCCGTGAGGCCTCCATAGGGAGCAATGACATTTCCTCTCTCAAGATCCATTAATGTACTAAAAACATATTTAAATCGGTTCATGTGAGTACAGTGGTTCAATATTAATATTATAAAGTGACGAGAATATTTTTGGAGCGCCAAAAAAAAAACGAAATAATGACTTATTTAGTGATGGCAGATTTCAAGACAATGCTCAGGAAGCTTCGGAGCATAATGAATCAGTGTGTCGAATCTGCTGTTCGGAGCACCAAAGTCACGTGATTTCAGCTGTTAGGTGGTTTGACACGTGATCTGAATCATGATTCGATACACTGATTCATTTGTGCTCCGAAGCTTCCTGAAGCAGTGTTTTGAAATCGGCCATCACTATATAAGTCGTTATTTTGGGTTTTTTTGGCGCTCCAAAAATATTCTCGTCGCTTTATAATATTAATATTGAAGCACTGTACTCACATGAACCGATTTAAATATGTTTTTAGTACATTAATGGATCTTGAGAGAGGAAATGTCATTGCTCCCTATGCAGGCCTCACAGAGCCATTGAATTTCAACTAAAATATCTTAATTTGTGTTCTGAAGATGAACGAAGGTCTTAGGGGCCGTTCACACAGAACGCGTTTTTCTATTCCAATGCGCTAATTTCCCATTGTTTTTCTATGTAAACACGCGCTTGACGGACGTGCATGACCGTTACGCTCGCGTCTCGCGTCTTTTGCAGCGCCTCACATGAGCGCCGCGTTTTTAAGACGCCGTGTCAAGTTAAAAATTTTCAACTTTTACACGCAGCGCCGCTCATCAATGTCAGTTCCAAAACAGTGAACCAATCAGAAGAACTCGGAGGCGGGGCAAGCGTTGCGAGCTTCTGTTTACAGTAGCAAGTTGGCATGACAACTGTTTTATATGACGGCAACATGGCGCTCATTATTATCTTATTTTCTTTTTTTCTATGTCAAAACTTCTATCTGTCAATTCTGCTGTTTGCCTATTTCTATTATTTCCGTTATTGTAGTTACTGCCTCACGTCTCAAAAGCGCGTCTCGAGACCCTCGCGTTCTACGCTGTGCTTTTTTTAAAACCACTCTTGAGCGCCGCATCTCGCGTTTTTAAAGATGCGTTCTGTGTGAATGGCCCCTTACAGGTGTGGAACGGCATGAGGGTGAGTAATAAATGACAGAATTTTCATTTTTGGGTGAACTAACCCTTTAAATCCTGTACTAACTAAAGCTCTGCTTTTGTACTTATGACTGAACTGACTTCTTGTGTTTATTTCCTATTGTAAAAACTTCTTAAACTTTTACAATGGCTATTATTGTTCATTTAAATATTAGGCCTATTGTTCAATAAATAATATTTTACTTTATATAGACTAAATAATATGCCATATTTAATATTGAGAAAGGATCCGTTAGTGATTGCGATTTCAACTATTAAATTTTTACGCCGTTAGATGGCTGCAAAGACTGTCTGTATGAGTGAGTCAGTAGCAAAGATTTTTATATTGAAATGGACTGAAACAATGTTGTAAAGGACATTATTTTTTACTATAAACAGGACCTTATGAGATGCAACCTACAATTGTATTGACCAGCTCTGTCATGGGAAATCCCCTTTCAAAGGATTCAAAGACATAGATATATCACTTTCCTCAGCAGACATTAAAAAGATTTTATTATGAATATAAGATTAACTGTCAACTTGAGATTTGAATCTGTAGCGGAAGGAAGTAGTTCCACCCAAAAGAGTGTTTTTTTTTTTATAACACACTTGTGCCATTGAACTGTTGTATTAAAGCCATATAACACAATATCACACATCAAACTATAAAGAAACAGTTATATCAATGAAAAACTATGTGAGCTATCACAGAATTCTGGGACTGTCAATTTATGTGTTTTTACTGTAAATGATAAAAATATGTTCTTTTTCACTTCCAAAAACTGTATATTTAACAGTGTTTTACAGTAAAATTACTTCTAATGTGAAATGTTCCATTAGATATATTTCAGTTTTCAATGTATTGAGTAAGGGAACATACCATTAAATAATTAACAGGTTTTTACTGTAGCAGTTTTTACAGTCATTTACTGTTATATTTATGATCATTTGTGCAGTGTATGTCTCCCATGTGCTGACATCATCCTGCCCTGTGGGAGTCAGTACAGGGGTGGGCTACGCATGCAGAAGGTGAACTGGAGGTGAACGGGATCAACACCTGCAGGGAAACAGTGCCAGAGAGATTACGTGTTCTGAGAAAGAGGATTGATTACAAAGGAGGTGAGAGAAAACCGAACCAGAGGACTGCACATACCTTACAACCACTGAGCTGACTTTTACATGAGCTGAACAGATACAAGCAAAACTTTCACCTACTAACATGCCAGTGAAAAATTAGACACAGATCATAACACTGAATCTAAATTCTGATTGGATGAGCCAATCTGTTCTGTCAATGGATCTGTTCTGTCGTCATTTACTCACACTCATGTGTTTCAAAAGCTTTTGGTGCAACACAAAAGAAGTTATTTATTTAAGCAGAAGAGTTATGTCAGGTTTGTTCTCTTTTATGGACTTTCTGTTTGAATCACATTTTGTTTTCTTTGTTCTGTTTTATTTTGTTTCCCACGTTCTCATATTTCATTTGTTGCCATGGTTACCTGTTGCACACCTGTTTCTGGTTGAGTTTGTCATTCCCTTGTGTATTTAAGCCCTGAGTTTAGTTCTGTCCATTGTCCTGTACTGTCTTTGAGTTGAAACCAACACTGTTCTGTTTTTGTACTACTGCAATTCCTGTTTTAGATTATCTTTGTTTTATTTATTGATAAAGTTAAATGGCTGATATCAAGATTTACCCTCTCCCTGCTCCTTCATCTCCTTCTGCCTAGTTCAACCATCATTGTCATTACAGCAGAAATAACAGAATATCTTCTGAATATTGTCTTGGACAATGTGGGGCCATGACAGGTTGAGAATGTTGTTTGTGTGTTGGTCAGAACACTCACAGTTCCCCAGGCAATCTGAGGTCCCAGGTCTCTGAAGTAGAAGGTTGTAGTGGTTCCCACTGGGAGCTCCTGAAGGATTTCCTCATCTCTTAAGGGTTTCCCTTCTGAAACCAACAATATAACATATTACTAATAGATCAGCGATTAACTTATATTTTCACATATATTGTGTATCCCAAAAGTTTATGAATACCTTTGGTAACAATTCATTTCACTTCTCTTTAAAAAAAAAAAAAAATCTGTACAATTTTAAATCAATTATACATAAACACTGTCAGTTTTTGGGATTGACAACCGCATTTACTTACAGGTGAGAGTCTTGAAATGTCTCATTCAAACAGCAACTTACAGTAGCGTCTCGAATACTGTATGAACATGCAATGGGAGTCAAGCCTGTATTCTTTTACCATAAGTGACCAAAGAATATCAAAGATGGCAACGTCCATAAAACCGAAAAGTCTTATCACTTTTGATACGACAAGGGTCCAATCAAGCTGCAAGTTCGTCCTTTACTCACCCTCAAGCTTTCCTAAGTGTATATGACTTTCTTCTAATAAATGCCTGAAGTGAAGTGTAAAATAATATCCATAATTATGTTTGGTATTTCATGGCATATCAGGGAGAGAATTACAGTGTAAAGCATGCAATTTCCTGTTGCCCCTAAGAAAGTCATATACTCCTATAGGATGGCTTGAGGGTGAATAAATCTTGGGGTAATTTTCATTCTAAATCGAACTAATCCTTTAAGAACTCAAATACAGGGCTGACAACCGTATTCTGCTGCCATGTGAACATGGTCAAGTCAAGTCACCTTTATTTATATAGCGCTTTTTACAATGCAGATTGTGTCAAAGCAGCTTTACATTGATAACTGGTATATAATTTTTCCTTTTAAAGAATAGTGTCAATGCAGGCAGATCAAAAGCACTGTTGAATAAATGTCAAGGATACTGTTGAATATCAAATGTCAAGTCAAATTAAATTAAATTAGGGCTGCACGATTAATCGTATTTTATCACGATAACGATATCTGCTTCTCTCGATTGATTTTAAATAATCGTCACGATATTGGCCCGCTCTATGAAAATGAACATAATTTGGAAATATTGGAAGTAATATTAGGAATTTCGCTGTTTTATCTTTTGAGGTTCCTAAAGGTTTTACCAGTTTTCATAATGTTGATCAGCTAGAAATGATTTTTCTTTGCTTTACGAATTTGCCTGGCAATTTGAATCTGATTTGTCTTATTGCAAATGAATTGTGTTGCTTTAAAATCTAATGTGAATACATATTACAAAGCGCTCACCAAAACCATGTTTTGTATTGATTTACCATCTAACAAAGTTATCATAGTTGGTTAAATTTAAGTCTTTGTGCCACCTACAGGCCTTTTGGGTGAAGTGTAGGTTGGTAAAGAACTTGCAAAATAGCCATAGTTACATTACTCTTTTGATAGAATAAACATGATTAATAATTGTGATTATAATTTTGAGGAAACTGTGGCACTGGCTGTTGTGCACATGGTCTATATGAAGCCAGTTCTTCTCTTCACACTGATGTAGTTCATCACTTTTATAAACACTGTTTGGAAGTTAGTCGGACCGACACAACAACAAACGTGTAGCCAATCAGCATTAGGGGGCATGACAGTCGAGGAGACAGAACGAGCAACAGGGAGATTTGAAGAACGACTGCAAAAAGAGAGATGAGACACCATACAAAAGAGAAAAGCTCTGAAGAATATCTTTGGAATGAAGGTTTATGACTGGGCAAGTGTGCTTTAGGACCCGCATTAATATTAGAAAAACTTTCTAGTGCTGTAGAGAGCTAAGCGGGAAAACCTGAAAACAGATGCGGAGGCTGCTTTGATTCCGCTCCACAAGTGAGTAACACTGGGTTTGAGTGTCATTGATTGTCTGGAGCTGCTGTGCTATTTGCGACAAACAACAAACTCTTGTTTGTATTTACTCTTGTGTACTGTACGTTCATTTTTGTGCTTCCTTGTCGTTTGTAAATCTTCTGTGCTTTATTTTTCGTGAAGCATTAATTTGTTGCGCATCAGCTGTGATAAACAGACATCCACTCTCGCATTGCGTGTGTAACAGTGGCCAGATAGTGAGAGTTTTGCTGTTAAAGCACTGCGCACTGATGCCTGCTAGAGAATGAGGTGTTTAGTGCCATTGTTAGTGCACTCGTCTCGCATGCCAGCAGAGATCAGGGTTCAAGACCGACTCGGAACAGGGTGGTTAGGATTGGAGGGTGAGTTTTGGAGGTGGAGCAATGAAGAGAGGGGTGTGTTTGTTTGAGGTGATTTCAAATATTGTCCAACAGCATTTTTGAAATATCGCTTACCCTACCTTTAACTATCAACATGATCCACTAACGTCTGGCAACCACGAAGTGCCCAAATATTTTTTTATATTCATTTTGAACAATACTGAAATTTGAAAACTATTGAACTTTTTTTAAATAAATGCATAAATAATACAATAATAAATGTTACGATGCATGCCACTTGTTTTAAAGGTGCCCTCGAATCAAAAATTGAATTTACCTTGGCATAGTTAAATAACAAGAGTTCAGTACATGGAAATGACATACAGTGAGTCTCAAACTCCATTGTTTCCTCCTTCTTATATAAATCTCATTTGTTTAAAAGACCTCAGAAAAACAGGCGAATCTCAACATAACACCGACTGTTACGTAACAGTCAGGATCATTAATATGTACGACCCCAATATTTGCATATGCCAGCTCATGTTCAAGACATTACACAAGCCAGTATTAACGTCTGGATCTGTGCACAGCTGAATCATCAGACTAGGTAAGCAAGCAAGAACAATAGCGAAAAATGGCAGATGGAGCAATAATAACTGACATGATCCATGATAACATGATATTTTTAGTGATATTTGTGAATTGTCTTTCTAAATGTTTCGTTAGCATGTTGCTAATGTACTGTTAAATGTGGTTAAAGTAACCATCGTTTCTTACTGTATTCACGGAGACAAGAGAGCCGTCGTTATTTTCATTTTTAGGGAGCGCGCATAGTTAATGATGCCCCAAAATAGGCAGTTAAAAAAATTCATTAAAAAAAATCTATGAGGTATTTTGAGCTGAAACTTCACAGACACATTCAGGGGACACGTTAGACTTATATTACATCTTGTAAAAACTGGTTCTAGGGCACCTTTAATATTGTAATATAATGAAACTACATTACCAATTGTACCATTTGTTTGTGTGTGTGTTCATATTTTTAATTTGTTACCCATTTTAGTTGTAATTCACACATTTTGGTAGGTTTTTAAAGTGTCCAAATACTTTTTAAACAACCGTTATAAAGCAGATGTACTCACTTGGGTCCAGGCTTAAAGACTGTCTGGCAGGATACCAGTGTGGATCTGTGGAAATTGAAGCCTGACATGTAAGACTTTAAAACCATTATTTCAGTGTCATCAACTTATCGGTAGAAAGCTATTTAAAGAAAGGCTTTGCGATTTCATAGCTTGTTTAGCACAGAGCGCAACTTACTTGATTTGTGGAACATAGACTTAATGTCCAAAACAGTGGCTGTTGGCTCTACCTGCAGAAAGATAGATGTGCTGCTTAATACATTATCTAGAACATTATAACAGCAACATATATAGGGTGAATTCAGGTTGATTGGGGCACTTTTTCCAATTCATCTCAATGGCAAAAAGTGTCCCAATTACCCTGAATTCTCTCTCTCTCTCTCTCTCTCTCTCTCTCTCTCTCTATATATATATATATATATATATATATATATATATATATATATATATATATATACAGTAGTCAACATTTGATGTGGATCAAAAAAGTTCATCAAAGTTGTCCTAAGAACTAAGTTGTCCTAAGAAGAAGGTTTTAGGACAACTTTGATGAAAGGTTTAGATCCACTTCAAATGTTGACTACTATAGTTAACTACTGCAATTTTACTCATGCTGTCATAAATCAGGTTTACTCTATTCTCGACATGCATATCTAAGCAATGGATCTCACATAGGAATTCCTGGAAGCTCGGAGAACAAGATCATGTTCCAAAAGCAACATGACTAATGCAAAACCTGACCGATAGTGACCACCGTTACTACAAAGTTACAGCATGTGCTGTAGATGTGCTCTCATTACTGTTGGCTGTTGCTATCTGTCATCAATAACAGCTGATGATTATTGATGATTTCTATACTTCTCTGTGTTATGTTCACCCTGTGAGTCTCAATTTAAGCACATTCCTATTTTTAAAAAAGGCAACAAAGACACGACAATCATGATACTGTATGTAAGTAACTGTCTGTCCTTTGTATGGTATTTTTTGCTTATAAAATAAACACTAAAAAGCACATACCTTATCCAGGAGCATTAATTTTTCCCGGGTTTTGATATGTAGTATCTCCACCTCAAAGTAAACAATTCGTTTTGCTTTTTTCGGAGGTTTTGGTCTTGGCTTGGAGGGCGCCGGAGCAGGAGAGCCATCATTCTTGGCAACTTTTGCCTCTAAAGCTAACGTATCCATGATGCCTCCTCAAACTTACTGAACACTGAATCCTGTGTTTAGTCCGTAGTTCAAAGGTCTGTCACATCCCACATACCACTCTTAAGTCCTCAAGTTCTTCATAATATATTCCAAAATCCAACTCAAGTTCCTCTCCGTTGAATGAACGCAGTGCAGACAGAGAGTATCCAGAGAGGAGGAGCGACAGAGAGCGAGTGCAGTGTGATTGAAATATCTCCCACCTCTTAACACCTGAGGGGTGGTCATCACAACCACTCCTCTGAAGATGAAATTTGAGAGTCCCAAGACATAATCCATGGCTTTTCATGAAGCTAAATTTATATGCTTGCTTTGCTGAATACCAGCCCCGTGACCTTGTGGGACCAATCTAGTACAGGACGTTGCTCCTCCACAGTGCCTGGCTCTGTTTACTTCTGGTCAGAAGCATTTTCGTCGATCGAATCACAAGTGGACGACGCTAAATATTAGGGGTGTAACAATATTCAAACCGAACCGAAAAACCGCGATGCATCACCCACGGTAACGTTACTGCGGTAGCCTACTAAAAACTAAATTCTTTCTTGATTTGATTAAATGGCTGTAACGGTACATGTATTCATCCCACAAATTTTCGGTACATGTCTTATGTGTACACAATTCGTCCTATAGCCTATAACCACCAATAATCTCAATAATCTCTGCGTTTTGTTACTTTCGATAAGAAACAAATTGTGTCCTCTTTCAAATAGACCCTTTTCAAATTTCCGGGTTTCTCAGAAGCGGAAGTCATCATAGATGGGTAAACTTTTATAGTGGTGAATCAGAGACTTTGTTAAATTTTTTGTGTTTCCATTTGCACAAATAGCAAAAGAAAAAATCCACAATAGTGTTTTCGTAATGTTCAAAAAAAGGACAAAATAGAGAGTGATTGATAACGGCAGTCAGAAGAGAGAAAGATGTCATTTTTACCGTCACTTTCATTGCTGCTGTATTAGAAACACCCTCACAGCAGCGTTAACTATTTTTTTTGTAATTTGATGCAACGGTAATATAATACTAAGTATAGTGTTATAAATGTACATACATTTTTTAAAAATGAAAATATAAAAAACTTTGCAGGATTTACAATACTGATGACCATTAAAATGCGTCACCACAGTCTGTGAAAAGGGTCTGTTCTGTCCATTTTATCATGAAATTCCAACAAAAAATGCTGTTTTGAGTTTTGACTCTTTTTAATGTGGTGTGACTGATCACTGTATGGCACCTCAATCATCTCTTCCAGTTATCTCATCTAGTTACAAAATATGAATGAACATCTGAAGGTATGTTGAGGGATACAGTACAACTCACCGAAACATATAATATCTTGTGTAATCACTCAGTGTTTCAAAGGCATAAAGACATGAAACAGCTTGTAAACAATATCACATAGCATTTACATCTGGCATTCAGTCTCAGTCCACAGCTTGTTAGTTTGCCAGAGAACCTTCAAAACAGAGGTATGTATGTACCGAACCCCCAGTTTTGTGTATCGTTACACCTCTACTAAATATATATAATGATATTTGAGTAAATATATAATTTGTGGCCTAATGGTTAGAGAATCAGTCTTGTAGCCTGAAGGCTGTGGGTTTGAGTCTTAGTACAGGCAAGAATATGTGTTCAAGGGCAGGACGTCTGGATGTGCACAGCTGAATCATCAGACTAGGTAAGCAAGCAAGAACAATAGCGAAAAATGGCAGATGGAGCAATAATAACTGACATGATCCATGATATCATGATATTTTTAGTGATATTTGTAAACTGTCTTTCTAAATGTTTCGTTAGCATGTTGCTAATGTACTGTTAAATGTGGTTAAAGTTACCATCATTTATTACTGTATTCATGGAGACAAGAGAGCCATCGC
This sequence comes from Ancherythroculter nigrocauda, assembly GCA_036281575.1. Lineage (NCBI taxonomy): Eukaryota > Metazoa > Chordata > Actinopteri > Cypriniformes > Xenocyprididae > Ancherythroculter > Ancherythroculter nigrocauda. The sequence continues at coordinate 57,791,282 of VTFQ01000001.1, read as the reverse complement.
TATTTTCATTATTAAACACTTGCAGTCTGTATAATTCATAAACACAACTTCATTCTTTATAAATCTCTCCAACAGTGTAGCATTAGCCGTTAGCCACGGATCATAGCCTCAAACTCATTCATAATCGAATGTAAACATCCAAATAAATACAATACTCACATAATCCGACGCATGCATGGCGAACACTTTGTAAAGATCCATTTTGAGGGTTATATTAGCTGTGTAAACTTTGTTTATGCACTGTTTAAGGCAAGCGCGAGCTCCGGGGGCAGAGAGCGCACGATTTAAAGGGACCACAACCTGAATCGGCTCATTTCTAATTATGCCCCAAAATAGGCAGTTAAAAAAAATAATTTAAAAAAATCTATGGGGTATTTTGAGCTGAAACTTCACAGACACATTCAGGGGACACCTTAGACTTATATTACATCTTGTAAAAAAAACATTCGATGGCACCTTTAAAAATAGATTCAATGTGTAACTATGCTATGGTCACTGAATGGCTTTCCTGAGGTAAATGTAATGTTACGTTAGCCATATTGTTTACAAGCCTTCCACGGTGGAAACACTGATGCATTTGATGCACATGATATATTTCAGTAAGTTGTACTGTGTTTTTCAACATACTTTCTAATGTTCATTCATGTTTATTTTGTGCTATAACTAGTAGTAAAGAGGAAGAGATTATCAGGTCACGTGCCAGCTGAGGCACATAGGCTCCGTTTACACCTGGTATTAAGAAGCGTTTTACACTACGAAAGCAAATTCGGTTGAATGCACTTTCAACTACCTCTGAAAGTAGTCAAAAGTAGACAAGCTAGCCAGATGGGATTTTAACTTTGTAGGCTGAAAATCTCATTTTGGTTTAAAGATGAAAAACGTACCAAGCACAATGTTCTCTCACCATTAATGATTTCTAGCACATTCACAGCATTCGGCCGGTCTTGCATAACAGAAACAAAAGCTGCTGCTCTCAGTGTGTTTTTTTGTCGTCTCCTTTCGCGTTCATATGTAAATTGCGCAACCTTATTTCGTCCATTAGCTTGAAAGATCTGAAAAACTCCATACATTTACCTGCCCATAGACCCTCTCCTCAAAAAAATCAGGACAGAAGAAGTTGAAAGTGGACAAAAGAGACTGATTAAAGAACCAGGTGTAAACAGGAATGTGTCTCCCTCATCTACTTGTGATCAACCAAAACACATCTTAATACTGGGTGTAAACAACCTAGGGTTGGGCTAGTGTGCATCTCTACAGCTGGGGATATTAATACATCTGCCTTGCAAGCAGTGTCATGCAATGAATCTATTTGAGTTTGTCCATGGCCATACCAGTGATTGGACTTGGCTTCAATAAATAACAAACCACTTCTGTGGTCCCTAGAGGTTTTCACATTAGGTTTGGGCAAGTCATTGCTGTACAGAACTCATTTGTGTCTGTCAGCTGTAAGCAGATCAGACAAACATACTTAGAGCCAAAGTGTCTTGAGTTATACTGTCTATTTACAAGGGCATTTAGTTTCCATCACCTGTTCTCAGGCCTTGAGAAATGTACAGGATTGTACAAAACAGTGTTATTTTAGTATCATTGAGATACTATTATAGTTTTTTAAAATATTTTGAATGTTTTTCCCCCATACTTTTGTTGTGTTTTTGTCAGTTTGTTGATATAGTTTTATTCATTTTTATTTCTATTTTAGTTTTAGGTTTTTTAGTATATCAAGTTAAACTAAATAAAAAAGACGGATGTAGCTGAAGTTTTTTAAATAAATAGTATTTTTTTTAAATATTTTATTTCAGTTAACGTTTAATTTTATTTCTTATTCTCATAATGCTGTTTTTATGCTGTCACAGAATTTAAATTCAAATCATGAAAGTGTTTAGTCCAATGAGAATAAGGGTTTACACGACAACAATGTACTAAAAACGCTGTATTATTCATGCCAGGCCAGTAGTTGGCGATATCAATTTGTAAAGAAACACTATGTGCCTATAGACTGAACACGTAATACGCATGCGCATGACATCACAAATTTGCATTTTTGTTGTTTACATGGAGAAGATAACGGTATTGTTTTCAAAACGCTGTTGTCGTGCAAATGAACGACCAAATCACATAAAAAAATTTTAGTTAAAAATGCTGCTTTGTAAACAGCACCTTAGTATATATAGTACACCATATCTTGGTAAAGTATCTTGGAGGTATATGATCATTATAGTTTTTTTTTTAGTTTTTTTCAGAACTGATAGGGTATATGTTAAAATATAAGTTTAAGCATGCGTTTACCTGTTTAAGTCAGCTAAAAAAAAAATCTGAAATCTGAAATGGAGGCCAAAAATGTGTTGGAGAAAATGTAAGGTTTATTACAGTATAGCCTTCTTGTTGATATCAATCCTAATAGTATATATATATATATATATATGTATATATATATAATAAATATATATATATTTCTGATTTTGAGTTGTATTCATTGGAACGTGAAATCAAAAAATGAAAATTCAAAGAAAAGTACTTTTTTAGGAAATATATTAAGAAAGCTCTGAAATCAGTTTGCAATGCACTGCATACGTGCTCAGATGAAATGAAATGATGTCTCAGATAAGTTTAGCCAGTGTGCAGACAGCCTATATTTGTTTGCCTACTTTAACTGCTGCTTAAATGATCATGGTGTGTGCTGACCGCGCACACAGGGAATCAAACAAGAGCTCAGATTACATTAGACTACAACATTTTGCTTTGCAGTTATACTGTGTACTTGTCTAGGCATAATATTAGAAGAATTGTATACCACTCTTGGTCTGTTTCCACATTTCAAAGCTGATTTAGAACATAAGAAATATACATTTTCAAAACAACATGTTATCATGACACCTTATTTCAATGTTTAGTCTAACGCAGCATCTGTCATGTGAGCTCTACAGTGTAGATCATACCACGGTATGAAATCATGTTAATATTACCCTGGTATTTTTTGACATACCTTGGAATTCCATTCTCTAGAATAGACCTATGTATTACTATTTGATATATTTACAAAGGAATTTACTTCAAATCTACTTAAAGTACAGTTATTTCAAGTACAAACCTGATTCCAAAAAAGTTGGGACACTGTACAAATTGTGAATAAAAACAGAATGCAATGATGTGGAAGTTTCAAATTTCAATATTTTATTCAGAATACAACACAGATGACATATCAAATGTTTAAACTGAGAAAATGTATAATTTTAAGGGAAAAATAAGTTGATTTTAAATTTCATGGCATCAACACATCTCAAAAAAGTTGGGACAAGGCCATGTTTACCACTGTGTGGCATCCCCTCTTCTTTTTATAACAGTCTGCAAACATCTGGGGACTGAGGAGACAAGTTGCTCAAGTTTAGGAATAGGAATGTTGTCCCATTCTTGTCTAATACAGGCTTCTAGTTGCTCAACTGTCTTAGGTCTTCTTTGTGGCATCTTCCTCTTTATGATGCGCCAAATGTTTTCTATGGGTGAAAGATCTGGACTGCAGGCTGGCCATTTCAGTACCCGGATCCTTCTTCTACACAACCATGATGTTGTAATTGATGCAGTATGTGGTCTGGTATTGTCATGTTGGAAAATGCAAGGTCTTCCCTGAAAGAGACGACGTCTGGAGCATATGTTGTTCTAGAACTTGGATATACCTTTCAGCATTGATGGTGCCTTTCCAGATGTGTAAGCTGCCCATGCCACACGCACTCATACAACCCCATACCATCAGAGATGCAGGCTTCTGAACTGAGCGCTGATAACAACTTGGGTTGTCCTTGTCCTCTTTAGTCCGGATGACATGGCGTCCCAGTTTTCCAAAAAGAACTTCGAATTTTGATTCGTCTGACCACAGAACAGTTTTCCACTTTTAAATGAGCCTAGGCCCAGAGAAAACGCCTGTGCTTCTGGATCATGTTTAGATATGGCTTCTTTTTTGACCTAGAGAGTTTTAGCCGGCAGCGACGAATGGCACGGTGGATTGTGTTCACCGATAATGTTTTCTGGAAGTATTCCTGAGCCCATGTTGTGATTTCCATTACAGCAGCATTCCTGTATGTGATGCAGTGCCGTCTAAGGGCCCGAAGATCACGAGCATCCAGTATGGTTTTCCAGCCTTGACCCTTACGCACAGAGATTGTTCCAGATTCTCTGAATCTTTGGATGATATTATGCACTGTAGATGATGATAACTTCAAACTCTTTGCAGTTTTTCTCTGAGAAACTCCTTTCTGATATTGCTCCACTATTTTTCGCCGCAGCATTGGGGGAATTGGTGATCCTCTGCCCATCTTGACTTCTGAGAGACACTGCCACTCTGAGAGGCTCTTTTTATACCCAATCATGTTGCCAGTTGACCTAATAAGTTGCAAATTGTTCCTCCAGCTGTTCCTTATATGTACATTTAACTTTTCCGGCCTCTTATTGCTACCTGTCCCAACTTTTTTGGAATGTGTAGCTCTCATGAAATCCAAAATGAGCCAATATTTGGCATGACATTTCAAAATGTTTGATATATTATCTATATTCTATTGTGAATAAAATATAAGTTTATGAGATTTGTAAATTATTACATTCCTTTTTTATTCACAATTTGTACAGTGTCCCAACTCTTTTGGAATCGGGTTTGTATAAAAATTGTCATTAATTACTTACACTCATTTCATTTCAAACCCGAAAACTTGTGCGGCTGAAATTGAGTGCCGACAATATAGTTTTGGGCCAATCTCAAAACACTTCGGAGCTTTACGAATCGAATCAGTGACTTGGAGCGCCAAAGTCACGTGATTTCAGCAGTTTAGCCATTTGATAGGAGATCCGAATTACTGATTCTACACAAAAGATTCGTAAAGCTCCGAAGCAGTGTTTTGAAATCGGCCCATCACTATATTGTTGAAAAGTCGTTATTTTGTTTTTTTTGACACACAAAAAGTATTCTCGTTGCTTTATAATATTAAGATAGAACTACTGAACTCACATGAACTGTTTTAAATATGTTTTTAGTACCTTTATGGATCTTGAGAGAGGAAATGTCATTGCTTTGAATGCAGGCCTCACTGAGCCATCAGATTTCATCAAAAATATCTTAATTTGTGTTCTGAAGATGAATGAAGGTCTTACGGGTGTGGAACGGCATGAGGATGAGTAATAAATTACATTATTTTCATTTTTGGGTGAACTAACCCTAATATCATAAATGGAATTTTTAATGATAGTAATTCTTGATATCAGGAATTGCATTTCCACTACAAAAACAAACAAACATGAATTATGGATATCAACATTGACAGCTGTGTCTGAAAGCTTAAAAATGCTGCCTTCAGAGGACGCATTTCAAGGTAGGAACTGGAAGGCATCAAGGCACGTCTGAATCCAGTGTTAGCTTCACTTCCCGTCTCCTGAGATGCTTCATATCTGACCGGTTTTTGAAGGCAGCATAGATGTATCCTTTGACAATCCTGTGCTTTCCATTCTGTGACAGTTGAACTAGAAAAGAAAGGCTGGTGTTCAACTTGCGTGTAAATGTGCGTTATTAGCCAATGTTTATCACGTTTGATGTCTTTTCTAGCGAGAAATTACTATTGTAGTAATTAAATATTCGTTTAGTTATCAGCAAAGCGCTCTCTTTTTTTTTTTTGCTGTAGATCTTTACGCTGTCACAAGTCTGTCCGAAATCAGTTTCGTGAGGTGCCTTTGTGCACAAAAGCTGCCTGCAAAGTCATTGCCAGAAATCTAGTTATTGATATCAAAAATTACATTTCCACATTGTTCATATCAAGTATTTGCGTTTATACTAGTAACACTAGTTTATACTAAAAGGTTAAAAGTCAAATCAGCATGCCATAACCTTTTTTACTTGCTGTTTTCAAAATAATAGGAACTATATCGTGTGTACTGTATAATATTTAATAACAATAATAAGGTAGGATTCAGTACTACCTTACTGCTTCTCGTCCGTCAGTCGTGTTGCAGTGCGCACTCCTCTCCACACGAGGCGCTCGTCCAGTCGCAGCTGCAGCATCTGTGCCGAGCACCGCCGAGCAAGACGTTTTCTCGGACTTTCTGCGGACGGCGACGTTGACAAGTTCAATATAGTGTGTGAGCCGGGAACACTGTATGATATTAAAGTTTTATATCGATTAAAGTTAGGACAGCCTCGGGAAAATGGTCACATATTTCGGGCACGCGGCAGAGTGTGTGTGCGATAAATGAGGATTTGAAAATATATAACTTGTAGACAGTTGGATGAACTCCATCCGCTCGCTTCATGTTCGATAGGACAGGAGGAGGAGGATCATTCAGAATTTGCCAAATCTTTCGATATTTGGAGGATATATACATATGGAAACAGGTAGTTGAATGATAGAGGAGTTTTAGTCCAGTGTTGTGATGGGTAAAGATTATTACAAGATCCTGGGCATAGAGAAGGGCGCCTCTGATGAGGAGATCAAGAAAGCCTACAGAAAACAAGCTTTAAGATTTCATCCTGACAAAAACAAAGCAGCCGGAGCAGAAGATAAATTCAAAGAGATCGCCGAGGCTTATGATGTCCTGAGCGATGCCAAGAAGAAGGACATCTATGACAGATATGGAGAGGATGGTAAGAGCTGTCATTGTCCCACTATAGACTGATAGACAGACAGACAGTCCTTACAAAGTACTGTGATAATTTTAGATAATAGTACTATGGTACTTTGTTATATATCGACAGATAGACAGACAGACAGACAGACAGACAGATAGATAGATAGATAGATAGATAGATAGATAGATAGACAGACAGAGAGGTCAGGGTTCGAAATGAACATTTTTTTGTTGATAGCAGTGGTGCCCCTAACTTCAAAAAGTTAGGAGCACCAGTAAAAATTTAGAAGCACCCACCGAAAATTAAGGAGCACAACTACAATATATATATATATGAAGACTTCAGATGCAAAAGCCTCTAAGTGCCGTCTGAAAGTTTTCTTCTAAAATGAGCATTTTTATCAAGCTTGTATGTTTATGTTCAGTTATTTCAGTTTAAAGGCAATGAAAAGGACCTATTAATTGCCATTAAAGTGGAATTACTGAACCTAAACATACGAACTTGATAAAAATGCTCATTTTAGAAGAAAATTTCAGGCAGCACTTAGAGGCTTTTGCATCTAAAGTCTTCATATATATTATATTATATTTCATATACACATATATTAGGGCTGCACGATTATGACAAAATATTATAATTGTCGATTATTCCCTTGAAATTGAAATTGTGATTATTTACGATCATCACAATTTACATTGAATGATGTTTTGAGTAGATTTATAGCATTGTTTTAAGCAAATGCATGCCATATTTTTATGTTAAAATAAGCAAGCTGAAAACACTCTTCATGAAAAACGTATTGCTTTTCTATAACATTAAGCCTCAAATGTCAACTATACATTGGCTTGTTTTTTTCTTTAAATAAAAAATTAAAAATATGTATGGTATTATAATGTCATACTACAACTAAAATTAAAACAATGGGGAAAAAAAACCTGTGAAAAGAAAAAAACACACATCTTAAGCATTCAGAATAATTAAGTGGATACATTATTTATTTAAAAACATCACTACATTTTTTTTTAGTGGAATGAGAACAGTACTGATGCACCATCATTTTTCATGGCTGATTCCGATTATTTTACAAGCAAATGAGTCGATTCCGAGAGCCATTTTTTTCTTTGTTTAAGCAAATGTATTTATTTTTTTTATTTGCTCTTTAACAGGCCAAACTGGCCTTAAACAAACAAACAAAAAATCCGTAGCCATTTGAAATTAGAGGCAACCACTGCATTTTAATCAAAATCCAAACAAAGATGCCACACATATGTAACATGAGCAGTTGATTTTTATTTAAATTAGATTTAATTATAGGATTTAAAGTAAAAAAAAAAAAAAAAATTCTGACTTCAAATTTGTGAAATTATGCTACGTAAGACAAACCTGCACAAAACAAAAATCAGCGACGGACTGAATGAAAATGAAAATTCACTCTCTGACAGTAGGTGGCGCTTATGGAACCGCAGAGGTTTCTTTGGGTACCACTGCACTTATAAACATTAGTGCTGAGATTTTCTGAATGCATTACGATTCTCTCTTGAATCAATTCTGAGCTTAGTTTTTAACTGCAAATGGCACTGCGTGCTTTAGAAACAGCCTATAAAATAATCATTCATAAAGCTCAAAAAGGTTGAAACGAATTACAAGGGTGTTTGCAGTGGGCTGTTTACATTAAAATCTCATCAAAAAAGCATTCTGAGGTGCAAGAACATTCTTAGACTCAGACGAATGCACGAGCGCTCTTCTTCGTGAGCATTTGAGCATGCGGTTAAAAAAATAGCCTAGATTGCCATCTACTGTTAAAAACTAAGCTCAGAATAAATTTGAGAGAGAAACGCAATGCATTTGGAAAATATCAGAATCGGTCCTGAATCATTTCTCGATTTATTGCAATGATTTATTGTCCCAGCCCTAATAAATTGTACTTTACAGAGGTAAGCAGAAAATAAAATGCCTTTGAAACTTTTCTGACGAAAATCAGTTGCCTACAGAGATACATTCATATAAACCCCACCTCTAATTCAATATTTATATTTTTCTTCTTATGGTTCATGCATCATGAACAGTGAGCTTGCTGTGCCTTGTGCAGTATTTTCTTTGCTGGCACATCTCTGTTCTCCTCTTTGTGTCAGTATTCAGCATGTTCCATCTCTGGCCTGTTATTGTTCTGTTACAGACTTCGTAATATTTCCACACAAATGATAGCAATGCAGATTGTGTTCAAGTCCGGAACAGAGATCGGCCAAAATAAAACTAAAAAATGTTTGCTGATCGACCTTGTGTTTGGAGCAAAAACCATCGGGTTTCGATTTATGGCCGGTCAAACAGTGCATCTCTAGAAAACAGGTCACACCACAATTATTTGCTTTCACACAGATAGATAGATAGATAGAATTTGGACAAAGACATCCAGCGATCGCTGTAGCTGAATAAAACGCAGATAGAGACTTTTTTAATAATTAAACATGAAGAGAATTAACACACCATTGTGACAGTATTATGGTTTATCTGTTCTTCTAAGTCAGGTATTTTCATAAGGGTAATGTATATTTATAATGCAATGCCAGTCAACAGCATAGCCTTTTCACTGTATATAATACTATAAAATAATAAAATTTCTTTTTAATTTCTGTTTGACTAATAGCATTATTTATTTTTAATTTTTTCAAGATTTCTGTAGATATTGCGATATAAGTTATCATAAATTCTTCTGTGTAGTGAAAAATCTGATATCGTGACAGCCCTAATTATAAAAATTGAAAATGATATAACCAACATACATTCACATTCTTGTTTTCGTGTGAAGAAAGCATGCCTACAACTGAAAGAGAACAGCACTCTCATAGAGAGAGTTTTACTGTAGCATTACATAATGTTAGTGTCATTTCAACATCACTGTACATTTGCAATATTTCGATAATTTTGATATATCGTGCAGCCCTATTCTTGGCCAAAATTAGTTTGAACTGACATCACACATGGTTTTTTGATTTCACGAAAAGTTTATTGAGGCTTAAAAGGATAGTTCACCCAAAGCTGAAAATTATCCCATGATCTACTCACCCTCAAGCCATCCTAGGTTTATATGACTATCTTCTTTCAGACGAACACAATCAGAGAGATATTTAAAAATATCCTGGCTCTTCCAAGCTTTGTAATGGGGTGTGCAAAAAGCCCAGAAAATGCATCCATCCATCCATCATAAAAAAATAATCCATATAAAATGGTTAATAAAGGCCTTCTGAAGTGAAGTGATGGGGTTTTGTAAGAAAAAAAATCCGTATTTAAAACTTATCTAAAATAACTAGCTTACGGCGGGCTGTACGTATACTGGCAAGTCGAGGCCTTTATTAAAGGGTTAGTTCACCCAAAAATGAAAATTCTGTCATTTATTACTCACCCTCATGTCGTTCCACACCTGTAAGACCTTCGTTAATCTTCAGAACACAAATTAAGATATTTTTGATTAAATCCGATGCCTCCGTGAGGCCTCCATAGCCAGCAATGACATTTCCTCTCTCAAGATCCATAAAGGTACTAAAAACATATTTAAATCGGTTCATGTGAGTACAGTGGTTCAATATTAGTATTATAAGGCAACGAGAATATTTTTGGTGCGCCAAAAAAAAACAAAATAACGACTTATTTAGTGATGGCCGATTTCAAAACACTGCTTCAGGAAGCATCGGAGCATAATGAATCAGCGTGTCGAATCAGCGGTTCGGAGCGCTAAAGTCACGTGATTTCAGCTGTTTGGCGGTTTGACACGCGATCCGAATCATGATTCGATACACTGATTCATTTATGCTCCGAATCTTCCTGAAGCAGTGTTTTGAAATCGGCCATCACTATATAAGTCGTTATTTTGTTTTTTTGACGCACCAAAAATATTCTCGTCACTTTATAATATTAATATTGAACCACTGTACTCACATGAACCGATTTAAATATGTTTTTAGTACCTTTATGGATCTTGAGAGAGGAAATGTCATTGCTGGCTATGGAGGCCACATTGAGTCATCGGATTTAATCAAAAATATCTTAATTTGTGTTCTGAAGATGAATGAAGGTCTTATGGGTGTGGAACGACATGAGGGTGAGTAATAAATGACAGAATTTTAATTTTTGGGTGAACTAATCCTTTAACCCACTGGAGCTGTATGGATTACTTTTATGATGGATGGATGCCTTTTTTTTTTTTTTTTGGCTTCAAAATCAGGCCCCCCATTCACTACCATTATAAAGCTTGGAAGAGCCAGGATATTTCTAAATATATTTTTGATTGTGTTCGTCTGAAGGAAGATAGTCATATACACCTAGGATGGCTTGAGGGTGAGTAAATCATGGAATAATTTTCATTTTGGGGTGAACTATCCCTTTAAGTGTGGCATGTATGGACTAAATGAGCACCCACAGTAGTGCATACAGTTAAGCTTTAGCTTTTTTGAGTGAAGCCTGATGACCTTTGGTGACCGTGTGAGTTTTCTCTGAATGCTGCAAACACAGGAGCATGTAGTGTGGAATCGGCGAGGGACTTTATGAAACCCGCTCTGATCTCCAGATTAAGAAATCAAAGTGTACAGTGTGACTGGATCATTCCTGTGAGCTGGTTCTGCTCTTTTTATATATGCTGTTTCTTATATTTCCCTCAATGTTGACTTGCTGTTTTCCCACCAACATCATTTCTTTTTTTCCCTCCGCAGGGCTTAAAGGACATGCCGGAGGAGGCACCAACGGCCCTAGCTATACTTTCCATGGCGATCCTCACGCCATGTTTGCAGAGTTCTTTGGCGGCCGTAGCCCGTTTGATCAGTTTTTTGCATCCGCTGGTGGCGTAGATGATGACATGGACATTGACGACCCCTTTGCGGCCTTCGGAATGGGAGGAATGGGCGGCTTTCCCAGATCCTTCAAGTCTCGGCCAGGCGGTGTGCACAGGGCCCGAGAAAAGAAGAAAGATCCTCCAGTAGTGCATGAGCTCAAGGTGAGTCTGGAAGAAGTGTTCTCTGGTTGCACCAAGAAGATGAAGATCTCTCGCAAGAGGCTGAACCCGGACGGCTGCACCATGCGCAACGAAGACAAGATCCTCACTGTGGACATCAAACGTGGCTGGAAGGAAGGGACCAAGATTACCTTTCCCAAAGAGGGAGACGAGACGCCGACCAACATCCCTGCCGACATAGTGTTTGTGGTTAAGGACAAGATTCACCCTGTTTTCCGGAGAGACGGCTCTGACATTATCTACCCTGCAAAGATATCCCTTCGAGAGGTGAGTGTCTAGTGTCTGCTGCTGAGATAAAGTTACTGGTAATGTACACCAGTGAACTTCTGTTAAGCTTACAAAAAGTGTTTGAGTACAGTAGAGAGATTTATTAACCCATCTTTTAAAAGCAGAATTATTTACTAGGCTTCATTTCATAAAATAAATCTTTATGTAAAAATAAAGTAAAGTTGTGTGTGTGTGTGTGGGGGGGGTTAGGGGTTGAAACTTTATCAGATGATAGTAGTCTTGCTCGCTACTCAGATACCTGGACTTGTCCAAATCGGCACTACAGCGATCAAAATCATTTATAACTCCTAGACTGTTTGTCCTAGTCAAGTGTCTTATATCATTGAAATCCTTGGCTCAAGACGGACAAAACGTATATCTTGAATTTTGCGAACTAGTCATAGTTTTTTCGCCCGATCGGAACCGATCCAGTGCAGAAATCTTCTCTGGATTGTGAATATCAATAATTATCAAAAAAAAGTTGAAATTTTTATACAGGGTCGTTAAGGGGCGCCAAAATGTACAATGTGGGCAGAGCCACTTTTACCAAAATGGCTATAATTCAAGAACGAAATGAGATATTTGCACCAAACTCTGTACACATCTGTAGGGGCTCAATCTTTGGTCACGATAAAAAAGATTGTGTCGATTGGACACTAGTTGGCGCTACAACTTGAAAAAAACATGAAAGTGTCTATAACCACCTGACTGTTAGTCCGATTGAGTTGAAAATTTGGCATGCAGTGTCTTGGTCCAAGGGGGCATGATAGTCTATGAGAACATTGGCGTATCTCAAAAAACATGGCCGCCATCGGCCAATGAAGTTTGAGCACCTATTAGACAAGGTTAGCAGAGGCTGATCGGAACGAAACTCAGTGGGCATGTTCGACTCATGGGCCTAGAGGTTTGTAAGAATTTTGAAAGAAATCGGCCACCAGTTGGCGCTAACGAGTTTTTACGCCTCAGTAATCACAGATCTAGATCTCCTCATACTGAACAACCAATCAAATTGTCAAATCATGTCAATCAAATCGTTCATTAATTATTCACAAATACGTGAAAATCCTACTTTTGTGAACTAGTCCTAGGTTTTTTGCCTGATCGGAATGAAACCAGTGTAGGACAATTCTCTGGACTCTCTAGATCAAAAATTATCAAAAAAAGTTACCTTTTGGGTCGCTATAACAGGGTCATTTAGAAAATGGGCATGGCGAAATATACTCAAAAACCTATAATTCCTAAATGAAAACTCAGAACTTCACGAAATTAAGTGAGCACATGCAGCATATGACTCAAAAGAAGCATACCAACTTTTATGGAGATCGGACCATAGGTGGCGCTATAACTGTTAAAAAGCTTTAAAATCCATATATTTTCAATTGTAAATTGCCTGTTTTGGCTGAAAATGGTCAGTTCCTTCTATGATTTAGATGGTTACATGCTTGCTAAATAAAACTTGATAAAACGCATATGTGCTTAAAGGCGTTAAATGCTTGAACCCCGGTAAATGCTGCTTGCAGCTTTAATTTTTTTTTTTCCTGGTAAAAATTGTGCTTGTGATTTTTTTTTTTTTTTTTTTTTTTTGAAAACTCCAGGTTTACTGTGATTTTTGTGTCCCGCAGTTCTACAAACCCCGCCCCTACTAATTGTCTCCCTTAACTCACAAAATAAGTAAATTTAAAAGAAGAGAAATGAAGGCAAAAGTTAATCTTTCTTTTTGTCTTTTCTTTTCTCCCTCTCTACAGGCTCTGTGCGGCTGCACCATCAGCGCTCCCACCTTGGACGGCAGAACTGTCACAGTGACATCACGTGATGTCATCAAGCCTGGTATGAAGAAGAGGATAGTGGGAGAAGGACTGCCTCTGTCCAAATTTCCTGAAAAGAGAGGAGACATGGTGCTTGAGTTCTTAGTGAAATTTCCGGACAAGTTGGGACCGAGTGCTCGTGAAGCTCTGGTTCAGATCCTACCTCCTTGATCATTGCAACCTCTGGAGGAGAGACTCCCTGATCAGATCCTGTGATCAGGCCCTTTTGATTTCATAGATATTATTGCACCTGAAAGCATCAGTGATCAGTAATGTACAAATGAGTCAAGTTCAGAGAAACACAATAGCGCTCCAGTATATTATTTATATCCCCTTACTTGTATCGCAATGCACTTTTACAAAACACTGTGAAATGTTTCAGAAGTAATTTAGCGACTTTCACACATTTTGCAGTACCTAAGAGTAAATGCTCCGTCATCCTCCTGTTTACTTCTTCAGGTTTCTTTCCCCTTTGAATCTGTGTTTATATTTTCTTTTATTAAAAATTGATTCCAATTTTAGACTCTGAGCAGTAAACATTTCAATCGCCTTTGAACATTAGGGTTTTATACATTTTTAAAGATCTCAAATAGTAATTATAAAACTATGGAAGCTTGTTTCCGCCATGAAATAAAAAATAAAAAAGGTAATTGCAACTTTTTATTTAACAATTCTGACCTTTTTTCCTCGCAACTGAGTTTATATCTCACAATTCTGACTTTTTTTCCCTCAGAAATGCAAGATTTAAACTCACAATTGCGAGAAAAAAGTCAGAATTGCATGATATAAAATCAGAACTGTGAGTTATAAAGGCAGAATTGCGTGATATGATATATAGTGCAGTTGTGAGGTTAAACATTCAAAGTTTATTATAAGCCCAGAGGGTGATTTTTGGGAATGTTTTTTTCTCAGAATTCATTGTTTATATCTCACAATTCTGACTTTATTGCATGTTATAAAGTCAGAATTGGGAGATATAAACTCGCAATTACCTTTTTTTTTTTTAATTTAGTGGCAGAAACAAGCTTCCGTATAAAACTGTGTGATTGTGAGTGTGAAATCCCAATGATGGGGCTGTTGGGAGTTTTGAATAGAGTGGGCCCAATAAATTCACAAGGGCTTACGAGCATTTTCACATTGCTTCCAGAGCATGTTAAGGTGTGGTCACTTTTACCGTTGCTTGGCAAAATTTCAGTCATTCTAAAAATTGAAATCCAGTCATTCCAATAAGAATCTGTGCGATTGGGAGTTTTTTGCGTGAGGCCAAAAAAGTTCCCCATGCAGATTTTGCTCATGTTCATGTTGGTCACACACATTTCCGCTATTGACAATGACCCTTTTTCACATGAAATTTTACTAATGTGACCACACCTTTAAAGTCTAGTCACATTTAGGTGTAATTTTGTGGGGAAAAAAGGTCCATTTTCAGTGTAGTGAGATATGAAGCAGCTTTCTGTTGGTCAATACCATAGACTAATAAAAAACAAAACAAAAAAAGATGGACACATTGTCTCCCTTAATTGCAATTAACCTGAAATCGTGCTTAACTGTTTGGCTTAGTGCGATTATGAAATCGGTAATGCTGTGATTATTATTTTTTTTTATTCGCAGCATGTCGGTGAAGCACGGCTCTGTGATCAGTAGTAAATTTTGCTCCATCTGAATGCCCTGCCGACGTGCATTTATAACATGCATTTGAAAAAGCAACACACATTTAACATCTTTCCAACCATGGAAAAACATTTATGAACCTCTTGTCCAACAAAAGACAACATAACATGTTTTTACTCCAAACTCACTTCAGTGTTTGAAATAACATCCTTCTTTGAGATTCCTACACAGAACAAGGCATAAAAGAATATTATTTCATAGTATTCTATACAGTGATAAAGGCCATGTTGATTAGCATTGCATTATACATATACTTTATTATCATGAAAATACCCAAGAAGACTTGAAGAACTCCGATAAACCATATATTGCCGTAGTCGTGTGTTTATTAGACACGTTTAATCGATCAAAGCGTTTCAATCTTCTGTTTATTCAGCTACAGCAATAGTGTGATGCCTATAGGCATTAGGTGCCTCCGAAATCGTGTACTGAGTAGGTACTACATTTGAATTTAAATGTACTTCATGACCGTTGAAAAAGTATGTTCTATATAGTACGAATGCATGTATGAATGAAATCCGGAAGATGGCATGTTGTTACTGTCACATGACCTACCAGCATCAATTACGTCCCTTCAACTCCATTCACAAATCCTCTCCTGTGGCCTCATGGGATAGAAAAGTGTTCATTGTATGCACACTTAAGAATCTCGCCGGAAGTAGTAAGTCATCCAGGTACTTTTCGCCTACGCTGCGTCCGAAATCGAATACTACTCTACTATATAGTACGTGAAAAACAGTATGTGAACAGAGTAGTTTGTCCAAATTCATAGTATTCGAAAAACAGTAGGCGAAAAGTACCCGGATGACTTACTACTTAGCAGCGAGATTCTGAAGTGTGCATACGATGGACACTTTCCTATCCCACGAGGATTTGTGAATGGAGTTGAAGGGACATAACTGACGCTGGTAGGTCATGTGACGGTAACAGCTTAGTGGACACGCATTCGTACTACATAGAACGTACTTTTTCAACGGTCATGAAGTAAATTTAAATTCAAATGTAGTACCTACTCAACAGTACGCAATTTCGAACGCAGCCCTACTGTTTTTCGAATACTATGAATTCGGACATACTACTTTGTTCGCTTATTGTTTTTCGCGTACTATATAGTACAGAAGAATTCAATTTTCAGATGCAGCATGTGTGTAGTGAATATAATCCAGACACACATCTGCCATGTTGTCATTATCATGTGACCTACCAGAGTCAGTTGTGTCGCTTCACCTCCATTAATAAATCCCCTCCCGTGGCCTCCTGGGATAATAAAGTGTCCATCGAATGCAAACTTCAGAATCTTGCCGGAAGTAGTACGTCATCCGGGGACTTTTCGCCTACTGTTTTTTAAATACTATGTATTCGGACATACTACTCTGACGTACTGTTTTTCGCATGCTACATATAGTAAGGAAGTATCCGATTTCGGACGCAGCCAACTATGTGCGTTAACTTTTTTCTGCGGGGCATATTTGGAGTTTCTACACGAGAGCGCCCTCTGGCTTTCAGATGCCGCAGCATTTAACCGTACTTCACTGACAAGCTGCGCATAAAAAAATCGCAGCCAATTGCCAAATCACGTGCGGTTTATTTTCAATTAATTGTGAAGCCCTTGGAGCAAGTGTCTTGTAGTGATCGTGAGGTGGAGCCCACACTCCCAACTGCTTTGGCTTCAGGATGTGTGCAGCACACTTGGTCAAGGTAGTGAATTTGCATGACAAACTTGAACCCGTTGTGAAATCTGTGTGGGAAAATCTTTTGCGCTCATGCAATTGTGTGGTTTCCTATTGGAATGTCTCGATTTCGTTTGTAAACATTCGCTGTGACCGCACCTTTATGCTGCTGACAACACTCACTTTCTCCTGCTAGGAGTGACCCATGAGGGGTTACTGTGATCTTTATGTCAACACTGTGACCTTGAGCACTTAATTGTTCCATTGAAAGCATCTCTTAATTTTTTTGGTGTATTTGTTTGTTTCAAGTACATTTCAGGTTTAAAAAAATGCCTGAATGTAGCATTAATTATCTATAAATGGGTTAATATTTTGGGAAGTGTTGGGTGAATTGTGTAATTTTTGTGACTGGTGGTGCAAAAATGACACTTTAGTTTTCTACATTTTTATTTGCTAACCGGCATTCATTTGTGTGAATTCACAGTTATAAAACACCATAAAACATACATTACAATTTAAACCTTCTGTTGCTTGCAATAAATGTAGCCTGAAAATCATATTCTTTCATGGCCCTGGAAACACAGCATGTGCATATTTTTAGATTCATTTATTTATGCTGTTATTGTAATACACACTTATTATGATGATGTACAGTGGTGGCAATTTTATAGATCATACTGGATATTGCATCTTAGAACTGCCGTTACCACAAGTAATTTTTCAAAGAAATGACAGTATTTGTGCCAAGGCGAAGGCACATATGCACACAGTTCAAAGTACCTCACATTATTTCCGCATCATCAGCATGCTATTTGAAATTCACAATGAATAAATTTAAGAAATGTGTTTTTCTGTAAAAAAAAAAATACTTTATATTGCTGTTTTTTAGTGGCATGCCTGACAACCCTTTAATAACATGCTTTATGTTTTATTTCATGCAATTAAAGGCTTTACAAGTGGTGTCTTGTAATAAGTCTGTTACTGGACTGTATATGCTCCATGGTCATTGATAAAGGGTTAGTTCACCCAAAAATAAAAATTGTGTCATTAATTACTAACCCTCATGTTGTTCCACACCTTTGTTCATCTTCAGAACACAAATTAAGATATTTTTGATGAAATCTGAGAGGTATATGACCCGTCCATAGACGGCAATATAATAAGCACTTTCAAGGTCCAGAAAGGTACTAAGGACATCGTTAAAATAGTTGACATGACTGCAGTGGTTCAACCTTAATTTTATGAAGTGACGAGAAAACTTTTTGTGCGCAAAAATAACTTTATTCAACAATCTCTTCTCTACGGAAGAGGATTAGGGCCAAGCAATAATAAAAAATAAAACCATTTCGAGATTAAAGTTGTTAAATTTCGAGAAAAAAGTCTAAATAAAATGTTGAGAATAAACTCATTATATTACAAGAAAAAACTAGTTAAATTTCAAGAAAAAAGTAGAGATAAAATGTTGAGAATAAACTCGTTAAATTACAAGAAAAAACTCGTTCAATTTCGAGAAAAAAGTTGAGATAAAATGTTGAGAATAAAGTCATTAAATTACGAGAAATAAGTTGTTAAATTACGAGAACAAATTCGTTAAATTATGAGAAAAATGTTGTTAAATTTAGAGAAATAAGTCGAGATAAAATGTTGAGAATAAACTCATTAAATTATGAGAATATAGTTGTTAAACTAGATAAAAAAGTTTGAGGACAAACTTTAAGTTGGCTTGAAAAAGCCGGTCCAGAAAGTTTGAAGTAGTTTTAAAAGTGTGAAGTTTGAGAGTTTTCAGTTTAAAAGTTTAAGTTTTAGTTTAGTAGTTAGATTTAACATTAGGCTAATCACTATTAGCATGTAGCTATTCACTGCTAGCATGTGTAGCATGTTGGAAGTCCAGATTGCTAGCATGAGTCAAAAGAGCCAACCGCCATGTCTCTACGATGTTCTTATGCAGAGATATAGATCTTGCAAAACGGTTGCTAGGGTACTCTGTTTGGTTGCTAGGGAGTGGCTTGGCAGCTACCAGTGATGATACTCCAAAGGCTGCTTGACAATATAAACCAATCCCCATGTCTGTACGATGTTCTGATGCAGAGATATAGATTTTGCAAAACGGTTGCTAGGGTACTCTGTTTGGTTGCTAGGGAGTGGTTTGGCAGCTACCAATGATGATACTCCAAAGGCTGCTTGACAATATAAACCAACCCCCATGTCTGTACGATGTTCTGATGTAGAGATATAGATTTTGCAAAACGGTTGCTAGGGTACTCTGTTTGGTTGCTAGGGAGTGGCTTGGCAGCTACCAGTGATGATACTCCAAAGGCTGCTTGACAATATAAACCAACCCCCATGTCTGTACGATGTTCTGATGCAGAGATATAGATTTTGCAAAACGGTTGCTAGGGTACTCTGTTTGGTTGCTAGGGAGTGGCTTTGCAGCTACCAATGATGATACTCCAAAGGCTGCTTGACAATAAAAACCAACCCCCATGTCTGTACGATGTTCTGATGCAGAGATATAGATTTTGCAAAACGGTTGCTAGGGTACTCTGTTTGGTTGCTAGGGAGTGGCTTTGCAGCTACCAATGATGATACTCCAAAGGCTGCTTGACAATATAAACCAACCCCCATGTCTGTACGATGTTCTGATGCAGAGATATAGATTTTACAAAACGGTTGCTAGGGTACTCTGTTTGGTTGCTAGGGAGTGGCTTTGCAGCTACCAATGATGATACTCCAAAGGCTGCTTGACAATATAAACCAACCCCCATGTCTGTACGATGTTCTGATGCAGAGATATAGATTTTGCAAAACGGTTGCTAGGGTACTCTGTTTGGTTGCTAGGGAGTTGCTTGTCAGCTACCAATGATGATACTCCAAAGTCTGCTTGACATTATAAACCAACCCCCATGTCTGTACGATGTTCTGATGCAGAGATATAGATTTTGCAAAACGGTTGCTAGGGTACTCCATTTGGTTGCTAGGGAGTGGCTTGGCAGCTACCAGTGATGATACTCCAAAGGCTGCTTGACATTATAAACCAACCCCCATGTCTCTATGATGTTCTGATGCAGAGATATAGATTTTCCAAAATGGTTGCTAGGGTACTCTGTTTGGTTGCTAGGGAGTGGCTTGGCAGCTACCAGTGATGATAGATAGATAGATAGATAGATAGATAGATAGATAGATAGATAGATAGATAGATAGATAGATAGATAAGTTTGAATGAGATAGATAGATAGATAGATAGATAAGTTTGAATGAGATAGATAGATAGATAGATGAGTTTGAATGAGATAGATAGATAGATAGAGATAGATAGATAGATAGATAGATAGATAGATAGATGAGTTTGAATGAGTTAGATAGATAGATAGATAGATAGATTTAGTTTGAATGAGTTAGATAGATAGATAGATAGAGTTTAATGAGTTTCAATGGATTAGAAATAGTACATAGAATGGCAGTTGAGTCTAATTGAGTTTTTGAGTCTAATAGGCTTCCGTAGTTTAAATTTGAATTTTGACAGTTGGAGTTTGAATGTCTTGGCTCATTTGAACATTCCGTCAATGAAAGTCAATGGGATTTTTCCGAGCTTTAATAGTCATTTTTAGGAAAACCGTAAGTCGGATCAGTTAGAAAAGATATAGCACACTAAGTCAGAACAGTTTGAAGGTCTAGTCCGAGTTTGGAGTTTGTGGAGTTAAAGCTCTAGGAGGAGTTAGTCTTGGAAATTCAAGTAAGAAGAAGAATAATAATAATAATAATAACTAGATAAAAAAGTTTGAGGACAAACTTTAAGTTGGCTTGAAAAAGCCGGTCCAGAAAGTTTGAAGTAGTTTTAAAAGTGTGAAGTTTGAGAGTTTTCAGTTTAAAAGTTTAAGTTTTAGTTTAGTAGTTAGATTTAACATTAGGCTAATCACTATTAGCATGTAGCTATTCATTGCTAGCATGTGTAGCATGTTGGAAGTCCAGATTGCTAGCATGAGTCAAAAGAGCCAACTGCCATGTCTCTATGATGTTCTTATGCAGAGATATAGATCTTGCAAAACGGTTGCTAGGGTACTCTGTTTGGTTGCTAGGGAGTGGCTAGGCAGCTACCAGTGATGATACTCCAAAGGCTGCTTGACAATATAAACCAATCCCCATGTCTGTACGATGTTCTGATGCAGAGATATAGATTTTGCAAAACCGTTGCTAGGGTACTCTATTTGGTTGCTAGGGAGTGGCTTTGCAGCTACCAATGATGATACTCCAAAGGCTGCTTGACAATATAAACCAACCCCCATGTCTGTACGATGTTCTGACGCAGAGATATAGATCTTGCAAAATGGTTGCTAGGGTACTCTGTTTGGTTGCTAGGGAGTGGCTTGCCAGCTACCAATGATGATACTCCAAAGGCTGCTTGACAATATAAACCAACCCCCATGTCTGGACGATGTTCTGATGCAGAGATACAGATTTTGCAAAACGGTTACTAGGGTACTATTTGGTTGCTAGGGAGTGACTTGCCAGCTACCAATGATGATACTCCAAAGGCTGCTTGACAATATAAACCAACCCCCATGTCTGTACGATGTTCTGATGCAGAGATATAGATTTTGCAAAATGGTTGCTAGGGTACTCTGTTTGGTTGCTACGGTGTTGCTATGCGGTTGCTAGGGTACTCGGGGTGGTTGCTAAGGTGTTGCTATGCGGTTGCTATGGTACTTGGGGTGGTTGCTAAGTTGTTGCTATGCGGTTGCTAGGGTACTCGGGGTGGTTGCTAGGGTGTTGCTATGCGGTTGCTAGGGTACTCGGGTGGTTGTTAAGGTGTTGCTATGCGGTTGCTAGGGTACTCGGGGTGGTTGCTAGGGTGTTGCTATGCGGTTGCTATGGTACTCGGGGTGGATGCTAGGGTGTTGCTATGCGGTTGCTAGGGTACTCGGGGTGGTTGCTATGGTGTTGCTATGCGGTTGCTAGGGTACTCGGGGTGGTTGCTAGGGTGTTGCTATGCGGTTGCTAGGGTACTCGGGGTGGTTGCTAGGGTGTTGCTATGCGGTTGCTAGGGTACTCGGGGTGGTTGCTAGGGTGTTGCTATGCGGTTGCTAGGGTACTCGGGGTGGTTGCCATGGTGTTGCTATGCGGTTGCTAGGATGATGCCAGGGTGATTTGTGTGGTTGCTATGCAGTTGCCATGGTGTTCTGGGTGGTTGCTAGGTTGTTTTGGGTGGTTGCTATGAGAGTTGATCATAGATAGATAGATAGAGTTTATGAATTTGAATGAGTTGATAGATAGATGATAGATAGAGAGATAGATGAGAAGTGATAGATGAGAAGAGAGATAGATGAGAAGTGATAGATGAGAAGATAGATAGATTGATAGATGAGAAGTGATAGATAGATAGAGAAATAGCTAGATTTAGTTTGATAGATAGATAGATTAGAAAGAGAAATAGATTTAGTTTGATATAGATTAGAAAAAGAAATAGCTAGATTTAGTTTGATAGATAGATAGATTAGAAAGAGAAATAGATAGATAGATTTAGTTTGATAGATAGATAGATAGATAGATAGATAGATAGATTTAGTTTGATAGATAGATAGATAGATTTAGTTTGATAGATAGATAGATTTAGTTTGATAGATAGATAGATAGATAGATAGATAGATAGATAGATAGATAGATAGATAGATAAGACATATTAGATAGAATGGAAGTTTGAATGAGTCTCAATGGATTAGAAATAGTACATAGAATGGCAGCTAATGGAGTCTGATGAGCCTCTCCAACTGTCAAAATTTGAATTTTGACAGTTGGAGTTTGAATAGTCTTGGCTCATTTGAACATTCCGTCAATGAAAGTCAATGGGATTTTTCCAAGTTTTGATCAGCTTTTTTAGGAAAACCGTAAGTCTGATCAGTCTGAAAAGATATAGCACACTAAGTCAGAATAGTCTGAAGGTCTGGTCCGAGTTTGGTGGTTGTAGCTTGAACAGTCTAGGAGGAGATGCATTTAGAAATTTAGTCTAAGAAGAATAATAATAACTAGATAAAAAAGTTTGTAGACAAACTTTAAGTTGGCTTGAAAAAGCATAGCCAGAAAGTTTGAAGAAGTTTTAAAAGTTTGTAGTTTGAAGCTTTTCAGTTTGAAATAGTTTAAGTTTTAGAATTGTAGTTTTAAAAGCTAGATAGATAGCTAGATAATTAAACAGACTGATCGATTAGATAGATAGATAGATAGATAGATAGTTGTCACAGATGGATATTATGGAGTTTTTATAGAGTTATTAGCATGTTCTTAGCCCAGTGTAGCACTTAGCTAATCACCATTAGCATGTAGCTATTCACTGCTAGCATGTTGGAAGTCCAGATTGCTAGCATGAGTCAGAAGAGCCAACCGCCATGTCTCTACAATGTTCTGATGCAGAGATATAGATTTTGCAATACAGTTGCTAGGGTACTCTGTTTGTTGCTAGGGAGTGGCTTGGCAGCTACCAATGATGATACTCCAAAGGCTGCTTGACAATACAAACCAACCCCCATGTCTGTACGATGTTCTGATGAAGAGATATAGATCTTGCAAAACGGTTGCTAGGGTACTCTGTTTGGTTGCTAGGGAGTGGCTTGGCAGCTACCAATGATGATACTCCAAAGGCTGCTTGACAATATAAACCAACCCCCATGTCTGTACGATGTTCTGATGCAGAGATATAGATTTTGCAAAATGGTTGCTAGGCTACTCTATTTGGTTGCTATGGAGTGGCTTGGCAGCTACCAGTGATGATACTCCAAAGGCTGCTTGACAATATAAACCAACCCCCATGTCTGTACGATGTTCTGATGCAGAGATATAGATTTTGCAAAACGGTTGCTAGGGTACTCTGTTTGGTTGCTAGGGAGTGGCTTGCCAGCTACCAATGATGATACTCCAAAGGCTGCTTGACAATATAAACCAACCCCCATGTCTGTACGATGTTCTGATGCAGAGATATAGATTTTGCAAAATGGTTGCTAGGGCACTCTGTTTGGTTGCTATGGGTACTCGGGGTGGTTGCCATGGTGTTGCTATGCGGTTGCTATTGTATCCAGGCTGGTTGCTAGGATGATGCCAGGGTGATTTGTGTAGTTGCTATGCAGTTGCCATGGTGTTCTGGGTGGTTGCTAGGTTGTTTTGGGTGGTTGCTATGAGAGTTGATCATAGATAGATAGAGAGATAGAGAGATAGATGAGAAGAGAGATAGATGAGAAGTGATAGATGAGAAGAGAGATAGATGAGAAGTGATAGATGAGAAAATAGATAGATAGATGAGAAGTGATAGATGAGAAGATAGATAGATTGATAGATGAGAAGTGATAGATAGATAGATAGATAGATAGATAGATGAGAAGGGATAGATAGATAGATAGAGAAATAGCTAGATTTAGTTTGATAGATAGATAGATTAGAAAGAGAAATAGATTTAGTTTGATAGATAGATATAGTCTGATAGATAGATTAGAAAGAGAAATAGATAGATAGATAGATAGATAAATAGCTAGATTTAGTTTGATAGATAGATAGATAGATAGATTAGAAAGAGAAATAGATAGATAGATAGATAGATAGATAGATAGATAGATAGATAGATAGATTTAGTTTGATAGATAGATAGATAAATAGCTAGATTTAGTTTGATAGATAGATAGATAGATAGATAGATAGATAGATAGATAGATAGATAGATAGATAGATAGATTAGAAAGAGAAATAGATAGATAGATAGAGATAGATAGATTAGAAAGAGAAATAGATAGATAGATAGATTAGAAAGAGAAATAGATAGATAGATAAATAGCTAGATTTAGTTTGATAGATAGATAGATAGATAGATAGATAGATAGATAGATAAGAAAGACAAATAGATAGATAGATAGATAGATAAATAGCTAGATTTAGTTTGATAGATAGAGATAGATAGATAGATAGATAGATAGATAGATAGATAGATAGATAGATAGATAGATAGATAGATAGATAGATAGATTTAGTTTGATAGATAGATAGATAGATAGGACATATTAGATAGAATGGAAGTTTGAATGAGTCTCAATGGATTAGAAATAGTACATAGAATGGCAGCTAATGGAGCTAATGGAGTCTGATGAGCCTCTCCAACTGTCAAAATTTGAATTTTGACAGTTGGAGTTTGAATAGTCTTGGCTCATTTGAACATTCCGTCAATGAAAGTCAATGGGATTTTTCCAAGTTTTGATCAGCTTTTTTAGGAAAACCGTAAGTCTGATCAGTCTGAAAAGATATAGCACACTAAGTCAGAATAGTCTGAAGGTCTAGTCCGAGTTTGGTGGTTGTAGCTTGAACAGTCTAGGAGGAGATGCATTTAGAAATTTAGTCTAAGAAGAATAATAATAAGCTTAAGTAGTAGATCAGTAAGTTGGCTTTTTCAAGCCAACTTAACTAGATAAAAAAGTTTGAGGACAAACTTTAAGTTGGCTTGAAAAAGCATAGCCAGAAAGTTTGAAGAAGTTTTAAAAGTTTGAAGTTTGAAAGTTTAAGTTTTATTAGATAGATAGATAGATAGATAGATAGATAGATAGATAGATAGATAGATAGATAGATAGATTGGTAGTTGTCACAGATGGATACTATGGAGTTTTTATAGAGTTATTAGCATGTTCTTAGCCCACTTTAACACTTAGCTAATCACTATTAGCATGTAGCTATTCACTGCTAGCATGTTGGAAGTCCAGATTGCTAGCATGAGTCAAAAAGCCAACCGCCATGTCTCTACGATGTAAAGATGCAGAGATATAGATTTTGCAAAACGGTTGCTAGGGTACTCTGTTTGGTTGCTAGGGACTGGCTTGGCAACTACCAATGATGATACTCTAAAGGCTACTTGACAATATAAACCAACCCCCATGTCTGTACGATGTTCTGATACAGAGATATAGATCTTGAAAAACGGTTGCTAGGGTACTGTTTGGTTGCTAGGGAATGGCTTGGCAGCTGCCAATGATGATACTCCAAAGGCTACTTGACAATATAAACCAACCCCCATGTCTGTATGATGTTCTGATTTGGATATAGATAGATAGATAGATAGATAGATAGATTTAGTTTGATAGATAGATAGATTAGAAAGAGAAATAACTAGATTTAGTTTGATTGATAGATAGATAGATTAGAAAGAGAAATAGATTTAGTTTGACAGATAGATAGATTTAGTTTGATAGATAGATAGATAGATAGATAGATTAGAAAGAGAAATAGCTAGATTTAGTTTGATAGATAGATAGATAGATAGATAGATAGATAGATAGATAGATAGATTAGAAAGAGAAATAGCTAGATTTAGTTTGATAGATAGATAGATTTAGTTTGATAGATAGATAGATTAGAAAGAGAAATAGCTAGATTTAGTTTGATAGATAGATAGATTAGAAAGAGAAATAGCTAGATTTAGTTTGATAGATAGATAGATAGATTAGAAAGAGAAATAGCTAGATTTAGTTTGATAGATAGATAGATAGATAGATATATAGATAGAGATTTAGTTTGATAGATAGATAGATAGATAGATAAGACATATTAGATAGAATGGAAGTTTGAATGAGTCTCAATGGATTAAAAATAGTACATAGAATGGCAGCTAATGGAGTCTGATGAGCCTCTCCAACTGTCAAAATTTGAATTTTGACAGTTGGAGTTTGAATAGTCTTGGCTCATTTGAACATTCCGTCAATGAAAGTCAATGGGATTTTTCCAAGTTTTAATCAGCTTTTTTAGGAAAACCGTAAGTCTGATCAGTCTGAAAAGATATAGCACACCAAGTCAGAACAGTTTGAAGGTCTAGTCCGAGTTTGGTGGTTGTAGCTTGAACAGTCTAGGAGGAGATGCATTTAGAAATTTAGTCTAAGAAGAATAATAATAACTAGATAAAAAAGTTTGAGGACAAACTTTAAGTTGGCTTGAAAAAGCATAGCCAGAAAGTTTGAGAAGTTTTAAAAGTTTGAAGTTTGAAAGTTTAAGTTTTATTAGATAGATAGATAGTCACAGATGGATACTATGGAGTTTTTATAGAGTTATTAGCATGTTCTTAGCCCACTTTAGCACTTAGCTGATCACTATTAGCATGTAGCTATTCACTGCTAGCATGTTGGAAGTCCAGATTGCTAGCATGAGTCAAAAAGCCAACCCCCATGTCTCTACGATGTACTGATGCAGAGATATAGATTTTGCAAAACGGTTGCTAGGGTACTCTGTTTGGTTGCTAGGGAGTGGCTTGGCAGCTACCAGTGATGATACTCCAAAGGCTGCTTGACAATATAAACCAACCCCCATGTCTGTACGATGTTCTGATGCAGAGATATAGATTTTGCAAAACGGTTGCTAGGGTACTCTGTTTGGTTGCTAGGGAGTGGCTTGCCAGCTACCAATGATGATACTCCAAAGGCTGCTTGACAATATAAACCAACCCCCATGTCTGGACGATGTTCTGATGCAGAGATACAGATTTTGCAAAACGGTTACTAGGGTACTGTTTGGTTGCTAGGGAGTGACTTGCCAGCTACCAATGATGATACTCCAAAGGCTGCTTGACAATATAAACCAACCCCCATGTCTGTACGATGTTCTGATGCAGAGATATAGATTTTGCAAAATGGTTGCTAGGGTACTCTGTTTGGTTGCTACGGTGTTGCTATGCGGTTGCTAGGGTACTCGGGGTGGTTGCTAAGGTGTTGCTATGCGGTTGCTATGGTACTTGGGGTGGTTGCTAAGTTGTTGCTATGCGGTTGCTAGGGTACTCGGGTGGTTGTTAAGGTGTTGCTATGCGGTTGCTAGGGTACTCGGGGTGGTTGCTAGGGTGTTGCTATGCGGTTGCTATGGTACTCGGGGTGGATGCTAAGGTGTTGCTATGCGGTTGCTAGGGTACTCGGGGTGGTTGCTAGGGTGTTGCTATGCGGTTGCTAGGGTACTCGGGGTGGTTGCTATGGTGTTGCTATGCGGTTGCTAGGGTACTCGGGGTGGTTGCTAGGGTGTTGCTATGCGGTTGCTAGGGTAATCTGGGTGGTTGCTATGGTGTTGCTATGCGGTTGCTAGGGTACTCGGGGTGGTTGCCATGGTGTTGCTATGCGGTTGCTATTGTATCCAGGCTGGTTGCTAGGATGATGCCAGGGTGATTTGTGTGGTTGCTATGCAGTTGCCATGGTGTTCTGGGTGATTGCTAGGTTGTTTTGGGTGGTTGCTAGGTTGTTTTGGGTGGTTGCTATGAGAGTTGATCATAGATAGATAGATAGAGTTTATGAATTTGAATGAGTTGATAGATAGATGATAGATAGAGAGATAGATGAGAAGTGATAGATGAGAAGAGAGATAGATGAGAAGTGATAGATGAGAAGATAGATAGATTGATAGATGAGAAGTGATAGATAGATAGAGAAATAGCTAGATTTAGTTTGATAGATAGATAGATAGATAGATAGATAGATTAGAAAGAGAAATAGATAGATTTAGTTTGATAGATAGATTAGAAAAAGAAATAGATAGATAGATAGATTTAGTTTGATAGATAGATAGATAGATAGATTAGAAAGAGAAATAGATAGATAGATTTAGTTTGATAGATAGATAGATTAGAAAGAGAAATAGATAGATAGATTTAGTTTGATAGATAGATAGATAGATTAGAAAGAGAAATAGATAGATAGATTTAGTTTGATAGATAGATAGATAGATAGATTTAGTTTGATAGATAGATAGATAGATAGATAAGACATATTAGATAGAATGGAA
Organism: Ancherythroculter nigrocauda; assembly: GCA_036281575.1. Classification (NCBI taxonomy): domain Eukaryota; kingdom Metazoa; phylum Chordata; class Actinopteri; order Cypriniformes; family Xenocyprididae; genus Ancherythroculter; species Ancherythroculter nigrocauda. The sequence continues at coordinate 57,762,497 of VTFQ01000001.1, read as the reverse complement.
GTTTGAATGAGTCTCAATGGATTAGAAATAGTACATAGAATGGCAGCTAATGGAGTCTGATGAGCCTCTCCAACTGTCAAAATTTGAATTTTGACAGTTGGAGTTTGAATAGTCTTGGCTCATTTGAACATTCCGTCAATGAAAGTCAATGGGATTTTTCCAAGTTTTGATCAGCTTTTTTAGGAAAACCGTAAGTCTGATCAGTCTGAAAAGATATAGCACACTAAGTCAGAATAGTCTGAAGGTCTGGTCCGAGTTTGGTGGTTGTAGCTTGAACAGTCTAGGAGGAGATGCATTTAGAAATTTAGTCTAAGAAGAATAATAATAACTAGATAAAAAAGTTTGAGGACAAACTTTAAGTTGGCTTGAAAAAGCATAGCCAGAAAGTTTGAAGAAGTTTTAAAAGTTTGAAGTTTGAAAGTTTAAGTTTTATTAGATAGATAGATAGATTGGTAATTGTCACAGATGGATACTATGGAGTTTTTATAGAGTTATTAGCATGTTCTTAGCCCACTTTAGCACTTAGCTAATCACTATTAGCATGTAGCTATTCACTGCTAGCATGTTGAAGTCCAGATTGCTAGCATGAGTCAAAAGAGCCAACCGCCATGTCTCTACGATGTACTGATGCAGAGATATAGATTTTGCAAAACGGTTGCTAGGGTACTCTGTTTGGTTGCTAGGGAGTGGCTTGGCAGCTACCAGTGATGATACTCCAAAGGCTGCTTGACAATATAAACCAACCCCCATGTCTGGAAGATGTTCTGATGCAGAGATATAGATTTTGCAAATTGGTTGCTAGGGCACTCTGTTTGGTTGCTATGGTGTTGCTATGCAGTTGCTAGGGTACTCGGGGTGGTTGCTAAGGTGTTGCTATGCAGTTGCTAGGGTACTCGGGGTGGTTGCTAAGGTGTTGCTATGCGGTTGCTAGGGTGTTGCTATGCAGTTGCTAGGGTACTCGGGGTGGTTGCTAAGGTGTTGCTATGCGGTTGCTATGGTACTCGGGGTGGTTGCTAAGGTGTTGCTATGCGGTTGCTATGGTACTCGGGTGGTTGCTAGGGTGTTGCTATGCAGTTGCTAGGGTACTCGGGGTGGTTGCTAAGGTGTTGCTAGGGTACTCGGGGTGGTTGCTAAGGTGTTGCTATGCGGTTGCTAGGGTACTCGGGGTGGTTGCTAGGGTGTTGCTATGCGGTTGCTATAGTACTCGGGGTGGTTGCTAAGGTGTTGCTATGCGGTTGCTAGGGTACTCGGGTGGTTGCTAGGGTGTTGCTATGCGGTTGCTAGGGTACTTGGGGTGGTTGTTAGGGTGTTGCTAGGGTACTCGGGGTGGTTGCTAAGGTGTTGCTAGGGTACTCGGGGTGGTTGCTAAGGTGTTGCTATGCTGTTGCTAGGGTACTCGGGGTGGTTGCTAGGGTGTTGCTATGCGGTTGCTAGGGTACTCGGGGTGGTTGCTAGGGTGTTGCTATGCGGTTGCTATAGTACTCGGGGTGGTTGCTAAGGTGTTGCTATGCGGTTGCTAGGGTACTCGGGTGGTTGCTAGGGTGTTGCTATGCGGTTGCTAGGGTACTTGGGGTGGTTGTTAGGGTGTTGCTAGGGTACTCGGGGTGGTTGCTAAGGTGTTGCTAGGGTACTCGGGGTGGTTGCTAAGGTGTTGCTATGCTGTTGCTAGGGTACTCGGGGTGGTTGCTAGGGTGTTGCTATGCGGTTGCTAGGGTACTCGGGGCGGTTGCTAGGGTGTTGCTATGCGGTTGCTAGGGTACTCGGGGTGGTTGCCATGGTGTTGCTATGTGGTTGCTATTGTATCCAGGCTGGTTGCTAGGATGATGCCAGGGTGATTTGTGTGGTTGCTATGCAGTTGCCATGGTGTTCTGGGTGGTTGCTAGGTTGGTTTGGGTGGTTGCTATGAGAGTTGATCATAGATAGATAGATAGATAGATAGATAGATAGATAGATAGATTTAGTTTGATAGATAGATAGAGATAGATAGATTAAAAAGAGAAATAGATAGATAGATAGATTTAGTTTGATAGATAGATAGATAGATAGATAGATAGATAGATTAGAAAGAGAAATAGATAGATGATAGATAGATAGATAGATAGATAGATAGATAGATAGATAGATTAGAAAGAGAAATAGATAGATAGATAGATAGATAGATAGATAGATAGATAGATAGATAGATAGATTAGAAAGAGAAATAGATAGATAGATAGATAGATAGATAGATAGATAGATAGATAGATAGATAGATAGATTTAGTTTGATAGATTTAGATTTAGATAGATAGATAGATTTAGTTTGATAGATAGATAGATAGATAGATTTAGTTTGATAGAGTTAGATTTACATAGATAGATTTAGTTTGATAGAGTTAGATTTAGATAGATAGATAGATAGATAGATAGATAGATAGATAGATAGATAGATAGATTAGAAAGAGAAATAGATAGATGATAGATAGATGATAGATAGATAGATAGATAGATAGATAGATAGATAGATAGATAGATAGATAGATTAGAAAGAGAAATAGATAGATAGATAGATAGATAGATAGATAGATTTAGTTTGATAGATTTAGATTTAGATAGATAGATAGATTTAGTTTGATAGAGTTAGATTTACATAGATAGATTTAGTTTGATAGAGTTAGATTTATATAGATAGATAGATAGATAGATAGATTTAGTTTGATAGAGTTAGATTTAGATAGATAGATAGATAGATAGAATGAGTTTGAATGAGTTTGAATGAGTTTAAATGGCTTGGAAATAGGAATGGCAGTTTAATTGAGTCTGTGTGTTTGAATTTGAATTTTGACAGTTGGACGGAATGTTCAGATCAGCCAAGGCAGTTCAATGAAAGTCAATGGGAGTTTTTTCCAGGTTTAATCAGCATTTTTAGGAAAACCGTAAGTCGGATCAGTCTGAAAAGATATAGCACACTAAGTCAGAACAGTCTGAAGGTCTAGTCCGAGTTTGGTGGTTGTAGCTTGAACAGTCTAGGAGGAGATGCATTTAGAAATTTAGTCTAAGAAGAATAATAATAAGCTTAAGACGTAGATCAGTAAGTTGGCTTTTTCAAGCCAACTTAATAATAAGCTTAAGTAGTAGATCAGTAAGTTGGCTTTTTCAAGCCAACTTAACTAGATAAAAAAGTTTGTAGACAAACTTTAAGTTGGCTTGAAAAAGCATAGCCAGAAAGTTTGAAGAAGTTTTAAAAGTTTGTAGTTTGAAGCTTTTCAGTTTGAAATAGTTTAAGTTTTAGAATTGTAGTTTTAAAAGCTAGATAGATAGCTAGATAATTAAACAGACTGATCGATTAGATAGATAGATAGATAGATAGATAGTTGTCACAGATGGATATTATGGAGTTTTTATAGAGTTATTAGCATGTTCTTAGCCCAGTGTAGCACTTAGCTAATCACCATTAGCATGTAGCTATTCACTGCTAGCATGTTGGAAGTCCAGATTGCTAGCATGAGTCAGAAGAGCCAACCGCCATGTCTCTACAATGTTCTGATGCAGAGATATAGATTTTGCAATACAGTTGCTAGGGTACTCTGTTTGTTGCTAGGGAGTGGCTTGGCAGCTACCAATGATGATACTCCAAAGGCTGCTTGACAATACAAACCAACCCCCATGTCTGTACGATGTTCTGATGAAGAGATATAGATCTTGCAAAACGGTTGCTAGGGTACTCTGTTTGGTTGCTAGGGAGTGGCTTGGCAGCTACCAATGATGATACTCCAAAGGCTGCTTGACAATATAAACCAACCCCCATGTCTGTACGATGTTCTGATGCAGAGATATAGATTTTGCAAAATGGTTGCTAGGCTACTCTATTTGGTTGCTATGGAGTGGCTTGGCAGCTACCAGTGATGATACTCCAAAGGCTGCTTGACAATATAAACCAACCCCCATGTCTGTACGATGTTCTGATGCAGAGATATAGATTTTGCAAAACGGTTGCTAGGGTACTCTGTTTGGTTGCTAGGGAGTGGCTTGCCAGCTACCAATGATGATACTCCAAAGGCTGCTTGACAATATAAACCAACCCCCATGTCTGTACGATGTTCTGATGCAGAGATATAGATTTTGCAAAATGGTTGCTAGGGCACTCTGTTTGGTTGCTATGGGTACTCGGGGTGGTTGCCATGGTGTTGCTATGCGGTTGCTATTGTATCCAGGCTGGTTGCTAGGATGATGCCAGGGTGATTTGTGTAGTTGCTATGCAGTTGCCATGGTGTTCTGGGTGGTTGCTAGGTTGTTTTGGGTGGTTGCTATGAGAGTTGATCATAGATAGATAGAGAGATAGAGAGATAGATGAGAAGAGAGATAGATGAGAAGTGATAGATGAGAAGAGAGATAGATGAGAAGTGATAGATGAGAAAATAGATAGATAGATGAGAAGTGATAGATGAGAAGATAGATAGATTGATAGATGAGAAGTGATAGATAGATAGATAGATAGATAGATAGATGAGAAGGGATAGATAGATAGATAGAGAAATAGCTAGATTTAGTTTGATAGATAGATAGATTAGAAAGAGAAATAGATTTAGTTTGATAGATAGATATAGTCTGATAGATAGATTAGAAAGAGAAATAGATAGATAGATAGATAGATAAATAGCTAGATTTAGTTTGATAGATAGATAGATAGATAGATAGATTAGAAAGAGAAATAGATAGATAGATAGATAGATAGATAGATAGATAGATAGATAGATAGATTTAGTTTGATAGATAGATAGATAAATAGCTAGATTTAGTTTGATAGATAGATAGATAGATAGATAGATAGATAGATAGATAGATTAGAAAGAGAAATAGATAGATAGATAGAGATAGATAGATTAGAAAGAGAAATAGATAGATAGATAGATTAGAAAGAGAAATAGATAGATAGATAAATAGCTAGATTTAGTTTGATAGATAGATAGATAGATAGATAGATAGATAGATAGATAAGAAAGACAAATAGATAGATAGATAGATAGATAAATAGCTAGATTTAGTTTGATAGATAGAGATAGATAGATAGATAGATAGATAGATAGATAGATAGATAGATAGATAGATAGATAGATAGATTTAGTTTGATAGATAGATAGATAGATAGGACATATTAGATAGAATGGAAGTTTGAATGAGTCTCAATGGATTAGAAATAGTACATAGAATGGCAGCTAATGGAGCTAATGGAGTCTGATGAGCCTCTCCAACTGTCAAAATTTGAATTTTGACAGTTGGAGTTTGAATAGTCTTGGCTCATTTGAACATTCCGTCAATGAAAGTCAATGGGATTTTTCCAAGTTTTGATCAGCTTTTTTAGGAAAACCGTAAGTCTGATCAGTCTGAAAAGATATAGCACACTAAGTCAGAATAGTCTGAAGGTCTAGTCCGAGTTTGGTGGTTGTAGCTTGAACAGTCTAGGAGGAGATGCATTTAGAAATTTAGTCTAAGAAGAATAATAATAAGCTTAAGTAGTAGATCAGTAAGTTGGCTTTTTCAAGCCAACTTAACTAGATAAAAAAGTTTGAGGACAAACTTTAAGTTGGCTTGAAAAAGCATAGCCAGAAAGTTTGAAGAAGTTTTAAAAGTTTGAAGTTTGAAAGTTTAAGTTTTATTAGATAGATAGATAGATTGGTAATTGTCACAGATGGATACTATGGAGTTTTTATAGAGTTATTAGCATGTTCTTAGCCCACTTTAGCACTTAGCTAATCACTATTAGCATGTAGCTATTCACTGCTAGCATGTTGAAGTCCAGATTGCTAGCATGAGTCAAAAGAGCCAACCGCCATGTCTCTACGATGTACTGATGCAGAGATATAGATTTTGCAAAACGGTTGCTAGGGTACTCTGTTTGGTTGCTAGGGAGTGGCTTGGCAGCTACCAGTGATGATACTCCAAAGGCTGCTTGACAATATAAACCAACCCCCATGTCTGGAAGATGTTCTGATGCAGAGATATAGATTTTGCAAATTGGTTGCTAGGGCACTCTGTTTGGTTGCTATGGTGTTGCTATGCAGTTGCTAGGGTACTCGGGGTGGTTGCTAAGGTGTTGCTATGCAGTTGCTAGGGTACTCGGGGTGGTTGCTAAGGTGTTGCTATGCGGTTGCTAGGGTGTTGCTATGCAGTTGCTAGGGTACTCGGGGTGGTTGCTAAGGTGTTGCTATGCGGTTGCTATGGTACTCGGGGTGGTTGCTAAGGTGTTGCTATGCGGTTGCTATGGTACTCGGGTGGTTGCTAGGGTGTTGCTATGCGGTTGCTAGGGTACTCGGGGTGGTTGCTAAGGTGTTGCTAGGGTACTCGGGGTGGTTGCTAAGGTGTTGCTATGCGGTTGCTAGGGTACTCGGGGTGGTTGCTAGGGTGTTGCTATGCGGTTGCTATAGTACTCGGGGTGGTTGCTAAGGTGTTGCTATGCGGTTGCTAGGGTACTCGGGTGGTTGCTAGGGTGTTGCTATGCGGTTGCTAGGGTACTTGGGGTGGTTGTTAGGGTGTTGCTAGGGTACTCGGGGTGGTTGCTAAGGTGTTGCTAGGGTACTCGGGGTGGTTGCTAAGGTGTTGCTATGCTGTTGCTAGGGTACTCGGGGTGGTTGCTAGGGTGTTGCTATGCGGTTGCTAGGGTACTCGGGGTGGTTGCTAGGGTGTTGCTATGCGGTTGCTATAGTACTCGGGGTGGTTGCTAAGGTGTTGCTATGCGGTTGCTAGGGTACTCGGGTGGTTGCTAGGGTGTTGCTATGCGGTTGCTAGGGTACTTGGGGTGGTTGTTAGGGTGTTGCTAGGGTACTCGGGGTGGTTTGCTAAGGTGTTGCTAGGGTACTCGGGGTGGTTGCTAAGGTGTTGCTATGCTGTTGCTAGGGTACTCGGGGTGGTTGCTAGGGTGTTGCTATGCGGTTGCTAGGGTACTCGGGGCGGTTGCTAGGGTGTTGCTATGCGGTTGCTAGGGTACTCGGGGTGGTTGCCATGGTGTTGCTATGTGGTTGCTATTGTATCCAGGCTGGTTGCTAGGATGATGCCAGGGTGATTTGTGTGGTTGCTATGCAGTTGCCATGGTGTTCTGGGTGGTTGCTAGGTTGGTTTGGGTGGTTGCTATGAGAGTTGATCATAGATAGATAGATAGATAGATAGATAGATAGATAGATAGATTTAGTTTGATAGATAGATAGAGATAGATAGATTAAAAAGAGAAATAGATAGATAGATAGATAGATTTAGTTTGATAGATAGATAGATAGATAGATAGATTAGAAAGAGAAATAGATAGATGATAGATAGATAGATAGATAGATAGATAGATAGATAGATAGATAGATTAGAAAGAGAAATAGATAGATAGATAGATAGATAGATAGATAGATAGATTAGAAAGAGAAATAGATAGATAGATAGATAGATAGATAGATAGATAGATAGATAGATAGATTTAGTTTGATAGATTTAGATTTAGATAGATAGATAGATTTAGTTTGATAGATAGATAGATAGATAGATAGATTTAGTTTGATAGTTAGATTTACATAGATAGATTTAGTTTGATAGAGTTAGATTTAGATAGATAGATAGATAGATAGATAGATAGATAGATAGATTAGAAAGAGAAATAGATAGATGATAGATAGATAGATAGATAGATAGATTAGATAGATAGATAGATAGATAGATAGATTAGAAAGAGAAATAGATAGATAGATAGATAGATAGATAGATAGATAGATTTAGTTTGATAGATTTAGATTTACATAGATAGATTTAGTTTGATAGAGTTAGATTTAGATAGATAGATAGATAGATAGATAGATAGATTTAGTTTGATAGAGTTAGATTTAGATAGATAGATAGATAGATAGATAGAATGAGTTTGAATGAGTTTGAATGAGTTTAAATGGCTTGGAAATAGGAATGGCAGTTTAATTGAGTCTGTGTGTTTGAATTTGAATTTTGACAGTTGGACGGAATGTTCAGATCAGCCAAGGCAGTTCAATGAAAGTCAATGGGAGTTTTTTCCAGGTTTAATCAGCATTTTTAGGAAAACCGTAAGTCGGATCAGTCTGAAAAGATATAGCACACTAAGTCAGAACAGTCTGAAGGTCTAGTCCGAGTTTGGTGGTTGTAGCTTGAACAGTCTAGGAGGAGATGCATTTAGAAATTTAGTCTAAGAAGAATAATAATAAGCTTAAGACGTAGATCAGTAAGTTGGCTTTTTCAAGCCAACTTAATAAGCTTAAGTACAATATCAGTAAGTTGGCTTTTTCAAGCCAACTTAATAATAAGCTTAAGTAGTAGATCAGTAAGTTGGCTTTTTCAAGCCAACTTAATAAGTTTAAATAGGATTACAGTAAGTTGGCTTTTTCAAGCCAACTTAATTATGTAATTTAACAACTTTTTTCTCATAACATAATGACTTATAATAAAGTAATATTTTTATATACCACTTTTATCACAAAACCTTAATCTGCAGTTTTATCCACTTCTCAATATTGCCATCAAGGGGCGCTGCTGTGCACTGCATATGTGCTCAGGGGTCCATGGGCTTCACTGGGTGTACTTTGGGTACACTAGTGGTCAGATATAGCTTTTATTTCTTAAAAAAAAAAAAAAAAAAGGTGGCTGATATTATAACCGCATCACACCTATAGGTGGCAGCAGCGCGCAAGTGTTTGAGCTGTGCTGCTGTTTAGTGTCTCGATAGAGGAAGAACTGCAGGTTCTGTTGAGTGATGTGATATCCGCCTTCCTCTCACATACCAGAACATACTCCCTAAACCCCGCTTTAACCCTCCTCAGCAATCATCTTTTGCAATGAATGCATTATAAGCCCGACGTCCCGGCGGTTCATGGTTGCCTCACTGTCAGTGTTAGTTTGGTAAGTGTCGTTATGTTTAGAGGATGCTAACATGCTACCTCACATTACTGTTAGCTGCTTTAGCTTCAGTCTATAAATAGAAACACAACAGACTGCTTTAATCCTGACACTTAAACGCATGAAAGTGATTTTTTTAATTAACTGAGTTCATTATTTAGTCAGATAACGGTTCGAGGAAACAGGGCAGAACCAGATACTTTCTTCTTGTTTTTGGTTGAATGAATCCTGTGTAGTTTAGACGTATAATTTCCCCCTAATTAAAATGAAAATTTAAACAAAACTTTTTTTTTTTTAATTGTATATTAAATTTGCTACAAATATACATTTTTTAAAACTAAGTTGTGATTAATGTTTTATAAAGACGACCTAGATGTCGTCCATATCGTTTTGGAGAAACGCCAATTTCATGAGAAATCAGTCTTGATGTATGATTGTATCAGTACAACCCTATCTTGAGTTCCCACAGTCATAGAAAATACCAGGAAATAACAGGGAATTGAGAATTCAGGTAAAAGATATATGAATGCATAACATAGTGTAAAATGTAAATGTATATTGTGAGAATCAGTTTTGATGTAGGAATTTAAAAATAAAGGATAGAAAATACATTGACATTTATTCATCAAATAATGATAAAATTAGTACTGCCTCTTTTTTTTTTTTTTACTTTATTAAATGTTACTTGTATTTAGTTGTATGAAACCAGTGTATTATATATTTATCATTTCCCCCCCCAAACTAAGTCTCTTAAGTTAAATTACGTTTACTTTTTTCTTTGCTTGTATATTCAAATTTCCTGATAATTTACTCACCCTCTTGTTATCCAAGATGTTCATGTCTTTCTTTCTTTAGTCGGAAAGAAATGAAGGTTTTTGATGAAAACATTCCAGGATTATTCTCCTTATAGTGGACTTCAATGGGGACCAACAGGTTGAAGGTTCAGTGCAGTTTCAAAGGGCTCTACACCATCCCAGATGAGAAATAAGGGTCTTATCTAGTGAAACGATTGGTCATTTTCTAAGAAAAAATAAATATTTATATACAGTACCGGTCAAAACTTTGGAAACATGTTTTTGAACGAAGTCTCTTATGCTCATTTAGGCTGCATTTATTTCATAATAAATACAGAAAAAACAATAATACTGTGAAAAATTATTACAACTTAAAATATATTTCATTTCTGTGATGCAAAGCTGAATTTTCAGCATCATTACTCCAGTCTTCAGTGTCACATGATCCTTCAGAAATCATTCTAATATGAAGATTTATTATCAGTGTTGGAAACAGTTGTGCTGCTTAACATTTTTTTTTATAACCTGTGATACTTTTTTCAGGATTCTTTGATGAATAAAAAGTAAAAAAAAAAAAAAATCAGCATTTAAAATCTTTTGTAACAATATACACTACCGTTCAAAAGTATGGGGTCAGTAATTTTCTTTCTTTCTTTTTTTGAAAGAAATTAATACTTTTATTCAGAAAGGATGTGTTAAATTGATAAAAAGTGGTAGTAAAGATTTTTTATTGTTAGAAAAGATTTATATTTTGAATAAATGCTGTTCTTTTTAACTTTTTATTCATCAATGAATCCTGAAAAAAGTATCACAGGTTCCAAAAAAATATTAAGCAGTTTCCAACATTGATAATAACTGACTATCAAATCATCATATCAGAATGATTTCTGAAGGATCATGTGACACTGAAGACTGGAGTAATGATGCTGAAAATTCAGAAATAAATTATATTTTAAACTATATTAAAATAGAAAACCATAATTTTAAGTTGTAATAATATTTCACAATATTATTGTTTTTTCTGTATTTATTATGAAATAAATGCAGCCTTAATGAGCATAAGAGACTTTGTTCAAAAACGTTAAAACTTGTAATGTTTCCAAACTTTTGACCGGTAGTGTACTTTTTAACCACAAATGCTCGTCGGTACTTCCGCCTACATTTCGCATGACCTTTCCAACATGATTACGTCATGTGTGTCACGTCGAAGAGCAGTGCAAGATGAGCATTTCTGGTTAAAAAGTATATTCTTTTAAATTTTTTTAGAAAATGACCGATCGTTTCACTAGATAAGACCCTTATTCCTCATCTAGGATCGCATTAGAGCTTTTTGAAGCTGCACTGAAACTGTAATTTTGACCTTCAACACGCTGAACCCCAGTGAAGTCCACTATAAGGAGAAAAATCCTGGAATGTTTTCATCAAAAACCTTCATTTCTTTCCGACTGAAGAAAAAGACAATCATTTTAAATGACATGGGGGTGAGTAAATTATCAGGAAATTTTAATTCTGAAGTGATTGAATCCTTTACATTTGTTACAAATTTATCTTTTCTCCATCTCAATTTGTTTCTCTTTGCATCACAGGTCTGGAGATTTCCTTTGAATGGGTCGAGAGACTTTCTCCTTTGATTTGGGCACATAACGAACGTCATTAAAGGAGGTGCACAGACCCCTTTGTATTAAAACATTGTGCCTGTACAATAAACCAAGGCAGCAGCACACAAAATGCCACTTGGATTGGGACGCAGAAAGAAAGCATCTCCGCTGGTGGAGAACGAGGAGGCCGAGCCGATCCGGGCTGGACTGAACGTCCCAGGGTTGGATGGCCTGGATGGAGGTAGGGTCAGCCTGGGTGAAGGAGCTGCCCATGAGGGCTTACCACCTCCACCCACCAGCTTGCGACCTCGCCTGATCTTCCACACCCAGCTGGCTCACGGCAGCCCCACGGGTCGCATTGAGGGCTTCAGCAATGTACGTGAGCTCTATGCCAAGATAGGAGAGGCCTTTGGGATTCTTCCAACAGAGGTGAGGGGCATTTCTCTTTGCTTTGTAAGCACAAGCCTTGTTGATTATGCTGACTAAATGCCTACTTCATTTCCCAGGTGATGTTTTGCACACTGAATACTCACAAAGTGGATATGGACAAACTTTTGGGTGGCCAGATCGGGCTGGAGGACTTTATATTCGCTCATGTGAAGGGTCAGAGGAAAGAAGTGGAAGTCTTTAAAGGAGAGGATGCACTGGGGCTCACCATCACTGATAATGGAGCTGGCTATGCTTTCATTAAGGTGAGAGAAATGATAAAGGATTTTAAAGGGGGCCTATTATACTCCTTTTCACAAGATGTAATATAAGTCTCTGGTGTCCCCAGAATGTATCTCAAGTTTCAGCTCAAATTACCCCACAGATCATTTATTATTGCTTGTCAAATTTGTCCCTATTTGGGTGTGAGCAAAAACATGCCGTTGTGTGTCCCTTTAAATGCAAATGAGCTGCTGCTTCCTGCCCGCTTTCCAGAAGAGGGCGGAGCTTTAACAGCTCACACTTCGGTTGCTCAACAACAACAAAGCTGGAGAATCTCACACAGCCAAAATGAGGATTGTCAGTAACGGTGTTCAGCCTTACATTGTTGAGTCGGACACTGATGGAGAGACTCAGGAAGAAGTTAAAACTTTTGGATGTTTCTGAACGGTTAGTGGATAAATTTATGTAGTTGCTGTGGTGTTGATTTAACTCATCGACTAGCATGTGCCGTCATGTTAATCTTTTGTGCAAATCCAGCGCTGAATTGACTCTCGTTTGTGAAGCAGTCCGGTGTAAAATGACGGCATGGAAACAACACTCTACTACAACAACTCTTCCTCTTCTCTAAAGCAGCCCAACATGGCCTCATCCCCTTTGTTGTGTGTTCCCAGGGGCAGGGTTTACGTAAATTTTGTTTTGTTTTTTTATGTCACTAAGAAGGCCGGGAAGAAGCTCATTGTAGTCCTTAAAAAGCAATTTCTGTAAAAGAAAATATCTCTCTTTGCATTGAACTTTGAGCGTCGTAACTTTGCAGATGTTGTTTTTGCTTAAACAGCAACATTACACACTAACTAAAGTTAAAAAAGTGAAATCAAAATCAAGGACCCCTTTAAAGATGCAAGTAAGTTCATGTTTTTGATATCTAAAACTAAAGTGGTTTTCACACTTGAAATACTTAACCTTAGGTCAAACCCCAGGTCTTTCAAACAGAGACTTTCAAAGACAATCTAGGATGTCGGGGAAGGTCTCATTTTTTAAGTTTCTCTACAAGCTGTTCACACATTGGCAATAAAAAGTCATTAATGCATGAAAATTCTTACATATCACCCTTTTAAAATATATTATCCAGAATAATGCTATATAATATAATATAATATATGTAGCTTATATTATATCATTTTTTTTAAATAGATATTTTAAATTGTAATATTTATTACTGTTTTTTACTGCCTTTTCATCAAAAACATTCATTCTTGGGGAACATAAGAGATTTCTTTCAAAAACATAAAAAAATCAGTAATTGTAAAACAGTATTGTATATCACAACATACTTTTTTTGCTGAAAATCATCTGTTTCCTTTGCAGAGAATAAGAGAAGGCAGTATTATTCATCAGATCCAGGTCATCAATGTGGGCGACATGATCGAGTCGATCAACGGGCAGATCCTCATTGGCTGTCGCCATTATGAGGTTGCCAAGATGCTGAAGGAACTGCCTAAAGGGAAAACCTTTTTCCTGAAGCTGGTGGAGCCTATGAAGGCATTTGGTAAGAGATTTTGAACATACTGTGTAGCTGACATTGATGGCCACAGTGAATTTGATATGATGATTTTGACCTTTTTTTTTTTTTTTTTTTAGACATGATCAGTCAGCGGTCAGGAAGCAGGTCGGGCTCTGCACAGTTAGGAACAGGCAGAGGAACCCTGCGCCTGAGATCTAAAGGACCGGCCACCGTAGAGGAACTGGTATGACTGCTGGGTTAAATGCCTTGCTCAGGGGTATAATGATCTCAGATCAGTTCAGTTCATGGGTCACTAAACAGTGAGTCAGCAAATATGAGTTTGCTTTTGTCTGCTTGGAAAGGTTTTGCAGTACGGTACACACTGCACTGCAGTTTAATATATTGTAATGCATAACATAATTATCAATCAATAATATAATTATCCATGAATAATCAATGCTAGGCAGCATTGATTGATAATTGACTTGTGATTAATGTAAAAGAACGACCTAGATTTCATTGAATCTTCCTCATTGAGAAATGACAATTTCACAGTTTGCACTTATTTAGAAGACTTTTTCACAGGGTCTTAAAGTCTTAATTTGCCCTTCCACAAATTAAAGTCTTGAATCAAAGCATAAAGTCTATAAATGCATAAAGTCATGGCATTAAATGTTGCATGCACTGCAATAATAAAAAAAAAAAATTCCTCCGTATTTTTGTCTTGTTTTTCAATTCAAATATCTCAATGTTCTTAAATCAATACACAATACTTGCAAAATGATATGAAGTCTTGTTTTCGGAGAAACCGAACAATATTAAGTGAGTTTACACTTGAAACAAAAACAAATATCTGTCAGTGGTGCATGAAAACTTGTTTTCCCTCTGAATTATGATGACTTTTCTGAGCCCTTTGGAAGATATTTGTTCATGTCTTAATCATAAACTCACTTGATAATGATCTGTTTCATTTTATCTTGTCATTTTGCTTTTCGGGTATCTTGATTTTAGACATTTGCACTGCAAAAATAACTAATCAATGGTAGCTTTTCAGGTAAGCAAGGTAATCTTTTCATTCATTCTTTCTTTGTGTTGCAGCCGTCGGCATTTGAAGAAAAAGCTATTGAGAAAGTGGATGATCTGTTGGAGAGCTACATGGGTATTAGAGACAGTGAACTCGGTATGTTGTCTTGCGTATTCCAGTTTTTTTTTTGTTTTGTTTTTTTTTGTAAGTGGCGTTTCTAACTCCCACACTCATTCACAGCTGCCACAATGGTTGAGCTCGGCAAGGACAAGAAGAACCCGGATGAGTTTGCTGAAGCTTTGGATGAGAATCTGGGCGATTTCGCATTTCCAGATGAGTTTGTGTTTGATGTGTGGGGTGCCATAGGCGATGCAAAGGTCGGTCGTGTGTAATTCTAGAAAAGGCTAAAATGGTAATTCTAGAAAACAGTCCTTTAGGAACACTATTTTAATTTTGTTCTTTTTGGGAGCAAATGCTGGGATGATTTTTAAGAACGCTGGAAACACTTGTATGTAGGCCTCTAACTCCACTTTTTTTTAAGATGCAGATGTTATCAGGACACTATATTGAATGCATTTTTAAAAGATTTAAAATTGTATTCAGATTTGACTAGGTTGAGCCTAATCACTTATATGTCTTATTTAGTCGGATATCAAGCAAAAGATGCTGAGACTCATTGAATTTGCAAGGCGTTTACTCCAGGAACCATGTCTGGTATCCCTGTGAGGTTTCTCTGTTACATACTGTGACTTTCACTTGCACTGTGTTGCCCGACGCTGTATAAATTGCACGGCACAGATCACAGGACATACGGTGCAGAGATCAAGGCAATGATGGTCTGCACTGGTGTGGATCTGACCCGTCCCGTGGCAGAATCATGGAGCATTTGTCTTATCAACACTATAATGATTCCCTAAAGCATGTGCTGTCTTGTTATGTACTCTTGTCCTCTCTTATATTAAGGATTTCAAGTGGCTTAGAAGTTGTTGCAATTAACTATTTCCGAATGACCTCTAGTGCTTTACATTTCCAGTTCTGTGGCTTAGCTCTTATTTTAAAAGAGTAAAAGAAACAGGGAAGAAATAAAACATCGGTTTTCATTTTAGTAGTGTGGTCAACTACCACCTAATGCCAAACATAAAGAAATCTTTTTCTTTTTAAAAAATCAGTATTAGCAAGTATCATAAAGTATTATAAAATATCCTTTTCAGGATTGATAGAGGAATTATGAAGGGATTAAAAGTTGGGCTGGGCGATATGACAAATTTCACACCAACCGTCATAGTAGCCAAACAGATTTAAAATGTTTAAAGCATAAAGAATCAATCAAGTTGTCCAGACTGATTTGAACAAAATGAAGATTCATTTTCATCTTCATGCACAAATATAACCAGTACATAGTAATAAACAACTATATTTACCTACATATATTTTATGTCACGAGGATGTAAGTGAATTTTTTTTATTGATTTATGCAAATTAATAGTTTTGGATCTACTAAAGGGACATGGGATGGGAGGAAAAATTATTTTTCAATTTGCAATGCTTTTGTGTTCGCTTGGAAACACTGTTGCATTCTCCTGAGAAATGTTTTTCTCGCAAAACGTTTGTGATGGAAATAATATGAGATGGGAGGAAAAAACTATATTTCAGTGCTTTTGCAAGCAAACATAAAGTTTCTTAGGGGAACACAGTACTTTTTTCAAGAGAAAGCAAAAGTTTTGAGAGTGAACATAACACAAAAGCATTGAAATAAAAATCTCATATTTTTTCCCTCACAAAAGTTTTGCGAGCCAATGCCAAGTTTAATGACTCATAAACTCTGTATGTTGCTAAATTTTATACTGTCAGCAGAGTTATTGTGAGTATATTGTGAATATTTGCTATATATCGCCCAGCCCTACTTATAAGTGAATATTAAAGCACTGATTGGAAGGTAGAGGCTGTGGATGGCATTGATTTAAGTGTTATATAGTGTTGATGTGTTTACGGAAATTACACTACAGTGGCATTCCCAAGATACTGACAGTAGTACTGCACATATGACCAAACACGGACGTCAGACACTGAGCACATGATGATTTCTAGAGTTAGTGGAACTCAGAGATGATTATTACTCTTAACCAGGCTGTTCAACACTGTAGTATTTCTACATCTGTACCATCAGAGCATGTTTAAAATGTAAAGTACTGATGGTTACAACTTTAAACTTTATATTTCTTTTTGTATTATTATTTAGCCAGTCGCCATTTCTTAAGGGGGGATATAAGGTAATGTTTAAAGGACCAGAGCAAAAATGTATAAAAAGAAGGAAAAAAATAAATAAATGTTTAGGTGTTACTTTTTACATACTGTAAAGCTATATCAGTGTAGCTTGAACACAGCGCTCTTGTGGTTGATTTACTTTGGACACTTTTTTTTCATTCAGTTCTTTTTGAACATATTTAGATATGTTGTCTTTAAAAATGAATAGTTTACACTGATGATGTAATGGTTTTGGTGGATTCATGTGACACTCAGACTACCTTCAAATGGCAATAATCATATAAGTCTTATATATGTTACTTTTTTTTTTTTTTTCCATTGACAGAAATGCTATTGCACCAAATTGTTATTTGTTAGAATTATTTCTCAACAGTATTAAAATAAACAAAACGATTTGTGTGATTGTTTTTGTGTTCTGGAAAGCAGGAGGTGTTTTTGTGTCTTACGGTTGTTCATTGAAACACTGGGTTCGTTCTCCTTGGCTGAACAACCTCACCAAGGGCATATTTCCATTCTTTACGTTTGCATTACCAATGCAGCCATATAGGGAAATTAGTGACCTGCACTGAAAATATAATACAAGACTTGTTAGTATAGTATTCTTAAAGTTGGGTAAAGTTGGTTTTATATTCGCACATTCGGACTTCTGATAAATTCAGACTTTCCAATAAATGTGCAATAAATTAATGTTTGCGAATTTTAAGCAGCGACATGATATTGACAACCAACGATTGTCAACTTACAACATTGTTCACAGTCGATCAAAATAGGCAAGTATTGTTTTAATGGCATATTTACTTGTGAATGTCCACTGAATGTCCAATGTAGTGTGATTAACAAGGCTATTGAATACGGATGTCCGAATGTGCGAATATAAAACCAACTTTACCAAAGTTATTCTTAAAGGGTTAGTTCACCCAAAAATGAAAATTCTGTCATTTATTACTCACCCTCATGTTGTTCCACACCCGTAAGACCTTCGTTCATCTTCAGAACACAAATAAAGATATTTTTAAAGAAATCCAAGAGCTCTCCGACTCGTCCATAGACAGCAATTTAACCACCACTTTCAAGATCAAGAAAGGTAAAAAAGACATTAAAATAGTCGATGTGACTGCAGTGGTTCAACCTTAATGTTGTGAAGTGACGAGAATACAAAACAAAAATAACAGCCTGGTCTCATTGTTAATACATAATACGTAACTTTCAAAGACACAAAACGTACATTTTTGTACGTTTAGAAAGGTGCTAAAACGTTCAATATTGACGTAATTATCGCACTAAAACATAAAAATACATATGTTTTTACAAGGAAAAAACTTAAAATATTTACAAATCTTTCATGTCATAAAAATAGATGTATATTTTCCCTTTTTATCATTTTGTAGATAAATGTAAGATCATTAAACCCCACCCCGAACCTAAACATACCCATTTTATACAGAATGTTAAAAGAATAAAACATAATGGACAGAAATGTGTAGGAAAATGTCAATAAAACATTAATACGATATTTTGAGCCACTAATCCTACACCTAATAAGTTACCCCTAAACCTACCCATAACAATTTCTTAAAACGTTAAAAGTGGTACCAAAAGTAGTTCAAATGATGATGAGTTCCAGTCGCAGTCCTCTGGCAGTAATAGTTTTTATAGGGTACAGAGCAGAATTTGATTTATTAATCTGTGAAATTATGAATCTGCCTTCTCTCCGTGAAGGCGCGATACTCGTTTAAAATTTCATTCCACTGAAACACGGCATGTCGCAATCTGTCACGAAGCAGGTGAGAACCAATGAGCGTTCGATATCAGTGCTGTTAACAATGTCGTAACGCTTCTCGAGGGTGGCGCTACTTTCAAATTTGAATCATAACGAGCGCGGGCTTTGACTGTGACGGTCGCTGCTGCTGAGAATGAAGATGAAGATCGATGGATAAAGGGCTGAATTTGGATCTGTTCCTTACAAACATGGATTCTAAAGATATGGAGTACAGCAAACAAATAAAATGGATGTGATTTGTGAATTTATGTTGTGCTTTGGTGTATCTTATGGTTGTATTGTCAGTCACTGCATAGGAGAAAATCGCACAGCAAACAAACTAAATATTAAAAAATGGTTAAACAATTACAGAAATTGTATTCATTTTAAGGTTTCAAAGTGTAGTCTCGTTTAACATTATGTAATCCTCCAAAACGAGTTTGCAGCACAAGTCACGAACAGAAATGTTATTTCATATTAAGTAGATGAGTAAACTGCTTTCAATAAATTAGACTAAAAACATGCATATGCATATGACAATTACAACAGATTTAGACCAAAGCCACGATTTTAATATGGGAATTCATATACATGCACACTTTACGTTACATTATTTTGTTTTGTTTTTTTTGCTGTTAATAGCCTATGTAAGTATTTTTACGTTTTAGTGCTATAAATACGTCAATGTTGTACGTTTTTGTGTGTATGAAAACGTAAGTAAATGTACGTGTGGTAGAACCACAATTTATGTAAAAATACACACGTATTCTCATGAGATCACGTTGAAAATAACAACTTTACTCAACAAATTTGTCTCTTACGCTTCCAGGTTTTACGTCAGAATGCCAACTCATTATTGGCCGGCTTTGTTTTTGTGCACAAAGTATTCTCGTCATTTCATGAAATTAAGGTTGAACCACTGCAGTCACGTTGACTGTTTTAACAATGTCTTTAGTACCTATCTGGACCTTGAAAGTGGCGGTTAAATTGCTATGGACGAGTTAGACACCTCTCGGATTTCATCAAAAATATCTTAATTTGTGTTCCGAAGATGAACAAAGGTCTTACGGGTGTGGAACGGCATGAGGGTGAGTAATGACAGAATTTTTATTTTTGGGTGGACTAACCCATTAAGTTAAAATTTTCCACATAAGCTACTTTGCGTAAATGTCCCTGCAGCCTTTGCAAAGTGTTTGCTCTCGTGCAACCTCTCACACTGCCTCTGAGTTCCCAAAACAATAATGCTTACACCAAACATTTCACGGATCAGTGGTTGTTTTCCCCTTGAGCACCAGTTGATCCAGTAATGAACCAAGACCAAATATTAGACTACTGTAAAAACAAAAGGCGGAAAAAAATAAAGTGGACAAGGTGTGGTCAAAGACTGACTTCTGAGAATTTTATGATGGCAATTTAAGGATTGTCACAGAACTATAAAAGGTCATTATTTGGCGAAGGACGGCCTTGTTCTTGAGACGTGTGGGTGCTTGTTGGGAGTTTTGTGACCTTGCTGAAAGAGTGGCAACAAACACTGCAGGTGTAGCTTGGGCTCATCAAGTTTTCGCATTAAAAGCGAGTGGACTTCACTTCAGCAACACCAGACAGCCATGCCCTTACGACCGAGGGCTTCCTCTCAACCAGGAAGAGCGAACACCCTTCCGTCCCTTAAAAACATCACAGTTCTGCGCCCCAGAGCTTCGTCGTCTCACTCGAAGTCGCCTTTAGAGGATGAGCTCTCTTGTCCGGTCTGCTGCGAGGTCTTCACCGACCCCGTGGTCCTGAAGTGCAGCCACAGTTTCTGCCGTGCCTGCCTTCAGCAGTTCTGGAACAGAAAGGCGGCCAAGAGGGAATGTCCAGTTTGCAGGAGGAAGAGCTCTCTGACGGAGCCCACCGTGAGTCTGGCTCTGAAGAACGTGTGCGACGCCATCTTACAGGAGCAGAAAAGACAAGGGTCTGCGAGAGCCGGCTCAGTTTTAGCCAACGGGACGCCCAAACCGGAGGCTCTTTGTGCTACTCACGGGGAGGGACTCAAATTGTTCTGCCAAAATGATGAAGAAGTTCTCTGCTGTGTTTGTCAAACATCTAAGAAACATCAAGGCCACAGTGTGTGTCCTTTGGAAGAGGCAGCAAACGATCTCAAGGTGATAATATTTCTAAGAATATTTCTTAGTTTTAAGCATTTGTTTTACTTGTTTTTTTTTTGGCAGAGTTTAGAGAAACTTTTATCAATTTTTTTTTTTTTTTAGGTTTTTGTAATGGTCATTCTCAATTCTAATTACTGAAATACAATTAAAGGCAGCACAATCAGAATTTATGAATGTAATTTAATATATCATAATAAATAATAATATAGTTTTCACATTATAGTAATGAGAATTTTGGGGAAAATGTGCTTAATTGTCATGAATGTGACTTTTTTTGGTAACACTACTTAAAAAGTGACGTAATTACACGTTACTACATGTACTTCCTATAGTAATAACAGTAAATTCTGCATAATTACAAGTAACTAACCCTAAAACTAACCCTAACCATTAATCTATAGTAAGTACATGTTAAATGTCAATAGTAGGTTCAGATTACCTTGCCTTAATTGAAAATATATTAAAGGGTTAGTTGAAAATTCTGTCATTAAAGGGTTAGTTCACCCAAAAATGAAAATAATATCATTAATTACTCACCCTCATGTCGTTCTTAACCTGTAAGACTTTCGTTCATCTTCAGAACACAAATTAAGATATTTTATTTATAAAAAAACAGTGGATCAACCTTAATATTATAAAGCGACGAGAATACTTTTTGTTGCTAAAAAAACCCCAAAATAACAAGTTTTCAACGATATCTAGTGATGGCCGATTTCAAAATACTGCTTCGAAGCTTTACGAATCTTTTGTTTCGAATGAGTGGTTCAGAGCGCCAAAGTCACATGATTTCAGTAAATGAGGCTTTGTTACGTCATAAGTGTTTTGAAATTTCAATAGTTCACATTACTTTAGGAGTTTGATACACGCTCCGATTCGAAACAAAAGATTCGTAAAGCTTCAAAGCTTCATGAAGCAGTCTTTTGAAATCGCCCATCACTAGATATTGTTGAAAAGTCATTATTTTGTTTTGCAAAAATACAAAAAGTATTCTCGTCACTTAATAATAAGGTTGAACCACTGTAGTCACATGAACTGTTTTTAATATGTCTTTAGTACCTTTCTGTCCATCTGAAAGTGTTAATTATCTTGCTGTCAATGGAGTCCTCACTGAGCCATCGGATTTTATCAACAATATCTTAATTTGTGTTCTGAAGATGAACGAATGTCTTATGGGTGTGGAACAACATGAGGGTGAGTAATAAATTAAATAATTTTCATTTTTGGGTGAACTAACCCTTTAATTACTCTCCCTCATGTTGTTCCATATCGGTAAATCCTTTGTTCATCTATGGAGCACAAATTAAGATCTTTTTGATGAGGTTTCTGTCCCTCCATAGAGCTCCAACGCAACTACTACTTTCAAGGTCCAGAAAGGTAGGAAAGACATCATTAAAGTAATCCATGTGACTCAAGTGGTTTAACCTCAATTTTATGAAGCAACGCAAGGGCTTTGTTTGAGCAACAACCAAAAAACCCCATAATTTGCCACTCTATTTACAAAATAATATCCAAAGCATGTTCACGCAACAATGTAAGTTCTCGCGTGAACACAAAACGCATGCGTCATGGTGCTCTCATGAACACTTGCGCAAATGTTGTTGATGAACACAACACGTATGCGTTATGATGCTTTTTTTTTTTTTGAGAAAATTTGAGTAATTTTCCACAATCATAGAAAACTTGATAATATCCAGGAATTTTAAAAATTGAAGTCATTACAGTTGTGAGCAGTAAAATGACAAATAGTGAATATACGTTTTTCTTGACTATTTAATCAGTTTAAAAAAAATGTTAACAAACTGTCCTAGGCCCTGCTTACACCTGGTATTAAGATGCGTATTGGTAGATTGGATCACGACAGACGAGGTAAATACAGGTGTAAACGGGGTCTAAAACATTTTCAACTTGTCCTTTTTCAACCACTTCCAGATGTAGTCGAAAATGCATTCGACCAGATTGCTTTTGTAATGTAAACACTTGTGTGGTCCAATGCATTTGAACAGCCGCAAAAGATCGCCTAATGCGGAAACATTATCGGAAGCGTGCTAGCCAGACGGGATTTAAACATGTTGGCTGTGTAGACCGAAGTTTGGTTTGAAGATAAAAAATGTACCAAGCACAATGTTCTCTCACCATTCCTGATTTCAAACCCAATGACAGCATTTGGCTGGTCTTGCAGCTGTCAGACAAAAGCGTCTGCTCTCAGTATGTTTTTCCTTCGTCTCCAGTTGCGTTCATATGTAAATTGCGTCCATTACATTGAAAGATCTGTAAACAAGAGAGATGGATTACAACACCAGGTGTAGACAAGTATGCGTCTCCCTCGTCTACTTGTAAACCGATCTACCAAAACACATTTTAATACCAGGTGTAAACCGGGGCATAAAGAGTTATTGTAAATTAGAGTGAAATGTACATTTCTCTTCTCCAGGAGGAAATGCGGCAGATTGTCATCCCGCTTAAGAAAAGTCTTAGACGCCTCTATGAGGCCAAACAAGAATGTGATGACATAACCGTCCACATCAAGGTATCAACAGAGCACGTTCCAGACTTACAAACATCATATGATACACATCAACAGATACCTGCATTACTCAGTGCATTACCTTTTAATGTTCACATAGAACCAAAGACAACAGACAGAGAAACAAATTCACGAGGAGTTTGCAGAGCTTCAACAGTTTCTTTTGAAGGAGGAAGCTGCTAGGATTGCTCTTCTGGGAGAAGAAGAAGAGGCAAAGAAACAGACGATGAAGAAAAAAACTGACATAATCACTCGTGATATACTCACGTTTTCTCAGGCTGTCATGGCCATTGAAAATGAGATTGCTAGTGACAACAGCCTCTTTTTACAGGTAACCTGCTGTATTTGGATTAACTAATCTTATCAATTTTGTACAAACATTAGCACAAGTAACTGGTTTTACTTTTTCCCACAGAACTACAAGAATGTCAAGATGAGGTAATTCTACACTGCACATTTGAAAGTATTTGATTGATTTGTTTGCATATAATCCATCACAGCTAACCTGACTTAATGTCATTACAGAGCTCAGATAACGTTTCACGAACCAGAAGCCGTCCCTGAATCTCTAATCGATGTTGCGGAGCACATCACCTCCCTGAAGTTCAGAGTGTGGGAAAAAATGCAGAGTCTGGTGGAATGCAGTGAGTGTTCAGTTACTATAGAGCTGGATGAGTTTGTGTAAACATTCAGGATTTCAGAATAGGTTTCCTTTAAATTCATGAGTTGGAATTTGAATTGAACAGCTCAGGTTCAAAAGGAAGGGCAGGAAGAGAAAATTACTGCAGTTCAAAGAAAGTCAAAGTTCAAAGTTGGTTTATTCAACAAATGAAGGGAGAAAAACATGTTTTCCATCTAGTAAATCTGCTTCATGTTGTTTGACTCCACTTTGAACTAAATTAAAGCATTCTGGGAAATATGGAACATAAAACAAATATGTAAATACAAAACTCACGCCATTTGTTAAGCCAATATTACTGTGTGAGGATGTTCAAACAAATGCCAAAAAACTACAAATGGCTAGTTGCAGATAGTATTTGGGTCATTGATGGATAAGGTTTTTAAAAATGTTTTTAAAAAAAACATAAGGGAGTTTTATTAAGTGTTAACAATAAAATTATGTAGTTTTTATAATCAATTAACACTACGTTTATCATTTTTTATAATATGGACAAAATTTGTCACCAAAAAAGTCATTTGGTTTAAAGAAAGTTTCGGTTTTACCGAATGACACTTTTGGTTATAACTAATGACGATATTTTCAAGCAATGCTAACAGGCTGATATCTAGCTAGTTAGCTAGCAAAAGGACAATCAAACATTTTATATTTAGTACAAGTTTTTAAAATATTACAACATTTTCCATGTTTTATAGCGGTTGTACCGAATGATCTGATGTTTCGTGTAATGCGTATGAGCAAGTGAAATCATGAATTTTTCAAATAGTTAAAAGAGAGTTAGTTACTTTGCTTCATGACCATGTGGTCCTTTGCAGGTGTCTGAATGATGTCACATCCTGTCACATGATACTGACCGCATGACTTGATCCAAAATGGTTCCTTTATATTGGTTACTCCGAATGACATCAATGAAATTAATTTTTCCGGACATTCTTTCTCATAACAAAGAAACGACTTCTACGCATAATTTTAATACCATTTTGCACTATGTTGATATATGATGTTATAAAATCATGCCAGAATAAAAAATATACATTTATTACATTTAAGATATTTTAATCACAAATGAATTAGCTGTATTGGCATTTGGACGGTTAAACCGAATGACCTTTCGACACTTCAAAATCTTTAAAATGCCTTTATATGTAGTAAAATATAATGAAACACTTTTGGATTCAATAAAAGAGATATAGTTGTACGACCTTACATACTTTGGATGTCATATCTTTGTTTTTTATTATTATTAAAGCCTTTGGACAAAAAAATTACTTGTCACGTCATTGACCCATTTAACACTGAAAAAAAGTTACACACTTGAATGACATTTGAATTCAAATATTTTTTAAACACTTTGTTATAATGTCTTCCCACTTTTTCCACCCCTTAGCTCCAGTGACGCTGGACCCCAACACAGCCTACCCCTGTTTGTCTCTAAGCAAGAATCTAACGAGTGTGTCCAACATGGGGGTGATAAAAGAGCTGCCTGATAACCCTGAGCGCTTCGACCACTTTGTTTTTGTACTGGGCTCCAAGGGTTTCACCTCCGGATGCCATTCCTGGGAGGTGGAGGTGGGCCAAAATAATGACTGGGTAATAGGTGTGGTTAAAGAATCCATAGCCAGGAAAGGCAAAATCTCTGGCTGTCCAGAAGGAGGATTCTGGACCATCGCTCTCTCTGATGGGAAGTACACGGCCATGACCACCCCCCACACACCGCTCAAGCTGAAGGGACACCTGGAAAGGGTCCGAGTGAAGATCGACTATGATGCTGGAGAGGTCAGCTTCTTTGACTCAGTGGACGTCACACCCATCTACACATTTAATGACCACTTTACTGAGAGGATGTTCCCTTTTTTCTGTCCGGGGGCAAATATAAATGGGAACAATCCAGGGCCGCTGAAGATCTGCACTGTGAGAGTGGCAGTATGGAACAGTGCCTCCTGGTGACAGTTAGCTGTACGGCAGCTTTATTTGGGTATTTGTACTCCAGTTATACAGCACCAGTCAAAGGTTTGGAAACATTTACTATTTAATCTAATATTTTTCTGATTTTGGAATAAAATTCAATCATAAAATAACACCAAATCTTTTTATTTGACTCTGCATACTCTGGACCTTCTCAGTGAACTCAGTGAAGTTCATGAGGTGCATATTCACATGTATGCTTGAAACCATTTTGGGAATCAAAATAAATTTTTAATTTGAACCATTTGTAGTTAAGCACAGTTTATATTTGTCAGTCATGTCATTTTCTTTTGCGTCAGAGCTGTCCAGTAAATTACCTGTTGAGACTCATTTTCTGATGTAATAGAATCTCTTATCTACACTCTTAAAAACAAAGGTTCTTTATTGGCATTGATGGTTCCATGAAGAATCTTTAAATTCCATGGAATTCTTCCATTGCACAAAAGGTTATATGTAGTGAAAAAAAGGTGTCAGGGTTGGGTGAAGGGATGAGATGAGGACTCGATGCAGAGAACAGGCTTTTTATTTTTTAATAAAAACAAAAACAAACAATGGCGACAGGACAAGGCTTAGCAGGAATAGACACGATTGGTATGTACAATGATGACGCACTGGCACAGGACTGCAAACACAAATAAACAGGAGAGCAAATAAAGCAGGTAACGAGAGAGGACAGATAGGGCAAATGAACCAATAATCAGATAACAAGAAGGGTGGGGTTAGACAATAAACGAATATGACAAGCCATGTGCTCACACCAAACATAAAAACAAGAGCACATGGTCAACGAACACAATCAAAAACCATGTGCTCAAACAAAACAAGACGCAAACATGCAGCCAATGCAAGCTCTCACCGACTGCGTGTCTACATAGCACAAGAAAAGAAGAAAGCAGACGGCCAATATAAACATGAACTGTGTGCTAACCCAAACACAACACACACACACACACACAGAAGAGTGAACGGCCAAAGTTAGGTCGAAACGACACACTTAACGATTAGCTAAATCATTCTAAGACTGATTTGAACACACTATATGATTTTGACTGTAAACACTGACTAAACGCAACTGGCTCTGATTCAGTGCGTTTGGGCATGATCAGTCATAAGTATAAAATTGCATTTAAAATTGACATTACAATCGTTAAGTGTGTCCCTGGCTTCAGGGCTCTGCCTCCAAACAAGAATAAACCAGACCAAAGTGACAAAACTTTCTTTAGGTTTGTAAAATGTTGCAAAAAAAACATGGTTCTTTTAAGAACTGTTCACTGAAACATTCTTTGGGGAACCAAAATGATTATTTATTTTGGAACCTTATTTTTAAGAGTGTATTATCCTCACTGAGGCTAATTATGATGACAGATTTTCCTCCACTGTGGACTCATGCTGGCATCCCAGTTTAGGCTTTCACCCTTGTATGCTGCAGCAGTAAAGACAGACTCTTCAACATTTCTTGGAGAGACCGAGCAAAAATAAGCATGCCCACTCTTTATATAGTAGTTGTCAACCCATGTTGATTACGTTCATGGCACAAACTGACCAAAACTGATTTATCAGTTACTTCTCAGAACTGAAGTCCCCATTATCAGTGTTCACCCAACAACGGCTAGCCTCATATTCTTAGCCAGAACACATAACTTGTTTTTCTTCTAAAGTTTCTCTGCCACATATACCCACAATTCCCAAACATGTCTTCATAAAAGCAAAACGGAGTAAAAAAAGTAAAATACAAAATTTTCTGACCTGCAAAACTAATTTTAAGCATAAGACTTTAGATCAACAGGTTTTGAAGCTCATGAGAAATGTAGTGAAATGTGTGCAAACCATTGATTGGTAGTTTTATGTATTATATGTTTGTATAATTTACTGATATTTACATCTACCTCATATATAAATGTCACTATGTAACAAAATGTCAAATCAGAAAAGTCAGTTGTATTTATTGTACTTTTCACAATGCTACGTTTAGTTCAAGTCTTATATTAGCTTGGTAAACCCAGTAGATGTATGTAATAATTTATGAAATTGAAGTTTGTTTGTTTTTTTTCATCAAAATGTAAAATAAATTATTGTGTCTATAAGGTAGATCCCATATTGTTTGCTGAGGTGCATGTAGTAGCATTGAAATGCTACCAGAAAATACAACATTAAATACTAAATATGTGAAGTATTGGTGTTTTTTCCAAAATGGTAAATGACAAATTATAAAGATTGGAAAAAATGACAATATTGCAGTATTGTTTGTTTAGTAAGTTTTATTGTAACGGACATGCTAGAAAATGAAGTTTCCATTTGTCTGTCGTAAAAGTTAATGGCTGTGCTTATCACATTATTTATGATAGGTAATACAGCGTATCTGGATTAGCCCTTCGGTGACCTTCCTTATGGAAGAGTCTCTGCTTTGTGCTTCTGGTTTACCAGGGCATTGTTTCTCCAGTGTAGTCCAAGAATCCACCATGCTGCTTCTCAGTAAGGCTGCCAATGACACTCAGTATCCCCTCCACACTTTGTCTGGTGTTGATAGGGGCCTGGTGGACAAGCAGAGAATAACAAGCAATTAAAATAGTGCAATGTTGTCAAACAGAGACCATCTGTGTGCTTTTGTAATTTTTAAGCCTCGTGTTGTTTGGTTTCTGAGAGACTCTAGGATCATTTTAATGATGAATATTAACGTTGAAGAATCATACTGATTTTTAAATTCCTTATGAGAGCTGATTATGAACAAAATTTCAATTTTAACACTTACGTCATATACAATGCAACTTTTTGAATGGAAGAAAACAGGAAGAAATGCACAGATACTGCCTAATATATTTATCAGTTATGCCGCGCAGCGATTTTCACTTGTACGTATCAGAGGATTATTACAGCAGCTGACGTTAATGGAGGAATTTGCAGCTTTACTCGCAAACTACAATTTCTGTTCATCAATAAGATGAGAATCAGACCCGATATAACGATTAGCTAAATCATTCTAATCATTCTAAGCTAACTCAAATACACTCAAATTAATTACATGAATTGATAAGTGTACTATCAGAGTAGTAATAAAGATGTTTGCCGTCGAAATGATGACAGTAGCACACACAAAAGTAGTAGCCGTTCCGTGCTTAGGCACAGTTTGCGCTCACACTGCATGCGAACTGCGCTCGAGCCCAACTGAACCGCGCTCTGGCCCACCTCTTCCAAGCGGGCCAGGGCTGGCTAAACGAACCGCGCCAGGGAACGGAACGGAGCACTCACACTTGTCAAAAGAACCGGGCTTTGAGGGTCAAACACGCTTGGGCACGGTTCAGAGCGCCTAGTGTGAGTACACCCTTAGTCTGGGACTAGCTTAAGCCTTGTCTGTGAAACTGGGGGCTAATGTACTTCTGAGAGACCTCAATCTACTTACTAGCTTTCGATTCCAGAGGAACATATTGATATTTAAATGGAATATTAGTTAATTTTAAAGTTTAAAAAAATAAAAATAATCCTGTTCCAGCAAATCTAGGAGAGTGAATTATTACTGAATCCAGATTTACCTGATCTCCCCCCATGTCTGTCTTCACCCATCCTGGGTGAAGGGAAATGCAGAGGATCTCATCTGCTTTTAAGTCCCTAGCAGTGTACACGGTCAACATGTTAAGACCTGCCTGAAAGGAAAACAGATGCATGACAAATTTTGTTCACACGTAAGTTTGTTCACACAGCAACCACTTCTAATTTGATTTCAGATTCAAATCAGTTGAGACAGTGTTTGTACCAGTACTGGTCATAACAAACACAATACAGTGTACTGTTCAGACAGTACAGTAGTCAATTATGAATTTGCACAATTACTACACATTATTGCACTATTATTACATATATTTAGTTTCCTGAATGGAAAAAAAGGAGAAAAAAAAACTATTTGAAATCCAATCTGACCATTCAGACTGAAACACATTTCGAAATAGATCTGATTTGAGACCACATTTTCCTGCCTGTCTCAAAAGAGAAAAAGCCTTCTTGCATACCTTGCTGATACTGTATGGGAAAAGTGGGAATGGCTCTGGCGATGATAGCATGATGCCCATAGATGATGAATCTGTGGAGATGTTGATCAAAGCTGCTTTATCACAGGACATCCCTGGTTTGCCACTGGCTTTAGCTGCTGCTTGCAGATACGGCAGGTACTCCTGATTAAAGACGTTCACCACCAAGTGTTTAGATATTGAAAGAAATCAAGTCTTGTTTTAGATTCGTCTTGCTCCCAAAAGCTCTTTCCATTACCCTAATGACAAATAAAGGTCCTATCACGTTGGTGTTGAAGGCGTGGATCATGTCCTCAACAGTGGCGGTCCACATGGTTTTTTGTGGCAACACTGCAGCATTATTTATGATCAGGTTCAAACCATTCTTACCCAGTAGAGAACCCACTTTCTTGGCAGATTCTTTGATACTGTTTGGATCAGCAACATCTAATATTGGCAGAAAAAATATAGCAGTTGTTAAATTTTAACCTCAAAATACAACTTATTTTGAAATGTAAAACGTAGTCTAAAAGAAGAATGCACATTTACCAAGCTGCACAATGGTGATGACACCAGGATGCTCTTTGGCCAGTTGTCTCAGTGCCTGAATCAGAAAAATAATACAAATGATAAATTACAGATTTCTTTAGCTGTCTTCTGTCCTAAGCTCTTGAATACTCACCTCAGAATTTGTCCCATCTGGGTCACGACATGCAGCAAAAATCTTGGAGCAATGGGCCTCCAGGAGTTGCTTGACCATTTCTAGACCCAAGCCTCGGTTGCCCCCAGTCACGAGAGCACTGCAAGCCTTTAATGTCGCCATGTCCAAAGATGATCAGTCTGGTTCTATCATCCAATCTGCCTCACTGGGCTTTTTATATGGGATGCGGAGTGGATGGCACACCCCATTTTGCACTGGTCTGTTGTCCTATTGTTGTAGAGAGAGCCATGATAAGTCAATATGACATTACAAAGCATAAACTTATCGGCACTAATAGTTAGTAGAGTAATAAAACTGCTTTACAACAATCACATGTCAGGAGTGAGAGTAGAGATTAAAGATCAGGCGCCATATTCACAATACATTTTATCTTACCACTAAGAGTTCTCCTAAATGTCAGTAAAAGTTCTTAGTTAAGATTTTTCTCTTAAAACCTATTCACAAAGCTGCTGAGACCAATGTTTACTAAGGAATAGAGAGAAGTCTTAAGCTAGGAATAAGGGCGGGGTTGACCTTGTTTCTATGGATGGTGTCAACATGCTTACTAACTATGACCACAGTGATTGGCTGATGGGGGAGGAGTCTCTGTCAGCGATTTAATCATAGAAATATTCTAAAATGAGGTATCATGTTGCCATATTCAAATAAAGGTTTTAAAATGTAGGCTGAATGTCACTAATTAGTATTATGAGCTAGAAAACAACATATAGAAAAAAAACTGCACTGAGATAATTTACTTTAGTTTTGTCAAAACAGCATTACAGAAACTAGGAAAGGATTTCCCCTTGATGCTTTGTACAGGGCTGGATAGGAAGAGTAAATGTTGAAATAATTTTTTTTTTTATGCATTTTTTTCAACATGAAAAAAAATTGGGAGACTTGTTAATGTTTAATGTTCTTTTATGTTTATTTTTAAAAGAGTTTCTGGTATAGTTTTTGGAGGTTACCATTGTGGTGAAGTGTAGAGCATGTGCTTGGGATGAGGACCTACAACAATTGCAGTTGTTGTAATTATATAAAAAAAGGCTACTTTGGGCAAGCCATGGATGTAACAAAAGCATCTCCTGGCATCTAATTTGTTTTTGCTTGTGGAAGGTATGACCCATAAACTGAAGAGCTGATTATTAGCTCCATTATCGCCAATGTGACCTTGAGTAAGGTATTTATCTATAGGTTGTTCAAGAAAATCATTCCCTGTAATAATTTAACTGTTCAGGATACTTTAGATAAAAATAATGTTAAATGAACCACACAGAATAAACAGAACAAAGAATGTGTTGATAAAGATCAGAGCCTTCACAACTTCTGCTGCTTGGTTGAAGAAAAGTCATATTTCAGAGAGGACAGATAGGGCAAATGAACCAATAATCAGATAACAAGAAGGGCGGGGTTAGACAATAAACAGGAGAGCACATGGCACATAGAAATGAATATGACAAGCCATGTGCTCACACCAAACATAAAAACAAGAACACATGGTCAACGAACACAATCAAAAACCATGTGCTCAAACAAAACAAGACACAAACATGCAGCCAATGCAAGCTCTCACCGACTGCGTGTCTACATAGCAAGAGACAAGAAGAAAGCAGACGGCCAATATAAACATGAACTATGTGCTAAACCAAACACAACATACACACACAGAAGAGTGAACGGCCAAAGATAGGTTGAAACTGCACAACAAGACAGAACGCATGGAGAATGAGGGAATGCTCATCCCGTGCTTACAACATAAGACAAACACAGAGAGCATGACTGCCCAAACCCAGACACAGAACCAAAACCAAACTAGACTAAAGTGCTGGGAACTCAACACCACACGCAAACGAAACCGCATTAGGCCCAAGTGAACTCAGAACTGCATGCCCACAATGACAAGACTGAAGGAGTGTTAAGCCGGGGCACACTTAAGCTGCGCACACACTTAACGATTGTAAGGCCGATTATGAATGTAAATTGATACTTATGACTGGTCACGCTCAAACGCATCCAGTCAGAGCCAGTTGCGTTCAGTCTGCGATCACGGTCAGTGTTCAAATTCCATGTGTAAGTATTTAAATCTGCTTCAGTCGCAGGAAACAATCGCTGTATGTTGAGCACAGTCTTAGAATGTTTTAGCTAGTTGTTAAATGTGTGCACGGCTTTAACGGCTAGATGAAACATTCCAAGATTGATTTGAACACACTATATGATTTTGACTGTAAACACTGACTAAACGCAACTGGCTCTGACTCAGTGCGTTTGGGCATGATCAGTCGTAAGTATACATTTGCATTTAAAATTGACATTACAATCGTTAAGTGTGTCCCTGGCTTCAGGGCTCTGCCTCCAAATAAGAATAAACCAGACCAAAGTGACAACATTTTCTTTAGGTTTGTAAAATGTTGCAAAAAAACACGGTTCTTTTAAGAACTGTTCACTGGAACATTCTTTAGGGAACCAAAATGATTATTTCTTAGCCAAAACACATCACTTGTTTTTCTTCTAAAGTGTCTCTGCCACATATACCCACAATTCCCAAACATGTCTTCATAAAAGCAAAACAGAGTAAAAAAAGTCAAATACAAAATTTCCTGACCTGCAAAACTAATTTTAAGCATAAGACTTTAGATCAACAGGTTTTGAAGCTTATGAGAAATGTAGTGAAATGTGTGCAGACCTTTGGTTGTGTCACGGAGTCACTTCCCACCACCAACGCACAACACACATCGTCACCGGATTTCCACGCTCCGCCCACTCATTCCCAATCACCCGGATACTGATCAGCAGCACTTACACCTCATCACACCAGCACTATAAGAACACTCACTTCCCGCACTTCAGTGTCTGGTCTCGTTTGTACATACCTGGACTCCTTACCTCTCCTCCGATGTCTCCGTGTCTCCACTCCTTCGTCAAGTCTTGTCTTCCCTCGTCGATTCATCTACAAAAGAGAAAGGACTCTATTACTGTTCAGCTAAGTGACTATACTCAACGTGCTCATATCTGCAAACTACTTACAAGTGTTATTCCTGTGTTTGTACCTCTGTCTCAAAATAAACAACCTGTGTTACGTTTACCCTTTTCTGCCTGTCTGTGTCTGACAGAAGACCAGACCGTATGCAGAACTCCACGAACACAGGCGAGGATCATACCCCGAGGATTCAGCACCCGCTGTAACAACTTCTTCAGCTGCCTCTGCCAGTCCCATGGCCCGATCAGCGACATTCACAGGCACGGCGGAGGACTGCAGCGGGTTTCTACTTCAATGCTCGCTATATCTAGAAGCACAGTCTCATCTCTTCGCTACGGAACATGCCAGGGTGGCGGTTATCATCTCTCTGCTGTCTGGACGAGTTTTACAATGGGTGCAACCCCTCTGGGAATCCAACACTCCGGTAACAGCCATGATTAACAACTTCTTCAGCCATTTCAGAGAGGTTTTCGGACAAAGCACAGCTGACCTGTCCGTACATGACCAACTGTTCAATCTACACCAAGGCGAAGAGACTGTGAATATGTATGCACTCCATTTCCGCACTTTGGCGGCTGCCAGTGGATGGAATGAAACGGCACTAATTACAGCTTTCCGTCAAGGACTCACTCCTAAAGTGAAAGAGTTAATGGTCATGTACGATGATTCTATGGGTCTAGAAAACCTAATTCAAAAGACTATACGAGTGGCTCAACGCTTCTCTGCATGTGCTTTGCTTTCACCCGCTGCCAGTTCTCTGCCTGCCTCACCATCTGTCGCCCCACCAGAACCTGAACAAATGCAGGTAGATTCCTTCCATCTCACCCGAGCGGAGCATCAGAGAAGAATTAAACAATGTCTGTGTCTCTACTGTGGGGGAGAAGGACATGTCATCGCCGTGTGTCCCATCCGACCACCCCACCCAGCGGTGAGTACTATTCAAGTTCCAGCTCAAATTGCACCTCTTACAAGAACTAAAGTCCAACTGTTAAACTCTCATGTTTGTGCTTCAGCGCAAGTCCTCCTAGACTCTGGATCAGCAGGAAACTTCATCAGCACTTACGTTCTTCAGAAACTCAATGTACGTCACAAACAATGTCAACAAGATCTATGGATTCAAACGATTCAAGGAAAACCGCTGGGCTGTGGTCACATCACACACTTCTTTCCCACACTGACGCTCCAAATCTGCTGCCTGCATTCAGAGGAGATCACGTTCATGGTGCTGGAGGGATCCACGGCTGACATCATCCTGGGACGCCCCTGGTTAACACAACATCAACCTCAAGTACAATGGAACACTGGGGAAATCCTGAAATGGGGTGACAGCTGTTTCCAATCCTGCTTATCTCCGCAGCCACCTGTGAAGTTCCAGTCTAACTCCTTCCATTCCAAATATGTTCCTCTTCTCTCTACCTCCATTGAAAGTCCAGAAATGGATCAGAAAGTGGAAATTCCTCTAGAATACCGGGCGTTCCAGGATGTATTCAGTAAGTGATTGGCAACCCAACTTCTACCTCACCATGGGACAGTGCCATCGACCTGCTACCTGGGGCTACTTTACCCAAGGGTAGTTCATCCATTGTCCATCCTGGAGCAAAAGGCCATGGAGGAGTATGTCAAAGAAGCCCTGAATCAGCGATTCATCCATCCATCGACTTCCCCTGCCGCTTCAAGCTTCTTCTTTGTGGCCAAGAAGGACGGAGGCTTGAGGCCATGCATTGATTACCGTCACCTGAACTCCCAGACAGTCAAATTCAGTTATCCCCTTCCTCTGGTCCCAGCAGCTCTTGAACAGCTCAGGGGAGCTCGCATCTTCTCTCAGCTGGACCTGAGGAGTGTGTATAAACTCATTTGTATCCGCCGGGGGATGAGTGGAAGACTGCCTTTTTAACACCATCTGGCCACTATAAGTACCGGGTTATGCTGTACGGCCTGTCCAACTCTCGCTCCGTGTTCCAGAACTATATGAATGAGGTGTTCCGGGAGTTCCTCCACCAGTTTGTCATATATTGTACATCGATGACATCCTCATCTACTCCCGGAACCAGGCAGAACATCACCAACACGTCTCCCAGGTCATAGAGAAGCTACGTGAACACCATCTGTACCTCAAGCTGGAGAAGTGCGAGTTCCATACCACCTCTGTTGACTTCCTAGGTTACATCATCAACCAACAAGGCATACAGATGGACCAGAGGAAGGTGGACACCATCTGCAACTGGCCCCTTCCGTCTACCGTCAAGGAGTTAAAACACTTCCTAGGATTTGCAAACTTCTATAGACGCTTCATTCACAACTACAGGCTTCTCAGTGCACCCCTCACATCTCTCCTCAAGGGCCGGCCCATGTCTCTGTCCTGAAACCCATCTGCCTGAGAAGCCTTCCACCAGCTCCAAGAAGCTTTCCTCACCGCTCCGATCCTGGTCCACCCAAATCCTGAATTCTCTTTCGTCGTGGAGGTGGGCGCCTCATCCACCAGGGTCGGAGCGGTGTTGTCCCAGCGGCAGGGTGATCCACCATGACTCCATCCATGTGCCGTTTTCTCAAAGAAGCTATCCCCGGCGGAGCAGAATTACAACATCGGTAACAGAGAACTGCTCGCCATAAAGTTAGCCTGGGTTTCCAACCTCCTCTCTTCCCCTGGTCGGGTGAGACCTCCGAGGTTCCAGCTGTCAACCACTGGTTCCAGCAGAGCGAGAGAGTGTGGGACTCAGCTCATGTACATCTCCAACAGGCAGTTTGGAGACACAAACGGCATGCGGATGCCAGAAGAGGACCAAGTACACAGTACTAACCTGGCCAGAAGCTATGGCTCTCTACACTGGACATCCATCTCCAACTGCCCTGTTGTAAGCTGAGTTCCCGGTACATAGGTCCCTTCACCATCCAGAGGCAGCTCAACGAAGTCACCTACCGGCTCAACTTATCCACAGATCCCGGTGACGACGTGGTACCTCCTCCTCCTGACATCGCTAAGGAAGAGAACATCTACCAGGTGCGGGCGATCCTCGACTCTCGACGACGGGGTCCCACGCTGGAATACCTTTGCCCTGTCCCAAATGGCACACCCCGCACTTGTGGACTTCCTCAGAGTCCACACTTTGGTGACGTCATGTAGTGCAGACCTATAGGGCCCTTGGTGCGAGTCATATCCCCGGTGGGGATAAAAAAAATATCCCCCCCCCCGGGTGATGCTACACCACAAACCACCAACAGAGCATATAAAATACCAAAAATAAAAATCTTTTTTTTTTAAAACATCGCCAAGTAAAACGCTGCGTTTATATATAGAACTGTCTCTTTACGACCACAACAAATGGGACACGTTTCAGACGTGCATTCCGGCTTCGCCTCAGCGCAAGTCAAACGAGCGCGGAAAAGATGACGACGAGAGAGCTTCAGTTGAACAACTGTGAACTGCGGTCAGATGAGATGTTGTCAGGGTATGTTGGTAAAACTCAGAAAAATTAACATGACTGTCCAGTCAGCCGTTATACTGTGCTCGTGGCGCGCACTCAAGAATTGCTGCGCTAATGCACCGGCGCGCGCTGCATAATTACTTTATTATAGCTTAAATAAAGCGCAAAAGAAACTACGAACAATGACCGTCATTGTTCTGTTGTAAGTGAAGTCATGAAATTACCACGCATGCGATTAAAGCTGCCTCAAAACTGTGCATGCATGTATTTGTTGACAATTTGTTGGCCTTGAAACGTCTTAAAAATGCACATATGTACACCAAGGAAATCTAAATTTTCTCGGGGGAACATGCCCCCGTACCCCCTAGCAAACTACATTTTCTGACCTCGGTAAGGAAACCCTGTATATCACAAATATCTTATACATATATTATAATATTTTGCATCGAGAACAGGTTTCTTTTCTTTTGCAAAATATTATCTCCATGTCAACTACACAGCCTGCTTTTGCTTATGCCACCTGGGCATTAGACATTATATACACATGCTTATTTAAATAATGTATACAGTTGTAATAATACATACTGTTCCATTTGAACTAAGATTACAATTGTAAAGAGTTTCAGATGAATTTACAGGTTTAAATATAAATACTAGGTTTACATATGACTCAGTAAAGCCCTGACATTCGGTTCTATTTATTTAATGAATCATAATGCGATCGTATTATTCAACGTGCTATTATTATGTTTGAGATATCAACCACTGGTCGATGACCATAATGTTTGTATAAACTGTAGGTAACAACTGGTAAAATGTACACCTAGGTCATAAAAACCGTAATGATACCTACACTTAAATATTTTCTTCTCAGCCATGTCATCAATTGCTCGAGTGAAATCTCCTCCCATCCATTGTCTGATTGGCCTGATTGGCCTTTTTGCAATGATTCCTGGGTAGTTAAAGTGTGTGGAGCCTGCATCTTCAAGGGTACAAAGGGGGCGCTGCTGAGCACACTTCAGAGCGTTAAAATGCTGAATGGGACGGCCTACGGACTCGTAGACTCGGCGAGCACGCGCAATTTAAGTCCACGAGACCGAAAGTCCTCATGAAGTGTGCCATTTGGGACAGGGCCCTTGTCGACTGGGAAGACTACGGCCCGAGAAGTGTTCCTGGGTCAACAGTCACGACATCCTCGATCTGTTCCAGCGAATCTAGGAAAGTGAATTATTACTGAATCCAGATTTACCTGATCTCCCCCCATGTCTGTCTTCACCCATCCTGGGTGAAGGGAAATGCAGAGGATCTCATCTGCTTTTAAGTCCCTAGCAGTATACACGGTCAACATGTTAAGACCTGCCTGAAAGGAAAACAGATGCATGACAAATTTTGTTAACACTTAAGTTTGTTCACACTGCAACCACTTCTAATTTGATTTCAGATTCAAATCAGTTGAGACAGTGTTTGTACCAGTACTGGTCATAACAATTACAGTACAGTGTACTGTTCAGACAGTACAGTAGTCAATTATGAATTTGCACAATTACTACACATTATTGCACTATTATTACATATATTTAGTTTCCTGAATGGAAAAAAAGGAGAAAAAAAAACTATTTGAAATCCAATCTGACCATTCAGACTGAAACACATTTCGAAATAGATCTGATTTGAGACCACATTTTCCTGCCTGTCTCAAAAGAGAAAAAGCCTTCTTGCATACCTTGCTGATACTGTATGGGAAAAGTGGGAATGGCTCTGGCGATGATAGCATGATGCCCATAGATGATGAATCTGTGGAGATGTTGATCACAGCTGCTTTATCACAGGACATCCCTGGTTTGCCACTGGCTTTAGCTGCTGCTTGCAGATACGGCAGGTACTCCTGATTAAAGACGTTCACCACCAAGTGTTTAGATATTGAAAGAAATCAAGTCTTGTTTTAGATTCGTCTTGCTCCCAAAAGCTCTTTCCATTACCCTAATGACAAATAAAGGTCGTATCACGTTGGTGTTGAAGGCGTGGATCATGTCCTCAACAGTGGCGGTCCACATGGTTTTTTGTGGCAACACTGCAGCATTATTTATGATCAGGTTCAAACCATTCTTACCCAATAGAGAACCCACTTTCTTGGCAGATTCTTTGATACTGTTTGGATCAGCAACATCTAATATTGGCAGTAAAAAAAAATAGCAGTTGTTAAATTCTAACCTCAAAATACAACTTATTTTGAAATGTAAAACGTAGTCTAAAAGAAGAATGCACATTTACCAAGCTGCACAAGGGTGATGACACCAGGATGCTCTTTGGCCAGTTGTCTCAGTGCCTGAATCAGAAAAATAATACAAATGATAAATTACAGATTTCTTTAGCTGTCTTCTGTCCTAAGCTCTTGAATACTCACCTCAGAATTTGTCCCATCTGGGTCACGACATGCAGCAAAAATCTTGGAGCAATGGGCCTCCAGGAGTTGCTTGACCATTTCTAGACCCAAGCCTCGGTTGCCCCCAGTCACGAGAGCACTGCAAGCCTTTAATGTCGCCATGTCCAAAGATGATCAGTCTGGTTCTATCATCCAATCTGCCTCACTGGGCTTTTTATATGGGATGCAGAGTGGATGGCACACCCCATATTGTTGTAGAAATAGATGGAGAGAGCACCATGATGAGTCAATATGACATTACAAAGTGACTAAGCATAAACTTATCGGCACTATTTTTTTTTTTTTTTTGAGTAATAAAACTGCTTGGACACTTTCCAAACAGCTTTATAACAATCACGTCAGGAGTGAGAGTAGAGATTAAAGATCAGGCGCCATATTAACAATACATTTTATCTTACCACTAAGAGTTCTTCTAAATGGCAGTAAAAGTTCTTAGTTAAGATTTTTCTCTTAAAACCTATTCACAAAGCTGCTGAGACCAATGTTTACTAAGGAATAGAGAGAAGTCTTAAGCTAGGAATAAGGGCGGGGTTGACCTTGTTTCTATGGATGATGTCAACATGCTTACTAACTATGACCACCGTGATTGGCTGATGGGGGAGGAGTCTCTGTCAGCGATTTAATCATAGAAATATTCTAGAATGAGGTATCATCTTGCCATATTCAAATAAAAGTTTTAAAATACAAATGTTGCGTTTTGGCTCAACTCAATATTTTCATTGTGAAAGAACATGTTTCAGTCAAAAATAACATTTGATGCTTGTTCAATTTACATAAGTAAATTAAGCTAATCCAACATAATTCTTTTCAACCACTTTTTTTTAATCCATTTGAGTTGAGATAAATTATTTGAATTGTGTTAAAATAGCATTACAGAAACTAGCAACAGGATTTCCCCTTCCCATCATGCTTTGCACAGGGCTGAATATGATGTTGAAATAAAATGTTATTTTATGCATTTTCTTTTTATTAACATGAAAAAAATTGGGAGGCTTGTTAATGTTTAATGTTCTTTTATGTTTATTTTTAAAAGAGTTTCTGGTATAGTTTTTGGAGGTTACCATTGTGGTGAAGTGTAGAGCATGTGCTGCTAACAACAATTACAGTTGTTTTATTAATAAAAAACAACTACTTTGGGTACTTTGTAACAAAAAAAAAAAAAAATCTTTGCAGAATAAAGATTTGGTAAAAGGTTTTCTTGTTAGATAACATTTGTAAAGGTTGCAAAAATTGTTCTTGAATATGTTCACTAAATAGACAAATCAGTTTGATTACTTGTTTTAATTTTTGTTTGATGTGAATTTTAAGATAATTAAACTGAATAGTTTTGGATAAAATTAAGAATGTTAACTAAATGGCACTGAATTAACCTTATATAAAAAACTTAGGCTTACTGAAATAAACAATATTAATTAAATGCAACATAAACTAGGTACATGGAACCCGTAACTGTAAATCCAACGTGTAATTTTTTTTTTGCTTGTGGAAGGTATGACCCATAAACTGAAGAGCTGATTATTAGCTCCATTATCACCAATGTGACCTTGAGTAAGGTATTTATCTATAGTTATGTTTAAGAGAATCATTCCCTGTAATAATTTAACTGTTCAGGATACTTTAGATAATAAAAAAAACAACAACAAAAAAAACATGTTAAATGAACTGCACTGAATAAACAGAACAAAGAATGTGTTGATAAAGATCAGAGCCTTCTGGCTGCTTGGTTGAAGAAAAGTCAGTAACTAATATATCATTTGACACATAGTTTTTAAACTTGAATTGTTTGAAGAAACTGTCTTTCCTTAGTTAACTTCCATATTACTTCCAAAAATAGATTTACATGTAACCCAGCCCTTTTAATTCTCAGTAAGAACTTATGTAAATGTATGACAGAATTAAAGTCAATCTGGTTTGTAATAAGTGAAACTGGTAATGCTCTGCTGAGATCTTGAGAGATTTATTGTCTTCTTTCATCACAGTTGATGTCATCTAAGGCTTTGAGTGATGAAATGTATACTTTGAATGCAATGCAAGTTGCTTTGGATAAAAGTGTCTGCCAAATGTGAAAAATGTAAATGTGCACACAGCCAAGGGAATAACGTCAAAGTGGTGGATCCTGTTGCCAACCCTAAATATGAAAGAACAAAGCGGCAGGACCATCAATTATTAACTTTTCTCCCTAATTCAACTGTGTGTGTAACTGATAAGCACAGTCATTGCAGAATACAGTAAATAAACAGAGACAGTACTGCTTTATTGATCAGAATGAATTATTGTATGAAATTTACAATTGTCATGGGTCTGTCATAAACATTGGCCTGCAATTAAGTGCTTCTGATTACACGTGGCCTTATTTGGTTAATAGATTAAATAGGGCAGTTTGGACCAGGACCAGCTCTTTGGTGACCTCTCATATTGTTCTCCTGGTTTACCAGGGCATCGTCTCTCCAGTGTAGTCCAAGAATCCACCGTGCTGCTTCTCAGTAAGACTGCCAATGACACGCAACATCCCTTCCACACTTTCTTTTGGTTCAAGTGGTGCCTGGTAAAAATAAAAATATGTTGTTCACTAACATCCATCAATCCATTTCCAAATTGCTTGTCCTATGTAGGTTTGGGGGGATGCCGGAACCTAATCCCAGCGTCTCTGGCAGGAAAATGAAAGTGAAGGGTGAAAGTGAAGGCCAAGTCTATAACCCATACTAGGAATTTGTAAAATTGCAATTTTCTCACAATTTACAAATAGTTGGAAACATTTGGGATATTGTAAGTACTCAAGAGAACAAAATATATAACACTGGCCTAGTGGTTATTACATATTGCATCCTTTAAAGTCCAATTTTTTTAATGCCCTTCCCTCGCTAACTTCCCTCCACTCGAGTGTACATCATTGCTTATGTTCGCATCATTCCTAGGCCTCTATGTGTGCTTGGGCGGTTGGAGAAAATATGAAAAAATTACAAAAACAAAAATTATAAACTATAATAGTCAGCTTAAGGTAGATATGAGTATTATGCAGTTAATGCCAAAAATGTCAAAATAACTCCAATATCATACACTAGTTGTGTGGGGTGGGGGTAAATTAAACATGGTCTGCTGCATTTTTCATGGCATTTTGACCAGTATGTAGTTCTGTCACTGACTCGTTTCCTGATTACATACAAAATGTTTTTAATATCTTGACTGTCATAGTCACAATATAATTAAACCAACACTTGATAAAGAAAAAAAGGAAAGCTCCAAAAAAAGCATGTTGAACAGAAAAATCCATGGACTCATCAGCACTCACCTTTTCTCCACCCATTTCAGTCTTCACCCATCCTGGATGAAGGGCCATGCAGAGGATCTCATCTGCCTTTAACTCCTCAGCAGCCAACACAGTCAGCATGTTCAAACCTGCCTGATATGTAAACAAACTTTGAGTTATATCAGTTCATGCCATCAGTTCTTCATGAGGACTGCGTTTAACCCTTTCAAGAGTGAGTTTGCGTGTCACGTACGCTGAACGCAGCCACAAAATGACAGATAGATCTCTATTATTTTGTTTTTCCTTTTTTATTTAAAATATTCACAAACTTGCTTACCATGTCATCAACTATCTGATATTCCGATCATCAGATATGTGTAAGTGAGTGTGTTTTGTTGTTTAAAAACCTTTATAAATGATCTTTATCTTGATCTATAACGCAAGAGAGGTGCCACCATCTTAGTTTGCGCTGCAGTTCACAGAGTCCTGTCAGTCAGATTTACAGCAGGTGAATTTATCAGTTTCTCCCAAAATATGCAAGTAAGTGGC
Organism: Ancherythroculter nigrocauda; assembly: GCA_036281575.1. Lineage (NCBI taxonomy): Eukaryota > Metazoa > Chordata > Actinopteri > Cypriniformes > Xenocyprididae > Ancherythroculter > Ancherythroculter nigrocauda. The sequence continues at coordinate 57,719,387 of VTFQ01000001.1, read as the reverse complement.
TGGTGAACTGGAAGAATAATAGAGTAAACTTTATAGTTACTTAGGCCCATTATGTGTGTCTGATATGAATAAATGTCGTCGATTTTATTTGAATAGATTGTTATTGCTGCTTCCACTGATGTCTGACATCTGTGTGTATTTTATAAATTCTAAATGTATTGTTTTACTGGTGCTTATGCATATTTAAATGTATGCAACATTAAAAAAACAAACAAACAAAAAAAAAACATTATGTGGCTAAAACACTAAAGTAACTAAAGTAACTAAAGTAAACACACTGATATATGACAAGAGCTGAGCGCGTCTTGTCTCGCAGCCAAAGCGCGAAAGCACAGTTTGAATCTGCCAGTTATGTGACCGTACGCCCAGGGGAACAGAAATAAAAATCCCATATGTGGGACCGTAAACCTCAAAGGGTTTATCTAGTGTCGAAGCAGGACTTTGGTGTAGCCTACCTTGCTCACACAATATGGCAACACTGGGAACTGTTCGTACACGGAAGGCATTCTGCTAAGAGATCCTCCAAGAGTGGAGATGTTGATGACAGCTGCTTTATTACAGGACATGCCTGGTGTCCCACTGGCTTTGGCTGCTGTTCGTAGATATGGTAGGAACTCCTATGTAAAGGAAAGAGAAAGAATTACATATCTCTGTATTTGGCACATATTCAATGAAGGTAGCGTTATTAATAATATCGACATTAAGTCTATTGTATACTGTAGCTTATTCTATAAACTCAATTCTATAAACTCAAGAAAAGCGGTCAACTGATTGTCAGGTCAATGTTGTGATCTATTATTACTAGTCAACACAGACCGAATGCATTGACTGTCAGAAAAACAGACTAAAGAGTGCAACTTGCAGCAAGCTCAAACAACAAACTACTGATAAACAAAGTGGTAGCTCACTTAAATAATGGTGCAGCAGTGTCATTGGGACTAGCTGGTCTGATCAGGCTAAGAGACCAGCTAAGGCTGGTTTACATTTATTTTGGTACACTGGCATTAACCTTGCAAACTCTGGTACATCCAGAGACTACTTCTTCCCCAGAAGCACCCATTTTAATAGTATAGTCACAAATTTAAATCTGAGTGGCATAGTGCAAGCCCTAGCCTAGATGTTTTGCCAGCAGGCCAACATATTATTTCATAATTTCATGATTTTCAAAGGACAAATTGTTGTTTCAGAGCTCTTAACATTGATTTGTACATTACCCTAGTGATTAGTAAGGGTCCTATCACGTTGGTGTTGAAGGTGTTCTTCATATCCTCAACACTGCTGGTCTGAACGGTGCCATTTGCCACGATTGCAGCATTGTTCACTAGCAGGTTTAAACCGTTCTTTCCCACGAGAGAACCCACTTTCTTAGCAGACTCTTTGATACTGCTTGGATCATCAGCATCTAAAAGTAACAGAAAAAAAACAGCACTGCTAAAGTATTAAGCCAGAGGTGTTTAATCCTGCTCTTGATAGGCCACTTTCCTACAGAGTTTAGCTCCAACACACCTGCCTGGAACTTTCTAGACTGCATCTGAAAACTGAAAAATGCAGCCTTCGGAGGATGCATTCCAAGGTAGGAAGGCATAAGGCACGTCCAAATCCAATATTAGCTTCACTTCCTGTCTCACGAGATATCTTCATCTGATCGATTTTGATATCCCACAATATGCATTCTATTTGGTGACAGTTGAGCTAGAAAAAAAAAAAAAATCTGAAATCTGAAAGTTGCGATTTCTGGTCAGTTTGTGTGTAAATGTAAATTTTTGACCAACGTTTTCCATTTCTGATGTCATTTCTAGTGATAAATTACTATTGTAGTAATTGAAACATTTTAGTTCTCACCAAAGCTCACTCTATTTTTCTGTATATCATTAAACTGTTATGCTGCATTGGAAGTCTGTCTGAAACCAGTTTCATGAGGTACCTTTGTGCGCAAACACTGCCTGTAAAGTCACTGCCTATAAGGCAGTGAGGCAACAAGTCAGTTTTTGGATGCAGCCTAGTGTTCCTTAAGACCCTGATTAGCTGGCTCAGGTGCATTCAATTAGGGCTAGAGCTAAAAAATGCTGGACACCCCTGTATTAAGCAGGGAAATTGTATAAAAAAATAAAAATTTACAGTGAAAATTTCAAATGCACCAAGAAGGAGACATGCACATTTACCAAGACGTATGATTGTAATCACACTTGGATGCTTTTTCACCAGTTCTCTCAATGCCTTAAGAAAGATAATACATATAATTAAACAAGGTAAATTTCTGGTGGTGTATTCTATTTGTGTTAGTTCTTTATAACTCACCTCAGACTTTGGTCCATCTGGATCACGGCTGGTAGCATAAATATGTTGTTTTTGACAAGAATCCTCAGAAAGTTGCTTAACAATTTCTAAGCCCAAGCCCCGGTTGGCTCCTGTGATTAAGATGTTACACGCTTTCACTGCTGACATGTTCTTAAAGTTATCAAGCTGCTTCTGGTACTCAGTCTGCCCTTGCCTGTGTTTTTATGTGAACTCAATTGATCTCCACACCCATTTTGTGCTGGTGTATTGTGCTGTGTCATACTGTATGTGTTATTGAGGTTAAGAGGAAAAGATAAATTATACGAACAGTCAAAGAGAGAGTGACTAAAAAAAACAAGCTAGGATAACATATTTCAGCTTTATCTAAGCCATCAACTGAAATACTAACAGTGACTGCTTGTCACTACTTGTTAATGAACTATAATAAACCTGGGTGTAACAGTACCAACTCATTCAAATAAAGGGGCAGTCTCTGTGAAAGATTGTAAAGAAAACAAAAGTGCATTTTTAAATGCACTTTTGTTTATGCATTTTCAAAACTTTGTTACCTGGTTAACTTATAAAAAACAACTCCTGCATAGTATTGGAACTGAAATTTTCCACAAAATCTTGATTTTTAGCGTACATTATGCATTAAGCAGTTCATAAGCTATCCAGTATGCTTTTTTTTCTTTCCAGGGAACACAAAGGGAAATGTTTAGCAGTGCTCGAGCTCCTCGCATAACTTCTTGGGTACTTTCCAGAAGGCCAAAGCTCTGGAAGATATGGTGGAACATTGCATCCACAGTATCAAGGGCAGTAGGCAGACCCTTCGAAGGAACAAGTTGATAGGCCTTGGAAAATGTCAGTGGCAACTAGCATGCAGGTATAGCCACTGGATGGAGGGAGATCCGTGATGAAATACATTTCTTGGGGCCAGATTTACTAACACCTTGCTCCAGCGCAAACCCTCTTTTTGGCATTAAAAATCTATTGTCAGGATTTACCTGATTGAAGCAGGTAAAGAATTTCGCCGACTGGGTCTTGCGAGGGTTCAAATGTTGAGCATCCCTGAGGTATTTGAGGTTAAGATGATCAGTGATTACTTGGAATGTTTGCCGTAAACCCTTGAGCCACTCTTCCTGCACCAGCTTGATGATACGAAGCACCTGGTTTCTAATGTAGTAGTTCTGCTCTGCTGGGCATAGCCTTTTAGAGAAGACGACATATGGACGACACATGGACCTGAGCAGTGGTAAAAGTGTGTGGGGAAAAAAGAGGGTATGAAAGGCTTGGGGGATCCGGAGGATCAGTAGTCTGCTAGAACAGTGGTTCCCAACCCTGTTGGAATGAAATGAAAATTAAAGTTTGGAGAAAATGAAATTGGATATAAAATTCCATAGAGAATTTGGATTTAGCATGAAATGTCTAATCCCATTAATTTTAAAAATGTTATTTAGAGTTATTTAAAGTTCAACCCATCGGATTCATAATTATTATAGATTTTCTAATATGATGTGTTTTGTTTCTCTAAAGAAAATGAAACAAAGCAGTATCAATAGCTTTCAACATCGAGTGAAGTGGCAGCATAGACTAATCTTACACAAAAAAATCTACCTTTTACGGATAAATCCCTCAAAAGCCATTGATTTAACTTTGCCTTCTGAAGAATGGGATCAAAATTTATCTTACATCTAGATTTTTGATCTTTCGAGATAACAATCCCCAAATATGTCACTGATTCCTTTACTGGGATATTAGCAATATGTTGTAGCTGACAGTCTTTAATAGATAACAGTTCACATTTGCTGATGTTTAAACTAAGGCCTGGAGCTTTAGAAAAGGCATCTACTACTTTAAGAGCAGCAGGGACCTGATGATGATCTTTCAGGAACAGTGCACTATCATCTGCTAATTGGGATATGACAATATACCTGCCAACAACAGATATACCTTTTAAGTGGCTTGATTTAACATTAATATTCATAAGCTGAGTACAGAACAAAAACGGCAGATGGGACAACCTTGTCTAATACAATGTTTTAAATGAAAGGATGGATGAACCACATTTAAGTTTAACACAGCAGTTTGTGTTCCACATGTTTTTATAGCTTTACAGAAAAAGTCTCCAAAACCACATTTTTCTAATGACCTAAAAATAAAAGCATGCTCCACCATGTTGAATGCTTTATAGAAATCTAAGAAAAAAATAAATCCATTATTAATACTTAAATGTGAGTAGTCCAACAAGTCTAAGACTAATCTTATATGAATTGAGATATGTCTTTTCTTTAAGAAGACAGATTGGGCCTCATCTATAAGGGGATCCATAATTGACTTGATTCTATTTGCAAAAAATTAAGGCAAAGATCAAAGATTAAGAACAAAAAGGCAACCATTCAACTGCAAGAAGAGTTGTGGGAAAGCAGTAGGCTATTTCCTCATCCATCATGTTGGGATCATTTCAATTCTGGCAACAAAAGGACATCTTTATTACAAATAAGTTAACAAAAAACTTTCAAGACAAAAAGGTCTTCATTTAAAATAAAATATGTCTACAAATCCCACATTGGCTCATAAGTAAAAAGGTAACCATCCAACACTAGCACGGTTGTACTCAAGCAAAATTGCTACATTTCCACATCCCCCATGAGGGGTTAATTTCGGTCATGGCAACAGAGGCATGTCCGCCAACAAAGTAAGCAGGTTTCCCCTGGAGATGGGCTTCATTTACTGCAGGACACAGCTGGAAACGTCATGCTCTGTCCATCTCCGAGAGATCTTCTGCAAAACGCAGACCATGACATCTCAGTTACTCTGACTTTTTTGCAGCTTTCCACAGTTGTGAATCACCCTGGATGTAAACTGAATAATTATTCCTTTAGATTTATCGCATGTCTTGTTTATCGGCCTCAGGCACTCCGAGTATATATGGAGATTCCATCTTCATGAGTAACTCTCTAACTCAGCTGAGCCCAGGCATGCCTCATAATTAGAGATGCACTTCTCAAGAACTACAGGGTTATCCTTAATGTCCTTTATCTCAGCACATGCAAAGTTTTCTTGAGTTCCTCAATTCACATGATATTATCAGAGATTGGTTTCTCCAATGCATTAGATTTATTAATATAGAGTTGGCCCACCCTTTGCAGCTATAACAGCTTCAACTTTTATGGGAAGGCTTTCCTCAAGGTTTAGGAGTGTGTTTATGGGAATTTTTGACCATTCTTCTAGAAGCGCATTTGTGTGGTCAGGCAGTGATGTTGGCGAGAAGGCCTGGCTTGGAGTCTCCGCTCTAATTCATCCCAAAGGTGTTCTATGGGGTTGAGGTCAGGAAAAGTTCCTACACACCAAACTCGCTCATCTATGTCTTTATGGACCTTTCTTGGTGCACTGGTGCGCAGTCATGTTAGAACAGGAAGGGGCCATCCCCAAACTGTTCCCACAAAGTTGGGAGCAGGAAATTGTCCAAAATGGTATGCTGAAGCATTAAGAGTTCCTTTCACTGGAACTAAGGGGCCAAGCCCAACCCCTGAAAAACAACCCCACACCATAATCCCCCCTCCACCAAACTTTACACTTGACACAATGCAGTCAGACAAGTAACGTTCTCCTGGCAACCACCAAACCAAGACTTGTCCATTGGATTGCCAGACAGAGAAGCATGATTCATCACTCCCCATACAGAATTGTAATATATATACATATATGTCCTTATATCCGAGTAGTGATGTCATATATGTTTCATATAAGGCAATATATTATTAGCACATATACAGTGGGTACGGAAAGTATTCAGACCCCCTTAAATTTTTCACTCTTTGTTATATTGCAGCCATTTGCTAAAATCATTTAAGTTCATTTTTTTCCTCATTAATGTACACACAGCACCCCATATTGACAGAAAAACACAGAATTGCTGACATTTTTGCAGATTTATTAAAAAAGAAAAACTGTATACAGTACATCCTCATGATAATACAGTACATCCTCATGATATATGAAGATATAGGTATATACCATGTATGAAATGCCCATATAAGAATTATTTTATATACTGTACATATATTAAAATTATTTTATATGAGGGCTTTTTATATGGTACTGTTATGTTAGGACCATATATGTGAACAATATATGTCTAAATTATATATGCAAGTATATTTATACAACATGTATGCAAATATTCGGTATGCTTATATAGGATTTATATAAGTTTATACCATGTATGAAATAACCATAACGTTTTGAATTTTTGTTGTTGTTGTTGTTGTTGTTGTTGTTGTTAAAAACCACAGTGCTATATACTATTTTTTGGCAGCTGTTACAGAAACTTTCTCTTTTTTTTTTTTTTTTTTTTTTTTTAAATCTTCTGATTTATCCTTGAGATTTGAAGTATTAGATAGCTTAGATATTTGCACCACTACAATGACATTAATTAATCTTAATTTCTGATAGAAATGCAAAATAAATCGGTAGTTATTAATAGAATAACGAGACACAAACCTTACCTCAGATTTTAGAATATAAGCTGGGCCGTACGCAGGTTTCATACCAAGGTCAGAAAATGTTGTTTGCATTTTTTTTAATCTGTCCAAACACATTTTCATTTTTATTCAGGAGTTATGTATATACAAAACGTCTCGGTTACGTATGTAACCCTCGTTCCCTGAAGGAGGGAACGGAGACGTACGTCAGTAGTGACCGACGAATTGGGATATCGCTTAGAGAGCCCTATCAGCTTCGTATGAACTAAAACAAGCCAATGGAATTGCCGTGCGATATTTGCATAATGCGCACCGCCCCCGACAGGTGTATATAAATAGGAAGCGGATGCAATCGCACTCTGTTTTTCGCTGAGGAGACAACTGGAGTCCGCACTACAGCGAGGGTACAGAAACTGTGGCGACGGGACGTACGTCTCCGTTCCCTCCTTCAGGGAACGAGGGTTACATACGTAACCGAGATGTTCCCTTTCAGTCGGTCACGTTCGACGTATGTCAGTAGTGACCGATGAATTGGGATCCCAGCTAAGGGAGTTTTAAACCGTGGATAATTACACATATGGGACCGCTCACGTAGAGGAGTCACGACATATGGGCCCCAGCCAACAGACAGCGTCAGCGACGGATGTAGGCCTGGCATCAGACACTCCGCAATGTCCGAGCCGAAGGGGGAGGCGGAGGAACTCGACAGGGTTCACCAAGCGGGGAACACGACTGGAGTGAAAGTATGCACGTATCCGGCCAGGGGGCGGGAATGGCATTGCAAGCCGACACTTAGAGCGGGTACAACACGTCTACCGACTAGTGGATGCGAGTACACGTGAAGATACTGGCTCTACACGTAGGCTATAAAACCTAGCGAACGTGTTAGGTGTCGCCCAGCCCGCAGCTCTACAGATATCTGTCAGCGAGGCGCCATGAGCCAGCGCCCTGGAGGAGGCCACCCCTCTGGTGGAGTGGGCTCTCAACCCGAGCGGGCAAGGCACGCCCTGGGATTCGTATGCCAAGGCGATGGCATTCACTATCCAGTGGGCCATCCTCTGCTTGGAGACAGCCTTTCCCTTCTGCTGGCCTCCATAACAGACGAAGAGCTGATCTGAGGTCCTGAAGCTTCGCGTTCTGTCCACGTACACACGCAGAGCGCGGACGGGACAGAGCAAAGCTAGGGCTGGGTCTGCCTCCTCCGAGGGCAGCGCTTGCAGGTTCACTACCTGATCTCTGAAGGGAGTGGTAGGAACCTTGGGCACGTATCCAGGCCGGGGTCTCAGGATGACGTGAGAATCACCGGGCCCGAATTCTAGGCACGCTTCGTCGACCGAAAATGCATGCAGATCCCCTACCCTCTTCAGGGAAGCCAATGCAACCAGAAGAACCGTTTTGAGAGACATTAGTTTCAGGTCGACTGATTGCAAAGGCTCAAAGGGATGACCCCGGAGAGCTGTGAGAACCAGGGTCAGATCCCAAGAGGGTACGGAGGAAGGGCGAGGAGGATTCAGTCTCCTAGCCCCCCTCAGGAACCTGACGATCAGATCGTGTTTCCCCAGGGACTTACCCTCAACTGCGTGGTGATGCGCAGCGATAGCAGCAACATACACCTTCAGGGTGGAGGGAGACAGCCTTCGCTCCAACCCTTCTTGCAGGAAGGAAAGCACAGATCCGACCGAGCATGATCGGGGGTCCTCTCGGCGAGAGGCGCACCATTCGACGAACAGGTTCCACTTCAGCGCATAGAGGCTCCTAGTGGAAGGAGCTCTAGCGGAAGTGATGGTGTCTACGACCGCTTGCGGAAGATCACTCAGAACCTCCGCATCCCGTCCAGGGACCACACGTGGAGGTTCCACAGATCGGGACGCGGGTGCCACAGGGTGCCCCGTCTCTGAGTCAGGAGATCCTTCCTCAGAGGAATCGGCCAGGGAGGGGCTGTCGCGAGGAGGATGAGGTCCGAGAACCAGGTCCGAGTGGGCCAGTACGGAGCCACTAACAGAACCTGCTCCCCGTCCTCCCTGACCTTGCACAAGAGTTGTGCGAGAAGGCTCACTGGGGGAAACGCATATTTGCGCAGACCCTGGGGCCAGCTGTGTGCCAGGGCATCCGAGCCGAGCGTGCCGCCGGTCAGGGAATAGAACCACTGGCAGTGGGCAGTTTCTGGGGAGGCAAACAGGTCTACCTGGGCCTCGCCGAAATGCTGCCAAATCAGCTGAACCGCCTGGGGGTGGAGCCGCCACTCGCCCGCAAGTGGAGGCTGCCGTGACAGCTCGTCGGCTGCACGGTTGAGCACACCTGGGACATGAGTGGCCCGAAGGGACCTCAGATGCTTCTGACTCCACAACAAGAGATGGCGGGCGAGTTGCGACATGCGACGGGAGCGTAGACCACCTTGACGGTTGATGTACGCAACGGCCGCAGTGCTGTCTGAGCGGACGAGAACGTGCTTGTCTGACAACAGCTCCTTGAAGCGGGTCAGCGCAAGACGTACCGCTAGCAACTCGAGGCAATTGATATGCCAATGCAGCTGAGGCCCCGTCCAAAGGCCCGCCACTGCATGCCCGTTGTATGTGGCCCCCCATCCCGTGGCAGAGGCATCTGTGGAGACCACAGCATGCCTGGACACTTGTTCGAGGGGTACTCCGGCCCGCAGGAACGAAGGGTCCGACCACCGGACAAGGGTGCGACGGCAGCTCGGTGTCACGGGGACACGGAGCGTGCCGCGCTGCCACGCCCATCTCGGGACCCGGCCGCGGAGCCAGTGTTGAAGCGGCCTCATATGGAGCAATCCGAGCGGCGTGACCACGGCTGCGGATGCCATATGCCCCAGGAGCCTCTGAAAATCTTTCAGTGGGGCCGCTGTCCTGCGCTTGAGCGAGCTCAGGCAGTTCAACACCGACTGGACGCGCGCCTCAGTGAGACGTGCAGTCCGTGCAACCGAGTCTAGCTAGAGACCGAGATAAGAGATCCTCTGCCCGGGGGCGAGTTTGCTCTTGTCCCAGTTGACCCGAAGACCCAACCGGCTGAGGTGAGCTAGAACCATGTCCCTGTGTTCGCACAACTGCTCTCGCGAGCTGGCCAGGATCAGCCAGTCGTCGAGATAGTTGAGAATACGAACGCCCTGTTCCTTGAGGGGAACAATGGCCGCCTCCGCAACCTTCGTAAAGACGCGGGGTGACAGGGCCAGCCCGAAGGGTAGGACTTTGTACTGATATGCCCGACCCTCGAACGCAAACCGCAGGAAGGGTCTGTGTCGAGGCAGAATCGAGACATGAAAGTACGCGTCCTTCAGGTCTATTGCTGCAAACCAATCCCGGGAACGGACGCATTCGAAAATGCGCTTCTGCGTGAGCATCTTGAACGGCATCCTGTGAAGATACCGGTTCAGGACGCGCAGATCCAGAATTGGCCGTAGCCCACCGCCCTTTTTTGGTACAATGAAGTAGGGGCTGTAGAACCCCGACTTCATATCGGCTGGAGGGACCGGAGAACAGGTGCACTGTCCAACGACACTTGAGTGAAGTGGACACCCCTGAAAACCGGGGGGCGCCGGGCGAACTGAATCGCATAGCCGAGTCTGAGCCAGCGGGACGGGCTGGGAAGCGTGATCCACGCCTCCAGACTCCGAGCCAGCAGGACCAAAGGCACCACAGACGCACTGGGGGTGGGGCAGCAAGGCAGAGTGGGACCCGACTCGGACGGCATGGGAGCGGCCCGGAGTGTGGTCGGACTCTGCGAGGCAGCAGTGCGTATGGGAGACGGCGCACGGGACGCGGTCTGCGCCATCACACTGCCGCCTACTGGCGGAATGGGAGGGGGCTGCGAGCGGCGAGGCGGGGCCTGGCACACTAGCAGACGCACCCTGTTGTGACCTGGAGTTTGAGGAAACTGCTCTTTTTGTGAAAAAGTGGGTACCGCTGGACTCCGGGGAGCCAGCGGCGGTGGATAGACAGACATCACAAATTCCCCCCGGCCCTCCTCCGGGGGTGGGAGAGATGATGGAATACTCTCCCGAAGAGCGAGAACCTTCCCCTCCAGGTTGCCTGTCTCAGGGCCGTGACTTCTTTTTTCGTTTGCCACCTGGCTTGGCTGAGACGGGCTGGGCACCACGTCCGCGACCGGCACCCTGCTGTCTGGCTGGTGTAGGCTGCTGCTTTGCCGACTTAGCAGGGGCGGAGGACGACGCAGGCGGGCGCCCTCGGCGACGAGCAGGCTGAGGCTGGGCCACGGGCGGATGGGTGGAGGCAGCAGCGGACCGCCGTGGCATGACATGTTTAATGGCCTCGGCCTGCTTTTGTGCAGCGGAGAACTGTTGGGCGAAGCTCTCCACTCCACGGGGACACGGGGGAATTCAGGAATCGCTGTTTGTCGGCTTCCCGCATGTCCGCCAGGGTCAGCCAGAGATGGCGTTGCTGGACTACCAGGGTAGACATCGCATGACCAAGAGCGCGTGCTGTCACCTTCGTCGCCCGGAGGGCAAGGTCAGTGGCAGCGCGCAGCTCCCCAAGTAGATCTTGGTCAGGCCCTTCCTGGGGCATCTCCGACAGCGCTTTTGCCTGATAGACCTGCAAAAGGGCCATCGCGTGCAGGGCGGAGGCAGCCTGCCCACAGGAACTGTAAGCCTTCTCAGTCAGACCGGCTGAGAACTTACAGGCCCGGGACGGGAGACGCGGCTCACCACGCCAGCCAGTGGCCGTTGGACACAGCTGCATCGCAACGGACCGCTCGACTGGCGGGATCCTCGCGTACCCCCTGGCTTCCCCGCCGTCCAGGGAGGTGAAGGCGGACGAGGGACCGGGCCTCGCACGAACACTATACGGTGTTTACCAAGACCTGGTCACCTCATCGTGCACTTCCGGGAAGAATGGCATTGGGGCGGGACGCTGGACCTGACCAGTGCGACCCCCCCCCAAGTACCAATCATCCAACCGAGATGGGCCGGGACAGGGTGGAGGGTTCCACTCGAGCCCGACGCACAAGGCGGCCCGGGAAAGCACAGCCGTCAACTCGGGATCCGGCTCGGGCAACGCTACCGTCCCAGAGGGCGGCAGCGCGTCCGGACCTTCCTCCCCCGAGGACTCTTGCTCACCTTCCGATGCAGAGATCGACATCTGTTCCGCCGCCGGCGCACCAAAGGTAACGGCTGGACAGTCCGTGGAGGGCCCAGCGGAAACCAACGGTGGCACAATGGGTTGCGGTGCTGATGAGGCGGCAGGGGCCCGCGGAGCGTTTCCGCTCGGCGGGGAAGCCCTGACCGTAATCCTCAGGTCACCCTTCCTATACACCGCCGAACCGTCACTCCAACCGGGGCCGGAAAAAACGGTCGAACGGGGCATAGGGGAGGGGACCCCCGCTTCCTGGGACTTCAGGAAGGAGAGTCTAAACCTCAGCACCGCGATAGTCATATTCCCGCAATGGGAACATGAATCATCCACAAAAGCCGCTTCAGCGTGCTGAACGCCCAAACACGAGATGCAGCGATTGTGCCCATCAGCAGGGACCAGGGAACGACCGCACCCAGTAACGCACAGACGAAATGACATACTGTCAGGGTTCGTCTGAAAAGCTCTTTTAGAAGGGGAGTGGTCAGCTCACTCGTGCTGAAGCACACAGGGAGTGACGCGATGTGCTCAGGTACACCACTCCCTAAGCACACCGAGGAACCGGCCCAAATCGCAACACACACAGTTACTTAGGGTGTTGCTGTTAAAACAGCAGTTGAGAGCTTTTATAGCTCTCGGAAGCTCCTCGGAAGCTCGCGACCTCGCTGAAGTGCCTTCCTTTCCAACACCAAACAGCTCGCTGTCAATCCTCTTCTGAGGCAGTTTTAGTTTTTTGAAGAAAAAGAGTCTTCTGAAGCAGGACACCAGTGTATGGCTCCGAAGCGAAAGACAGAGTGCGATTGCATCCGCTTCCTATTTATATACACCTGTCGGGGGCGGTGCGCATTATGCAAATATCGCACGCCAATTCCATTGGCTTGTTTTAGTTCATACGAAGCTGATAGGGCTCTCTAAGCGATATCCCAATTCGTCGGTCACTACTGACGTACGTCGAACGTGACCGACTGAAAGGGAACTATAACTTTTTATTACAGTAGCCTAGTTTAGTGATAAAAAAAAATTAGCATTTTTTTTTTTTCAGTTTTTTTTTTCCTCCCATCCTGTAGCCTACTCGCGCCCCCCGGGAGAGTGTCTGCGCCCCCCGGTTGAGAACCACTGTCTTAAGTAAACAAGATTAATTAGAAGAATTTAGTTTTTGTTTTGTTTTTTCTACATCAACGCTTTACACTCCACCCCAGTAGGTGGCAGAAATGCACCAAAGCTGGTTTGGTCTGCAACTGCCATAAAATCCAAAAGAAGAAGAAAAAGAAAAAGAAAAAGAAACTTTATGAAATGCAGCTCATTAGAAATGCATGGAGATCGCTCATAGATGGAACCATGCAGTCATAGAGTTAAAACAGAGTGTTAAAAGGCAGTTTCAATGTAAATAAAACATTTAGTTGCTGTTTGTTGTTTTATTTTTGTATTATTTTTGTATTTGGCTGTTTTAGTACCTGGTTGAAAATAAGCACAAGGTCAGGTATGTATATTTAAGCATTTATATATGGCATAATTTGTTTTTATGCTAATTTTTATGCTTATTTGTGTTTGGATAATTAACTTGAAGTTGTTTATCATTAATGTTAGTCTTATTTTTTTTTTTTAATTATTCTTATAGTCAATTGTTTCTTTTCATTTCTGTGAATTCCTTGCAAATACTGATGTTGTTTTGTTTGTTTGTTGCAGCTCTTACGGTGTTGTGGTATAAGGTGTATTGTGGAGTTAAATAAGGATAATAAATGGAAAAAGGGACAACAGCATGCTTTCATGTTGTCTATGTTCTGTGTAGCATGTGGCTGGTGTTTTTCATCGACTCAGTGAGAGTTCTCATTGGCTGCCTGTTCTTGTCTCATACTCTGTGAGCACCAGTCCAGCCACTGATTGGACTGTGTTTTTCTTTGTTTTTATTTTTGAAGTCTAATAAAAAGCCCTTTAATCTCTGGATCATTGAGTCCTTCTTCATCCCTTGCCTCACCTGATAATAAGTAATATATTTGTCAAAATATGTATTATACATACATGAACATATATAATATATGGGATTGTTCCAATTTCTAATAGATTTCATATATAGCTGTGCATATATGTTTTTACTCTACATGAGCATATTAAGACATTTCATATATGAGACATATATGTCAAAAATGTATTATACATACACAAACATATATAATATATGGGATTGTTCCAATTTCTAATAGGTTTCATATACGTTTTTACTTTATATCAGCATATATTACATATACTGATATTCCATATATGCACATATATTACATTTCCGTATGGGTCCAGAGAACACGTCTCCACTGCTCTAGAGTCTAGTGGCGGCGTGCTTTACACCACTGCATCTGACGCTTTGCATTGCACTTGGTGATGTAAGGCTTGGATGCAGCTGCTCGGCCATGGAAATCCAATCCATGACGCTCTCTATGCACTGTTCTTCAGCTAATCTGAAGGCCACACAAAGTTTGGAGGTCTATAGATATTGACTCTGCAGAAAGTTGGCGACTTCTGCGCACTGTGCGCCTCAGCATGTGCTGACCCCGCTCTGTGATTTTACGTGGCCTACCACGTGGCTGAGTTGATGTTGTTCCCAATTGCTTCACCTTTGTTATGATACCACTAACCTTAGAATATTTAGTAGTGAGGAAATTTATTGCACAGGTGGCAACCTATCACGGTACCACGCTTGAATTCACTCAGCTCCTAAAAGTGACCCATTCTTTCACAATTATTTGTAGAAGCAGTCTGCATGCCTAGGTGCTTGATTTTATACACCTTTGGCCATGTAAGTGATTGGAACACCTGAATTCAATGATTTGAAGGGGTGTCCCAATACTTCTGGCAATATAGTGTATGTCAGAGGTCTCCATTATAGTGGCTGAATTAGGTAACTGCTCCAGTTTACCTTTCTATGACGCAGGGGGTAAAGTCTTCATCAGCCGATATATAATCATGGAAGTTGTAGGCTTACGCTATCTGATGTGACTGTTGTCTTAGACTTCGATTTTGTCTGATTTCTATCCCTTTTTCTATCAGAAGTCTATTTCTATTCAAACTCAGATGTTGTTTAAACAACTTATAGCCAACACTGTTTATCAATAGTTATTATAATTAGACAATCGCTTTACTTAAGACAAACAATTTAGATTCTGCGGTTCTCCTTACACCATGTGCTTAGGGTGCCATCTTGAGCTCCTCCGGTTCACTCATCCAGAGACAAGACTGCTCACCTCAACACAACCAACACCACTCCACGCAACCCAACCCACTAAGGGCAGAGCTATTCCTAATTGTTCAATTTTATAAATATTTTTTTAAGTTTGTGACTTTTACTGTTATTTTTATTTCTTCAGCAATTTTTTTTTTACACATTAAAATAAAACAATATTTTTTTTTTTTCCTTTTACAAGTACTGATATGGGCTTTAGTAACCTAGGTTACATATTCAGATCACAAGACCTTCTTTAACACCCGCATACAGACACACTCCCAGCTCTGCAACTGGGAGTGTCGCTGCAACTCACACAGAGTTTGGATGTTTTTGAAATATTTTTGTTGCTTTTTTGATGCACTAAATGTATTTTATATATCACCCAAGTACATAAATAGGCTATATAGTAATGATAGATCTACTCCTACAAGCTCAGACATTTAGAATCTGTTGATGTATTTAATATGCCATTTCATTTTAAACAGTATGATGATTACTTTGTGGTCCCTCTAAGGAAATACAACTATTTGAATATTCAAAAGACACAGATGTGTATGTCAAGAACTATGAATGGACACTTATGGGACTTACTTGCTTTGGTGTTGCCACCCCCTTGTCACCCTAAATGATGTTTTATTAACAAAATTCTGGAGGAGCAACGTTCAAATAATCTGACTAATCATCACATCATTTCAGCCAGCTGTCAGCAATCAGTAATCAACATATCTTACCAATCAGCATGAGTGAAAGCATATATATAAGACACGGTTGACTCACCCATATTCCTCGACAGTTTTACAGCATCCCTCCACCACCCCGTCTCCTCACACTTGCCTGGTTACTTTTCTAACCAGAATACGGGGGGAGTACTCTGCGTTCGGGCCAAAATACCGAGCTCGGAGCACTCTCCTCGGACAGCACGCCAAATACGCATACTACTACGCATACTATTTACTATCTGATTATACTATTTACTATCTGTAAGTGTGAACTCGTGAAATAATTTTATAGAGCCACCCTTGTGTGTAACTGATAAGAGAAGTATTTGCAAATTGCAACATACAGTATATGATAAAAATGACTATGTCTATAATTACGAGTGCCTTTCGAACACACAAGCAATATACTATGAATATATTATTTTACAGGTAATAGTATATACTGTATGCTCAGTACTTTTGGCTTATTCCAAATACTAATACACTAATACAAATACTAATACTAATACTTACACCCTTTGCAGTCAATAACAATACACTTTGTTATTATTTATACTTTGTATAATATAGTCAACATTTGAAGCGGATCAAATCTTTTAATCAAAGCTGTCCTAAAACCTTTTTCTTATGACAACTTTGATGAGCTTTTTGATCCACTTCAAATGTTGACTACTGTACATTGAATAACATAATCTCACACAACACAGTACTATAATTGTGCTACTATTTAAATACAGTTTAACAAATTACTTAGGTGACATTTTCCCAAAGTTGAATGCAAATTTGAAGCCATATCTAAACATGATCCAGAAGCACAGGTGTTTTCTCTGGGCTAAGGCTCATTTAAAATGGACTGTGGCAAAGCAGAAAACTGTTCTGTGGTCAGACGAATCAAAATTTGAAGTTCTTTTTGGAAAACTGGGACGCCATGTCATCCGGACTAAAGAGGACAAGGACAACCCAAGTTGTTATCAGCGCTCAGTTCAGAAGCCTGCATCTCTGATGGTATGGGGTTGCATGAGTGCGTGTGGCATGGGCAGCTTATACATCTGCACTGTAAAAAAAATCCCAGTAAAATTTACCGTAAAAAACCGGCAGCTGTGGTTGCCAGAACTTTACCGTAAAAAATACAGTAGCAACGTAAAAAGAAATCTGTTAAATTTACGGTAAAATAACGTATTTCATTAACTGATATAATGTTAATTTACCAACCTAATGAAGTACTAATATCTGTTTTGTACCTTTATAATACACTGACAGTCACCAAACACAGTGGTGATAAGAGTCACATGATGAATCAAAGTTCATCACAAGCAGATTTTCCACAAGCTGAGGAGGACAATATTTATATATAGAAGGTGCACACAGTGTCATTCACACACACACTAAACACCATCATGGTAACATGCATGAAATTTTAAAAATGCAATAAACATTAATTTAACAACATTAGATGTAACATAAAACCCTAATGTACATAACTGATTAGAAATAAATGAGAAAAACTAAGAATAAACAGAGTTATTTCAACGAAAATATATCAAATGTTAAGTGTCACGCAGGGAATTGTGGGAATGTCAATTTACGTTTTTTCACTGTAAATTTTACAATGAATTGTTATTTTTCACTTCCAAAAACTGTGAATTTAATGGTATTTTACTGTAAAATTACATTAAATGTACCGTTAGATCTATTACAGTTATTCACCGTATATAGTACGGAAACTTTCTGTAAACCAATTGACAGTTTTTCACCGCAGCATTTTTACAGTCTTTTACTGTTAAAATCACGGTCATTTTTTACAGTGTGGAAAGGCACCATCAATGCTGAAAGGTATATCCAAGTTCTAGAACAACATATGCTCCCATCCAGACGTCGTCTCTTTCAGGGAAGACCTTGCATTTTCCAACATGACAATACCAGACCACATACTGCATCAATTACAACATCATGGCTGTGTAGAAGAAGGATCCGGGTACTGAAATGGCCAGGCTGCAGTCCAGATCTTTCACCCACAGAAAACATTTGGCACATCATAAAGAGGAAGATGCGACAAAGAAGACCTAAGACAGTTGAGCAACTAGAAGCCTGTATTAGACAAGAATGGGACAACATTCCTATTCCTAAACTTGAGCAACTTGTCTCCTCAGTCCCCAGACGTTTGCAGACTGTTATAAAAAGAAGAAGGGATGCCACACAGTGGTAAACATGGCCTTGTCCCAACTTTTTTGAGATGTGTTGATGCCATGAAATTTAAAATCAACTTATTTTTCCCTTAAAATTATACATTTTGTCAGTTTAAACATTTTATATGCCATCTATGTTGTATTCTGAATAAAATATTGAAATTTGAAACTTACACATCATTGCATTCTGTTTTTATTCACAATTACAGTGTAATTGTAAATGTACAGTGTCCCAACTTTTTTGGAATCGGGTTTGTACCAAAAAAATGAATGTTACATCCTGAGACATATTGTATATATGTGTTTTTTGCTGGTCCTGTCTCTCTCTCTCTCACTCTCTTTCTCTTGTCCTGTCCTTTCTTTCACTTGATTTGGACCCTACCAAAATGATCTCCAGATCTAATGGGTGCTAGTGGGACCAGGGAACAGCAATAAAATTATCTGGAGTGCCTGATGAGGGAGCTCTGCTCAATTTGTGATTTCCTGTTGTTCAATTGCGTGTGTGTGCTATTGTGTGTTTGCTGCAGCGTGTTGTTGCCGTTAGCTTGCTTGTTGATCTGCCTGTTGTGTGCAGTATTCATTTTGGTCTTGAGTTGATAAGTTGTTGTCAATCTCATTTCCTTTTTTTATATTTTGTAAAATATTTTGAACTTGTTTTGAGGATGGCACTCTTGGCATTGCTCACGGATTTTGCGGGAGAGCGTTATGTTTGCTGAGAGCGATGAAAGAAAAGGGTGTGCGGAAAGCCCTTATATGGACATGGTGTGGGTGTGTTTTATGTAAATTACTTACCTCGGACAAGCGGTCATTCATTTAGAATACTCTGAATTGATCAAAATTAGAAGGTTAAGAACAAATCCATATATGCACATGTGTTGTGAATTAGGCTGAACGTTTTTCTGATAAGTTCAAATGTGCATATAAATGCGAATAGTGCAGGCAATTATTTGTGAATGAGACCCATTATTTTGAGGCAATTTAACACTGAACTAGACCAGTGTCAAGACCCAGACCCCATGCTCCAGACACAACAAAACTGGGGAGCGCACAAGGGAATAACCCCAAAGTGGTGCGCTCATCCAGGCATGTAACATCTTGTGTCAGGAGGATCCTATTGCCAACCCTAAACATGACAAAACAAAGTGACAGGACCATGCCAGTTACACTTGTATAGTTGTTTCACTACAGGTACTATTAATTATTAATTTCTCTTCCTGATTCAATTCTGTGTGTAATTGATAAGCACAGTCATTGCAGCATATACAGTAAAAAAGAAAGAGACAGTACTGCTTTATTGATCAGAGTGATTTATTGTATGAAATATGAAATTGTCATATGTCTGTCAAACATTTGTGGTCTGAAATGAAGTGCTTCTGATTAGGTGTGGCCTTATATGGCTAATAGGGCAGTTTGGACCAGGATCAGCTCTTTGGTGACCTCTCATATTGTTCTTCTGGTTTACCAGGGTACTGTTTCTCCAGTGTAGTCCATGAATCCACCATGCTGCTTCTCAGTAAGGCTGCCAATGACACGCAACATCCCTTCCACACTTTCTTTTGGTTCAAGTGGTGCCTGGTAAAAATAAAAATATGTTGCTGACTAACATCCATTTAATCCTGTATCGGACCTGATACAAATACTGAGCATCCCTACACACCAAAATCCCCAGAGTTAAATCAACTCTGCTCAGAGTACATATGGTCCCTCTCTAAATAGTGTTTAAGTAACACTGAAGCAGAGTTAAAGTTAATTAGATAATTAAGCGATTAATTAAGTGATGATTGAGCATTAGTGATGAACACCTGCTGTTAACAAGCAGAATCACTGAAGAAAAGAGAAACACACACAAAAAAAAATACAACTGACTTTAACTCTGTTTCAATGTTCATTTAACACTATTTAGAGAGGGACCATATGTACTCTAAGCAGAATTGATATAACTCTGGGGATTTTGCTGTGTAATCAAGCCTGATGCATTACACTTAGCATGGACTCATCAGCACTATGCAGTATTATGCAGTTAAATGTCAAAATAACTCCAATATCATACACTAGTTGTGTGGTGTGGGGGTAAATCAAGCACGGTCTGCTGCATTTTTCATGACATTTTGACCAGTATGTAGTTCTGTCACTGACTCGTTTCCTGATTATTTTGTATAGTAAAATGTTTTTAATATCTTGACTGTCATAGTCACAATATAATTAGACCAAAACTTGATAAAGAAAAAAGGAAAGCTCCAATAAAAAAGTATGTTGAACAGAAAAATCCAAAGCACTTGGTGCAATACACTTAACATGGACTCATCAGCACTCACCTTTTCTCCACCCATTTCAGTCTTCACCCATCCCGGATGAAGGGCCATGCAGAGGATCTCATCCGCCTTTAACTCCTCAGCAGCCAACACAGTCAGCATGTTCAAAGCTGCCTGATAGATAAACAGAGTTTGAATTATACATCAACTCATCAGTCAATCCATCAGTACTTCATGGGCAATGAATTTAATCCAGTTTATCTAGTGTCTAAGCAGGACTTCTGTGTACCTTGCTCACAGCATATGGCAAATTTGGGAATTGGGTGTACAAGGGAGGCATACTGCTAATAGATCCTCCAAGAGTGGAGATGTTAATGAAAGCTGCTTTACTACAGGACATGCCTGGTGTCCCGCTGGCTTTGGCTGCTGTTTGTAGATATGGTAGGAACTCCTAAAAAAAAAAAAAAAAGGAGAGAAAGAACTACGTAATACTCTGTATTAAAAGTTTATTTGACACATATTCAATGAAGGTAGCGTTAAAATAATATCGACATGAAGTCTATTGCATACTGTAGCTTATTCTGGAAACTATTTTTACTAGTTGACTAGTCATCTAGAAAAGTCAACTGATTGTCAAGTCAATGTTGTGATCTATTACTAGTCAACACAGAACAAATGCATAGACTAGTGTCAAAAAAAACAAACAAAAAAACAGACTAGTCAGTGCAACCTGTAGAAACTCAAACAACAAAATTCTGATAAATAAAGTGGTAGCTCACTTAAAATATAGTGCAGCACTGTCTTTGGGACTAGCTGGTCTGGGGTGCGTTTCCCAAAGTGAACTATGGTCGCAAGTTCCCTCGTTAACAATAGAGTTCAATGGGACTTATGACCATAGTTGGCTAATGATGCTTTCGGGAAACACACCCCTGATCAGTCTAAGGGTGTACTCACACTAGGCACGGTTTTCTCGTACCATGCCCTGGTGTGATTGTCCCCCGCCCCCGCTGGCCTGCACTCACATTGCACTTAACGTTCAGAGCACGCTTATGTTATTTACAATGCAACTTTTTGTTTTAAAGAAAACCGGAAGGAAACAAACACTTTCGCTAATAGACTGCCTAATAGATTTATCACTTGTGCAGTGCAGCAATTCTCACTTGATTGTGCTGCACGTATCAGAAGATTATTATGGAGGCAGCTGAATTTGATAAAAGAATTAGCAGCTTTACTCACAAACTACAATTAAAGTTCATCAGTAGGGTGAGAACTGGACCCATTATAAACAAATACACTCGAATTAGCTGAATTAATTGGAACGTGTACTGTCCAAATAGTAATAGAAGATATTTGCTGTCGTACACAAGAGTAGTAGCTGTTCTGTGCTCTGGCAATTAGTGATCAACTGCAATCAAGTTCACCTCTTTAACTGGGCCAGGTTCAGCAAACCACGCCCGGGCATGGTACGGAGCGATCACACTACTTTAATGAACCAGAATTTGGGGGTCAAATGTTATCGAGCACGTTCAGATCGCATGGTGTGAGTTACCCCTAAGAGACCGGCTAGGGCTAGTTTAAATTTATTTTGTTACAATAGACCCTTTTCACATTTCCGGGTTTCTCAGAAGCGGAAGTCGTCATAGTTGGGTAAAATTCTATAGTGGAGAATGAGAGAATACATTAAATATATTTGTGTTGCTGAAATAGCAAAAGAAAAACTCCACAATATTGTTTTCACAACTTTCAAAAAGAGGAAAAAGAGAGAAAGATGTTTTACCATCACTCCCACAGCCACTGTATTAGAAACACCCTCACAGCAGCGTTAACAAGTTTTTTGTAATTTGATGCAAAGGTAATATAATACTACACTGTAAAAAATTACCGTGATTTTAACAGTAAAAGACTGTAAAAATGCTGCGGTGAAAAACTGTTAATTGGTTTACAGAAAGTTTCCGTACTATATACGGTGAATAACTGTAATAGATGTAACGGTACATTTAATGTAATTTTACGGTAAAATACCGTTAAATTCACAGTTTTTGAAAGTGAAAAATAACAATTCATTGTAAAATTTACAGTGAAAAACCATAAATTGACATTCCCACAATTCCCTGCGTGACACTTCACATTTGATATATTTTTGTTGAAATAACTCTGTTTCTTCTTAGTTTTTCTCATTTTTTTCTAATCAGTTCTGTACATTAGGGTTTTATGTTACATCTAATGTTGTTAAATTAATGTTTATTGAATTTTATAGTTTCATGCATGTTACCATGATGGTGTTTAGTGTGTGTGTGAATGACACTGTGTGCTCCTTCTATATATTAGTATTGTCCTCCTCAGCTTGTGGAAAAGCTGCTTGTGATGAACTTTGATTCATCATGTGACTCTTATCACCACTGTGTTTGGTGACTGTCAGTGTATTATAAAGATACAAAACAGATATTAGTACTTCATTAGGTTGGTAAATTAACATTATATCAGTTAATGAAATATGTTATTTTGCCGTAAATTTTACTGGGATTTTTTTTACAGTGTACTGAAATCCAATGTTAAATATACATATTTAAAATGTAAAATTCACATGTAACTCCGTAAGTATGTTTACGGTTTGATGTCATTTTTACAGTATTGTTCTGGTAACCACAGCTGCCGGTATTTTTCCGTAGAAACAACGGGATTTTTTTTACAGTGTAAGTATAGTGTTATAAATGTACATACGTTTAAAAAAAAAAAAATGAAAACATGAAAAACTTTGCAGGATTTACAATACTGATGACCATTAAAACGCATCACAGTCTGTGGAAAGGGTCTATGGCATGAACATTGCAAACTCTGGAACATCCAGTGACTACTTCATGCCCAGAAGATCTCATGATTTTCAAAGGACAAATTGTTGTTTCAGAGCTCTTAACAATGATTTGCACATTACCCTAATGATTAGTAAGGGTCCTATCACATTGGTGCTGAAGCTGTTTTTCATGTCCTCAACACTGCTGGTCTGAACGGTGCCACTTGCCAGGATTGCAGCATTATTCACTAGAAGGTTCAAACCGTTCTTTCCCACGAGAGAACCCACTTTCTTAGCAGACTCTTTGACACTGCATGGATCATCAGCATCTAAAAGTTACAGAAAAAATATCAGTGCTAAAGTATTAAGCCAGAGGTGTTTAATCCTGCTCTTGGAAGGCCACTTTCCTGCAGAGTTTAGCTCTAACACACC
This sequence comes from Ancherythroculter nigrocauda, assembly GCA_036281575.1. Taxonomy (NCBI): domain Eukaryota; kingdom Metazoa; phylum Chordata; class Actinopteri; order Cypriniformes; family Xenocyprididae; genus Ancherythroculter; species Ancherythroculter nigrocauda. Next base: position 57,695,924 of record VTFQ01000001.1, on the reverse strand, counting down.
TGCCTGGAACTTTCTAGTGTTCCTAAAGATATTGATTAGCTGGCTCAAGTGTGTTCAATTAGGGCTAGAGCTAAACTCTGCTGGATAGCAGTGTTGGATTGGACACCCCTGTATTAAGGCTGGTTCACACTGTGCGATTTTGGCCACGATTTGGTCGTCTGAGACAAATTTTGCAAAATCCTAAAAGATTTCCTTTAATCCTATCCTAAAGTCTGTAGTCTTTGATCACTAGTTTGACATCCGGTTAATGACTGTTGCGATCAGATTTTACCTCCGATGAAATTCTGGTAGTGTCAGAAGATTTGGCACACAATCCTCCAGTGTGACTTCTCCTACGACGAATGTCAAATTGTCTTCGTTTTTCAAGACAAGCCGTGATCAAAATTAACGCTAGAGATGACTTTGTTAGCCACCATTTCAGACCCGTACAGTCTGACAAGCAACCATCGTAAAGGACTATTATAAATTGCATAGTGTGCACCCCGCTTTAAGCAGTGAAATGGTATTAAAAAAAAAATTTCCAGTGAAAATTTCAAATGCACCAAGAAGGACACGTGCACATTTACCAAGACGTATGATTGTAATCACACTTGGATGCTTTTTCACCAGTTCTCTCAGCGCCTTAAGAAAGATAATATGCATAATTAAACAAGGCACATTAGGATTTTGGTATTTTCTATTTGTGTTAGTTCTTTATAACTCACCTCAGACTTTGGTCCATCTGGGTCACGGCAGGTAGCATAAATATGGCGTTTTTGACAAGAATCCTCAGAGAGTTGCTTAACAAGTTCTAAGCCCAAGCCCCGGTTGGCTCCTGTGATCAAGATATTGTATGCTTTCACTGACATGTTCTTTAGGTTATCAGGCTGCTTCTGTCACCAAATCTGACCCTACCTGTGCTTTTTATATGAACTCAAGTGAACTCCACGCCCATTTTGCACTCGTGTATTGTGCTGTGTCATACTGTATGTTATTGAGGTTAAAAGGAAAAGATAAATGACAAACTTTATCTATGACATCAAATGAAAAACTAACAGTGTACTTGTTAATGAATGACTATAATAAACCTGGGTGTAACAGTGGCAGCTCATTCAGTCCCTGTGAAAGACACAATAAATGAGTAATGTGTTTTCAAAACTTTGTTGCCTGGTGTATTTATTAAAACTTACATTTTTCACAAGCTCTTGATTTTTAGTGTTCAATGTGCATCAAGCAGTTCATAAACTATCCAGTATTTCTTTTTCTTTTTTTGCTTTCCAGGGAACACAAAGGGAAATTTTTAGGAGAATGCTCAAGCTGCTCACATAAGTGCTTGGGTGCTTTCAGTGCAAAATAAAAACATTTAACTTCAAACCAGACTTCAGACGGATTCTGCAGTCAGGAGCAAACTATTATTTACAGTACAAGCCTTGTAAGTGACCTGAGGGCAAAAAAACAAACAAACAAACAAAAAACAGAAACAAAATAATCGTTAATTGTAATCGAGGTAAAAAGTTCAATTAATCGAGATTTTGATTTTAGGACATAATTGCCCAGCCCTATTCTCCACCGAGTGCGCTGATCAAAAGCACGATGGGAAACGACTTGCTGACGACACAGCTTAAGCAAGCCTTGAAGTTGAAGGTTCGGCTATCTGTGCAGACGATCCTTATTCTCTGGAACACGCAGACGGAAGGATCTTTAGATTCTGACATCAGTGCAGATCCGGGCAGTCTGGAACACGCAGATCTGGAGGATCTCTGATGAGAGGATTTGGAAGTTGGTGCAGAAGATGTTTTGAAGATGGGGGCTAAGCTTGTCGTCGTTGTCTCCTTTGAAGTTTTCAATTCTCTGTCTCAGAGACAAGCCTTTTAATCTCTCCTGAGAAGGAGGGAAATGCCAATTGGCACCTTTCAGATCCAGTGTTTTGATTGGCTGATGCTGTCAGAGGTGGCCACTGGATGGCCCCTCTCTTGCATGAGGTTAATTTGCATAGCTTCATATTTAGAACAATGTCTTTAAGGATTTTCCTATGCATAATTCACTCTCCAAACCAATTTCAGATTAACCTAAGCAAATATAAAGACCAAACATCGACAAGTCTGTATATTTTGCATGTACACAAACAACACTCATTAAGTATATACAGTTCTGTTAATAGAAATGGGAAAGATATGCTCCATTTTGTCCATTGTGTGTCCATTTTGTGTCCTTTGTGGCTTCAAGCCACATTGCAAACCTGTTAGTTCATAGTTGGAGTCAGTTCACACCTCAGGTCTTAAGCCTGGAACACACCAAGCCAACGTTGACGAACTAGTGGCGACGAACCAGACTGTGGGGTTGCACGTCCTGCACGTCCGTTCTGCGCCTGTGTAAGATGAAATGCCATTCTGTACCAGCAGGTGGCAGTAGCTAAGTAGGATAGGAGGACAGTCACATACTTAAGAAATACCTTAAGTTTTTCCTCCCGTCATACACGCGATGGGCCCAGTCTATCTCAATATCACGACTCCTCAGCGAAGGAATCCACTTGGAAAGATTAGCTCTGAGGAAGCCAGCTGCATCAGAGCCTTTCGCCCCCTCCGGCAAACCCACCAGTCATACGTTATTTCTCCTGCAGTCTTCAATGTCCGTAATTTTTTCAGTGAGTTGTTCCAGCTGATTTCTTAAGTTTGAGACTGTCCTCCTATTCTCACATGCAACTGCTTGAACAGAATCAACCATGTCACGTGTCTGTTTTGCCATGTTGGCAAGCTTTTCAACTCCTGCTTTTAGTTCTTTAACAGAATCGTTGGTCGTTTGTATATCTAAATGAAGCTCACAGAGTGCTGGGGTTAGTACAGAGTCTATTGCTTCTCTTACTGTCGAATCCACAACCGAATCGAGAGTACTTTGTTGCTCTTTGAGCGCTAGCATGATACTGTTAGCGTTGAGATCCTCTCTGGAGATGGTGGTGTATTTGAATTTTTTCTTTATTGGCGATTGTTCAGCCTCTCTTTTCCGGCTGTCCTACTCATAGTGGGCTAGTTGAAGATTGGTTCAGAATTTACTGACAGGATATATACAATTTCTGGCAAAGTGAGATGAGCAAAGGACTACGCATGCATTGCCACTGAAGGGTCACGTGATCTACTTAGTTACTTGTTATGGAAAGTAATGTGTTACGTTACTTTTGTGTTGCTTTTTCTCACCTTGGTCTGGGCTCGCATGTTTGTTTTTTAATAAAAAAATAAATAAAAAACATTTTTTTGTCAAATGTATAGGTCCTTTTATACCAAAAGTGAAATGAATAATCGGCGCTCAAACAAACCTTTCAGCTGTGCTGCCATTCAGGATTGCAGAATATAGGATGCAGGAGAAGAAAGTTCAACACTCTTCAGCAATAAAAAAGAAACACAAAACTGTAATTTTTGCTTATTATTATGGTTGAATTGGATCATCGAAGGTCAGCATCAAAGACATTGGTTAATAAAGTGAGATTAAATACATAAAGGCCCGGTTTCAGAGACAGGGCTTAGATTGATCCAGGATTAGTGTAGTGGTGTGTTAGAGTAGTTTGTGTTCACTACTCACTACTCCTAATGTGTGTGCACTAACTTGGATGGGTTAAATGCATCGGACATATTCCGAGTATGGGTTACATACTTGGCCTTCACGTGTCACTTTCACTTGTCCACATCCGTAGATACCATCAGCGACTGAAAAGACATGACCTGAGTGTTCTGAACTACTAACTACTATTTGCCATATGTTAGGAGCTCATCTAAATACAATTCGTGGTGGCTCTGTACAAAAATGACCCATGGCAGGATCTGAACTTAAAATGTGTCAGTGTTTTCATACTATTTGTTCAAACAAAGACATGTTCTATCAAAACATTCTTTCTGATCTATATTTATGAATCATTTAGCAGCCTCTTTAATTCAATTTTCAGCGTATAGCCTCTTTCATGAAATCTTTCATTTAAATGCTTACATTGCTTCTCACGCATTCCATTATTGTACATATCCTATGAATTCTCTTAAATTGACTATTCAGATGATTTTTCTTTAAATGTAGGATGAAACCATTTCTGTCCTTAGGTTTTCTATTCAGATCTGTGACCAATTTATCATTTTCTTTTATTATGAGTAAGCCAAGGAAATTAACCTGACACTCTTCATAGTCAAAGGTAAATTTAAGATGTTCACTACTATGATTAAAAAAATTGTTGGAACTCAAATAGTGCATTTTCAGAGCCACACCATATAAGAAAAATGTCATCAATATAGCAATGCCACCGATAAATATTGGGTGCAATATTAGTACAAAATTAGTGCACGAAAATAGAGCACTTTAAGTACATTATAGAAATGTACTTTTTTTTCATCTGGGGCTGCCCATTGCTGTTCCTTTAATTTCAGAAGCTAATTTATACAATCAATAGCATAAAACAATCACGTAAAAAGGCATCAATAGCCTGTATACCACCATCATGTGGAATATTAGTGTGTAATGATTCCACATCTAGTGTAAGACATTATTATAAGGCAATTTAACACCGAACTAGACAGAAGTAGACCCAGACTCTATGCTCTAGACACAACAAAAACTGGAGAACACACAGCCAAGGGAATAACCCCAAAGTGATGCACTAATGCACCAGCATGTCGCCAACCCTAAACATGAGTCATGACAGAACAATTGACAGGACCATGATACGTGTAAACTTGCTGCACTTCTCTCCCTGATTCAACTCTCTGTGTAATTGATAAGCACCATCATTGCAGCATATAGAGTAAAAGAGGGGGGAAAGATAGTACTGCTTTATTGCTTTTTATTAGTAGTGTTTTATTATATGAAATATAAAATTATCATGTGTCTGTCATAAACATTATTAATATGATATCAAGTGCTTCTGATCAGGTATGGCCTTATATGGTTGATAGGGCAGGATCAGCTCTTTGGTGACCTCTCATTTTGTTCTTCTGGTTTACCAGGTCACCGTTTCTCCAGTGTAGTCCAAGAATCCACCGTGCTGCTTCTCAGTAAGGCTGCCAATGAAACGCAACATTGAAGTAGTGCCTGGTGAAAATAAAAATATGTTGCTGACATCCATAAGGATTTTTTTTTTGCAATACTGGCAAAAAAAAAAAAAGGGTCTGTATTGGACCTGATACCAATACTGAGTATCCCTGATCAAGCCATCCCTAATTTGGATGCATATGGAGTTTAGGTCAAACTATTTTGAAGTTGTAATTTTTGGCCAGTATGTAGTTCTGTCACTGACTCATTTCCTGATTACACACAAATTATTCGATATAGCAAAATGTTTTTAATATCTTGACCGGTATAGTCACAATATAATATAACAAAAACTTGATAAAGAAACAACGAAAGCTGTGATCCAAAAAAGAAAGTCTGACAGAAAACTGTGAAAATCGAAGACACCTGGTTCATGACACCTAGCATATGGACTCAAAGAATCAAAATTCATCTTTTCTCCACCCAGTTCAGTCTTCACCCATCCTGATGAAGGTCCATACAGAGGATTTCATCTGCCTTTATCTCCTCAGCAGCCAACACAGTCAGCATGTTCAAACCTGCCTGTTAGGTAAACAGCATTTGAGTTATACATCAACTCATCAATACTTCATGGGCAATGAATTTTATACATCTTAATAATCTTGTGCCTAAGCAAGACTTCTATGTACCTTGCTCATGGCATAAGGCAACACTGGGAACTGGGTGTGCATGGAGGGCATTCTGGTGATGGATCCTGCCACAGTGGAAATGTTGATGAAAGCTTCTTTATTACAGGACATGCCTGGTGTCCCGCTAGCTTTGGCCACTATTTATGCTACATAAAAGAAAGAGAAAAATTACATATCCCTGTATTAAGTTTATTTGACACATACTCAATGAGGGTAGTGTTAAAATAACTATGGGTATGAAGTCAATTGCATACTGTAGCTTATTCTGGAAACTCATTTTTACTAGTTGACTAATCATCAAAAAAAGTAGTCAACTGATTGTGGGGTCAATTTTGTCATCTATTACTAGTCAACACTAACAAAACAAAAAAAAACAGTCTCAGATCGTTGGCTGAATATCTGATGCATATGGCACACTTAACTGGAAACAATTTAGGATTTTTGAAGTCGTCATTTGGTTGGTTGAATTCTATAGGATGTCCAGGAGATGTGTGTGTTGTGTTCTTTAATGGTCTGCATGAAAACAAATGTTGTGATGCCAAACCCCCTCGCAGAAGAAGAATGCCATCATGCAAAGATACCAGTCCCAAGCAAGATCTCTGAGGGGGTAATTGAGATTCTGATTGAGGGCTGAAAACAGAAGGAAAGGTAAGAGTGAGGTCACTCAGGTGGAAGTCACTTCAATGGAAGTCACACAAAGGTGAGAAAGGTGAATCTCCCAGGACATGGTATGGAATTGTTAAATTTACCACTTTTTAAAATAAAAGTAATAAAAACATATTAAAAAGTTGAATTAAAACAAACTTAAATGGGAATGATTTACATTTATGCATTTAGCAGACACTTTTATCCAATAATAGAGGAACAAACTCAAATGTAATACCTACTCAGATAGTATGCAATTTCGGACACACCACACTCTTCTCCTATTTATTTTAACCTCTATTAAGTATCATAAATACCATTTTCTTGTGGCATGCAGATTCTCCAACTGTCCGCCCCACTTTTTAATTATTTCACTATTTAAAAAATAATAATAAAATAAATAAAAATAATAATAAAATCAAGTTACTTAATATCATCATATCAGTTCTTTATATCACAGACCTTAATTCAGGGTAATGCTTTTTTTTATTATTATTTGTTTTTTTGTTTTTTTTACTGTGCATGCATGAAATGTATTCAGATCATAAGACCTTCTGTAACACCCGCATACAGACACTCCCAGCTCTGTTAATAACTGCAACTCACACAGAGTTTGGAAGGTTTTTTATTCCTATTTTAATGCATTATGTTTAATATAATATATAATATAATATATATAATAAATGTTTAATAATATATCACCCAAGTACATAAATAGGCTATATAGTAATGATAGATCTACTCCTACAAGCTCCTACAAGCTCAGACATTTGTTGATGTATTTAATATGCCATTTCATTTTAAATAGTAAGATGGTTATTTTGTGGTCCCTCTGAGGAAATACAACTATTTGCATATTTAAAAGACACAAATGTGTATGTCAAGAACTATGAATGGACACTTGCTTTGGTGTTGCCACCCCTCAGAGTCCTCATGCAACCCCTTTGCCACCCTATAAATAATTTATAGAACCACCTCTGTGTGTAATTGATAAGCAAAGTATTTGCAAATTGCAACATTTATGATAAAAATGACAGTACGGCTTTATTGCTTCAGTAAGTGTTTTATTATATGAAATACTGTTGTTATGTATGTGTCATAAACATTTGTGTCCTGAAATTAAGTGCTGATGATTAGGTGTGCCCTTTTATGATAAGTGAAGTTCACAATGTAATTTCGGGAGGAGTGAACCCATCTAATCTTTCATTTAGAGAAATTCAAACATAATCTCAAGAGGAGGGAACCCTAATCCAGAGCATATAAGCAGCTACTCACGCTGCTCTGGCATCAGTTGTTTCGATATCCCTCCACCTCCCCAACTCCACCACATAATTTAGGCATCTCATCTATCGTACTCCTCTTCCAGGCACTAGTAGTCCCTGGGGGGTATATCCAAGCTTGAGTTGAAGATGCTTCCTCGAGCCCCTCCACAGCGGACAGCAAGCCAAATACGCTTAACCTTATTAGCTTAAAGATTTTATGAGGAAACGAACTCGTGAAACAGATGAAAAAAGGGCAGTATGGACCTGGATCGTGACCTCTGATATGGGAGGTTTACCAGGGCATCGTTTCTCCAGTGTAGTCCAAGAATCCACCGTTCTGCTTTTCAGTAAGGCTGCCAATGACACTCAGCATCCCTTCCACACTTTCTTTTGGTTCAAGTGGTGCCTGATGAAAACATAAATGTAGCTCAGTAACTTGCAAAATAAAAATAATATAGTGTAAGCAGCAATTACAGGCCAAACATAACAATAATAATTAAATCATAATTCATTTTATTCATGGGCGTCTTTCACGACACTCAAGGACACCTTACAAATAATAAGATACATGAATATACACAAGTAATACACAAAGCTATATCAAACGGAATAAGCTAATCTAAAAGAGTTTTAATACATGATTAAAACATTGAAAGACTAGAACTATTACGCATATCTTGAGGTAAGGTATTCCAAGCAGTACAACTAAAAGCTCTACATCCCATGGTAGTCAAACGTACAGATGGTATAACTAGAGACACAGAAGCAGAAGATACTGCAGAAGCATGAAGATATACCAATGTGACACACTTTGTAACACTGAATGGATTTGTGTGGTTGGAGCACTCTCAGTGGTGAAATAAGGAAAACAAGTTCAAAAGCTTTGAGTAGATTTACTATTATTTACAATTTATTTACAGATAAAAAAAGTTATTTATTCTGGAAAATGGTGCTAAACACCAAAAATCCAATAAAAATCAAGTCTTTTTGTAAGGCTTTCTGAAGATGATCTGAGCCATATTTGGTAAACTTTTACAAAGAGAAGTAAAAAAAAAGGAATGCAAATCTCTTCAAAATGGCCCATGTCAAGCATGAGTTTAGATCTAATTAAAGATCAAAATTTGGAATATATATAGTGCTGTCACCAAACTGTTCATGTACATTGTGAACACAGCCTCATTTCCTGATTGGTGTGGTCATTATCAAACTAGCTGATGAAAAATATAAGATAAATTTGAACAGTTTATACAAACATGATCAAAATAACATCTAATGAAGTTTTATTTAACAAAATTCAGGTTATCAACCAATCTGTGCAAGAGGAAGCCGGTATATAAAGCCGTCTCTCACCTATCCCGCGACAAGTTTCACAGCATCCCTTCACCACCCCATCACCTCACACTTAGCTGGTTTCTATCCCAGTCAAGAAGGGGGGAGTACTCTGGGTTCAGATTCTGAGCTCAGAGCCCTCCCCCGGACATAAATTACTATAAAAATTTATCTGATTTCATGTATGTGTAAACTCGTGAATCTTAGATTGAAAGCCAGAGCATCAAGCATTAATCCACAAGTTGTAATTTAAAATCTGTAATCTAGAAAAAAAAGTATGTTTCACAGAATTCAAAATGGTAGAAATCAAATGCTCCAGGCACATTAAAATCAGCATGACTCAATCAGAGGAAAACATGAAGCAAAAGTTCAAAAGTTAACATCTACGTCATACATTAAAAAATAAAAATAATTATTTCAGCAATAATTATAGGAAGTCAAGGGCAATAACCTCATAAAACAATGTTCACCTTTCCCACCATACTTGGTATCTCCCATTCCCATGATGCAACATATCAAAGTATAAAAAGCATGATGAAAATTCTTTCAGGTCTTTTACTCAATTCAAGATAGCTGCCCCCATGTATGCTGATCCAGGTAATAATCAACAGTTTATGAGAAAAGTTTAAATGTCCACAGGTTTAGTGCTCAGGTGGCCAGTCTGAAACACAACAATCTAGTTGCAGGTGCACAACAATCTAGTTCCACCTCGCTGACACATCAAGGTAAATAAAGAGTTTTAAAAACCCAAGTACGTGTTCATGTCTTTATACAAGGGATTAAACAAGGGGAACATAGGGAACAGAGGGCGGCTCTGTGACACATGCGCACGATTTAGTAAACCGTGCACACAATTACATTTTTTTTTCTTGCACGTCATGTTCATGACTTTTTTTTGTGGCGCTAAATAGTTTCAGACTGGTGATAAAACCCAAAATTAATCTGTGTATCAAATTTCACAACATTTACCATGCAGATCTAAGGTTTGCCATACACTCTTCCAAAAAAGATTCAGTGGGATTCTATACAGAACCCTAGGGTTCTTGACTCAACTATAATAAATCCTTTATGCCAAAAAGGTTCTATACAAGGAGCAATGTCTTGGATAATTGCAAACTTTCCTGTTTAACAGCTTATTCCTATGTTTGCGAGCTGCTTAATTAAAAATTAAAACTAAATAAAATGGTCCATGGTGGGAACCCCTAGAAGCTTGTATACAGAACCTTTTCTTCTAAGAGTGTAGACTCCAGACATATATCATCCTGTATTTGTAAGCTCACTTTGAAAATCATTTTTGCCATGTTTCCTGCATTTGTGCTCAAAATATAACAAAATTGACACTGTTAATAAATATACACTGACCTTTTCTCCACCGAGTTCAGTCTTCACCCATCCTGGATGAAGGGCCATGCAGAGGATTTCATCTGCCTTTAACTCCTCAGCAGTCAGCGCAGTCAGCATGTTCAAACCTGCCTGATTGAGATATATATATATAATATATATATATATATATATATAAGCTCATGCCATTAATTCTTCATGGAGAATTAATTTAATCCAGTTTATCTAGTGTCTAAGCAGGACTTCGGTGTAGCCTACCTTGCTCACGCAATATGGCAACACTGGGAACTGTTCGTACATGGAAGGCATTCTGCTAATAGATCCTCCAAGAGTGGAGATGTTGATGACAGCTGCTTTATTACAGGACATGCCTGGTGTCCCACTGGCTTTGGCTGCTGTTTGTAGATATGGTAGGTACTCCTACATAAAGGAAAGAGAAAGAATTGCATATCTCTGTTTTAAAAGTTTATTTGACACATGCTCAATGAGGGTAGTGGATTGCCAGGTCAATGTTGTGATCCATTACTAGTGTCAGAACAAACGACTAGTCAGTGCAACCTGCAGAAACCACAATAACAAGATATCGTGCAACAAATTGGTAGCTTGTTTAAACAAAGGTACAGCAGTGTCTTTTATTTTGGTACAATACCATGAACCTTACAAACTCTGGCACATCCAGTGACTAGTTCTTTCCCAGAAGCACTTATTTAAGTAACCTATGTCCCAGTGGCAAACAGTGAAAGCCTCAGCCTAAAGGTTTGCACCAACATAATTTTCAATGGACAAACCGTTGTTTCACATCTCATAATCTTTTGTACATTACCCTAGTGATTAGTAAGGGTCCTATCACGTTGGTGTTGAAGGTGTTCTTCATGTCCTCAACACTGCTGGTCTGAGCGGTGCCATTTGCCACGATTGCAGCATTATTCACTAGAAGGTTCAAACCGTTCTTTCCCACGAGAGAACCCACTTTCTTGGCAGACTCTTTGATACTGCTTGGATCATCAGCATCTAAGAGTAACAAGAAAACAGCAGTGTTATTCTGCTATAAAAATACGAATCTCAAAATTAATTTCCACTGAAAATATCAAATGCACTAAGGACACATGAACATTTACCAAGACGTATGATTGTAATCACACTTGGATGCTTTTTTGCCAGCTCTCTCAATTCCTTAAAAAAGATCATATGCATAATTAAACAATTAATGCACATTTGGATTTCTCCTGGTATTTATATTCATGTTAGCTATATTTAAAACTCACCTCAGACTTTGGCCCATCTGGGTCACGACAGGTAGCAAAAATATGACGTTTTGGACAAGAATCCTCAGAGAGTTGCTTAACAGTTTCTAAGCCCAAGCCCCGGTTGGCTCCTGTGATCAAGATATTGCATGCTTTCACTGCTGCCATATTCAATCAGTCTGCTTTCTGTTTGCCTTTAAAAGGTGTTTAATATGTGAAACCAAGAGAACTCGACACCCCTACATTATGTAATATATGCTGTGTCATAGTGAGATTGAGGACAGAAAGGTCGCCTCCCCCATATTCTAGAGCCACCCCGTCCCTTTAAAGACAGCCCTTCGCCAGGCTTCTTGTGTGAGAGAGGAGGGGCGCTGAAACCAATTCAGATCCCAGAAGAGATTAGCATGCCGCTCTCAGCCGACAGTTGAATAGACTATATGTACAGTTACTTCCTGGTTGTGTGGTTAAGCCAGCTCGGGCATTTCCAGTGAACTGTTTGCTATTCATTCTGTAACCGCTGTACATCGACACAAAACCATCAATGGTTGACTTTTTAATGTTGTATTCATATTTTAATGCAGTTATCACATTTACCTAATTTGCCAATAAACCAGTTTTATTGACTGCAATATTGGGACCGTTTAAAAATGCCGTGTCTGTAATTAGACACGCACACGCATTTTTTTCCCTCAGCTCTTCAAATGTTATTTTTAATGTGATGACCACAAACATTGTTCATCCTTCTGAGATTGTGCCCATTGTAAAACCGAACGTTTAAAAATGTAGAAAATTCAACATTTGATAGAAAACACTTACTTAAAAAAAAAACAAAAAACAATAATTACTACTTTAACCAGCAGGTGGCGGCAAAGTAGCATTTTTTTGCGCATATATCAGCCATTTCCACTAATCGTTTTCACCTTATTTTTGACTAAATATTAAACATTATAAAATAACTAGGTTTAAAAATACATTTTGTCAATGTAAAGTATGAAGTACTCACAAAATCTTAAGAAAAACAATAACTTTTCTTGTGAAATACACAGAAAGCGAGCACCGCGCTCTCCCTTTGTAATCACAGCAGCATGTCAGTCAGTGCAGCGCAAGATCAATGATTTCAGCACACTTGTGAAAACACACATTTTATTCAATTTATTCTAACTAGGGCACAATAAATATTTAATTTTTGACTCTTTTTTCACATGAAACTGATGGTCGAATTGAATTTATCCGAGGAGGAACACTGAGGTACGTCTTTATTTATTTATTTTTTTATGCTGTCTTACGTTTGAATAACTAAATTAATGCTATGCCTGACTATTTAAGTGACTATATTCTGATTATAAACTAAGTATTACCAAAAAGCTTAGAACCCAAGAGACGACACATTTACACTGCAAGTCTTAATGCACAGATCCGATCTTTTGACCATATCCGATTTTTTTGGACGACGTGCTTACATTTCTTTTAAAAGTGACCTGTATCGGATATCTCCTTTTTACACTGCACTTGGCGAAACGTACCAAAAATAGCCTATATGACATCACAAATCAATTTCAGTGGTACATTGAGCTTAATTTATTGACATGAATTCATACAGAAACCCTTTTAATGCAATAGTTCCCTATATAAAAATAATACAAATTCACGACATATGCAGCTCCGCTGGAAGCGTGCGAATTGAAGAATATTCGGGTACGAGATATTCACAGCTCGAATCTGCCATCCTATACTATTTTTTTTTTTTTTTTTTTTTTTTGTCATTAAAACAAATGCATTCATCAGTGATTGTATATCAAGGACAGTTGCAAGTTTGTGTGCTTTTTATTTTGTGGTTTCAATGGAACGAATAGGGACTGAAGCGCGCGTCTGTGCACGAGCCGTCGTCACTGACAACAGCGACAACGAGCACTCAGTGTGATTTCAAGAGCAACACATTTCAACGTCAGATCGCCTTGTATTTAACACAAACAAATGAAATTAATAATCTGCCAGTCAACTAGAGATGTTCCGTTTGTTATAGGTATGTCTGTACCGCGAAATGTTAAAAAACCCTCACTTTTCAATGACGCAGGAGTCGCATTTACAGGGGAATATCCGATCTGTCCGCTTACACTGCAGGCGCAAACGCACGTATCCGATTCATATCTGATTTATAACCACATAGGCCTGAAACCGATCTGTGAAAATCGGAATCCATGCGCTTTTTTCCTGCTTACACGGTCGTGACTCATATCCGATCTGTGCCACATGGGAGGAAAAAATCGGAATTGGGTCACTTGAACCGTGCAGTGTAAATGGGGCCTTTGACACTTTTTGGGTAACAGCCACTAGATGGCGCTCCGGTAGCGCGGCGGCAATTATGGGGTGAAAATACTAACTGGACCATAGAATCCTTCACATCTTACGCACCCAAAATCGGCACATTTCACTGCCAAATCAGAAGCACAATAGAACTTTTTTTTTTTTTTTTTAAATTAAGTCACCAGTAAATTGTATGGCTCCTACAGAAGATGTTGTATTGTCTTATATATGTTTTATTTTACCAGTTGTGGAATCCAACCATTCAACCATCTTTGCCTTTATTGAGTATTTCCATTTTATGCAACTTTACACATTTATTAATAGTAAATTAATAATTAATACATTTAAGATCACCATGTTTAAAGCGAACAATATATTTTAGACCTAGAGGAGTAGGCTAATAGTAATAATTTCTAGGTCTGAATTGAAATAGGCTGTATTAGATGTTTTAATGGATCACGCCGCAAACATAATGATCTTATAATACATGATGCATTGCTGTGTCCGTTATCGCATAATTCACACTTTTGGACACGTTTGCTTTAACAGACATTAGACAACGCTGCAAAATCAAGCTGTTATTCATTTATTGTCCTGTTCCCAATTTTTCTGATGCATGTCTTTAATTTAGCTAATTTAATATGTTGGTAATAATTCAGTGTTTATAAGCCTTTTAAAGAATTTTAACCCAAACTGACTGGGTTTCTAGAGAGCAAAGGTTTTGTGAAAAAAAGTGGAAGATTTAAACACAAAGTGTGTAAAATAAACTGTTAAAAGGATTTGATGATCACTAGTGATAGTATTTTATTCTATGTTGTTATCATTCAGGTTGGATTTCAGCTTTAAAGCAGAACTAAGTTACTTTTTTTACCTTCATAAATAGTTTTCTAAGTCCTTACGATGGTTAATTGACTTGGCATGTTTGAGGCGAGCACTAACCCCCTCTGGCACGTCTATTTTTTTACAGTCTATGGTCTACGCCAGAATACAGCACTTGCAAGTTGAGCTGCACCGACCTGACACAATCTCGCCTCATGTTCACGTTCACGCGAGAGTGACAAAATGCTTTACGGTAATTAAAAAACAATGTATATATTATGACTTTATAAGACAATTTCGAAAATTACCCACCTCCATCGAGTGTACTGTATTTGCAAATTACCCACCTCCTCTTTCTTGTACTGTATTTGCAAAACTATTGGCGCTGGTGAGTGTTGTAGTCCAGAGCTGCGCTTGGAGTATTTATGACAGTGTGATTCACTGAAGGAAACTGTAGGGGGAGCTTCGCAAATCTTACTGAGTTCCGCTTTAATGTACGTTTTTTTTTTTTTTTTTTTTTTTTTTTTTACAAAGCAGCTGATATTGCCATACAAACTATGGATTGAGTGCCGACTCACATTCACCCCAAAATGGCGGAAACGCAGGGCCGCTGCTAGGCGCCGGTGTTCCAATGGAACGTTCTATTGACTGTCGCTTCTTGTTAGTGTATATTCTTTGATATTACACTACTGATACTCAACACACCAGCAAATGACATCTCACCGGAAGTTTTCGAGCTGGCTTATATTAATGCTGAACGCTCCGTGTATAGCCCATTCCGTGTAGTCCTCCGACACGCTGCTGTCCGAGTGAGAGAGAGATGAGTCGATCATGAACTATTCAAATTTTCAAATTTTTTATATGACTTGAGAGTTGTCTCAGAGAGTGGTTAGTTAATTTTTTAATCCAAGTATGCGCAGCATTCTTTCGTTTATGAGCGAAATTCAGGTGAGCTAATCAATTCTGTTAGCTTATGTGACAAAACAACGAACGTCTTGGACGCGAGGATCCAGTCGAAGTAGTCATAGCCTAATTGCTCATATTTGTCTCGTATTTTGGCTGCATTATTATTTCCTTATTAGGTAGGTTATATGTCCAAAGTTAGACGTATTTGGGATATTTGGCTATTGAAAATGTAACAATAATATAAACACATCATGACTCTTGAGATAAGGGACAACATTTGTCCTACACACAAAAGCCCTCTTTATGTTAAACAACAAATTCATCAAAATATGAATACTTAACAAGTTAAATCTAAACGAAATCTGGATACTCAGCACAGACATTGCTTTTATTTTTAAATAATTTTGTTAGTATTATTTAAATACATGCCCTAGCCTATACTTTAAGGTGACAAGATTTCTGAAATGGAAACCGGGGACATTTCCTATTTGAGTGGTCAAAATCTAATTTATTATTATCTATTAATTAAGAAAGGGGTATACAATACATTTTGAATATTTTTGTTTTTTAATTGTTGTGGGTTCCTTATTAGCCTACATTAAAAAATTATTATGATTTAGCTTTTTTTATTAGGATTTTTGAAAAAAAAGAAAAAGAAAAAAAAAACATTACACTATTAATAACCATTGTAAAAGCAGTTCAAAACAATATGCATAATATAACATGACTTTACAAAAGCACATTAGGCTACATTACAAAAATAAAACAACATAAATATAAGATAAGATAAATAAAACGGCATATAACACATATTTTTAACATTTACTATTGAATTTAAAAAAATTATTTTCACAAGTTGTTTTTGCTGTATATAGAAATTACTTTTTTAACTTTTACATTTTTAACTATTATTTATTCATCACGTGATATAACGTAATTTAACGGCTCTGGTTTAGACAAAACAATCCTGCACCCTGTTGAGGCCCTGTTATAAAACGCATACAAACATTATTACTTTAATTTAACATGAATAGTTAGTATTACTACCTTGAAACCGATAACGATGTTTATTTTGATTTGACGCTCTGGTTCAGCAAGTGCAGCACTGTGGCTGCACAGCCCCCTCTGTTGGTGAACATAATCACATGATTGCTCCGATAACCAACAGGCTGCTGTATGCTAGCCGGGCTTTTTTGCAATGTATTTGCGGGTTGTTTGAGTATGAGGTCTCTGCGGAACAAACATGGACGTTTCTGTATTTGAGGGTGTTTTCAAACTTGTGGGTGTTTATATATCATGCAATGAAAATGATCCCCTTCACCCGACCCCACCCCTAAACCCTAACCACACTCTGACGTGGGCAAATCATGTAACGCTCTCAAAAACGCCCCTCTGTTTATGGCCTCGTACACTGATCATTACTGTCCTGCAGAGACCTGTACCTGGGTTGTTTTGAACGAGCTGTAAAACGGGGACTTTCCAGGGACCTCTCCAGTCGGGAACAGAACACCAAAATGACTGATACACGCTCCGAACCACTGATTCAAAACAAAAGACTGTAAAGCTTCGAAGCTTCATGAAGCAGTGTTTTGAAATCACCCATCACTAGATATTGTTGAATAAAGTCGTTATTTTGTTTTTTTGGTGCACAAAAATTATTCTTGTCACTTCATAACATTAAGGTTGAACCACTGTAGTCACACAAACTGTTTTAAATATGTTTTTAGTCTTAAAAGAATAAGACTGATGGGTCTTATTTCAATTCATTATGTTAAAATATTAAAACATCAACTGAACTACATGCTATCATGTCTGATTTACCTAAGAACATTGGTTATATATGTTTAATATTAAAAAGGTGGTTAGAAAATTAAGGAATTTAGGAACTGGATTGTTCATAATAATCCTAACCCATGAAAAAAAAAAAATCTTTTTTTTTTCTCTTTTACTAAACACCATTATTACATAATTGAAGACTTTACACTGTTGTTGGATGGATCAAATTAAAATATCATGCTTTTTAATGCGTCTGACAGACTTAACACAAATTAATTTCCGAAGTGAATAAATGTACATTTTTAGAAAAAAACATTTTCAGAAAAACCTATTCCCCTAGACATTTGTCTACAAATATATCAGTTTAAAAATAATAATAACTAACTTCTAAAACATGTTTTGTCCCTTATCTTAAGAATCACTTACAGTGATTCTTAGTTTTCTGAAGAGAGGTTTGATATCCTAGTAAAATGATCCCATCTTCCCAGCACTAAGGGCTGCTTTTATGTCCCCACCACCCACTTGCCCATCACCAAGTTGTTCTTCATATCCTTGCATTCACTCCATGAGACCCATTTTACCGTGAGGACACAGTGCCCCACTTATATTTTGGACACCATCCGCCATTTGATTCCAAAGACAGGAAACACAAGAAATTCAGTTTGCATTATTGAATTTTTGTTTATCCCTGTAAAGCTGCTTTAAAACATATGTATTGTATAAAGCACAATATAAATAAAGGTGATTTGACTTGACTTGAAACACAAGAAACTGCCAAACTAGACTTCAAAATAAAATTTAAATAACATTTATGCAATTTAAATTTAAATGTATGTTGAGGCACTAAAATGTAAATGACTGAAATTCACAGCTGTGAGTCAGAAATATGCAACCAGCCGTTAAAACCACACTTTAAAGATCTACTTGAAATAGTAGACCTTCCAGGGAATTTTGGCATACTCTTTTCAATGTACTATGCTTTGGGACACACATTATAATCTCACATACTATTTAGGATGGATAGTATCCACATTGGGTCCCTCATAACACACCCGATTCAACTCATCAGTTCATTAGTAGAGACTGCAAGACCTGAAGTGGGTTAGATAAGGAAGACATACAAAATGTGCAATGCTGTGGGTCCTCCAAGATGGGTTTGAAAACCATTAGTTTAGAGATGTTGACAACATGTTGACTCTAAACAACTCTGCTGTGGTTCATGTCAGAGTGAATGTGTCAAGAATAAACAAGGCTGAACTGGTGCAGTCAGTGATGGTTTGACCTACAACAAAAGCAGAGGCCATGAGGAACAGCAGTACCATTACCAGCCTCATGGTGGTGACCTTCGCCAAGTGAAGGGCTATGTTGCTTGAAGTTCTGGACAGGGCTTTATTGTGGACTAGGACCCACCAAATCGCCACGCCACATGGCTCACAACAGCAGAGGCTGACTTCTAAGACTCAAAAACTCTTAAACTTGACAGTTGTAAGTAAATATGTGAGATTCTTCTTGATCTCAAACATGCATCACTTTTAAAGGATTTTTTCCTCTAAATGAACAGTGTATATAGAGTCTAACCAAATACCAATATTTATTTGATTTACTGATTGCCATCTACATATTGCTATTTTGCAGAACCGGTCAAAAGTTTGGAAACATTACTATTTTGAATGTTTTTGAAAGAAGTCTCTGATGCTCACCAAGCCTGCGTTTTTTATTTTTTATCAAAAATACAAAAGAAAACAAAAACAGTAAAATTGTGAAATATTATTACAATTTAAAATAATGTTTTTCCATTGTAATATACTTTAACATATAATTCATTTCTGTGATCAAAGCTGAATTTTCAGCATCATTACTCAGTCTTCAGTGTCACATGATCCTTCAGAAATCATTCTAATATGAAGATTTATTATCAGTGTTGGAAACGGTTGTGTTGCTTAACATTTTTTTTTTATAGCGTGATATTTTTTCAGTATTCTTTGATGAATAATAATAAAAAAGAACAGCATTTATTTAAAATAGAAATCTTTTGTGACAGTATACACTTACTGTTCAAAAGTTTGGGGTCAGTAATTTTTTTCTTTCTTTTTTTTTTTGAAAGAAATTAATACTTTTATTCAGCAAGGATGTGCTAAATTGATAAAAAGTGATATTAAATATTTATATTGTTAGAAAAGATTTCTATTTTGAATAAATGCTGTTCTTATATCATTCGAGAATATGTAACAAAATGTCAAATCAGAATAGTAAAAAATGCTGCAATAAAACACTTAAAAGGTTAAATACTGTGGTGTCATGGTATTATTTAAAATGACAAATGGTAAATTTCATGAAACCAAAAATGTTTATGCACTCAGAAGAATTGCACAATGTTGCTGTATTGCTTGATTAGTGGGTTTTATTGTTACAAACACTTGGGGAATGAAGTTGTCATGTAGTTTTTTAAGTGTTTATCATTTAAAAAAGGGGGTAAAAATATGCTATCTGGATCAGACTTTTGCTGACTTTCCTAACTAGAGAGATTTTGTTCCTCTGTTTTACCAGGGCAATGTTTTCCCAGTGTAGTCCATGAATAGACCGTGCTGCTTCTCTGTAAGGCTCTTAATGACATGCAGCATTCCCTCCACACTTTCTCTGGCGTCGATAGGGGCCTGGTGGACAAAAAGGGGATAAAAACATACAGTTAAATTATTGTTGTAAGTTGTCAAACAGAGACTATCAGTGTGCATTTGTGATATTAGCCTTAGTTTCTGTTTGTGTTCTGAGAGACTCCAGAGTCATTTAAAAGAAAAACACTGATACTTTATGACTTTTCATTATGAGAACTGATTATAAACTAAAATTCAACCTAGCACACATTTTAAATGTCCTCCATATTTAACATACTTGTGTATTCTCTTTAGGGTTCTCATAGACCCCAAAATGAATTGATGCAATTCATTTTCACAAGCTAAGATGCTCTGATTAGTGTACCCAAGTGTTTTATGTTTATGTTATGTTTTATTTTTCTCCAGTGTGTTTTGTGGAGGTTAAATTTACCCCAAACAAAAGTAAAATAACTAGAATGGACAAGTCACACTGCATGGTGAAAGGATAAAAAATAACTGACTATTGGGGTTTGATTAAGTAAGAGGAACAGATTTCCTCTTACTTAAAAAAATTGTTTTTAAGGCAAAACAGTGAGTCTGCTTTATTACTGAATCCAGATTTACCTGATCTCCCCCCATGTCTGTCTTCACCCATCCTGGGTGAAGGGAAATGCAGAGGATCTCATCTGCCTTTAAGTCCCTAGCAGTGTACACGGTCAACATGTTAAGACTTGCCTGAAAGGAAAACAGATGCAGAAAGTGAATTGAATCATTTTGTTCACACTGAACCTAATTCTAATTTGTTTTTCAGTTTCAGATATACCAAAACATTCAGATTTTTGCTGCCCTTGCATACCTTGCTGATACTGTATGGGAAGAACGGGAATGGCACTGGAAGTGAAGGAAAGATGCCCATAGATGCTGCATCTGTGGAGATGTTGATCACAGCTGCTTTATTACAGGACATCCCTGGTTTGCCACTGGCTTTAGCTGCTGCTTGCAGATATGGCAGGTACTCCTGATTAAAGACATTCACAACCAAGTGTTTAGATATTTTAGATATATCAAGTCTTGTTTTAGCTCCAAAAAGCTCTTTCCATTACCCTAATGACAAATAAAGGTCCTAACATGTTGGTGTTGAAGGCATGGATCATGTCCTCAACAGTGGCGGTCCACATTGATTTTGAAGGCAACACTGCAGCATTATTTATGATCAGGTTCAAACCATTCTTGCCCAGAAGAGAACCAACTTTCTTTGCAGATTCTTTGATACTGCATGGATCAGCAACATCTAATAGAAGCAATCATTGCAGAAAATTGCAGTCTTAAAGTAATGTGTTATTTGAAATATCAAAAAACAACTGCCATTTTAAAACATAAATGGACATTTACCAAGGTGCTCAAGGGTGATGACACCAGGATGCTTTTTGACCAGTTGCCTCAGTGCCTGAATCAGAAAGAGAATATTGATGAATACAGATTTCTTTAGCTGTCTTCTGTCCTGAGCTCTTGAATACTCACCTCGGAATTTGTCCCATCTGGGTCAAGACATCCAGCAAAAACTTTTGAGCAATGGGCCTCCAGGAGTTGCTTGACCATTTCTAGACCCAAGCCTCGGTTGGCCCCGGTCACGAGAGCACTGCAAGCCTTTAATGTCGCCATGTTCAAAGACGATCAGTCTGATCTCCCAACCTGCCTCTTTATAGAGCTGTTTATATGGAGCAGAGTTGACTCCACACCCCATTTCACACACATTTATATGAGGAATATACTTGGATGCTTTCCAAATAGCTGTAATATTTAATATCAAATCAGATATGCTGTGTCAGGAGTGAGATTATAGGTTAAAGATCCACAACGCCTATACTGCAGCTGGATTGAAGCAAAGTCCTTTTAAGAAAAGTCTGTGCCTGACTTGGTAACGTCCTATTATGTTATAGGCAATAAGCATGCAAGTACAGTACATCTACTTAAGTGGAGAAAAACCAAAATCACCAAAATAGGCTAAGATAAAAGGATCACAAATGACCTCAGGATCACCAGAGAAAGAGATTGAAGAACATTATATTGTGTCTGGTTTTTGAGTGTATTTAATTTACTAATATAACTACTTTAATATAACATAAGTATACTTGTGATCTATAAATACTAATATGTTGTTATGAATAATTTAGAATTTATTTAATTTTCAGAAAGAAACAACAAATCATAAATGAACATCCCACAATATTATTACCCCAATCAACCCCTACTCCCTCAAACAGCTTAAACAAATTACAATTAAAGAAAAAAATTCAGCCAACACATTAACCAAGAAGGGATGCCATAGTTTGTCAAAGAACACCAAAGTGTGTGATTATTTATTTATTTATTTATTTTTTTCCAGTTTAATGCAAGTGAACCCTTCTTTGATCCACATTTCAAAGGAAGGGAGTGAGACATGTTTCCATTTCAAAAGGATGACATGTCTCCCTAGTAAGGTTGTAAAGGCTAGAGCCTTTTGGACTGGCAATGAAAGGTCAGCAACAAGTGATATGCTAATTATAGCTGAAAGTTTATTTAGGTCGAGACTTCTGCAAGGCATCCTGCAAAGTTTTAAATATTTTATGTCCCATAATCAAATAATTTCGGACATTCTCACAACATATGATTGAGATCCACCAGTGAATGTTTGCACCGATGCAGCACTGACAGAAAGGTATATTGACATTAGCATTGTATCAGGCCATATATTGCACATATTGATGATGTATTAACAAAGTTCAAGAATTGAACTTGCACAAATTGCACAGTGAGCACAATCCAACTTGGGGGGAGAGGTTAGTAGACTCACACCAAAGACTTCTAACCAAATCTCAGAGATGAAGGTTTATGGATGAGGACATTCGATCATCTCTGTTAGCCGAAGATATGTTATTCCTATGGCTCTGTCCCTCTAGACCAGGAATGGGCAAACTCAGTCCTGGAGGGCCACTGCCCCGCAGAATTTAGCTCAAACCCTAATCAAACTCACCTGAACCAGCTAATCAATGCCTTCATGATTACTAGAATACTACAGGCAGGTGAGTTTTATCAGGGTTGGAGCTGAACTCTGCTGGGCAGTGGCCCTCCAGGACCGAGTTTGCCCATCCCTGCTCTAGACCCATAACTTTGACATGGCCATCAACTAAACTTGCGTACTTGCCTTTAGAGCTTCAAGACTTAGGCTACTCATGTCTGCGTCAAGTTGCTGTTTGTGGTAGTTCACCATTGTATGTAATGATTTCAGCCTTGCCTTAAAGGTCAAAAATGCAGATTTAAACACTCTTCAAGCAACATCATCAGAGTGGGAATATCTGCTAATGCTTGTGCGTTGTCCTTAATGTCTTCTTTCTTGGAGTGTTTAAATTTCAAGGCCATTTTTTTCATTAAAAATAGCTAAACTAGAGTGCTAAAGTGTTGATGGGCTAAAACGACTTTATGCCGAAGACTGCGCTCAGTGTTACTATTCCATACACAAGCATGCAAACCAGAATTCCTGCATAATTTATATTATTTTACTTTATATAATAATTTTGTAATATGTTTTTTGTGCCATTCTTTTCTAAAGACTCTTACTGTGAAATTAACTTGATTCCACTGTGTCTGTATTCATAGTTTCTGTTCCTGTTACTTCCTGGTTTGATCGGTTTCCTTGTTTGGTATGGAAATATGTTCTTGTTTTTTTCCATGGTTACTTAATGCACATCTCTTTGTTCATTTGCTTGATGGTCTGTTTGTTGCTTGAAACAGATTTGTCTGTTATTACCTTCTGTGATTATGTGGAGTGGGTGCTTCAATGTGGATCCCCCTTCTCAGTGGGTGAGTTGAAGGAGGATCTCGACTATCCCATGTCCGCACCAGCCCCAGAGCTCCCCCCGAGCCACCCCTGCCTGTCATCACACCTGCCCTGGATCCTGAGCAAACACACAGCTACACAAGTCCACCACAGACCCTGAGTCAACATACCCGCTCATTACAAACACTCATCCAGAGGCCTTGTTCATTCTGGAGCCAACACCCACCGCTTTGTCTGCCCTGGAACCAGTGCTCACCATCCTATCTGTCCCAGAGCCAGTGTTTATTGACCTGTCCATCCTGTATTTAATTCTGACCCTTATTGCAATTCCTCCTTTGCTGGACCTGTTTGGATTGAGTCTCTTGTTCCATTCAGATTCCTTTCCTTTCCTCTGTCCCTGGTTCTGTCCAGCCCAGTGAACTCCCTTGTTTCGCCCAGGTAAGCATTTCCAAAAAGCCTCGTAAGCCTAAGTTGATCGTACCTCCGGTTTCAATGGAGCTACGATCAACTTAGGCTTGCGATGCTTTTGGGAAACGCTGCCCAGGTCCGTAGCCCTTCCTCTTCCACTGGTCCTGGGCTTCACTGTGGTCCTCTCTTCTGCCATGGTCTCCTCCTCTGCCGGCTCCACCACTGAGGTCTCCTCCTCCGCTATAGCCATCAGCTCTGCCAGTCCTGCCATACCATGCAATTGCTCCTCCTTCCGTTCCCCAAAAGTATACCATGACCTCCACCTACCTGCACTTTTTTGTTTACTAGTTTAGTAGGGATAATGTTACGTGCTTCTGTTTCTGTTCCATTTTGTTACAAAAACTCTTATTTTGAAGTTTATTTAATGAGTTGGTATTCATAATTAGTTTACTGCCTAGTTTGATTGGTTTCCTTGTTTAAGTATGCTCTTGTTTGGTTCCATCCTTACTTATTATGCACACCTGCTTTCTGTTAAGTTGCCTGATTTCCTCTGTATACAATCCACTGTGTTTCTTTAGTTCTCTGTTGGTTGTTGCAAAGCTTTTGCATTTATGTTATATTCTTCAACTTCCGGCACTGCACATGGATCCTCTTCTCTGCCTGCTTCCTTGTACCCCTGCAAATTGTTACAGAACGACTGACCACTATGGATCCAGCAGTAATGAGTCCAGGAAGTGGGTGATGGGAAATGGAGTCCGTGATAGTGACAATAGTCCGGGGTGGAGTGCCCTCTAGTGGCTATCAAGGGCACTCCAGCAGGTGATCATGACAATGCACAACACACTATTATATTATTTCCTCTCTATAGGGATCTAAATGCAGTTTCATGACATTACCACTTCAAGAGGTCTTATCTTAAAGCTCTTAACAAATCTGGACTGCAGTTCCATTATCATATACTTTGTTTAGAATGTTTATTCTGATAGTTCAATCATTTAGTTAGCTATATTCAAAACTATATTTATCAACAGCTGAGTATTCTGTATTTTTTTTTTAATTTATGTTTCATATATATGCTTTATTGCACAGCTGTTCTGATTATTTGATTCTGATTGATTCCTCATGACATTCTGCAGACAAATATATTTGTATAAAGAGTGCTAAGGGTATAATGGTTAACTCCGGTAACTGATTTCCTAGCTGATGCTAAGCTGTAGGTTTTACCTGTTAAATTGTTCTACTAGTATACTGCACTACAGAGACTATTTTGTTTATTATCTTCTCTCCCTGATTCAACAGTGCATGTAGTTGATAGCACAGTCATTTCAGCATATATAGCATATACATAAAAAAGGGACAGTGCTTTTTGGAACAGAGTGTTTTATTGATATTTAGATATAAAGTTGTCATGTGTCTGTCATAAACGTGTGTCCTGAAATTAAGTGCTAATGATTAGGTGTGCCCTTTTATGACAAATAGATAAAATAGGGCAGTTTGGACCTGGATCGTGACCTCTCATATGGGAGTGAATTTGTTCTTCTGGTTTACCAGGTGACTGTTTCTCCAGTGTAGTCCAAGAATCCACCGTGCTGCTTTTCAGTAAGGCTACCAATGACACGCAGCATCCCTTCCACACTGTCTTTCGGTTCAAGTGTTGCCTGTTGAAAAACAAACATGCATGAGACTCATAATATGCAATATTAAAAATAAATATAGCTTCGATTTGCAATTAATTATGGCATAAACACACCAATGTGATGCAATGGATTTGTGTGATCATATTACTCTTAGTGAATAAAGGAAAAATAGTTTAATGGCAATAGTAGATTATAAGCAGATTTTTTTAAAAGTAAAATGTCTGTAATTGAAAGCAACATTAAATAGAACATGGACTTAAGGAATCTACACTCACATCATCTCCACCCAGTTCAGTCTTCACCCATCCTGGATGAAGGGCCATGCAGAGGATCTCATCTGCCTTTATCTCCTCAGCAGCCAACACAGTCAGCATGTTAAATCCTGCCTGTTAGGTAAACAGCATTTGAGATATCCATCAACTCATGCCATTAATACTTCACGGGCAATGAATTACACCCAGTTTAAATAGAGCCTAAGCAGGACTTCAGTGTACCTTGCTCACCGCATATGGCAATGTTGGGAACTGATTGTATATGGAAGGTATTCTGGTCATGGAACCTGCAATAGTGGAGATGTTGATGAAAGCTGCTTTATTACAGGACATTCCTGGTGTCCCACTGGCTTTGGCCGCTATTTGTAGATATGGTAGGAACTCCTACATAAAAGAGAAAGAGTTACATATGACTGTATTAAAAGTTTATTTCACACATACTCAATGAGAGTAGTATTAAAATGACTCAAAAACTATTGGCACAAAGTGTTGCATACAGTAGATTATTCTGAAAAATAGGCTAATTCATTTTACTATAGTAAAACTATAGTCTAGAAAAGAAGTTGACTTATTGAAAGGGCAATATCATGATTCATTACTAGATACAGACCCAACGCATCAACTATTTAGTGATCTGCAGCAACTATAATCCACTGATCAACTAAGTGGTAGCTCACTTAAACAATGGTGCAGCAGTGTCTTTGGGACTAGATGGTCTGATTAAGCTGAAAGACCAGCTAAGGCTTGTTTCACATGTTTACTTTGGTACAGTGCCATAGACTTTACAAACTCTGGCACATCCAGTTACTAGTTCTTCCCTAGAAACACTCATTTTAACAGCCAGTGTTCTGGTGGCACAAAAGTGAAAGCCCCAGCCTAAAGATTTAGCCAGCAAGCCGCTGCACTAACACATTGCATAATTTCATGACTTTCATTAGAGAAATTGTTGTTTCTGAGCTTCAAATAATCCTTTTTACATTACCCTAATGATTAGTAAGGGTCCTATCACGTTGGTGTTGAAGGTGTTCTTCATATCCTCAACACTGCTGGTCTGAACGGTGCCATTTGCCACGATTGCAGCATTATTCACAAGAAGGTTCAAACCGTTCTTTCCCACGAGAGAACCCACTTTCTTGGCAGACTCTTTGACACTGCATGGATCATCAGCATCTAATAGTAACAGAACAAATAGAAGTGCTAAAATAAATCAATGCAATGAAATGGTAAATCTCAAAATCCATTAACAGCGGAAATTTAAAATGCATCAAGAAGGACACATTAACATTTACCAAGACGTATGATTGTAATCACATTTGGATGCTTTTTTGCCAGCTCTCTCAATGCCTTAAAAAAAAATAATATGCAAAGTTAAACAAGGTACATTAGGATTTCTCCTAGTATTTTCTAATTGTGTTGGTTCTTTATAACTCACCTCAGACTTTGACCCATCTGGATCACGACAGGTAGCAAAAATATGTTTTTGACAAGAATCCTCAGAGAGTTGCTTAACAATTTCTAAGCCCAAGCCCCGGTTAGCTCCTGTGATCAGGATTTTGCATGCTTTCAATGCTGCCATGTTCTTAAGGTTATCAGGCTGCTTCTGTCACCAAATCTGCCTCTACCTGAGCTTTTTATATGAACTCCACGCCCATTTTGTATTGCGCTGTGTCATACTGTATGTGTTATTGAGGTTAAGGGGAAACGATAAACATAGATGGAGAAATGAATGGAAAAAAAAAATCATGATGACATTTTTCATTTTGACTGTTGATATCAATTCAAATACTAACAATGACTGCTTGTTTCTGCTTGTTAATGCAACAATAATACACCTGGGTGGAATATAGTGGTTGCTTATTCAAATAAGGGTGCAGTCTCTACAAAAAACAAACATAAAAACATCTGTAAAACTCTCTGTAGTAGTAGAACTGGATTTTTTCACCATTGTATTTTTCATGTTAACGAGCATCAGAATGTAGAAGAAAGGCGATTTAAAGGATTAGTTCACTTTCAAATAAAATTTTCCTGATAATTTACTCACCCCCATGTCATCCAAGATGTTCATGTCTTTCTTTCGTCAGTCGAAAAAAAAATGAAGGTTTTTGATGAAAACATTCCAGGATTATTCTCCTTATAGTGGACTTCAATGGCCTCCAAATGGTTGAACGTCAAAATTACAGTTTCAGTGCAGCTTCATAGGCTGCATTTACACTGCAAGTCTTAATGCACAGATCCGATCCCTTAATACTTAAAATGTGGAGATCACATATACCACCATAGTCAATTTGTTTTGAGGTCTGGTATAAAACATGACATACAAAAATACTTAAGCTCTTATGTATGCACGATTAAGCAAAAGAACACGATCTTATTCCTAAATGACAACGATTCAGTTATGTCTATTAAACCTTTGAAATTACGATCATACCAGAATATTTAAACCTGCTTTTGCATTGCCGCTGAAATCAGTGGTCATGTAAGCTATATTCACAAAGTGTTTTCAACAACACACTATTGCTGCTTCTGTGTTGCAAACATTAAATAATAATGCAAGTATTGCAATAACAATTTATAGTCCGAATATACACTGATTTCAGCAATAAATGACCTTTGAAACTAATGTTATTACACTGTTCTGCCAGTAGGTGGTGACCAGTGACTGTTAAAATGTATTTGATGTATCAGAATCATTAATTCAAGAAATTCGTTTAAAAACACTGGACGAATCATGTCTTCGTTAATTTCAAACAATATTGTAATGAATTCATTTAAATTAATACATATTTTTTAATAGGCTTTATAACATTTTACACATTTCTAAATAGACTAATTTATAACATTATATTAGTTGTTTAATCTTTTGTTTTTAATTCATGTTTATTTAATGTTTTGGTCCATGATATTGGCTATTATGGTTTTGGATAAATCGTTCAGTGGGGTTTGACCTGTAATGTGATGGAGTTAGACAAACAAGCTTATTAATATAGAAAACATCCAAGCATTTTGATTAATATTATTAAATATTATTAAATTGTAAAGAAATGAAATATCCATCTTTGCCGAAAGAATTCCAGGCGCAGTTCACTCTCAGCCAATAAGATTCCACGTAGCATTTTCATGGATCAGTCGTCTCTTCTGATTGGTTGATAACTTTTGACTGCGTTTAATCCAAAAGCAATTTAATTTCTGCAAGAGCACGGAGAGATTCGTGAGCGCACAGGTGCAGTTTGAGCGCGCAGGACACGTTTGAGCACACGGGAAACAGTTTGAGCATGCACACGCAATATCTGAGCGAGAGGAGAAGCAATTCATAAGAGAGCACTGTATATTTGAGAGCGCGCGTCCAGTTTTGCGCAAGAGCAGAGGAAATCCGCGCGCGAGCGGACAGATCTGAAGAAAGAAGGACATGGACATCTTGGATGACATGGGGGCGATGACACAACAAACAATGACACAACAAACAATCAATACGAGGTCACAATTAAATGGACGATGGACATTTGCCTAATCCAGAAGTCATGGATAATGCAGTTGCATGATATAACAGAAGTTGAGTAAACTTTAAATCATGAGAAAGAAACATAACATTGTGTCATGAAGACAACACAGAAGGTAGGCAAAAAAGGCATATATATATGAAGAGTTTCGTTGCAAAACGAGATAAATCCGTTTTTAACATTTTTGTCAAAACATGTTTATTATTATGTTATCATGTTATTATTTTGTTTTATGGTGCTACTTAGCTGTATTTTTTAAGTTATGAAGGTTTAAATCAAAACAAACCAACTGCAGTTGAATTGATATTAATTGGAATGCACAACCAAAAAACAAGATTTTTGAAAAATTAAAAAAACGGAGTTATCTCGTTTTGCAACGAAACTCTTCATATATATATATATATATATATATATATATATATATATATATATATAATATGAAAGGACATGAAACGATGCTCTGGATGAAAGGATAACAGTGAGACAAGAGAGATCGCTCAAACCTCCTCAGAGCGCATGGTTTGTGGAAAATTAATATAAATGGTTACTCTTTCTAAAGAAATGTGATGTAAACATGATATTTTATCAATATTTTTAAGCTTTGGACTTAAAAGTCTCAATGGAGTTGTTTTGTGCATTCCTGTGATCGTAAATAAACGGAACATTTTCCTGTTATCACTGTAAAGCTGCTTTGAAACAATCTAGCATTAGCGTCAGATCTGGCAGGTCACGTCAGTCAAGCTTGCATCACCTGACTCCCAGATTACTTGCGTCTACCTATAGGAATACGACGCCTATTACAGCATCTATATATAAGCTCCTCAGTATTATCAGCAGCTATTGCATTTCTCAGGAGCAAATTACCCTCCTCCATCCCCAGCTCCTCCTCTCTTCAGTCAGGATTGGCCTTATTATTTCCCCTGAATCAGACTAATTCTCGAAAAATGTGTATGTTAAATCATGACATTTAATGATATCTGCATGTTGGTCCTGTTCTGTTTATCCTGGGGGGTTTATTGCTGCTCTCCCTGCTCTTATCCATGCTAGGCTGCATGGATGCGCAGGGTGTTCTTGCCCAGAACAGAACCATACCGCCAATACAAACTCTATGCATTATCTATCATATTTGACGATAGTGGTCCTGACAGAAATATAAATAGATATAAAAGTGAAAAAAATAGGCATAAATAGAAATAAAGGTGACTTGACTGGCCCGAACAGAGTCCTGAACTCAACCCCATCAAAGATCTTTGGGATGAACTGGAGTGGAGATTGTGAGTAAGGCTTTCTCGTCCAACATCAGTGCCTGACCTCACTATTGCTCTACTGGATGAATGGACAAAAGTTCCCACAGAAACATTCCAAAATCCAAAATTGTGATTACATCTGGTGCATGTTTACATAGAAAATGGAATTGAACAGTGTTTCAGTTGTTTTTTTCTGTGTGAACAGTGCCTAAGTTGGCGGTTCTTGGCCTTTGCCGGTTCTTGGTCTTGGTAAAGATGCATCACAATTACAGTTGTTTGGTGAATTTTCATTGGCGAAATCCAGTTATTTCATTAGGAATCCACACGATCAGGGGGACGTAAGATTTCCCAATGCAGATTTTGCAACGGGTTCAAGTTGGTTGTATGGAATTTCCACGTTGACCAACAGAAAGTTCCTTGATTTAAGTGACTTCTGTGTGAGTTGTGCTTCATACACTATCAGTGTTGTCAAGTTCGCAGATTTCCAGTGAAATTTGGGCTACTTTAACAGTGTTGCCGTGGGATTTTACCCCACGGGACGAGTTTTGTTGTGAAAACCTGGCAAACCTGTACATCACTACACTACTGAATATAAACAACCTTTTTTTCACAGAAATGTTGCAAATTTAACACTCCAGAAGTCTGTCCATAGGAGACTGACATAGAATGGGACGTTATCTGGGGTACCCACCTATTTAAAATCATCTGTATGTCCTTAATCAATCAGACCATGACTTTTAGATAAAACAATGTCATTCACCTCCAATGCCGAAAAGGGAAATCTGTGAGAATAATGGAACATGCATTTGAGTGCCTTTTGCAGTTTAATTATTGTGAGTCATTCTCTCTGTTTACCAAAATATGAGTACACAACATGTTAAAAAGAGCAGCGTGTCCAAAAATATCCTTAGTAATGTGTGAGCTGCATATTTACATCCAAAAAAGGGGTCATGGTGTGGGTGAGCTGTTTTGCTTGGAGGACCTGGTAACCCTTTAGTGAAGTTGCACATGGAATCACGAGAGGCAAGTCATCAGTTTGGCTGATTTTATTATGCTTGTGTGTTTGAATGGCACCGAATCAAGGCAATAGTGCACTATCAACACAGCGCAACGGGACGGTACATTCTCGCTCACTCCTGTACTTTATGGCAGGACGAACAAATCCCTGGTCTATACATGCATGATCTTTTGCATGCATGCCAGCAACAGGATATAAAAACTGACAACCCAGACAGCAACATAGTCTGGCCCAGATCCGGCCCTCATCTGGTACATGTGGTTTATACGCAGACCAGATGTGGGCTGCATCTGTGCCGTCACTATGTTGCTGTCAGGGAAATGACAAAAAACAGCCTTGGCAAAGGCATTAACATCTCAATAGAAGGGAAAAAACAAACCCACAAACCCATAGCTGAACAGATGATCTTATCAATGCAAACATCAAACAGAGACTTTCACAGAATTTCACAGAAAGAATAAAATTTTGCTCAAAGACGATGACTTCAAAATGTCATTGAAGACACAGTAGGCTTGTTCCCGAAGTCTCCTCTGAGAAAATCGAACAGATGCCATGGATCGTGGATCGTTCGTTTGTGGATTAAAGATTGTGGATCATTCATTTGGGCCAGTAGCCATTTAATAAGCTCCATTTTGCCTGCCTTGCTGCTTGCAAAGCAATATGCAAGTCCAGAGAGAGTTTGAGAAGTGAGAACATTAGAAAACGTTCACGAAACATACGAGCGCCGCCATTCTGATACAGCCTGACTAATCGTCCCAGGGTCTGCGGAGCGGCTGACAGACACTGAAAGCACATGAGCAACAGAACAAACCCCTTCCACATACATTTGGCAACATGTTCCTTTGGCAGTCCAAGTCAAGATTGGCAGTGCTGGCTATTCAACACACATGCACAGAGACTAATACAAGTTACATCATTAAATGCACTTACGTGGCCTCGGCTGTCTCGCATCAAAAATAATTTGATGCATAAATCAAATGTAAATTAGTTTTTCAAAGGTCCATGCGTTGGAAAATCCTTTTGTAAGAAAATAAGGATTAGGTTACACTGCAAAAAGTGATTTGTTGCTTAAATGTACAAAAGTTTGAAATCCAGTTGCATTGATATGATTTAAAATGATATCAAGTTAATCCGGTATTTTATTTGGAGAACTTTGTTTAAAAAAAAAAATGCATTTAATATTTTTGAAAAGAGATTCAACAGATAATGTTCGGCTTGAATACTCAAATTATAAAGTGTAGACAAAAAAAAAAAAAAAAATTGAGTCAAAACTATTAGTATTTTAAAATTTTCAGTTGTTTTCAGTTGC
The DNA here is from genome assembly GCA_036281575.1 of Ancherythroculter nigrocauda. Classification (NCBI taxonomy): domain Eukaryota; kingdom Metazoa; phylum Chordata; class Actinopteri; order Cypriniformes; family Xenocyprididae; genus Ancherythroculter; species Ancherythroculter nigrocauda. The sequence continues at coordinate 57,662,830 of VTFQ01000001.1, read as the reverse complement.
ATTGTCTTGAGTCTCTATCATATATTTACATTTTCATCTTTTATTTTGCTACTGTGCATCTACTCGTGAATGTTTCTTGACCTACAGAAACATGACTTTTAGTGTAGAACATGTTGAAAAAAATTTTCATCTTGAAAATTGACTCTTGGTTTGTACAGATTTTATACACTGATACTTTTAAACTTTTAACTTAAACATTCTACCTACTTTCATTTAAAGATTCCTAGTTACTGAAACAAAGCTATAAGGCAGGGGCGTCCAACCTCGGTCCTGGAAGGCAACTGTCCTGCAGATTTTAGTATAAAATGTATAATTTACCGAAAGAAAAAACATTTATTATAAGCGGTTATGGCAATACAGTTTTTTTTCTTCATTTAATTAATTAATTAATTAATTTTTTTCAAATCACTGGTTCAAACTAATTATTTGTGAAGGTTTCAAAGCTTTATGAAGTGTGTTTCGAAAGCAACCATCACTAGCTGCAATTAATATCCCTTGCTCCTCTTCCCTTGCCTAAACCGTGACGGTATAATGCATCATGGTAGTATTTTTTTTGCACTGTAATTCAGGCTGATTTAGATTAAAAAAATATTGTATTACACAACTGTTTCATTAAAAAACAGTAAAATTGGAATATAATGAAAATTAGCACTAATAATGATAATTACAAGGATAAAAAGCTGAATGTTCATACATATTATAATAATGATTATTTGGGAGGGGAAATGTGTTTGATTGTCTTTCAAAACATCTAAAAGTGGTCCTAAAACATGTTTATGCAAAGTATACATATTTTTTTAGTGCTGTCAAACGATTAATCATGATTAATCGCATCCAAAATAAAAGTTTGTAATTATAATATAATGTAATATAATATTTATACACATGGATGTGTGTGTATTTCTATATACATAATAAATATACACAGTACACACACACACATATTATGTAAACACAAACTTTTTTTTTTGGATGCGATTAATCGCAATTAATCATTTGACAGTACTCATTTTTTTTTCTTTTAATTTTGGCATGAAATATGGCAAGGACCAGTTTTGTGAAATGCATCCTTTAGTTAATTCAACGAAACCTTAAAAAAATCGTTTTTTTCTCAACAATTTCAGTTGTATTGATTAGATGACATGAAAGTTGAGTGAAGGCAACGGAAAGCAAGATCACGTTTTACAGTGTAGATTCAGCTCACAGTCCCATCTGCACAGGTATTCCTCTCTCTCTCTCTCAACTGTACACACGCACAAACATCAGTATGCCGCATCTATGCCGGGAGGTGATTCTTGTGCTGGTGGCCTGTGGTCATTGCGTTCATAGATGAGTGCTGTCCTGTGTGTCAAATCTGTGTCCCTCTGCTGGCCCTGCGCTAGGCTTGCGAGTGCCGGCCTGGTTAGGCACTGGTGACAGAAGATCTGGTCTGATTAAATACCTGCAGGAATGACCACAGTTAATGAGATGAGTTAAGCTTTGTTGCACAAACAGCCAAATGAGTGTTTCCTGAACAGACTACAACAATCTAATATGCATAAAAATATTGGGTACATAAATATTGGGTACTATGCTCATTTTTAATTAGAATTTTTAATTGGATTTAAAAGTGAAGTATGTCATTTCCTCGACACTAGTGGCAGGCAAAATTACAAAATTACTAGCAAAATTACAAAAATAAAGCTTACACTCTAAAAAATGCTGGGTTAAAAACAGGTTGGGTTGAAAATGGATAAACCCAGCGATTGGGTTGTTTTAAACCAGCGGCTAGGTTAATGTTTGCCCAACATGCTGGGTAGTTTTATTTAAAGGGTAAGTTCACCCAAAAATGAAAATTCTGTCATTTATTACTCACCCTCATATTGTTCCACACCCATAAGACCTTCATTCATCTTCAGAACACAAATTAAGATATTTTAGTTGAAATCCAATGGCTCAGTGAGGCCTCCATAGGGAGCAATGACATTTCCTCTCTCAAGATCCATAAAGGTACTAAAAACATATTTAAATCAGTTCATGTGAGTACAGTGGTTCAATATTAATATTATAAGACGAGAATATTTTTGAGCGCCAAAAAAAACAAAATAACGACTTATTTAGTGATGGCCGATTTCAAAACTGCTTCATGAAGATTCGGAGCATTATGAATCAGTGTATCGAATCACGATTCAGATCGCGTGTCAAACTGCCAACGGCTGAAACAGCAGATTCGATACACTGATTAATTATGCTCCGATGCTTCCTGAAGCAGTGTTTTGAAATTGGCCATCACTAAATAAGTTTTTTTTTTTTTTTTTTTTTGCCGCACCAAAAATATTCTCATCGCTTTATAATATTAATATTGAACCACTGTACTCACATGAACCAATTTAAATATGTTTTTAGTACCTTTATGGATCTTGAGAGAGGAAGTGTCCATTGGTCCCTATGGAGGCCTCACGGAGCCATCGGATTTCAACTAAAATATCTTAATTTGTGTTCTGAAGATGAACGAAGGTCTTACGGGTGTGGAACGGCATGAGGGTGAGTAATAAATGACATAACTTTGATTTTTGGGTGAACTAACCCTTTAACTCAACTATTGTTTAAAAATATAGCTGGCTTAAAATGAACCCAAAATAGATTGGAAATTAAAAATCAGACACATAATTACTAGAGACTACAATAATAATCAAAAGGTGAAAATTTATTAATAAGCCATGTAATAAATGTTTATTTTTTAATTATTATTCATTAAACTTAATGAATGTTCTTTTATTAAACATATTAATAAATGGGACCATGGACCACAAAACCAGGCATAAACATTTTGAAAGCTGAATAAATAAGCTTTCCATTGATGTATGGTTTGTTAAGATAGGAAAATATTTGACCGAGATACAACTATTTGAAAATCTAAATATTGAGAAAATCACCTTTAAAGTTGTCCAAATGAAGTCCTTAGCAACACATATTCACTCACAAAAATAATTTTTTGATTTTACGGTACAAAATTTACAAAATATCTTCATGGAACATGATCTTTACTTAATATCCTAATGATTTTTGGCATAAAAAAAAATCGATAATTTTGACCCATACAATGTATTGTTGGCTATTGCGACTTATGACTGGTTTCGTGGTCCAGGGTCACAAATGTTAATTTCCTAATAATTCGGGTTGATTTTAAGCAAGCAATACAGTATTTTTAAACAATAGTAGAGTTAAATAAAACTACTCAGTAGGTTGGGCAAACATTTAACCCAACCACTAGGTTAAAACAATCCAATCGCTGGGTTTGTCCATTTTCAACCCAACATTTAACGCAGCATTTTTAGAGTGTATATTTGAACAACCTTGCAAATGCAATTATTTTAGCACTGTGATCAACATTTCTCTCAGTGCACTATGAGATTTACATTCTCTACAAAGGATACATGCAATAGAGTTAAGGTGGTAACACTTTATTTTGGCATTCTGTTAACTATAACTAACTCACATTATAGTATTAGTAGGAGTATTAGTAGACTGACTGCTTAATATCTGCTTACACTTGATTTTGATGCTTCCCCAACAGACATTCTACTGACTAGAAGTAACTACATGTCAACTTATTCTACTAACCAATAACCTCTTATTCTACTAACCCTACCCCTAACAGTCTACTAATACTCAACTAATACTCTAATGATAGTTAGTTGCAATGTTACTTATAGTCAACAGAATGTCTAAAGGTGACCATCAAAATAAAGTGTAACAGGTAAGTTTTATCATTTATAAATATTCATTTTGTAAGTCTTAAAATGCTACGTTGTGAAGTCATCATACTCACACGACATCATGGAGCTCCAGGCGTGTGTCAGGGGAAGGGTTGATAAGAATATAGGAAAGTCTGTTGCCCTGGTCCGTCATCCCATCTGACATAAGAAGAGCAGGACACAAGACTATAAATCACAAAGTCCAAACATAAGATACCAAATATGAACATACAGAAACAAACTAATGAACTTAATGTGATGCATATTTGTCAGTGAATTGTCATTTTGTAACTGAATACATTTAATTGTTTTCACAATTAACAGACTGATGCTGATTCTAGGAAATTTGAATAAATGCATTTGAAAATGATTATTTAAATCTAATATATGTAAACAGTTAATAATAAACCATGTCATGATTTTTTTCTTATATATATATATTGCTGACAAATATGCATCACATTAAATTTATTAGTTTATGTTAAAACTCTTATGTTAAATCTTAATTTTAGGCCTAAGTATGTTTTAAGCGTAAAATGACCCAAAAGAAGCATCTAGTGCATTGGTGCATCAAGAGAACATTGATATTATCATTAATATAAAACATAATTTTATATATTATGTAATATAATAATTATTGTTGTATTTTATTACACTTTACTGTTATACGCTACTATTTAAAAGGTCTGTATATTTTTTTTTGTTTGTTTTTGAAAGATCTCTCTTGCTTTCATTTGATTAAAAATACAGAAATTCATAAATAATTTTAATAAGCAGTTCCCTTTCGTGGGAACTATCGATGCTACGTCACGTCATTGAAGTAGCGTCTCGTTCCCTTACTCAGGGAACAAGGGTTACATCAGTAACCCGAGACGATTTCCTGCTTAAGAAACATTTCTTATTATTATCAATGTTGAAAACGGTTGTGCTGCTGAAATTTTTTATGTAAACCATTTTTTTTAGGATACGCTGATGAATAGAAAGTTCAAAATCTATTCAGCTTTAATGGCTGTTTGGTTGAAATGATGGTTCCAGAAAGATAGTATATGCAATATTATATTTTTAGCTACATTACATCACCCAGTGTGATGAAGAAGCGGTGTGCACACTCACTAAATCCAGATGGCGAGAGCCCCAAGTGCTTCATGCGTGTGCGGACCAAAGCGTTGAGCTCCTGCCTCTCGGAGCGCCGGAACAGGTTGAGTCTCTGCTGGCTGATGCGCTCCGCGGCGCTTCCAACTCCCTTGGCTCCGCTGGAGTTCCGTCCACCTTTACGACTCAATCGACGTGCCCACTGCATGCTCTTCCTCCTCAGGAGCGGGTGGTCCATAGCCTGTGATGAGGAGGAGGACGAGGAGGGCGGTTCAGATGATGTTGAGTTACGGTGAAGACCGGAGCGGCAGAGCAGAGGCTCACGGGGCTCACGCGTATCCTCGTAATCCTCCACCGTGATGGACACCTGAGACTGAGACAAGCCACACAATGGACTCAATCCTCCACAGAAACACTGTAATAAGAACAATGACAGAAAGAGCCACGTGCAGGTACTCAAAAGTTTGGAATTGTTTAATGGTTTTGAAAGAAGCACCTTTTGCTCACCACTTACAGTATTTGATCAGAAATATGGTAAAAACAGTAATATTGTGACATATTATTAGAATTTAAAATAAGTGTTTTGTTGCTTAATATTTTATCATTAATTACATTTTTTTTTCGGGGATTCTTTGATAAAAAGAAAGTTCAATGAACAGCATTTATTTGTAATAAAAATCTTTTGTAACATTATAAATGTCTAGCTATGTCTTCTATAATAGTACTAATAAACTGAATGCGCTTTAAATACACAATAACCAGCCTTATATTTATCATCAATAAATCTAATTCAATATCATAAACAGTTAATAATAAACCATGTCATGATTTTTTTCTTATATATATATTGCTGACAAATATGCATCACATTAAATATTGTAATATTGTGACATATTATTAGAATTTAAAATAAGTTTTTTGTTGCTTAATATTTTATTATTAATTACATTTTTTTTCGGGGATTCTTTGATAAAAAGAAAGTTCAATGAACAGCATTTATTTGTAATAAAAATCTTTTGTAACATTATAAATGTTGCTGAATAAAAGTATTAATTTCTTTTTTTCCCCATTTTACTTAGCCCAAACATTTGAATGGTAGTGTATCACGTTTTCCACAAAATTATAAAGTACACAACTGATTTCAGCATTGATAATAATGATTTCTTGAGCAACAAATCAGCATATTAGAATGTTTTCTGAAGGATCATGTGACAATGAATATTATGCTAAAAATTCAGCTTTCATCACAGGAATAAATTACACATTTTAAAATAAATATATTTCCAATCAAATTTGAATTTGGCTGGTAATATACCTCTGAGACAGGCAGTTTATGTGCTTCAGTGCGGTAGATGCCGATGGGAATGTCTCCTGTCGATGAGCACAGCTTCTGGTAGAGGCGGCCGTAAGTGCGAATCCACAAATCCTCCTCTGTGATCTTCATCTACAAGGTATATCAGGGTAATATCAACATAAATGTCCTAAATTTCATTATAACCACCATCATTATTGGCATAATTGTCTAGATATATGTGATAGTCTCATTGTGGATTAAGGTATGGGCCGCTGACACTCACAGCACACAGGAAGCCAGATCCAGGCATGGAGTCCAGACCTAACAGCAGTCTGGTGATGGAGATCATGTAGTCCTTCACAAAGGACTAAAACACATACACACACACACACACACACACACACACACACACACACACAAGATTAAATCAGACATAATGACTCTGCAAATATGTGTTTCAAATATATGTGCAAATATGAAGATTAAAGGCCCAAGAACAGAACCCTGGGGAACACCGCGTGAGACACGGGCAGTAGTGGACTTAGCCTGTAGAGATGTAATGCTGACAGTCAGACAGGTAGGAAGTAAACCAGAATAGGGCAGTTTCAGAGATACCAAGAGCAGAGAGTTGTGAATAGAGAATACTGTGAGAGATTGTGTCAAATGCAGACGAAAGATCTAATAGAATTAAAATGCATTTTACCAAAATACACTCTAAAAAATAACAACAACAACAAAAAAATGACAACTTTGAGTGAATTTATTGTATGTTCAACCAACAAGCTACACTGAGTTAGAGGAACGTAATAATTTGTTGCATAAACACAAATTAAGTCGCTCCAACTACTAGAGTTGTAGCCCTGGAACCAATTAATCTTATCTATTTCAGTTCAAATCAACAGCTATCATGGCACATGCTAACATAACTTATTTAACATGTATAATTAACGAACAAGTAAGATATTAGTTGTCACTGGTACAATTTTCAGGTTACTACAACGTAATTTTTTAAAAACACTAATTAACACAGAAATTTGAGTTTAAATTACAGACAATATTAAGCTGATGTAATGATCTAAATTATGTCAACAGACCTTAAAAAAATGTTTGCAACTCAAAAGGTTTAATTAAAACAATAAATTATAATTTTTTAACTTGCAACCATGTCAAAAAAGTTTAAATATTTTAAGGCAACAAAGCTCAAATCTGACCCAAAAAGTCACTACATATATGGCTCCATTGAAAATGAATTACTTCGGCCTGATGTTTGTCTTAAAGGTGCCTTAGAACCCTTTTTCACAAGATGTAATATAAGTCTAAGGTGTCCACTGAATGTGTCTGAAGTTTCAGCTCAAAATTCCCCATAGATTTATAATCATTCAATTTTTTAACTGCCTATTTTGGGGCATAATTAAATATGCACCGATTCAGCGTGCGTCCCCTTTAAATGCTTGCGCTCCCCACCCCTAAGCTCGCAACTCTATAATACATTGCATAAACAAAGTTCACACAGCTAATATAACCCTCGAAATGCATCTTTACAAAGTGTTCGTCATGCAGCATATCAGATCATGTAAGTATAGTATTTATTTGGATGTTTACACTTAGTTTGATAGTGCTCTGTGGCTAAAGCTAACATTACACACTGTTGGAGATATTTATAAAGAATGAAGTTGTGTTTATGAATTATACAGATTGCAAGTATTTAATAATGAAAATAACGACCTGGCTCTGGTCTCCGTGAATACAGTAAGAAACGATGGTAACTTTAACCAGATTTAACAGTACATTAGCAACATGCTAACAAAACATTTAGAAAGACAATTTACAAATATCACTAAAAATATCATGATATTATGGATCATGTCAGTTATTATTGCCATTTTTCACTGTTGTCCTTGCTTGCTTGGACATGGGCTGGCATATGCAAAAGTTGGGGGCGTACATATTAATGATCCCTATTGTTACATAACAGTCGGTGTTATGTTGAGATTCGCCTGTTCTTCGGAGGTCTTTTGCACAAATCAAATGGTGTTTGAGACTCAATGTATGTCATTTCCATGTACAGAACTCTAATTATTTAACTGTGCCAAAGTAAATTCAATTTTCAATTCTAGGGCACCTTTAAATAGTGAAAAGGCAGCTTAACTGATTATATGACTGTAATTTGACAAGGAATAGAGAGAAATGCATTTGTATATGAATTGTAGCAGTGTACAACATATCATATCATGAATCAAACTCACTCAGTATGATGACAATTTCTGTCATGGTTTTCCACACATAATGAATGCCCCTTTATGGTTTAAACTATTTTTTATCATAATGAAAGACAGAAAAATACAGCAGTTCAGTCATGGGAGGATCACTTTATGGTTACCTGATACAGCAGAGTGTCTAACATACTGACACTAAACACCTTCCCAGCTGCAAACGGTAATCTGAACATGAACACCAGGTTAGAGCCTCTCTCTCTCTCTTTCTACAGCACAAATGGAGATAAGAGGGGATATCAGGTTATTTTGGACTGTTTAGAAAATATAAATGCAATTTATATTATATTGCATTTATGTCTCACCTTTTCCAGTTTAGAAAGAGCTAGAGAATAGTGGTCTTTCACTTTGAACTGCATGAAGCGCATGTTGGCTGGGTGGGTGAGTTCAGTTATGATACTGAGAGCTGGAAAAAGCCTTTGAGAAACAGTGAGGAGAGAGTGTCAGGTTCCCCAATGGATCAAGCAGAAAGACACACATGTGGAAGGACCTACCTGAAGAGTGTCTGAACATTAACTATGGTCTTGGCATCAGCCATGTAATCCTCCTCAGCGATCATGGAGCTCTCTTTGTCCACCACAACCATGGTGTCAGCAAACGTTACGCCACAACGCAGAAGACTATCCAAACTACACACATAGCGTTCAGGGACAAGATCAGTAAAATGACACAAACAGACAGACTTTAGCTGTACAGAATTGAAAGAAACCAAAGAACCCAAACAGATGAACAGGTATTTTAATCACACTTTATATTAGGTGGCCTTAACTACTTTGTACTTAACCGTTTGATACAATTTACTTATTATAAAGATACATGTTGGTGCTTTGTAATTACATTTAAAGTACTTGCACTTAATTAACAGTAGAAGTTACACTGTTATCTTTACCCCTATCTGTAACCCAACCATTAACCCAAAACAGTAACCCCTAATCCTCACCCTAATTCCAAAACCTAAACATAACTCAAACTCATTAGCAATAAATATGGGAATTTTCCAGAATAACATGTAGTTACACAGTAAATACATAGTGTTGTAGCTATTTGATGCAACACACAGCAGTGGTGTTTTGCAGTGTATTTGAATTAATAGGTTGAGTGAATGATTCAATGACTCACTCATAAAGACTGAATATCGCTCTCGCGGTACTTTCATGTTATACACCGATCGATCTACACAGCGCCGCTTCAAGTCGAACACACCTAGTCACTTGTTTGTTCCTGAATAAATCAGCGGGTTTGAATGAAATGGTTGAGTGAATTATTCAATAACTCAATCTTAAAGGGTTAGTTCACCCAAATATGAAAATTATGTCATTAATTATTCACCCTCATAAAGCTTTGAAGCTTCTTGAAGAAGTGTTTTGAAATCGCCCATCACTAGATATTGTTGAATAAATATTTTGTTATTTTTGACACAAAAAAGTATTCTCGTCACTTTTTGAACCACTGTAGTCACATTAACTGTTTTAAATATGTTTTTAGAAGCTTTCTGGGCATTGAAAAAGGGAGCGTTATTGCTAGCGATGCAGGCCTTACTGAGCCATCGGATTTTAACAAAAATATCTTAATTTGTGTTCCGAAGATGAACGAAGGTCTTATGGGTGTGGAACGACATGAGGGTGAGTAATTAATGACAGAATTTTCATTTTTGGGTGAACTAACCCTTTAAGAAAAAGTCACTTGTTTGTTCCTAAATTAATCATTGTATTTGAATGAATCAGTTGAGAGAATGATTCAATGACTCACTCATGAAGACAGTGGGTGCTTCTCAATTCTTATTTGTGCATCCTCGTTTCCTTTCCTCGCGTCTTAGCTCCACCCCTTCAGGATGCGAGGGAAGGAATCAAGGAAAAGAAACGAGGATGGAGGAATTGAATCAAGTGAAATGATATATCCTCGCTCCCTTTAGCATCACTAAAGCGTCATCAGTTGCACTCTAGGGATCTACCCATATGTTGTTAAAGTTTGGTTATTAAAAAAATAATAATATATATTAATAAAGCAAGATGCCCCGTTGAAATATGTGAGATGTAAAGTTTATTTAAACTGCATACATTAAAGCATGCATTTAAATTATTGTGACAGATATGAAGGGGGAGGAGAATTTATATATGCGTCATGTTTCTCAATGAGAAATGTTTCTCAATCTTCGCTCACGACTCCTCTGGAAGCCTCCTCACTCCTCGATCCTCGCCTCCTCGTGGTGCAATTAGAGAATTGAGATGTCCTTCAAGATGGCTGAGCTCAATCGGTTTCCAGGTTATAGGATGGAGGACGGAGGAGCGAGGAAAAGAGGAGGGATATTGAGAAACACCCAGTCACTTGTTTGTTCCTGAAGGAATAAGTGTGCTTGAACAAATCGGTTGGATGAATTATTTAATGATTCACACATGAATAAAGTCATTATGTTTCTGAATGAAACTTTGTGTTTGAACGAATTGGCTGAATTAATGTTTTAATGACCTACCAATGAAGGCTACCACTTGTTTCTTTCCTGAATGAATCAGTTTATTTGAATGAATTGGCTAAATTAATGCTTTAATGACGCATGAAGGCACTTGTCACCACCTACTGATGAGTAACTGATGTAACCTACAGAAAGTGTCACTAAAAATATACCCTTCACTAATGCACAGCCACAGACTGACATTCTGTCAGCACTCATATTCAGTAACCATAACTAAACGTTGCACAATACATATGTGAATATGAGGTAAAGCTTTCTTACTTGTCGATGGAGCCCACTGTGTAATAGACCATAGGAAACCAGCAGATGGCCTCCAAGAAGTCTGCCTCAGGTCTAGCAAAAAGCACAGAGGGAGATGTTGAGAATCTGAGGTGGTGCAACAAAACATGGAAACTGAATTACAAATGTCTCTGATGTCACTTTCCAAGTATTTTACAAAACTGACCCAATGTCTATAAAAATAACACAGCTTCGCCCTGCTCCAGGGCATCTAAATAATGAAATCCAGCCTGCAGCTGCTCTCCAGTGTACATCCAATCAGGAAAAAAACAAGATGACTCAGAGTTTTATTACATTTGATTGAATTATATGACAATGAATCTCCCCACATTAGTTTTCTGTTACAGGAGAAACAATGATTATGTTATAATAAATACAGCAAGGTGATCAGTGCTGTGAAAAACAAGGGATGGATGATATCTAAAGGCTTGAGCATTTCTTAGTGTTACTGTTTGTAAGACACTCACACATTCTCCAGTAGCAAAACAATGGGGTTGAGCTCCTTCCTGGGCCGGTAATACGCCCGCAGCGGAACTATGAAGTTATAGAGGCCGTTTCCAGCACTTTCTGCGGACACGATGATCAGTTTGTTTTTAAAGCCGTACGAACGAGCATCCTCATAGGGCATATGATGACAAGCCTGAGAAAGCAATTTGCTGTTAGGATCTGTGAACTGTGTGATAGAAATTATTTGGAGAAAGCCAGATACTCGCCTTATCCAGGCGCAGACAGCAAAATGGCATTTTCTCTTGCAGAAGGTGGCAGAGGGCGGGAGAGCTGCCGATGTATGGAGAGTTTAGTGGGTAGCCTTTAACCCATCTGTGTGGGAAATCAAGTGCACAAACAGCTCATACAAACATCAACTCTACCATTCGAACGTTTGGGGTCATAACATTATTGAAAAAAAAATCTCTTTTTGCCAAATCGTACTTATTTTATGAGTTGCCAAATTCATATGAAAAACCTACCCCTAACCCCGCCCCTAAACCTACCCGTCATTGGTGTTTAGACAAATCATATGAATTCGTACGAGTTAGCCACCTCGTAAAATACATACGAATTGGTCGCAAAATGTTGAATGTTGAATACTCACTCGCAGTGTGCTCCCCACCACGGGCCTTTCTGCTCTTCCCCCTCTTCCTCCTTCCCCTCCTCTCCTCCCTCATCCTCTGATTGGTCCCCCAGCAGGTCAAACGTGGGGCTGTGCACCCTGTCGACCACCTCCAGGACAGGGGCGATGCTGTGCCTCCTCTCCTCCGCTGAGCCACCCATGGCGGGTAGCGCTAGAGTGTTACAGCCACCCCCTTCTGTCCTGGACCCGGTCCTATTTACAGTCCCACTGCCCAGAGCCGCTGGGCCCGTGCCCTCTGGACTGCTGTCACTCGAGTCCTGAAGGTCTATGGCTACCGTGCCTGTTACAGGACGAAAGAGATTCACGAGTTAGAGTTTAAAGACTACATGAAATCTAAACCGACTGGATTTGCTTTATTAATGCACGTTTCTAGTCTTACTGTTCATGATTCATCAGTGCAATTATTCTGAATAATAAAAAAATGTTGGTCTTGGTAATATTTTATGAAAATGTAATTACTTGCTCAGGAGGATGGAGTTTTAGAAAGCTGAAAAAATGGTGGAAATTAGCAGATCGGCTCTAAGTGTGTAGTTGAAAAAATGGTGGAAATTAGCAGATCGGCTCCAATCTCTTAAAGCACCTTTAATCAAACCACTGAAGGCCAAGAGACAACAGATGATTCATGAGTTCCAGTGCTTTTCACTAGATGGTGATATTGTACTAAAATGAGACATTTTGTTAGCTAAAAAAAACCTATGAAACTGTAGTCAATTGTTTGTCAATAGTCAAAGCATGTTTCTCTTTTTCTGTCTATATGTAGGCCTACATCCATCTCACATCCACAGTAAAATATTAAAAGTTAATGAATTTACTGAACTGTGAGCAGCACAGAATACATGACATTATACTAATACATAATGGCTTTATTTAGACAGACATACTATAATTTATATCTTCAGAACGTTTTCATACAATGAAATTTATTGCCTGATCAATATTATTAATCATGATAACCAAGATCACACTCATTTAAGATATTTAACTACTATACTATTGCACAGTAACATAATGTAATAAACTACTACTACTGCTACTGCTGCTAATAATAATAAGAAGAAGAAGAAGAAGAAGAAGAAGAAGAAGAAGAAAAAAAAACATTAAAGTACTAAGACTTAAGTGGATAAAATAAAAATATTTTAAACTTTGGAACTTTGGATTTTAATTATTTATAGTTCAGATTCAATTTGAATAAATTAATTATTAAAGTCATGATGAAACTGAAGTTGTGAAAGATCTTTTTGTCCATATTGTGACGTTCATCTGAGTGAAACGGATTATGGAAAAAATAAAAAAAAAGTAGGATTGGGACTTAATTTTATGCATCGGTTGTTGATTGGATGGAGGCAGATCTGAATACAAAAAGAGGCGGAGTTTAAACGGGCTAAATGATTGGAGAAGTCCTGCATAGGTCACCACAGAGAAGTCTGGAAGATCCAGTTACGGCATTTTGATGAAATATTACGAGGTCAAAATAAATCCAAAAAATTAAACGCATGCATGGATGAATCATTCACAATAAGATCTATAACATGCATTTAGAAAATAGATGAATTTCCATTTCCATACACATGTCTGTGTAATAATATATATATATATATATATATATATATATATATATATATATTAATTTTCAAAGATTAGAGTTAACAAACTAACCCATGCTGGCTATAATGCTGTGCACTGGTAGGCGAGTGAGCCCATGGTAGATTGTCTGCGGGACCCCTCTGGATTCGCCCCTCACTGGCTCTCTGTGGCCCCTGACAAAGGCTGAGTTCTCCTCTTTGGAGATGTTGATGTAGAAACAGGTGTCGGAGGCACCCATGATGTGGCAGGGTCCAGGGTTCAAGAGGATGTTGGCTGTGTCCATCCTGCGCACCCCGATCAGACAAACCCCGTATCTGCCACAATGGTTAACAGTGTTATTGTGTGCGCATACTGGAATTAAAACAAACTGATTCACTAGAGCTTAATCCAGAGGCTTACTTCTTATGTGCGTGAAAGGAGGCAAAGGTGAAACTCTTTCCCTGATATTCTCCAAAAAATTTGCTCTCTTCCAGCCGGATGTGGTGCACCTCATTGGCCGCACAGCGCCTGTAGGTGAGCTGCCATTGGTCGACGGAGCCAGCACCACCTTCCCTGTGACAGATAGACATTGATGATCTTTTCAGAATGGTTTTACATCTTACTCCCAACAATTTAAAAGATAGTTCACTCAAAAATGAAAATTTTGTCATTTACTCATCTTCATGTTGCCTTTCATAAGACTTTTATTCATCTTTGATAAACATTTTAATAAACCTGAGAGATTTTTGTTCCTCCAATTTAACACTTCAAAAAGATCATAAAGAGATTGTGAAAGTAGTCATATGAATTGAGTGGTTTAAAATCTAACCCTACTTTAACACTATAGTACTGTAAGTACCTGCATTTAATTAATATAATGCAGTACTTATTTGTGTAGTTATATTGATGTTCTCTCATGTACTTTTTTGTCCAATTTGGAGCTTGACGGCATAAATCACTGCCCAGTTTAGTTGTATGGAAAGAACAGTAAGGACGTGCTTCAAAATTTCTTTCATTGTGCGCCACAAAATAAAGGACATCACCCATGAGTGTGTGAATAAAGATGACAAAATTTAATATATTTAAGTGAACACATCCTTTGACATGTCCTTTAAATGTTTTTCACAGCTTGCAGTTCAGCTTGGGAAAACACTATCTTACAGTTGGGCAGAGAAAATAAAAACTGCTTGATGTGTTTTTGACATCCCTGCGAATGGCTGGGAAGATGTAGGGGAGGTGAGAACCAGAGGGAGTGGAGGAGTGCTAAGATGGAGGAGGTGAAGAAACAAGGATGAATGACACAGAGATAAATTCACAGTTTATGGGATCTTTGCCGCTGTGTGTATCGATGTGTATGCGTCAATATTTTACAGTCGGCGGGTCTGACCTGTTGAGTGGCTGGAAGGCACCGGCTCGCTGCTTGAAGGCCTCTGAAGATGCTGTTCTGATAATAAAAAATGCAACAGTTAAACACAAGCTGATGGTTCAGTGAATGAGAACTCTGTACATTCACCCTTCATCTCACAGATGCAGAGAGATCTGTGAAGCAGCATAAGCGCATGATCTACAGTTGTGTTCTATTTCAGGCATCATCTTTGTGTAAATATATTCAAAAGAGCAAATTCACATTCATTCTACATCATAAATGCCACCAATGTCTTTTAACAGAGAATCAGACAGAGACATTTTTATTGACGTATTACCCTCAAAAATACATATTATTGCAGATTAAAATGCACACAAATGTGGTTGGTCACTTTCAATGTTAGTCAAAAGATCTCTTCCTGTCTAAAGGTGTGATCACATTAGCGAACTGTCAGCAAAGTTTTGCAGGCATAAATAATGTAGCGAAGTGCATTTTTTTGATGTTTGTAAACAGTGATGTGTTTTGTGGGTGGAGTCTACCTGGTGGCAGTTAAGTGACAGTTTGTAGCCACAGAATAAAAAAAAAAAAAAAAGATAATTACAATTAAGTTTATATCTCTGTCACATTATGGACCATGGTTATTTTGATGTTCTGTTTTGTTTCCCTTAGTTCCTGTTTTCCTGCTCAGTTTCGGTTTCCTTGGTTTCTGATTTACTCCCTGTTCAGTTCAGTCCTCTGTCTGTTATTGTCTGTATGTAATGCAAAATTTCCTTGTGTTCTTCTAAGAATTTCCTGGATCAAAATATTCCTAGTGAAAAGGAATTACCAGCACTGCCTCTCCTCCTCCGTGAGTGGAGGACTTTGGCGGAGTACCTGGGGTGGGTGTTGCTGCACAGCAGTTCCCTTATCACCATTTGCGAGGCAGAGAAGAAGTCTGAGTCCATGTCTACCACAGACCACGCACTACAGCCTGCCACCTGGGTCTTCCCGGAGTCGAGGTGTGCTGCCCAGTCCATCCCAGAGCCAGGAGCGGACCACTGCCTTATCGAACTGTGGTCCGTGGATCCAGTTCCCTTCTGAGTCCCCAGCCTCGATTCGATATCTTTCCAGCTGGTCCCGTATGGCTGTCTGGATGCTCCAGTCCTGTCTGGAGACCTTCCTTCCCGCCCGACTTCCTGGTCCCATCTCCTTTGCTGGTTCCGTCCAGTCCCCTGGATCAGCCGACTCCACTGATGTCATCCAGCTCCTCGACTTTGCCCCCACCGCTAACTCCTTGCAGCTCTTCGGCTTCGCCTCAGGCTTTCTGATCACCAGCTCAGCACGATGATCCAGATTCCCCAGCTACACCTCGGTCCTCCAGGACCATGACTCCACCTCGGCCTGTCAGGCCATTGGCTCCACCCGGCTCTGCGCTCCCTGTGGCTCTACCATGGTCCTTCATCCCTAGGACTCCTCCATCCCTCTAGCCTCAGTCAGTTGTCACTCTGCCTCCGCCATGGACTTCCGGGTCCACTGGGCTTCTCCTTACCTCCGGCTTCCCCGTGAGCCTCACTCCCACTGTCGTCACCCCGGTCTGCCGAGGCCCTGTCTCCGACTCAGTCCCACAAGCTGGTGCCTCCACCTTGGGCTTCCAGGCCATGGATGTTGCCCTGGTGTATCGGCCTCTCAGCTCAGCCTGGGTCTCCATCACTTTCGGCTCATCGTCAGTCAGTCAGTCCCCAAATTCCACCCGGACCTTCAACCAAAGCTACACCCTGGCTCCTCCCGCCTCCTGACCTCTATCCTGGCTCCGTGCCCTCTTCCAAAGCACCCTTCCCTCTACTGTTGGATTATTAGTTACGGCTCAAAGATGCACCTTCTAGGAGGGGGGACTACTGTCACAGTTATGTACTCTTATTTTGGTGTTCTGTGTTGTTTCCCTGTTATTTTGATGTACCTGAATCCTATAAAAACTGCTGTATTCTTCTTTGCTGGTGAGATTCTCTGAATGTTATGAGAACATTCAGAGATTAAAGCATTCAGTTAAAGCATTCAAGGGCATCTGCTGGAGTCTGTCTGGGTTTTGCTGTGCAGCGAGATAGAGACCTTTTTCCCAAGTGATAGTGTTCAAAAGGGACAGACGTCATTCGACTCAAAGTGAGACTCTTAGGCAGGGTTCTGATGCGGTCAGGTAAGTATAATTCTTAGGCATTTTATGTGGTCAGAGTAGCTACACTTAGGCGTCAACAAACGCGGTCAGAGTGGGAGTCACCTGAGGATAATATTGCAGGTGTCGGGGACACTTGGTTTAACTGAAGTCAGGTGGGTACGGAAAAGTCTTCTACAAAACCAAGCAGCTATCTGTTGTTCAATGCAGCAAATTCTCATGACCAACTTGAAAATGAGTGAAATCTGTGTGGGAAAATCTTTAACCCTCATGCACAACTCAAATCGCACAGATTCATATTTAAATTACTGGATTTTGCCAGCAAAATTTCACTGAGCAACGGTAAATGTGACCGTACCTTCATTTCACAAGCTACAATCTGACTAGATTTAATGCTGTAGTCAAAAGTCTGGCTACTAGAAGTAAGTATGAAAGGGACGATTTATACTCACTGTCCTCTAGAGGAGTGAATCAATAAAGTGATCAGGGTGGAAGTGGCAGGACACACACAGTTGAGGGCCAACATGGCGTACTTAAACTCTTCCTCACAAACCACATGGTCTGCAAAATAAACACACAGGAGAAATATTAATTATTAGATTTTTGTGTCAAGGAATGCATTTTCATTATGATGGAATGTTCAATATAATCTAAGCTCTATTGACATTGTATTGGTTACCAGAGAAAATAATTTAATTCTTCCCTCTGAACTCCGTTTGTATAAACAAGTAAAAATTGTGTAATGCATGATCGGTGTCTGTGGGGCAAAATTTTCTAGATTCAGTTTTTTTTAATTGCATTTTTTAAAGTCAATCATAAAGATCATAATCAAAACCACTGTACATTATCATTCAAAATTTTAGGGCTAGTAAGATTTTTCTGAAAGAAATCTCTTATGCTCATCAAGGCTGCATTTATTTGATAAAAACAGTAATATTGTGAAAAAACAAATATAACAATTTAAAATGTTTTCTATTGTAATTTATTCATACTTATGATCAAAGCTGAATTTTGCATAAAACATTTGCAAATAAAGCAGCATTTCCATCTCGTGTTGAAGAGAGCCAAATCGTCACTTACTGGGAAATTGGCACAAAATATCAGTAATAAAAATGGAAGTTGCTGCAATTGGGAAAGCCACTGAGGCTCTTTTTTCCTACATCATAAATGACTTGCGTCTCAGAGTGCACAGACCAAATGCTGTCATGTTATCTTGTGTTCGGATGCTGGTGTTTGGGAATGCAATCATGTGAGACACTTCTGGGAGGGAATTAAACCAAATCATTCTCATTTTTCAGAATAATCAAACTACCATCTGAGATGCTGATACAATTGGTCTGCTGGTTAGTCCAGTTATCCAATCACAGCCACTGTTGAGGCAAAGTCACGTGAGATTGTTGTAGCACATCGAGAAATTTATTCAGTAAATATGTTTCCATTTTAGTTTATGTTCATGTCTTCTTATTGGAAAAAAAGAAGATCCACCTCAATTGAGCACATTAGTTTTTTAGAATATATGCACATCTTGGCGTTTCCATCCAGCGTTTTTATTTTATTTTAAATGCAATATCCCAAAATGCGCAAAAAATAGGTGGATAGAAACATGGCTAATTTTGAAAACAGTATTTTTGTGAAAACTATGATGCAAATTTTTGGAAAAAAAATTCCTAGCTTGAATAAAAGTATTCTTTCAACCAAAAAAAAAGGACATTACATTTTTTTTTTAATGATAATATATACATTTCCTTGACTTTACCAAGCCTGTAAATCAAATCAAACTGTTTTAGTATCTGACCATGGGAACCCTGCTAATATAATGTACAGAAAGGCAATCCTGCCATAACATTAATTGAAATTCTCATTCCTTCTGATTAGTATTGCTAACCCATTTGCACATCTCAATTCCCTGCAATTGATTTCAAAGACACATATCGCAGGGGTCAGAGCCTCACGATGCCATTAACAGAGTGTGAAATAAGGCGACGTCTGAGATCTCATGCTCCTTTAACTCCCCTGCTCAAAACAGCTGCCCCCTTAAACACCATCAACACAGATGAGTGAGCACACATCAGGTTAAGACCTCCACTACCATTTAAATGCCAGCAAAAGTACCAGAAAAAAACACTGAAAGACAGCTTAGAAAAAAATGAGGGCAAAAGAGGATATTTTTGAATACTTAAGTGTATATATAGTAGTGTTGGAAAAAAAAAAAATGATGCATTCATCCGGAGGAAAAATAGCAGGCATGGCACTAATGACGGATGGAGCACAATTTTCATGTGGCTTGTTAGCTGTGAGTGAAAACACATTTACTAATTTTGCTAATTAGGAAAATGAGTCAATAAAATCACATTAGCATCGGGGAAAACATTGACTCCAGTCATGCATTTTGGCTACTTTTATACCATTTAATTCAATTCAATGCAGGCTTGGACCGAAGACAAAATATAATAGGGGGGAAAAAAAACTCTCAAAGCAAACAAACAAAAAAGACAAAGGACTTGTTGCTCCTCTGAGGATTGTCTCTTTTGCACTCTCGCTGTCCTTTTTCCTTTGGTCTATTTTTGGTTGTTTTGGAGTTTTTTTCTTTCTTTCTTTTTGTTCATCAGAGGACATAGACATCACCTCTAGGCTAGGTAGCTTATTAAAAAACCTGTGTTCCTCTCACGGCAGGCTTCTGATCGGAAATAAACGATAGGAGTGCAGACAGTTTCCCCATCCTGTTGTTTTCTGCTTCTCTTTGTTTTGTCTAATTGAGAGGGAAGTGGCAGAGTCATTATTGCTTTATTAGGGTGGATGAGTTAACCGTGTATGGTCGGGATTTATTATGTACAATGTTATGTTTTCTCTCAGAATGGATTTGAGAAATTACATGCCACTTTTAGTGTTGCACAAACAATGTGGAATGTGTGCTGCAGTTTTTGATAGGAACAGTCTTTTATACAACAGGCCGGAAAAACCCGCACACAACCATAGCTGGATTGTATTGACATCTATTCAAACATGCTACTTGCCCAAGGATAGAAGAATGCTCCAGTTGTTTGAATAACCAGTGTCAATTCAGAGAAATGCGTAGGCAAAGGCACGAAGAAGAATTGAAGGTAACATTGTGAAATGAGGAGAATCAGGAGTAGGACTGATTGTTCTCTGTGCAGACTGATTGTTCTCTGAACAGTTTAGCAAAATTTCAACTTTGAAGCTAAAATTAAAGTGTTATTTGACTAAACTAGGCTTTTTTTTTTTTTTTTTTTTTTTTTAGTTTTTGTAGTATCTTTTTTATGGTTTTACTTGCATTGTTTTATGTCTATTTAATGTTTAATTATTGTTTTGTGTTTTTTATTATGTTTCTGCCTAACATAAAACAAAGTGATTTTTAATTAATTTTGTTGTTTAGTTTTGCTAGACATTGTTTTATTTTTTGTATTCATTGATCTTTATAGTATTTTCTATAAATAAATAAAAAAAGTTTATTTTTTATTTTGTTTTGTTAAAGTGTTATTATTCACATTATATTGTTTTGCTACACATAGTTTTGTCTATTTGTTGTTTATTTTCTGTTTTGTGTTTTTATCTTCTGCTTCTGTCAACATTTTTGTTATTGTTTTCTAATGTTATTGACATAATATTGTTTTAATAAACAATGCTTTGTCTATTTCTAAGTATTTACTGTTTGTTATTGTCATTTCTAAAATAGATAAATAATTAAATATTTTCTTTATATTTTGCTCATGGGGGTTAAATGGGCTGCATAAATATGAATTGCACATATTGCAAACAGTTCTACTAAGTGCAATATATACAACTCATTTTTATTTATGCCACCCATTTAACCCCCATGTGCAAATTCTACTTATTCGTTCTGCTATGATTCTAATTATTAGCGTTAAAAGGGTAAAAACATTTTTTAAATCGGTACTACTTGACTGAAGAAAAAAGGCTGTTGTCTTCTCTTTTGCCAAATAGGTAGGAAAACTTCAACACCCATAATCCACTGTGCATGTTGCCGTCCAAGGCTACTCCCACCAGTCTTCTATGGATACGCTTATGAGATACCGCCTTGCTTGAGTAGGAAATACTTCTTAGCAAACATTTAGTCATAATGGTGTCGACTTGTATTATTCCCAGGTGCGTTTAGTGGAAGTGAGTTACTTTTGGTTTCCAGTGAAGGATCCAGGGCATTGTTGTAGGCAGCGGCTAAAGGCTGCCAAGAATCGCAAATATGGAGGGAACAAACACAGTGACGGAAAATCTGAAAAACCTGTGTTTGTAGTCAACATTTCAAACTGAATGAGCACAAACAAAGTGTTTTAGGAACGCCAAAAGGTCTTACGGGTGTGGAACGACATGAGGGTGAGTAATTAATGACAGAATTTTCATTTTTGGGTGAACTAACCCTTTAAGTCTAATCATAGTAAAATACATTTACGACTGTAAACGTATTAATTTGTGTGAGGACATTGCAGTGAATAATAACCCGGGCATGCACGTCCATTAAAGGATTAGTCCACTTTCAAATAAAATTTTCCTAATAATTTACTCACACCCATGTCATCCTAGATGTTCATGTCTTTTTTGAAATTAAGGTTTTTGATGAAAACATTCCGGGATTATTCTCCTTATAGTGGACTTCAATGGGCACCAAATGGTTGAAGGTCAAAATGACAGTTTTAGTGCAGCTTCAAAGGGCTTTAAACGATACCAGACGAGGAATAAGGGTCTTATCTAGAGAAACCATCGGTCATTTTTAAAAAAAAAAATACAACTGTATATAATTTATATAAACAAATGATCGCCTTCCAAGTGCTTACGCACTTCTGTATTTTTCAAAAAGCTCACGCTGTATGTCCTAAGCCTTCCCTATTCTACTTATGGAAAAAACAGTACTGGTGCTGCGTTCGTTCCGTAAGTAGAATAGGGAAGGCGTAGAACATACAGCATAAGCTTTTTGAAAAATACGGAAAGCGGAAGCACGTGCAAGGCGATCATCTGTTTATATAAAGCATATACAGTTGTATTTTTTTTCGAAAATGACTGATTGTTTCGCTAGATAAGACCCTTATTCCTCGTCTGGTATTGTTTAAAGTCCTTTGAAGCTGCACTGAAATTGCAATTTTGACCTTCAAATGTTTGGGCTCCATTGAAGTCCACTATAAGGAGAATAATCCTGGAATGTTTTCATCAAAAACCTTAATTTCTTTTCGACTGACGAAAGAAAGACATGAACATCTTGGATGACATGGGGGTGACTAAATTATCAGGAAAAATTTATTTGAAAGCGGACTAATCCTTTAACAAGCACCGTCTAGCATACCTCAGCTGCTTTAAGTAATAGACTTGTCTGCTTACACCTGGAGCTGCATTTCTGTCACATCTAAACTCCAAAGATGATGAACACGAAGGCAGGTTAAGAGTTTCAAAATAGTAAAAAAGTAAATAACTCAAGAACGAGTGAATATCAAACACCAGAAAGGAAATGAGGAACTTAATTACTCAGTGATAACAAACTCAATAATGATCAGCTGTGATAATTAAATGAACATGGTAACAGATGACTGGTGGGAAAACTAGAACAAAAGAAACAGGAAACAGATGATAAACAAACTAAAGCCCATGAAAGTGAAACTAACTGAACATAATCGAGACAATTTCGTGTGTTATCCGGCAGACGTTTGCTGACAAATAAACGTGAATTTCTCGGTCCAGATAACAGAGAAAGAGTGAACACCGTTCATTTACATATACTAACGACGCTGTAGCAATACAAAGCGGGGTGAAAATTGGCAAATTTACACTTTAATCAGTAATGAATAAGGCTTGTACTTTTTTGTTTTGTCTGTTATTATTTAAACAATATCTTTTCCTTTCCATCATTGTAACTTCATAAATAAATAACTAAATAGGGCTTGTTCTTTGAATCATTCTCCATGTCAGGCTGGAGTACTGCAGGCAGCACTTGAAGATGCACATTCACTCATAAAGATCAAACGGTGAATTAAAGACCTCGGTTCCTCCTCATACAGGCCTTTTCTGTTCGACCACTTCATCTCCTCCTCCACTAACTCCCTCATTTGCAGCAACCTCAGAAAGCACACACTGACCTCGACTGAAGCGGGGACGCAGCACAGCAGGCAAGAGCACTGCGATAATTGTGTTTCTAGATTCCTTTTTTCTCTAAAGCTGGTTTTGTCCCCGTTGGAGGAGCGTAGCAGTGAGAGATTGTGCTCATTCTGTGAACCCTAAAACGGTATCAACAGTGCTACTTCTCTGCCATTAGCATTAATTAAAGCTGCATACTGGTTAAATTTATGAATGACCTGGCTGTTGATATACAGTAGATACGCATAACTCTGTGCAGAACTGGAAGCGGCCGGTTGCTATTTCCAAACATGCCCACAGAGAGGAAAAGGAAATCAATTAACGCAGCAAAAGTCAAACAAAACAAACAGCGGTCCAGAAGTCCCAGAATAACCGTGCGAGAATAAAACTCTCTTTTTTCCTCAGACAAACCACTCTGTGAGCTTCTGTTACACTGATGTGAACATTAAGGTGCGATTAAGCTATTTGTAGAGCTGAAGTCAAGTCGAAGTCATACTCATTTATGCCACCCACTCAGCCACTTAGTGCCTATATTCCAAGCAGTGTCACAACATGTCTGCCACGCATAGAAAAACTGCATATTGATGCGTTCTGCACAATTGTCAAGAAGCAAGCGCTCTGTAAACCACCAAGACGCCATGCCGCCCACAGGGGACAACCACCTCTGACTGATATGAAACATATATCGCAAGTGTCATTTTAACCATAACACTCACTTAACACTAAAAGAAGCACATTCTTATTCATAATCCAACATGTTGCACATACAGTACAAGCAGATAAAACAAACATATGGCAAATGCTTCATCACTTTTCTGGGAAAGTACATATGCCTGATGTTTTCATGGCATCCTGTCTGCTGTCACATCTGCCAAAACGCCTTCATACTTTCATTTTCATAATAATATTAACTTGACACTCCAAATTTTGATTTGTATGTCAATTCTCATATTTTGTGTTGAAAAAATCTATAAGTGTTAATATATTTATTAGATTACACTTGATATTCCCTTTATTTCTCTTTTATACGTACCCTTGAGAGCAAAAGAAGTGTGCTATAATGTTATGAATGTGCACTTGTAGTGTACTTCAAGTGCATATTTTTATTTTTTATACTGGACTTGCAGATGTACGGAGCCCCGCGCATGACATGCAAGAAAAAAATTAAATCGTGCACACGATTTACTAATTCGTTCCCCTTGATTTACTAAATCGTGCACACGACTTACTAATACGTTCCCTCGATTTACTAAATTGTGTGCATGATTTATAAATTGAGGGAACGAAATAGTAAATCGTGCGCACGATTTAGCCTACTATTTTTTTCCTGCATGTCGTGTCCAGGACTCCATACAGATGATATAATATTAATAAAATAAAACACCACTTAAGTGCACTAAAGGTACAGTGTGTAAATTTTATTGACATCTAGCGGTGAGTTTGCGAACTGCAACCAACAGCGCTACCCCTCCCTTTCAAAGCACATAGAGAAGCTATGGTGGCCGAGACAAGACAAAGATGTCGTCGTCTGAGACAGAAGAGAGTAACCAGTCAAGCAATGAGGTTTCTTATTACTTCTAACAAAGAACGGTCTCTGCTTCTAATAAACCAGACAACTACTGCGACTATTATTACTACTTCTTTGTGCGTATTCAACGTAGTGACGATGCAAGCTGCCTCTAAAAACACAAAGAATTTACAAGAACAACAACATAGTGATGAAATGCACTCTGTAGAGCAGTTTGTCCGTTTAGGGCTACTGTAGAAACATGCCAGAGCAAAATGGCGACTTAACATGTAAAGGGACCTGTGGAGCATTAGATAGAAATGGCTCATTCTAAGGTAATAAAAACACACTGTAAAACCGAACAGTGAAATTAATTTAATTAAATGAGTTTGTTTCACTCAAATAATAATGAAAGTTCATTGTACTTAATAGGAAAAAGTTGCATGAACTCAAAATTTCATTGTAGTAAGCTGAACTTAATATGATTGAGTTGAGCTGCAGCAGATTTCTAATTCCCAGCATGCTTTGCGTCAGACCATATAAATATCTGTTGAAATTAAGTGTTATTTTGTGTGTTTTTGCACAAGATTAACATATGGAGATATAAGTTAATGTTTAATGTCGTGTTATTTTGGGATTCAGGGGGGTTCTGTTATGTTAGTTTTGTAGGGTTACCACTGTGGTGAAGAGTAGAGCCTGTGGTTAAGTTGAGGATGAGCTGCAAAACATTTAAGACCACATATGTTGTTTGATTACATATATGCAAGTATGTAATGACTCTCTGATAATGTCTCTCTGATAGTTATAATAGCATGTGTAATTTGCTATGTAACATTTAACCAAGATCTGAATGTGATGTTTATGTAAATTAACTGTATGTAATTAACATTATGATGAGTTGGGCAAGGGATGCTGGTGACGGGATTGTTAGTGAGAGACACCTGTGCACCACACTGGCCTTGATCTGCTTCCATGGCTCTCAGCCCCGCCCCACTTGTCACAAACATTTTAAGTTCTACCAACTTTAAAAAATGAGTTAATTTACTTAAATGTTTTGAGCTAATAAGTTTCCTCAAATGTTTTGAGTATTCTGAACTTATTGGGTTTTACAGTGCATAACGGTTCATTATGTGAGGTCTTTATACACCACTGAAAACATAGTTATATATATTATATTGCATTTCTGTCAATAGATCTTATAAAAAGTGCATTTTGTAATAATGTAAATTTACAAGTTTTACTTTGAAGTACATTTAAAAATTGTTTTAACAATTTTTTTGTGTGTGTTTTAAATAAGTGCACTTATTTTGATGTGTTTACTAACATACTAAAACACTTGATTATAATTTAACTGTAGTGTGTTATTTGATATTACATTTAAAGTTAACATTTTACATGAACTTAAGTGCAAGTTTATCATTACAAATGTGTAATTACAAATATATTTAAATAAATGACATACAAGTTTCAATAGAAATTACATTAAAATACATTTTACTTTATCATAAATGGTTGTCAGTACACTCAGCAGTACAGTTTAGTCATATTTCAAAGACAATAGAAGTAAGTAATTAAGAAATTATATTTAAAGATGTACTTATGTCCAACTTTAGTTGGTCTAAAGTTCAGCTAATTGTATTTAATATAAATTTAAGCAAAAAAAAAAAAACATTTTCATTTAATTGCAATTTACATGTAATTAAGTCTCCAAAAACATGACATTCAGTTTGCACTTAACTATATTATCTTAAAATATGGATAATTTGAGAGCTTTCTGGCCTGCAAAGTTATTACCACTTTCAAGGCCCAGAAAGGTAATAAAGACGTTGTTAAAATAGTCCACGTGACTACAGTGGTTCAACCTTAATGTTATGAAGCGACGAGAATACTTTTATGCGCAAAAACAAAACAAAAATAATGATTTTATTCAACAGTTTCTTCTCTTTCCTGTCAGTCTCCTACACTGTTTACTTCACCACTTCCAGATTCTACAACAGAACGCCGACTCATTATTGGCTGATGCTGTTCATGTGAGCAACATGCGTGTGATGCTGACGCAGATGCCGGCTAATAATGAGTTGGTGTTCTGACGTAGAACCTGGAAGTGCTGCACTGCGTTTACTACATAAACAGCATATAAGACTGTCAGAGAAGAGAAGATATTGTTGAATAAAATCATTATTTTTGTTTATTTTTTGCACACAAAAGTATTCTCGTCGCTTCATAACATTAAGGTTGAACCACTGCAGTCACGTGGACTATTTTAACGATGTCTTTACTACCTTTCTGGGCCTTGAAAGTGGTAACAACGTTGCAGTGTATCGGAGGACAGAAAGCTATTGGATTTCATCAAAAATACCTTAATTTGTGTTCCGAAGATGAACGAAGGTCTTATGGGTGTGGAACGAAATGAGGGTGAGTAATTATTGACAGAAATTTCATTTTTGTGTGAACTAACCCTTTAAATGTATAACTTCACTGTAACGAGGACACCATAAAATAAAGTGTAACCAAAATGTAATTTCTGTAATAAGTACTTTTTAGTGTGCTAAAGTGCACTTCTTTTTCACAAGGGTGAACCGCCAGATAAAAGTTTAAAGACACATCCAAAACAATGAAGATTATTGAAACATTTGTATAGAATCAATATGTCATTACATGGAAAATAAAGATGTATTGTTTTGAAGAAGAAAACCACTGAATCATATACAGGTCATCTTGACCACCTTTAGGCATCAGTGTAAGTTTTCTGGGTCATGAATTTTAGTGTAAAGTCATGGCAGCAAAGAAGCCAGTCACAATTTTTTCAGTTTCAGATACAGGAATTAGTGAACACCAGACTCATTTCTCATTCTCATTTGATGGCAGCACTCTATAGTGAGTGGCAGCTCTTTGTTCGACTGACAGATTGCGTGATACTGTGTAATCTGTGCTTGATCTCTGGGTAAAGCTCACTGACTCCACAGCTGCTTCAACCACTGACTCATCATGTCTGTTCCTCCTCCGCTTTCTCACTGACCCTAAAACAAGCGCCGTCACCACATGCTGGGCAGACCATCATGTTCTCAGCATCTCAACCACAGGTGATGTGTCTGTATGGGTCATTTCGAAAGTGAATCTTCATGTGAGAGAAAAGAGCAATGTGTCTTCTTCACATTTTTCATTTGCAGCTCACTGGAGCAGCGGAGGCAGCTGCGATCAGGATCTTTAATCACTGCCTCACCTCACATCCTACTGCACCGTGAAATTCTCCATCATTTCCCAGTAATCACTCCAAAATAACCCTCACACACATAAACACACACCACACCACAGCAATCCTATAAACTTGAAATGTGCAATATGCCACAAACTTTCTGCAATTTTTGTATGCATCCCGTGGGGCTGAAAAACTACTGAAACAGCATCTTTCTAAACAAGAATCTACTCCCAAACAGTAGTTGTATTGACTACACTATGAAATAAGTTGGCAAAACTAAAAAAAAAAAGTTACATCAAACTTTTTAAGTTAAGAAATAAACCCTCAGTTTCACAGACAAGGCTTGAGCTATTCCCAGACTAAAATGCATGTTTGAGCTGTTTTAACTAAAAGCAACTTGTTCTGACATATCTTCAAATTTGTTAGAGCCATTGTTTTATCTCAAGATGCACACCAGTAAAGTTTTTTTTCTTCTTGTGAACGTATATAAAAGCAACTTAAATACCCTAATTGAACTAAGGCCTAATCCTGGCTTAGGCTAAACCCTGTCTGTGAAACCGGGCCTTATAGTTTAAGTTAGCAGAACTAGCAGATTTTAATTTTGTACTCATACATTTTAATTGCTCTTTACTTGAAATATTTGAGTAAGCTAATTCATACATTTAACTTAAAATTATCATGTAACCTCAACTTAAATATTCAAAGTAGTGGAAACTTGGCTAGCTTTAACTAGCTTATTCAATAAATGCTACCTTGCTATTTGGTAACACAATGCTTTGCTTTAGCATAGCACTTGCTGATATAAAACGTATATCTGTTCTCAAACTAAGCTCATGCTCCACTCGCCACCATGATGGTAACCCTACAAAAAAAACAACATAAAAGATGCTGGGTCCGAAATCACATACTGTTGAGTAGGTACTACATTTGAATTTAAATTTACTTCACAACCGCTGAAAAAGTACGTTCTATATATAGTACGAAAGCGTGTAGTATGAATGAATTTGGACGTATTACATCTGCCATGTTGTTACTGTCACATGACCTACCAGCGTCAGTTACGCCCCTTCAACTCCATTCACAACTCCATTCCTGCGGCCTCATGGGATAGTAAAGTGTCCATCGTATGCGCACTTCAGAATCTCGCCAGAAGTAGTAAGTCATCCGGGCACTTTTTGCCTACTGTTTTTTGAATACTATGAATTCGGACATACTACTCTGTTCGCATACTGTTTTTCATGTACTATATAGTAGAGAAGTATTCGATTTTGTATGCAGCGAGAAACTCTTCTAAATTAGCATGGCTAAACATTAAACACTACTAAATCTCCCACTAAACATTAATCTTGCACAAAAAAACATTATATAACACTTAATTTTAGCATTTACTCTCACTTTTGAGTATCATAGCAAAGCATGCTGGGAAATGGAAATCCCAGCCCAATTTCAGGAAAATTTAAGTTTGTCTAAATTAAAAGTTCATAAAACAATGAAACAATAAAATATGTAAGTTTTTGAACTCAAAAGGAAAATAAAGTTCTAAATACTCATAAAAGTTAATTTGATTGAACTCATTTACAGTGTGATATTTTAGTGCTAACTCCCCAAAACCTTTCCAGGGAAGTCAAAGGAATGAACAAGGATCCTGTTGGTTTCCAAATGGAGAGGAGATGTGAAGGGTTAGGTTGCAGTGCGACAGAAGCAAGTGGAGGGTGAAGAGAATAAATTTTCTTAACTTTTCCAATACAATCAAACCTCAGCAGCTGATTGAAACAGCTGAAGTGAAGGCGGACGGGTACAGTTGCTTGTGACAATGTGCATTGTGCAGCAGAGCCTGGAGGTTTGAGTGTTCCACACTCTCTCCTCATCCCAACAAGTGATGCTTGATTGGCTGGGCTGTTGAACATGAGAGGGACTGGCTCTGCCAAAAACAACCTTGGTGACTATGAGCAAGCCGCCAGCAGAGCTAGAGTTCTGAATATTTCTTTTCATTTTGTAATTATTTTAGTTAGTGTTATTGTTCCATAAATATTTATTTTGTTTGTATTTTTACTGACTTTTTAGTTTTAATTTTTAGTTCATTTTAAAGCTGCATAAATATTTATTTGTAGTTAATTTTATTGGTGCATAAATATATATATATATATATATATTTTTAAATCTAATTACTTTTAGCTAATTGTAATGGTGCATACATATTTATTTAGTTTGTATTTTTAATTTCTATTTTTAGTTTTAGTTTTCATCTTTCACCAAACTAATGCTTTTTAGATAATCTAATCTGAGTACTTCTTATTTGGTGTCACACAAGAATAATCTTGTTCTCTTTAGACAAAAACAGATTCAGTATTCCTCAAAATGAATAAAAACAGTGAAATGCAATGTCAGAATATTGCACATACCTGCAATAATTAAATATATTAAATTAAACCGATATACTTTATGTATTTAATCTCACTTTATTAACTAATGTCTTTGCTGCTGACGTTCAATGATTCAATTTAACCATACTAATAAGCAAAAATGATTTTAGATAAACATTTACCAAACTTTTTTTGTTGTTATTAAAAAACAAACAAGCAAGCCCAGCCCAGTTTAGAAAAAGCAATGCAAAAGTAATGTAATGCATTACTTTCCACAAAAAGGAACTAACACAATTAGTTACTTTTTTTAGGCAGTAATGAAATATTGTAATGCGTTACTTTGAAAAGTAACTTTCCCCAACAATGATAATAACAACATATTGAGTGTAAATGATTACATGTATTAAAATCATAAATGGATGCTGCTTTATTTGGACATTACTTGTCCCTTTCCCTAAAGCCCTTCCCTACCCTTACTACTAACCCTATCTGTTAAGCACTTCATTCCCACTATTAAAGGATTAGTTCACTTTCAAATTAAATTTTCCTGATAATTTACTCACCCCCATGTCATCCAAGATGTCCATGTTTTTCTTTCTTCAGTTGAAAAGAAATGAAGGTTTTTGATGAAAACATTCCAGGATTTTTCTCCATATAGTGGACTTCAATGGACCCCAAACGGATGATGGTCAAAATTAAAGTTTTAGTGCAGCTTCAAAGCATTCTACACAATCCCAGACGAGAAATAAGGGTCTTATCTAGAGAAACCATCACTGATTTTCTAAAAAAAAAAATTACAATTATATACGTTTTAACCATAAATGCTCATCTTGAACTAGCTCTCTTCTTCTTCTTCTTCTCTATTAGAATTCAGGCAGTGTAGACACTGCTAAGTGTATTACTGCCCTCCACTGGTCAAAGTTTGAAGTAGTTGTTATATACTTGTATATTGTATATGACAATTTAGTTCAAACTTTAGTTCAAACTAGTTCAAAGCTAGTTCAAGATGAGCATTTATGGTTAAAACGTATACATTTTTTTTTTTTTTTTTTGAGTGATGGTTTCTCTAGATAAGAGCCTTATTTCTCGTCTGGGATCGCGTAGAACGCTTTGAAGCTGCACTGAAACTATAATTTTGACCATCATCCGTTTGGGCTCCATTGAAGTCCACTATATGGAGAAAAATCCTGGAATGTTTTCATCAAAAACTTTAATTTCTTTTCGACTGAAGAAAGCAGGACATGGACATCTTGGATGACATGGGGGTGAGAAAATTATAAGGAAAATTTTATTTGAAAGTGAACTAATCCTTTAAATACCCAATTTCGACTTATCAAACATTTTCTTCATTTTATTTAAAATAAATGCCTCTCCCAGCTGATATGCGATGGGAACAGGGAGTTCGGAAAAAGGCGGATTCAAACTCGAATTCGCCTTACTCGCCACACCACTGATCCTGTGGGATTTCTTTTGTAATTTTGTCTGGCCCAACCAGACATTGGTGGGTGGAGTTTGTGTAAATAGCCTCTGCCAAAAAGGCGGCCTATTTGCACTTGGTGTAAGTAGACACTATGTAATAATACTGGCCTCCGCACATATAATCCATCCATCACAGCATAGCATGTTGTGAGGAATGGGTGGACTGGGGAAGTAAAAAGCATTATTCACATTTACACAGCTGAAGAGGGATATCAAGTGGGTTGAATATGGAAGGACACAGCTTCAAAGGGAAGAAGATCAGCTGATCGCCTGCTTCTCAACACACTCACACATGTAGTGCATCAAATATCACGAAGTGCATCAAATATCACACTGTCCTCCACTCTCCACACCTGAGAATAACACATTTTGCACGCTGACCTGCAAACTTGATGTGGAACTTATTCTCAGGTTTGAGGATCTGCACATAGAGAGGGCAGTTTGGGGCAAAGTCCTTCACAGCCCAAGCTCTAAGTATGGTCTGATGGTCCTGTGTCACAGAAAAACAGAGAGAAAGAGAGGCATATGAACAGAAGTATACCATTAGTCCTCCTAGTGTCGGCTCTTATGTACCAGCCATTACCCTCTTTACAGAGAAATTAACATCTAAAGTGCCTGACAACTAGGTGAATCTCATTA